>JALMGJ010000019.1:22500-1222500 GCA_023362775.1 Charina bottae | reverse complement strand
GTTCTCACCCAGCTGAATATCTCTGGAAGACAACAGAAGAGATTCTGGGTTCATCCTGTTTGCTATCTAAACCTATAAACAACATAGATACATTACTCTGATCAACTCCAACTCTAGGCAGCCCAAGCTTCTCCGTGCATCTGCTTCATGATCAACCATCTCCTGGCTCTCTACTCAAGATTTAATCTCCTTCAGCATTAAAGCCAGGACCATTTCTCTGATCTTCCTCTATCCTGACCCAAATCTTCCAGCTTGACCTCTTCATAAACCTTCGCTGGACCTTGTTGTCTTTCCTTCCAATTCTAAAGTTTTGATGAATCTTTTGTTCTTGTGTACTTCCTATTGTGCCTCCTTAATCCTCTCTTATTGCATTGTCTCCATCGTGCGGGCATTCTTTATCGTATTTATATTTATATTTATTTATATTTATTCTGCAAATTACTTGGGAAGATAGGCGGACTAATGTTAGCGTATTAGAAGAAGCGAAAACCACCAGCATTGAAACAATGATCATCCAACATCAACTTCGCTGGACCGGCCATGTTGTTCGAATGCCTGACTGTCGTCTTCCAAAGCAGCTACTTTACTCCCAACTTAAGAGTGGAAAACGGAATATTGGTGGACAGCAAAAGAGATTCAAAGACACTCTCAAAGCTAATTTAAAAAAATGTAATATCGGCATTGAGAACTGGGAAGCCCTAACTCATGAGCGTTTCAATTGGAGGTCAGCCTTTATTAAAGGTGCTACGGACTTTGAAGAAGCACAAGTACAGGGCGAAAGGGAGAAAAGAGCTAAAAGGAAGGCACATCAGGCAGACCCTCATCATGACCGTCTCCCACCTGGAAACCTATGCCCTCATTGTGGGAGGTTGTGCGGATCCAGAATTGGCCTTTACAGCCACTTACGGATCCACTGTTAACATTTTACCCTTGGAAGACAATCTTACTCGGCTACGAGTGATCGCCAATGATGATGATGAATGATGATTCTTTATCGTGCTATTTTTTTAATGCTGCCTTTTCTGGTATTTCGGAGACACCTAACCTGATGAATTTTACGCATCTGGTCAAGACCCTGGCCTTTCCTGGGTACATGTTAGGAGCATACACATACTTTGTTAAAATTTGCACTCCCCCATCTTTAAAAAAAATATATGGGCAAGAAATAGCACAAAAACAGCCTTGGTTGCCCAGGTTGGTAACCTTTACTAGGAAAGAGATAGGCAGCCTGCCAGGTTGGTGCTCCTTGCCCTTGCAAGAGCTTCTGCACTACTGGCGACTGGATATTGCTGGAGCACCTCAGTCGGTTGGGGCATGGGGGCAAAGCATTACCTAATACTCTGTATAGCCTAACTCTCCCAAGCTCAGAGATGGACCTTGGCCATGTGCTGCTACATGTGGGGCTTTTCTTGAAGAGCATCTGGAGTTTGCAGCTAATGCAGAATGGAGATGCTGGGCCTGGCTGTGGGGCTGGCCCTGGCTGCTTGTAAGTTACCCATCCCACTTCAAGGGGCTGGCATTTATTTATTTATTATTTAAATTTATATCACCGCCCATCTCCCCCAACAGGGAACTCTGGGCGGTTTACAATAAAATATATTTTATTGTAAAATGTATTATGACTCTATAATGTCCTAAATATTATAAATATTTATACACCCCTAAATAGGGGCGTGATGGCTCAGCGGTTAAGACGCCAGGCTTGTCGATTGGAAGGTCGGCGGTTCGAGACCCGAGCGCCGCGTGACGGAGTGAGCTCCCGCACTCGCCCCAGCTCTTGCCAACCTAGCAATTCGAAAGCATGCAAATGCAAGTAGATGAATAGGCACCACTTTGGTGGGATGGTAACAGCGTTCCGCACGCGTCATGCCGGCCACATGACCGTGGAAGCGTCTTCGGACAGCGCTGGCTCTTCGGCTAACAAACGGAGATGAGCACCGGCCCCTCGAGTCGGACACGACTGTGCAGGGGAAACCTTTTTACCTTAATGTCCTCAACGCCTTGGAACCCAAATACAAAGCCCAAGCAGTAGCCAGACTCCATTGGTACAGAAGCAAAAAGGCTGACGGGCGTGCAGCTGGGACTGCACAGAAACCTCCGAGGCCCAGCCCTTTTGGGAAGAGCCGAGCCAAGCCGCCATGTTGCTGCACTTCTCCTCTCCTCAGAAGAGGCAGCCAGAGGGATGGAAAGCAGAAAGACAAATGTTGGCCTCTCGCAAAGACTCCCTACAGCAGCATGGAGGAAGGAACAGGGCATCCCACTCCTGCAGACGTTCACGTGGCAGGGATGTGGAGGGAAACGTATCACACAGGCGGGGGGGGGCTGCTTCCCCTTTCCTTTAAGAGCCCAAGAGCTACTTGGCGAGGTTTAGGCTCAGTGAGCCCCTAAGGAGAGACGTGACCCCTGTCCTGTTCCCAAACCTCCACCCCCACCCCCACTTGCCTCCTTTACTTACTCTGCCCACTTACAGAGAGGGGTGCTTCCACTCCGCTTTCCCTTTGTAGCATTTCCTGGACTCATCTTGCCTCCTCCTTTCCCGCAAACTAGCCAGCAGAACCTATCGTTCAACCTCCTTCTCCCCTTCCTCACCAATTCCTCACCCTAACCCTAACCCTTCCTCACTGGGGCGCGGTAGCTCAGTGGGTTAAACTGCTGAGCTGTTAGATTGCCGACCATAAGGTCGGCGGTTCGAATCCGCATGGCGAGGTGAGCTCTCGCCACTTGCCCCAGCTCCTGTCAACCCAACAGTTCGAAAGCTAAGGCAAGTAGATAAATGGGTACCACTTATGTGGGAAAATTTGCTGGTGCCCTTTCGGAGGGTCGCCCTCGGACCAAAGAAGAACTGGTGATTCCCGTGGATGGCGGCGGAGGACGGCGGATCCTGAAATAACAACTTCCTGGACGTCAGCAGCTGGCTCGGAAGCGAGGGATTCTGGGGCATGTAGTCCGATACCTGCGGAAGAAGAGTCGGTCCCCTCACCCCCTCCCTAACGCGCGGTAACATTGTTATATATATCGTTGTATAAATATATGAATTGATCTGTATGTAAGCCGCCTAGGGAGAGGATAGGCGGGGTATAAATACGATAAATAAATAAATAAATAAATAAAATTTGCAGCCTGGCATGGCTTTCCCAGATGAGCAAATCACAGCCACCGGAGGCTCTGCCTTTCTACACTCCCTTCGTCTTATGTCCTTCCTTCTTTCAAGGAAAATAAAACCGGCCGGCTGGCCAAGAGAGCCTCTGCATCTCCCCCACCAGCGTCTCCCTGTCCAGAGTCTTCTAACAAGGCAGGACAGTTTATCTAATTAAGCCGGTCCAGGAGAAGGCCTCCCGGTCTCTTCTCCAGGAGGATGCTTGCAGTGACGTTCACCAGCTGCCTGGCACCCACAAGCCTCCATAAACTCTTGGCAGATTTATGTCCTACTAAGAATCAATCTATTCGTTTCAGCTGTAAATCTTGTCTGCTTGGGGCACAAAGCGGATTTTAATAAAGATCGTACAAGGAACCAATGTCACCAACCAGTGTTCCGTAGGTCTTCCAACCTTTGAAAACACAAGCACTTTGATGGGAAAGGGATGCAGAGGTAATCAGTGCTGATGAAATTCTGAGGCCCAGCAAAGGGGGGGCATGCCATGGGGACGCTTTGATTCAGGGCAGCCAGGTGGCCTTCCAAAAGACTCAACTTTAAATAAATAAAGTGTTCCCCCACCTGCCCACCCAATCCCTCCCCATGGATTAGGCCCAATCGCCTTGGGGGATGTTGGCAGAGAATATCATTGGGGGCAATGATTGATCACTCTGCTCCCCAGCAGAAGGGCCAGGCACAGATCCAGAGCCATGTTTGAAACGCTTCTGATGGGAAGCTTTGGCCAGGCCAACTGCTCTGGTGAAGGTGAGTTGACAGCGAGCGTCTGGATGCGCACGTATGAATAACTGTCCGAGTTATGTGTGGGAGTGGATGCAGCAGAGCTGAGCAGCTGGTGGGATCTGCTCAGCTCCTCTTGGCCCCGTCAGCTGGCACAGCACGCCCCCTCCCTTCAGTCATTGCACTGGGTGCGGCTGATGGGGGGGTAGGACTTCAAGTCATATTTTCTCTCCCCTCCCAGATCCACCACACAGCAGGACGGCAGCCACACACTTTCAGCTAGCATCGCCCCTGTGACCTGCCAGTCCTGTCACCCTCTCTCAACAGGCCTTGCAAGGGATCTCCCCGGCTGGAGGAGGAAGAGCCCTCTCACTTCAGCTGGCATCAGTCCCGGTGCATCTGCACACGTGGCCCGCTGAACAGAGAGCACGACTGGACCACCAAAGGGCTGAGATATCCCACAGCCGCTGGTTAATTAGGAAGAAACAGGGCCAGCCTTGGGTGTTAAGGAAGCTGTGGCTTCATCTCTCATAATTTGATCCATTACACCTGCTTATGGCATGACTGAACTCTCTCAGCTCACTTCCTCACTTGCAACATTTACGGCATCTGCTGGAGTCCCCCCCCGCCCCCCCCCGCCCCCGTTGTGCCAAGACAACAGCAGGGAGATGAGGTTTTCCATCACTTCAGCGACGGTTGGGTGAAGCTATGAAGCCGCCAGAAGCCGCCAGCCTCAATATTTCCATTCTGGAGCCACTGGCAGGAGTGAATTTCTTCCCTAATCAACCTTTCCCTTTGCTCAAGAGTATTTTGTTGGGAAAATACTACTCACGTTCTACTAATACTCTTTGCCACAATGCTGGTTTGGCTTCAGTGCAGTGGTGACTTTGCTCGCCTGCCCCGTCCACGTTGAGAGGGTTGCAGGGCAGGGACATCCCGGGGAGGGCGGCACGAAGATGGCCCTCCCAGCAGCACAAACCAAGCCTCGCCCCTTAGTCCGTGCATCTGACACTGACGGGCATGCAATAGGAGTGGCGTTTGGATTGGGCTGCCACAACTCCCAGCGTGGCTTCTTTGACCCTCCCTCCCTGCAAAGGCTGCTGCTGCTGGAGTGAAAGGAGAACTTGAGGATTCCAGTCAATCAAAACAGACGGACTTGCCTTAAGAGTCAGTGGCAACCACAAGTTGGCATCAAATCTATTATGTGCTGCACTTGGAATTTTTTTAAGTAGCTTTCACATGTGCCTATGAAGTTGTATTATCACAGCTTTCTTCTGGGACACTGCTGTCTTTATTTATTTATTTATTTATTTATTTATTTATTTCCTGCCTTTATTATTTTTATGAATAACTCAAGGCGGCGAACATACCTAGTACTCCTTCCTCCTCCTATTTTCCCCACAACAACCACCCTGTGAGGTGAGTTGGGCTGAGAGAGAGTGACTGGCCCAAGGTCCCCCAGCCGGCTTTCATGCCTAAGGCGGGACTAGAACTCACAGTCTCCTGGTTTGCCATTGGTTCCTTCCTAGGGCTGAGAGACAGGGACTGGCCCAAGGTCACACAGCCGGCTTTCATGCCTAAGGCAGAACTAGAACTCTCAGTCTCCTGGTTTGCCATTGGCTCCTTCCTAGGGCTGAGAGACAGGGACTGGCCCAAGGTCACCCAGCCGGCTTTCATGCCTAAGGCGGGACTAGAACTCTCAGTCTCCTGGTGTGCCATTGGTTCCTTCCTAGGGCTTAGAATCAGGGACTGGCCCAAGGTCACCCAGCCGGCTTTCATGCCTAAGGCAGAACTAGAACTCTCAGTCTCCTGGTTTGCCATTGGCTCCTTCCTAGGGCTGAGAGACAGGGACTGGCCCAAGGTCACCCAGCCGGCTTTCATGCCTAAGGCGGGACTAGAACTCTCAGCCTCCTGGTTTCTAGCCTGGAGCCTTAACCACTAGACCAAACTGGCTCTCTCTTTATAACCATCAGTCCTCCAACTTCCCACCACATCCACCTAAATGTCTTCTCTTTCCTGAAATGATTTGGTAATCCTCATCCCAATTGTTTGGACTCTCTTCTGAAGCACATCCGTTGTGTGAACAATTGGGATGATGGGAGAGAAATTACCAAATCGCTCCACCGATGTGGTCACTTCTGTCCTTACATTTCCTTTCTTGCTTTACTGTGGTTTTAATTTACTCCATAATCTACTGCTTAACATTTAATGTACTAGTTATATCAGTACAGTTCAAAACTAGATTAATCTTAGTGGTTCCTGGTTCCAATTCTGGTTCTGTCTTGTGTCAACCCAGCGCAGTGTCACAACTCCAGTTCTAGCCAGCTTGGTCTGCCTTTGGTTTAGCAACTGACCTCTTCACACTTCACTCCTGACACGCTGCGATCTCTTGCCCAAGATATATGGGCCATTTCACCTTTCGGCCCAGCGCCTGCCTCCTCCTGCTACGTGCCTGTCTCCTCTGCGAGTTCCTTCCAGTCGCTGCAAATTCCATCACCTTCTGCCCCAAATTCCAGGAGTTCGTCTGGGCAGAAGCGCATCCGCAGCTCATCTGGGCCGTTGCCTGATTCTCAAGAAGTAAGGCAGAAATAACTAATTCAGCACAAGTGTCGGAACACACTGATACCTCAGTCACCCTGAGGATGCTTCGTGGGAGAACGTGTGAAGAAAGGCAAGGGCAGGGGTGGCACTCAGTCCGTCCAGCTGAGGGCAGTAAGATGGTCAGGAGTCTGGGGGATACCAGGGGAGGAGGAGGAGGAGGAGGAGGAGGAGGAGGAGGAGGAGGAGGAGGAGGAGGAGGCAAACATGAGATGCCCGTGAGGCGTAGGATTGGACCCAGGCCTGAGGGAAATCCTTTGCCATCCAGATTGCCAGGAGAAGACGCCAAGCTCCTTTAGAGCAAATAAAAATTAGGGACTGGCTGTGCTGTAATGCAAACGAAAGGTGGGGCTTAGAATGTGTCAAAAGTGGCCATGTTGCAGGGATGGCTGGAACTGTAATGCCTGAGTGTCCATGGGACGTTTGGAACTTCTCTGATCTGGAGAGAAGTCAACCCTCAGAAGGGGAATTCCAATCCCAGGAGACTCTTCCGGCCACAACAGATATTCCAGCAGGAGAGACATCCTGGGAACACAACACCTTCCCAGTCCCTAGGCCAGTGTTCTCTGTGTCTCTCCTATGCTCCAGCATCTTCAAGGCTGGCTGGGGAATTCTGGGAGTTGCAGTCCACCCATCTTAAAGTGGCCAAGGTTGAGAAACACTGTCCTAGATACATGACACATGCTCCCAGGTCTTATGGTCGCTCACTCGTGCACACACAGCCTGTGGAGGCATGCAGAGCTTGTAGCCCCCCCCCCCCCCCCCCCCGCTTTCCACAGAGGTGCGGCTGGAGCATAGGAGAGACACAGCCCTGGTCAACAGCCAGGAGATCTGGCAGCAAAAGTTTACTGGTTACAATATACATTTGCTCTTTCTCACGCAGACACACACACACTCATCCCCACGTCCTTCTCAGCTAAGCTGCCAGGCACTAGCTAGACTGGGGCAGCATCCACCAAGTCCGGATCCAGGGCAGCTCCAAGAGTGGGCTGGCTTCAGCGCCCCTTTTATCCCCGAAAGTCCTTGCTTTGTTGACTCACAAGTCTGGTAACTGTGATGGGCTGGGTGCGGTGCGGGTGCGGGGTTTCCATGTCCAGCCTCCTTGTCTATCTTCTGGTGACATTTCTCCTTTGATCTTTAAGGAGTTGTTTCCTTCTTATCTACCCCCTGGAGGGATCTTTTTGACATGTTTCCTGGCTTTTGTCCTCTCTGTGTAGGTGCTGCTTCATCTTTAGGATATGGCAGCTTCAGCCTAGTCTCACAGACACCTCTCCAGACCAGTAATAAATATTCACCAGCTCTGAAACTGAGATGGTTTGATTGCATCTTATGGATTTCAGGAGGGAATTTGTTGGAACGAGGGGAAAAAACACAGATGGGGAAAGAAAAAATCCAATTTCGTCTTTCGCTACAGGATTCTAACTGGGCTTCCAGTTCTTCATTAGGTCCCATGTCAGAACTCCCAACTGCAGGAAGCAGGATTGTTCTGCATGTTCTTACAGAGTTAAGGTGGAAGAAAGAACCTCTGTTTGAATTTTGATACCGATTTGTGGACAGGTTTGACCTGCCCAAATGACTAAGTGAACTGGAATGCCGAATTCACCATCTATAGAATTCTGGGCAGCAATTCTTAGAATAAGAATCATGAGGGGAAAGTGTTCCTCAATGCAGATGCTCATGAACAAACAAAATGTAGAAGACATTATTCATCAAGGGCATATTTCTTGCCCAAGTGGTTTTTATTAGGCAAAAATATACAGAAATGCATAAACATTTCATTTGGATTTGTTAAAATGGGATGGAGCCAAGGACTGGAGAAAGCGAAATTGACAAAACTCCATTTAGGTGAAGGTGAGATCTAAGCTGCCGTTTTGTGCTCTCAGGCTTTTAGGAAGCCTCTCATATGAGAGAAAGTCTTTATATTGCCCAACACCATTCAGTTGGGTCTTTCAGGAATTCTCTGCAATGTCGTTGAACTCTTTGAAGTTAGTTGCAGTAGGCAATGACGCATGTAAAAAAGTGAAGTCCATGCCCGCCCCATTATCTGAGAACTCACTTGTTTTGACTCCCAGGAAAAAGATATAATGCCCTTAAATTAGAAAAGGGTGGATTGGGGGAAACCAAAGAGGAATAGTAAATATAACCCCAATAATTGTACTGCAGGCTAGGATTTATCATTACTAAATGTGTGATAACTGCTTCCTAAATGCCCCTGCTCTTTAAACAACCTAATTTATAATTTAAGAAGCTGACAATCCTTAAAGTGTTTTATTTTATCTTGTCTGGAATAATGGAAGAGTAAGTTATTGAAAACCTTTATTTTTCATTAGCCTTAAATTCTGTGACAATTAATGTGCCCAATTTGATTATAAACTGCACAAATTAAACAATAAAGACCTGTCTAATGAGAAATTAATTATGAGGAACAGAAGAGGAGCTGGGCTGGATAAAAGTCATAAGTTATGGCCGATGGCAGATGTGTCAGCTTTTAAAAGAGACAAAGGGCTCTTTCCTCCATGTGCGGTGGTGCTGATATGCCTCATCACAGATCAGTAGATCCAGAAGCCGTAACAGCCCTGTAATTGAAACTGCCAAAATCAATAGCACTGACAGCCTTAATTAAATTAAATATGTCTCTGATGAGCTCCAACAGTGCAACAGCGGACCACTTGACCCTTTCTCCGAGCCTTGCTTGATGGGATTCCGTGCGCCGCATGATGGATTCCACCCGCAGGAGAGCTGGAACATCCGACTACCATTGAAATGGCTCCAGGAGTAATGACCTACAGCAGGCAGTGCAAGAAAAAGCAGCGTCTCTTTCTCCACCACCAGGAGGGAGGGAACCCCGATCTGGACGGATTTCCTCCCCCTTGCGTAACTTTTAAACCCCGCGAAACAGTTGTGATGGATCCGTCCGAATGGAGCTGGCCGGGAGAGGACAGGGTTGGAGACCCCGTGGTGGAAAGGTTGGCCCCAGCCAAAGGTCACTCTGGGCCACGCCTCCTGCGGCAGTTCCATCTACCTCACAGGTCTGGGGTGCTGACGCAGGAAGAGAGGAGTCTTAAACAAATATGCGATTTAATCACCTCGCCTTTATAGCTTGGGCTGGGAGAAACCTTGGAGACTGCTGCAAAGGCTCCCTATCAGGAGGACAAAGGAGAAAAAGAGCAAGTCCCACTCCCTTTTTGCACTGAAGATGTTGCCTAGTCTGGCAATGAAACGTCTGCAAGAAAACAACAAGGCTCAGAGAGCACCAAGGACTCCACAAAGGAGAAAAACTCCACCCCGCCCTTGTTTGTTACACTGAATTCTGTGCTGCAGGAAACTAATATAGTTAACAGCATGTTTAATCAATTTAAGGTAGTTTAATTTATTGGATTTTGAGGCTGCCTGACTCTCAAAAAGAGTTTTAATCTATCTACTCAGTAAAGATAGGAGGTACCCCCCACCCCATCCTCAGTAAGTTTAATAGGTCTGACTTGGAGAAATTATTATTTCTGCAAGCATTTTTGAGTAGAGATGTCTCTCCTATTATTTAAGTGTGCACATGGATAGAGGATCGAAACAATGGAGAAGGCATAGGGTGCTGGATAAATATTGCACCTAGACAGAAGCTATCCATTCCAAATCAGGAATGCCCCTGTTGGGTGCCGCAGGGCTGTGCTTCTTCGAATCAGAAGGGAGCCCAAATTCCAGGACCAGGAGGAGTAATTCTGTGCTGAATTACAGAGCCTGCCCTGTCAGCCAGCCCACCCAATCTTCAGGCCCAGGATGCTTGGACAGAGAACAGTATTGCAGCCATAATCCTGCAGAGCTGGTAGGATTAAGCAAATCTTTTGCCAGATGCAAGAGGCATACAAGTTCTCATTTCAAGGATCATTACGTATGAAATCGAGAACTTTCCTGAATTTGAAGACCTGCTTTAAAATCTAAATTCCCGTGTTCATTGAAGTATTCCCATGT
Source organism: Charina bottae (assembly GCA_023362775.1). NCBI lineage: Eukaryota > Metazoa > Chordata > Lepidosauria > Squamata > Charinaidae > Charina > Charina bottae. The sequence goes on along the minus strand of JALMGJ010000019.1, from coordinate 1,212,068 downwards.
CCTGGTGGTTGGACTGAGTTCCCACTTGCTTTACATTTTTGGAACATGTTTCACCACTCCATCATTAAAAATGACAAGAATATAATTTGTTTAATATTTTGATGGCAACGTATCATCATTGATGAATATATTCATAAATATTATGGGAAAGACTTGAGGTTTTGAAGGACTGAATGACGAAGGAATTGAAACTGACGTATTCATCACTCAGGAGCTTTGATTTTTGTTTATTTGTTCAGTCGCTTCCGACTCCTCGTGACTTCATGGACCAGCCCACGCCAGAGCTTCCTGTCAGCCGTCGCCATCCCCAGCTCCCCCACGGTTGAGTCCGTCACCTCCAGAATACCATCCATCCATCTTGCCCTTGGTCGGCCCCTCTTCCTTTTGCCTTCCGCTTTCCCTAGCATCAGCTTCTTCTCCAGGGTATCCTGTCTTCTCATTATGTGGCCAAAGGACTTCAGTTTGGGAGCTTTGATAGGCCACCAGAATTCAGTTGGTGAGCTGCAGTTGGTTGCCTTCGGCTTAGTCCGAGGTTCTTTCGCAAAACTAAATGGAATTCTAAATTATTTCAAACACTCGATATGCTCATCCCACTCAAGAGCAGAATTTGATACTGTAGATGGTGAAATGTTTAGAGATTGCAGTGACAAAGCAGAACTATTAAGCTGCTCTTTTGCCTCAATTTTCTCCAAAAAGAGGAATTGTTTGATGATCACGAAGAGGGGTAAATGATATAACTTCAGGGATGGTGGAGTTGAATCCAACATTGAATATCCAAAATTGAACAAGGAGGTTGCACCACACAGACTCCCAGTATATTGAATAAGGTGTAGTGTCTTTCTTAGAATTTTTTTTCTTTCTGGTATCAGCTTAGCTTGATAATAATAGTAGCTGCATAGAAATGTATGCCAACTCTGAACAGGATCCTGCCTGCTCCAATGTCACTGCTGTCTGTTCAGAATGTAAGCTGGTATTGGATTCAGCCAAGATAAGATTGGCCTGAGAATTCATCCTTGAAACTATTTTCAGCATTAAGGCTCTACTCTGAAATGTGTTTAGACAGATAGGTAAAGGTAAAGGTTTCCCCCGCACATTTGTGCAGTCGTGTCCGACTCGAGGGGCCGGTGCTCATCTCCGTTTGTTAGCCGAAGAGCCAGCGCTGTCCGAAGACGCTTCCACGGTCATGTGGCCGGCATGACGCACGCGTAACGCTGTTACGTACCCACCGAAGTGGTACCTATTCATCTACTTGCATTTGCATGCTTTCAAATTGCTAGGTTGGCAAGAGCTGGGGCGAGTGCGGGAGCTCACTCCATCATGCGGGGCTAGGGATTCGAACCTCCGAACCTGCGATCTTCCGATCGTCTTACCCGCTGAGCCACCACTTTAGACAGATACCCTTCTTATATAACAAGAAAGGGAGGAAAGGGATCCCAAATCCGAATGTTCTGCTCCAGCATTGGTGATTCTTGACTATTTATTTCTATTTGACTATTTGGACACGAAGGATCTATTGAGGAAAACAAAACTTGACCTGGCTCTGGAGATTTTTGTTATCAAAAATGTGTATGAAGGAAATAAAAGCCTTGATGCACAACCAATATCAAGGAATTTCCTTAAGAAATTGGCTTGAGTAAATATTGCACCAGCTGAAGTCCTAACCATGAAATAGTCACCACTGAGGTTTTCAAGACATTTAACACGTTCCTCTTTTATTGTACCAGTCAAAGATCAGAAGCTCAGATAATTGTAAAGGGGTCTTTTGAAACTGTTGCCTTCTTTGACAGCTGGCGAAGAGAGCAGATTTACAAGGTGCCCAAGTTGTGGCCAGAGTTCTTGAAGGAATCCTCGATCTTCAAGATTAAATAAAAGGTGTAGAAAGGATCCACTTCCGTAGCCCAGAATTCAAGGCAGGCTGCAGGGCGGCCCGTGTGTGTGCAAAGAAGATGCCATCCAGATCCCTGCTCTTTGTGCACAAAAGGTGGAGAGTCTATGTAATGCAGCTTGAAATATTCCGGTCCCTACCAAAGTGAATGGAAAATTATATCCCAAAATGACGTCTCTGAATCATTACCCACATCCATCATTTTGGCACAGTTTACTGCACTGCTAATTTAAAAGTAATTCTATGTCAGCCTCACTGTTTTACAGCAATCTCTTTGTAACCTTACAAATTTCATTCCGTACCTAAATACCTGGGGTGGGTGGGTGTTATGCCTGAGAAAATTCAGGTTGTGTTGCCTTAGTTGCTAAGACTAACTGCATACCTCATTTTGTTCTTAGGAACGGGGAATAAAATCCCAGATGTTCCACTTCTTTCTACGTATTACCCAGCTGTTCTTCCCTCAATCCCCTTCCTCCCCCTTTCCCCTGCTATTTAATTCTGTCGGCTGCAGCAATGCATGAGATCGTATTAGTAACAACAGTGCTCTATCAAACCGAATGCCAAGCAGGTCAAAAAAGTCAAGATGGCAGCCATAACTATGCCCTCAAAGTCCTGCCCTTTTTTGTAGGGCGGGGTTTTGGTCACATGGTTGTGGTTGCCATCTTAACCTTTTGGACCCCTTCCCCGCGGACCCCCCAATGCAGTCAGAATGAGCAGACCCAAGGCGAATGAGGCGAGGCAACGGGGGTGCCATTTCTCCAGTCCCACAGAGGCCTCTGCCCCTCTGAGTCTCATCCCGTGTCAGGAAGAGAAGGAGAGGAAATGGGGCCTTCCCAGGAGCGTCTGTGGGAGGGGGGACGTCAAAATCTGCAAGATGGTGGCATGGCATCCCAATGCAAGCCCCACCCTGTTTGCCAGGGCGCACATGCAGAACGCCTGGCATTGGGGCGTTATGCCACCATCTTGCGGGGGGTGTTGGCTCTTCCCTGCCTTCAGCACGGGGGGGCTGGTTGAAGAGGGACTTCCAGTGGCTCTTCAACTGACACCCCCACAGTTAAACTTGCCACCCCCCACAAATTAGGTGCTGCTGGGCCCAATCTGCAGGGGCAGCGGGGGGGAAGAGGGTGCTGACAACGGCCATGCAGAAGACGGTTGGACGTGTGAACAGTGTGGCTGAAGCTGTGCACATAAAAACTAGGCGGGGCTTCCACTGTACTCTCGCAGCTGCCATCTTGACTTTTTTGACCATACCCTGCATACAGCCCTGGGCACCCATTTGAGCCAGAGGGCCATCTTTTTTTAAAAGGCACCTGTTCACCGTGGGGTTTCAATTTCCCTGATCCTCAAAAGTCAGGGATGAGCTACTACAAATCGACTCAAGACTGGACTGGCTGCATTCCAAGGTGAGGCTCTGTCCGGAACGTCTTCCAGCCACAAAATTGCCTCCGATCGGAGTCCTCCGTTTCCATTATTCCAGGTGTTCATTTCTAAGCCAGTGAATGATTAAAGCCTGGCTGAGGCGCTGGCATAATATAAACCATTGCAGGCTCATAAACAGATGGAAACTGGTGGGAGTGAGCGGCGGCAGCTCTTCCAGCTTCCGAGAATGTAGCTGGAAGCACCTGAAACCTTTCAAGAACAGATTAAAGAAGGACCGTGAATATTTTCTTTGGAACAAAATTGCCACCGTCCATGCTGACGGGGGCCTTCACAGCCATATTCTGTGAAGGGCTTTGGTCCAATGGAGTAATATCTACTCCAGATTGCTGATAATTATACAAAAGCTCCATACTCCAGGAAATAAAGCCAGACTGCTCACTTGAGGGAATGATATTAAAGGCAAAACTGAAGTACTTTGGCCACATAATGAGAAGACAGGATACCCTGGAGAAGATGCTGATGCTGGGAAAGGGGAAGGCCAAAGGAAGAGGGGCCGACCAAGGGCAAGATGGATGGATGATATTCTGGAGGTGATGGACTCGACCGTGGGGGAGCTGGGGATGGTGATGGCTGACAGGAAGCTCTGGCGTGGGCTGGTCCATGAAGTCACGAAGAGTCGGAGGCGACTGAACGAATAAACAACAAATACAAAAGCTCTGGCCATTCAGTCCAACGGTGAAGAGTCAGGAGGCCGATGATGAACGGAGAAGAATTCCAGGGTAATAAATCAGCGATGTGATGATTTATGTGCACAGCGAGCCTCTCTTCTTTTTCTATGGCTTTTTTATTATGCAAACAGAATCCTGGCTGTTGCTCTAAGCCACAAACCAGAACTAGACAAGGTTGCTCCAGCATCCGAGAAGGGCCCCTGCTGTCCTGCCTACACATTTTCAGCAGGAGCTCAGCATCTGGCGGCCACGATTGCCACTCGCCTTCCTGCTTGCATCCAACTCTCTTTGGGCTCTTCCGTCGTTCCTTTCGTCCACCTGTTGCCTCCAAACCTCCGCTGGGTGCTCATTAAAGGCGTTCGCCCCCAGCTGCAGTTCCCTAGGGCCGGGAACCATAATAGTTCACAGTATCTTTTGATCTTTGGGCAGCGCAGAAATACACTGAAATCAATGAGCCACAATTAAGGCTCTGTTCACATGATCAAAGGGAACACAATATCGGTTAGTTAATCACAGAGCGGCAACCAAGGTGGAGCTGCCTCTGGCCTGATCCAGCCGAGGAACGCTGTGCCCTGTTAGGGACAGGGTGAGACGAGGGCGACGGGCGACCTGCCACGTTCCGTCTCTCTCCGTTCCAGAATGATGGCTCAGAAAGTCTCCCGGCTGCTGCGGCCTAATCAGAAGCAGCTGGCTGGAATCATGGCTCATCTTTTTCTCTGCCAGCAGCCGTCTCAGTCAGGCCTGAATCTGATCTGAGGGTCAAGCTGTGGAAAACCCGGAGAATCTGTAGCACGGCCACTCTTGTGGCATCCTATTCTGAACCACTGCTCTGGGAGGGAGGAAGACCTATGGAAGTCTAGGGGAGGTGGCTCCAGGAGATCGCGCAGGTCTTCGGTGTAAGCCTCAGAACTGGGAGTGGTGTCACAACCCAGGGATGGGCGCTTTGGATATCTATATACCTACCTTTATCTATCTATCATCTATCATCTATCTATCATCATTTACTGTAGATGATATCTGGTCACATGTTTCTTGCTGTTAATGCTGCTGTGCATGTTGCCTTCATGAACACTCTAGGTCAGTGTTTCTCAACCTTGGCAACTTTAAGATGTGTGGACTTCAACTCCTAGAATTCCCCAGCCAGCAGATAGATAGATAGATAGATAGATAGATAGATGATTGATGATAGATAGATAGATAGATAGATAGATAGATAGATAGATAGATGATAGATAGATAGATAGATAGATAGATAGATAGATAGATAGATAGATAGATAGATGATAGATGGATGGATGGATGGATGGATGGATGGATGGATGGATAGATGGATAGATGGATAGATGGATAGATGGATAGATGGATAGATGGATAGATGGATAGATGGATGTAGCGGTGCCAAATGACAGCAACATCAGGAAGAAGGAATATGAGAAGCTAGAGAAGTACCAGGGCCTGAAGGAGGAACTAGAGAGGATGTGGAAAGTGAAGGCCAAAGTGGTCCCAGTGGTGGTCGGAGCACTCGGGGCTGTGACTCCCAAGCTGGGAGAGTGGCTCCAACAGATCCCAGGAGCCACATCAGAGCTCTCTGTCCAGAAGGGTGCAGTGCTAGGAACAGCTAAGATTCTGCGCAGAACCCTCAAACTCCCAGGCCTCTGGTAGAGGACCCGAGGTTGAAGAAGACACACACCACCCATAGGGGTGAGAAGGGAATTTTTATATATATACAGTGTGTATATATATATATATATATATATATATATATATATATATATATATATATACACATACTGTATATATTCAGAGGCTAGGCAGTGTGGGGTGGGGGGAGAATGAAACCTCCCACCAGGCTGAAAAAAAGCCTATGGCTGCTCCCCCTGTGGCCCTACAGAAGCCTTTTTGCAGAGCAGTTCCTTCTTCCATTCAGAATCAAGTTCACCAACCGGAGTTGGCCAACCATCTCTGGCCATGTGGAGGCCATTCTGGAGATACAGTTGTGAGTTTGTTTGTTTGACCTCAAGGGCCAGCTGGCCCAGAAGAGAAGGTCTTCACGCCCAGGTACAGGAGCCCTTCCCTTCTTTCTTCCCCCAGACAGCTTATTCCAGTGTCCATGGCTGCCCAAGCCCAGGAGTTTCCTCCAGAACTTCCCAGCAACTTTCCTGGGGGACCACAAGGACCTGGTTACAGAATGGCCTGGCCCAGACTGGATAAAAAAGGCTGGCCAGGTATTGAAATACTGGTTGTCTCTCCCTCTTTCAACTACTGGAATTTTCTTGGTACACGGTATATCTGTGATTGAGTGAGTGAGTGAGTGAGTGAGTGAGTGAGTGAGTGAGTGAGTGAGTGCCATCAAGTCGTTTTCAACTCCCAGCAACCACATAGATAGATTTTCTCCATTATATATCCGTATAACATAACTGTATGTGTACAAAAAAATGGCTGGAATTAAATGTGTTTTTCAGCAATTTGGATTTGGAGGGGGGGTCTTTTTTCTTCTTCAGATTTTATTCATTATTTATTTATTTATTTTCTATCCCGCCTTTATTATTTTTATAAATAACTCAAGGTGGCGAACATACCAAATACTCCTTCCTCCTCCTATTTTCCCCACAACAACCCTGTGAGGTGAGTTGGGCTGAGAGAGAGTGACTGGCCCAAGGTCACCCAGCCAGCTTTCATGCCTAAGGCGGGACTAGAACTCTCAGCCTCCTGGTTTGCCATTGGCTCCTTCCTAGGGCTGAGAGAGAGTGACTGGCCCAAGGTCACCCAGCCGGCTTTCATGCCTCAGGCGTGACTAGAACTCTCAGTCTCCTGGTTTGCCATTGGCTCCTTCCTGGGGCTGAGAGAGAGTGACTGGCCCAAGGTCACCCAGCTGGCTTTCCTGCCTAGAACATTGCCACTCTACCTGGGCACAGAGATTTCGCTTCTGTCTGTGCTCCTGCCCTCTGAAGATGCCGGCCACAGATGCTGGCGAAACGTTAGGAACCACAACTTCCAGAACACGACCAGACAGCCCGGAAGACCCACAACAGCCATCGAACTCCGGCCGTGAAAGCCTTCGACAATACAGAGAAAGAAATATTAGTCCTTTCTTGGGGAAAGTGGGTGGGGATTCAGTATTCCACAAACAGTTAATTTTGACCCAGTGAGGGTGATTGCAGGCTGCCGGAACCACGGCAAGGAGATTTGACTGGGTTAGCAGCTCAATATTCTGGGAACAAGGCCACAATAGTAGGACAGCTCCACGAGTGGGCTGAAGGGGTGGAAACACAGACGGGCTGCTCGTTTTAATTAATGTGCTCCATCCTGTTCTCTTATTCTCATTTTCAATAAGAGTCATATAAAAATTGGCAGAGTATCAAGCTGGCAATGTGCTTGTCATGGTGGCTGTTTCTGTTTTCTCTAAGAATTAGCGAGATGCCAGAGTTTTCAGATGTGACACCCCCCCCCCCCCCAGCTTGTTATGTTGGACTAAATTCCAAGGGGTTTATTTCTGAGCAAACAAGACCGGTTGTTCTTCATTTGTATTATTCAGATTGTCAGCAAATGCATAACGGTTTACTGTACATAAAACACTTAATTACAGCAACTGGTAGCATTAATTAAGTTCAGCATTAACAACTTAGCATGAAAAGAAAATATGCTTGGATTAAGTTCTGGATAATTCTGACAATAAGTTTACAAATGTATTATTTGTCTTTTAAATTAAAGAGAGGCAAAACGAGCTGACACGTAAGCCATGTTCTTCATCTCTCCACCACCCCTCCCACCCCAGTTACCTGGAATCTATTTCCAAGCCCTGGGAATGCATTTGGTTTGTTGACTGTGGTCAGTTGCTGAAAGTGCCCGGTTTGCCTGGGCTGCTCTATTTAGGGTCACTTCAGTATTTGCAATTCAACTCATATCTGAATGTAATTCTTTGAAAAGGAGGGTAAGATCTTCAGAAGCGTGACTCAGGAGTATCTGCAGAAGCTTTTCAGGAGGGGGGCGCCCAGCTGCAGGATTGGTGTGGCTGGGCCTCTTCTTACAGGGTGCTGTCTTCAAGAACTTGACGGCTTCTCATGACTTGTCCAGAAAAGTGTCCCGTGGCTACGTTGAAGCCCAGTTGCCAGTCAGCGGCATGCTAGGAGCCACCCCAATGGCTGAACCCACTCCTGCCTCAGGAGCCAGGCTGGGCACTGAAGACGTTGCCTGGTCTGGCAATGAAACATCTGCAAGAAAACAACAAGGCTCAGAGAGCAACAGAGACTCCTCAGTGCTGTCCTTACAGCTTTGGTGGGGCAAGGGCAGGGCTCCCCAGATGCCTCCTGCCTTCCGGGGTGTTTTGAATGGCAGGCTTAGCCATCTGTCCAGCTGCCCCACTAAAAAGCCCCAGATTACTGCAGACGCTGACGGCAGCCAGGAAATCAGAAGACGTCTACTTCTTGGGAGGAGAGCAATGGCAAATCTTGATAAAATAGTTAAGAGCAGAGACATCACACTGACAACAAAGGTCTGCATAGTTAAAGCAATGGTATTCCCCGTAGTAACCTATGGCTGCGAGAGCTGGACCATAAGGAAGGCTGAGGGAAGGAAGATAGATGCTTTTGAACTGTGGTGTTGGAGGAAAATTCTGAGAGTGCCTTGGACTGCAAGAAGATCACACCAGTCCATACTCCAGGAAATAAAGCCAGACTGCTCGCTTGAGGGAATGATATTAAAGGCAAAACTGAAGGACTGTGGCCACATAATGAGAAGACAAGACACCCTGGAGAAGATGCTGATGCTGGGGAAAGTGGAAGGCAAAAGGAAGAGGGGCAGACCAAGGGCAAGACGGATGGATGATATTCTGGAGGTGACGGACTCGACCGTGGGGGAGCTGGGGGTGGCGACGGCCGACAGGAAGCTCTGGCGTGGGCTGGTCCATGAAGTCACGAAGAGTCGGAAGCGACTGAACGAATCAACAACAAAAGGGAGGCCCATCGGGGTGCTCCTTCCTGCTCCACTCCGGCCCTCCTCGGCACTGTGAAGGCAGCCAAATGTCTGCATTTTTCTCTTCCCTTCCACTGAGGGTTGGCACAAACAAGGTTTCTGTACAACAAGAATGGAACAATATTGCCTACTGTCGAACAAGAGCCTAAACTACAGGTTTCCCTGCCGTTCTTTCACAACATGAAATTGCTCTTGGTGGTACATGCAGACCAAGCTTTAGGCAATTAACTGGGATTCTTTCATCATACAGAAATTACTGATATCCTTATTCTAAAATGGAAAAGATACACTGTCGGCGTACCTGCATCAAAACAATCTCCTTCTACTGAGGTGACTTGTTTAACTGTAAAGCTCAGCCTGAGGTGACGGGGGCTGAAAGAAATAGGATAAACCTCTTCTTCAGAGCTTGAGAGGCTCCTTGTAACGTCGCACAGCTTTTAGTGTGGAATAATGTTTTCTGAGATTCTAAGGGGATGGGGAAGGACTTTTAAGTGTGCCTGAGGCTTCAAACAGGATAGCGATAATTGATAAAATAAACTACTAAGACAGATGCAGCCTGAATGGATTTGGGACAAGAGGCAGGTTGGTGCAATTGCTGCAAAGGAAGGAGACCCAGGTTTTAATGCTCCCCCCCCTCCGCGTTTCTTAGACTGAGGCTTCAAGAATGCCTGTTAGACCCGATGCCAAAAGATTTTTATTAATTGGGGGGAAATGGCCAAATCTCACAAGTTTGCCAAATCTTGTTTTGGGCAAAATGAGAGACTGTGGTTTAGTTTTTGTTTTTTATTTGGACATCTCAGTGAGGGAGTGTCACATATTTTCCCTGCCGTGGGGATCCTTGTCATGTTTCTCTTCTTTCCTTCACCCACCAACAAACCCTTCCCTGGCATTTTCTCCTCTCTTTCTTTATTATATCCGAGGCATATAGGCCTAGAGCAGCACTCACTCTGTAAAAGCTTAAACAAGGGTCCAATTAATTTTTATTTTTATTAAATTTTTAATTTTTAATTAATTTTTTATTAAATAACTTAAAAGGAGTTGTAAACAGGCTCCCTTAACGCTACACGGCAGCTAGAGAAGCGTCCTTGACTTGCTGGCACTAACGGTGCTCTGACCCCAGGCAGGGGCTGGCCTAGGGCTCGGACCCCAAGCTCCCCCCTGGCCCAGCCCTCCACCGCCCCTCCCGCATAAAGCCAGGAGGAGGCGCCCCCTATCACCGCGCTGGGGCATCTGGCTCCCTGCCAAGGACAGCCAGAGAGGCTGCTGGGAACCGGGGCTGTGAGTGTGCTTCCGTGCTCGTTGCCTTCTGTGCCTGGGATGCAGTATTAGTTCCCTGCTGGCTACTGCCTAGGTTGCATTTTGCTTGTTGCGCGCATTGCTTGCGGCGTGACTTTCTCCATGTATCAGAAGGGACAAAGGCTTTTCGTAGAGGGCCCCGTCCCCCACTGCTTTGCGCTCGGTTTTTTGACCCAGTGACCTGTCCTTTCACTTCATCAGGCCACCTTCTAGAAAATGGTGCTTGGAGCAGAAAATTGAAGGAACCCTCCGGTCCTCTTCTAGAATGCATCCCTACCCCTTCGGTTCCTAACATTTTGCCAGCATTTCATCTACTGGATATTTGGCATTCCATCCAGTATCGATAACTCTTCCTTTCTTTTGTGTACACACGTTATGTGTGTCTAAATTATTCCCTGAAACCTCATTTAAGGTGCATAATATAAACGCTGTAATTGTTTGAGATCACACCCCTGATAAAGCTTATAATTTATCTGACATTGATTTAAAAACATTTTAAGTGGCCTCTGAATGCATCTTTACTGAATGACGGAAGATTTTATCAAGCAGCTAGAACAGGAAATGGCAGCATTTTTTCAGATTAGCAGCAATTTGATTATTTCGTTATCCCTGATACCTTATTATTGCATGTTTCTTGCATAGGAACCCACCCCACTCAGTCCCCTGCGGGGCGGAGGCCTCTGCGCTGGAAGTTACAGACTGCGATCTAATCTCACTCTTGAGCTGGATCAGACCCAGGCTTAGTCCTGACGAGACCAGTGGGCTCCTGGGTGCAATTCAAGGCGCTTTGAAGCCCTCGAGGCGTAGGGCCCGGCTCTCTGAGGGAGCTCCTATCTCCAGTCCTCTTGGCCCATCTGGTTCGGTCCAGCAGGGAGGGTGCACTCTGCGTCCTGTCAATTCAAGGAGGTCCTCTTGCAGGCCCAGGAAGCATGCCTCTTCTGTTGCCATTTCTGCCCACTGGAATGATCTGATACTTAGGGACTCATGTGACTCCCAACCTGGGGACATTTAGGGAATTCTTGAAGACCTGTGGACAGGGCGACTGTGGGTTCTGTTAGTCGGTTTATAGCTGGTCTTCTGCTCTTCCAGTCGATTGTGAACTTTTTTCATATGATTGTCTTCTTTTTATTTGTAAGCCACCTATTGCTATTGCTCCACGTTACTTCAAATCAACATGTATGTTCTTAGCTTTTCCTGGCAGAGGCATCTTTCAGATTAAAGTAGATTATAGGAAAAGGGGAATTTAATTTTCTACACTTTCAGACCTATCGCTGGGCATTTAAGTAACCAGATACTGGAACAAAACGAAGTCAGAATCCCGCTCCTTTCTTGGCTCAACTTGAAAGTTTTTATTTCAGTCAACAGAGGTCCTGGCCTTGTTTATTCAGTTCCAATACCTGAACTTAATTCTGCAGGAGCCTGTTGTACAGCAGATATAAATCTGACTCTTTTAGCCCGAGAAGTTCCCATTATGGGATAGCACTGTTTAAAAGTAGCTGATAAATCTGTTGCTATCTCAGGTTTTGATGAACATTTAAAATCAAGTCTGATTTACATCAGAACTCTTTCTGGAAGTTTATTCAAGTTTAAGCATTTATTATTTGGCCTACTTGGTCTTGGGGTTTTATATTTCTGATCTGTTCGTGTTTTTAAGGAATCAATTAAGCTTTGAAAACGAGTAATGTTTTAAAAAAAAGAAGTGAAGGAATTTGGTGAAATTTGTAATTATTCACATAAGCTTTGAAATAACAAACTTGAATTCTGTAGGAGGGGGTTAAGTTTGTTTCAAAGAATGTGAAATTAGTCTCTCGACCTTAAAATGAGGTTAATACAACTGAAAATGTGTGCTGCATATATTGAGAATGTTTAATAAGGGTCTTTGCACTTCAGAAGTGGCTCACATGGTGCAAATTCATGGTATTATTGACAGATTGTAAATTGAATCCACAGGATTCTGCATGACTTTGGACTAATCATTTCTAGATACAGTAAGGAACAAGTTCCGCTTGGCTATATTCAGCATTTGGAATCTATCAAGACATCAAGACTTGTTGACATTTCACTCTTAGATAATAGCTAAAAGAATTATTACACAATACTCAAAGGCTAAAGCCATACCTGATCTGCAGCATTGGAGTGTTGTTGATTATTTGTCAACATCTGAATTTAGGGGGAGGGGGTGTTTCTCAAAAAAGGAGCAAAGAAAAGAACTTCCAAACAATCTGGTCAAGCTCTGGAAGTGTTTATTTAAAATACTATTTTCCAGGCCTCCCCCCCCCCCCCGCACTTAATTTCAGTGTTTTCTATCACATTGCTGGCATGTATATGTATGCAATTGTTTTCCTTTGCTAGTTAGTTTGAGTAACAAACTATTTATACAAGGAAAAGAAAAAAGGTGATTTCAAAAAGGTGGGTTTGTATTTTGCCTAGGAATTGTGAAACAGCAGCCTTTGAACACGCTGGCTAGGACTTCAGTTTATGCCACTCACTTAGGGAGCACGTGGGGACCCCGCTGGCTTCAGCCACACCGATTCCTAAACATTCCCATCAGTATTCCGAGGTCTCCTTAGGAATCCAAGGAAGCACAGGCCATAGCAACAGTCCAATTGTGTGTGAAATCAACAACTGACCAATTTGCCTAGATCAGGGGTCGGCAAACTTTTTTTGCCGGGAGCCATTTTGACATGCTCGTGCACATTTTGAAGTGCTCGAGAGCCAGGGGGCGGGGTTTGCGGGCGGGGGCCAATCGCGTGGAAGGGGGCGGGGTTTCGGGCGGGAGCCAATCGCGTGGAAGGGGGCGGGTTTTACGGGCGGGAGCCAATCGCGTGGAAGGGGGCGGGGTTTGCGGGCGGGAGCCAATCACGTGGAAGGGGGCGGGGGCTCACGGAGGGAGGGGGTGCAGCCAGCGGCTCCGCGCAGCGAGGGGCTCCGCGAACCCGCCCCGGCCGCCCCACTGGGAGTGGCGGAGAAACAGCTGCCACCCTCCGCTCCCCAGAATATCGTGGGGCAAAGGGAAACCTGCCCGGAGGGGTCATCAGGAGCACAGGATCCGGCCCCAGCCCAGCCCGGCCCGCAGCTTCGGCGCCCTCCCCTCACCATCGCGAAAGTCCCAGGCAACGGCGGGGGCATGTTCGACCTGCTCGTGCAGCACAGGGCGGCCGCCCCCGGAGACTCCGCAGCCCCCCGGCTGCAGCTCTTCCACCGCTTCTCCTCCTCTCTGGCAGCCGGGGGGCCGCGGAGTCTCCGGGGGCGGCCGCCCCGTGCTGCACGAGCAGGTCGAACATGTCCCCGCCGTCGCCTGGGACGTTCGCGATGGCGAGGGGAGGGCGCCGAAGCTGCGGGCTGGGCTGGGCTGGGGCCGGATCCTGTGCTCCTGATGACCCCTCCGGGCAGGTTTCCCTTTGTTGTGGGGCAAACCTTCACCCTGCACCGCCCTGCCGCTCGCGTCCCGGGCGGGCGAGGCATGGAGAGAAGGGGAGACGGAGGGGCTCCCTCTCCAGCCTCTGCGCCCCTTCAGGCCCGTCTCTGCGAGGCCCGGCACGGCAGGGAGGCGCTGCTGGCCTACCCGGAGGGCCTCCCGCGGCCGCTTCTCCAAGGCGGGTTGCAGAGCGCGCGCTGCGCCCACGGGAACGCCTGGTCCCTCCGCTCCCTCCAGCTCCGCCAGCAGCGCCGCCCTCCCCATCCTGCCGCTCGGCAAACCTCCGCCGGCTCCGTCCCCCCGCCGCCACCGCCCCAGCCAGGCCCCCTGCGCCGCCCTGCCACTCGCGTCCCGGGACGCGGTGCTGTCGGAGGCGGCGCAGGAGCGGCTGCAGGGGCAACGTGTGTGTGAGAGAGTCAGCTCCGGGGGTTGCGGGGAGGGGGAGGCTGTGTTTTCTCCCTTTGGGTTGCAAACGGCCTTGCATGCGGGCCTGATCAAAGCCAAAACGCTTTTTTTTTGGAAACACGGCGCAGGAGCGGCTGCAGGGGCAACGTGTGTGTGAGAGAGTCAGCTCCGGGGGTTGCGGGGAGGGGGAGGCTGTGTTTCCCCCCTTTGGGTTGCAAACGGCCTTGCATGTGGGCCTGATCAAAGCCAAAACGCTTTTTTTTTTTGAAACGCGGCCCAGGAGGCGGCGCAGGAGCGGCTGCAGGGGCAACGTGTGTGCGTGAGAGTCAGCTCCGGGGGTTGCGGGGAGGGGGAGGCTGTGTTTCCCCCCTTTGGGTTGCAAACGGCCTTGCATGTAAAGCCGTTTGCAACCCAAAGGGGGGAAACACAGCCTCCCCCTCCCCGCAACCCCCGGAGCCGACTCTCACGCACACACACGTTGCCCCTGCAGCCGCTCCTGCGCCGCGTTTCAAAAAAAAAGCGTTTTGGCTTTGATCAGGCCCGCGTGCAAGGCCGTTTGCAACCCAAAGGGGGGAAACACAGCCTCCCCCTCCCCGCAACCCCCGGAGCTGACTCTCACGCACACACATTGCCCCTGCAGCCGCTCCTGCGCTGCGTTTCAAAAAAAAAAAAAGTGCGTTTTGGCTTTGATCAGGCCCGCATGCAAGGCCGTTTGCAACCCAAAGGGGGGGAAACACAGCCTCCCCCTCCCCGCAAGCCCCGGAGCTGACTCTCTCACACACACGTTGCCCCTGCAGCCGCTCCTGCGCCGCGTTTCAAAAAAAAAGCGTTTTGGCTTTGATCAGGCCCGCATGCAAGGCCGTTTGCAACCCAAAGGGGGGAAACACAGCCTCCCCCTCCCCGCAAGCCCCGGAGCTGACTCTCACGCACACACATTGCCCCTGCAGCCGCTCCTGCGCCGCGTTTCAAAAAAAAAAAGCGTTTTGGCTTTGATCAGGCCCGCGTGCAAGGCCGTTTGCAACCCAAAGGGGGGAAACACAGCCTCCCCCTCCCCGCAACCCCCGGAGCTGACTCTCACGCACACACGTTGCCCCTGCAGCCGCTCCTGCGCCGCCTCCGACAGCGCCGCGTCCTGGGCCAGCAGCGCCTCCCTGCCGCGCCGGGCCTCGCTCAGTGCGAGAGCCAGGGGGCGGGGTTTGCGGGCAGGGGCCAATCGCGTGGAAGGGGCGGGGGTGAGTTCAGCTGCGGAAGAGCCACACTCAAGGGGCCAAAGAGCCGCATCTGGCTCGCGAGCCGCCATTTCCGACCCTTGGCCTAGATATTTAAAGTCATTGAAATCATTATATACAGTAGGTTTAAAAGGTAAAGGTTCCCCCTGCACAGTTGTGCAGTCGTGTCCAACTCTAGGGGCCGGTGCTCATCTCCGTTTGTTAGCCGAAGAGCCAGCGTTGTCCGAAGACGCTTCCACGGTCATGTGGCCGCATGACGCACGTGGAACGCTGTTACCTTCCCACCGAAGTGGTACCTATTCATCTACTTGCATTTGCATGCTTTCGAATTGCTAGGTTGGCAAGAGCTGGGGCTAGTGCGGGAGCTCACTCCGTCACACGGGACTAGGGATTTGAACCTCCGAACTTGCAATCTTCCGATCGACAAGCCTGGCGTCTTACCCGCTGAGGTTACTGCCATATCATATGCAGCCCATTCCTATATATTCCCATTCCGCTGCTTGGGCTCACCACAGCAGATTGAGGAAGGACCCCCTGTACTGTGAGTATATTTGGGGACAATTTCTTACTAAACTTTCTTAAAAGTTTGTTGCCGTCCTGGCGTCTCTCTCAGTATTCTCGTTCTTTGGAATCCATCCTGCAAATTCTAAAGTAAGTGTTGATGCACAAATTTGCAGCAACAAGCAGCTGGGTAAACTCTATTTGAAGATGCTCCTATAAATCTTCTGCTGAAAAGAATGGAAGTTTTGCAAAAATGCAGTGCCTCTTCACATTTCTTATTTATCTCATTAAGGCTAGCACAGAACATCCACTGGAAGAGACCTTGCTGTTAGTCATCTTGAATGCCAAAATTGCTTTTGTAACTTTTCAAAGTTGTTTCGGTTTTAGATCGTTATAATCTTGTCATTGTACTTATCTAAAACTGCACTGAATTCTCCAAGAGGGCAGATTAACAGATCTCCAAAAGCTACTGTTACATCAGAGAGATGGCGTGCCTCCCTTAAACGCTAATGCCAATAATTACCTTTGGACTTCGACACAAAGAAGCGTTTGGTCTTCAACCTCCCTGGAAAGCTTTGTCTGTAATTGCTTTAATGTACAATCATTCCTTAAATGAAAGGAAAAATGACATGTGTTTGGAAAGTTCAGTAGGAATGGTGCAAACAAGCACAAGATGAGGACGGCGCCTCCTGTTCTGGGGCCAAGCTTTGGATTGGTTATTCTTTGCACGTGGTGAGCAGACACACTGTTGCTCTACCGTACAATAAAAGCAATTGGGTTAACCACAAAACACCCCATAAAGTGTCCAATTTGGTTAAACACATTTGTCTGAAAGTGTAGCAGGAAACCAAGCTGACGTTATGTATTTTTTTACGTCTGGGTTCTTCTCAGATTCGATTCAGAGGAGACTTCTACTCCGCTTCCATGTGAAAAATCCTCACAGGGGCACCTCCTGTCTGGCCACAGCTGAGCCCTCCACCACCCCGTTTGGTTCTAACACTCCCCTCGAGAACGCACTGGTCAGAATCACAACCCCTGAACCTCAGAAATGTCCTCAACTAGATCTTTGAAGATGAAGATTTACTACGTGGAAGGAAAGAAGGACAGCTAAAATTATACCAGAAAAGCCTGAAGCTGATCAAGTTTTAACCAAGATGAATTTGCCAGGGAAAGAAGCAGTAAATAGCAGGTATGTTTCCATAGTACACTAAACCCTAAGCTAGCCAAAAAGGCTGGGTCCGCACAACGCACGAAACCACCAAAAAAAAAATTCTGTTGTTGTTCTTTAGTCATTCAGTCCCTCCCAGCTCTTGTGTCCAAATGGACCTCATTCCTTTAGATCAGGGTTTCTCCACCAGGGTTCCGTGGCACCCTTGGGTTCAGCGAGAGATCATTAGGGTTCCCTGGGAGATCACGATTTATTTTTAAAATTATTTCAAATTCAGGCAACTTCACATTAAAGCGGTAAGTTTCATTCTTTATTTTCAGTTTAAGAACACGGTTAATGCATATAGACAGGCCTACCCATGAAACAAATATAATAATTTGGTAACTCCTGGGCTATATTTGAGCCTGAATGGGCAGGGGTTCCCCAAGGCTTGAAAAATACTTCAAGGGTCCTGGTTTATTACGTCTTAACCGCTGAGCTTCAAGGGTTCCTCCAGGGTCCAAAGGCTGAGAAAGGCTGCTCTAGGATGAAAAAGCCAGTGATGTGTGCGTGTGTCTGTTCTTGAAAGAAATGCACGTGTCCCTCAACCGCTTGTGTGGGGCTGGCGCTTCGGCTTGGGGCAGGCGAACCCAAGAAGTCCCTTTGCAAAGCCAGCCCTGGTACCCTTTTGACCTCACCTTCATCCTGGCCATTGCAGTCGGTGTAACTTCCGCCTTGTAAGTCAAATGTGGCTGGTTCAAAACCAAGTAGAAATATTTTTAAAATATTTTTTTTCTTTCTGAGCTTCTGACTTCTCTCTGTGCTTCGTATTTTTCAGTAAGGGCCGTTCTACTGTTCCACTGATTTTGCAGTCACCTGAGGTTTCACTGTCAGCTACCAAATAGGGTGGCTGTTGTGGGGAAAATAGGAGGAAGAAGGAGTATTAGGTATGTTCGCTGCCTTGAGTTATTTATAAAAATAATAAAGGCGGGATAAAAATTAAATAAATTAAATAAATAAATAGCCCAAATTACCCATGGGCTACTTGGGAACCTGGCTAAGTTGCTTCTATCTCAGGCAAGTAGAAAGCAAGTGAAATGACAGAACAGCTTCGTACCCCCACCCGTGCACTCCCCTGCTTACAGAGACATTAGCAGACATTGGAGTTGCAAAACTCTGAATGGTGCCATTTCAAATTGCAATAGGATACTACATCTTTTTGATGCCTCCCATTAAAAACCACACCTATGATGCTCTCGGTGGGAAAAGGGTTTACCTAGGACAAAGAGGTACAGAAATTATAGCTGCCATCCAGTGATTGCCCTGGTTTTTGCAGCCCAGATCTGGTAGCCTTTGTGTATCAGTATGAAAGATCATTGTCGTTTTCTCCCCAAAGGGCAGGAGAAGAATTCCTCGCTGTGTTCCTCTCTGCTGAAACTCCTTTTCTGTGGTACAACAGAGGAAGGAGTCCCTGAGCCTTGATCTACCAGCTTTCTCCTGTGTCCACTGCTCCCCACGCTCAGCTTGCTCTCCTGGGAGTCCCCAACTGGGGCAGATACAGAGCCAGCAGAGCTATTAAATAGCAGTAGGGATTTCCCGATAGGGAGGAGGCTGGTTGCCGTCTAGCTCTTGGGGCTGGGCGGCACCCACTTGACACCATGCCTTGTTTGGAAGCCCACCAGACCACCTGCAGACTTTCCTTCACCTGAAACTATGTGGACACATGAATCATAACAAGAATAGAGCCCTAAATATGGAAGGTGTAGAACAGAGACAATGCCAGGGAATATACATCTAAAGGAATCAAAGTTACAGCCACTATGTAGGACAGACCGGCAGAAGACTAGCAGAACGCATCCACGAACACCAACTAGCAGTCAGAAGACACGATGAAAATTCCTTAATCTCCCAACACATGGACAGACTTAACCATACTTTCAACTGGGAAACTGTGAGCATCTTAAACCAAGCCAAATCCAAAAATGCTAGAGAATTCCTGGAAGCTTGGCACTCAGACAAAGCAGCCATCAACAGACACATAGAGGTAAACAACATTTACATACCATTCATAAGAGACAACAGAAAAGCCAGAAGACCAGAACATCTCCTTGCCAGCAATCAACACCCAGATATGCAAAGATTAACACCAGGATTAGCACCAGAAGAACAATCAAACAGCACAATATACCCTAATCAAGGAACAATTATCTCAGTCAATCAACCAAGCAGCAAACAATAGCCCAATCAAGGAACTACCAAGGAGAGAACAACACCCCCACCAACACAAGCAGGACAAGCCATGGTATATAAACAGAGAGCAAGTTCCACTCCCTTTTCGCACTGAAGATGTTGCCTAGGCTGGCAATGAAACGTCTGCAAGAAAACAACAAGGCTCAGAGAGCACCAAGGACTCCACTAAAGGAATCTGTCAGTTTTCTTCTTTGAAGCCCTATTGCTCTCTTCTTCACCCGTTTCTCGCTTCTCCTTCCTTCCTACACTTTTCCCTGAACACCCCAACATTTGCTACTCCCAGGCTACTAGAACAGCTTAGGACTTGCATACCCATTGTTATTCTGAACTTCCCCCAAAGACAGAGGGCATGAAGTGTGCCAAGATATAGACCAAGCTTCTAAATCAACGTAAGCCATGGCAGAGACCTCAAAAGAAGTATTGAAGCCATGACCAGCCAAGCTCTCACAACTAAGGTCACATGGACGGAACCCCTCCCCTAGAAGAGATGAGGAGGACTTGATTGGTGCCCTTTTGTCTCTAGGAGCTAGCAGCCATTAAATCAGGCCAGACCTTTAGTGACTTGATGGACAAATCACTGATGGGACCTACCTCTAATCGTAACCCTTAGCTCTTCCAAGAACATGCTAGTGGCTTCCTTGATCCCACTCATCCACTCTGTTTGTAATGTTCCCCTTCTTCTCCTTCCCTCTTTGGGATTCCTAGTCCATCACCTGCCCAAAGAATGTGAGCTTCTGCTTGCTGATCATCACCTCAAGCATTGTCTGCAAGGGACAAATGATGTTCTGCATATATAATGACTTGCCTCAGACACCCTGATGCAAGAATGTAATTGTGGCAGTTGTGTGGTGACATCATCACACGTGCATTGTGATTTTGGCATCATTGCTGACACCACTGATCTCCGAGAACCAGTCAGTCTGTTTCATCCAGGTGCAGCTTCTTGTAGTCCGTGGTCTTCTTGGAGATCGTCTTCAAGTCCATAAGCCAGAAGAGGAGTTCCTGTTTCACAGCCAGTTGGAACCTGGAATGCAAGAAGCATGAATCTTAATTTAAACTGTCCAAGAGAAACGAAGCATACTAAATTGGGTGTTTCAGGAACAAATGGATTTAGGTGGTTTTTGAGGGCTTTCCCACACAGCCGCATGGAAGTTCTGCTGCCCGGCATAGAAGCTGGCAGAACTTCAGGAAGTCCCAACTGCTCTTCCACCTCCTGCCATGCCTCAGCGGGGAAGCACAGCAGACGTTGCCTGGTTCTTTCCCCAGCACTTCTCTGGCTCTGAGGGGGACAAGGGCTGACTGAGGCAGTTTGCCAGTCCTGCAGCGAGATCGAGATCGCTCCTGGGGAGTGGACTGAGAATGGGCAGCAAGGAGCTGTTCTCCCCTGCATCTTCCCCCCTTCTCCTCCCACCCAGGGGAGAGGACAGGAAGTGGGAAAGGCCTCCCTTCCAACAGGGAGGGGGACCTGGGGTGGGAGCAGCTTTGCCGCTGGCGGCCCAGGGTAAATCTGCACAAGGCTTTGCAGTGGGGCTGCCAGTTGCTCTTGCCAGCACCCCACGGTGAAGCCAAGGCCAGCTTCACCTCCGCTCTGCCCCAGAACGGCACACCGATCTGGACTAAGTGCAATAATGCAGGAGGTTCAGATCACATGATGGGATTTTGCAAAGAGAACTTTTCGCTTATTGCCAAGCCTTGCAACGTAAATGCTGACTCCGCACCCGAACAACACTAGACGGGCAAGACTGGAATTGAACTGGCTGCAGAACAGGAAACAGAAGAGGGAGAAGGATTATTGATATCAAATATGCCTCTAAAATTAAAAGACAGAAGGTGTGCTGGCAAGATACCACCTGGAGAGTAGAGTGCCATAATCTAAAGCACACCGGTGTAGGTCCAAGGCGGATGTAAACGTGCTCCACCCAAAAGGATTTCCTGGACCAGTCAGGCTTTCCCTGGAGAACGACACAGAGGCCAACAGATTGAGAGAGATCAGTTTACAACGAAGAAGAAGGAAGGAGTGTGCAAACTATTGTACTATATCCTTAATTACATGCTAGCAACACAATGCTTAGGAACGCAGACCAGAGCCATACATGGAAAGGGGATGCCAGATGTTCAAGCTGGTCTCAGAAAAGACTGAGGAACAAGCGACGACGTTATTGCTGATGCATGCTGGATAACTGAGAAAGCCCGAAACGTCAGTAGGTGCTTCATCCAGATAGGCATTTGCTTAGGTTGACAAGGTCAAGAGATGGAATGTGCTTCGGAGAAGGGGAATCCCAGAACATGTCCGCATCCTCACGCAAAGCCTGCGCATGGGTCAAGGTACCAGACCCGGCTCCAGATCACCAAAGAAGTGAGACGAGGCTGCACACTCCGCCTTTATTCATTCAACATATATGCTGAATAGATTTGAGGAAGCTGGAGAAGATGAGCATGGTTTTAAAACTGGAGGAAGAAACATCACAATAACTTTATTGAGGTCATTAACCCGCACAAGGGAATTGGTATTCAAATATCCAAAACTAAATTGACAATATCAGGGTAATTAGGAAAAGCACATTCAAAGAATTTTGGCTGAAAAACAATATTAAAACAAAGAATGCTAAGATGCTTGCTCAGGCTACACATGTGCAACAAAAGAGAAAATAGATTAAAATTAGCATAAACTTTAAAATAACAACGTAAAATACAAAAATATATTGATAGATAAAACAATAAAAATTTCCAAAAGTGATTTGAGGGTTATAAACGTCTCTTACGGACCCCCGTCGAACCCGAGATGGCATGCAGGCACCAAAGCATAAACACCCTCCAGGAACCAAGGTTTAATGCTGACACGGAGCCATTTCTGGCTCTCCATACTCAGGAAGGTTCAGTTGCTCTTAATTAATCTTTGCCTGATTTTGCATGCCGCCACGCAAAACCTGGCAACCTTGTGCGTTATTTCAGGGTTGATGTCAGAAAGTAGAAATTGCTTATATTGTTGATTGGCGAATCCCGTTTTGCTGGCCAGGAGAGGGGTAATTAGAGCATTTTGAGGTTCTGTATAAAACAGGCAATACAGAAGAACATGTTCGATAGTTTCAACCTGTCCTGAGTCTCAGGGACATACTCGTAATGGTTGTGGTGTCGTTTTGTATCTTCCAGCCAGAAGTGCTGAAGGGAGAGCACTGCGCATTGCTAAGGTGGAGAGTCTTCTCTGATTCCCGATGTTAAGCTGTGTGAGATACATAGCTGGTGCCAGATAGCCATATCTCACCATGGGAAGCTGAGTGGTATTACCAGCGTCCATTTGACGGTCTATGTCGAACAAACATTGCTTAAGTGTGGCCCTTGCTTGCTCATAGCCCAGAGGTAGTAAGTGGGGGAAAGTCCTAGGAGAAAAAGCTCATTGGCCAACTGCTGTAGATGTGGTCTAAAGCAGTGTTTCTCAACCTTGGCAACTTTAAGATACGTGGACTTCAATTCCCAGAATTCCCCAGCCAGCCATGCTGGTCTAAAGGGATCCTCCTGGTCTAAAGCTGGCCTGTTCATCATGAACAATCTGTTCTGAGTCCAGCCAAGCTACCAGCTTATTGTTTAAATACCCTATGTAAAGTTTACTGATTACGCTCAACAAGCTAATTGGGCAATAGTTTGCTACGGCACCCTTTCTCCCTTTTTTGTAAAGAGTCACAATGACTGCTACTCTCCAGTCCTCAGGAATTCTTGTGAATCTATTTATAAATGGGAAAAGTGAAGCAAGGGCTGGGTCCCACCATTCCATATTGCTTCCTAATATTATTTCATTCAGGTAATCATGTCATGTATATCTTCACGTGTTACTGAGGGACAGCTAGGAAGTTGTGTCAACTCTGGATAAAAGGGGTTCTTCCTGAAAGTATAAAGAATGGAAGTGGATCTCTCAAGTAACTGCAGATATTTGTGAAGCTGGAAGAAGGTTTTCATGTGAAGAAGCTATGATGGGTCTATACCTACCTACAAAGATTGTGGAGTTGGGCAGGCAATGTTTTTTCCTGTGACGCTCTGTGGAAGAGAAAGCTGAAATTTGAAGAGGCAGGAGAGGAAGCGTTGGTGCTTTTTAACGTTGGTGTTGTAGAAGATGCCTAAGAATACCATGGATAACCAAGAGAACAAACCAATGGGTCATAGAACAAATCAGTCCGGAGGCCCAAATGACCAGGCTGAAATTATTGTGTTTTGGACCCATCAGGAGAAGACCCAGCTCTCTGGAGAAGCCTATCATGCTGGAAAAGGTGGAAGGAAGAGCAGAAGAGCACGACCAGCAGCCAGGGGGGTGGACTCAGTCACAGTGGCGTTGGCTTGGATGACCTGGAGGATCGGGCTGGGGACAGAGTCTCCTGGAGAAGATCTGCCTACGTGGTGGCTAAGAGTTAACAGCAACCTGATGCACACGATCAGTCAGGTGAGATCGGAAGAATAGAACATCCCGAAGGAAGGGAATGCCAAACCGTTTCCATACTGTTTGTGTCTGCAGAGTAACCAGGAGCTGAGCTTAACTCACCAGCATTTTTATTTCTGCCCTGAAATGTTTGGTGGGCAGGGGAGGGAACAGAAGTACTCAGGGACTGATAGATCTGTCCTCCAATCAGAGTGAGCCTTGTATATCCCCAATCGCATCTTCTGAATGACAAATGGGGAAGTGGGTAGATCGCTGGAAGGAGGCTGGAGAAGGAGGTAGTTCTATCACACACTAGATACACACTGCCATTGCAATCACATTCCACCCCTGCCCAGTCCTCTCAGGAAGGGATCTGTATGTACTGGTGAACGTAACTTCAAATGACTGGACTGGCTCCTTCCTGCCTTCCTGCCTTTCTTTTTCTTTCTTCTTCAAATGATTGAACTGGCTTCTTTCTTTCTTTCTTTCTTTCTTTCTTTCTCTTTCCTCCTCCTCCTCCTCCTCTCTCCTTCCTTCCTTCCTTCCTTTCTTTCTTCTTTCTTTCTTCTTTCTTCTTTCTTTCTTTCTTTTCTTTCTTCTTTCCTTCTTATTTTCTTTCTTCTCTTTCCCTCTCCTCCTCCTCTTCCTTCCTTCCTTCCTTCCTTCTTCCTTCCTTCTTTCTTCTTTCTTTCTTTCTTCTTTCTTTCCTTTCTTTCTTTCTTTCTTTCTTTCCTCCTCCTCCTCCTCCTCCTCTCCTTCCTTCCTTCCTCCTTCCTTCCTTCTTCCCTTCCTTCCTTCTTCTTCTTCTTTCTTCTTTCTTTCTTCTTTCTTCCTTCCTCTCCTCCTCCTCCTCCACCTTCCTTCCTTCCTTACCTTCCTTCCTTCTTCCTTCCTTGCCTTCCTTCTTCTTTCTTTCTTTCTGTTCTTTCTTTTTTCTTCTTCCTTCTTCTTTCTTTCTTTCTTTCTTCTCTTTCCTCCTCCGCCTCCGCCTCCTCCTCCTCCTCCTCCCTTCCTTCTTCCCTTCCTTATTCTTCCTTCCTTCCTTCCTTTCCTTCCTCTTCCTTCCTTCCTTCCTTCCTTCCTTCCTTCCTTCCTTCTTCCTTTCTTTCTTCTTTCTTTTTCTTGTCTTTCTTTCTTTCTTTCTTTCTTTCTTTCTTTCCTTTCTTTCTTTCCTCCCCTCCTCCTCCTCCTCCTCTCCTCCTCCTTCTTCCTTCCTTCCTTCCTTCCTTCCTTCCTTTCCTTCCTTTCTTCTTTCTTTCTTCTTTCTTTTTCTTTTTTCTTCTTCTTTCTTTCTTTTCTTTCTTTCTTTCTTTCTTTTCTTTCTTTCTTTCTTTCTCTTTCCTCCTCCTCCTCCTCCTCCTCCTCCTTTCCTTCCTTCCTTCTTCTCCTTCTTCCTTCCTTCCTTTCCTTCCTTTCTTCTTCCTTCCTTTCTTTCTTTCTTTCTTTCTTTCTTCTTTCTTTCTTTTTCTTTCTTTCTCTTTCCTCCTCCTCCTCCTCCCTCCTCCTCCTCCCTCCTTCCTTCTTCCTTCCTTCCTTCCTTCCTTCCTTCCTTCCTTCCTTCCTTCCTTCTTTCTTTCTTTCTTCTTTCTTCTTTCTTTTCCTTTCTTTCTTTCTTTCTTTCTTTCTTCTTTCTTTCTCTTCTCCTCCTCCTCCTCCTCCTCCTCCTCCTTCCTTCCTTCCTTCCTTCCTTCCTTCCTTCCTTCCTTCCTTCCTTCCTTCCTTCCTTCCTCTTCATTCCCTTGCTGGTTGACCCACTCTCAGCTGATCCTCCCTTCTGTGACTTCCTGGACTTCTCCTTCCTCCTTCATAGGATGTAGACATGAGAGAACTAGCTGTAGATGTCCTCTTGGCTGCCCTGGCTGGCCTTTTTGTTTTCATCCCGAAATATTAGGAAGGTGCCAGCAACTCCTACTCAGGCGGGTGCCTCTCGATGACTTTCTAATTGGAGAGCAGCAGAGCTGGGATCTGCTCACCCCCACCCCCCTTTGCCGAAAAGCAGCACCAGAGGGTCTCCTCAGCAGGGCCAAACGACCAGGCTGGTCCAAAGCGAGGCAGGCGCGGCCCCCGGAAGTGTGGCGGGTTAACGCCGACGCCCGGGTCCCTCAGGAAAGGAACGGTAACTAGTGCAAGTCTCTCCCTCAGGAAAGGAACGGTAACTAGTGCAAGTCTCTCAGTTTCTTTCAGCCTTTCAACCCTACAGCCTTCTATTTCTATTGGGATTTACAGTAATCAGAAGTGATGCCGCCGTACTGCCTAAACGACGGGGGGAGGAAACTCACCAGCTGCTGACTTTCATCCTGGCCGTCCCATCTCCCCAGTGACATCGGAAACTCCTTTCCAGTTGAGACAAAATTAGCTGCTCTTTGCAGGGATACTTGTCCTTCCCTGAAAATACGCCATGCCAAATGCAGATGGACAGGCACAGGTGTGTGCGCGGGTGTGTGCACGCAAAGGAAACGGTGGCGAATTCGGAGGAGAGGAAAAAAGCCGCCCCCCCCCTTTGGTGGGTAGAGCGGAGAGGCACAAGGACAGGCGGGCGCGCAGGAGGGGCCCTTCGAGGGGGGGCGGCCGCTGGGCCATCTGCAGTTTGGGGAACCGCTCGTCCCGGGGAAGCTCCTCGCACTGCACCCCGAAGGCAGGGAGCCGGCGTCCCCGCACGCCAAGGGCGCCCAAGCTTGTCGCCTCCCGGAGGGGAGGTTCGCCAGCTGCCTCCGCCGGCCCGGGCGCGCCAGCCATCATCGGCGGGGGAGGCTCCCGCGTCGCGGGAGGAAGAGAGGGCGGACACGCGAAGGGGCTGCGGCTTGCTTGGCTGCAATTTTACATGCCATCGGAGACTTCGCATTGATTTTTAGAAAATGCTGGAAGTGAAGCTGCGGTCCCTTTCCTGCCTCCGCCCTGGGTGCCAAGGGTGGCCGTTGCTTCCGCGCCTCAGGCCGAGCCCCAAGGGACCGTCCCCACCGCCCGGCCAGCCCCCGGGGGCCCTCACCTCCACCCAGCGCAGGAGGGAGGGGCAAGGGGCTCCCGTCCGGGGGCGGCGAAGAGGCCCGCCTTTGCTCCCCCGTCCACGAGGCTGGGGGCCCGCCAGGCGCCCCTTGCCCAGCCCCAAGGCCCTGCCCGGCTCCTCGCCAGCCGGGGCGATATTGGCAGGCCAGGGCAGGCAGCCTCCCCCGGCCAACCGAGCGGCAGGGAGACCGCACGGGGCCGGCAGACCCGGCGGCTCGACTGAGCCGGCCTCGCTCGCGGGGGGAGGGATCGCTGGGCCCTCCTCCAGCGCCGCTCCTGGCCCCCCCAGCCGCGTCCCCCGAGGGAGCCCACGCTGACAGCCCTCCGAGCGCGGGCTCCCGGGGCGCCGGCTCCTAGCTCCGCTCCCGTCCCGGGCGGAATTGCTTCGACGGAGGGAGCGAGGGAGGGAGGCGGCCCAGCGCCGTGCCGGCGGCGCTTCGAGGGGCCCGGGCCTCCCAAGCGAGGGACGTGGTCCGCGGCTTCGACCCCGAGGAGCTACTTCGGCGCCCCAGAGACCACGGACGGGCGGGACTCGGGGGTGCGGGAGAGACGCGGCGTCTCGGGGCAGGGGCTGGCTGGAGCCCTGCAGCGCCGCCCCCGGTGTGCCCGGCGTCGAGGATCGGTGCAAGGGGCTGCGCTTCCGCGCAGGGAGGGCCGGGTTGGAAGGCGGCAACCGGCGGCGTGCCCGCAGCGGCCTCAGGCCGCTCCCGTCAGCCTAACCCTAACCCTCGGGTCGGGCGGCCCTGGCCGTGGCCGATTGGGACCCGCCAATCAGGGCGCTGGCACCGGTCGAACTCGGCTGCCGCCTCCTGAATTCGCCCGGCTCCCGCGACCGCAGGCCTCCGC
Organism: Charina bottae; assembly: GCA_023362775.1. Lineage (NCBI taxonomy): Eukaryota > Metazoa > Chordata > Lepidosauria > Squamata > Charinaidae > Charina > Charina bottae. Next base: position 1,184,604 of record JALMGJ010000019.1, on the reverse strand, counting down.
CGCCCCGGAGCTGGACCCGCCCGCAGAAGTCGAAACCTGGAGGGAGCGACATTCAAGGCAGGGCGTCTGAGCTGCAGCCCAAGAAGTCCCCGCGACGGGAGCGGCTTTGGCCCACCCTGCTCGCCTCTCCCCCCCCCCGCCGCCGCCACCAAATAACCCTGGTTTAAAAGGGCTCAGAAGCAGAGCAAAACGGAGACTGGATTCGATTCAATCGAAGCAGAATTTCCAGCCAACGAATGGCGGCGACCCAGCCCCAGGGGGAATATCCAGGCTAAACGGAAGGGACGCCGAAGGAAAAGCCGCGGGAGGGGCGGGGGCTGGGTCCGCGGGGCCGTTGCAAGAAGGCGGGGGGGGGGGAGTCCGCGCCAGATTCGACGAGGCCGCCCGCCCCCCGCCCCCCGCCCGCACGCAAGCCCCACTCGCGCTTGGCGGAGCAGCCTGGCTTCGCCCGGCCGAGGAGCGGGACTGTCCGGGCCCCCTCCTCTGGCGGAGCTTCGCGGCAGAGAGGGCCTGGCCGGGGGGGTGGCGGGAAGAATCAGAAGGGGCCGAGCTTCGGCGCCTCGAATCGGCCCTCGACGGAGGGAAGCGGGTGAGGCTGTTCCTATTCTTCCCCCCCATCCCCTGGAGCCACGCTGGCCCGCTTTCTCCGCTGGCGGAGTGCCGGCTGGAACGGAAGAGGCCTGCTCGGGCGGGGCGGACCGCGTGGAAGCCGCCGGGGCGGGCTACGCACCGAAGGCAGCTCCAGGACGTGCCCCTTCGCCCCCCACCCCGGCAGCCCACCTCCGTCGCAGGCGAGAGCCGGCGGCTGGCCCTCCGCAGTTCCGCCGGGCTTCCCGAGGCGTGGGGGCGAGGCTCCACGGGTCGGGGGGGGGGGGTCAAGGAACCCCCTCTGGGGTCAAGGGAGACAGACAGTGCCCCTCCCTGCTTCCCCTCTGGCTTTGGGCTAGTCTGCAGGACCCCCGGAGAAGGAGGTCCAGGGAATCACCCAAGCCCGGCTCGTGGGCGAACTTCCCGCGTCCGAAGGGAGACGCGGCCTCGGGCGAAGCGCCGCGGGAGGAGGAGAACGGCCCGGACGCTCCGGAGCCAGCGGAGTTGCTCGTGAAAATCCTGCCAGAGCGTCCCTTTTCAAGGAGGCCCCGGGCTGGGCCTGAGTGGGCAGAGCCTCCGGGGGCTTTTCGGACCCCCAGGGCTGGCTGACTGCAGATCGACCTCACGCGGCCCGGCGGATTCTCGCCTGATAAACGGGAGCGCGCAGGCCAATGATCAGGGGCCGGACATCTTTCCAGGTTCCCCGTCTAATTCCCGGCTAAGCTGGACGTGGGAAACGGCCGCAGACAGCGCGGGCGACGAGGAGGGAGGCTCCCCCTCGCACACCGACCTAGGCGTCCCTCCATCCGCCTGCTAGAAGAGCCTCCACCCCACCCCGGGGCGGCGGACCCTCTTCGCTCCAGGCGGCGAAGCTGGACCCCTTCAGGAGAGCACCTCGGTTCACCGAAGGCGCCGCTGCCCTGCCCCGGGCCTCCCGCCCCCGCCCACACGCCCCCCCGCACTGCCCCGCAGGCGGCCTTCTTGCCCCGCAGGGCGTTCTGGAGCAGCCCGTTGTTCGGGGGGGGGGGGGCAGGAGAAGGGGGCGCCCGTCGAAGGGCCTTTGGGCTCGGCATTTTCCCTTCAAGGCGGCAGACGGGATCCCCTGAAACTTGTAGAGCCTGACCCCGCAGAAGCTTTCGCGAGCGGCAGGCAGCTGCCTGCGGCTGATGGTTGCGGAGGCTCCTGCCCTGGACACGTCGGGAGCCTTGGCGAGGCTGCCGGACGGACTCCGGCCTGCCTCTGTGCCCTGAGCTCAGCCCCAAGGAGCTGGTCGAACAGGGCGCGAGGGTAGGACCACGAGACCCAGGCTCCCCACCCCGCCCCTCGGAGCCTCCCGGAGACCCTCGCGCACTAGGCCGGGAAGGGGAGCGCGCCTTCCTTTGCCCCCAGGACGGCTGGGGTCGCTGGAAGGCGCTCCAAGTCCACCGAGGAGACATGGAGGGGCCCATGCCGGAGCCACGGCCGCTTCAGCTCACGAGGTGTCTCTTCCCGCCGCACAAAATCCGGCCAGGCAGGAGCTTCGGTTCCTTGGATTCGTCCCTGGGCCTGCCTTCCTTTGCGCCCGAGACCTCCGCGGCGGGCGAGGGGGCGGGGCGCCTGCCTTCCTGGCCTCCCGGGCCGCCGGCGGCCCCGCCCCCGCCCCCGCCAGAGGGAAGCGGCCGGAAGAGACGCGCGGCCAGGACGCGCTCGCAGGTGGGAAGGGCAGAGCGCCCCGCCAGAGAAACCCGCGGAGGGAGTCCCAGGGTCCCCAAGGGCTGCCCCGCTTGGAAGGCGGCGTCGAAGCGGAGGCCTCAGAAGCCGGGAAGGGGGCAAAGGGGACGGCGCCGATTCCCCAGCCCCACCGCGTTGCCTCGGGCAGACGAAGCCGCAGGGCAACGCGGCTCGTGCTGGGTGTTCGCCTCAGAGCCTCGGGCAGACCGGCGGAAGGCCCGGCCGCTCTCTTCGCTCGCAAGGCGGAGCTTGCCCTTGTTGAGTCGGGGGTGGGGTGCGGGGTTAGCCGCTGTCCCACCGGCGATTAAGCGTTCCCCTGCCCTGGTATCCGTGCAGCGTTGGGCGGAGAACCTTACGAACACCGGGCGATTTGTGGTCTGCAGCCTTCAGTGAAGAAGCCTCCTGGATCCGGGATGACATTAATCATAATACTGTAATCTGCTTCACTTGACAGTCGCGACTTCGAGTCCCCAAAGGGACCCCCGCTCTGACCCGGACCCACTTCCCGGGGAGGGTGGCTCAAGGGCACCGATTCTGGCCCCGAGCCCACAAGTAACTACCGAGGAAATGGGCGAAATTGCAGCGCCCCCCCCCCCGCCTTACACCGAACTGGAGGCTAGCACTGGATCGACTGAAGGACGGGAGCGGGGTCATTCTTTCTCCCTTTCCCAGGGGAGCGGCGGCGGCGGTCGCCCATAAACCCACCGGCCGCGAGGCCCAGCGCCGCCAGCGAAGGGCGAAGAAACGCGGAGAAACCAAGCGAGGTCCGCGCCTTGGCGGAGCCAACGTTTCAGCACCACCTTCGGCTTTCGGGTCCCCCCCCCCCCCGCCCTCCCACGTACAAGGTCTTCGGCACAGTTTCGTTGCCGGGAGATCCGGAGGCCGGAACTGGCTCCTCTGATCGAGGCAGGGAGGGCTGCGGAAGGCTCCCCCGCCAGCCCGGCAAAGGGCCCCCGTCCGCAGAGGGGCAGCGGGCCTGATCTGTCGCAGAGAGACGGAGACCGAGCGGCCCAGGCAGGCTCCGCGCCGCTTCGGAGGGCGAGCCGCCCCTCCCCCCACACACCGCAGGGGCGGCCCGGAGGAGCCGGCGGGAGGGCGCGGGGCGCGGGGACGGGACGGGCCGCCCGGCTCGGCAGGCCAGCGCTCCGCTCCAGCGGGGGCTGTGATGCCGCCGGCGCCGCCCGCCCAGCCGCCCTGTGTGACTGGCCGAGCGCGGCAGATCGCCCCCGCCCTTGCGCCGCTGGCCGCCTCGGCCCTCAGCGCACCCCGGGAAGGGTGGGGCGGCTCCCCCCTTCCCTCGCTGAGGGTCGAAGCGGGCACCCAGGTCGGTTCGACGGCGGCAGTCCAATTTCCCTTGCTTGGAAAACGGGTGGGCGGGCAAGCGCCGTCCCCTTAAGCCCTCCTGCCTTTGGCCGCTCCCCCGAAAGGACGAGCGGCGTTCGCTCGCAGAATCCGCGGAGAGGAGGGGGCCCTCCAAGCGGCCACGGGGGACGGCGCGGCTCCGTCCTCTGGCTCGGCGTTCCCGTGACCCGCGGCTCCTTCCCGTCGTTGCAGGATCCCCGTCGGAGCGGGATGGTGGCTCCAGCGGCCGCTTTCCCACGCCAGAGGCGAAGGGCGGACAGGGCAGGCGGGACGGGGGAGGGGTTCAAGAATCTCAGGGGATCACCTGCTCATCCTTGCCCGACCCCTTCCCCCCTCGCCCCGTTTTTTTGGGGAGACTGTCTAGAAACGGCCATGTCCCCAAAACCTGTTTCCAAAATCACTTTTTGGATCCCCGAACTCCGAATCAAAGAAAAATAAAAGTACACTGGACTGCACTTTCTCTGTACGTCATTATGCAGAGGTACATAATGCCAACGGCACGGATGCTTATTAAATTTCTGAGGATGACCAAGATAATTGCTAGCCAAGGGGGCAGAGATATTTCATCAAATCTTAGATTAGAACAAAGTTTTCTCCACTGCAACACACTTGGTTTCCAAGGGAGAGCGCGGATCAGCCTTGTCCTGAAAGAATAATTCCCTTGCGGGGGGTGGCGCCTTTCGCCTCCCTTCCCGGAAGAGGCCGCGGGCTGAGGAGCCTTTGCTCGCGGGGCGCAAGATCGGGGAGTCCCCGCACTCTCCGGGGCGGCCAGGCAGCTCGAAGCCTCGAATTCCCGGGCTGCCCCCCGAGCCCCTTGCCCAGAGGGCAGGGATGGAGCTGGTGCGGAGGGCTGGGCGGCCGCTCGCGTTCCCAAGCTCCGGAGGTCGCCGGAGACGAGACAATCCGCCGCGACCGGATCCGGAGAGGCGGCGGCTGCCCCTGCAGCTCCGCTTCCCTTCCCGGAGCCGCGGTCGGCCAGCCGTCTTGCCCCGGCGGCCTCCCTGCAACACCGCCTGCCCGCCCGAAGAAGGGCTCCGGCAGGCTCGGCTCCGGAGCCCCGACTCGCTGCCCGGCCCCCTCGGGATCTGCCAGCCGCTGGGCACGTTTCCCGGCAGGGCCCCCTTGGGAGCGGGCCGGGGCTCCCGGGCATCCAGCCCGGCCCAAAGGAGGGCCGCCGGAGGCACGTCACCAGGCCCGGAGAGGAGGAGGGCTGCCCGAGGCGCTCCGCTGCTGGCGCAGACCGGGGTTGTACCCGCCCCGGGCCGCCGACGGGCTCCCTCGCCTGCTTCTCTTCGGGGCAGGAACGCCACTGAGGGCGGCGGCGTCCCGTCCGACGGGGGCGCAGCAACCCCTTCAGTGCGGCGGCAGCCCGGAGAAAGTCCAGGAAGGGGTCCTCCGAGGCGCCGCGCCCCGCGCCTCCCCGCGCAGCCAGCCAGCCAGCGGGCGACCGGGAGGCCCAGCCGCGGCGGCTCGCCCGAGCCGAAAGCCCGCCGCTCGGAGCCCGGCGCCCCTGGCCGCTGCCCGCCCCGCCCGGCGCCCGGCGCCCTCGCCGCGCGTCGCGTCCAATGGGCAGGCAGAGGCCCACCCCTCGGCGCGCGGATTGGCCGCCGGGGCAGGCGCCGCGCTTTATTAGCCGCGCTGCAGAAAGTGTCCCGGAGTGAAGCCGCGCGCGGTCCCGGCCGGCGCCGTCGCCCTGGCCCGCTCCATGCGCGCCCCCCGCGCCGCTGCTGCATGGCCCCCGGGCCGGCCATGACTTCGGTGCACTGCGCAGCCCGAGCCGAGGAGCCGCCGGCCCAGGCCCTCAGCAAGGCGGCCCCCGGGGGCGCCATGCGGGGCGAGGAGGAGGAGGAGGAGGAGGGCGAGAAGCCCCGCGCGGCTCTGCTGCCCTTCAGCGTGGAGGCGCTCATGGCCGACCCCCGCAAGCCCGGGAGCGGGCCCCGGGAGGGCCCGGCCGAGCGCGGAGGGCCCTCGGCCCGCCCGCCGGGCGCCCCCAGCCCCCGGCCAGGGAGGCCTCCCGCCGCGGCGCCGGACCGGGCGGCCTCGCCGCGGCCCCTGCCCAGCCCGTTCGCCGTCGGGGCCTTCGTCAAAGTTCCCGAGGAAGCGCTGGTCGAGGCCGAAAGCCCGGAGAAAGCCGACCGCTCGCCCTGGAGGCCCGCCCGCCGCTTCTCCCCGTCGCCGCCAAGTAAGTGGCCCCGCCGCCAGCAGCCCCGGGGAGCCCGCCGAGGCGGAGCCCCGCGCCCGCGTCTCGGGGGGAGTGGGAGCCCCGCCACCGCCGAAGGACGGAGGCCGAAGCCGCTGGGCGGCGGCAGCCCTCGGGCGCCGCGGCCGCGGAGAGGAAGCCGCGGCTGAGCGTCTCTGAGCGGCCCTCGGCTCTGGGGCGGGGATTGCGCGCCTTCCGCGCCGCCCGCCTCCGGGGAGCTGGGTACCCCGCTCCCGACCCTGCCGCGGGATGCCCGCCGGCCGGGCTCGGGACGGGCCTTTCCCGGGCGGTCCGGGCGCCTGAGCTCCCCGACTTGGCTGGAGAGGAAGCAGCGGCCGTGGGGACCTTTCCCTTCGCTCAGCCGTCGCCCGAGGGCCCTGGGGGAGCGGGAGCGGCGCCCGCTTAGCTTTAAAAGCCCCCGGGTGCTGTCCTGCGGAAAGGCCCGGGGGTCCCGCCCAGGCCCCTGGCATAGCCCGGGCCTCACGTCCTGCAAGGCCGGCTTCCTCGGGCCTCTGCCCAAAGGCCCGGCCGCTGTCCCGTTGGGCTGGAGGGTCGGCCCGCTCACGCAAAGCCTGGGACGGCCTTTGCCGCCTCCCTGCTCTTCCCAGCCCAGGGTCCCCAAAGCGCCCTTCCGCAAGGTCGTCTTTGACCCCCCCCCCAAACGCTCTTCCCCGGATGGGGTCGGTGAGAGGCTGCCGGAGAAAATGCCGGCCGCGTGGGCCCAGGGCTCCGCCGACTCACGTCCCTGGTCTCCATCCCTGCCCGCCTCGCTGCCCAGATGCGCAGAATGAGCTCACCAGAATCCCGCCAGCCACCTTCTGATTTGGGGGCAGGGCCCAACGCAGCACTCTAGCCCCCAGTGAGCTGGGGCTGATTTCCCCAGAGAATGTGGAGCTAGGATTGCGCGAAGTTCCCAAGATCCTGGGGCAGGAAACGCGCCCAGCCACCAGCCCGCCGATCCTTAGAGTTGGTTTGAAAATCGGGCTCTCCAAATGTCTTCCTGAACTGTTTCTCGTGTATTTTCTGCTACTGAGTCAGGCACGGATCTGTCCTGCTTCGGACAGAATTCAATGGCAGGGAAGAAAATGGGTATATAAATCAATAAAGAACAGCAGTTGAAAAACATGCAGTAGAGATTAAACAAATCGCCAAGAATATTAACCAAATGTCTCTGTGGCCTAAAATAGGGGGCATTAAACAAAAAAGGGTCCTCCTGGAAGAAGAATGCGGCATCCATTCAGAAGGCGTTTGCTAGCACCGTTTCCAACAAACAAATTTTATGAGAATACATAGGGGTTTTTTTAAAAAATAAAATGCGTTAGAAAAGTTGCTATCAGACTCCTTCTGATTTTCTGCTACCAGAGACTAAGACGGTTCTCTGCATTGTCTGCCGGCAGCAGCTCGTCAGTACCGCCGTCCTCCTGCCTCCTCGCGGGTTGGTTTCCCCCCAGGGCTGTGGCTGCGCGCGCTCAGCCTGTCCACGGGAATGCCCAGCGTGTTTTTGTGGCGTCGGGAGCCAGTAGGTGTGTGCAGGGATGAATCTGACTCTTTCTCCTCCCTGGCAATCCAGGTGAGTGAAGGTTGAGAGTGAATCTGATTTCTTTATCTGTCACTGACATGGCCGCCTGTCTCGTACATGATGATCCTAGGCGGCTCATAACATTTCATGAAATCAGAATAAACATAACCCACAAAATCCCATGTGCTGTCCAAAGCACATTTTCCGGATAAGACTGGTTAGACGAGAGGCAGGATCTCAAAGCCTGCTCCTTTGGCACTGCCCCAGCGTTAAAATGCCCTGTTCAAGCAGGCTGAGGAAGGAAGGAAGGAAGGAAGGAAGGAAGGAAGGAAGGAAGGAAGGAAGGAAGGAAGGAAGGAAGGAAGGAAGGAAGGAAGGAAGGAGGGTACCGTCCTTTCGGAGCCTGTAATTAGGGGCCCAGCTGCATTTTCCAAGAGGGGTGTTGGGGAAGGAGGGAGAAGGGCTTTCTTCATTTCCGAGAAGGGCCCTTTCTCCCCCTTCCTCTTCCGTCAGCTGCTCTCTTCCCACACGTGCAAAAAACTCCTGGGTCTCCTGAGGCAAAGATGCTGAGAAGAGGCCCGCCCTAGAGAGAGGCCGAGCGGTTTCATCCCCTACAGTCCTGGGGGCTTCCCTTCTCTGGCGGGCGGCAAAACCGAAGCAAACCTGCTCTTTAATCTGGCTCGGCTTCCTTTTCAAGCCCGCCCTGGATGCTGCAGGAAGAGGCCACGGGGGGCCGTTCAGCCCCCCACCTTCTCCAGCTAGAACCAAACGTGGCGAAAAGCTGTCCCGCTGCTCCAAAGGGCCGAAGCCGGAGCCGGCCCCTTCCTCAGCCTTTTCCCCTGGGAGTTTGCGGCGGGGAGAGGGGTCGGTCCCTAACCTAAAATCACCCAGAAGCTCTCCGCCCCGTCACAGGACAGGACAGGCCCGGCCCTGAGCGCTGCAGCGCAGGGGCACCTAAAGGCGACCGGTCTCAATGGAGTTCCGCTTGGATTGTGCGCCGCTGCAAGGACTGGAGAATGAATGTTCGGGCGCCCTCGGGGAAATCGCTGCACCCGGCCAGAGCAGCGCCCAGAGCCTTGGAATCGAGCTGGCCCCATTAAATTCGGAGGGACTAAGATCCCTCCCACGAAGGCACTTTGCAAATAACGCAGCGAGGACCAGAGAGCCCACCGGCGGGAGGGGGGGTCTCGACTGATCCGCTTCCCGGGCGGACTGGAGGAGGGGCGGGCGGGCGCGGGGCGGGCTAGGAGAGGCGGCGGCCCTTCGGGCGGGGCGGGCTGGGCTCCGGCTTAACGGCCGCGCTGTCTCTCTGTCTGCCTTCCTCCCTCTCTCGCAGGGCGCTCCAGCCCGCCGGCCTGCACGCTGCGCAAGCACAAGACCAACCGCAAGCCCCGGACGCCGTTCACCACGGCGCAGCTCCTGGCGCTGGAGCGCAAGTTCCGCCAGAAGCAGTACCTCTCCATCGCCGAGCGCGCCGAGTTCTCCAGCTCGCTCAGCCTCACCGAGACGCAGGTCAAGATCTGGTTCCAGAACCGGCGGGCCAAGGCCAAGCGGCTGCAGGAGGCCGAGCTGGAGAAGCTGAAGATGGCCGCGAAGCCGCTCCTGCCGCCCGCCGCCGCCGCCGCCGCCGCCTTCGGCCTCTCCTTCCCGCTGGGCAGCCCGGCCGTGGCCGGCGCCTCCCTCTACGCCTCCGGCGGCCCCTTCCAGCGCGCCGCCTTGCCCGTGGCGCCCGTCGGCCTCTACGCGGCCGCGCACGTCGGGTACAGCATGTACCACCTGGCCTAGCCGCCCGCGGGAGCCGGCCTGGGCGGCGGACCGACGGACAGCCATCTGGAGGCGCTGCGCTCCTGGCCGCCTCCCCGCGAGGAAGGGGCGCCGCGCCCGTGTAAAATACTGTACAGTCGAAAAAAGTATTATCGTTTATATTAATAGCTATATTTGATAAATAAATTAATTTTAAACGACAGCGGGGTGACCGGGTTGGGCACGGCCTTCCTCCGGCGAGCCTGAGCGGTCCCGCTTCGCTTCTCTCTCCCCCGCCGCGGTTTGGTTGCCGGTCTGCGTGGCGCGCTGGGTTAACCCTGGTCCCGCTTCTGCGCCTCGGCCGGGGCGGGCCCGGGGCAGCACGCGGCGGGTCGGGCGCGCTTTGCCCTGCGGAGAGGGGCCTCCCTTTCCGTCAGAGCAGACCCGACTGCGCCGAGTGCGGAGCGAGGCCAGCGCCCAGGCGGGGAATTCGGGGCCGTTTGCTCTGCCTGGGTCTCCTGCCTTCCTGGGCTCGGAAGGATCGGCAGCTCTGCTCAAGGGCGGTTTTCGCAGCGTCCTTTCTCCTCGGCTTTCCCTCAGATTTGGGAGCGTCGATCAAAACGGGTCGGCCTCTGTGGATTAAAGAGTTGCGCAAAGCCGCTTCCGTCGCTCCTCCGGGCAGGGTATATACCGTGCGCCCAATTAAGCAAAAGTTCGTCGTTTGGGGTGTAAGCTTGCTTGGAAGCCACTTCTATCGAATTCAGTGAATCCTACTCTCAAGTAAATGTACGATGTGATTCCCGCCATGTTTAATTCCCACGGTAAAACTCGCTAAAGGCCGCGGGGCCGACGGCTTCGCTTTCAGTGAGGCGTCGGGATCCCTTCAGTGAACCTAAATGAAACTTTCTCCTCCTCGTTGCTCTTGACGCCGAACGACCGGCGGGGGCTTCTGGCCGCCGGGATCCGCGCCCTCCTCCGCGCTGAGCGGCAGAGTTGCCCGGCTGGCTTGGCCGCCGGAAGGAAAGGCAGGAGGCGGGGAGGAAACAACCGCGCCGCAGCCCTGAGAAAGGCCGGGTTTTGCCGCGGCCAGCCCATCCTCTCCGCGGCCCCGGCAGGAGAGCGCCGCGGAACCGGAGACGCGAGCTGCTCTTTCTATCTCCTCTCTCCCGGAAAGCCGACTCCCGGCCGGTCGCGCCTCGGGCTAACAGGCGCGTCCAACAGGCCACCGCGGCCAGGCGCCGGGCTCCGCGGCGGGGCGACCTGGCTGAGGCGCGCAGCCCTTCCAGCGCAAGGCTGGGGGAGCCGCTTCGGCGGAGCGCCCCGAGGGAAGCCCCGCGGGGCCAGAACAGAGGGGGGAGAGCGCCGCGCGGGGGCGATGGGCGTTGTAGTCCTGCAGCACTAGGGGCCCAGGGCGCTCCGAGTGGGGGCGGCACCGGACAGCCTGCGCAAGCCGGGCCGTTCACCGCGCGACGGTGGTCCCGGCTCTCCCGGGCGGCGGCGGGAGGGGGCTGCCTTCTCACCCCCACCAGCACAGTAGGGGGAAGGGAAGGGGCGCGTCGCGTCGGGCTGGCTGGCTGGCTGGGCGCCGGGAGGGGGCCAGGGCGCCGGGGGCTGCCCATCCCGCGCCGGGCCGCGCCCGCTCAGTAGGGTCCCCGCCGTAGCGTACCTGACCCACGGCCGGTGAGGGAGCCGGGCGCCTGGGCCGGCCGGGGGAGCCTGCCTTTTGCTCCCCGGCGGCCCGATCCACGACTTCGGAGGCTTCCGTGCCCCAAGGAGCGGCGCCGGGAAGGGGGGCATGCCCGCGAGAAAGGTCTCGGCTCTCCTGGGGCCAAAGGCCGGGCCGGAGCGGGCCCGGGCCCGTTGAGAAACAGGAGCCGACCCCGCGGCTAGTTGTCCCCTCGGGCGGGGGAACGAAGGGCTCCTTGGCGGCAGCCCTTGTTCCGCCGGGGAAGCGCCGCCCGCCGTGGAAGAAGGCGCCGCGCGCCCGCTGGGGCGTTTTGCTTTTCAGATCCAGCCCCGCCGCGGGGCGCTTGAGCATGAAGAGGGTCTCCTCCTGCCCCGAAGGGAGAAGCGGATTTGCCGTTCCCTTGGCGGGGTGTGTGTGTGTGTGTGTGTGTGTGTGGAAAGCAGAGCCCTGTAGATGCGCCGCTGGAATTTTCAAACCCGGCTTCTCTGCTGTTTGCAGCGTGTATTGGACGTTAGATTTGTAAGGGTCCCCCAGGCCATCCAGCCCGCCCACTGCTCAGTGCAGAAACCCAGATTCGGGCGTCGCGGTTGGAGGGCTGCCTGGCTTCCGCCTGAGCCCACCCGAAGTCAGCGAGCCCCCCCCCCGTTCGCCCAGCCCTCAGTCTGGGTCCATCGTGCCCCTGTCCGGCTGCTCTCACCCGGAGAACGTTTTTAAAAGATCCCATCGGAACCGGCCTTCCTGGAGCGAGTCCCGCACTCGTCTGTCACAGTCTGGAGCAAGAGAGAAGGGCCTGGCCTCCCGCTGCGACCACCCTGTTCCTGCTCGCTCGATTCCTCTGAACCCTCCTTAAAGTGTGGGGCCAAGAAGTGGGCATGGGGCTCAGGCTGCGGGTCGGAAGAAAGCAGAGGAAAGTGGAGGGGTTATTTCCTAAGACTTGGGAAGGGCACTTCTGTGGATGTAATCTAAAACTGCGGCCTTCCTCGCAGCCCCCTCACACGGCCAGCTCATAAGCGGATCCAACCGACCGTTGTCAAGTCAGTTCTGCTGAGGAAGTTTCCGTATTTCAAATGTGATTCGGAAGGAGCGTTTCTGGCCTTGCAAGAATCTGGCCTCTTTCTGTTACCTCTCTGTTACTCCTCGCAGCATTTGCACAGAAGCCTGGCCCATTTCTTACCTAGGCTGGCACCAGATCTGGTCAGTTCCTCCCCGTATCTTGATGAGAAACCATCTTTGGGATATGACTGTAGAAGCAGCTGGGTGGCCTCTTCACAGTCCTGCTGTCGACCCCCCCCCCATTAACTGGATTCCCCTCCCTTGGGAAGCTCAGCAGCTGGCCCTCGGGCTCCCCAGGCGCCAGGATCAAGGCACAAGGACTTGGGGGGACGGGGGCCGCATCTCCATGAAGACAAGCAGCTCTGGCTGGGCCAGCTGTCCATTACAGGTGGTCCTCACTTAATGACCAAACTTACAACCCTGCTGAACGAGTGATAGTTGCGATTGGTCCTTGTACTTACATCTGTCGCAGCATCCCTGCGGTCATGTGATCAGCATTTGCGACCTCCTTTGCCTGCTTTCTACAAGCAAAGTCAATGGGGAAGCCTGCAGGAGGTGGCAAAGGGTGACCACGTGACATCCTCACTTAACGACAGTAAGAGGGGCTGCCGGAATTTCCATCACTAAGCGGCACGGTCCTGTGACGTCACACTTTACAACTGCCTCTAGTGATGGAAATTCTGGTCCCAATTACCATTGTTAAGTGAGGACTACCTGTAATTTGGCTAGTCCCTTCCAAAGCCATCTAGTAGCCATCTCATGGCAGCAAATCCCACAGTTCAACGATGCATCATATAATGGTCCTTCATTTGATTGATTTTGAAGATCATGTAGATTTTATGTGGTCCACATGTCTTCCTTCCTCACCTTTGCTCAAGGTTGCATGATGCTTCCGTCACCAAAGGGGGGTTCAACCTCTGGGGTCTATTGTACTGCCCCCCCCCTCAACTCCTATGACCCATCAGCACCAAGAAGAGTGACGGGTATCCAATGACAGCAGTTGGGGCCCCAGGCAGGACTTGGGTTAGGAGCGGGCTCAGAAACACCGCAGGGGTGGTGAAGATGGCACCATCGTCTGGAAGCATTCTGCCTCAAGTTTAACATCACCTGGCACCACTGGTATTTTTCTGTTACCCAAGTTTGTCCACAGGTGGGATGTCAAAAAAGTCACTTTATTCACTTTAAATTCACTTTTTAAAAGGGCCGGGCTTCCATCACGCGGCCATGGCTGCCATCCCGACCTTTTTGACCTGCCCACCCATGGACACCCCTGCTGCTACTCCAGGCTCAATTACTTCCATTGCGGTTTGTTTTATTGATTTATTTGCCAAGGCTTTTATGCCCCAGAAGATACTACATTTCAGCTGGAAACCACCAACCCCCCCCCCCCTATTAGGCAGCCTGGAGTGGTTACGTCAGAGAAAAAGGGGCGCCACAGTCCAGCCCTGTGAGCGCCTGCTGGAGCCACCAGCCCTCCGAAATGAGGCCGGGCCCCGTCGCCTCTGCCGGGTGGCTGGGAGACAAGGCGCACTGGACTCCCAGGTTCAGATCTGGTCTGCACAGGTGTTTGTGCACTCTTACGTTCAAGGTAACCATTCCACTTGTTCTTTAACGTTTTATGATGGTGCATCCAATCCCTTTCCCTGATGTGGGCATTAAATTGCTGCTCCGACATTTTAATTCTACCTGAAGAGGTTTAATCTGTGCCGGGGCTTTTCCTGCCCTGTGCAGTCCGGCCCTAATGCCCGGAGCATCCCCAGTCCCCACCCGGGCTCTCTGTGGCCCTCACAGCGGAGGAGCCTCACAGGAGGGACGGGAGCCTGGCCAAAGGGCTGCTTTCCAGCTTCCTGTTTCCCCCGTAGCCAGTTAAGCGCCCATTGGATGGCGACAGCCCTCGTGCCCCCTTCCTCTGGTACCAGTGGTTTTGCTTAGGAATGCCATTGGGGCACCCTGCCTGCCCTGGCCAATCCCAGTGGAGCTCTTAGGAAGCTCGCGTTGCCCTTCCAAGCCTCCGGGGCTCCAGCCTCTTTCTCCACTCCTTGGTTCGGCGGGTGCTGCTCGGTGGAGTTATGCAGGAGCCCTGCCTTGCGCTGGCCAGGGTCCCAGGCAGCCCGGCCTCCTCCCTCCCTCCCTCCACGCGCGACGTCGGGGTTGTTCCGAGGCCTTGGCCACGGGCTGCAGGCCGAGAGGGCGGAGGGGCGTCCCTCAGAAGCGTCTCCTGGCCCTCCAAGTCAGCCCGCCAGAACCCCGAAGACGCAGCGGCACCAGGTAACCCTTTTTGCTCTCCATTTGGGGAAAGGGCCATTTTGCCACGCCGTCGGCTCCGCCCTTCGGCGCAAGGCGCCCTCGGTCCCTCTCCTGCCCCGCGGGCCGTGGGGACTGCCCAGCGGTTCTCCTGGTTTGTGAGCCTGCCAGCTGCGACGCGCTGCAGTCGCCCCTTCCAGGACCTTCTCCACCCTTCCTGTCGGATTCTGCCGACGGCCTGACGAAGAGGGAAAGCCGATTTGCCCCCAAGCGACCGTTCCTCGCACTTCCTTGGGAAAGTGACTGAAACTGGCAAAGAATCCGGAGAAGCCCCGTTTGGCACCGCTTGTCACTTTGTGGGTGCTGCCGACTTCGGACTCGGGAGGGGGCCGGGAAGGGGTTGGGCCCCTGGTGCGGGTGAGGGGAAGCGGGGCGGAGGAGCGGGCCCGTCCCCACAGGGGCCTCCTCCAGGCGCACCTGCAGCAGACCGCCGGCCTCGCCCGCGGGGGCCAGGGGGAGGCTGCGGCGGGACGAGGCTGCAGTCACAGGGGAGGGGGGCCTTGGCTTGGTCCCCGGGGGAGCCCGGCGCGGTTTCACTCGCGGGCGGCGGATGAGGGCAGAGCGAGGGAAAGGCGGCAGTTCTCCGGGGCTGGAGTAAGGAGCAGCTGAAGAGAGGAACTGGGAGAGGAAGGCTGGGAAAGAAAGAACGAAAGAAAGAAAGAAAGAAAACTAGAAAGTGGGGTGGTTGTGGCAAAAGCAGGAGATGCTAAGAGGGGAAAAGAGAAACTGCAGCTTGAAGTCCGGGGGGGGGGGGCTTTCTTCTTTTAAAATGCAGGCGCGCGCGCGTGCACCCACCCACCAGAAGGTCCTGAAGGCTGGATCTCCTCCCGGCCGTTCCCTCTGCCCCCCCCCCCTGCTCTTCACAAGCCGGAGACCCGCGCAAAGGCAGACGCGCCCAAATCCACAAGAGAGGCCGGGCGGGAAGCTGTCTTGGGCGGCGCCTTTTGCTTTTTCCTTTGGGGGAAAAACGTGGAGGGGACAAAGGACGCTCGAGCTTGGAGGCGAGATGTCTCTTCTTCTCTCGGGCCTTGCCAAAGAGAGGCGGCAGTAAAACGTGGGCTTCGATTCATGGTTGGTACGGAGGGGCCTTTCCACATCATTGGGCAATATTCTTCCGGCTGCTGCTGTTTTGAGGAAATAAAAGACTTCACTGCTTCCTTTGAAATAAGGCGACGGAGGGTCCCTAAGACTCCCCTCGGTCCCTTGCGGCCTTCTCCTCTCTGGCTGGGTCTCCAGCAACTTTCTCGGGCTACACGTGTGGATCAGCGCATCAGTGCAAGAATCTGTAGCTTGAATCATGTCAGCTGGATTTCTATTTTCTTAGTGGAAACGTTTCGCTCCTTATCCAAGGAGCTTCTTCAGTCATTTGAATGAATGACATTCAGTCATTCAGCTCCTTGGATAAGGAGCGAAACGTTTCCACTGAGAAAATAGAAATCCAGTTGACATGATTCAAGCTACAGACAATTCCACCTGGATGACTGAGAACCTTCATAGACATCAGTGCAAGAAGCGTGCGGGTTTCTGTGGCCGCTGCGGGGGGGGGGGGCACCAGTGCCTCAGGACGCCTCAGGGCTGCTCGGTTCCCGCTGGAGGAACGGACTTTCTGTTCGGGCCGGCCGCTCTGTGATCGGAGCCCCTTCCCCCGGGCCAGCAGAGCCTTGGCCTCAGCCAGAGGGGTGCCTGGGGCTCCGCCCCGCCCCTCCTCTTTCCCCTGCTTTATCTGGGGAGGGCGTGGGGTCTGCGCGCGGCCTGGCGATCCGGGGCGCGGCCTGCAGACGGTCCGCTTGGCCCGTTTGGGGACCCCAGAGCACGCCGAAAACCCAGAGACAAACTCGCCCATTTTTAGCAGCACCACGTTCCCGTTTAAGTTAAAATTTGAGAGCTCACCGTTCCCTAATTTTTACATTAAGCAATGGACTAACGACACCCATTTCACCCCAGCCTACCCTGAGACCCACCCAAACGGGCCAAGCGGTTCGGCCCCGTCCTCCCAGCTGACCCTCTGGGCAAGCAAAGGAGCGGGCGGGCAAGCGGTGCCCAGAACGCCAGCGCCGGTGCCAACGAAGAGGCGGCGGCTCCTGGTTCCTCCGGAGGGCTGCCACCGGAGCAGCGGCGCAGCACCCGGGCTGGAAGCAGAGCAGAGCGCGGAGCCCCCGCGGGGTCCTCTCCTGCGGCGGAGACGCCCCGCCTTTTCCTCCCTCTCGGGGCGCTCGCGCGGCTCCGACTGCGGGCGCGGGAGGACGGGCTCCAGCAGCCGCCCGCTCTCTGCGGCTGGCCGGGTTAGTTCTGGAACGGTTCGGACGCTCTAAAGTCCGGCGGGGAAGGCACTCCCGAGAAAAGCCACAACGCTTTTAAAGCCGTCGGCGGCTCCCCGACCCAGGCCGCTCTCCAGCGCTGTCCACCTGGCCGAAGAAACCTGGCGCGCGCCTTCGCTCCTGCGGCGCCGGCCCACCCGTTTCTTGCAAGCTCAGCGCCGTCGTCGCCGGAGGGCCGGCGGCGGCCCGCTCAGGGCCAGGCATCAAAGAAAAGGGGTGTCTCGGCGGCAGCGACGCCCCCAACTGAATCCGCACTCTCCTTAATTGGGAAAATGGCCCTGGGCAAGACCTGTGAAAGCCGGACTGTGAGAAGGGTTTCTGGACAAGGAGAGGCAGAGGAGCGGCCGCGGCCCTGTCCAAAGCTCGGCAGGCAGCCGTCGTCAAGGCGATGATCCTGAGCCTCTTCCAGGGGTGTGGGGGGTGGGGTCAAAGAAGTCAAGATGGCAGCCACAACCACGTGATCAAAGCCCCCCCGTTTTTCACACGTGTTGCAGTGCACAACTGATTGCTTTTACCTCTCCCCTGCGGACGCCCGGCCTCTTTGGAAAGAGCGGCTTCAAGGCCGCCGCCGGCTGAAGCTTTGCCATCCTGGGGCCCCGGATCTCAGGAAGCCTCAGCCGCCTTTGGAGCCCTGGCTGGGCCTCGGAATAGTTCCAGCCATCCTGAGTTGCAAGGAAACAAAAACCTCAGAGGACAAGATCTGATGCGTTTTGGAATCTGGCACCCATTCAACGTTTCGGAAATGGGCAGCTCGGGGGAGAAACGCTGCAGATCGTGCCTACTGGCTTTCCCCTCCTTCGGTAGCTGGATTCAGAGACAGGCGCCGAAACGGTTTCGGAGCAGGCTTAGATCCCAGAGGATCCCCTCCGCCACGCGGACACGGCCACGGCGGGTGGGACCTGCTGAAACAGGAGGGGAGGAGGGAGGCGGTGCCGCTGTCAAACGAGACCCGGGGTGGTCCGATCAGGGCCGCGCCTGCCTGTCCTGGAACGGGCGCGTGCCCCGGGCTGCAAAGGACGGCGGCTCTGGGCCGCTGCCTAGAGGGTCGGTCGAGGGCCTTACGTCCCTTGGCACGACCAAGCAGGCCGCGGTTTGTCGTTTGGAGCCTGCCTTTTCCTCCAAAATGCTGATCGAGATCATGCCTGATCTGCGTTTTGACTGACAGGAGACTTTCTCCCTAATCCTGAGCAAAACCCAATTCGCTGATCTTCACCCGCTGCCTGGGGTCAGGGACTATTTTAGGACTGGAAAAGCTCTCCTGAATTCCAGCTGGAAAGATCTCCCCTGGAACCCAGAATCACCACTGAAAAAGAAGGAGAAATATGGCAGGGATTCGTATTGCTGCCAGACCCCAAAATATTTTAAATGGTCCCAATCTGGTGAGGTCTGGGATGAGAGAGCCAAGCTTTGGGGGGTGGGGGTGGTATATGGATGTTATACCTCTTGCCCCTCGCCTCAAATCGCCTGGTGTGCCCGAAATAGTTCAGTCACCAGCATTACCCAACATGTCATTTCAGACTGTATTTTCATGGTATTTAGTATTGGAAACTGAGTTTCTGTAGAACATTGTTTCAGTAACAAATCTGTCCTATTTCTCTGCATTGGAGCTATCACTATCTCTGGGCTGGATGTGGATTACTTTTTCCAGTGAGTGGAGATGGCGGACTCTTTACTTATTCTTGGCCTTATGCGTGCAATATAGGCTGACCATACGTCCCGTTTTGAACGGGACAGTCCCGTTTTTTTAGCATTTTTCAACCGTCCTGTCGTTTTGATAAAAATCTCAAGTTTGTCCCGTTTTTTAAACCCAGCGGGAATGGCGCGGAAGGAGGATCTGAGCTGGAGCTGCGGATTGGAGGCAGCCCAGAAGAGGAAGCCCTCCCACCTATCAGCACACGGCAAAGGAGGGCGCAGAGGCGGAGAGGAGGGCGGACCAGGGGGCGGGGTTTGCAGGTGGGAGCCAATCGCGGGGACCAGGGGCGGGGACCCCTGTCTTTTTCATGAATACGAAATATTACATAGACCCCGTCCCGTTTTGCCATCCCAATGTCCCGTTTTTGTCTCAAGGAAATATGGTCAGCCTAGTGCAATATTAGTATGGAACCTTAGAAAAAAAACCCACAATATTCAAGGTCTTCATCTAAAAAGAGACCGTCTTTTAATAATTGATTTACAAATAACTGTCTTGGCCTCTCTGTGTGTGTACTGTGTGTAAATGTGCACACAAGTGCCTTGTGTGTGTGTTTTCTGTTTCCTTTTGACTTCAAAAGCTCCTTGGAGGGTCTCAGAGGAAAACCTGCCTCCGGGGGCTTAGCCCCAGAGCCCCCCCCCCGGCTTGAGCGGTTAACAGAGGAGGGTCCCCGGGCCCTTCTGGGTCTGGGGAGGGATCTGCCGTAAGCACCTGTCATCAGAGTTCCACAACTGCTGGCGCAAGAGACAAGTCCACACCTCCTCTTTCCTTCAAGCAAGCTAGCCAGCCTTCAGCTGTAGCCGAGGCAATTGCCTTTTACGTGACCTCCTGACCAGGTATTTCATGGTACTGAAATTCAAATAACATTCAGTGGAAACAAACTGAATTACCCCTGCATTCTCCGTCTCTTAGGAAAATGCTATTCATCCCTGATACTCAGGCATTAATATATTTTACAAATCCATATCTAAAAGATACCTTAGGAACATGAAAAAAGCGGGAACAACTCCTGGCTTTTGATTCTTCTACCTTCCTACCTAAGTTTTAATACATTTAACAAATACGGCCAATTAAAAAATGGGAAGATTAAGAACTTCAAGAATTTAACCTTGATGGAAACCCTGTCTTTCTTGAATTTATTTTGCATAATAAACAGTTACAAATCCCAACCTACTTTCAAATGAGGCATGCATAGTTAGTAAGCTCATGGAATTTTACTGATTATGAACAATAATAATATCTGAACACTGGAAATATTCACATCACTGAAAAATAAGGGAGCCCTCTGAATATTAGACAGAAATCTCAACATGTGTGGGAACTCAACTTGAGATCTGAACTTGACAGACCAGCTTGCAGCTAATTATCAAACAGCTTTCTTTTACTGTCACTAAGAGTTGACCATATAAATAACATTGTTTTACGTCTAGATTGGATTGGAGGGGTTGCAATCAAATTAGTTCATATTATCATTGGTGGCAACAGTATCCAATAAATTATGGAATCTTAACCTCACAGTCTTAATTTTTCCTCTATTGTCTTCGTACCTTCTTTCTGTCTTTCTGATATCTTCCCTTGTGTCTGTCACATTTTTTATTATAAGATCCTTGGGCAGAGGTCTCCCGGCTATTTTTTATGGTTCCAAGGTATGCACCAAGGCAGCAACAGCGTGGCTTGGAACAAATTGCCTTATGGTTGTCGAATGACTTCTAGGGGGATTCCCTCATACACTGCAACTTCTGCTCATGGGAATTAAGGACACCGAATACATGTGTGGTCTGCATCACATATTACATTGTTCATATACATACCTTTTTTTAAAAAAAAATGGGCATATGATTTCTTTGCCATTCACCAGAAGAGGACAGAATTTACAGGAAATTTAAATTGCTGTTAGTTAAATGCAACAAACTGAATAAAAATCAAGCAAGAGATATTCAAACTACTTTCCTTTAAATTCTGAATTTAAAAAGCAAAAAATGGCCATAAACTTCTTTTGAGAAAGAACTCTATGATGGGGGTACTTGGCAGGGATATCTGTAAGAAATTGCAAGCAGAAGCGTTTTTCTGAGCAATGGGGCGGGCTGGTGGCAAGAAATAATGGTGCCCCTTCATACTGGAATTGGAGTTGACTGGGGGGGGGGAGAGGCTCAGGAGAAGCAAAAGAGATTAACTCTTTCATTTCCTCCTTAAAGAAAATACAATCCCTAAGCCAAACAGACACAGCCCCCGAGCTTTGGAGGTGGGAACGGGCTCTGAGCAAAGGTTCCCCCACCATCACACACACACCCCGGAGACAAGGACCAGAGCAGCCATCTCTTCTCTGCAAAGATCAGTCTGAACCAAGTACAGATGTGATCGCCTCCCTCCCTCCCTCCCCACCAAGGCATTCTTCTGGGCTACCCAATGGCAAAGGTAATTTAAAACATCTTTTCACCTCTCTGGATGGGCCGGGTGCCCTTTCTGTCCACTTCCTGAATATCTGCCAAAAGCAGGGTTTGGGGAGGAGGCTGAATCCGGGGAAGGATGGGCTAGACCCTCTACCCAACGTGACGTTTTCCTTTTCTGTTCTGGGTTTTCAGCACAGTCCGCGAAAAATCTGTGCTGTGCATGTACGATTACAGGCCTAATCTAAAAGGTGTTTCCTATTTTTACCAGAGACTTCTTTCATGTAAACATGTTGTGGAAGATTTTATTTCCTGTGTTGCTATCATTGCTAATAACTTGAGGGTACAAGTGAGATGATGTCCCTATCTGTCTTTTTCAAATCTGCCTCCTTCATCCCAAATCTGGTATTAGCTTTCATGTTTCCTCCTTCTGTAAGGGGCGCAATGGCTCCGCGGGTAAGACGCCAGGCTTGTCGATCGGAAGGTCGCAAGTTCGAAGGTTCGAATCCCTAGCCCTGCGTGCGGAGTGAGCTCCCGCACTCACCCCAGCTCTTGCCAACCTAGCAATTCAAAAGCATGCAAATGCAAGTAGATGAATAGGTATCACTTCAGTGGGTAGGTAACAGCGTTCCACGCGTGTCATGCCGGCCACATGACAGCAGAAGCGTCTTCGGACAACGCTGGCTCTTCGGCTAACAAACGGAGATGAGCACCGGCCCCTAGCGTTGGACAGGACTGCACAAATGTGCGGGGGGAACCTTTACCTTTTACCTTTTCCTCCTCCTAACAAAACTAGAGTAAACCCAACATGCACTCTACCCATTGCACAATTCTCATCTTATAAAAAAGTGTTTTAAAAGGTATTCTAATAAACCCACTCGATCCACACATAATGAGGAGCTACGTCATCACTGATGTCGGCCAGACCACGAAGTCAGCTGCACAGGAAGGCTGAAACTACTTTTATTGAGATTGGTTATAACAACAGAATCTTGCAAGTCTGATTACGTTGTACCGCTTCCTCCTCCTCCTTATAGTTCAACGAACTAGGGAGCTGTCTGTCTGAGACACTTCTGAATATTATCTGGCTGCTGGGGACTTAAAATATGTTTTACTCCTTGCTGCCTTGGCAATG
Source organism: Charina bottae (assembly GCA_023362775.1). Lineage (NCBI taxonomy): Eukaryota > Metazoa > Chordata > Lepidosauria > Squamata > Charinaidae > Charina > Charina bottae. The sequence goes on along the minus strand of JALMGJ010000019.1, from coordinate 1,162,908 downwards.
GAGCTGGTGTAACTCCATCAAGGCCATCTTTAATCTCTACACATCCAGACCCTGAGAGCCTCCCAGCCCTGGGACAGGATCTGTATTCCATTTCCTGCCTGCCTCAGGGTGGAGTTAATGAACTGAGGATCCTCCGCATATTGAGGATATGTCACCCGGTGTTGATGGGTCACCTCTCCCCGTGGCCTCATGTAGATGTTAAACGGTAGGGGGAGAGGACCTAGCTCTGAGGGCACTCCCCTAGAGCAGGGGTGGGGAACCCTTTTTCTGCCAAGGGCCATTTTGATATTTATAACATCATTCGCGGACTGGGGGGTGGGGTTTGTGGGCGGGAGCCAATCGCACAGAAGGGGGTTGTGTTTGCAGGCGGGAGCTCCTAGATTTATTGAATTTCAAGTCCCGCCTGCGGTTGCCTTGGCAGGGCCAGACCAAATGATTTCGCGGGCCTTATACGGCCCGCAGGCCGGACGTTCCCCACCCCTGCCCTAGAGGGTGAGAGCGGCTGAGGGTTCGAACCTCTCCACCCGCCACCATGGCTGGAACTGTCCACTCAGGAAGCAGGAGGACCACTCTCGGACAGAGCCCTCCACTCCCAACTCTCAGGGGGTCCAGGAGGCCCCTGATAACAGCATTCCCTCCATCTCTGTCCTGCCAAAGGTCCGTGACAAAGTAGCCAATGTACTTGCCATCCCGCCCCCAGGCCTGAATGTGACCAAGGGGAAGAGATGGACCATTCGTCCAGCAATCTCAAGGGAAGGTTGGAGACAGCTCCACTATTCCAAATCACATTCCAGATTGTAGGCCCGATTTTGGAATAACCTGGGAAGGACTGGAATCATGATCTGGCTCTGTGTATCCCTAATAATGATAATAAATACTCCGAAATAGCTTTTCAAATAGCAGCTACGGCTCAGTCGTGTCCACTCTGGGATTTCCAGCACCCAAGATCTAGCCCTCTGACAGCTGCAGTGGTCAACAGCCAGTAAGAGCTGGCGCTTGCAATCTGCTGCCGAGTCTTCGATCAAAAGCTGCCGGTGCCTGCCAGAGACGTCTGCCACATGCCAGTTCTCTGTCGATATGTACAACTTCATCTGGGGAAGCATCTGCTTGAATCTGTCACCCACAAAATAAAAAAGAGCTTTCTCGTGCACCTGCAGCACTTTGGGTAAATGTGTTATCCGGCCGGGCTGAATCACGAAGATGCACCTGTGACTTAAGGGGCAGTATGTTATTGACAGTCCTTTTCTTTTCTTATTGAGAGTTCATTCTTTGCCATTATGGTGGAAATAATGCCCAGTGGAATTTCACGAATTAGAGGAAGAGCGGAATAAGGGATTCAGCAATTGGGAACATGGTCTGGCACCACATGCCTCCTTCTGCATGATTAAAAAAGGAACCCGTTATGCAGAAGTAGGGAAAACAGAATTGAAAAGTACATACAGTTGCATAACGACCACAGATCCAAGGATTAAACCATTTTTGGCGCTGGAAGTTGATAGCCTGCTAGGAAAATCGAGAAGTAGCTAAATATTGGTAAAGATCTGCTGACTTGGTTTTACTGAATGCTCTGACGAGCTGTGGGTATACCTGCCGAAGTAGAATTTAAAAGTTTGGATTTATTAGCAGGTTAATTATAAAGACCAAGATGAGCTGTATGTCTGTTACCTTCCTCAAGCCTCTCACTGTCAGGAAGCCAATGAGAAATTTTGGCAACTAATATATGTATTAATGAACAGTAGATGTTCGTGAAATGTTGTTATTCCACATTTTTATAGTTCATTGTTCCATTCTGGATTTGGATACTCTGTTTGGAAAAAACTTATATATCTGAGGATCTCCAACCACTAGGCAACACCATCCAAACTGACTTCTACTGAAAGGCAAAATTAATATCCAGCGTAATAATTCAAAAAATGGCTGTACTCTCATTTCTGTTTGTTGCCCTCCTAAGAACTCTTGGTTACACCTGAGGTTGAAGATCCTTAGAGGGCATCCAGATAAGAAGGGATGTTATGCTTTCAGGAATAGGCGATCAGCCACGACATGTTTATCACTCGAAATCTATGACAGCCTAACCCAGCCAGAGCCTCATCCTGCATTTCCTCTCAGACTGTGACTTTGTGTCATCGGGATAAACCGTTGTTCCTCCTCTCTTCCCTGGCTGCTTTTTGTGGCAGGTTTTCTGATGGAGAGATCTCAAAGCTTTCCCAGCACAGCCACGTGTTTGTGCTCTGACAAATCAGTGCTGGGATGCAGATCCCTTTCCAGCCCACGTTCGTTCGCGTTGTTCTCTTTCCAACGTGTGCTTTGCTCTCCCCATCCTGTTCTCACGATGGCGGTGCTCAGCGCTTGTCAGGATAAGACACTCCCGATCCGGCCGCCTTCTCTTCAGTGACGGAGCAGGCCCAGGACAGAGGATGCGATGCCCGCTCTGTCAGAACAGGAGAGTGTTGGCTCTAGGGGACGCAGACCCACAAGTCATCCCCAAAACAAAGGAGTCCATCTTACCTCCTCCCCTGCTACTCTTTGAACATACAGCTTGAAGGGGAATGCATAATTTACCGATAAAACCTTCATTATGTAGCAATCGTTCCCACAAATGTAGCAGTATTGCATATTTTCGTACATTAATGCCAGGCCCATCAGCATAATCCATAAATAGCTTCCACATGTTTTCGAAGCAATCTCCCCTGTTCTGTATTTTATTAATCACACTCCCAAGAGGTGAAATTTGAGTAAAGTGAGCTATCCGTCCTGCCTCTGCTGAGGGAGTCCGGTCTTCCCGGTCTCTGAAAAATGCCTCTTTCTGCCGTTCATCTGATCCGCATCTCGGCTGCCTCCCTTGAAGATCAGACGGCCTCTCGGCAACAGGGGAGTTCGGAGGCGCATTCCTAGGCCACACATTTAGGAACACCGTCCCATTCAAGACGCGTGCAAACGCGGCCGTCCCAGCTGGGCATGGCTCCCCCAGCTGCTTTCAGGCCTGACCCATGAATTTTCCATAGAAACCAACGCAGGCGGTGCGAAATATTAAAGCCTGCATTTTTCAGTCATGCCTTTACTGCATTATAAGAGGAAACCAGATCTTTTCTCACTGACTCTCAATGTAATTCCCTCCCCCCCCGCCCCGTCGGCAGTCCCCCTGTGGCTATTAAGTGTGAAAGGCACTAGTATCAACATTTATAAAAAGAACTTTATTTAGGTGAGGGTTGCATTTGATTTTTCCCACCAGTAATATGAAAAGAGAACTGTAAAATCATAATCCAGCACCGAGGGACAGAAAGCTTTGGTGTTTCCGTTCTGACGGAAAGCCAAGGGCTGGCCGGCCGCCCCCAGAGAGCGGCGTCTCTCCCCTGCCCTGGCCCTTCGCCAGGACCCCCGGGAGCAGCAGCGGCAGATGCAGGCCGGGAGGCGGCCTTGCCCACCTCCCCGAGGGTGTCTGCCTCGATCTGGCTGGCATGGGGAGGGGGCTGGCATGCTGCTTCTCATGAAGAAGGAACCCCCATCATGGAGTCCCCGCATCTCGGATGGCTTTGGGCCCGTTGCCTCTTACCCCCAAAGGAGAACGGGAGAGAGCGAGAGAGCAGCGCCGTGAAGCCCCCCCCCCCCCCCCCGGCTTCCCTCTTGTCCCATTGAGCAGGATGTGCTCAGGAAAAACACACCTTCTGATGAGGACCTTTCTCTGTCTTCAAATAACTGGTCCCTTTGCTCTGAGCGTGGTCTGGTCTGAGGCGGGCGGCCAAAACTTTTTAAAGATCTTGGAACAGAATGCGTTGAAAGGTCCAAGCGCCATAAAGCCGAAGATGCAGAGGTTCTACTAGCATCTAGGCAGATGGAGAAGTCTCTTTGAAAGAGCTCTAAGAAACCTCGATGAGCCCATTGCGATTTGCAGGCGCAGGGCCTTTTCGCCCTCCTGGGATGCGCCCTCCACCCGGGATGCACTGGTGCCGGCTCAGACTGGCCCGCCAGAGCCGATCGTTCAGCGTCCTGGAATTTTGCCAGCCAGCGGAGCGCGGAGCTGAGCCACAAGGGCTGGCACACCAGGCGGCTGTTTGGCAGCTAGCAGCGTGGCGCTGCGGTGGCGATGGAGCTGGCAGTGTCGGCGAGGCCTGGAGGCATTGGAAAAGTGCGTGGCTTTTCTTTTGGGAGAGCTGGTGGTTCAATGCTTGCCAGCAGACCTCTGCCTCCACCCATCCCTGAGTTGGCACAAAACCTTCCTTCCCATCTGCCTCTGGGGCCACACAGGGAGGGGGTCAAGCGGGGCAGCTAGCTAGCTGTTAATGCACTCTCATGCATGGACAAAGGGGTCCCTTTACGCCCTACTGCAGAAACTAGGAGCTTGCTGTGTGCCATGAAAAAGTGTAACATATGAAAAATTTGTCTTCAGATCACATCTGGGAAAGGAGACTGAGACAACTGAAGAATGTGCAACAGATCCAAAACTAGAGTAGGTCTTGTGACTTTAATTTGTTGGCTGAATCTTTGACCAAGGATCAATTGTTCTGAGCATCAGGAAGAGGAGAGGCTGACGGTAAGAGAGGTTGCCTCACCCCTGGAAAACACCCCTCTCCCATGATGCCGAGCAGCTGAAAACGATCCGGGCGGAGAAGAAGGAGGCCAGCAGACTAGTCAGAAGCACGTCTTTGGCCTAACGAGGAAACCAGCAGCCGCCAAAACATTTGGAAACAGGACAGAGCTTATGCACAAGCAAAAGAAATTAATTCCATTTTTTCCCGGTTAGCTGCCAGATTCACCAGCACAAAATACTGGCCTTCTAAGGTGGATCCTTCTGTGTTTCGGTGGGAAATTGCATTGGCTGCAAGTCACTCGACAGCGAAGAACCTTGGAGGAACATTCCTCCACCCAGAGCGACTCCTCAAGGGGGCCTAGGCGGCTTCTCTGCCCTCCTGCTCGAGGCGGTTTGAACCGACTCTGAAAGGTTCGGGCCTGGTTGCCGTGGCCTGGCAGCGGGGCCAGGCGGGGGCTCAGGCCGAGCCAGGGCCGCCGCAGGCCCTGACGAGTCCTCCTCCTCCGGGAAGGGAAGGGGAGCCTGCCAGGCCGGCCACTGGGCAGATGGACCTCCTCAGGCCGGCCGGCCCCTTTTCAGAACTGCACCCTCTTCGTTAGCCTGTTCGCTTCTTTGCTTGCCCAGGTGTTTGCCCTCGCACCCCCATCCCAGGTCCCCCCCTTTGGCATTAAAGCAAGCCCGTCCTTTCTTCTCCCCCTGCCAATCTTTATCAAACCGTCTTCAATTGGATGCTTAGTAAAGGGGGAACTTGTTTCTTCGTTGTTCTTCATTCTTCGTGTGCCCCATGAGAACTTTGCAGCAAGGAAGAACTGATGGCTCAGCCTCGTAAGGGCCAAACAGCATCCATGGAAGGAGCCGGGTTTCGTTGCAAGTGAAAGGTCCAGAAAGGAGGGAGGGAGGGAAGCTTTGCAGTAAAGTGGGCAGGGTGGGAAGCAGAAACTGAACGGGGATGGGAAGGTGGGAGGCAGTGATGAACTTCCAGAGCGGGTGGGGAGAAACGGGTTAACAGGCCGTCCTCCGATCAACCACAAGATAATTTTTGGGAAAGGAGGCAGCTGCCAGCAGTGGAGACAAAACAGCCCCAGACCACACGGTGCCTGGGCCCGAACCGGAGCTCTTGCTCGCTTCGCCCCCTGGATGCAGCTCTTGCTGCTTTTGATGAGGATGGACCGGGCAGAAAAGGTGGCCGAATGCATTCCAAGAAGTGTGCGATATTCCTGGATGGGGCAAGTTCCAGACATTACAACACAAGACTGGGAAGAGTTACGAAAAAACTCAATAAAATTTACGCCATGCTATAATTTAAGAGAAAATCAGTACAAAGTGTTCTATAGATGGTACACAACTCTGTCAATAATTGCAAAAATAGATAAATCATGTAACCAAAAATGCTGGAAATGTTGCAATATAGAAGGAAAGTGGTGATTTTCTAAAAAATACCTTTAAGTACCGGAAGGAAATGCACAGCATTATTCAAAAATTAAATTAAACAATTAGTTGAAATCTCGGTTCTTTTCTACTAGGAATTGTCCTAGAACAATTCTACTAGGAAGAAATAAATACATACAAATTATCACAATCTATTAAGATACATGCTGACAGCTGCAAGGACAAATTTGGCTCCGTGTGGGCAAAGAGAGGCTTTGCCAACAGGATCCGACCGGGAAACCCAAGCACAGCAGTGACAAAATTAACAGTATTCAGAACAGGAGTCTGACTAAATTTAAGCAAGAAGGTCTCCTCTCTATTTCGTATGTCACACAACAAGGGAAACTCAGACACTCGGAGTACGGTTTTTAAGGGGGAAACAATCGCTGCAAAGAAAGTAACTAGCAATCACTTCAGTGTTTATAAACATGTTGATGCAATCGTCAGTTGGGTACATTGGGAGGGAATCTAAAAATCGGTAGTGTCCGAATCTTGTTTTTCCTCTCGTTTATTTTATTGTTTTTCTTGGTGGCACGGCAGCTCCGGGGGGGTGGGGGGTAGGGCTGGGCCAGGCCCTCCTCTCGGGGCATCTCCAAGCAGGTGTCCCCATGGCCAGGGCTGGGCCGGGCTGTTTCCCCGTGGATGCCACTACTCCGGGCCAGCCAGCGCACAGCTGTGGGATGCCACCAGGCCCTCCCGACCCAGGGCCACCGCTGGCTCTGGAGGAAGGTCCACACGGCCTTCACCCCACCCTTTCTCCCCTCTGACTTCCTTTGCTCCCCCCTGCTAGGAGAGACCCTCCTTGTTCAGGTTTCATGGGCACCCTGCCCGTTACAGCAGCCTCTTTCAAAAATGTGGTCTTGCTGGCCTGGGGTTGCCTGTCCCTTTGGCAGGAATAAAGGCAGAGAGGAAAAGAAGACGGCCAGGCATTGCCCTGAAAGCAAAGGGGGGTCTTCCACTCTCCCGCCGGACTTCGAAGGGGCCCAAAGGGGCCTGGGATGGGCCCTGCTCCCCCCACTTGAGTCTCAGGCAACGTCTTTGAACCCCGATGTAGATTAGGGGGAAATGCATACCAAGGAGTGTCTCTCTCTGTGGGTGAGTGCAATACAGAATTTTAAAAAGTGTAAAACTACCATGCCAGATTGGAATACTGATCTAGGAATACAGATATTAAAACAAAAACATCCCTGACGAAGAATCATTATTACTTCCCTTGAACGATACAGTGAAAAGTAGGGGTGTAAATATTCGTTCAACAAATAAATAACATTTTAACGTTTGAGTTCCCACATTGGGTGCTGCAGCGACGTCTAACGGCCAGCGCTGCAGTTTTGCTGCGGGCGTCTCAAGATCCAGGCCGTCCTGGCGTGAGCGGAGTCGGGAGAAATCTGCAGGCCAAAAATGTAGTTAGTAGGCACAAAAATTCCCCCAGGCCTGGTTCTGGAAGGGTTCGTTTTCTCTCTTAAAAGATAAATAGCATTTGCCACCCACTTGCAGTTTTGGATCAGCAGCATTTTCAGCTTCAAAACCACCCGATTTATTAGAATGGATCATTAGATCTTATGAGAGAAAAAGCCCACAATAACATCTGTTATCAATAAATCAATTTAATAGGCAAATTTTAAAGAACGAATGGTATAAGAAATTGGAGGTTCCTCTTTTGTCTGAACAATGGGAAATTATTTAACCTCAGCGTCGAAAACTTCAGTAGATCTTAGATTAGGGTTTATTCAACAAAAAATAATATTTCAAACTCACTGGACCCATTGTGCTTGTATAGAAAAGAAATGAGTGAATCACCTTTTTTTTTTGGAGATGCAATTAAAACATCATTTTGCTGGAGATTCATTAAAACATGTCCTAAAGTTATTATGCTCTGGGAAGAGGTAATTACATCTATTAATTTGTCTCTAAGACAAGATTTAATATTCTTGGACATCCATATTCTTTTGAACCACATACCAATTACATGGAAATTGATGGCTGGACAACAGAATGGATTCTCTATGCCTCTCTTATTGCAAAAGACTAGTCCTCCAATATGGGAAAGATAAATTTATAGCTCCAATTACTCAGTGGATTGAAGACTTGATGTTACTCACAGTTGCTCACAGACATAGGTTACATATGGATGATCACAATGAAATATGGTCATCCTTCATTGAAACTGTTGCATAAAACTTCATAGGTAAATGCATACTGTATGTATGAGAAATTGTTGTATTATTGTTGTTGTATTGCTTTCTTTTTCTCTTTTTGATATTGCTTTCCCCCCCCCCCCGTGTTCTGTTTTATTAAATAAATAAAGCAAAAAATTAGAAAGTACTGGGTTCAAAATCACCAGTTTCAGATGATCCATCATTTTATAGAATGGTTTGAATCTTCATAGCTTAAAGTTGGATGTAAACAGGACCTGAACAAATGTTTATTCGCCACCAGCATCATCCACTGCGCTCAGCGCAGACCTCCCACAGCGGTTAAGGGCTGTCAGTTCTAGTCCATTAGAAAAAAGGGAGGGAATGTGAGAAATCATTGTGACCAGTTTGCGTGAAATGTTGCAGATGACATCACTTGGATCGGTGCCAACGTAAGTGCTGTGATAGAAGCTAGGTAGAAGTAATTTTGATTTCTAGTTACCCAGTTAAAATGGGCACTTTTTAATATTTAAAATAAACATGTTTGGTTGAATAAAGAGGAGTCAAAAACATTATCAGGGGTGCAAAAGATTTTCACTATACATTAAAATGCACACATTTATACTAAATTATACCAAATAGTAGTAGATGCTACTTGCCAACCCTATGCTGAATTTGTACTCCTTCCAGATCAACCCAAGGCAGACAAGCCTGTTTCTCAGACTGTCATTCAGGCTGTGAAGCCGATGGAAAGAATATCTGGGCAAAGAAACTTTCTTTAGGTCAAGGGCTTTAAAAAAGAGAGAGGGTAGACAGGAGCTCTGCTAATTGAAAAGCAGAGTTTGCATCAGCTGGAGGAGATTATTCAAGTGTTTTGGTCCATATTAATAAAAGGCAGGGATGAGATATTATCCTATTGAAACACGGATCATCTGATCAGTGTGCTGAGTAGCGAAGATGTCAAGGGCGGTTTAAAACACCTGGAAGCCACACGTAAGCCGGCTCCAGGTTTATGGTTTAAAAACCGTTAGAATTCGCACTTTAGACAGGTGTTAGAAAGAGATTGGTGTCCCAAAATCAGGGTTAAAGCAAACCAGGAAGGGTCCAGACAGCATTACGCAGAGGTGCACCGGGCTCAGATGGTTTTGTTTCCTTGCCTGCGTGTCCGATCTGGACGGGCCTGGATGTTGCTGGCTGCATTTCTCCAAGGCGAAACGTTCTGCCCACTTCAGAAGTACCCAGCGACCCTGACACTTGGCATGGCCCCTCTCCAGAGCCACCCCTACCTTGATGTAAAGAGCTGCCCAAACTCATCAGAAACCCGCTGCCATGCGCTCCCGAGGCCAAACGTGTAACAAACTCTCTACAGCAAGGCTGGGGGTCAAACTCAGCGCAGGAAAAGCCCAAGTCCCGCACAGACAAGCTGGTGAGACAACTCCCCCCCCCCCCGCATCTATCGGCTCGGACTGGGCACTGGGAGAGACCATCGTCCACCGCCTTATGGCAATGCAAGCTGGCCCAGGACAGGGAGGCAAGGAGGAATCTGGAGCATAGGCGGCTTTCCCATCATAGGATAAGAGGCCTAGACAAGTCAGAGGAGAATGGTGACAGCAAAATTGAGGCGGCCACCGAATGAAGGAATGAAACCCCTCCTATTTCTGTGCCTTGATGTCCTCCACTGACACCTAGGATGTTTTCACAGAAAATAGAGGTCTGCCCCACGAGGTAGACCGGACCAGGAAATCAACTAAAACTACTTTCATTGAGAGTGGCTCTAATAACAGGATCTTGTAGGTCTGATTGGGCTGGACCCCTACCCTCCACACGCCTGCCTCCCCCCCCCCCCCCCCACCATTGGCAGCCTCTCCCCACCTTACGTTAGCTATGCTGGCTGGGGAATCCCGGGGGTTGAATCCACACATCTTAAAGTTGTTGAGGTTGAGAAACACTGCCTTACAGAGCAATGTCAAGGCTTAGGAAGTGTGTTGCTCAGCCTTTTAATGGCCAAAGAACAGTGCCCTCTTCACTTCTAAGCTGCAGCGTTCGTAACCTTTTCTGTTGAGTCACCGTAACAGGTAAGGCGTGAAGACATTTCCAGCCCTCCAATGCCGTGTTCGATCCAGAGGCTTCCTCGTCTTTCAGATCCTCCTCTGCAGCTTCAGATGCTCTTTTCAGAACCGTGAGAGGCTACAGCCTGCGCCTTGGGAGGGACAATCGCCTTAGCGTAGGCCCCAGAAAATGTGGGCTCCATCTAAGCATTTTCAGAGTGCTTCGGCTTTTTCAGAGCCCTTTTCAGCTTCTGGACCTGGCGCACTTCAAATCTGGGTGGTGTGACCTAGACCTTGGAAGGCGGCAGCCGGGTGCGGGGGGCTGCCATCTGCAGGATATTACAGGCAGAACAGGGAGGACTTGCGAGGAGTCAAAGGCACCCGGACCAGGATGCAGGAGCCATCTGGTTTTGTTTAAAGCGTGGCTCTGAGCTTGGGCCACTGGGATCAATGAAAGTCATTGTCTTGCGTGGTCCAAAGTTATTTGCCCCTAAGAAATAATTATCTATCCACCCATCTGTTCCCCAAGGGGCATCACGAGGCGGCCTGGATCCTAGAAAGTTGTGGTCAGACAATACAAATCTCCTATGTTTAAGTAAATACCCACTTTCTGTTGTCTTATTCTGTTATTGTTAAATTTTACAACCTGCTTTTCACGGATAAAAAAATCCCAAGGCAAGGAATTAGGAAACAGATATTTAATGCTGTCTAACTGAATCTGTCACTTATCACCCTCCTGAGCAACACAAGAATTGCAAGCGATGGCAACATCTGTTCACCTTTACTCAAGTTCTCACAAAGGCTGCCCTTTTGCAAAAACGTTTCGGCATCTCCTGCCACATGTTTTTCCTCCAGCGCCTTGCCTGCTTCTGCTTGGCCAGAAAGGAATTATCTGCCCGCGAAGGGGCCGTGCCTGCTGGGGTCTCCTTCAAGGGCCTCGCGAAGGACGGGGCTACTGAGAAGCCAAGGAAGTCAACAAGTACAATTCTATATATGCTTATCTAATGCAAATATTACTCACGTAATATTTTTTTTTATAGGACAATCATGTTTTTTTGTAATTGTTTACTGTTATAATGACATATTAACATTTTTTTCTTTGTTGTATTTCTTTTATTTTTTTGTTAAAGTGCTTTTAGGTGTTTTCTTCCTTCTCTTTTTGTAATTAAAGTTTTTTTAAAAAAAACAAATAAAGTCAAGGTGGCAGCCACAGCCATGTGAACAAGCCCCGCGTGGGTAGGTCTGTGGCCACGTGGCTGTGGCTGTGGCTGCCAGCCTGACTTTCTTTGCCCTCGTCCTGTGGACCCCCCGGGCTGCTGAGGGGGAGCGAAAAGAACAAGGAAGGGCGGCAGTCGCCCCCTTTGCCCAAGCGGAGTTGCAGGGAGAGCATCTGCGATTCCCCCTTCTTCAGAAAACTCCTTGTTCGAGCCGCGACGCGCCTCCACGCCCGTGTTGTGAGGATCAGCTTTTTCCTTCATAGGGGGAAGTGTAGACACACCGAGTTTTTTCAGTGCTTAGAGTTAAAAATGTAAAAGTCTGCAGTGCTTTTTCTTCCACGAAAAGAAGTTTAAATGCAAGTGAGAAGACATCGGGGCAGGCGGAGCAGAAGTCGCTTTGGGGGGCTTTTAAGGGAAATGGGAAGGCCTAATTAATTAAAAAATGGCATAACATAGGGAGCAGTTGGCGATTTGTAAGGTCGCCTCAAGAAACCACGTTACCCCTTAACCTATCATATAAATTTAAATAAGTAATAAATAAACCTACAGGTAGTCCTCGACTTACGACGGCAATTGGGAGCGGAATTTCTGTCGCTAAGCAATGCGATCGTAAAGCGTGACTGCATCGCTTAGCCAAGGCAATTTCTGCAGTCCCGGTTGCCGTTGTTAACTGAATCCCACGGCCGTTAGGCGAGGCAACTTCCTGCTGCCTTCCCACAGCCAAACTCGGTGGGGAAGCCGGCAGGAAGTTGCAAGTCCCAGGCGGGGGAGGGGGGGTGCACGCGGGTGCGGGGGAGAGTCAAGGAGAGGGTGCGAGGGTGCACGGGGTTGAGCGAGAGGCACTGGGCGGGCCGGGGAGGGTGCGCGAGTGGCCAGTGCAGTGCGAGCGCAGAGGGGCTGGGCAAGGGTGCGGGGGGGGGAAGACTTACCCCAGCGACTTGCGACCTTCCCTGCCGGCTTCCCCATTGACTACCTGGGGAAGCCAGCAGGGAAGGTTGCAAATGATCGTGGGGTGCTTGGTAACCAGCCTCAAGTGCCAACAGGTTGCCAAGCACCCAGATCGCGATTGGGAGACCACGGAGGTGCTGGGACAGCCGTAACTCCGAGGACCAGTCGTAACCACCATTTGTTCAGCACCATCCTAACCTTGAACGGTGGCTGAATGAATGGTTGTAAGTCGAGGAGTACCCGTACTGAAAACCTACTGAAGTGTCTGTGCATGCAGCCCATGGACAAAGCGGAGCTGTGTATTTGCACAGGAAAAGCGTCGCCTGCAGGCTCTTTGACATACCAGGAACAAACCTAATGGAAACTTTGCCGCTCCCGAGCTCCTTCCTTGGGCAGAAATCAAAACAGGAGAAAGAGCAGAGTTGGGACGTGAGGAAGCAGGGAAGAGCGCGAGCTTAGGGTGGGAAGCAGCTTCTTCAGAGTTAAATTCTGCATTTGCTTAAGAGTTAGGAACCCCACCGTTTGCAAAGTAGTTCAGGAGGGAAGAAGGGAGACTGCTGGTCCGCCAGTGGACCCCCGAGCCTCACTAAAGCACCAGCAGCCCTCCTGGGCTTCTCCTCGGCAATAAATAGAGCACCAAGACCCCGAGAGCTGTGCTTGTGGAGATTCAGTTCCTTCAATTCCAGCTCCTCTGGAATTTCTTCCGCCAAGTCTGCTGTATGCGGGGCCCGTTCCCCTGCAGCGCCTTGCGCACTGAGAGACGCACGATCTTCATAGTCCAATCCTAGAAATCGGCAACACAAGCCACGAGGGATATGTGCAGTTCTGTTTATTAGACTAGCATCGTGCCACGTTAAAGTTGCGAATGGCTTCCTTTGTTCCCTCTCCCTTCTTTTAAGCCAGAGCTTTCCAAACTGTGTGTCGCGACACAAGAGTGTGTCGCCACACACAGTCTGGTGTGTCGCCACACAACCCGCTGATCATCATCAGCGCTTCCGGGTTTTCCCGCGGCGACACACCAACCGCGGCGCGCAAAAACCTGAAAGCGGCAGCAGCGCTTCTGGGTTTTTGCGCGCTGCCGCAATGGCGGCACTTCCGGGTTTTCCTGCGGCGACACACCAACGGCGGTTGGTGTGTCACCACGGGAACTTTGGAAAGCCCTGTTTTAAGCCTTTGGATTTTCATCCTGTCCCTCCCCTTCCTCTCTGTTTCTTTTCTTCTTTGATTCAGTTTCATTTCGTGTTGACTGCTCTCTTCCGGCTTCATATTGCCGATAGGTGCTGCTTGCTGTTTGTTTTCTTGTAGGCTTGTGTCTCCTCCCCTCTCTCTTCTCATTCTTTTATTTACCCTGTGTAAGGTTGGAGCTAAGGAAGATAGATGCTTTTGAACTGTGGTGTTGGGGGGAAATCCTGAGAGTGCCTTGGACTGCAAGAAGATCAAACCAGTCTATACTCCAGGAAATAAAGCCAGACTGCTCACTTGAAGGAATTATATTAAAAGGAAAACTGAAGTACTTTGGCCACATAATGAGAAGACAGGATACCCTGGAGAAGATGCTGATGCTGGGGAAAGTGGAAGGCCAAAGGAAGAGGGGCCGACCAAGGGCAAGACGGATGGATGATATTCTGGAGGTGACAGACTCGACTGTGGGGGAGCTGGGGGTGGTGACGGCCGGGAGCGAGCTCTAGCGTGGACTGGTCCATGAAGTCACGAAGAGTCGGAAGCGACTGAACGGATAAACAACAACAAAAGGTTGGAGCATCCAGGTGCAATCAACCATTGCTCCTGGGTTTTCTATCCTTACACGCACAAGGCCAGCCACTTGGGTTGCCACCACAGTTCCCCGTGTGGAAGTGCGACTCCGACGGGGAAACGGCAGGCGAGGCTCACAAGCAGAACATCTTTGTTACCAGTAGAGAGATGACGGGCCATCAGTCACCTTCAAAGAAACAGCAAGGAATCATGTGGGCTTGCTTGAAGAAATGGACTGCTGCCATGAAGTTGCCATGCACATTTTAGCACTTAAGGAGACTGAAAGACCCCTGGAAACAATGGGGTGTCAGAACCCTGGCATGCCCAAGGGTCCTGCCATCCCCTATACCACAGCCAGCATTAGCAACTGCCAGCTACGCCTCATGGATAATGAACTTTTAACCTTGACACCAGGAGAACCAGAGGGAAGACTGAAAGCGGACCAGATGGAAGCCCGCAGCTGGGAGGGGCCAGGGCTCTGGCAGAAGGGTATATAAACCCGAGCAGGGAACCAGGGGACCATTCGTGCCTTTACTGTGCTTACTCATGTTAACCAATAAACCGTTTACTTACTGAAAGAGCTGAGGTAAAGTCATTTCTGTGGAGAAACGTCTGCAACTGAGAAGCGCCTGACATGGGGACCCAATCCAGTATGGGAAGAAAGCGGACATGCTGAAGCAGCAAGGTCAAAGCCACCCAAGAGCTGGGCGGTGGAAACCCTTCCAAACCATGGCGGGCTGGGGAAGAGGACCGGGGGGGGGGGGCATAAGGGCGCCAGTTCCATCCCCCGAGCGCGCCCCAGAAGGAACATTTCTGTCCCGTGGAGCATCTCATCCCTCCCACCATACAACGTGCAGAAAGGCACTTCCTAAGATCGGTCTCAGATGCAACCCCAGCAAGTTCTCCGACTCTGCAAATTTTCAAGCGCCATACCAACCCTTTGCCTGACCCCCGGAATAACTCCTCTTGCCACGCAGCAACGGCGTTTGAACGAGTCCTCTGACTCTCCCCGCAGCAGACACGCCCGCCAAGTCTTTCTTGCTTTTCTAAGGATCGCACCCAAGTCTCCTCTTTTCTACAGCCTCCCAACCTTTTTCCCAGGGTCCCTCCAGCATCCTAAAAGGTCCGCTGCTAAACTGTCAGTCCACCAGGGGGCGCCGCCTGCCCTTTTCTAAAATCCAGGCCATGTATTTGAGGGGTGCCGGGCAAACCGCTCCTGGGAAAAAAGGTTTTTCTGCTGCCGAAAGCTTCAAGCAAGGTTGCAACGGACTTTCCACACGATCCCACGCACTCTGAGCCCGTTTCCCAGCTTGCTAAACGATGAGTGCCTGGTGTTATGCAGTATCTCACTATTAAATGCATCCCCCAAATATTTCAGCAGTGCTAAAGGTTTAAAGAGAAACACATGAGAAACGGGAGGAAGGTGCTGAGCTGGGAGGCTCCCAAAATCAGCAAGAGGGTGGCAAGACAGTCTCACTCCTCCGCAACACGTTGGGCTTTCTGCATGAACAGAGGGAGGCCACGATACAAAATACGGAGGAATTCAAGAACGGCCTACTGTAATCTACGAGTCCTAACGGCCTGACACAGCCTGGCCCGCGTTCCCTGAAGAAGAAATGCCAGCTGGCCCCCCAGCCTTCATCAGGCATCCCCAGGAGGCTCGGACTAAGCCAATCGGGACCATCATATACACTGAGCAATTTAAAAGTAGCCATGGAGAACATCATGGAGGTTCTGCCTATGGCAAGTGGTACGATTTTGGCTCATCTGCCACCCGTGCTCGCAGCGGATGCTGTGGCGGAACGGGAACGGGCCGTGGTTCATTTCGTGGGAGCAGGACCCAAGGCACCGACGGGTTCACGCGTGACATCTGCTAGAAAGGGGGAGGGGGAGGAGGCCAGGCGGGCCCTGCTTCGTTCCCGGCTGTTGAGACAGCAGCCTCCCCCCCCCCCCCGAGAGCCACGGGTCCCACTGTCTGGTGGGCCCAGAGAAGAGCATTTCGGTGAAGAGAAGGGCTCCGAAGCCGAGTCTTAGAAGCTGAGCCACTTCATTCACACAATTAGCACAGGATGACATCCGTCTAACTACAAAAAGCAAGCCTTTGTATAAGACAGAGGCTCCTCTGGTTTGTTTGTTTTTAAACCCAAATTCCTCAATTTTCTGGCCGGAAAAGAGAAGCAGTTCTAAACTTCTGCTGCCGTTATGCCAAGCAAGCAAGATGCAGCCCAGTCCAGAGATTTGCTTTGCATTTCCTCTTTCCCTTTCCCAGCACAGACCGTCTCTCGGGACCACCGAGAACAGCTTCCTGTTCCAAAAGCAGGCCTAAAACTGGACTGAAGTGGGTCGAGGGAAGCCGCTGCTGCCAGGGCTGGGCCAGCCTTGGACGCTCCTCTGCCAGGTCTCGGGTCGTGGCAATCGGCACACTCCGTGGGCCGGAGGGTCTGGTCAGCACGCTTCGGTTTCAATTTCTGGGCAGCGGTGAGTCACCCAGCCCGTGACTCCTTTCCCTGTCCTCCTACAGAGCACAGCTGCATCCTCCCCCCACCGTCTTTCTTTCCCCCCCCCCCCCCCCCCGTAAACACTCAGAGCCTGTTTTATCTGCAAGGGCCCAAAAACTGCAGAGCATTTTCTACCTCCCTTGGCGCTGGTCCTTACTCTCATCGGCTGCATTTGATCTTCCATTGTCTTCCTTCAGAGGAGTTGCCTCCACGTCAGTCTCAGTCTCTGTTACGGTGCCTCCTTTCTTTGAAGTGAATCCTACATCCTTTGTGATCGACTTAAGCATGGCCATTCAATACTTTCTCTAAAAAAATATTTAAGGACTGCTCACATAGCAGAGGCTCAGGGGAGGTCAAAATAAGGAACACAACACAGTCACGGCATCACAGTCAAAGCTGCACAGACGTTGCACACATTACAAAGGCCTCAGTCCTGACCCTGTGACCACCACGGACCTCCCCTGCAGATGCCACCGTGCTACAAGCTTGCGTTTGCCGCGAGTGGATGCCAAGTGGCTGTACGACAGGAAGACAAACCTGCCACAAGCGCTGCGGCCCGTCTGAACGCGTCCTGTTTATCATCCGTTTGCTTCTTAGGGCACCCCCAGCTGAAAAGCTTTTATTTCTTCATGCTCTCAAGTTGGCCAAGCACAAGCTCTTGATACAGAGGAGAATCTGTAGCCTTACAAATTTAAGCCAAGTCCAGGTTGGTTAGGAACAGGGAATAAATACTAGGACTGCAACTAGTTGAGTCAAAGATCATCCTGGAAAAAGGCAATTGAGTATTATACTCTCTTGCCAAGAAAGCTGCATGGAGATTTCATCAGGATCTTGGGTTGACTCAGGCTTGGGAAAATCCCTTCCCCCCCAAAAAAAGTGGACAGCAGTGCAGGACATTGCGTGACAGTCTCTAAATTCAGGCAGAGGGCTCTTTTCTGACCATCAGGTTGGCAAAGGGGATTACACATAATGAGAACCGCTTGCTCATTTTCAGTATTCTTAAAACCCACTCCTCTCCCTCCAAATCACAGGATCAAAAGGAAAAGTTGGGAAGAGCCAATTCAGAGACGAGCAACTATTTCTAGACTTGGGAAAATTTAGGTTTTGTCCTGGGTCACGTACCTGGGCAAAGCCTAACTTTAACATGAATTTCATTTAAATTTAATTCAAATTATGTTAAATTAATACAGCTCAGATGATTACCCTGCAAGTAACCAATAATTTTCTCCATCTCCCTCTCTCCTGATGGCAACTTGGGGAGGGGGGGGGGTGATCAGGGTCGCATCCTGCTCTGTGGCCTCTGGGTTGAGCACCAGACAGAGAAAGCTTCTGGTCTTGATTTTCAGACAAGCCGCCTTACACAGAATCTTTCAACAGAACGGTCCGAGTTGCTTTATGTTTCAGTGGGACAAAACATGGAATGCCTCAAATTGCCGAGAGTACGGTTTTAAAAAAACCAATGGAAGAATAGTTTAAGCACACTGTTCCCACTTGCCTACACAAACGTGCTAGGAAAGCCCAATAAAAGAGCGAAATGCAGCATGTTTTATACGGAGGAGGAGCTCAGTAACTCTTCCCTCGACCACCACTAGACTGGACTACTGCAACGCACTCTACGTGGGGCCGCCTTTGAGACAACCTAGAGGCAGAAGCTGGTACAAAACAGCCACCAGATACTGGGACTGACCTGCCAACGCAGGGTAGAATTACACTCACCTGCAGTTGCTGCATTGGTGGCCAGGCGGCTTCCGGGCCCAGTTCAAAGTGCCGATTCCATCGAACGTCTAACCTAGGGTTTCTCAGCCGTGAAGGTGTGTGGACTTCAACTCCCAGAATTCCCCAGCCAGCTTGCTGGGAATCGAAGTCCACACATCGTCAAGCTGCCATGGCTGAGAAACCCTGGTCTAACCAGTGGTGGAGCATCAAGCGCCACCTTGCCGAACGGAATCTGGTCATCTGGCCTGGCCGTCGGGAGGGCCTGAACGTTCCCCCCGCTGCGAGCACGGCAGGCACGGGCGAGACGGCAGGCGTCCCCGTCACAGCCGTCACCTTACGGGCCATTCCTCCCTCGCCCAGGAGACGTGCAGCCCCACCTTGCTGCAGTTCCAGGAACAGGATAAAACTCAGGGGATTTATCTTTGCTTTTTGCGATTATGTTTTGGTTTAGACACAACTCTGGTTTTCTTATTATGGTTTTGGTTTTCATTTTGTTGATGCTGTACGTCACCCAGAATCCCTTGGGACTGCAGTGGACTGTAGAATGAATGAATGAATGAATGAATGAATGAATGAATGAATGAGCGAGCTCAGCGCAATTCCTCAGCAGCAGCAAAGAACGCCCGCCTGCAGCCCAGGAGCTGGAAACTTCTCTCGCCCTAACGGACAAGCAGCCTCCAATCTGGCCTTCAGCAACCTGCCAACCTCGGCCAACAACGAAGCTGCGCAGCAGCTGCAGGGTGGACACTCACAGAACACCACAGGCGAACGGCAGCTTCCCCACAGCAAAGGCTTTTTTGAAAAAGGGACTGGCTTTGCCCTTCGGCCGTCAAGCAACGCAGAGCAGCCTTCCCTGGCTCTTGCTCTGAGGGGGGCCACCCAGTCGCCGTGGGAGGCCGAAGCAAAGCCTGCTCGCCCCCAGCGCCTCCCCACCCCTTGCCTAGTTCAGGCTGGCTCCCGTCATTTCGCTGACCAGGCTGGGGAAAATAAAGTAAAAACCCAGCCGAGTCAGCAAAATAAAATAAGAACCAAGCTTGACTGGCCGTGTTATGCTGCACCCTCCGTGCTGCGATGGGCAACGGCTTCTCCCTACTCGCCGTGCTGAGAAACTGCCAGGGGAGTTACAGGCCGGCCAGGCAGAGCTTAACACCCTCGCCAGCCGCCTGCTCCCAGAGGCCCCTCTGATCTTCCTCAGCCAGTGGACGCGTCCACTGGAACCGCCTGGCCCAGCTCTGGAACGGGCCAGGTCCCGGTCCGCCCCGAGGAGGCACCGCCACCCCGTCGCCTCCAAATGCAACGGGGAGGTTACGGACATGCGCTAGCGCTGCTTCATTTAGTCCACAGCCTTTCCCAACTCTAGTTCTCATTTTATTTGCTATTATTGAACCAGTACATCTTATACTTTATATACATATAGATGAATATTACTTCTGTTCGTGACAATACACAATATATTATTTAGATAATACTAGCTGTAAGAAAACACGCACACAGAGGGACCACCTCCTGATTAGTCAACTTAGGAAGTTACGTAATTGTCCGAGGTACGGACATGAGCTTGTGGAAATGATCAGAGACCTGCCACCGACCGAGAAGATCCGGCCGGATTCCAAAACCCTCGGCCCACTCGCAGGGCCAAAGGGGTGTGAAGCCGGGGGCCCAGCCTGACACCTCCCAGCCGAGTCGGGCCACAACTCCCGCTTTTCACAGGAATCGTGGCCTTTGGGAGCTGCAGCCCAGCATCGCCAGCTGCTGGCTGCAGGTGACAGAAAAAAGCTCAAGGGCAAGTTGCGGGGGGGGGGGGGGGTGTACAGATAGCCTTACCAAGCAGGCACCCATTTTTACTTTTCAAAAGTGCATTTAACTCCTTACTGTGTTCCTCCTGACAACAAATGGAGCAGATCCCCTCTGCTCCCCTGCAAAGGAGATTAAGAAATGGTGGGACCTGAAGAGAGACCAAACATTGAGGGACTATCTGGAAGTGACTTACTCACTTAAAACTACCCACGGTGGAAGCACCAAACCACGGAGTCACTGAGGACATGCACAGGCTAGAGCCACTATTACAGCCTATTTACTACTGCCCACGGGGGTCACGAGCCGAACACACGAACCTAGAGCGCAACAACGCAACAGTCTCGCGACCAGGGGGTCAAGCAAAGCAGGCGTTTTACAGCCATTCTAGCTCGCCGACGGCAAGGGAGAGGGAAACCCGCCCAAGTCCTAAAAAGAGGGATCGGAGCCGGACCAGGCAGGGAGGCAGGCAGGCAGGCGGAAAGAAGAGGCGCTGCCGAAAATGACTTCGTGATTCCGGAATATTTGCCTGGGACAGGCTATCAGGCTACAAAGCGTACTGGCCAGGAAGTTCTACTCAGAAGTCAAACCCTTCTTGGCAGGGGGCAGAGTCGAAAGGTCCTGCTCCTTTGATCAGTGAGTGGACAGCACTCCTCCTTGTGGGGATAAATCACCTGCTAAGGGCACGCCAGGCAGCCCGTCTCCAGTGCAGCAGTTGCAACTAGCTGGGTTCGGAGGTGAGGAGCCCTAGATGATGACTTGCTGCTGGGACCTATAAAAAACGGGAGCAGGAGGGTCTCTTGGACGTTACCACTCCTTCCAATGTTGGAGGTTCTCTTCTTACTGGAACCGAGCTGGGGAGAGCGACCGAGTTCATTACTAGAACCATGTTGGGGGGAAGAGAGCCATGGAAATTGCAGGTGCTCACCAAATACAAAACAGAAAACAGATCCGGAGGTCCTGACTGCTGACTTGGAGGAAAGGAGAAATAACGTTTGAGGGAAAGCTGAATTAGGACGGCCACAAAGGTACTCCCACCAGCAGCCGGTCCCACAGAGAGCAGACATCCCCAGGAGGACCTCCGCAGCAGCAGCTTCGGCCTTCCGCCCGCCCGCCCGATCAGCTGCGCTGCCAGGACACAGACCTCCTCAGTCCGCTAGACCAGCTGCCACCGTTGAGGCCAGGACAGCTCCCAGAGGCCCAGAGAAGGGAAACTAAGCCCGGCCAGACACCCCAAAAGAAAAGCAGCCTCTGGTCACCCCCCCCCACAACCGCAGGGGCAAACCAGAAGCAAGAGCCTGGCTTGGAGCCATCCTTCCTCGCTCTCACAAAACCACCAGGGGGCAGAATTCTGAACCAGGTCCCAACAGGTTTTTGCAATTCTGCTGCACGAGGAGATAAAATGCTATGGGTGCCTATGCAATGGGACATCAACAAAAACAAAAACAGGAGGACTGTCTGGAAATTAGGATTTGACTGAAGAGCCAAGGATGTCAGGTAACGCCCATCCTATGCGGGCCCATCAGCCTTGGCCGTTGGTCCATTCCCACCTCCTCCATTCCGCTGCTTCAGAACTGAACCCAGTTCGACGGCTGAGGCGGCTGGCTGGGAGCTGCGCTGGGGGAAAAGGGGAAAGGGTTAGGACCCAGACAAGCGTTCTGGTCAGGCGGCTGGCACGAAGCTCCGGTGCCCAGGGACCCCCCCCCCCCCCGAGGAGGAACCTCTCCCATTTTTTTCAACAGGCTTTTCAAGCAAAAATCCTAGCGGTGAAATAGCGAAAGGAGAAGCGGGCTGCTCCGAGGCTACGGGAAGGGCTCGGCAGAGGACAGGCAGCTGCTCTCCTGAAGGAAGTCTGTCTACCTGGACAAACGAAACCAGCCAGTCTCGGCTGAGCTGCCTCTCGATTCAGGAGGCCGTGCAGTTGAGCCAGGGCATTAATCACCCCCCTTTTGTCCATTTATACGTTGTGTCTATATGGTACCTCAGTGATGTATCCATCCAGCCGTCTCCCCCTTACCTGGGCGCAGTGTTGAAATCTCCCCAGAGGTCTGCAGCGGGTGGAACTACGGCTGGCGCGGGCCCCTTTGAAGCGGGAGGCGGCAAATCAAGGTCTAGTAGGACATCTGGGGGTCAAAGGAGGCATTTCTTTATTAGAAATATTAGAGGGGCTCTACTGGGGCTTCCCCTCTGGATACCAACCAGGGTCCCCACCTGCCTTTCTCAGCACTCCTGAAGCACCGGCCACACTGGCAGGTTTATATCCAGGCAGACGCTCTGCTAGGGACCCCGAGTCCAACTTTAACTCTGGCCCAGAGCAGCAGAGACGAGCAACAGGCTGGGCACGTGGGCACATCCGAAGCCCCGGGCTGCACGCCCCCCCAACCCCGCCCGTGGCCGAGAGCCGCCCCCAAATACGCCACCCAGGCGTGCTCTGTCTGGACTGCTGCCTCCCACGCAGAGGCACGAAAGGGGGGTCACAGGAGGGGAGGGGGAGCGGGCTTTCCCCCTCCTGAGCAGGCCCGCCAGCCAGCCTTTCCTTGCCCTGGCTTCCCAGCAACACCGAGCGCTACGTACAAGCAACCTCCGCATCACGAGGGGGGAACAGGGGCTTCCTGCCCCCAGTAGTAAGAGGGTGGCCGGCACGAGACTCCAGCCCAGGGACTTTTATCACCCGGGCTCTCTGCTATCCCTCTCCTCGGCACGTGCCCAGCTCGGGCCCCCCAAGAGCACCCCCGTTAAACAGGAAGCGGCCATTACCTGCGCTGCCGGCACTGCTGGATTTCGGCACTGGGGGTGGAGTTACGTGGTTAGAAATGGCTGTTGAAGAAAGAGGTGGGACGGGAGGAGGGGCCACCTTCCCCCCCGGCGGCGGCGGGAGCAGGCTGAGCCCCCCGGATCCGGCGGGGCGGGGCTTGGCCGACCCGCTTTTCTTGGAGGGCATGTTCTGTGGAGGGAGGAGGGCGGCGTTAGGGGGGCTCTCTCGGAAGCGCCCCCCAAGAAACCCGAGCAAGCCAGGAAGGAGGCCCAGGAGCGCCTCACCCCAATGTTCAGTTTGATGGTCTGCCCTTCCTTGAAGCCGAGGTCGAGCTTGGGCCGGCTGTCCAACTCCTGGGACTCCTTGGAGATTTCGGTCTCTTGTTTCACCCACCTGCGCTCAAGAGGCGGCGAAGGAGATAAACGTGAGATGCAGAAACAGAGGAGAGCGAAAACCACATAGAATAGAAAAGAACAAAAAGCGCGGTGAAGGTAGTCCTCGACTTACTTACGCTGGCAATTGGGACTGGAATTTCCATCGCTAAGCGATGTGGTCGTAAAGCGCAACTGCGCTGCTTAGCAACGGCAATCCCTGCAGTCCCAGTTGCCGCCATTAACTGAATCCCACGGTCATTAGGCAAGGCAACTTCTTGCTGGCTTCCCACAACCAAAGTCGGTGGGGAAGCCAGCAGGAAGCTGCAAGTCCCAGGCCAGCAGGCGGGTAAGTGGCTGTTCCCGGGTGGGGGGGGGGGGCGCGGGAAGCGGTCAGAGAGGGTGCACGAGAGCCACAGCGTGGGTGGGGGAGGGTGCACGGGGGTGCACGAGTGGCCGGCGCGAGCGCAGAGGGCCTGGGGGGTGGGGGAGACCTGTGACCGTCCCTGCCGGCTTCCCCATTGACTTTCTGGGGAAGCTGGCCGGGAAGGCTGCAAATGGCGACCACATGACGGCGGGGTAAGCGCGAACCAGTTGCCAAGCATCCAGATCGCGATCACATGACTGCGGGGGTGCTGGGACAGCCATAACTCCGAGGACTGGTTGTAACCTCCGTTCGTTCAGCACTGTTGTAACGTCAAACGGTTGCTGACCGAATGGCGGTAGGTCGAGGACTACCTGCATACCATATTCTCTGGCCAGTGGGCTTGCCCGAGGGAACGATTCAGAACCTTTTCCTTCTCTTTGGCCATGGGAACGTTTGGACTGTTGATGGGAGGCATGCTCACCAAAGGCTTGCTGCGAGAGGCGGCAACAGTTACTAGAAAATGAAGCACCCCCCTCTGGATTGAGCTGACCAGAACGAACAAAACACCCGTTTCAAAGGAAGGCAAATCAATCTCTGCAGAGCTGCAGATTAACGTCCTCCCCACACGTGTCCCTGGGAAGATGCCGCCCATCAGAGCAGACCCCTCGCCCCCTCGCTGATCCCCCCCCTCACCCAGCAAGGGACACTCACTTGAAGTGGTCCTGCAGGGCCACGTTGAAGTCAAAGGCGTCTCCCCGGTCCCCGAAGCCGATGCCGATGAAGGCGCTGCGCCCTGGCCAAGAAGCACGGCAGGGTTAGCACAGCCGCCGGCGGTGAGAGATCCCAAGCGCTCCCCAGCCCAGCCGGCTCCCGAAAACCCTTGGCGCCCTTTCGCTACCGCAACGCAGCGCCTCGTTTGCCTTGCCTCCACGGACCCCTCCGGCTTTCCGTTCGGAGAAGGGTTTTACGAATATTAAAATCTGTCTCAGGAGTGCTAACCTCTAGGCCAGTGGCTACCCTAAAGGAAAATCCTCTCTTGGGCTCGTGAGATGCGGTGGTTACGACTGACCCGGTAACAGGGGCCGGGCCGTTTTGTTGCGTTTCACGTCCAAGGCCTGCACAATAGCCTCCGGGCCCTCCTTAGCTCCGCTACCGCTCCCTTAACGACCCTCTGCCTTCAGCCCACCAGAAAACTCACCAGGCGCCACTACGGCCCTCGGCGGCCCTGCGCAGCCACCCCACGCGCACCTCCCTGCTGGGCAGGAGACGCAACTGGCGAGAGAGGAGCTTTCACACATACCCTCCACCTCACTTCCCTCCCACTGAATTCGTAACTCTCCTCTGCCAAAGGCCAGGCATACAGTCAGGACCAGAAATATTGGAACAAGGACAACTGTTTTGGCAGCTGGCCTCTGTACACCACCACACTGAAGTTGGAAGGAAACACACCCAGATGGGAGCAAAGTCAGGACTTTCAGCTGTAATTCAAGGGGTTTGACAAAAGTGGGGCGCCAACCATTCAGGAAGTACAGCCAGTGGCACACACACACACCCATCGTTGGTGGCTCATAAGTAATGGAACGAATGGCTGACAAGCAGCTGCATGGCCAGGCGTGGCCTGTTTCCTGGGTACCCCATGACCAATCAAGCAGATAAAAGGCCTGGAGGTGGTTCTGAGTGTTACATTTGCATTTGGTAGCTGTTCAAGGGAACTCCCAACATGAGGTCCAAAGAGGTGTCCATGCGAGTGAAGGAGGCCATCATTAGGCTGAGGAAACACAACAAACCCATCAGATAGATAGCAAAAACATTGGGAGTGGCCAATACAACAGTTTGGAGCATCCTGAAAAAGAAGGAATTAACTGGCAAGCTCTGCAACAGCAAAAGGCCTGGAAGACCACGGAAGACGACTAAAGTGGATGACCGCAGAATTCTGCTCATGGCGAAGAGGAACCCTTTCACAACATCTAGCCAGGTCAAGAACGCTCTTGAGGTGGTAGGCATGTCATTGTCAACATCTGCAGTCAAGAGACACCTTTATGAATGTAAATACAGAGGCTTCACAACAAGGTGCAAACCACTGGTAATGCTCAAGAACAGAAAGGTCAGATTAGACTTTGCCAGCAAACACCTAAAACAGCCTGCCCAGTTCTGGAATAAGATTCTTTGGACTGATGAAACCAAGATTAACTTGCACCAGAATGATGGGAAGAGAAAAGTATGGAGAAGGAAAGGAACAGCTCATGATCCAAAGCATGCCACATCATCTGTCAAACATGGTGGAGGCAGAGTTATGGCATGGGCATGTATGGCTGCCAATGGAACTGGGTCACTGGTGTTTATTGATGACCTGACTGCTGATAAAAGCAGCAGGATGAATTCTGAAGTGTATAGGGCTATACGTTCTGCTCAGATTCAGCTAAATGCTGCCAAACTGATAGGACGCCACTTCATATTGCAGATGGATAATGACCCAAAACATACAGCAAAAGCTACCCAAGAGTTTCTCAAGGCAAAGAAGTGGGATGTTCTTCAATGGCCAAGTCAGTCACCTGATCTCAACCCAATAGAGCATGCTTTTCACTTACTGAAGGCAGAAAGACCCGCAAACAAGCAGCAGCTGAAGGCAGCTGCAGTAAAGGCCTGGCAAAGCATCTCGAGGGAGGAAACTCAGCATTTGGTCATGTCCATGGGTTCCAGACTTCAGGCAGTCATTGACTGCAAAGGATTTTCATCCAGGTATTAAAGGCAATCTTTATGTTTGTAATGATGTTGGTTTGTTCCATTACTTATGAGTAGGCTGACCATATTTCTTTGAGACAAAAACGGGACATTGGGATGGCAAAACGGGACGGGGTCTTATGTAATATTCCATATTCATGAAAAAGACAAGGGTCCCCGCCCCCAGTCCGCGCAATTGGCTCCCGCCTGCAAACCCCGCCCCCGGTCCATGTGATTGGCTCCCGCCTCAAACCCCGTCCCCGGTCCACGTGATTGGCTCCCGCCTGCAAACCCCACCCCCGGTCCATGTGATTGGCTCCCGCCTCAAACCCTGTCCCCGGTCCACGTGATTGGCTCCCGCCTGCAAACCCCACCTCCAGTCCTCACGATTGGCTCCCACCTGCAAACCCCACCTCCCGGTCCGTGGAAATGGTCCCTAATACATTATGGAATTACTGAGGCTGGTATTATTAATCTCTTGCAAATGACAACCACAATTTCAAACAGGGATCTTCAAACCATTTTCGCAACATAACAGGGCATTTTTCTTGAGAAAGAAAATAAGAAGTAAGCCCATCAAACATGCTTAAAATTCTGTCAATTGATGGACCCAAGGACAAAAATCTTGTATTTCCATGCTCTAACAATTTAGCGTAATTGTTTCCTGCAAAGTCACAAAAGTTTTTCAGTTCTTCAACTTTGTGTATATATGGAAATATTTGTATACTTTCACTGCAAAACATTCAATATCAATTGGTAAACAGTTGACAGCACACTTGATGGCACATAATCAGGTGATTGGACTCCAGTAATAACCAATTCAGTAAACCCAACTACTGTTGTAAGATAGCATCTTTTATAAATCAGTTGGATTCAATGGAAGCAAAAGAAAAAATATTTGTGTTTCATGCTCAGATTGTAGTATAGATTGGCTTAGCATACTAATTCATGGTTCATCTCTTAATGTGTGGTGTGAATCTGACCAACAGTGTCTAATTCAACAAATCATGGCTTAGTATTAATAACTAGGTTGCTAGCTTCTAAAATTATATCCTGCTTAAACACAGTTTACTGAATAAACCTAAATTTGCTAGATTCACAAAACACCTTAAAAATCAAAAATCAAATCATATTATGGATTAGCACAATGTGTGAATCACACTGTATTTCTCATGAAGGCTCCTCATCCTACAAGATATTAAGGCTATGCAGCACTTTAATTCAAAGGGAAAAAGGTGTTTGAAAGCACATACTGTAGGATCTGCCTGCAGCTCCTCAAACCAAATGTACCTTTTCCTGGGTTTGCACTGCAGCTGCAGAGGATAGTCCCACGATCTTGGGGAAAGAAGGCAATGCCTTAAAAAACTTCAGGCTGGTGCTACCTTTCTTTTCTTTTATCGCTAATCCAGGTTCTTCGCCCCACCAATCCTAGGTTCACTTCTCAACTCTCTTCAAACTAAATAAGCCAAGTTCCTCCCTTCAACTCCCCCTCCCTTTCTTACAACCCCTTTTTTTCTGGCCTCTTTTCCTTCCAACCTCTCATCTTCATTTCCCGGTTCCCTCAGGCTTTGTTTTTTCCTCAATAAACATCCCCCTTGAAGCTTCCCAGTTCCCCATCGGCTGAAATCCACCCTCCTTTCTCTTTCCTTCTCCTGCCTTTGGGATTCATTAATTTACCAGCTCCACCTAGCTTTTAAAGAATCACCTTCGGCATCTAATTTTCTCTCGCCTCTCCCTTCCTTCCAAGTCATACCTACAATCTCCGTAGCAGTCAGGTTCTTTCTCCCTAGTATTTTGGCACACACATTTCCACAGTTGATGGGCATTTTAAAACAACCATCCCCGCAGCCCGGAGGATATCCGTTGGAGCGGAGAGCACGCAGGAGGGACGCTGCCACTCAGCTTCAGGACAGGGAAGCCGGCAGCAGCTTTGGGATCGGCAGTATGGGATCACGTTCGCGCCTGCGCCCCCTTCTCTCTCTTCAGCCTCGCGCCTCAGTCTCGCGGTTCTCCTTCCAGTAGGCTGACCATATTTCCTTGAGGGGAAAAACGTCGCTGGACAAAGTGGGCGCGCAGGGGGGGCGCACGCGTGCACACTCGTGCGCTTAACCCGGGAACTTTCAAAAACCTGTAGTAAAATTGAGAATTTTACTATAACCACGGGACGCTCCAGAAATGGTGAAATAACGGGACAGTCCCGTTCAAAACGAGACGTATGGTCAGCCTACTTATGAGCCACCAACGATGGGTGTCTGTGTATGCCACTGGCTGTACTTCCTGAATGGTTGGCGCCCCACTTTTGTCAAACCCCTTGAATTACAGCTGAAAGTCCTGACTTCGCTCCCATCTGGGTGTGTTTCCTTCCAACTTCAGTGTGGTGGTGTACAGAGGCCAACTGCCAAAACAGTTATCCTTGTTCCAATATTTCTGCTCCTGACTGTATTTTAACATACTTTGTTCCACGTGTTCCCAATGGGTGTTTCTAGGCTACTCCTGATGGCTAGACGTCCGTATTCTGGGGCCAGGCCCCTGTGGGGCAGCTGGGGGTGGCAACTTCCTCCTTTTCCTCCAGCAAGCCCCCCGCCCTTTCTCGGGACCTCCATTCCTTCACATCAGCTAAGAAGGAACAATCAATTCTTCTCACCATTTCCATCCTGAATCCGGAGGACGAAATACCGGCTTGAATCGTTCACGGTCTCCAGTGCAATGCCAGGATACTGATCGATCGGAGCCTGGGCAAAAAGCTCCCCTAAGCAGAAACAGGATGAGCGCCACGTTCAAGGCCCAAGCGGAATCATCCCAACAAGGAAAATGGAAACGGAGACAACACCCCAGAGCTCCTTCATACGTTTGGCAGCTTTCAGAACCTGTCTGGGGGCTCTTACAGAATGGCTGCCAGGGAGACCGGCCCATTCACAAAATGGCCGATACGGGGGAGGCGGCCTGCCAGCTGCCTGCTAACCTTTGTCCTTTTTATGGCTAGGTGAACAGAGGTTGACTGGAGACACCCACTATTTTTATATCCCAAGAAACATTCTGAGGCCTACTTTACTGACTTTTCTTTCTTTCTCTCTTTCTTTTCAAAGAATTTGTAAGTAAAAAGTGAGGGAAGGTAGAGGGTCTGGTAAACACCAAAGGAAACACCTGCAGGCACCTCCTGGCACCACACGGGGCCCCCCAGTAATACATTTGTGTTTTTAAATCCAGCAGCAATCAGCTTACTATCAAGGATCATGAACCGTTTTGTGTGTAATACATGTCATGCTTAGGACACGTTTGGACAAACTGACAGAGGATGTCAGTTTGAGTGAAATATCAAGCATCTATTTCAGGTATGAATCATTCTAATCACACCAAATCACCATTAGATCAATGTTCACTGCTACACGTTTGCTCACAAGAGTTGGGTCACACGAACGTTCAGTTTTATCCAAGGCGTGTACATGCTAAGCCTTGTGGCAGTATAGTGCCAGCCCACCAGCTCCCCCGTTCTGCATTTCCCACTGTGTGCATCCAAAGTGAAGGCTACTGGCCTCCGGCACCCTATTCCTGAGGAAGCCAAGTTGGTCTCGGGGATGGAAGCACGTCCTCCTGGCCTGTTGTTCTGGGAGACCAAGGAAAACAGGGGGCCTCCCCTACGTGCAGCAGCACTGAATGTCACAGCAACCACAGATCTGCCTCATGCAGAGGAGCACACCGATTGGTGGGATAATCGTGACGCGGATGTGGAGGTTCTTTCCACAGTTCACCGAGAGACGGTGGGTCCAGCCAGGGCATTTTTGCCTGCCCCCTCCAGAGGCAATCCTGCTGCAGCCCTGGCTGACCTCTGGAATGAAGGAACAGCCCAGGGAGCTAGAAGCGCCCTCCTCAGGATCCTTTCCCTCTGAGGAGCGCCACACCAATGCCCTGGTCTCAAGGCTGCAGTAGCAATGCAATGGGCAACGATGGGGGCTGGAGTGACGTGGATAAACCACGCGGAACAAGTCTAACCAAACGGGGGCTAGAGTCCATCTGAGTGCCAAGGTCACGGCAATGTCATCAGGAAAAACTGTTTCACTGTCACCTTTGCATCTGCACCATATTGTCCAAAAACCTCAAAGGCCAAGAGAATAAGATGTGGTCCATGGGCATCTGCAGGAGTTTGCTGTTTCTGTCAGAATGATGAAAGCAGTATCACGGCGCAAGCTCCTGCACGGGACTTCACCGTGCACCTAACAAGAAAGCAGGGAGGGCTTGCATCGTCATCATGAGGCTGCTTTTGTCATTTTGCCCCCACCATCACCACCACGGGTGCAGCCTGTCCAATAACTCACTGTGACCGATCAGCACAGCTCTGCAGGTGACCCCCGGTCTGGCAGAACCTCCCCCTTCCCCAGGACCACCTCTCTGAAACAAGACGCCTTTGTTTCGAAGCAGCAGTGGGGATGCATTAGAAAACCTTCGCGTTTAGTAAGTCTCAACGTTCCATTCCTCAGAAAGGGGCTGGAGCATTCGGTGTGGTTCTAAGGTCAGTTCCTTCTCCCTGTTTTGAGTGAGGAGCAGGTAAGTGGGCAAGAGTGAGATGGGGAGGGTGGGGGAAGAAAGCACACCTTGGCAAAAGGCCTGGGTGGAAGGAACACAAACCAGGAAGAAGCGGAACAAACCGAGACTAAAACAAACCAAAACTTCAAGCCGGGGCTTACTGCAAAAAAATAAACCATGCAGAGGGCGAGGTTGGGAATCCAAGCCGATCTGTTTAGATCAACAAATCCTGACTTGGGGTTATCCGAGAACCAGGCCAGTAAGTATTCTGTATTGCCAAAAATACACTTTTAAAATCTGGAATAAGGCTTACCATAAAACCAGTGGCTATTCTACACCACACAGCACCTCATTACTCAGGGATAATTACAGACAAGTCTGAATTGCTATAGCATCACTTTCCATACGTAGAGTGAAAAACAACTGAAGTATTACATTAGCCATGTTTTATATTCACCTGCACTTTAACGGAAATGTGATCTGAAATATCACCAAGTAGAATACATCTAAAACAGGCAAGTTCATACCACTCATACCAATGAAAAGACTACACTGGACTGTTAGGAGTAACCACATAGGACAGGTGCCATTGCAGGAGTTTTGTAAAAGTCCCATCAACGCATCCTATCAGTCGCCAACATCTGAATAACCGTACCGTCGGATCTCGTAACCAGCTGCCCTCTATTGCCTCACCTGAAACTTTGTCCTCTAGCTTTATGTAGGCAATTTGCCCTTTAGAGGTAACGCGGAGGCGTCCTGTCCAATCTGGCTGGTCCAGCTTCCAGTCAGAGGCCCTGCAAGGCAAATACTGCCATATTCACCAACAAGGAACGGTTTTTCAAAGCGCCCAGTCAGTCTTGCCCTGCCAGGTTCCATTACATCCCTGGCTCCCTGTATGCAGGGGCACAGAAATCCCCACAGACCCTCACTCAACTCTAAGGGCACCAGCACTGGCCGAAGCTGCCCAGGCCCGGAGCATCCCCTTCTCTTCCTTCCAAACACAGAGGAGGGAGGGAGGGTGCCGGGCACACAGGCATGTTGGATATGCCATCTATGGGACAGCCACCGTGGGTGCTGTTGGGGGGCACCACGCCTGCCCATCCCGCGGGTGCGGCAGGAGAGGCCTGCTCCCGAGTGCCAGCTGGGAGGATCCAGGGAGCTTTCTAACACCTGTTCTGTCGTGGCGCCTGCCCTTTGGAGCGCCGTTCCCCGGAGGAGAGACGGTCCTCGGGGCTGGGTGTGCGTTTCGCCTCAGCTGTTCTTTACTGTTTTAACTGCGGTTAGCGCCCAAAGCCATGGATTTGAGACGGGCGGCCGTATCATTGACACAACGAATGCACAAGCCGAAGCGGGAACCAACCCGCAGCAGAGGCCCCGTGGGAGAAAGAGGCTTTTCCCGGGAAGATGAGGGGGACCGGCTGCCTCCCCCGGCCTGAGGGTCGCGAGGGTTAGAGGGCTGGGAGGCGCCCCCCGACCTCCTCCTGCTGAAGCCTCAGGGGCCCTTCTCGGCAGGGAGCCCCTTCCCGACCCCCTTTTATCCGCAGGCAGAACCTGCAGCCCCCGAAAGCTTCGGCCTCTCAACGGGCTCCCAGGCGCCCCCCGCCTCGGCCCTAACGCCGCCCCGAAGGGCTCCTGCTCCGGAAAGTGCTCCTCCCGCTCGGCGCAGGAGACCCGGAGGGCTCGGGACCCGCCTCGGGCCGCCCCCCAAGCGCCTCCCCCACCGGGGGGTTGCAGCCGCCGCCTCCGCCCAGAGGCCCAGCGGGGACGCGGCCCGTTTCGGGGGGGCTCGGCGGGCCTCGGCAGAGGAAGGCCGCGGGGGGGCGAGGCGCGCAGGGCTCGGCCTCCTACCGGTAGCCGCGGTTGGAGGCCCGCGGCGGGATGCGGTAGACGCTGACCTCGGGCTTCACGCAGAGCACCGACTCGTACTCCGCCTCGGCCGCCGCCATCGCCCCGACAGCTGAACGCGAGAGGCGCCGCGGCCGGAAGGGGCGGCGCCTTTTCCCCGCGCTTCCGCCCCAGCGCGCAGGCGCCGCCCTGCCTCGCCGTTGCTGCCGCCGAGCGCCGCTCCCGCCGCCGGGCGTCTCTGGCTGCCGCCTGGAGGCGCTCCGGCCTGGCGGCGCGGGCCGAGCAGCCAGGCAGCGCGGAGGGGCCGGGGGCGTTTCCAAGGCCCGGCCCGGCCCGGCCCGGCTCCCCCGGGCCCCGACCCGCTTCGCCACCGCTCTCCGCGATGGGCCGGCCTGGCGGGGCGTTCCCCGAGGCCGGGGCCGGTCCCTCCCGCCGCACGTGCCGCGCCCCGCCCGCCCCCCGCCCGGTCCCCGGGCAGGAGGGCCGGGGAAGGGCCCGGGCGGCTCTGCCCCCCGCAGAGGGCCACGCCGCCGCCGCCCCCGCCGCCCCCTCGCTGGGCTGGGAGCAGGGGGCTCCCGGTGGGGCGGAGGGAAGAAGGCGGCCCTCCAGGCGCCCCAGAGCGGGACGGACGCCCCCCGTCTGAGGCTTCGTCCCGCGAGCGGGCCCCGCTCCCCACCGCCGCGGAGAAGCCCCGACCTTCTCCCAAACCGACGGCAGCCCAACCTGCTCAGCGGGATGCCCTGAAATGCCCCCGAGGCGGCCCGGGGAGCTCCGCGGAGGTTCCTCTTCCGAACTCGCCGCTAGGCGGCGCTCCGGGTCGGTGCCGGTGACCGGGGCCCCTGTGGATGCCCTCCCCCACCCTCTGTCCTTTGGGGGCGGCCCTTTTCTTGCCGCTCGACCGCCCCGTTGGTCAAAAGCAGAACTGGCGTGCTGGCCCCTGCCTCAAAAGTGCTTGTCGAGGCAGCTGTCATTTCCTTCCCTCTCTCCTCCCCGGACCAGAAGCAGGGTAGCCCGGCGGCGGTGGTCGGCGGCGAGCGTGGAGCCTCCTCCTGGGAGCCAAGGTGGGGGCCCCGGGGCAGGGGCATCGGTGGGCGGGAGAGGCTGCTGGGGGGCGCGGGGGCGCCTCCGGCCCTTCTCAGCGGGCGGGAATCCATTGGGAAGCCAGGGGTGCTCTCCAGGGTAGTAAAATCTCTTCCTTGACCGACGTTCAGCTCTGCCTTTACTTTCAAGCAGCAGCTAAAGTAGGCTTCCCTTCCCGTGTGGACCTACCAGACCGTCCCTGCAAAGAAAAACTGCTCCGCTCCTTGGTAAAAACGTCTGAGGGCCACAGGCTGGGGGCCCTTCTTCGCTCCTTGCAGCCTCCGGGGATAGTGCGAAGCCGCGGTCGGGCTTAGAAGAGCCAGAACGGAATGCGGGGCAGCTGCTCTGCCCCAGCCTTGGTGACTTGCTTGCCCCCCCCCCCACCAGGAGAGGGAGGGCATCAGCCCCTCCCTTTTTCTTTTGTTTTAACATTCAGAGGTCAACCCCCCCCCCTGGCCTCTTCCACCCTTTCTCCCAACGCCACACAGGCACAGAAGGAAAAGGGAAGCGCTCTGGAGAAGAGGAAGGACGAGGCACGGCCTTTACAGAAAGGAGGCGCACGCTTGATGCAGGCCATTATGTTGACTAATTAAAATTGTTTTAACGGTCACGCTTCCAACCAGAAGATGCCACTTTAATCCACAGGCGGGAAGCTGCTTGTGGCCGGAGATGCCTTTTCTGGTCTTTAGCTTCTGTTTGAGATGGCCAGCAATGACACTGTGCAAGTTACAGCTGAGCTTTCTCCCTGCCAGGCACACACACACACACACCATTTTCTCAAGCTGGGGAATGGTGGTTTTAGGAACACTCATCAGCACAGTCGGGTTAATCCTTCTGATTGATATGGCCAGATCCTGGAAGGTAGCGTGCTGCCCACATTCGGGGATTTTCCACAGTCCGGCCGTGTGGCCTTGGGCCACAAAAGGAGGTTTGGGGAGCCATCAGGTCCAGAGAGCCTGGTCGGTGGCAAGAAGCTGTGGGATTTACAGGCTGAAACATTAGGGCGCTTCTGCGGTGGCGGACTGGAGGAGGACCTCCCAACGGTTGGGCCGCCTCTGCCGTCCTGAAATACGTCTCACCGCTGCCCAGTAGAGAAAAACTAGGTTTTTACAGTTAAAAAATAGAATGCTCTAGTTCTCACCAGGACCAACGTAGAGTTTCCAGATTAATTGAAACCATGTCCCTTACAGGTGTGTAAAACCTGTTCTCATATTCTTGGCCCTTACCAAACTTACCAAAATTAGCCCCCTGGCTAATGCCATAAATCTTGTGGCCGGAAAGCAAAGTGAAACTCCCCTCAGCCGGCTGCCATCCATCCACCCACCCTCCGGGCCGGGCCGGGGCGGTGGGCGAGGGCCTCTTTCTCTGAAGGTCCGGAGGGGCTGCGGGAGCCTCGTCCTCAAAGGACAGCCGCCAAGAACGTCTCCCCCGCAGAGCGGGCTGAGGTCGGGGCCTGGGAATGTCGGGAGCCAGAGGCCGTCTCTGGGCTGGGGAAGGCAGCGCTTGCAATATCCCGCCTCCACCTGCAGTCCAAGAAACTTTGGCATAATAATCCACCATTTTTTTTTAGGTTTCTGTTTTTAAAAGAAGATGGCTCCGTTGCCAGCGAATGACAGTTTAAACGAAAACAGTGGCCCTTCCCTGTTCCCTTCCACCTCTGTCAGCTCTCTGACCATCTTCTCCGTCACCTTCCTGCTGGGCTTTCCCGGGAACAGCCTGGTCATCTGGGTGATCGCCCTGAAGATGAAGCAGACGGTGAACACCGTTTGGTTCCTCCACCTGGCCGTTGCCGACCTCGTCTGCTGCCTTTCCCTGCCATTCTCCATTGTTCATCTGGCCCTCCGCGAGAGTTGGCCGTTTGGCTGGTTCCTCTGCAAGGTTGTCCCCTCAGCCATTATTTTCAACATGTTTGCCAGCGTCTTCCTCCTCACCAGCATCAGCATTGACCGGTGTCTCCTGGTGATGAAACCCGTCTGGTGCCAGAATCACCGGACGGCACGGTTTGCATCCATGATCTGCGGCGGCATCTGGGTCCTCGCCTTCATCATGTGTTGTCCCGCCTTCTTCTACCGGGAGACCTTGGAGGATGAATTTGGCAGGATCAGGTGTGTCAACAATTGGAACACGGGGAAACACGATGAGTACGAGTGGTTGGATGACCTGATAGAGGAGGCGATTCCCGCCAACCACCCCTCCCTGGAGGCCGAAGACGTCTACGAGGATATATTCGCGGGTGGGATTCCGGATCCGCACCCTTCCTACGCCACTGTAGATGCAACCAAAAGAAATGCGGCTGTGCCTTTGGGTGTGTCCCGTGGAATCGAGACCGCGCCGGATTCCTCGATGGCAGCCGCTACCCACCCTCCTTCCACTCTGCACGGCTTTCCCAGGATCCATGCAAGCACGCCTGCAGCCAGTATTTTTCCGTTAGGTGATCCCTCCTCGGCTAGTAATCATGCAACGGAAATGACCCTCCAGGATTATTTCCCCGAAACCCGACCACCCGGTGCCCTTGTGTCCATCACCATCACCAGAACGGTGCTTGGTTTCCTGCTTCCTTTTGCGGTCATGGTGACTTCCTACACTCTGGTTGCGCAGAAGATGCTCAAGAAGCACCTTGTGGGGCCTCGCAAGAAGGCGCTGCAGGTGATCCTGCTGGTGGTAGCCACTTTCTTTCTCTGTTGGGCCCCCTACCACATCAGTGGGGTGCTGCTCCTCCTGGCTCCCCCCCAGACATCATTTCACCGGGCCCTGCTCTTGTGGGACAGCGTGTCCATCGCCCTGGCTTATGCCAACAGCTGCGTCAATCCTCTTCTTTACGTCTTTGTGGGGCAAAATTTCAGGGAAAAGGTCTGCCAGACGGTGCAAGAGATCTTTGAGGGGGCCTTTGTTGAGCCCTCCTCCCCAGTCTGTTCCCAGGACAAAAGCAAGACCACGACAGTGGACAATGATGTGGATACTTCGGTCCTCTAAGGCAGATCTTCCGGGCAGCCCAAGCGTTCTGTGAATTCTGTAGCTGAGTCAGAGAGGGGAGACTAGTTTGGGTCGCTGCCTGCGCTTCCAGTAACCTTTTGCATTTGTTTTAACTGGGTTATTTTAAATGGCTTAACCCTCTAGTGCTTTAGTGGTAAGAGAGGAGTGTTTTTCAAGTATCTTTTAGATGTTAAAAGAAAGGTGGGCGAATGCTCACCCAGGAGACCCGTTCCTTCAATTGCCAACGCTCCTGAAAGAGTCCCGCCAGCTGCCTTAGAAAGAGATCCAAGCTGTTGCTTTTATGCGAGCACAGGCGCCCGTTCGCTGGACTCGGCCGGGAATACGGACCGAGGACGGGAGGGCGTGCCGGAGCCCAAAGCTGCAGGAGCGAAGCCACTCTCTCTGCCCCGGGGTGCGGGGGGCCAAACCCCACCCGCGATTCTGCAGCCGCGGGACTGGCGGGCCCCCGGCATCGGGGAAGTTCAGCCTGAGCGCTTCCCGCGCGTCCTGCAGCGGGAGGTGCCTTCTGGGCCGCCCACCGGGCCGCTCTTCCCACCGGAGCGTCTCAAAATCTGAGCGCCTGCAGAGGAGTTGCAAGTCGCCGCCGCTGCTATTAGCTTCAGGTTTTAATATTAGGATGAGGGTGGTGCGGTGCGGAGGGAATGTTTTAATACGCCAGCGAGTGTTTCTTTTCTTGTGCTTTTTAGTGTACCCATGAAAAATAAACCGCGCGGCGCTCTCAAAGACCGCTTTCTTTTCCTCTCTGTCCGCTTCCGACCCGGTTCGAAGCGGGCTCCCCTTGCCGCGGGACGGCGAGGGGGCGGCCTGCCTCCCCCACCGATCCTCCGTCGGGGGAAAGAGGCGAGCCCGCCGCTGCGCCTTTCCAACAAAGCAAACGGCCCCGGAGATCCCCGCAGGCCGGCAGGGAGCGGGTCTTCGCTCCGCTCGCCCCAGGGGCCAGTTCGGCTCGCCCCGTCTCCCTCCCTCCCGGCCACGGAGCGGGACGCCTCCCAGGGAGGCCCTCCGCGCCCGCCCGTCCCCGAAGGAGGTTGGGGTCCTTCGCCGCCCCCGCCCCGGGCTGAGCCGAAGCCCCGCGGGGCGCCCTGCAGACTCCGCTCCCTGCCGACTCGGCGAGGCAAAATCCGCTTCCAGTCGGGCTAAGTCGCTCTGCCCGCGGCTCGTCCGGTGCCGGAGGGGCTGACCACCCTCCGGTTCCCCCCGCCGTTCTCTGAAGCAGCTCCCCTTTCGCCGGACTCGGCCGTTTCCTCTTAGCGACGGCCTGGGGCTCCTTTGCTGATGCTCAGCCGCACGCCCTCCGGATCGCTCCAGACGGGCTCAAAGGGCCTTCAGGTGTGGAGCCCCCTGTCCGGGACGTGAACGGGGGGAGGTGCTTGCAAGGCCAAGAACCTTGCAACCTTTCTCCCCCAAAGCCGAGAACCGACCCTTCCCGGCACTTGGATGGATGGAGGCGGCCTGGCCACCCCAGGGCCGCAGGGACCCGGGCGGGGAACGGGAGGGCCAGGGACGAGGTGGGGGGCTACTAAAACGTCCACACGCCCATCCGAGGGGCGGAAACGGGGTTCCCCCAACGGCCCTCGGTATTCTTCGGGCGGCTCTTCACACGAAGAGGAGGGGGAACTCGAGCATGCCGGTTCAGCTGCAGGGCCCCAGCGAGAGAGAGAAAAGGAGAAGCGTTCAGCACCCCCACGGCTGGACGTCCTCTCCTCCCTCAGCCACCCCGAACGGTTCCTGCCCAGCATTTTGCGCCCTCGGCCCACCTCACCCCTCGGGAGGCACAGCGCGTCCCTGCCCGGGTAGCGCTCCAAGCGTCCAGCAAAGGGATTCTGGTCCCCAAAGCTTCGG
This sequence comes from Charina bottae, assembly GCA_023362775.1. Classification (NCBI taxonomy): domain Eukaryota; kingdom Metazoa; phylum Chordata; class Lepidosauria; order Squamata; family Charinaidae; genus Charina; species Charina bottae. Next base: position 1,124,348 of record JALMGJ010000019.1, on the reverse strand, counting down.
CCGCCATCTTTAGGGGGCGACAAGACAGCAGCCTCATGGGAAAAGGCGGCCATTTCTCAGGCAGCCCAGTTCCCCCGCGTTCTTGCCGAATGCCACCCGCCGTGCAGTCCTTCCCGTGAGCGGGCTACGCACTCAAGGACTGATCTGGATTCCAAGTTCTCTTTACATCGTGGGCTTTCTTGCAATAAGGACGGAGGCGGCTTCTCCATAATCCAAGGCCAACATGTATACCTGCAATCTGCCACAAATTAAAACGGGCACCAAAATGGTTAAACCATAAACATTCACTTTTTTAATTAAGAAAGCATGCACAAAAATAATTCTGTCAGGCCACTCCCCTCTCCTCAACATAAAGCATTGCGGACCGCACAGAGCAACGGGGCAGGTGAGGGATCCCTCTCCTGGGAAGGCGGGCGGGCGGGCAGGCCGGCCAGCCAGTCCTCCGGGCTGACCCCTCCCTCTCGAGGGCAGGCTGGGTGACCGGTCTTCCTCACTCCAGGATGGTGTTTATTTACTCAGAGAAAAAAGTAGGAGACCAATTTGCACATCGACTGGCATATAGTTACATATGCAAAAAGGCGCAACTGACTATGTGAATGAAGAGCCCAATGGATGATCTCTTGCCTCCCTTCGGCCGACTCCTGCCCAAAGCCCGGAAAAGTCATCCCCGCGCCCTGCTCCTGGCAGCGTTCTGGCGACAGGACAGACGGGAGGCAGCGTCAGAGCTTCCTGCAAATCCGGCTCAGGGTCTCCACTTCCGAGGCCACTGGATGACGCCCCCCCCCAGCCAAAATTCCCTCCCTCCCTCCCTCCGCAACAGTGAGTTCCAAGCAATGCCACGAGAACCTTCCCACCCGTCCCAGCACATCCCCACGATGGTTCTGCTTCCAACCTGGTTCTCCCCCCCCACCCCCCCAAAGCAGGCTTGCAGCTGGAAGGGCATGCAGGGCAACAAGAGGTCTGGCAACAGAGAAACACACTAGAAACGGAACACCAAGCGGTGCGTTGGGGCCGCCCAGCCAGAGCCAGCTCAAAATCGGATCCCAGGCGGGCACATTCCGCCGCCCCCTTGCTTGCAAGGGCCTCCACACGATCGAGCATCTGTGGTTCCTGATTCTCCCTGAAGCGGAAGGGGGCTTCCAACTTCCCTTCCCATTTACGTGTCTCCTCCAGAGACGGGCACCTCGCTGCAGGCCTTTCCCCACAACAGGAGAGGTTCAAATCTGCGTCCTCCAAGTTCTGCCCGGGGTTACGTTCCTCTTTCTGTCTCATTTTACCCACCGCACAGGAAGCGTCACTTGCTTAGCTATACCAGGCAGAGGAAAGAAACCTCGGCTTCCATTTTTGCATCACAAGTCACAACGTTTTCCAGCCAAATGAGGGGGAAGTAAAATTCAGAAGTAAAAAAAAAAACCTTGAAGGGGAGAAGAGTACTTCTTGATTTGTCTGTCTCATCTGCATATTCAAATAAGAGCCTTCGGAGAAGGCAAGAGGAGAAAAAGGGTGCGGGCACAAGCCCTGAGGACTCCGGTCCGACACACGTATCCGGCCCGCCTGATGCTCTTCTGGTCTGCCGAGGGCCGAAGTGCAAAACGGCCGTGGGCCAGAACAAGGGGACCGCAGCCATCGAGGGGCAAGTCGAACGACGTCCTCGCTTTCCGTCCCGGGCTCTCCAAGCCCGGTCCTCTGCCCCGGCCGGCCGGCCTGCCTGCCTTCCTTCGCTCGCTGCTGCTCGCTGGCACAAGAAAGCGGGCGGATTTCTCCTTCACACCAGTCTAACTTCCCTCCCCCCATTACAACATTTAGGAAGAACATAATTCTTACAGACTCTCAAGATCCACAGGCGCACTCACTTCAGCAGCCATCAACAGAGTCCCTGGCCACCTCGAAGGGAAAGGGGTTGTACAAGGCAAGGGGTGATGAGAAAGGGGCGCTCAGGGGGAAATCCTTTGGAGGCCTCCTCCACCACCAGAACGGTCTTCCGAATTTCATCCGTACAAGGTACCCAGTAAACGCGTAAAATCCGAAGCTGGCAGATGGAGCAAAAAGGGCTGTGTACAACAGTTGATGATGATGATGATGATGATAACAATAATAATAATAATAATATAATAATAATGAAGAAGAAGAAAAGAAGGTAAAAACAAGGAGCGCAAGGAAGATTATCTTCGGCAGCATCTTGTGGCAGCTTCTCTGGCTGAAGGAGAGAATATATATCTATATACAGGCAAGGAAGGAGGCCGAGCGAGCGCTGGCCCGGACCGGACCGGGACCGGGACCGGCACGCCCGGCTTCCTCCCCCTGCAGGGAACCCTCCGGGAGGGAGGGGCTACCAAGTCTTTTGCTTGCTAGGTGATCAAATCCCAATTGAAATCATCAGGGATCTCTTCGGGGGCACCCGGAGGTGGCCGCGAAACCAAATGATGACCTGAAAAAATTGAAGAAAGAAAGAAAACGAGAAGGAAGTGGTTTATTAAGTTGAATTGGTCCTAAAAATTTATAATTATATGTCCCGGAAAGACAGGTTCCCCAAATGCTTTTTTTCTCTGTTCTAGAATCGGGGGCAGGAAGAGCATACTGTACTTTTCAGTATGAATACTCGGGAGATTTTATTATTTTTCCTAGCTGCAAAGTTTGAAAATGCGTTAACCATTTCAAGATTGCATGTTTCTCTTTAGCACTTTCAACGCGTTGGAGAGAATCTGCAAATCCTGAGAGGCCCTGAGTGAGCAGCCCTTCTCCAGGGCCGCTTCCCTCATCACTCCCTGCCTGGCGCATCCCGGTTGCCCCCGTTCCCTCCCTCCCTCCCTCCGACGCGCCCGGCCAGCCACCCCTTCCACTGCGGGGGGGGGGGGGTCGCGACACTGCTCGGGATGGGCCAGCTTCTGACCCAGGTGGCCTCCTCGGGCCAGAAACCCACCTCAAACGCCCCGGACGGGTCCTCCTCCCTGGGGCCTTGGTGAAAGCAAACAATAACGGTCCGACAGCAGGAAGTGAAGTTGGTGCCTTAAGCTTCTGCATGAGTTCAAGCACCCGTTTTTACTTTAAAACTGACCCACACACACACAAAAGGGAAGCCGCTTTGGCCCCGCCCACTTCGGAGTGGCGCACGGCTGCCCACCCCATTTCGATGCCCTGCGTGCAACAGAGGAGGAGCCGCGTGCCTACCTTGTTGTGCCAGGGGGTGTGTAACGATACAGAGAGCGGGACCCCTGCAGACCGCCCCCAACTATAGCCAGGAGTGGCAAACACATGCCTCCCCTCCCCTTAATCGAGCCCCAAATGAAATAAAAACTAATTTAATTTAAAGAATTAAAATGGCTAAAAGTTCATACTAGGAATTAAGTGGGGACACCAATCTCCCGAGATTCTGCCATGGAAAATACACAGAGTGTTTGCAAGCAGCTCGAGCCACAGCCACCCTCCCCGCTTGGGGCGCTGACAAGGCCGTTTCCTTACCTGGACGATTATACCCTGGCGAGTCCTGGGTGGGAATCTGATACATCGGAGAGGGCCCAGAGTACAGGTGCGGGGGTGCCGGCTGGCCGTACGAGTTCACTGGGGAGAAGGGGGACAGGGAGGGTCAGGTCTGAAAATCCGTACCATCTCTATGAGACCACCTTGGATCCAGTTCACTGGGGCGGTTTCTGTAGTCCTGCTTGCTTCTTTCCATAATGAAGTGGCTTTGGGTTCGGTGCTGTTTGGCTTCCGGAGAATTACCATCTTTGGTCCTGGATGGGGTTGCTCTGCACAGGCAGACCCGGAGCGCCATCTGGGGGGTTTCCTGGACTCGCGACTGCTGCTCGAGGAGCAGGTGGCAGCTGCGGCAAGGATGGCCTTTGCACAACTGCGAGTTGTGTGCCAGTTGTGCCCATTCCTGGACCAACGTGCCCTTCTCAGAGTCACCCATGCCCTAGTCACCTCCCGTCTTGACAACTGCACTGCGCTCTACATGGGGCTGCCCTTGAAGAGTATCTGCAAGCTTCGGTTGGTTCAAAACGCGGCAGCCCGCAGTTTTACGTGCGTCTAGATTTGCGCATCTGTCACCTCTCCTGCAGGAGCTGCATTGGTTGCCGATTTGCTTCCAGGTCCAATGCAAGGTTGTAATTTTATATTTGTTTTAATTCTATTTTATTGTGCACCGCCCAGGATCCCCGCTGGGGGAGATGGGCGGTAATATAAATTTAATAAAATAAATAAGGTGCTGGTTATCACCTTTAAAGCCCTACATGGCTCGGGGCCAGGTTATTTGAAGGACTGCCTTTCCCCAGTCATATCTACCCGGCCCACCAGAACGGGAAGGGATGGTGTACTGCGGGTCCCATCAATCAGGGAAGTACATCTAACGGGACCACGAAAAAGGTCCTTCTTCGTGGTGGCTCCCTCCCTTTGGAACATCATTCCCCCGAGATAAGGTTGTCCCCTCCTTGCTCCTTTTCCAGAAGGCCCTGAAGACGTGGTTTTGTCAGCAGGCCTGGGGACCCCAGGTCGCTTCGGAGCCAATCAGGTGGTTAATTTGAGTGTGTCTGTTGCTGCCGTGGGGTGTTTTGTTTTATGGGTTTTAATCTTGTAAGCCACCTGGAGTCACTGTGTGTGAACTGGGAAGCCATATATATTTGCCTAATTAATTAATTAGGTGCGCCTCCCGGGTCCCCACGATGGCATTCTTTCAAGGAAGGGACCTGGAACGCATCCTCCCTATCAGAGGATGTGGGGCAGAAGGTGGTCCCTCAAGTAACCTATGCCCTGTAGGGCTTTCAAGGTGGAAACTGACCCCTTGAACCACACCAGGGGTCAACCAGGACCCAGAGGGCATCACGTGGTCGTAGCAAGAAGGGCCCTAACCAGCCACGCCGCTGCATTCTGGACCAACGACAGCTCAGGACGGCCTTCCAGGGCAGCCCCTGCAGAGCGCCTGGCAGTCATTCAATCAGCAGGGAAGTCAGGTGCGAGTGACGGTGTGATGGCGGCCTTCTCCGGTTAATCTGGTTCCTTGAGGGGAGGGGCATGCTCCCCCTGCTTCCCCAGAAGGAAGGAGTCTGCCTCCCTTGCCCACCTGAGCCAGGCCCCAGCACGCCGCTTCTGATCTGCCAGCAATTCCCCGGAAGAGGCACCGACCGCCCATCCCTCTCTTTTTGTTGATTAAGGGGGCTAATGAAGAACGAGTAAGATTTTTTCAGGAGTTTCTGCAATGTGCTATCGAACTTCTACAACTGCCACTTTCTCCTGCTCCTCCTTAGCAATGGCCACCGACCACGAGCTCTGTGGCTGGCGTACTCCTCCGCCTGCGCAGCCAAGGGTGCCCACAGGGCTTGGTCAAAAAAGTCGGGATGGAATAGAAACGGGGAGCTCCGATCGCACCACTGCCGCCACTGTGACTTCTTGAGCGGACCCCGCGGACCCCCCGTGCACAGCCATCCATCTGCCACATCCCAAAGCAGCACCCGGCACCGCCGAGTCCGCCTTGCTGCGTTCAGAGGCGGCGGTCTGGCTGCGAAGCAGGCCCGGGGCGTCCAAAGCAGCCGGGGCTTCTCTGCTCTCCCCTGCAAAGGGATCCGGCCAAAGAGGCCGAGGTTCGGTTCCGCCTCGCCTCGAAAGGACGCCCGGGGGCTCGGCGGCGAAGGGGCGGCGCCTCGTCAGCTCCATTCCGCTCCCTTCCCACAGTGCCCTGCCATGGGGCCCTCCCCAGAATGCCCTGCTCAGTACCTTGGCTCATAGGCTGGTCTTGCTTGTTGCTATTCATGGCACAGGACTCGGAGATGCGGGGGTGCTGCGGGGGGCCCCCCAGGTGAGGGAGCTGCCCGGTCTGGGTGAGAAAGTGATTCAGGGAGTCGCAGAGGTTGGCAATGTGGTGCTGATCCAAAGACCAGTTCTTGCGTTCCGCCTGGCGCAGGCTCTCCATTAACTCTGCAGGGAGAGAGCAGGAATCTGTCAGATTTCTCATGTGAAATTGGTAAATTGGGTTTCTCTACAAAGCAAAAGTGTTTTGGCAAATTGCATCCTTTACAAAGCAAAGGCTTCTCATGGTGACGTGAACTGCAGGTGCAAGATAACAACGGTCACGTGTGTATTGTTTTGGCTAGATTGCATGGGAACAAGGTCTCCTGAATCCTTCCGTGGGAAGCCTGCTCCAGGGGGAGCGGAGGGAGGGAGGAGATCACGCGCTTGCTGAGATGCAGCACTGCCACCCAACAGCAGGTCATGCTATGTACTTTAGGCCTAGTGCTTTAGGCCTTGTGTGAGTCACAGCTAACTTCCAGCCAATCAGAAAGCTAGAAGAACTGGATATCTAACCATGCAAAATGGTGTTCTATGCTTCTTGATTTCTAGTGTCTTTTAGCCATGTAGTTCTTCACGTGTATTCTACAGCTGAGGACTGAGCTGTGTGAGCTATGCCTGGCTTTGGGTATAGGCCGTGGCAGGAGCTCTGGCCCTGGGATCAATACACGGAACTCTGCTTATAAGTTTGTTTTTGTTTTCCTTTTACAATGCTTGTACCATGTATATTCAACTTTTTCATTTTTGCGATAATGTACTTTATCTGCATTATTGCCTTATGCTACAAGTAAAATACTTTTAGCCCTAAAGGTACACTCTTGCCTGTTTATTCTCAAGCCCCGGGTTTTTCCCCTTTAAGCCAGCGTATATCCCATCAGAATCACCGCTCCGCACGCCTCCTCGAGGGCTCCTCTTCTTCCCGCCCGCCCCCCCCCCCGGCATGAAGGCGTGCACAGGGCCCGTCTGCCCCCCAGGAGGGAGCTGCCCTAAGGGGAAGACCGCCCACCTGAGAACTGGGAGTGCTCGATGCTGGACCAGTTGAGTCGGTTGACCATCTTGAAGCTTTCTTTCAGAGAATCGATGTTGGAGCACCAGTCAGAGGGAAATGCTAGGAAACGGAGGACGCAAAACAGGACCCGTGAGGTGCCGCTGCCCCTCCGTTCCCCAGACCGACTATCTCACCACCGGGCAACGTCTGGAATGTCGGGCAGAGCCCCGACGTTACGGAGCGGAACCGGGGTAAAAACCTATTTCCATTTATTTTACACTAAATACAACTAATATGATTTCTCTCCACTCGTGCAGTACTCTTCCTTTCTCTCACGTTAAAAATAACCACGAGGCATCCTCCGGTCCCCTTGCAAAACCAGGCCAGTCGGCTACCACGCCCCAAACTCCCGCAGCTGGGCGCAGAGGCATTTCCTGCGTACTGCTGAAGCGTGGTCAGTCTCGGACAAGCAAGCCCTCTGCCGCTACTGAAGCTTCCGGACTGCTCCCAGAACAGCTACAGTCCAGATCCGTAACGCAGATTAATAACAACCACCTCAGTTTGTCTTTATAGGGTGAGTAGCCTTATATCGATCGCACTATGGGCCGCGTCTTGGCTTTTTTTTTACCCAGCCCTGTGGACAGCCCTGGACTATGGACTGCTCCTCTGGGCTCTGCAAAGAAAAATCGGGTTTGTTCTCAAGCGAGCGCCGAGAGGGCCGCGACTGCTCTGGCTCCAGACTGCTCATCTTTTTGCACACGCCTTCTTCCCCTGCTCACGCTACATTCTTAAAGTCGCACCGCAAAGTGTAACCTTGCCCCCCAGGGCCCCGAGGGCCAGAAGGACAGCCCCGCGCCTCGCAAAGGGGACCCCGCTCTCCGGGCTGGAACTCACCAAAGCTGGCGTTGTTGAGGGGAGGCTGCGGCGGCGGCGGCTGCTGCTGGGGGTGGGGGTGCTGGTGGGGGTGCTGGTGATACCCTCCGTGCTGCATGGCCGAGGGGTGCAGAGACATCACGGGAGGGGGGCCGTAGCCGTCCCCTCCTTGCTGCTTGCTGCCCTGGGACGGGCAGCCCTCGGAGGTCGGGGTGTGGAGGGGCGGCGCGGCTCCAACGGAGGGAGGCCCCTGTGGCTGCTGGTACATGTAGTAACCGTGGTTGGAGGGCTGCATCTCCCCCAGCAGGGAGGAGAAATCTGAAGGGGAGATCAATAGGTAACATTCATGCGGAAACGGGACCAACAGCAAACGGTGCTCCTGCCCCCCAACCCCTGCGACCGGCGGCCGTGTTTTTGGCAGACTGTCTGTCCCTCTCGAGACAAACGCCGCCCTTGATGAGGGGCGGCCTCTGGGGATGTAACTGAATCTCCGGTGTTGGGAAAGCGATCCATTTCCTGTTTCCAATTGGTTCCGGGTCAGGGGCATCTGCAGGGTGTGGCCCAAAAAGTCAAGATGGTGGCCACAACGGCGTGATCAAAGCCCTGCCTGTTTTTTATGTGTGTTGCACCATCTTGACTTTTCGGACCATACTGTGCGGTAACTGCCGTTCCTGACGCTCCACCCAACCTGGCTGAGCTGCGGGCCTTTTTCTCCAGGCCGCCTCTAAAGCAGGGGTGGGCAACGTCAGGCCCGCGGGCCATATAAGGCCCGTGTGGCTCCCGCCTAAGGCCTGCGGGGCTCCCGCCCGCAAACCCTGCCCCTTCCACGCGATTGGCTCCTGCCTGCAAACTCCACCGCCCAGTGTTTGTGATTGGCTCCCGCCCGCAAACTCCGGCCCCTGGTCTGCAGAAATCCCAGAAACCCCCCCGCCCCCCACCCAGTCCCCGGTTATAAATATCCAAATGGCCCTTGGCAGAAAAAAGGTTCCCCACCCCTGCTCTAAAGCAAGCTCTGCTTTCTGGCGAGAAAAGCAGGCGGCCCTCTCAGGCTTCAGAGGAGCCGGACAGCGTGCACGTCGCAACCCATCAGCCCGCTCAATACGGGCCCTGAGGGGTGGGCCCCTTTGGGCTAGGGAACAATTTTGGAACGTTGACGTGTGGCTGCTGCGGGCCGAAGGGTTAGAGGAGAGTCCTGGGCAGCCGCTGCCCATCGTTATTTCCTAAAATAGCAGGTGAGGCGGGGGTGGGGGCAGACAGAGTCCTCCTCCAGACGGCCAGTGAAGTTGCCACTTCATGCCAGCAGCCCTTTCCGTGAAGGGGTCCCAAAGCTCCCCGCCACCCTGAAGGAACAGGCAAGAGCGCCCAGCTGGGATCAGAGGGGCCTCGGGCGCAGCCGACCCTCCCCTCCCCCTCGGATCACGGCTGGCCCCGCTACTCACCATGCTGGGAGGAGGAGGACTTCTCTAGCATGGACTTGTAGAGATTTCGGAAGGACCAGCTCAGATCCTGGAAGTTGATTTCAGAGTAGGAGAACTTCAAGTCATTGCTGGTGCTGTAGTGTGGAGGTGGAACGTCGGTCCCTTCGCGACCTGGTCCGCTGGCCACGGTGGCGGCCACCTCCACCGGCCCTGTGCTCTGCTGCGGAGGGCAAACGGGGCGTGAAACGGGAGGAGAGCCCCCAGGGACGTCCCACCACCACGCTCCGAGGGCCACACCGGGCACCTGCCTGAGCCAAAGCTCGCCTGCCCGCCCGCCCGCCCACAAGCAGCACCTCCCTCCTCCTGCCCCCCGCCAGCCTTCTCCTTCGCTTCCCCCCCCAGCCCACTTCACGCACCTGGCCGTAACTGCCGAGGGGGGGTGTGCTTTGCAACGAGAGCTGCTGGTTGGACTCGGGGGAGAGGGATGCTTCTGGACCCAGAGAGACGGACCCCCGTGGGCTTTTGCTTGCCTCCTGCTCCGGGGAATCTTGCGACAGCTGGAGAATCAAAGCAGGCAGGTAAGCCCTGGGCAGGCGGAGCAGCCTCATCGCAAGGAAGCCAGCTGCGTCTTCTGCACAAGGCGCAGCCCCCCCCCCCCCCGGTGCAAGGGAGGCGCTCGCAGCCGCCAAAGGGAAGGGCCTTCCTGTTGCGTGTGCAGCTGAGGCTCCCTCTGTGGCGGTCAACATCACGAGGGGGGGGCGCTTATCTAAAACTGCCAGCTCCAATATTGAGAGAACCTTCAAAGGGCTGCTTGTCCAATATTTAATGAATACTTTTTGATGAGGGCTGCAAGTTTAAAAAAACTGTAATAATCAACTAAACAAGAGGACAAAGCAGTTGCTCAATCGATGAAATCCCTTGTCTTTCTTTAGCAAGAAATTGGTTTTGAGGGTGCACTATTGAGTTGTGAATATACGTACAGTACATGAAAGAAATGGGGTCCTATACAATTTTAAAATCACCTGTATTGAACTTATTATTTTACAGTATACAACTATATATGACTAAGTGCATATGCATGCATTGACCTGACTCAAATGTTTTAAGTGATTTATCTAACAAATTAACAGAAAAGTTATATGAATATTCATTCATAAGTTAATCTTACTGTATTTAACTGGGTTTCAGGCCTGCTTTCAATGACAGCCCTTTGGCATGGTGAATAATTTAAAACTGTTAAAATCTAGCAGTTATTGCTATCATAAATGCAAAATAATAATAACCCCTTCCCCCCCCCCAAAAAAAACCCCATAATCATTGTATTGTCGAAGGCTTTCACGGCCGGAGTTCAATGGCTGTTGTGGGTCTTCCGGGCTGTGTGGCCCTGTTCTGGAAGTTGTGGTTCCTAACGTTTCGCCAGCATCTGTGGCCGGCATCTTCAGAGGGCAGGAGCACAGATAGAAGCAAAATCTCTGTGCCCAGGTAGAGTGGCAATGTTCTGCTTCTATCTGTGCTCCTGCCCTCTGAAGATGCTGGCCACAGATGCTGGCGAAAGACCCACAACACCCATAATCATTCATGTGAAGGAAGTTGTGTCTGTTTTCCTTTGTTTCCAAAACTGGAGAAAGCTGCTTAATCCAACAAACTGGGCATTTTTCAGATGTGGGTGGATTCCCAGAATTCCCTAGCCTGGATTCCTGAGAATCCTCTTGGACCGAATTGGGGACTAAGACAATTGTGTGAAAGAAAATTATCCTCACGCTGTAAATGAAGCAAGTTTTCCTCTTTCCTCGTGGGAACTCGGAACCGCCTGCAGCCCCCAGCCATTCTCACTGCAGGCCCAGGCCTGCCCTCTCCCCCTGCTTGGGATCGTTCTTTTAGGAAGAGGGGCTGTAATCCTGCTCCTTTCCCAAGGGAATCTTAATCACCATCGTTGAGGGATCGAGGTTATACCTCTTCCGAGGGGGGGGGGGGAGCGAGGGAGAGCACTTACATTTTAGCTCTGTAATATGAGACCCACCTCCCTGGGGGTCCCAATGAGTTTTGCAAGTATTAGTAAGGTCCTTCTTCCAAGAAAGGTGGGTCCATCGATAGACCAAGACATTTTAAAAGCCAAACCAGAACGAAACGCGAAAGCGGAGTCCCCCAGGCTGAATTCTACACCAGAAGCATTTTTTCCTGTGCCCTGGAGGAGCTTGGGGCCCAAACCATCCTTGGGGAAATGGGACCCGCTTCCTCCCGCGTAAATGCTTTGGATCTTGGCTGGAGAGTCAAACTCACATCATCATCCGCTGGATGGCGCCTCTTCCGGGACATATCAGGACAGGTGTCAATCGTCCAGTAAGAACCCTAAAAAGAAAAATGGGAATGGGAACACGGCCTTTGCCAGGGCAGCCCGATGGCAGAGCTGTTGGCTGCACTTCCTGCACCGAGGCGCGCTCTTTCCTTCTACTGCAACTAGGCCCTCTTGCAATGTTTTCTTTTCCGTGTCATAATCCCAAGCAAGTTTCAGTCTCCTGTAAGCCCTCTTGGGAAGAACAGGTTGGACAGGAAGAGCTGTTGCCATCAACACGTCAAGGAGCATGACCACCAGACACGAAAAGGAGTCTAAGGAGACAAAGCTCGCCACTTCTCCTCTGCTTCGTGCCTCCAAAGGCTACGAGCAGCAGTACTGAGCTTGGGATATTACGTCCCACTGCTTTCCATTAACTTTTCAAAATGTGCACATGACGGAGAGGGCAAAGCGATTGACCAGCCAGGCCACTCTCGCTACGGCCACAGCGACGAACGCCTAGGACTCGAGGCGGTGCCCTCGCTTCCCTCCCTGGAGCCGTGCAGCCACCATCTGGTGCTGCTTTGCCAGAAGCCTCTTCCGCAGGCAGAACAGCCAGGAGGAGGAGGAGGAGGAGGTCAGGCTCCTTTTCTTCTATTGGTCGATCTACTTTTGCCTTATTTTGTCAAAGGCGGGCAAAATGCTTCAACAACACTTAAAGCTGGCTTAACCTCTTTAAAATGCTCACCTTTCCAGGGTCATCCCGGGGGCGAGGCACTTTTCGAAAGCATTTGTTCAGCGAAAGGTTGTGCCGGATGGAGTTCTAGGAAGAGACCGGGAGAAAACACCGTTGTAGCCGAGCAGCTGCCGCCTCCCCCCCTCACGTCACCACAGGCTCCGAGACACATCTTGCCCACTGCTGGGGGCCAGAGGCCGGCAGAGCAGCTTCCTCGCCCCCTGCCCCTCAGCCCGCCCCTGCAAGGGAAGTCTCCTTCCGTTTGCAGCCCTTTCACCTATGCATTAGGGCTTCCGAACAAGGCCACACAGAACTCTGCCTGACTGCTGATGCGTTGTGCAATATTGCACAGCTTCACACAACAGAAGGTAGCTGTGTAAGGCTCTGGAAGCAGACCTTCAGAGCGGGGGTCCCAGGTCCTTTGTTCTCTGCACCACCAGGCCACTGAGAAATCACAGGTCAAATTAAGTTTGGAAAATGGAGGGCTACGAGAGGCGGCGGCAGCTGTCTGATCTTCTCTGGGCTCAGAAGCTGAGCGGGACTCGCCCGATCAGAACTGGATGGGAGACCCTGACAAAATCAGTTTAATACTGCTGCCAAGGGGAGTCAAGAACTATATTTGTGTTATTTATCTGTCTGTCTATCTTGAATCATTAGAGTGGGCAGTACAGGAACACTGGATGGATGGATGGATGGATGGATGGATGGATGGATGATGCCAAGAGTCCAGCTCAAGGCCAGCTTTACAGATTCCCGCCCTGCTGGTGTTCTTCAGACCAATCAGGACAGGATCCCAACAGCCCCTAGACAGCTCCACTCTGAGAGGAAGCAAGACCTTTCCCACGATCTTCAGCCTTGTGTCTTGGATTCCTGTCTGCCCAACCAAGTTTCAGACCCCCCTTTATGAGATTTCCAGCTCTGACCCTTAGATTCCCCTATTTCCAGTCCCCGATCAACCTGTCTTCTGAAAATGTTTTCTGCTCTAGACTTGCTTAATCCTCAAGATATGGCTGCTGTCTGCCAGAAAACCAGTCTCCAGTTCTGACCAGCTGCTGACACTGCCGCTCTGCATCAACACCCCCCGAGCGCTGCTGCTACAGTTCTCTAACTAAGTAATTTGGAATTAACGCCCAGAGAGCTTCAGACTACATTATTCTTTTCTGCTGCAGGCATTAAATGCGCTTTCGGTTAAATCACAGAAATTAATGAGCTGGTGCTGGTATCCCAAACAGAGATGTAGAAATGGAGCAGTTTGCCTCTGAAACATGCCATTTTTCTCCCAAAACAACCCAACCTGAGCCTTTTGATTCATGCGTCTCTGGAAGTGTTTTATCCAGAGTTGGAACTGGCCGTGGGTATTTCAGACGGACTCCATTTTGTATGAGCTTATATGCCACAGTTTCTTTGCAGGTACAGCCAATTCCTACACGGGCATTGGGTTGTTCAACCTGGGGTTCCACAAAGAATCTACTCTTACCCACACAGGATGGGCTAGCAATGGAATAAAGAGTTATATTCACGCAACGAAAAATGTTGGCAAAGACATATATTTGGGGACATACCCGAGACAAAAGAATTCCGTAACTTTCTCTAGAAGTCCATGTAAGAAACTTTGCGGAACGTTTGCAGGACTAAAATAGTATTTGTGGCATTTCTGCACATAAACAACGTACCCCTCCCTCTGGGATGGGAAACGCTGCATCTGTTATGGCACGCATTTGTCTCCCTATCTCTTAGTTTTTGTTCGGCTTATGGCAAATCTGCCCTAAAGACTGGACTTCCCCAGCACAGAAGTATTTGGATCTTTGAGCAAATAAATACATTAATCTCCAGTTCCTGCAGAGTCAGCCCTGAACCTGTGGGACTTCAGAAAGGCGGCCAAGTCCTGGCTCTTTCCCCGGGCACCTGGGTCAGAGAGACCCTAACTGGTGAGGTAGAGTGCATGTTGCTTCTGATCACCCCTTCATTGTCTTAGCTGGTTTTAATGCTGTGTGTTACTTTTCTTGTATGCTTGCCTGTTCGACCATTTTTTTTGCACGCAACTCAGCGTCCCATTGTGGCCATACAAATGTTCTAAATAAATATAACCCACCCACCCAGGAAGGACTTCAAGCATATGAAATGTTCTCTGGAGCTCCGTTCTGAAACAGAACTACTTCTACGAAAAGTGCTTCACATCCATCTCAGACACACCCATAAACACTGTCATAATTTAAGCCACAAGCTCCTTGTGGCGGAAATCCACCTTCTGTTACTTTGGCTCGATCAAGCACTACATGCGCTGGTGTCAGATCAGAGTAATCAGGACCAAGTTCCTAAAAGATGGTTCTCATGGGCACAGCAACGAGATCTCTGCGCTCTCTTGGGTCCTTACCTTCCACCCAATGCCAGCATTCTTGTAATAGGGGAAGTTGTCGCAAATCCAGCGGTAGATTTCGCTGAGGGTCATCTTCTTGGCGGGCGAGGAGTTGATGGCGTAAGTGATCAGGGTGGCATAGCTGTACCGGGGCTTTCCGTCCTGGTGGACCGCGGCCTCGTCCTTGCTCAAAGTGGCATTGGGGTCCGTTGGAGAGCCAGGTGGACACTTCCGACCAGCTCCTGGGGGGCCTGACTGAGAAGCCCCCCCTAATTTCTCAATGGTGGCTCGAAGAGTGAGCTGTGGGAGCCAGTCAATGGATGTGAGACTGCTTTCCAGATCGGAAGCCATGGCGCTGCAGGACAAGATCTGTGGTGGAGACAGAAGCAGACCGAGACGGTCAGGTGAGCTAGCTGGGTCTTCAATCCTCCAAAGAGGCGGCAGGATGAAGTCAAAGCAAAGGACAGTCCTACAGCTCAGGTCAGAAACCATTTCCAGAGCCACCAAGGATGCTGCGTTTCCCTAGTTACATCCAGAATTGGGGGGGGGGGGCGCACAAGGCACTGAGAACTTAGCCCAGATTTGCCCCCTCCTCCTCCTCCTCCTCAATAAGGGGAGGAAGAATCCCTTCCAGAAAGGGAAACTGGATAAGAGTTGTTTTATTCATGCAACTGCCCTGAGTTTATATTGAATATATTAATTAATATATTTTGGCGTGCTTGCCTTTTTACCCACAGAAATAACTTATTTAAAATATTCCTGCCATGAGAGCTGTGGGGAGCCGTGCAGCCTTCTCTCTTCAGTGCTGCTTTCTGCGTTATCTTGTCTTGGCCCAGCTCCACCCTCGGACACGCACAGGGTAAGTTTATTTTCCTGAAGCGAACATCAAATGCCCAGGTCTTAACAGGTACCCGGACATGCGTAGCCTTCCCTCTGTTCCCTTTTGGGGTACGCCGTGTCAGGCAAAGCACAGAAACGGAGTAAGAAATAATCAGCCAAAAGAATGAAAGGCATGAGATAAAAATAAGACAAGGAGACAGAGCTGAAACTAATTTATGCCAACATCATTCCCTATATTTTTCTGTACTTTTCTCCCTTTAAGAAAATAAATTTGTTTCCACCATATCCATCCACCTTAAGGCTCACATATCAGGCTACAGTACTCTTCATCAACATTCCTTTATTCATCACTCATTCTTTCTGGACTCTTGTCTTCTTCTTCTTAACCCCCCCTTCCTACTGCCTATTTCCAAGGGGCTGGATTAATTCTTCTTTTACATGTACGACCTCCTCTCAGGGCCTGGATCCACACACACCTTGTTTAGGCTACTGTTGGTTGAGTGGCTGGGTCCACACCGCGTGCTCAGCCATTGCAGCCAGATTACCGGCAAAAGGTGAAGGAGAATATCCTGGTGCCCGACTAAGGAACTGCTCCTTCTCCCAGCCAGCGCCCCTCGTTCAGAAACCTGGCTGCGATGGCTTGCTCAGAAACCGCCCGGGGCCAACGGCTTCAAAGAGGTAACTCACACGAAACCTAGTTCTATTGGCTCTATAATTATCCACATCAGAGCAAATAGCAGCCAATATCAGTGTCGGGGAGCCAGACAGCTTTTCAACAGAAAACAATACGGCAGTCACGGAAACGCAGCTTCCTATGTACATTCTTAATTGTTCAGACCATGACAAACCATGACGCAGTCGTTGCAATACGAGATGGGTGGTAAAGAAATATGATAAATAAATAAATAAATAAAGTTGAGAGAAATCCTTCTAATGAAACCTCCTTTAAGGATCATCACCTGGAATTCTCCTCAGACACACACACACACACACACACCCGGTAAATACTTCACTCAGTGTGAGTTATGCAAAATGCCGGCCCATTTGCACAACGTATTCCCAACGACCGGAGCCCGTCTCAGCCCAAAAACCACAGCACGGGAACCGGGAAGGAAACTGACCGTTGCGGTTGACGTTCCTGGGCACAGCAGGCTGGAAGAGGGCTTTGGGAGGGTCCGTGACAGGATTCCCGTGATTTCCGGTCACTCTTTTCAGACAGAAACTGCACGTTTTAAAATTATTCTTGGTCACAGCCTCGGCAGCCCGCAAGGGCAGCGACATCCCCAGGCCCCAAATAACGTCCTCTCTGGTTCTTCCCTCCAATACAGGCACGCTGCGTCTGCCTGCAGAGCGTCCCCGGAGCGGGACCGTCCTGATGAGAAGGGAAGGAGCCACGCTGGGGAGGGACAGGGGAGGCTTGGTTGTTCCTGCCACAAGGCTGCCTTTTCCCCACCACCAAAGGTTTCCTCTGCAGCAAGAGAGCAGCGGCCGGGCGCCCCCTCCCAGGCGCTGGTGCCATCTCTGGGGCCACCGACCGTAAGCACCAGAGGCGGCGGCTGGGGTCTGTGGCTTCACAAACACTCATCCGGCACGCAACCTGCCAGTGTGCCAGTGTGCCAGCAAGGTAAGTGGTCTAGCCCGGTTCAATCAGGTCAAAGGAGTCCCGAGCGCCACCTAAATGATGCCGAAGAGGCCCGCCCTACGAAACGGGGGCTGCCCCATCGCCACACCGGTTCCAGGGGCCCTGCTCCAAAGGAATGGCTGAAGGCTTCTGTGTGAAAAGGCTAATAACCCATTCCTAGAGCCCTGAGGCTCCGGATGATACCCACAAACCGAGACTTAGCCTGGATGTGGAGAAGACGGGGGCCGTTTTCCAAAAAATATTTATGTTAGAAACCGTTCCTTGTTTGAACAAGGCTCAGGGAAAAAAGCACGTGGCTGAAGGAAGGGTTGGGGGCAGGGCAACGGGATGCGACCACGGTGGCGCGGCCCCCGGAGAGGGGAGGGAGGGGGCCAGGCCAACCCCAACACTGCCCTGCAGTCACAGCCACCTTGGAGCCCGAAAACGGCCCCAAGGCGGCCCTTAGGAGTCTTGGAGAGGCGGAGTCGCCTGGATCTCTCTGAGATGGCGGAACCGGTGGCGGCCGGAGGACAGCCAGTCTTTCAGTAGGGGGCACCATGCACAGATGCCAGTACAGGCTATTATCACATCTGCGATCTCGCTTCGTGTCAGAATTTCACGTTTTCCAAGGGCCAAAATGATTCTGGGGGGCTTCTCGCCATCGCCCTAATTTCCCAAAACAGATTCTGTGGCTTCCACTCCATCTCATTCAGCGTAGTCTCGAGTCCATTTTTACAGAGCTTCTCAGAACATTCATGCTTTACGACGACGCACGAGGAGGAAGAGAACAAGCACGGGCCCTTCTCCTCTGCTCTCCCTTGACCAAGGAAGACTGTGTGAAAGGAGCCATCAGAAAGAGTTTGAAACTGTCCAAATTGCACCTGACAATGATCTCACTTATGCACCCCTCAAACACGAACAGGCAACAATGCTTCTCACACACACACACCCCCCTCTCACATGACAATATACTACAGTGGAGATAAACATCACACCAAGGCACTTTTCTCCAACCAGTACACAGGAAATGCAATAGCAGCACTGCTGCTTTCCAACTCCGTGGCTCCCAATCCATGCACTGGCACACCTTTTCCAACGTTTAACACATACAGTACTGTGCAAAAGTTTCAGGCAGGTGTGAAAAAATGCTGTAAAGTAAGAACGTGTTCAAAAATATATATTGTAATTGTTGATGTTTATCAATTTACAAAATGCAAAGTGAGCAAACAGAAGAGAAATCCAAATCAAATCAATATTTGGTGTGACCACCCTTTTGCCTTCAAAACAGCATCAATTCTTCTAGGGACACTTGCACAAAGGTTTTGAAGGAACTTGGCAGGTAGGTTGTTTCAAACATCTTGCAGAACCAACCACAGATCTCCTGTGGATGTAGGCTGCCTCAAATCCTTCTGTCTCTTCATGTAATCCCAGACAGACTCGATGATGTTGAGATCAGGGCTCTGTGGGGGCCAAACCATCACTTCCAGGACTCCTTGTTCTTCTTGACGCTGAAGATAGTTCTTAATGACATTGGCTGTATGTTTGGGGTCATTGTCCTGCTGCAGAATAAATTTGGGGCCAATCACACGCCTCCCTGATGGTATGGCATGATGGATAAGTATCTGCCTGTATTTCTCAGCATCGAGGACACCATTGATCCTGACCAAATCTCCAACTCCATTTGCAGAAATGCAGCCCCAGACTTGCAAGGAACCTCCACCATGCTTCACTGTTGCCTGCAGACGCTCATTATTGTACCGCTCTCCTGCCCTTCGGCGAACAAACTGCCTCCTCCTACAGCCAAATATTTCAACTTTTGACTCAACAGTCCAGAGCACCTGCTGCCATTTTTCCGCACCCCCGTTCCTATGTTTTCATGCATAGTTGAGTCGCTTAGCCTTGTTTCCACGTCGGAGGTATGGCTTTTTGGGCGCAATTATTCCATGCAGACCACTTCTGGCCAGACTTCTCCGGACAGTAGATGGGTGTACCTGGGTCCCACCGGTTTCCGCCAGTTCTGTGCTGATGGCACTGCTGGACATCTTCCGATGTAGAAGGGAAGTAAGCACGATGTGTCTTTCATCTGCTGCATTAACTTTCCTTGGCCGACCACTGCGTCTACGGTCCTCAACGTTGCCCGTTTCTTTGTGCTTCTTCAAAAGTTCTTGACACCCCCGTCTGCTTTGAGATTTTTGCCTGGGAGAGACCTTGCTGATGCAGCATAACTACCTTGTGTCTTGTTGCTGTGCTCAGTCTTGCCATGGTGTATGACCTGTGACATGAAACTGTCTTCCACAACCACACCTTAGTGGCAGAGTTTGGCTGTTCCTCACCCCGTTTTAAGCCTCCTGCACAGCTGTTTCTGTCTCAGTTAGTGACTGTGTTTCGACCTACATATGACATTGATGGTCATTAGCACCTGCTGGGTGTGATTTGTTCATCATACACCTGACTCTAATCCTACAAGATCCCTGACTTTGTGCAAGTGTATAAAGTGTGCAAGTGTAAGAATTGATGCTGTTTATGAAGGCAAAGGGTGGTCACACCAATATTGATTTGATCTGGATTTCTCTTCTGTTTGCTCACTTTGCGTTTTGTAAATTGATAAACATCAACAATTACAATATATATTTTTGAAAGCATTCTTACTTTACAGCATTTTTTCACACCTGCTTAAAACTTTTGCACAGTATTGTATGCCAGCATTATCCCTCCCCGACACACTGAAATGTACCCAGTGGTGTTCCATTATCTCAAGGATCAGCGTCTCGTCACTTCCTGCGTTTCCTCTACATGAGCGGCATCTCCTCAGCAAAAGAATAAGAAACGGGAGGAAACAAAACCTGTCTACTGGCGGGTCGCCTAAAAAACACGAGAGATGAATGGATGCGATTGTGCAATCATGACGTGCAATGATACCTTGATGTTCTTGCCTGAAATGATCCCGCAATTGTGCCTGAATAATACGCAAGAAGATTGGGGCTCTACTTCCACTCCTAACGGAAGAGGAGGGTTTCTTATGCGAGACGGAGGAGACCTGCAGCAGGGGTTGTCAAATGAAGGATTTTTCCCCAAGAAAAGCCCCGGACAGAGGAGCAAGCATGGGAATGGGCCTGGCATTTGGAAAGAGGGAGACGGGACTCTAGAACTCAGAAAATGTTTTGAGGCCCTCACAGAAGGAAAAGGGCTCTGAGCCTTTGAGGGAGGAATATGCCGATGATACACAGTTATACATCTCCATCCTGGGGGAAGTAAGTGATGCAGTGACCACCCTGTCCAAGTGCCTGGGGGCTGTGGGGGTCTGGATGGGGAACAACAGGCTTCAGCTGAACCCTGGTAAGACGGAGTGGCTGTGGATTAATGCTCCCTCGGTGTCTAGGAATTTATCATCTTTAGTTCTGGATGGGGTTGCACTACCCCAGACAGACCCGGTGTGTAATTTGGGGGTCCTCTTGGACTCACGACTCCTGCTCGAAGAGCAGGTGGCAGTCGTGGCCAGAAGGGCCTTTGCACAACTTCGTGTTGTGCGCCAATTACACCCGTTCCTGGAACGAGAGGCCCTTCGGTCACTCATGCCCTGGTCATCTCCCAGATAGACTATTGTAATGCGCTCTACATAGGGCTACCCTTGAAGAGCGTCCGGAGGCTTCAGCTGGTTCAAAATGCGGCCGCGTGGGCCATTTTAGGTGCCTCAAGATCGGCACATATAACACCTTTGCTCCGTGAGCTGCATTGGGTCCCAGTTTGCTTCCGGATTCAATTCAAGGTGTTGGTTATCACCTTTAAAGCCCTACATGGCATGGGACCAGGTTATCTGAAGGACCGGCTCATCCCCGTTCAATCAACCCGTCCCACCCGGTCCTGCAGAGAAGGCACGCTACAAACCCCGTCTGCAAGAGAGTTCCACCTGACGGGGTCTAGGAGGCGTGCCTTCTCTGCAGTAGCCCCAGCCCTTTGGAATATTCTGCCCCCTGAAATAAGATCAGCCCGCTCTCTCCTGGACTTTAGAAAAAACTTAAAGACCTGGTTATGTCACCATGCTTGGGGAGGGGAGGGGAATAGCCAGGCTTGGGGTTGGCTGGTCCACTAGAGCTGCTCTGACCAGCCTTATCGACCAGGGAAATGAGATCTACCACTCTTGGATCAAGTTGCATAGTGAGTGTGTGTGTGTGGGGGGGGTGCGTGCGTGCGTTGTGAACCGCCCAGGGTCCCTCCTTGTGGGGGAGATGGGCGGGATATAGATGTAATAAAATAAATAAATAAATAAATAAATATCTTCTGAAGAACGGAGAGGACTCAGCGGCTCCTGCAAGATGAAGGGAAGCCATAGTAGTTAACAACTGTCCTCCATGTGCCAGACCCACGGGCACATCCAGGATGCGGCCTGCCAGAAGCACTGATTAGGGGCGTCACAGAACAATTTATTCAATACATCAAGTATACCTGATAGGTTCCCTTCAGAGAGATTATTTTCTCTTTGATTAGAATATTTGTAGCTCAGGGTTGAACTGTGGAGTCCTTGGTGCTCTCTGAGCCTTGTTTTCTTGCAGACATTTCATTGCCAGGCTAGGCAACATCACCAGTGCAAAAAGGGAGTGGGACTTGCTCTCTGTTTATATACCCTGGCTTGTCCTGCTTGTGTTGGTGGGGGTGTTGTTCTCCCCTTAGAAGTTCCTTGATTAGGCTGTTGTTTGCTGCTTGGTTGATTGACTGAGTTAATAGTTCCTTGATTAGGGTATATTGTGCTGTTTGATTGTTCTTCTGGTGCTAATCCTGGTGTTAATCTTTGCCTATCTGGGTGATGATTGCTGGCAAGGAGGTGTTCTGGTCTTCTGGCTTTTCTGTTGTCTCTTATGAATGGCATGTAAATGTTGTTTACCTCTATGTGTCTGTTGATGGCTGCTTTGTCTGAGTGCCAAGCTTCCAGGAATTCTCTAGCATTTTTGGATTTGGCTTGGTTTAAGATGCTCACAGTTTCCCAGTTAAAAGTATGGTTGAGCCTGTCCATGTGTTGTGAGATTAAGAAGTTTTCATCGTGTCTTCTGACTGCTAGTTGTTCGTGGTTCCACAGTCCAACTGCTCTTACAGTTATGAAGTTTTTCCTAACATTCAACTGGAATCTGTCTTCTTGTAACTTAAATCCATTCTTCCATCTCTGGTAACAAGAGAGAACCTTCTTCTCGGTGACATCCTTTCAGGTCTCTGAAGAGCACTACTATGGCCCCTTCCTCCTACTCTTCCTACGACTGAACACATGCAGCCTCTTAGTGTCTCTTCGCAGGACTTCGCTTCCAGTCCCCTGTCATCCCGACTGCCCTCCTCTGAATTAGTCCCAACCTGTCTTCAAGTGAGATGACCAAAGGAGAGCGAAGGGCAACAGCGAGACCTCTCTCACCAGGAGCTTTTCAGGCGCCCTTACCGAAGCAGAGCAAATGGTCCCCAGAGGAAGCGCCTTTTCAGGGGAAAGGGGTGGCACTTGGAGAACCTCCCCAGGGGCCTACGACCAGGGTTCTCTCAGGGTTCAGTGAAGGGGTTTTTCTTTTCCCAGACATATTTTAACAAGCATTTTACAGGTTCTGCAACTTCACTGTGCGCGCTGCTGCTTCTATTTTGGGGAACTTTGTGTACTAGTGCTGACATTTCATGTTATTACACCATTTTCTATTATTGTTTTTATGTATTTATTTATCAAATTTATCGCCGCCCATCTCCCCCAAAAACATTCTAAAACAATGCTTTCATAGATTTATATATTACCCACTCTTGGGTAGTCTAGAAATACAATTAGATACATAAAATACTGCAGTCTGATCCTACCTGCTTGAAACTAGGATCACACTTCCCTGGAACAGACGGCGCATCCTCGGCAGATGAGCCACCCTAATAAGGGGGAGGCGGTAGCTCAACTATTTTGAATCCCCTCCCGGTCTTCTCAGGACCAAACATTCCCAGTTCAACTGTTCTTCACGGGACTTAGCGTCTAGAGGTCTAGTCCCTAGTCCCTAGGCCAACCGTGCTGGACCTGTCTTTAATGTGTCCCGTTTCCCCGAGACCTTAAAGTTGAACTGATCAGGATGGGATCTGGCCAGAGCAGAATCATTTCTCGTCATCTGGAAATGTCACTGCCCCTTCTGCAGGCACACCGCGCTGCTCGCTCTCGATCAAGTGCGGCTCCGAGACCTTTTTCACATTTACTGCTGCCAAGTCAGGCACGCCCCCATTTTATATCGTAGATTTGACCTCTACGTCTTAAGTGAAGAACTTTGCACTTGTCTCTGTGAGATTTTATTCTCTTGTTTTCAGCCCACATTTTCTTTCTTTCAATGAAGCCATTGCCAACTTTTGTGTCATCTGCAATTTTGATCAGCACTTCCTCCACCTCCTCACCCAAAGCATTAATATAAACGTGGAAGAGTCTCCAGCCTGGGGCTGAGCCTTGTGGCCTCTCGCTGGAAACCTCTCTCCCGCGTGAGGAGGAACCATCGATAGGGAAAGGCAGAGAGAGAGATCCATGCCGATTTGGTGGAAAACATCCAGTAAACTAACAGTTAACGTCACCCTGCCCTGCTCTCTGGAACACAGACATTTTGGTCAGGAAAAAGCAACAGCTGATCGCTTTATCTTTTAAATTAAGCTAAAAGCTAAGCTTACACCAGCTAAATTTCTTATTTTCGCAAATAAGGTCTCTTGAAAGATATCATTCCGGGATAATTATGCCCAAAAAAGCCCTCTTGTGACAAATTCTTTCAGCATTTAACACCGTCTGCCCTAACGAAATGTTAGACTTGTTAATAGAACAAACTGAGGAGACAAAAGTTTCTCTCCCCACATGTTGATAGCAACCAACACGCTCCTCCGCTCCCTTCAGAAGCCCTCCGGTTTCCATCCCTGCTCTCCAGAAAGCCTCTCCCCCGTGCAATATGCAACTGGTTCCTCAGGGTCAGGTAGAAACCCCCCCCCCCCCAAGATCAAGGCCGGAGAGCCTCTGCCTCCTGAGGGGGGAGGACGGGAAGGAGGCTCAGGCCCAGACACTCCCGCTGAAACCCCGCTGCCCAAGAGGGCTGGCTCATGCCAGAATCAATTTCTGCGCACACTACTGGCTCTGGGGCAGCCAGAACAAGGGTGAAGGGCCGTGGGCCTGCCTTGAGGGGACCCCGCCTTCCCCTTCTCCCTCCTTTGCCTCGGGTTCCAGGTGGGCCAACCCCGGGAGCAAGACTTTCCCCACTGGGGGCGGAGAAACTGCTGCAACTTCTCCCGGACACCCCTTCTGTTTCCCCAGAACTAAAGACGGGGGTGAATGCTTACTGGTTGCCAAACCCAACGAAGCTGGGTAGAAAGAAGGCTGCAGTTTCCACCTACTTGGCACGCAGAAGAATTGTTCGATGTACAAGCTGCGCTAGTTCTGCACTGAATTGGACAAGATTCACATTTTTACAGCCCAAAGATCCAGGGATCCGGACAGCCCTCCGTCTGGGACACTTTCACCTGGATTCCTACAAAGGGGCAGAGACCGCGGTCCGAAGGCTGCTTCCAGCCCCTCAAATGGGAGAGGAAGACCAGCGGCCCTTGATCTCCAGGATGGATTGTGGCAGAGAAGGATCACGCTAATTAAAAGCAAAACAAAGAAAGAAACTGCTCTGTGGAAGAGAGCAGCCTGTAGATAACTGCATACTTGGACAAGGGCTAACATGGACCATTTTGTCCCAGGAGACCACCACCTTCAGGGGCTTGGAGCACATTTGCAACATTGAGAGCATGTATTCCTTTACTGGTTGAAATTCCTTTATCCCCATACTCATTTAATAGACTTCTGACAGAGAACGATCTAAACCCAACACCACCATAAACCAGACCAATAAATAACGTCAGACCAACGTAGCAGGAACACTCTCAAATGGGTGGCCACGGGAAACCACAGTGGACCTAATATGGATTGGCAAGCACTCATTTCCCAGAATGCAACAGTCCTCCTGTGGGGTGAAGCTGGCCAACAGGGATTCCCAGGCCAGAGCGACCCCGTTTGCAAACAGAGAGCAGATGTACAGCGGTTCAGACCCAAAGCTAAAGAGGCGCTTTGGGGCAGGCACGCCACACCTGCCAGTGGCCCCTTCAAGACGCTGAACCTCTTTCTGGGATTGCCCAGCAGCCCTGCAGGGGAAGCGGCTTCCTGTCCTGGGATTGCGGGGCAGCTTTCTTTCCCCAAGACAGCCGAGTTGAGGCGGCACTGGCAGCACACCCACCCCTGCCCCTAAGCACCTCCTCAACTCAAGCCTGTGTTTTCCGGGGGTCACACCCCTGCCATGCCAGCCCAGGGAAGGAAGCAGCCACCTCAGAAACCCCTTTCCAGCTTTGGAACTGCCGCTGCAATCCTACTCAAGGCCTGGAAGAGCATGGCCAAATTTCCATGGATTCAAAGAGGTGAGAAGAAAAGGCCTAGAACTAGAATGGAAATCCTGGATAGGGTGGGCAAATTTTATGTGTGTGTCCTGCAGCAGGTGGATCTGTCTATGTGGGCATCTTGACTCCAATAAAGCAGCTTTTCTAGCCTGGTTGGATCTGTATGTTAATGGCTTGCTTCTTATTGGCTAATTAGAAGAATCCTTAAAGAAAGTCAGGTGGAAAAGGAACTTGGAGGGCCCTGAGGGATCAGTACATTGCCTACTCCGCCTTGTACTACTGGTGCCCAATGACACAGGAATGCCACCTATCCAATCTTTTTGGTACTGCGGAAGCTTGGGGAGGGGGCGACTTGAGGCCTTCAAACAGTGGTCCACCATGTCCCCCTCATGTGGAGCACTCCAGCATCAATATATCGAGCCTCAGCCTTCCTCCCAGTCTTGGAATGGCAAAGATGTGTGGAGACTGTCCTTATGCTGGCCCAACTTTTGAACTGCCATCGTTTCCAATAAAACACAATGAAAGCATACACAGTAAAATTGCATATATACAAATAAAAGCACCATATAAACTAGGTAGGTCATCAAAATCTAAAACAATACAAATTAAAATACAATTAAATATGATTAGAAAGCCTGGAGAAATAGGAGGGCCTTTGTTGTTGTTTATTCGTTCAGTCGCTTCCGACTCTTCGTGACTTCACGGACCAGCCCACGCCAGAGCTTCCTGTCGGCCGTCACAGGAGGGCCTCTGCCTGGCACCAAAGTTATGCTAACATGGGCACCGGTTGAACCTCCATCCACCCTCTCCCTTGTAGAGACCTCCTACCCAGAGGAGGTGTGGACCCGGAGGAGGGCCTGATTCTTTTTAAAGATGCCAGACTCAGAACAGGACTTCTAAGAGGACTTTAGTATTTGACTCTTTCTAAAGATGCCAATCTTAAAAGATAATTTCTAGACAATGTAAGTTAGAATCGGTTGGGAACAACATGATGATAATGACTATGTTATTTCTCTGCAAGTATTGTGAAATAAGCACCATTAGCAAAGAATGGAATGCTCCCCAGAGTTAGGGTTACTACATTTATTTACAGGATCAAACCTTAAGCTTAAAAATAAGGAGCTTATTATTTACTTAATCTTAGCAGCTAAAATGATAGCTGCTCAACCTTGGAAAACGTTATATAATCCAACAATTGAAATGTGAATTAACAAGGCCTCTTCAATCGCCACGTTAGAAAAGGTAAAGTTACAGGTGAAGTTAAAATAATGCAACATCAGAGGGAGGAACTACACTACTACCAAATGTGGGCAAACTCTATGCATAATCTTAATTGCAACAGATGTGCAATGCTTATAACATATAGCAAACATGAAGGTGTTTATTATCTGTTTCTCTCTACCTATTGACTTTTTAGCTGATCTTTTTTCGATATGCATTGTGGATTTATGTTATTCCATCACTTGATGTTTGTTAATTACTTTTCAGCAAAATTAAAAACTACTCTGCACGGCTAGTGGGAAGTGAGATTTCTTCAATGGAGCCAAAAAAAAGAGGAAGGTTGCAATTATTTGCTGATGTTTTTATATCCTTGATACAAAGGAGCTTGATGAAGTCTAGAAGTGAGAGTTTTACAGCACACAACTAACAGCAAACATTATCTGAGGCTCAGTAGACATCTCCCAAGCATTCTGTGTTCTTTTAGAAATTATACTAAGGACAACATGTTATAGTAGTGCCAACTTTTATTCTTTTAACCACAGGCCACATCATGCTTCATTTCTCAGCCTTTTAGATAAGATCAAGTGTAAAAAAGGGAATACATTCAATTATTTGTCTTTTTCCCACTTAATCGCCCATTTTTAAGGGCCAAATAACTCTGGCCACATTACCACCCCTCACTCCAGCAATCGATGCCCTTCCTTTTGTGCTTCTGGCCGCTGAAAAAAATGGATTAAAAAACTGCAACCTGTGGCCACAAAAGACTTCCCTTTTCCTATTTTAAATAATAAACCAAGGAAAGCCATATTTAACTGGCCTTAACACTGGAGTAACTAGTCATCTCTGGATTTAGCTAGACTTCCTTCAAAGCAGGATGGAGACCCTCTTTATTTCACACACACACACATCCTTCAGAAATGACTTAGAGGAGGGAATGGGGGGATGTTCAGCAAATCTGCAGGTGACACAAAGCGGGGAGGGAGGATTGCCAAAACCTCAGAAGAGAGGACCAAGGCTGAAAAGGATCTTGACAGTCGTGAACACTGGACCTTTCCCAACCAAATACAGCTCAATGACAAGGAAAGTAGGGTTCTGCACTTAGACAGGAAAAACCTGATGTACAGAGACAAGATAGACCAAGTAGCAATGGGAAGAACAGACCACGGAACAACGGATCAGTTCAAGATTGGGAAAGGAGTACGGCAGGGCTGTATACTCTCACCCTACCTATTCAACCTGTACGCAGAACACATCATGCGACGTGCTGGGCTTGAGGAATCCAAGGCTGGAGTTAAAATCGCTGGAAGAAACATTAACAATCTCAGATATGCAGATGATACCACTTTGATGGCGGAAAGCGAGGAGCAGCTGAGGAGCCTTATGACGAAGGTGAAAGAAGGAAGTGCAAAAGCTGGGTTGCAGTTAAACCTCAAAAAACCCAAGATTATGGCAACCAGCTTGATTGATGACTGGCAAATAGAGGGAGAAAAAGTGGAGGCAGTGACAGACTTTGTATTTCTAGGCGCAAAGATTATTGCAGATGCTGACTGCAGCCAGGAAATCGGAAGATGTCTACTTCTTGGGAGGAGAGCAATGACAAATCTCCATAAAATAGTTAAGAGCAGAGACATCACACCGACAAGAAAGGTCTGCATAGTCAAAGCAATGGTATTCCCCGTAGTAACCTATGGCTGCGAGAGGAAGGCTGAGCGAAGGAAGATAGATGCTTTTGAACTGTGGTGTTGGGAGGAAATTCCTTCCTTCCAATCAGGACATTGGGAAAAGCTCTGAAGCCTCAGATAAAACTTCAGTTCCAGCTAGAAAGAGTGTCCTGCAGCATCTTGATGATTAACCAATTTATCCTGCATCAGCTTTCCTGGACTAGAAGCTATGCCATCATGAAGTACCCCTTTGAGTCTGCTGCAGGAGATCAGTGCTGCTATTATTGTGAAACATGTTGCCCTGGCTATTCTTAGTGACGGAACCATTTATTGAGCCCCCTCGGTGTGAGCTTTCCAGGTCCGAAGCACCAGGGCATGGAATGCAGAGGAGATGACCAGGCCCACCCTTCCGAGATCAGTGATTCCGTTTTCAGCCCTCCTTGTGAACCGGACACTTGCCAAGTCGACAAGACTAGAAGTAAACATAAAACAGAACTGGACTTTCAATGCTTGAAAACAGCACCGATAAACCCCTGGGGGGCGGGGAGGGACAGCAGGACGAAATGCCCATTAAGAAGTTAATGAAACCAGACAGACCGTCCCAGCTCTGCGAGGGAATACCAAGACCCTCTGGATAAAAATGAGCTGCAAGGAATGCAGGCGTGTGGGAGGAAAGGGGGCACAAGATTCAAGATATTAACATAAAGAATTTGATTCATGCAATAAACTGATAAAAAGCCACTGCATTTGGGGAGGGGAGGGGAGGGGAAGTGCCCTGAAACCTCATTTGAGGTACTAGAACTAGACTTCCTCGTTTGGAGAATCTTGATGGTTGGAACGCACTAAAGCACAATTCAGTCTGGGGAAACCCACAAATACACAATTGTCTGGGTCTACTGCACAGCATTTATATTCTGAAAAGGACATGGCTGTCCTGATAAGCTTTATCTATAAAATGTTTAAAAACATGTACTCTAGTGACCAAGATATTAACATAAGGAGCATAACTCATATTATCCTTATACATTTCAAGACTGTAGACCTCTATTTAGTGTGTGCACTTTTCTCCTTAAAAAAACAAAAATCTAAGACGATGCATTTATAGCAGGGACAGGCAACCTGGTGCTAACTAGTGTTCTAAACTACATTTCCCAGAAGCCCTTGCCCTTTGCCAGATGGCTGAGGAAGTCGAAAGCATCTCAAATCACCATATTGCCTACTCCTGGTTCAAATAAATTAACAGCAGGGATGTAGTTTTCTCATTTTTTATATAAACTAATATAAGCTGTCTTACACTGGGATGGCTTCTTATACTTCTTTTAAAGTTACTATCCTTTTACTGTTTTTTATGTTTGTTAGCTTTACTCTGCCCAGAGACATTTGATTTTAGAGTGGATAATAATGAGAACAACACACAAGCCTGATTATGATTCTCTAGCTTTTATCACTAAAGAGAAGCTGCAGAAATGCAACATAAACTGATTCACATTAGAACTATAACATCTGATTTCAACACAGGACAGTTGCAAGATTTAACTGTAAGATAGCTAAATTGCAACAGGAAAGCATTAAGTTCAAAACCTGTTCATACTTTGATTATTTAGTTTGAAATCTAACATAACCAATTTTTTTTAGCTTTTTATCCCGCCTTTATTATTTTTATAAATAACTCAAGGCGGTGGACATACCTAATACTCCGTCCTCCCCCTATTTTCCCCACAACAACAACCCTGTGAGGTAGGTTCAGCTGAGAGAGAGGGACTGGCCCAAGGTCACCCAGCTGGCTTTCATGCCTAAGGCAGGACTAGAACTCTCGGTCTCCTGGTTTCTAGCCCGTTGCCTTAACCACTATTAATAGATGGGCTCTATTTCATCTGCCCGTCCCACCAGATCCAGCAGAGGGCATGTTACGGGTTCTGTTGTCTAGGGATTTACATTTACCTTTTTTGCGGTGGCGCCCACATTGTGAGATCTTCTCCCCCAAGGTGAGTCTGGCCTCATCACTTCTGAGCTTCCGAAGGTCCCTCAAGACCTGGTTATGACAGCAGGCCTGGGGACCCCAGGGGACGGGTGAGCTAGTGGGGTGGCTCCGTTATTATTAACATTCCCCCATCTACTATTCTTTGTATTAGCCCTGTTTTCTAGTTTTTAATGTTGTTTAATAATTAATAATGATAATGGTTTTAGGTATTTGTTGTTTTAGCTCTGCTGTACACTGCCCAGAGTCACTGGTTTTGTGAGATGGGTGGCTATATAAGGTAGGTAGGTAGGTAGGTAGGTAGATAAACAGTTTAAGATAGATAGATAGATAGATAGATAGATAGATAGACAGATAAACAAACAGTTTAAGCATGGATTCCTGCTCTGAAACTATTGTTACAGAACAATGCTGAGCATGAATGCTACTGTCAATTTGCAATATCTGTGAGAGCCAGTTTGGTCTAGTGGTTAAGGTGCTGGGCTAGAAACCAGGAGCCTGAGAGTTCTAGTCCCGCCTTGGGCATGGAAGCTGGCTGGGTGACCTTGGGCCAGTCCCTGTCTCTCAGCCCTAGGAAGGAGCCAATGGCAAACCAGGAGACTGAGAGTTCTAGTCCCACCTTAGGCACGAAGGCCGGCTGGGTGACCTTGGGCCAGTCCCTCTCTCTCAGCCCTAGGAAGGAGCCAATGGCAAACCAGGAGACTGAGAGTTCTAGTCCCGCCTTAGGCACGAAGGCCGGCTGGGTGACCTTGGGCCAGTCCCTCTCTCTCAGCCCTAAAAAGGAGGCAATGGCAAACCAGGAGACTGAGAGTTCTAGTCCCGCCTTAGGCACAAAGCCGGCTGAGTGACCTTGGGCCAGTCACTCACTCTCAGCCCAACTCACCTCACAGCGTTGTTGTTGTGGGGAAAATAGGAGGAGGAAGGAGTATTTGGTATGTTCGCTGCCTTGAGTTATTTATTTTAAAAAAATAATAATAAAAGGCAGGATAGGA
The DNA here is from genome assembly GCA_023362775.1 of Charina bottae. Lineage (NCBI taxonomy): Eukaryota > Metazoa > Chordata > Lepidosauria > Squamata > Charinaidae > Charina > Charina bottae. The sequence continues at coordinate 1,093,217 of JALMGJ010000019.1, read as the reverse complement.
AATTAAATAAATAAATAAATAAATAAATAAATAAATAAATAAAATATAATATAATATGTGCAGCTGTAATGAAATGTGCAGTAAAACCTCCACCGGGGCGCTACCTGGCAATTACAGCGAACAGAAAGCCCGTTTAAAGGTCTGTGGGGCCCAATCCTTAACCTGTTCACAACAGGTGCCAGCCAGCAGCCAGTATTCTATCGAATCAGTACAAATATCAAAGTTATTACAATAGAGACCAAGAAAACGGAATCCTCGCGCATCTATGTATTTCCAACCACGAAACTACACCAATCGAAGAGAAACGACACCACCGAAGCCGCTCTTCCTCCGGGAGGCCAATCACATTTGCAGCCAGCTCCCTAATGCTCCACAGCGGAGGCCAAGACTAAAGGTCCGGGCAAATCTGCGCAGAGAGAGACGAGGGATCCCTAGAGCAAGGCTGGGTCACACCAGCATTTCTCCCACAGGCTGTGCCCCCAAAGCTGTCTCGGATCTTGATCTCCAGAACTATTGCTATTATAACCATTATTTAAAAGCTTGTTTAGGATATATATGATATGCAGGTTAAGTCCTTTATACTCAAATTTCATGTAATTTGAAAACAGTTACCATATTTTTGAACGATATTTGAAAAGGGGGATGTGAATCATGCATGCTCCATGGGACCCCGGACTTCACCCCCGACCAGAAGCAGCTGTTAAGTTCTGGAATGAGAACTCCAGCCTGCTTGGAAGTCGTGGAATTCCTGGTATGTGGAAACAAGCTTAGTGACTGAGGAACGACACTCTGCACATGCCCCTCTCCCTCTCCTTTACTATTCATTCACAGTAAAGTGAGAAATTGTTATCAACCCTTCTTAACAGAAGGCCTGTGACTTAAAGCTGCCCATTTGTTGAAACAAGTAAAAAAATCCAGTAGAATGGATCCAGCAGAATATTGCTTTGTAAAACCCTAAAACAATAACATTTTTTAAAAATTGCCTTTCAGGTTCTATGGAATTGAACTGGCCCCTCCATTGTAGATAAAAAAGTAAATACTTCCTTGAATTGAAATTGAAATGAAATTTAAAAATAGGTATTTAAGTACTCATTTTTAAAAATCCAACATAATCCTAGTGATCTTTTGTTGTTGCTAAAGCAATTTCTTCTATTGCCATAATTTAATCATAAACCATTTGGCAGGAGTCCTAGGCAGACTGTGCGCATAGAACTTGCTTCTGAATAAATATGCAAAGAATTGTACAGTTAAGACAGAAAACTGTGGGTAATTAGCACTAAAAGCTAAGGCAGATCAGTCTAGAGAACAAACATCAAACTACTAGACAAAAGCAATTACGAAGAAGTGCATTCTGTTGCATTTACACATTGCATTAAGCCATGATATGATTTGTTTGCTTTTGGCTTCAGGTGATACGAGAACAGGGTCCATGAATAAAATAATCGATCCATGGTTGTAGGGCAGTCTGAATGCATGGTATGTTGTTTTACTTATTATAACCAGGGTTTAGATTGAGGTGTAAATGGGGACCGATTCGTAGCCCTAATCCACATACTGGTCTGTTTTCTTTTGTTTTGGCTTAATGTTGGGGTCCCCAACTTTTTGGGCTGGTGGGCACACTGTAGGGATCCTGCAGAGTGCAAGGCAGGGCTGGGAAAACTCTGTGCTTATCTATCAAACTGACTTTGGCTTGTACAATGAACTATGACTAAAACCAGCCATGGCCAATGGTAGCTTCAGTTTGCAAGGCGGTGAGAGCTGCTTCTTCTATCCATTCCTATTCCAGCTTTTGCCAACAGATCATTTCAAAAAGGAAAGTAACTATTAAACGTTATACTCATGATAGAAAACATAACCGTTTTATTAATATTCTTGTGTTTGACCCCTCCTTAATTAATACAGGGTTTCTCTTCTGCCACTTAAAGTCTTTCAACCCTGAGACTGTAATGCCAGAAGTTTATGAATGCTGTGCGTGTCACAGTTTTTAACAGAACAGATAAAAGGGATCACACTGTTCAGTTCAGAACACAGCTCCTAGCCTCACTAGCCAATCCAAGCAACTAAATTCCCTTCCATTTTGGGTGGGTAAGGGAGGCTGGGAAGAAGGAGGATACATGAATATACTCTGCCAGGAGCAAAATACTCCCCACCACTTGTAATCAACTTTCTGTGGCCAATTTGCCCTTCCTATTATTCTTAGCCACTTTATTTTCAGTAAGGCAGGCAAAATTCATTGCGGACATTGGTCTACAGCAGGTTCTCAACCAGGGTTCCGTGGCACCCTAGGGTTCCACAAGATGTCATTAGGGGTTCCCTGGGAGATCACGATTTATTTTTTAAAATATTTCAAATTCAGGCAACTTCACATTAAAGCGGTTAAGTTTCATTCTTTATTTTTTGTTTAAGAACACTGTGAATGCATATCTACAGGCCTACCCATGAAACGAATATAATAATTTGGTAACTTCCGGCCTGCATTTGAGCCTGAACGTGCAGGGGTTCCCCGAGGTCTGCAAAATATTTCAACGGTTCCTCCAGGGTCAAAAAGTTGAGAAAGTGTAGTCTATCGGATGGCAAGTCATTCACAGAGATGGGATAGAGGAGCTAGGAGCTTTTCATAAGTTTACACTGAGGAACATTTTCTACCCAGAGAAACGTTTACAAAAGGCGTAGGCAGAAGGGAGATTGAGATGCACTGATAAATCTTTGGGGATCACCAAAGTTGATGAGTTAATTATGTAACAGCAGCAGCAACAACAAGTTTCCGCCATAGACTGATGAAATGGAAGAAAGTTGGGAAACCAGGAGTGACAAACCAGGAATGACAGGCCCGAGATATCAGTTGGGCTCCTAAAAACAAACTCCAGGTACTCTTAAGTATGGACTACACTAAGCCAAAGTCAAACATATCACATTATGTCTTGGCACCATCTGCCTATGTTTTCTGACCACCAACATTCCCAAGCTACAATTCTGGATTGCAGAAAAAACCATGGCCGATTATGCAAAAAAATCCATATATTGCAAGTCTGAGTTCTCCAATGAAAAACCCTTTCTGTTTGAATGTTCGTGTGGAATCATTATCCGGCTAATGAAGATGGTTAGCTAAAACTGTTCCACAGCAGGACTTGGTTTTCTGAGACCAGAAACAGGGTCCAGACTCGGCGGTAACATCTGGGAGGCCCCCGGAGGTACAACCGGAATGGGGCGGGAGGGACTCGAGTCCAAGCCCGCTCTGCCACCCGCAACACCCCACGGGGAGGGAGACGGCACGATAAGGCACCTTCCCTTCCTACGGGCTGCCGCAAGAGAAGATCCCCTTCATAAACAGGAAGGACGGCGGGGGATCCTCCTCTCCGCAGTTCCTTTGGCGAACAATCTGTCCCGGAGGGCTCAGGGTGCACCTTGGAGAATGAGGCGCCGCGGAGCCCAGGGAGCCCCCAGATCTGCACCCAGGGCAGCAGCGCCGCACCTCGCTCGGGCATCGCCCAGGCCCCGCCAACCAGCTCCGAATCGGGGGTCAGGCCCGTTCGGCAGCCCCGCCGCCTCGGCCCGGGCGCCCACGGGGTCCCTCGGCGGTCCCAGCCCTCCTCTCCGCGGCCCTGCGGAGCCCGCCGCCCCTCTGCCCCGGCCGCCGGCACCGCTCCCGCTCGAGGCGGGAAGGCCGAGCCGGGCGCCCCATCTCCCGCCGGGCCCCTCAACGGCGGGCGCCGCTCAAGGGCATCTCGGCCGGGCAGAGCCAGGGGGCGCCAACGGCTCCGGCAGCAGGCCCGGCGCGCGCGGGAGAGGCCGCGGGCGGCCCAGGAACCCTCCCCGGACGCAGCACCCGCCGCCGGGACGCGACGCCCGCCCGACTCACCGGCCGCTCAGGGGGACGCCGCTGCCGCCGCTGCCGCCGCCGCCCTGCGCCCGGGCCTCATGCTCCGCCCGACCGACCGGCCCTCAGCGCACGCCGCTCCCGCCGGGCGGCCCCGCATCTCCCGCGGGCGGAGCGGGCGCCGGGCCTCGCCTGGCCGGAGCAGGAAGGGCGCGGCGGAGGCCTCGCGCGGGCCTCTCCGGCGCTCCCCGCCGGCGCTCGCAAGGAACGGCCCGGCCCGCCTCGGCTCGGGTCCTCGCAGCGGCGGGTCGGACCCTCGCAGCAGGCCCGGCCCGGCCCGGCCTCGCCGCCTCTGCCGCCGCCTCCGCCGCCGCTCGGGTTCGCTGCGCGCTGGGCCGCGGCTCCACTGCAGGCCCCGGCTCCTCCCCGGCCGCTGCTCCGCCTCCCCGCGGGCCGCGTCACCCGCCGCCTTCCCCGCCTTAAGGAGGCTCCCTCGGCGGGCGGCATCTCCGCGGGAAGGCGGCCGCGGCCGCGGCGCCGGACCTGCCCCCGGGCGGCGCCGGCCCCGCCCGGGACTCCGCCCAAGCAGGGGCTGCTTTCCCGGGGCGCCCGAGCGGCCCGGCGGCCCCCGGGGACGAGGAGGGCGGGGGCGCCGCGGGCAGCACGGAGCCCCGGAGGGAGCAGGGGGCTTCCGAGGCGGCCCCGGGCCCGGTGGCGGCTTCGCGGGACCCCGGGGGGTGAGAGCGGGTCCACGTGCAGCCCCCACCCCTTCGGAAAGCCCGCGGCCCGGCTTCGGGGGCCAAGTTTGGGGTGAGGGTCCCAGCCCTGCCCGCAGCCGGGAGACCGGCCGCCCAGGCCGTAGCGTCGCCCCCAAGGCCCCAGGCGGGGCCCGACAGGCCGTCGACCCCAGGGGCCGGGGGTGCGCGCGTCCTGCCGCGCCGCCTCCGGGATCAGGCTGTGGGAAGGCAGCGCCCGGCCCGCTTACCGGCGCGGCAAGCAGAAGCGACGGGTCATGCTCGCTCGTGGGGACGCGCATCAAGCAGCCGGGAGGCATCGGCGCCCGGTCGGGTTAAGGCTGCGCGGACTCCCGTCGGAAGAAGGCTGGGGCGGCGTCCGGTTCCCTCGCCCACCCTCCAGCCCCGGGGGCCTTTGCGGCCGCCCTCCTCGCACCGATCCCGCGGGGGGCGAGCAGGCCGGGCGCGCCGACCCCTCTGCCGGCTCGGGAAGGTTAGGGCAGCTCCGCCCACAGGTCGCCGTCGCCACCTCGTTTGCCTTCCAGGCAGCGGGAGCCCCGCCGTTGGAAAGGGGCATCTTGTCCCGCAGCAACGGCCCGCGCAGCGAGGGGCCGCTCCGGACGGTCAACGTCCCCCCCCCCCCGCCGCCTCCTTAAGCGCCGCCGCCGCCGCCGTCCAGGGGCCGCACGCAGCCCGGGACCGTGTGCCGCGCCCGCCGCGCTGGGCGGAGAGAGGCACGGGGAGCCCGCGCCTGGCCCCGCGGCCCCTCTCCAGGCGCGGGCCACGGGCAGGGCCGCTCCTTGCGCGCCAGGAGCGCACGCGGAGGGGCCAAGCGGCCGGCTCCTGCCTGCGCCTCCGCCGCCCTCCGCGGGTGCTTCAGCGCCCGGGAAAAGCAGGGGGCTGGCGGCAGCCCGAGACGCCCTTTTCTGCCCCTACCGAGCCATGACTAGAACCCGGGTTTGCATTCGTGAGAACGCTAGGACGGAAGCATTATTTTTAGGTAAGGTTTACATTCCGTTCTCGGGGCCACAGCAGGGGAAGCGCATTCAGCCCTGCAAGACTGGCGTCAGCCCTCGAAGGTAGACACGCGAGCGCCGCGGCTTTTATGGCAGAATCTTGCAAGGCTGAGCGCGCCTCCTTCCCTCTATTTTCGTGAGAACCTGGGAAGGGCTTGTCTGAGACCCTTACTCAGATTGCACTTCCACCCGGACTCCGATTTTACCCGCCCGTCGTCCTGTTCCTGGAGGTTCTTCCCTCAGCCCATTCCATGCAAGGAGTATGTCAGTTTTTGCTCCTCTCCCACCCCAGCCTCTCAGCTGGGAAAGGGATAAATCCCACAAAATGAGCGGTTCACACCTGGGGCTGCAGCCCGGCTCTCCCGGCCCAAACAAAGAAACAGACATGAGTGCTGAATTTTGGGGCATCCAAACTTTTAAGAAGTTTTTTGCTCACCTGCATATGTATGCATGGGTAGCGGATTTTGTTTTGTGGAATAGATGCGGGGCTGGTGACTATTCAGTGCCCATGCATTTTTTTTGTGGAATATATGGATCTTAGATACTGTACCATCACTGAAGAGGGATGTTTCTCATAAGGATATCTTCTGCCTCTGCTCCGCTTGCAGATGAATTCCATACGGAGCTTTAAAGCCTAGTTCTACCTTTTCTATTTCTACTCTAAACCCTTCGTAAAAAAATCCAGTGTGTCTGAGTACACCGCCTATGCCTTCCAGTTGGTGCAATGTGGGCAGCAGCCGATGGGCTTGCAAGGTAATCTCGGGTAGATTAGAGATCCGAGTTTACATAGGATAGGATCGTGTGGGGGTAAAACTCGGCTTTGTTGGCACGTGTGGCAAACAGGCCAAAATGTGCCACAACTGACCGATCCAATCTTCACCATTGCTAGGGAATGCGGCACAGGCATGACCAAGGTGGGTCATCTAGTCTACGCTTCCTCTAGATTAGTAAAAAGAAGTTTGTGTGCAAAAGCATCCATGGGGGTGGAGGGGATAAATGATGGCGGCAGCATCACACCTGTGTAACTTCTGCCCCTTTTCTTTGTGCGTCGTGTTGTGGCACTGGAGATCAGTGATGGCACACTGTATCAAGGCGTCGATGCCCACCTGCCATCCTTGTGTAGGAATGGGCCAAAACAGTTCAATTTTTTTTAAAAAAAAAACGATTGCTTTGTTGGCTCAATAGATGGATATTCATGGGATCCTTTATGGCACCAGAAGTGGCTAATTTATATGTGGAGGTTTTGAAGAAATCTTTTTTTTTAGCACATAATCCATAATTATATGCGATTTTTATTTTATTTTAATTTTGTGTGTGTGTGTCTTCAAGTCATTGTTGACTCCTGGCAACTGCCTGGACAAGTCCTTGCTCGGCAAGGTTTTTCAGAAGGGGTTTGCCCCTGCCCGTTTACCCAGGCTGAGAGAGAGCGGGACTGGCCCAGGGTCACCCATCTGGGGACTACGGTTTCTAGCCTGGTGCCCTAACCACGACGTCAAACCGTCTCTATATGTGATGTAATGTGTTGATCTCAATATCCTCAAGGACATTGACAGAAGTAAACTGCTTCCCTTTTTTAAAATGAAACCAGAACCAGCAGCTCCAAGACCGGCCACCCAGGTGGTTCCTCTCTTCTGCTGCGGCTCCCCAGGAGAACCGCCGAGAGCCATCACAACTACAGGCAGTCCTGCCCTTAATTAGCCTGCCCGGCCTCTCTCGTTTTAAAACACTCTAAATTGGGGGCCGTCCCCACATCTGCGGGCAGCAAATTCTAGTTCAGTTCAGCATTGTGTAAAGAAATCCTGGAGTCGTAGTTTTAATGGGGGATCTCAAGTTGTGCCGCCTTCACACCATGCCTGGCCGTATATTAGATCTCCCCTCCCAAGTTCGGTGATTTTTCCTCTTGGGGGTGGCACTAGCCTCCTTCTGTACCTTTTCCGGCTCTACGACCTTCTTTTTCAGGGGTGGTGACTAGAGCTCCACACAGCGTCCGAGTGAGCCTCCTCATAGCTTTATATAAGAGCATGACTGAAATTGGCTATTTGATTTTTAGCTCCATTCTTAGTTACTCAATTTGCCTTTTTTTTAGTGCAGACTGATACTGGCACCGAGTTACTCATTGCTGAGTTACCGATCCAGCATCCTGATTCATTACTGCTAGCTCAGTTGACCTTTATATATGCAGCTGGAGTTTTTGTGCCACTGTCCCAACTCTGCAGTTGCTTACACTGAATTGCCGTTTTGTGGCGCCTTCATCAAGCGGGGAGCACTTCAGTTTTACCACCCACCAGCAAACTTGGCAATCCTGCCCCCTCTACAAACACTAAAAGACCAGTGCCAATTCCTGGGGGACCCCCACACTGCACATCTCACCAGTGCGAGATGCCCATTTATCCCTACTCGGAGACGTCGTCAGGTAGAGACGTCCTCGCAGTATCTATCAGGTCCCACCCCTGCCTACTTTCATGTAAAAAAGGTAAAGGTTCCCCCCGCACATTTGTGCAGTCGTGTCCGGCTCTAGGGGCCGGTGCTCATCTCCGTTTGTTAGCCGAAGAGTCAGCGCTGTCCGAAGACGCTTCCATGGTCATGTGGCTGGCATGACGCACGCGGAACGCTGTTACCTACCCACCGAAGTGGTACCTATTAATCTACTTGCATTTGCATGCTTCGAATTGCTAGGTTGGCAAGAGCTGGGGCTGGTGTGGGAGCTCCCTCCGTCACGCGGGGCTAGGGATTCGAACCTCCGAACTTGCGATCGACAAGCCTGGCGTCTTACCCGCTGAGCCACCACGCCCCTTACTTTCATGTAGGCGCCCTCAAAAAAGAAGACTCGTGCAGGACTCCTGTTGGTCTTGCTTTTCAGCACAGCTCATTCTTGTGTCTGTTTGTTTTCTTCTTAATAAAAAAAGTCCACCGCTTTTGGTAGAACAGATGTTAAGCAAATTGCCCTATAACCAACCTCGACCCCTTTTTAAAAACTAGAGTCTCATCCATCATGTTTTCTGTTCTTGGGAACAGATGCTGCTCTTGAAGAGATGGTATGATTTTTAGAAGATCAGCAATTTCATGTCTGACTTTCGAAAGAATGCTCAGGTTGATACTATCTAGGCCCAGGGATTGATTTATATACAACAAGTCCGTTAGGCTTATAACTTAGTTTCTTGTTAATTTTATTTATCTCAATTAAGCCGATTCCCTGCCTGAAGAAAAAGGCTCAGCCAGCTCAGTCTCCAGGGGCACCCAACCATTTCCTGGGTGGCACTGATGCCAAGGTGCACCACCACGCTGGGCTCCTCCCCAGCACAACCTGCCAGACTATCTGTGCCCATTTCTCTACTAACCCAGGGGTCCTCCACTGCCACTCGGAGTTCCCTGGGAGCATTATGCCCACTCTCGTTTTCATCCCCCCCCCCAAAAAAGAGCCTGCAGGAGAAGGGGCGGGGGCACAGACAGCTGCTCTCCAGTCAGCCAGCTGGGGGAAACCTGGGGGTGGAACTCAGCAGTGGGAACATCTGCCCCACACCGTAAGGCTGCTGTGGAGGGTGGCGGCTGTGTGAAAATGGAGCAGCAGTGGAAGACGGTGGAACAGAAGCCAGAATCCTCAAAGCATGTTAGATGGTTTGTGTACCTCCTCACAAGTCTGAAATGTAAAATAATGAAGAGAATTAATTTTGTATTTACATGCATTGGAGAGGAAGGGATTACAGGAGAGTAAGCGGGCACACCATGGGGAATACACATTGAAAAGGCTGTTTGCCCAGCGCACTCCAGGCTCCGAACTCTTAGGAGGCAAACAAAAGCAGAAGGTGTGAAACTGATTGAAGTCTTGTCAGTTACAGGCAGCTGCTGCAAGTGGGCTCATTAAAGTTGCAGAGCTGAGCTTGTTAACTTGTGGTTTGCACTTTTTAGGGCTGTGCTGTGCTGTGCTGTGCTGCAGAGAAAACCAACTAAGAAAGAGAGCCCTTGTTTAGTAAAAAACGGGTCAGGCACAGGACAACACGTACTAACTGACTATAATGGTGAACACATGACAGAGACACTGCGAAGGTCGTAAATGCAAGCATTGGTCACAAAGTTACTTTTTCATCACTGTCGTAACTTTGAATGGTTGCTGCCCAAGGCGGTCGCTAAGTGAGGTCTACCTGTACAGGTAGTCCTCAGTCTGCGACCATTCCAAGTTGCAATGGCGTTGAAAGAGTGGTGGTTATGACCAGTCCTCGGAGTTCCGGCCATCCCAGCACCCCCACAGGCACGTGATCGCCATTTGAAAACTTCCTTGCCGGCTTTCCCAGAAAGTCAATGGGGAAGCCAGCAAGGAAGGTCGCAAGTTGCTGAGGTAAGTCTCCCCCACCCACGCACCCTCCCCACCCCCTCTGCGCCCATGTTGCACTAGCCATTTGCACACCCCCACACCCCCATCCCGACCCATGCCGCACCCCCACACACACTCCCCAACGCATGCCCCTCATGCACACCCTGACCTGCACTCCTTGCACACCCCTGTGCACCCTCCCCAACCCATGCCACACCTCGTGCATCCCCTCGCACCCCCGTGCACCCTCCCTGTCCCACACCTCTCACTCACCCCCACGCACCTTCCCCAACCTGCACCGTGACTCTTGCGCACCCTCGCATGCTGCACCCCACGCATCCAACCCATGCCAGACCTCTTGCACACCCCCTTGTGTACCCTCCCTAACCCTTGCCACACTTTTCATGCACCCTCCCCAATCCATGCCTCTCTTGCACCATCGTGCATCCACACACACCCTCCCCGACCCGTGCATTCACTTGTGCGCACCCTGGCACACCCTCCCCAATCCTGCCCTGCACCCCTGTGCACCTCCTTGCTCCCTCCCCCACCCAGCAGCAGCTATTTGCCTGCCTGTGGGCCTGGAACTGACGGGTTGTGGGAAGCCGGCAGGAAGCTGCCATGCCTAACCACCGTGGGGTTCAGTTAATGACAGCAACCGGGACTGCAGGGATTGTTGTCACTAAGTGATGCGGTCGTGCTTTACGACCACATCGCTTAGCGACGGAAGTTCCAGTCCCAGTTGCCGTCGTACGTCAAGGACTACCTGTATGCATAAAGTCCCAATCTCTTATAAATTGTCTGAATTTCATTGAACTAAATTGGGGTCCATTATCCATTATGATCTCTTCAGGGATTCCATGTGTTGCAAAGAAGACTTACAATTTATTTTTTTATTTTATTTATTTATTTTCTATCCCACCTTTATTATTTTTATAAATAACTCAAGGTGGCCAACATAGCTAATACGCCTTCCTCCTCTTCTTTTCCTCACAACAACAACCCTGTGAGGTGAGTTGGGCTGAGAGAGAGCATCTGGCCCAAAGTCATCCAGCCGGCTTTCCTGCTTCAGGCGGGACTAGAACTCTCAGTCTCCTGGTTTCTAGCCTGGTGCCTTAACCACTAGACCAAACTGCAAAATCACAGCTTGGCAAGGTAATTTTTTCTCTGAAATCCAAATATATCCATACCCAATTCCTGCCAAATATGATAGGCAATTCATACTTTTCTGTTGGTTCTTTAAAGTTCCAGTTCCTGAAAGTCTGACATAGTTTGACCCGCTGTCTGTATCTGAGTGTTCATACCTGGCCAAGAGACAACATGTTTAGCCATTCTCTTGCACAACTCAAGACCCAGGCCACCATATTTTTCCCAAACGTCAGGTCTACTACTGTCATTCTCTCATTTTTGAAAAGTAAATGTTCATTGGTATTCAGCTCTTCTCTATAATTGCACTAAATTGTTATGTTATCTGGAACTTCCTTTGCTGAGGCCACCCTGTTAAAAGCATCCTCTTTAATAATTCTAAAATCTTACCATTTAATGTAGCATCTTTAAATTATTTAAGTTTTCTCTCACAGAGAGGTAAATAATACATCATCGTATGTATCAGAATAAGCCAAACACAATTCATCTCACACCTCAGCTCTACAATCATCAACAGTGTGTTCTAATGTTAAATCATTTATCCTTAACAGTTTCTCTCTTACTCTTTCAGATCTCCTTCCACACATTACACAATCCATCATTAAAGAGACACTTGTCCAAACTCGCAAGAATGTGCTAAAAGTGTTAACTCTGTTCCATGAGCATCAACACCTTCACCTTTTCTTTGTAAAAAAAAATATGCCTCGGTAACATATAAATTTTGAACTGTGGTGTTGGAGGAAAATTCTGAGAGTGCCTTGGGCTGCAAGAAGATCAAACCAGTCCATCCTCCAGGAAATAAAGCAGGCTGCTCACTTGAGGGAACAATATTAAAGGCAAAACTGAAGTACTTTGGCCACATAATGAGAAGACAGGATACCCTGGAGAAGATGCTGATGCTGGGAAAGTGGAAGGCAAAAGGAAGAGGGGCCGACCAAGGGCAAGATGGATGGATGGTATTCTGGAGGTGACGGACTCAACCGTGGGGGAGCTGGGGGTGGCGACGGCCGACAGGAAGCTCTGGCGTGGGCTGGTCCATGAAGTCACGAAGAGTCGGAAGCAACTGAACAAACCACAGGGACTGGTTGTGTATTAAGGTGGCAGTTGTGTACACAGACGGGCTGTGTGAGAGGGAGGGGGTGCTTGCCAAGCTACTGAATCCAAACAGGCCGATTGCCAGAAGTTTGCTAAGGCATTTCGGGGGCGGGGGGAGAGGAGGAGGATCCAACGGACTACCTAACGATGTTTGAGCGGGTGGCTAGAACACAGGGCTGGCCAAACAAGCTGGATTAGCTCCGTGTTTGGCGGGGAGAGCCCTTCAGTGTTCAAACAATTGCCGGTAGCTCAAGCAGGAGATTACAATGCTGCGGGGAGGCCCTTCTCCAATGCTATGAGGTAACCCCTTGGGCAAAGTTCGGGGCCGTGTGTTCTTTCGAAGGGACAGCGGCAGGAGCGGCGGCCTGGAACCCAGAAGCACTGATGGCCCGCCGCCGCCGCTGCCCCTTCGAAAGGGCAGGCTCCAGGGAACCCGAAAATGACCTCGGTTCCGGCAGGGAGGTGAAAAGCCTTGCCGCGCGCATGCGCGCTGCCAGGCCGCTTCCCGCTGCACAGCTGATTGGTGTGGAGAATTTCCACCCCGGCCCCCCGCCCCGCCCCGATCAGCTCTTGCAGCAGGGAAGCGGCCCGATAGCAAGCAAGCGCAATTTTCGCCTCCCTGCCAGAACTGAGGGCATTTTCATCAGCGCTTCTGGGTTGTCGCGCGACACACTTGGGGCCCCCAGGCAACACTGTATTGTGTCGCGATACACAGTTTGGAAAGCCCTGGTATCTTCTCTCAATACAAATGTTTCTGTCATTCCATTCCATTCCATTCCATTCCATTCCATTCCATTCTATTATTTATTTATTTATTTATTTATTTATTCATTCATTCATTCATTCATTCATTCATTCATTCATTCATTCATTCATTCAATTTATCACCGCCCAACTCCCTCAAAGGGACTCTGGGCGGTTTACAATCCAACACAAATTCTAATACAAATATGAATAAAATTAAATAAACATTAAAATAAGCAATTTAAAATACAATAAATATAATAAAATCAAGATGGTAGTATCTTCTTTAAAACATTGGAAAGGTCAATTCTAGGGCCATCCTAAGGTATTAGCCATCCCCAAGAGTGTATACTCTTCTTCCCGCCCCAGGCCTGTTGGCAGAGCCAAGTCTTGAGTTTTTTCCGGAAGTCCAGGAGCGAGGGGGACTGTCTTAACTCCGTGGGAAGAATATTCCACAGAGCAGGCGCTACTGCAGAGAAGGCACGCTTCCGTGACCCCGTTAGATGGAATTCTTTAACTGATGGGGTCCGTAGCATGCCCTCCCTGCATGACCGGATGGGATGGGACGATGTAATGGGGATAAGACGGTCCCTTAGGTAACCTGGTCCCATGCCATGAAGGGCTTTAAAGGTCATAACCAACACTTTGAATTGGTCCCGGAAGCAAACTGGAACCCAGTGCAGCTCGCGTAACAAAGGTGTTACGTGTGTCCGATAAGGGACTTCCAAATAATAATAAGGAAGTTTTATTTTGTAAAGGGTTTCAACTCCTTTTAGTCTCTTTTTCCTTCCCCTCTGCTGTATCTCTCCCGTGATTTCAAAATTAGGAAGGGAATACTCTGAGGTTGTATACTGCCAGCTTATATATTTTTCTTATATGTAACCAATGCTGACCTAGAAGAAATAGAAATGTCAATTAAGATTGCTGGGAGGGACATCAATCACCTCAGATGTGAGGACAGTATGAAGGCTGCAAGTGAGGAAGACTTGCTGAATGTGTCAGAAGGAAGGGCTGAAGCCAGGCCAGCTGGTCAGTCTTTCAAAAACTTACGGTTACCTCAACAGGTACTTCCAACCCAATGCAAAGAGGTAGAATTGAAGAAGGGGTGGACTACATTGCTAGGCTCAGCAATTCCCAGGGGTGGTAAATGGAGCCATGAAACAGAGACACCTGCTTCTCGGGAGAAAGGCAGGCTGGTCTAGAGGAAATATTAGTGGGGCAACCTCGTACTGACAACAGAGGCCTCCGTCAGGGCCATGGGGACCCACTTGTAAGGCATGGCTGCGAAAGCTGGATCATCAGGAAAGCTGAGTGAAGACAAATGGAAGGCTGAGAATTGTGGCGCTGGAGGTTATCGGGAACCATAGGAAGAATTCAGTACTGGATGCACTCACACCTGCGAGCACTAGCCATGAAGGTAAAGCTAAGTGTGTTTTGGACACACACTGGGAAGACAAGCATCACTGGAGAAGATCCTGATGCTTGAGAAAAATGGAAGGCAATGAGAAAAGAGGCAGGCCAAAGACAAGGGGGCTAGATGCCGTGGCTGATGACCCCAGCAAGTGCACACGAGGATCGAAGGAGATTCAGGGACAGGGGACCCTAACAACACGTCCCCTGGGTCACAAAGAGCCCAAAGTGGCTGAAGGAGGGCTGAGGAAGGGCTGGGATATATTAGGCGCAGCTCCCCAAGAGGAGGTCTGCTGAAGTCCCTGGGACAATGGAGGAGGCATCAAGCCATCTCTGGGGCGGCCCCACAAGGGGGGGCAGGCTTCCTCCAGAGGCGCTTCTCCGTGTATTTACCAATCTATGTCTGTGTTGCACATAGTCTATTTTTAGTCCATTTGTATGTGGCGGGCATTCTTTTGTCACAACGCACAAACCTCCATCTTGACTTTTCTGACCCAAGCCTGCGGACACCCTTGGCTGAAGCATTGCTTTTTTTCATTACCCTTTTCTGACTTTCTACAGTGGGAATTCCCCGGAGGCCGCTTTTCTCTCCCCGTCCTTGAGTTCTCCCGGCGTAGCAGCTCCCCGTCCTCCTCGGCCCCCCGGGTGTTTAAAAGCAGCCCCGCCCCCCGCCCCAAAGCACGTTTCTTCTGGCTCTAACAGAAAGGGGGAACCCCTGCTCCAAGGGGCCCAACCAGCCCGCACGGACGGCAGACCCCCTGCGCCAAAGGGGTTCCCGCCGGGCGCGAGCGAGGGGGTGCAACGTGCCCCGCCGCCGGGAGGTGGCGGCAGAGCCCTCCGGTCGTGCTCGGACGGGACGGGCCGGGCCGGACGGGGGGGCGCTGGGCTCTCAGAGGCTTCCCGGCCCTCCTTGGCCCGAAGGGGGAGCTCTGCCCTGGTCGCCGAGCGGCCTTTGGGGGAGAGGAGCCGGTTTTCCCGGCCGCCGCGTCTTTCTCTGCGGCTGCTTCAGCTGCCATGGCAACCGTTTGGCGAAAACGCAGCTCTCCCGCTTCCACGCGAGCCCCTGCGCACCCCCCCCCCCGAAAAGCGCCCAGGAAGCGCTGCGCCAGATCCAGGCTGAGCCGCTTTCTCCGCCCTGCACCGCGCAGGGGAGATGCTTCTCCGTCCCAGCCCCTTCCCCAGACCCCAGATCCGCGGTGCGGGGTCCCTCCCTCGGGCGCGCCTGCAGACCTGCAGCTCCCGGACGCACCCGGGTTTGCTGAACAAACGCCTTCCTTCGCCCCTGTCGTTATCTTTGACTTTGAGGCCGTTTCGATAAAGAGCAGGCGGCGGCAAACAACCCCGGAGTAACCCGGTCCACATTCCCCAGCCAGCGGGACTGCAGGGAGGGGCGGCGGGGGGGGGGGTAGTGGCTTTGTGAACACATCCACTTTTTTTCCTTTGGGAGGAAGATAAATTCAGGGAAATGAGGGTGTTTCTTAGTTAATTATCGTTTGGGCTCCTCTTCTGAATAATGGTAGCAACATGTACCTGACCTCAGCTGACCTTGAGAGAGCTAAGGGAGGCTGGACCTGGATGAGAGACCACCAGGAGATCCCCAGGCTGCAGGCCAGGCTGCGAGGTTGCAACACCCCTTTCCCCGCACCACCAACACTGTGGAACGGCCTCCAGTGGACGTCAGGCCGGCTGCCTTTGCCCCTGAAGACCCGGCTGTTTCGGGGCGCCTTGCTCCAATGGGTGTCTTTTTACCCCATTTACTTGGCATTATTGCCGTGCCGTTGTGTTTTTATGTTTTGCTATTGGGCATCTTTTATATTGCATTTTTCCACGTAAGCTGCTGAGACCCGTTTGATCTGTTTCATAAATAAATAAATAAATTAAATGAACCTTTTGGTGGAACAACCATTTCCTTTAATGGATAAAAGCCTTGGGGGCCCCCGCTTGAAAGGGAAGGAGTGCCTCTGGGCTCGTGCGCCACCTCCGTGAGGGTCCGAGGGAAGTCACGGCCAACGGAGGCTGGATTTCCGTCCCTTCCTGGAAGACCGGAGCTCCCCGTGACCGCTGTCCTTCACAAGGAGACGTCTCTGCTGCCCTTAAGGTCTCTCGACTTGGAACAGGTGAAGCTCTTTGTTTTCTTAAAGTAGCACTGGGAACGCTTTAGGGATGGACAAAGCACACCTGGCATGTTTGCACACTCTGGTTTCAGAGCTCATTGGGGCAGAGCCTGGCCTCAGTCGAGGGCCGTGTCCCCCCCACAACGCCCCCACAACGCCCCGGTGCTTCCTGGCTGCTCTTCTGCGAGAAGGGCATCCCCGAGGTTCAGTCGGATCCTCCTGGGTGCTGGGTGTGAGGGAAGCATCATTTTTTCCACCAAGGCTGAGGAGTTGCAGTGGATTAGGAAGATAAGCTGTTGAGGGAGAAGAAGGCTTTCGGGTTTAGATCATTTATTTATTTATTATTACATTTATATCCCGCCCATCTCCCCCACAAGGAGGGACCCTGGGCGGTTCACAACAATTTAAAAGAATTAAAACAATAAATATCAATAATAATAATATAAAATTACACACACACACACACACACACACACACACACATATATATATATATATATATATATATATATATATATATACACACACACACATACATATACATATACATATACATATACACACACAGAGACATATATATATATGTGTGTGTGTGTGTGTGTATACACACACACACACACACACACACACACACCTACAGCATCATATAATTTGATCCAAAGGTGGTAGATCTTATTCCACTGATCAACAAGGCTGGTCGAAACAGATCTAAGGGGCCAGCCAACCCCAAGACTGGCTATTCCCCTCCCCTCCCCACGCCTGATGACATAGCCAGGTCTTCAGATTTTTTCTAAAGTCCAGGAGAGAGGGGGCCGATCTTATTTCCTGGGGAAGAATATTCCAAAGGGCAGGGGCTACTGCAGAGAAGGCACGCCTCCTAGACCCCGTCAGGTGGAACTCTCTTGCAGACGGGGTTCGTAGCGTGCCCTCTCTGCAGGACCGGGTGGGACGGGTCGATTGAACGGGGATGAGCCGGTCCTTCAGGTATCATATCGCCCAACCCTTTGCAGCCCCGACTGCCTGTGGATGGGCTAATGGTCTAGTCTAGTGCTTGGGAGGAAAAGTCTTTCAGGAAACAAAGAAACTCTGCAAATATTAATTACTAGTGATATTCATTGCGATCACTCGTAGCTGAGTAAGATTGTCTTCCAAGGGTAAAATGTTAACAGTGGATCCGTAAGTGGCTGTAAAGGCCAATTCTGGATCCGCACAACCTCCCACAATGAGGGCATAGGTTTCCGGGTGGGAGACGGTCATGATGAGGGTTTGCTTGATGTGCCTTCCTCTTAGCTCGTTTCTCCCTTTCGCCCTGTACTCGTGCTTCTTCAAAGTCCATAGCGCCATTAATAAAGGCTGACCTCCAATTGAAACGCTCATGAGTTAGGGCTTCCCAGTTCTCAATGCTGATATTACATTTTTTTAAAATTAGCTTTGAGAGTGTCTTTGAATACTTTGAATACCTGTTCTGCCGTTGAGGACTTTCTTGGATCGTTCTTTGTCTGGTTCCTCCCCCTGGACCTTACTGCCATGGGTGACCCTGCCAGGAGTACACGACTCCCGACGGCTTCGCTCACAGGGTTCATTGGGAACACACAAGCCCACTCACCACAACAAGGTGACGATCCAGCAAGTGAGTCACAGATGAATAGATGAATCTTGATGAAGTCGAGACTGCCAAGTCCTGAAGCCTGCAACAGGGCACCGAGACTTGGATAGCTCTATGTGGATCCTGCAAGATGAAATTTCTCCCAAATAGAGTAGTAGAAAATGGTTTCATTTCAAGGCCAACTGAGGCCTTTTAGGTGGGCATGACCCATTGTGTGGCCAGCTGGAGAAGCTCTCTGGATGGCTTAAGCACCTACACTTGATCTTGCTGTCTCAGACGTCTGCAAGGCCAGGTGCTCAAGATTCAGCTGGATGATGGTAATGGTGATGATGGTGGTGGTGGTGGCGGTGGCGGCGGCGGCGGTGGCAACAATGGCAAGGACAATGACCTCAGGCTGAGAGGACCCTGAAGATGGGCCAGGCTCCCTTTGGTCTGAACCTCACTCTCATCAGAGTTTTCTGCTGCAGGTTTTCATCAAACGCTGAAGGTCTTTATGTAGGAAACTGGCAGCCTCTCCAAGTGGGAAGGAAACAGATGCTGCAAGGACTGTTGTAGGGTATAATAACAGAATCTTGGGAGCCTGCCAGCATTTCCTTCTGCCCCCTCTCAGACCAAACCGAATCAAGGCAGGGCTATTTTCAGTTTCTTCCTCATGCCTTCCCCCGAACTCAGCTGCCTTTCATTTTCCACTTGCGGCTCCTGCTATCTCTCTACATTCCCCTCCAGAAATGCAATCAGAATCTTTTTCTTCTTCTTTTTGCTTATCCAGCTGTATTCCAGTCTGTCTGATCTACAAATGCTTCCATTATTTAATCGAGCAGGACCTATACAGTCACCTCTGCCTGGTTCCCTTCATTCATGTGGTTCCAAATATTGACAAGCCAGCTGTTTACCATCATTTGGGAATTACGGTGCGGTATTTGCTTTATTTAAACAATCTCCGCAAGTGAAGGCGAATCCATATTCCAGCAGTGGGCAACCGAAGGCCACGTGGCTTTAGTGCTGACCGGGTTCCAGATGCAAAGTTTTCCAGGGAAGCGAGATAGAAGTCTTCGGACAACGCCGGCTCTTCGGCTAACAAACGGAGATGAGCACCGGCCCCTAGAGTCGGACAGGACTGCACAAATGTGCGGGGGGAACCTTTACCTTTACTGTACATATGAAAATTTACCATATATAAAAAATATATGCATGCGGAGTGAGCTCCCGCACTAGCCCCAGCTCTTGCCAACCTAGCAATTCGAAAGCATGCAAATGCAAGTAGATTAATAGGTACCACTTCGGTGGGAAGGTAACAGCGTTCCACGCGCGTCATGCCGGCCACATGACTGCGGAAGTGTCTTCGGACAACGCCGGCTCTTCGGCTAACAAACGGAGATGAGCACCGGCCCCTAGAGTCGGACAGGACTGCACAAATGTGCGGGGGGAACCTTTACCTTTACTGTACATATGAAAATTTACCATATATAAAAAATATATGCATGCGGAGTGAGCTCCCGCACTAGCCCCAGCTCTTGCCAACCTAGCAATTCGAAAGCATGCAAATGCAAGTAGATTAATAGGTACCACTTAGGTGGGTAGGAAACAGCGTTTTGTGCGTGTCATGCGGCCACATGACCGTGGAAGCGTCTTCGGACAACGCCGGCTCTTCGGCTAACAAACAGAGATGAGCACCGGCCCCTAGAGTCGGACACGACTGCATAAATGTGCGGGGGGAACCTTTACCTTTTACCACTTCAAACGGGATCCGCCCAGAGTCTACTGTCCTGGAGATGGGCGGTGATAAATTCGAATAATAAATAAGTAATAAAATCAGGCCTTCCCCTCGGGCAGGTCCAGCCTAGCGAAGGAATGGAGATGGCTCTCCACCCAGGGACAGGTCCTTCCCTAGGGCTCCTGCAGGTAGGGGCCCTGTGGTTGAGTGGCGGGGGCAGGGGCACAGCCTTTGCATGCTCATTGCAGAAGAGTAGGGAGAAGCACCCCCCCCCCCCCAGGCAGTTGCTGCTGGGAGCCTTTTCATCCTGTTTTTCTTGACTTCCCGCCTGGCCCGGCCTCGGGTCCTCAGGCCTTTGTCACAGCCCCCAGGCAGGCTTCCTCGCCTGATCCTGTCCCAGTGATCTCTGCTCTTCTACAAGTTCCTGTGCAGGAAACCCTCAGTCGAAGGCCTGCTTTCCCGGAGCCTTCTTAAGCAGCCAGAAGACCCCCTTTCTAGCATCAGCCCCGCGAGCACCTCGGCCCCAGATAAGCCTGCAAGCGGCAGCGGGCCATGACTTCGTTGGGCGGGCTCTCCAGCTGCTTCAGAGGCCACGGTGCTTTTCCATCAGATGCTGTGAGGCTTTGGGGACAGGACCACCGATCCCCCTTCAGGACAAGCCGGGCTTCTGGGCTTTCGGGTTGGCCGATGTGCCACTGGGCCCAGCAGGGTGGGCCACCTGAAGGAACAGTCCACCGCTGCATGGTAATGCAGTCTGTCGCCCAGTTGCCCACATGGACGGAGGTTTGCCAGCCCTGCACTATCCAGTCCAGGTGATGCTCTTTCATCTCTCATCCACAAGGATGGAAAAGGCATCACTTATTAGACACGTTTTCCTCTGGATCCAGTTCTCTCCATTGCCGTATCAATGCCCCACATCCCAGTCGAGAGAGATGCTCCAGAAGGATGTGATGGTTGACATTCCACGGCCACGGAAAGGCTGCAGAAAACCAGATGGAAGCTCTCCTGGCCCCGAGGAGAGCAATCACGAGGACAGTCTGGATTATAAAACTCATGAGACTCGCGCTTTCAATCCAGACTTCTGCACCGTAGCAGCACTAGTAATAACCAGATTCACGATTACTCTGAGTCATCCTCTGCAGAAAACTCCCCACCCCAAAGGTCTGTGCCTGGACACACTTCCCTTCCCCGTTTTCACAAGAATAAACGAGAACTGATTGGCAGCCCCCCCCCACCCCCGCCCCATGTTTCTATGCTCAAAGTGATGGCAAATGCCTTTGTCTTCCAGATTGCCCTTCGGAGGGTGCTTTTGCTCCGTCCTGGCTGACACCCCCCCCCATCAAAAGACAGCAGTCCATGGCCAT
Organism: Charina bottae; assembly: GCA_023362775.1. Lineage (NCBI taxonomy): Eukaryota > Metazoa > Chordata > Lepidosauria > Squamata > Charinaidae > Charina > Charina bottae. The sequence goes on along the minus strand of JALMGJ010000019.1, from coordinate 1,072,148 downwards.
TTCTGCAGCACTTTGACATGTCTCAGGATTGCCACCCCTGGTGATGGACTCGTGGGCTCATCCTGCACGGGCCCTGGAGCTGCACCTTCACCCAAAAGTTTGATCGCTCAGCCTCAATTATTTATTTATTTATTTATTTATTTATTTATTTATTTATTTATAATTCGATATTACTCTCCACTGCCTCCTCCTCCTCCTCCTCCTCCTCATTCAGATCCCCCCTCCCTGATTTGTTATTTGGTCAAACATACTTGTTTCTCTCCTATTCTGTCACCTTCCAGTTCCTTTTTTTTCATGCTGAAGTCATGCTGGATTTGCAATTAGTTGTTGCAATAAAAGATTTTGAAAATGCGGTTCTGCGTGGCTTACTGATTTTCTCAGCAATGTGCTAGCAATTTATAACATTTATAATGCCAGTTTGGTCTAGTGGTTCAGGCAGCAGGCTAGAAAGCAGGAGACTGAGTTCTAGTCCTGCCTTGGGCATGAAAGCTGGCTGGGTGACTTTGGGCCAGTCACTCTCTCTCAGCCCTAGGAAGGAGCCAATGGCAAACCAGGAGACTGAGAGTTGTAGTCCTGCCTTAGGCAGGAAATCCGGCTGGTTGACCTTGGGCCAGTGCCTGTCTCTCAGCCCTAGGAAGGAGCCAACGGCAAACCAGGAGACTGAGAGTTCTAGTCCTGCCTTAGGCAGGAAAGCCCACTAGGTGACCTTGGGCCAGTCCCTGTCTCTCAGCCCTAGGAAGGAGCCAATGGCAAACCAGGAGACTGAGAGTTCTAGTCCTGCCTTAGGCAGGAAAGCCGGCTGGTTGACCTTGGGCCAGTCCCTGTCTCTCAGCCCTAGGAAGGAGCCAATGGCAAACCAGGAGACTGAGAGTTCTAGTCCTGCCTTAGGCAGGAAAGCCCGCTGGGTGACCTTGGGCCAGTCCCTGTCTCTCAGCCCTAGGAAGGAGCCAATGGCAAACCAGGAGACTGATAGTTCTAGTCCTGCCTTAGGCAGGAAAGCCCGCTGGGTGACCTTGGGCCAGTCCCTGTCTCTCAGCCCTAGGAAGGAGGCAATGGGAAACCAGGAGACTGAGAGTTCTAGTCTCGCCTTAGGCATGAAAGCCGGCTGGGTGACCTTGGGCCAATCCCTCTCTCAGCCCAACCCACCTCACAGAGTTGTTGTTGTGGGGAAAAGAGGAGGAGGAAGGGGTATTAGGTATGTTCCCCACCTTGAGTTATTTATAAAAATAATAAAGGCAGGATAAAAAAACTAAAAAAACCCATTTAGTTCCAAGGTTGCAAATTACTCGCCCTATATTCTGCTTTCTTTCTTAAAGATGAAATATTTCCTTTGTTCTTAACTTGACTTGGGAATCTACTTTACTGTATTGTCTAATAGTTTACAAGCCGGGATACTCTGTAGCAGCAGCCGAATTGTTTTGCTTGTGGCGCTGACCCTGGATCTTCCGAACAGGCTTCCCAGGCATTCTCTTCGGCCCGAGGGCGTCCTTTTTTCCTGCTGGCTGGGAGCAGAATTCAGCAATGCTTTGACCCTTTGACCCTCACAGTCCCTCATCTGTTCATGCCTCTCCTTGTCTGGCTCAGATACATGTCCAATTCTCCCAAAATACCCTGCAAATGTACTTTTCATTAGAAATTTCCTCCTTGTGGTTTTAAATTTTTTGTATTTTTATCTGTATTTTTATGGCTGGCAAGGCGAGGGAGGAGGCAGCGGCTCCTTTCTTGGGCAGTATCCAAAGACATCTATTCCCTGTGGCAAAAAGGATGTTCTCGCTCTCATGGTCCCTCGGGAAAAGCTCAGGGTTCTTGGAGCGGGATGAGCCGGCATCAAGAGTTTCTCCTTTAGACAGTCGGGTTAGGGAGGCAAAAAAGTTTGCAGCAAGCCAGGGGGCCAGACCTTATCTTCCTGCCTGCCTCTGGGATTTGCTGGTCCAGGTGGTTTTGCTTTGCTTTGCTTTGCTTTATTGTTTTCAGCCACATGCGCTGTATCCCTGCAGCCCTGAATGCCCAGGGGCAGCCCAGTTTTCCACTGATAACAGAAGCATTTCAGAGAGATCTCTGTGGCTCCAAGCAGAAGAAACATGCCGAGCTTCATACCTTCTCCTGGGCTTCCGGTTCCCTTCAATTCCTTTGCCTTCCTGGCAGCTGGAGGGCTGGATGCCCCCCCCCCCACCATATTCAGAAGACGTGAAGCAGGAGGGACAAGGCTCAGTAGCTCTGTTCTCTGGCAGTGGCTGGAACAGGAGAGTTGCTGGGCCCTGCGCTGGAGGATCATCTCTCCACCCTGCTGTGCTTCAGCATCGAGAGCCCCTGTGCATGCACAGAAGCCCCAGGTATCCAGCGAAGCGAAGCGAAGCAGCGGCTCTACTCGATGGCTTAGCAGCGAAGTACGGCTGTGCAATTAACGTCACTAGGGTTCACTTTCTCGTCCTTCGTTGGTTAACATGTGCAGCAGTAAAAGAGTTTTTACATTAAAAGTCCATGTTGTCAGTGCAATATGGAAACAGGAAACCGTTGGTGAGGCTGCTCAGGAAGGCCGGTTCACACATACATGATTCATTTGTCAGGTCTGCGCCCTGCTTTTCATAGCGGAACTCCACAATCTACGCCTAGCCCCCTCCTCCCGACTCTTCCCCGTAACAACCAGCCTGCCGGGTAGTGGCGCTGCGAGAGGGAGGCTTCCGTGGAGAGGAAGCTGGGCCTCCCCCGGCCTCGAGGGTCTTCCCCACGGCCCAGCCGGCCCTTCGGCTTGGCCGCTCACACTCGAAGAGCAGCTCCTCCGCCCCCCGGCCCCCCGAACTGAGGTGAGCAGACACAGAGAAGCGCTGTGTCTGTGCCAGACTTGCACACGGCCCTTTAATGGCTGGAGAGGAGAAAACAGACTGACAGTGGGCACGTCGTATTCGGGGTTTTTTTTAGCACAAAACAAACACGAGGCTTGGCCTAACGCATCTCCTGGCTCGGCGAGACAGAAACAGGCCCATCGACCGCTCCAGCTAACCGCTGCACAGCCAGCAGGGTTTGGAAGCAACCTGTCATGGGTCGTGACGGCATTAATGTCACGTTTCCGGAAGGTTATGGGGGGTTTAGTTTTATCCCTGCCTGCTGCCTCTGCTTTCCTAGCCCTGTCACTTTCTGGAGGGAAGGATGTGAGCTCTGCCCACCTGGGGGGGGGGGGGCAGAAGAGGCTGGTGTGCCCGAGCCCTGTGCCCCCCAACCTTCAACGCACGGAGGATGGGCCTGGTGCTGCTGCCAGGGATGGAACCAGGGTCTGTGTCACTCAGGGCAAACATGGATTCTGCACCACCACCCCGTGGGTTATTTTGTCATTTTGGCACCCTCCCAGTGCGGCGCCCAGGGCACATGCCCCGCTTGCCCCCCCCCCCCCCGTTGCGGCCCTGGCTGCTGCTGGGGGAGCGGAAAGAGACAGCGGCCCAGCCAGTAAAGTGCTAACGGGGAAGGAAAAGCCTGCTGGGAAGCAGCAGGCTCAGGGGGGCAAGTCTACTGGGGACCCCTGAACCCAAGGCAGGAAATCACAGCCTTGGGGGAAGACGTGAAGCTGTCCACCCCTCCCCATTTTTGCATGTCCTTTCTGAGGAGATCTGCAGGTTTCCTGCCATCCGCAGTCTTCCCCGGGCAGCGGACAGGGCCCTCGACCGAGGTGCTCTCTGTGGTGCCCCTTGGCCCCCTTCCCGGCACAGCGGGGCTTCACCCTGTTGCGTGCTCGCCCTCCTATCTGGATCTCCTACACCCACACTCAGATGCCCCTGAGCTCAGAGCAGCAGCGGCCGCAGCAGACTCCGCAGGAGGGCTTGGTCAGAGGCAGGGATCCAGACTCCCTGTCTAGAGAGCAACCACCCTCCGGACTTGGTCTCGGCAGCACCCAACTTCTTCCCAAGAGATCCATCCTGAACGTTAGCGTGGGCAGGCCGTGCCACGAGGTGAGCCTTGCAACTTGCACGGCCGCCCATCTCACAGCAACTCTGGGTGGCGCACGAGCAAATTATCAACGATCATTAACAAAGAAACCACATCAGAGCCTTAGATGCTGCCCTGCAAGCTGCGAAGACCAGCTTATGGAGTACAAAGGAGAGACGCTTGCTCCGAGGTTCGGTGCTGGGATGCTACCTCTGGGCCTGAACTGGCCGGGCCGTTCTGCTGGTTCTCTCTTCTCCTTGCTGGAAGCAGAAAAGCGAGGGAATCGACGCTTCAAGGTTACCGTTTTAATCTATTCGGATTTGTTCTAAATAGTGCCTAAAATTGAAACGATCTATTATTGAAAAGTTTGTCAAGCAAGGTTCATTTTTAGGATGCCCCCAAGGAAGATGAACCCTTGAATGAACCTTTGCCCGTGTTCATTCAAAATGGGAACTTCATAAAACTGGGTTAAGAACTTAGGTTGACACCACCCTTTCCAGGACACCCTGGCTCACGCTTCCTGTGCGGTTCTCACTCTCTTCTCCACTTCCTCCGGTGCCTTCCTGACATCTCTCTGGCCTCCTGCCAAGCCCTTTGGGAAATCTGTTTCCTGCCTCGGTGGGGTTTCTCTTCCGGGGCAGAACGGCAAGAGGAGCCCAGGCCCTGCAAGAGGCTTGAGCAGCTCTGACCCTTGTGGGAAGCGCATCACCCAGAGCCAGAGGACTGGATCTGTGGCCGGGCAGATGCCGAGAAGGGCTGGACTGGCTGACAACCAAATGCTCACAAATGCTCCCTGCCATCTGGGTGGCCTTTTGATCCTATCAGACCCCCTCGCGGGCTCAGATCACACACACGACGGCTACTTGGACTGCCCACTTCGCCATCCCCCTCCCTGTAGATCAGGGCTTTCCAAAGTTTTCCCGCGGCGACACACCAACCGCCGTTGGTGTGTCGCTGCGGGAAAACCCGGAAGTGCCGCCATTGCGGCAGCGCGCAAAAACCCAGAAGCGCTGCTGCCGCTTTCGGGTTTTTGCGCACCGCCGTTGGTGTGTCGCCGCGGGAAAACCCAGAAGCGCTGATGATCAGCTCTTCCGGGTTGTGTGGCGACACACTTTTGTGTCGCGACACAGAGTTTGGAAAGCTCTGCTGTAGATGCTGCTAGAGCAGCCGCTAGCCTGTAGCTCTCCCCGCAGAGCGATGCGTTCCTCTTCCTTGTAAATACACACCCCTGTGAATGTGTGAGGCAGCAGCTCCTCTTCCTCGGAAATACACACCCCTGTGAATGTGTGAGGCAGCCTCCTGGGATGCCCACATCCGCCTTCTTCCCCTTTTCATTGAGGTCACTGGAACCTCCTGCCTGCTATCTTGTTCTGCATGTCTTTAGAAGGCTTTACAGGATGGACAAGTAAACAGGCAGTGATGGGGCAGAGAATGACTAAGGAGGTGAACCATTATGAAAGAAGCAGCAGGAAAGCAGGGTGGGGGATGTAGAACGGGGATTAATTGGCAGTAAGAAAAGGCATCAAAATGAAAATTTTGCATCGAAATGGAAAAGGGGTGGTGGTGGAAGAGGGGAAAACAACCACTCTCCCCCCCCCCCCCCCCCGCCACCGTCTTGGTGCCTATTTGCTTCTCTGGACCTTTTTTATGCTTTATTTTGTAAGGTTGTTTTGCACATCAGTGCATTTGCCAGGTAGAATCTTGTATGTGACATTTCTTCCCTGAAGATATGCTTCTGATCTATTTTAGTATGGTTATTTCTGACCATTTTGTAGTCACCTGGGGTGGGGCAGGCAACTGAGCTACAAGAAAAGCCATCCTATGCCCCTGATGCAGAACTTCCACTCTTCGGCCCCAAATCTATCAAAGAAGGTAGGAGCCACAAGGGCGAGTAAACTTGGCTGGTCCCTAGTTGGTTTTCACCACACACAGTAGCATCACATACCAGTGGAGCTCAAGCACTGGTTCCAAGACCTTCCCGATCCACAGCCACATGAACAAGCCTTGTGGAGGAACGCACTGTGGAGAAACTCAAGAGCCACCCTGAGAAAGAAGGGGCATCTCGTGGGGTGGGTGATTCCTGCTGATTCCTGGTTACGAAGGGTATTCAAACCCACCGGCAACTATCCTTTCCTCTTGATCTGTGGGAGGACAAATCACAGAGCCAGAAGAGACCTTGACAGGTTCTCCAGACACTACGAGGCCCTGAGTTATAAGATGAAGGAAGTGGGAGCACAGATCGCCTGCCACCAGTCCTTCCAGTTGAGGGTCACCCCAGGATTCTGGAAGTTAACCCCTGACTAAGCAGATGGTGTCAGCAAGAAGAGCTTGGAGTCTGTGACAGTGACAAAGAATTCCTAGGAAAGGAGGTTATGTACTTCTGACGAAGAACGGGAATGGAGCGTTAGGCTGGTGTCCTGGCATCCTCATCAGGAGGGTGTTAAACAAGAACAAAAGGGGGAGAGCGGTAGCAGGAGCAGTAGACTGGCTGGCAATGCCACTTGCCACGTGGTAGCTGGACTCAGGGTCAGAGTGGCAGCTTTGGTTGGTTTCCATGTTTGTTAGCCACCCAGAGTTGCATTTAGTGAGGTGAGCAGCCATAGAACGCCATTTAAATAATGAATAAAAGCCCAGAATGGAGGTCCGGAGACAAGAAAGCAGAGAACAATGGGAGAAGCAGGAGGTCAGGATGGGCACTCGGAGTTTCATAGGAAACCACACAGAGGTAGTAGGTGGTGCCTCTCAGGTGTTTCTATGCCAATGCACAGAGTACGGGAAATAAACAGACAGAACTAGGAATCTGGCTAAGATTAAGTGTAGAGTCATGTCATGAGGGGGCGTGGTGGCTCCGCGGGTAAGACGCCAGGCTTGTCGATCGGAAGATCGCAAGTTTGGAGGTTTGAATCCCTAGCCCTGCGTGTGGAGTGAGCTCCCGCACTAGCTCCAGCTCTTGCCAACCTAGCAATTTGAAAGCATGCAAATGCAAGTAGATGAATAGGTACCACTTAGGTGGGAAGGTAACAGCTTTCCGTGCGCCTCATGCCGGCCACATGACCGCGGAAGCGTCTTCGGACATCGCTGGCTCTTTGGCTAGCAAACGGAGATGAGCACCGGCCCCTAGAGTCGGACACGACTGCACAACTGTGCGGGGGGAACCTTTACCTTTTACCATCTACGTCAGGATGACAAGGAGTGATGTGACACGCATCACTGAAACTTGGTGGGATTATATTCATTATTGGCACATAGCACTGGAAGGGTATAACTTACTCAAAAGGAATAGGTCCAACAGAAAGGGTGGGGTTTGTTTGATGCAACTAAACTAAAAGAAAAAAATACTTGCACAGAATTTTAGGAATTGGAGCATGGACATCCTGCTGAAAGTATTTGGGTAAGGAAAAAATGGCAGAGAGAAACGAAAGTAATACCACTGTGGGAGTTTATTGTACTCCATCTGTGCAGGCAGGCAGAAGATGCCGGTGGGTGAGGACTTTCTGCATCAGATGCAAGTCTATCAAAGAGGCGTGGAGTAATGATAATGCAGGATTTCAATTGTCCTGATATCTGCTGAGAATCTACCCCTGCCAGGAGTCAGAGCCCAACAAATTCTTGTCCTGTGTTGTTGCTGACACCTTCATTTGTGTGGGAAGGTGGAAGGAAGAATGAGGGGATCTGCTATCCTGGATCTCATCCTCTTCAACAAGGAGGAATTGGATGAGAGTGCCTTGTAGGAAAGAGATTATGTTATCTTTGAATTTGTGATATCCCTGAGAAGATTCAGACCTGCATACTGGACTTCAGAAGAGCAGATTTTGATGCAACTCAGAAGACTGGACCAAAGGACTGGACAAGCATTTGTCTCCGATGGTCTGAGGATGCCTGCAGGGTTTTGATGAAAAGGCTTCCAGTGTCCCTTTCAATCCCATGATTCTATGGTTCTAGAGAAGAATACAGGGGCATCTTGCAGTTCATCATTCAAAGAATTAATATGGAAACAAGCTTGAGCCACCTCCCAGTCTGGCTTCTCTAAGAAATCTGATACCACAATTTGTCTGAAGCTCTAAAATGCTTCAGGCAAATCACAAAGCCAAAGTCTGCCTGGTTTAGAATGACAAAAGTCTTTTCCCTTGGGCAGAATTCAGTGCATTGCGGGCATTCAAAGGCAATAAAATTACTGAAAGTGTTAAGCATGATGCACTCTGCCATGCCTAGCAAGTATCTGGCAATTTCTTCAGTTCAACATTTCTGCTCCTAGTTTCATTTTGCAACTCAGTGAAACGTGAATTACCAGAAGAGTAGTGACATTTGCAAGAACACCGGTGTTTTCACAGGCATAAATAACTGCCAAATTCAACCTATGATTGTGACAATGAACCTAGGTAGCCTGTGGTATCCCTTGCTCCACTCATCAACACAACCCTCTGTGATTTCCTCTGGCTAGACCACCAGAATCAGTGACATTCACTGAAAGTAACACAGGTGAAGGCCAACAAATTGTTCAGATATATTGCCTCCTTAGCAATAATAAAGGACCTTAGAAGTTTGTTCTTGCTTACCTATGTACCTTGGGTTTCATCAGCAATTAATTAAAAAAACAACAACCAGCTTCTCTAACTTCTTGGGAAATTGACTATAGAACAATTTTAATCTTTAGTTGAATATTACTTTTTGCATATTTATCTATCTATCTATCTATCTATCTATCTATCTATCTATCTATCTATCTATTTATTTTCTATCCCGCCTTTATTATTTTTAGAAATAAATCAAGGTGGTGAACATCCCTAATACTCCTTCCTCCTCCTCTTTTCCCCACAACCACCACCCTGTGAGGTGATTTGGGCTGAGAGAGAGTGACTGGCCCAAGGTCACCCAGCCGGCTTTCATGCCTCAGGCGGGACTAGAACTCTCAGTCTCCTGGCTTGCCATTGGCTCCTTCCTAGGGCTGAGAGACAGGGACTGGCCCAAGGTCACCCAGCCGGCTTTCATGCCTCAGGCGGGACTAGAACTCTCAGTCTCCTGGCTTGCCATTGGCTCCTTCCTAGGGCTGAGAGAGAGTGACTGGCCCAAGGTCACCCAGCCGGCTTTCATGCCTCAGGCGGGACTAGAACTCTCAGTCTCCAGGTTTGTCATTGGCTCCTTCCTAGGGCTGAGAGAGAGGGACTGGCCCAAGGACACCCAGCCGGCCTTCGTGCCTAAGGTGGGACTAGAACTCTCAGTCTCCTGGTTTGCCATTGGCTCCTTCCTAGGGCTGAGAGAGAGGGACTGGCCCAAGGACACCCAGCCGGCTTTCATGCCTCAGGCGGGGCTAGAACTCTCGGTCTCCTGGTTTGCCATTGGGTCCATCCTAGGGCTGAGAGAGTGTGACTGGCCCAAGGTCACCCAGCCGGCTTTCATGCCTCAGGTGGGACTAGAACTCTCAGTCTCCCAGTTTCCCATTGGCTCCTTCCTAGGGCTGAGAGACAGGGACTGGCCCAAGGTCACCCAGCCGGCTTTCATGCCTCAGGCGGGACTAGAACTCTCAGCCTCCCGGTTTGCCATTGGCTCCATCCTAGGGCTGAGAGAGAGTGACTGGCCCAAGGTCACCCAGCCGGCTTTCCTGCCTAAGGGGGGACTAGAACTCTCAGTCTCCTGGTTTGCCATTGGCTCCTTCCTAGGGCTGAGAGAGAGGGACTGGCCCAAGGACACCCAGCCGGCTTTCATGCCTCAGGCGGGGCTAGAACTCTCGGTCTCCTGGTTTGCCATTGGGTCCATCCTAGGGCTGAGAGAGAGTGACTGGCCCAAGGTCACCCAGCCGGCTTTCATGCCTCAGGTGGGACTAGAACTCTCAGTCTCCCAGTTTCCCATTGGCTCCTTCCTAGGGCTGAGAGACAGGGACTGGCCCAAGGCCACCCAGCCTGCTTTCGTGCCTCAGGTGGGACTAGAACTCTCAGTCTCCTGGTTTGCCATTGGCTCCTTCCTAGGGCTGAGAGAGAGTGACTGGCCCAAGGTCACCCAGCCTGCTTTCGTGCCTAAGGTGGGACTAGAACTCTCAGTCTCCTGGTTTGCCATTGGCTCCTTCCTAGGGCTGAGAGAGAGGGACTGGCCCAAGGCCACCCAGCCGGCTTTCATGCCTAAGGCGGGACTAGAACTCTCAGTCTCCTGGTTTGCCATTGGCTCCTTCCTAGGGCTGAGAGAGAGGGACTGGCCCAAGGCCACCCAGCCGGCTTTCATGCCTAAGGCGGGACTAGAACTCTCAGTCTCCTGGTTTGCCATTGGCTCCTTCCTAGGGCTGAGAGAGAGTGACTGGCCCAAGGCCACCCAGCCGGCTTTCCTGCCTAAGGCGGGACTAGAACTCTCAGTCTCCTGGTTTGCCATTGGCTCCTTCCTAGGGCTGAGAGAGAGGGACTGGCCCAAGGTCACCCAGCCGGCTTTCATGCCTAAGGCGGGACTAGAACTCTCAGTCTCCTGGTTTGCCATTGGCTCCTTCCTAGGGCTGAGAGAGAGGGACTGGCCCAAGGCCACCCAGCCGGCTTTCATGCCTAAGGCGGGACTAGAACTCTCAGTCTCCTGGTTTGCCATTGGCTCCTTCCTAGGGCTGAGAGAGAGGGACTGGCCCAAGGCCACCCAGCCGGCTTTCATGCCTAAGGCGGGACTAGAACTCTCAGTCTCCTGGTTTGCCATTGGCTCCTTCCTAGGGCTGAGAGAGAGGGACTGGCCCAAGGCCACCCAGCCGGCTTTCATGCCTAAGGCGGGACTAGAACTCTCAGTCTCCTGGTTTGCCATTGGCTCCTTCCTAGGGCTGAGAGAGAGGGACTGGCCCAAGGCCACCCAGCCGGCTTTCCTGCCTAAGGCGGGACTAGAACTCTCCGTCTCCTGGTTTGCCATTGGCTCCTTCCTAGGGCTGAGAGAGAGGGACTGGCCCAAGGCCACCCAGCCGGCTTTCCTGCCTAAGGCGGGACTAGAACTCTCCGTCTCCTGGTTTGCCATTGGCTCCTTCCTAGGGCTGAGAGAGAGGGACTGGCCCAAGGCCACCCAGCCGGCTTTCATGCCTAAGGCGGGACTAGAACTCTCAGTCTCCTGGTTTGCCATTGGCTCCTTCCTAGGGCTGAGAGAGAGGGACTGGCCCAAGGCCACCCAGCTGGCTTTCATGCCTAAGGCGGGACTAGAACTCTCCGTCTCCTGGTTTGCCATTGGCTCCTTCCTAGGGCTGAGAGAGAGGGACTGGCCCAAGGCCACCCAGCCGGCTTTCATGCCTAAGGCGGGACTAGAACTCTCAGTCTCCTGGTTTGCCATTGGCTCCTTCCTAGGGCTGAGAGAGAGGGACTGGCCCAAGGCCACCCAGCCGGCTTTCCTGCCTAAGGCGGGACTAGAACTCTCCGTCTCCTGGTTTGCCATTGGCTCCTTCCTAGGGCTGAGAGAGAGGGACTGGCCCAAGGCCACCCAGCCGGCTTTCATGCCTAAGGCGGGACTAGAACTCTCAGTCTCCTGGTTTGCCATTGGCTCCTTCCTAGGGCTGAGAGAGAGGGACTGGCCCAAGGCCACCCAGCCGGCTTTCATGCCTAAGGCGGGACTAGAACTCTCCGTCTCCTGGTTTGCCATTGGCTCCTTCCTAGGGCTGAGAGAGAGGGACTGGCCCAAGGCCACCCAGCCGGCTTTCATGCCTCAGGCGGGACTAGAACTCTCAGTCTCCTGGTTTGCCATTGGCTCCTTCCTAGGGCTGAGAGAGAGGGACTGGCCCAAGGCCACCCAGCCGGCGTTCATGCCTAAGGCGGGACTAGAACTCTCAGTCTCCTGGTTTGCCATTGGCTCCTTCCTAGGGCTGAGAGAGAGGGACTGGCCCAAGGCCACCCAGCCGGCTTTCATGCCTAAGGCGGGACTAGAACTCTCAGTCTCCTGGTTTGCCATTGGCTCCTTCCTAGGGCTGAGAGAGAGGGACTGGCCCAAGGCCACCCAGCCGGCTTTCATGCCTAAGGCGGGACTAGAACTCTCAGTCTCCTGGTTTGCCATTGGCTCCTTCCTAGGGCTGAGAGAGAGGGACTGGCCCAAGGCCACCCAGCCGGCTTTCATGCCTAAGGCGGGACTAGAACTCTCAGTCTCCTGGTTTGCCATTGGCTCCTTCCTAGGGCTGAGAGAGAGGGACTGGCCCAAGGCCACCCAGCCGGCTTTCATGCCTCAGGCGGGACTAGAACTCTCAGTCTCCTGGTTTGCCATTGGCTCCTTCCTAGGGCTGAGAGAGAGGGACTGGCCCAAGGCCACCCAGCCGGCTTTCATGCCTAAGGCGGGACTAGAACTCTCAGTCTCCTGGTTTGCCATTGGCTCCTTCCTAGGGCTGAGAGAGAGGGACTGGCCCAAGGCCACCCAGCCGGCTTTCATGCCTAAGGCGGGACTAGAACTCTCAGTCTCCTGGTTTGCCATTGGCTCCTTCCTAGGGCTGAGAGAGAGGGACTGGCCCAAGGCCACCCAGCCGGCTTTCATGCCTAAGGCGGGACTAGAACTCTCAGTCTCCTGGTTTGCCATTGGCTCCTTCCTGGGGCTGAGGGAGAGGGACTGGCCCAAGGCCACCCAGCCGGCTTTCATGCCTAAGGCGGGACTAGAACTCTCAGTCTCCTGGTTTGCCATTGGCTCCTTCCTGGGGCTGAGGGAGAGGGACTGGCCCAAGGCCACCCAGCCGGCTTTCATGCCTAAGGCGGGACTAGAACTCTCAGTCTCCTGGTTTGCCATTGGCTCCTTCCTAGGGCTGAGAGAGAGGGACTGGCCCAAGGCCACCCAGCTGGCTTTCATGCCTAAGGCGGGACTAGAACTCTCAGTCTCCTGGTTTGCCATTGGCTCCTTCCTAGGGCTGAGAGAGAGGGACTGGCCCAAGGCCACCCAGCCGGCTTTCATGCCTAAGGCGGGACTAGAACTCTCAGTCTCCTGGTTTGCCATTGGCTCCTTCCTGGGGCTGAGGGAGAGGGACTGGCCCAAGGCCACCCAGCCGGCTTTCATGCCTAAGGCGGGACTAGAACTCTCAGTCTCCTGGTTTGCCATTGGCTCCTTCCTAGGGCTGAGAGACAGGGACTGGCCCAAGGTCACCCAGCCGGCTTTCATGCCTCAGGCGGGACTAGAACTCTCAGTCTCCTGGTTTGCCATTGGCTCCTTCCTGGGGCTGAGAGAGAGTGACTGGCCCAAGGTCACCCAGCCGGCTTTCATGCCTAAGGCGGGACTAGAACTCTCAGTCTCCTGGTCTGCCATTGGCTCCTTCCTAGGGCTGAGAGACAGGGACTGGCCCAAGGTCCCCCAGCCGGCTTTCGTGCCTAAGGCGGGACTAGAACTCTCAGTCTCCTGGTCTGCCTTTGGCTCCTTCCTAGGGCTGAGAGACAGGGACTGGCCCAAGGTCACCCAGCCGGCTTTCATGCCCAAGGCGGGACTAGAACTCTCAGTCTCCTGGTTTCCCATTGGCTCCTTCCTAGGGCTGAGAGACAGGGACTGGCCCAAGGTCACCCAGCCGGCTTTCGTGCCTAAAATTGAGTCTTCTTTGCCCTTTGTGTTTGTAATTCTCCCAAGTGGTCACAGTCCTTGTGGATGGCATTTCTGTTATGCAGCCTGAGGCCTGAATCATTCTCAGCAGTCTTTTTCCAGCGGCTCCAATGCTTGCAGGTAGAGCCATGTTCACATTACTTGCATCCTTTCCAGGGAAGTAACAAGTGAAGCCAAATGCAGCATTTTCCAGGGCACTGTCTTTCTCTTTCTTTCTTTCTTTCTTTCTTTCTTTCTTTCTTTCTTTCTTTCTTTCTTTCTTTCTTTCTTTCTTTCTTTCTTTCCTTTTCCTTCCTTCCTTCCTTCTTTCTTTCTTTTTCTCTTTCTTTCTTTCTTTCTTTCTTTCTTTCTTTCTTTCTTTCTTTCCTTTTCCTTCCTTCCTTCCTTCTTTCTTTCTTTCTTTTCTCTTTCTTTCTTTCTTTCTTTCTTTCTTTCTTTCTTTCTTTCTTTCTTTCTTTCCTTTTCCTTCCTTCCTTCCTTCTTTCTTTCTTTCTTTTTCTCTTCCTTCCTTCCTTCCTTCCTTCCTTCCTTCCTTCCTTCCTTCCTTCCTTCCCTCTCTTTTTCTTTCTTTCTTTCTTTCTTTCTTTCTTTCTTTCTTTCTTTCTTTCTTTCTTTCTTTCTTTCTTCTCTTTCTTTCTTTCTCTCTCTCTCTCTCTCTCTCTCTTTCTTTCTTCTCTCTCTCTCTCTCTTTCTTTCTTTCTTTCTTTCTTTCATTCTTTTCTATCCTGCCTTTATTATTTTTATAAATAACTCAAGGCGTACCACCAGGTGTACCAGGTGTGACCAAAATGTCACCACGATTTGCCAAATGGTGTTGTGGGAAAATATTAGCAGTGGCTTTATAGGGTCTCCTTGTTTAGACTGTGCAATGTCACTTGGCCCACTTGCTCAGACTGAAGAAGCTCCTTGGATAAGGAGCGAAACGTTTCCACTGAGAAAATAGAAATCCAGTTGACATGATTCAAGCTACAGACAATTCCACCTGGATGACTGAGAACCTTCATAGACACTTGGCCCAGGGAATGTCTTTACGTAATACCCACAGGGCAGCTGAATGTCAGACTCCTAATAACAGCTTCACTTTCTGAGGAACCTCCCTGGATGTCTATCACCTCACCACTTTTGTGAGGTGTTTTTGGAGGGATTGATGAAATATTGGCCTAATGTTCCTGACAATTGAAGTATTGTTTAGAAAGCATCAGAGGGCAGAAATGGGCCCTCTTATTTATTTATTAATATTTATTAACAATATTTTCAGAGAAGGAAAACAACCTAGATTTTTAAAATCTAAATTATGGTTTTCATATGATGACGGGCTTTTTAAATTTTCCACTTTATCCTTGGGCATTCACTGCCACTTCAATTATTCTATGGAATACCATTAACCAAATGAAAAAAAATTATGGGCGCAACAATTAGAAGGTAATTATAGGACCTGTCTGATATTACAGAAACAATTGAGATCCATTTTTAGCAATAGTTCTATTGCATTTCCTGCATTTAAAATCTGCAAGCCATGTCTGGAGGATGTTGAGTATACTTTTGACCCTCACATAATAAGCTACATTCCAGACAATCCCAGTGGGAAATGTGTACACTTTTCCCCCCCTAAGTTATGGGCAAGCAGGGATATTAATACTGTGACTCAGCTCATCATTACTCATTTTTAAGTGAGTTGTTTTAAGAGGAATTTGGATCGCCCAAAATTGAAGAAGGCAGTATATTCAATTAGACATCATCTGAATTTGCAATTTGGTCCTGAGGCATTTGCAGCACCAAAATCTTCTGAATTATTGTCAGTATAATGAAACTTTGTTTTATTGGAGGGAGGGAGGAACCATTTTTCAAGAATGTCCATTAAATCCTTGATTCCATGAAACCCTTTTTAGTATTAACATCTTTGCACTTGGATTTTATATTTATTTATTGATGTTCTGACTACTATTGTGTTTTATCATGGTTTTTATTGTAAACTGCCCAGAGTCCTCCGTTGGAGGAGATGGGCGGTAATATAAATCAAATAAACAAACAAACAAACAAACAAATAAATAAATCAGAACACTTGAAAATGAATTAATTATTCATTAATGGTGTACAGTATTTTTTAAATTCTGTGAGCTAGTCTTGGACTATAAATAAATAATAAATAACCAGAGCATGTGTCTTTGTGGCTTCTGCCTTTTACTAACATTTGTTAGTTGAAAAAGGTGTTACTACTGACTTTTTGCCATAATAGACTAACATGGCTCATCTCCTACATTGTCAACGGCTGGGATCTGGGACCTTGTTTTTTTCAGGAATCAGCTTCAATTACCAGCACTTAATGCTGCAAGTTGCATATGGAAAATATTGGGTTGCAGATATTGTCCAGGCCTTGAGGTTCTTCACAGCCCCCACCCCCCACGGACATCCCCAAGTTTGGAAAGAGAAAACGCTTATCCCTCATTAGCAGCAGACTGGAAACGAGAGCCCCCGCCCCGCCCCGCCCCGCCCCAGAAAGCCTTTGTGCCACCGAATGAATCCTCCCCACAGCCCTGCAGGGACTCTATCTGAGCAAGGTCTGCTGATGGGGAGGGAACGGCTAACTCCCCCCCCCCCCAGGGCTGCCAAAGACCACTCAGGTGTCCCTAAAATCAATCATTCTTCTTCACACAATTCAATTATGATCTACATTTGTTTTATTTGTACTGCTTCGGTTCCATCTTTCTGCCCCTCGGAAGCAGAAGTTGGCTTTTGTTGGCCACCAAAGTAGTTAGAAAGAGGAGGAGGCCGGCAACCAGCAGCTGCCCCTGCGGAGCGGAGAGAGGAAGCCCATCGCTCTGAGCCCACTGGAGGCTTTGAGGACGACGACGTGGAGCCTGTGAAGCCGCCTTCTTCCTCCAGGATCTGGGCAGCCAGGAAAAATTGGGCCAGAGGGGAGCAGGAATCGGGGTGACACCATCTGGCTGCCCAAGGCCCATGAGGGAAGAGCTGCCGACCCCACAGGGGATGCTGGCGTAGAGATCGAACAGAGCCCGGAGGCAGAGCCAGCCGGGATAACGCTGCCAGAGGCCCTGCTGGCATTCGGGCACACGCCAAGTCAAGCGGATGGAAAAGAGAGAAATGTAGTATACATCTGCTTTATTCACCCCGGGATCCACATTTTGGAATAAAACGGACAGATACTGTATTTCTTTCTCTTCCACCTGCTGCCATTCAGAAAATAGGGTGAACCAAAGGGAAAACATCTGGCGTGTGAAAGGCGCTGGTTCTCCTCCTCCGAGCCGGATGGCCGTGCAGGGACAGGTCCTCCTCTGACAGAACTGAGGCAGGACGCCCCCAGACTGGGAGCCTGGGCACTCGGAAGGCCTGATGCTGCACAGCAAAACCGGTCAGGGCCGCAGAGGGCCGACTGGAGGAGAAGCCTGCAGGCCGTGGCCATCTGCAGGCCAGAAGCACGAGCTCAGCTGCAAGCCTCCTGGAGGGGCCGGCCGGACCCTCCTCCCCATGCTGGGGTAAGGGGACCCTCCTGCTGAGGCCACCGCCAGCCTGGCTGGATGAGCTACCACAACTCCGAGGTTCGAGATGCACACGGTGCAGGCATCGTGTGCCCAACTTTCGGCGTTACAGGTGTGCTTTTTATAGCTCGACATCGGAACTGGGGATCATCCTGTGCTCCTCCAGCTGGACCCGAGAGTATGGCTCTGTTTGGGTGTCCACCAACACCCTGCCAGTTACCTTTGGCAGGTCACCGGTGAAGTCGCAAGGACGGGCGCTGGCCTAACGTCAGGCATCTTCTCCCACCAAAGATCTTAGCTTGTCACACCCAGCGACAAGCAGCCACAGTTGCTCGGCCGCACGTTTTCGCCGCACGTTTTCACCGGCACGGCTTTTCTCTTTGGATGCTAGGCCTAGTTCCCATGGCAACATTGATCAAGGAGGTGTTGCGTAAGGGATGATGCTGAGCCAAACTCTTTCCCCATTAGAGCAACGAGGTGGCCTGAAGGACCGCGAGGGGAGGGTGTTCTTGCGAGGCGGCACGTCTTACTCGTAAGCAGGCCGGAAGCGCCGCAAGTGGAAATGTTTTTCTCAGCAGCTGCTGGCCCACTCTGTGGCTTCTGCTTCCTGGGAGGAAGAAGCGCTGCGAACCCTGCAAACAGCAGACATATTAAAAAAGGAACATGGAGGGGGGTGGCGCTTCGGCCTCCCTACACAGGCCACGGCCACGGGCAGGGCCAGATTCGGGCAGCCTTGACAGACTTGCTTACCGGACTCTCGCCCGAAGGCTGTGGGGAGCAAAGCTTCCACCCTCCTGGCTCCCCCCAGGCCGAGGGGCGCTTCGGGCGGGCAAAGCCCGGGGGCGGCGGGGGTCGAGAGGGCCGCTGGGCCCCTCCGCGCGAGGGAGCAGCCACCGCAGCCCGCTTCTCCCCAGGGCTGCCGGGCGCGCAGGCACCTCCTTTGTGGGGTCCCAAGCCAGCGCCGGCCTCCCCCCCCCCCCCGCGGGCCCTGCTCGCCCTTCCCAGCGGCCCGCGAGCCGGGGCACGACTCAGCGCCAGGGCGTTGTTCCGGGGCGGGGGCCCGGCTTCCCCACGTTCGGCTCAGGAAGGGCTCGCGGGCCCCGGGCACTGCCGCCGCCAGCCTGGCCCCTCTCCTGAACTGCCCGCGCCGCCCGGTTGAAGGAGGGCGGCTCGCCCCGTGGCTGCCTCCAAGCGCCGCAGCCTCCCCGGACCGTGTCGTGGCTGCGGGGGGGGGGCAACCCGAGCGGGCGCCACCCTCTCGTCGTCGGCGGGCGGGCGAGCGCAGCCGCGCCCCCTCCCGTCGGGCCCCTGGGCGGGGGCTGGTCTCGCCGCCCCCCGCCTTCGAGGACGGGCAGAAGCTTTAAAGGCGGCGGCGCCCGCCGGAGCGCAGAACCAGCCGGCGGCGTGGGCGTTCGGGATCTGCTCGCGTGGCGGAGCCGCGGCATCTGCAGCAGACCGACGGAGGGACGGACCGAGCCAGTCCCAGCGCCATGGAGGAGAACAAGGTCAGAGCCGGGCCGGCTTCGCTCGGAGGCTGAGGGCGCGCCGCCGCGGGGATGTCGCGCGGGGCTGGCGGAAAACGAGCGCAGGTTTTCGGGTGTCTGGCTTGGCAGGGACAGCGGCGGAGCCCGGGAAGGATGCGGAGCGGGTTGCCGGAAGCCATCGCAAAGGGCGCTTTTCAGGCGACCGGCCGCTCGGTGGAAGGGACCGGACCGCTCGGCCGCCTGCCACGGGGCAGACCGGGAGGCTTCGAAATCCCCGCATGGAAAGCCGGGCGGCGGCGGCGGCGGGCGTGGCGTCTCCAGATGCGCTGAAAGTGAAGCCAGCGAGGAACGGGAAGGGGAACCGTCTGGGCTGCGTCCGGCTGCCGCCTCGCCCGGGTGCATTTAGCAGCGTCCATTCGGAGGAGAACCAACTGTGTGTTCGGGGGGGGGGGCGCGACATTTGTGGAAAACCGACTGGCTTGGAGCTCGGGAAGGATGCTGGGGGCGGAGAGGGGCTCGGTCCAGGGCCGCTCCCCAGCCGAGGTCTCATGGTGTCAAGGTCTTCTGGAGGCCGGGAGGGAACAAGCCCCCGTGAGCCCCAAGAGGGGGGGGGTCGCAAGATCGGCCCAACCCCTGCGCCGGCAGAGGGCAAAGGAGGGGCGCGCGAACGGCTCTCTTGCAGATTTCCTGCCACTTTGCTGCCACCCTGTTTAGTGTCTCTCCCCCCCCCCCGCTCCAGTATTTGTACTTCCTGATGCTGCAGAGGACGCTGGCACGCAATAGTACCCTCCCTCAGCTGGGGGGCGGACAGGAGGGTTCCAGGCAAGGGTTTTGCTAGCAAATGGCTTCCAGTGCAAAGGAGCAGCGGCAGCATCAAGGCTCTCGCAAGACTTCAGAGACGAAAAGTCACGTGGCTCGTAGAAAGAAGCCCGGACTGCCGCCGTCACTTGGCTTAACGTTGTAGCTCTACGCCTGGGCAGCCCCGTGGCTCAAACGCTGGGCTGCAAGGCCATTCAGATCCCACGGCCATGAAGTCACCACTTGCAAGCTGGATGGCAAAACTGCACCTCCCCATTTCATTGCGATTTTGTTAAGTCCTTCAGACACCGGAAATGTGGCGTTATTTTTATGACTGCAATGCAAGAGGCGCTACCCGAATCCTCCTGTGTCTTGTCACACAGTGCCTTGGGGCACTTACATACCTGCCCTTCGGCTGTCGGGTGGTTTTCACTGTATTTAATGGTATTGCTGAGAGGGGTGGAAAGAAGCCCTCCCTGAAAATGTGCTGGAGATTTAAGGCACAGAACATCAAGCAAGAAAGCGGTGGGCGCCGAATCCCTTCCCTAACCCTTAAAACAGCCTTCTCTGTATTTCAACCACCACCACAACCTATTTATGCAAACTTGTAAGACGGCAGGATTTCTACCACTATCAATCGAAGAGAATATTTGTAGCTCAGGGTTGAACTGTGGAGTCCTTGGTGCTCTCTGAGCCTTGTTGACAACAAGGACTCCACAGTTCTACCACTATCTCTGGCCTCTTTCTGATCTCTTTTGGCATTACAAAAATTAAAAAGCGAACCAGGCCAGTTAGCCAGCAAAAATGCAAACAAAAATAGGCGGACTCTCTAATTTTGGAAGTGCAGGATGACAGCTACCTGTTGCAGAAACCTGCTTGGAATTTCTTTTCATTGGTAGCCAGCGATCTGGAACACTTGCCTCCAGGACAGCTCCGCTGGCATCACTTCTTGGCCCTTAGAGGCGGGTCTCCATGTGACCCAAAGGGCCAAGGGGGCAGAGGAACCAGGCAAGAGGCACAGGAGGGGGTCGGATCCACTGTAGCCAGGAACGGGATGATTTCCCAGCCTTTCCGTTTTACTGGTTGCTGTGGAAACAGACTCTCGGTGGATAAGACTTTGGGAGCAGATTTGGTGGTGGAAGGAGGTTTGGGATGAGATACTCTGAAGTGGTTTTGTCTTAGGGGTTGGATGTTATCGGACAGCCTCGGGAATGGACGGGCCCTTTGGTGTTTCTGCTGCTGTTTGGCAAGATGCAGAGAGTGGAGTTGGCCGGACGTCTCTCAGCCACCCTCAGAATAGGATTTTGCTTAAAATCTGTATTGAATAGCGTGTGGAAAGCCAGTTTGGGGTCGTGGTTAAGGCCCCAGGCTAGAAACCGGGAGACCGTGAGTTTTAGTCCTGCTTTAGGCATGGCCAGTTGGGTGACGTTGGGCCAGTCACTCCCTCTCAGCCCTAGGAAGGAGGCAATGGCAAACCACTCCTGAAAAACCTTGCCAAGAAAACTGCAGGGACGCCAGGAGTCAAGAGTGGCTTGAAGTCCTGTCCCCCCCCCCCCCCAAATTGAATGGTGTGCAAATGGACTTTGCCTTCTTAAAGAATGTGAATGAACAGCTGTGATGGCTGTTTGCCTTTGGGGAAAATGTGAAGGAATTAACCATATTGTCTTTTCAGCAGAAGATAACGTGGCCCCTGCTCTCTGCTGTATCTGTTGCAGCGGTCGGATCCCTCCAGTTTGGGTACAATACAGGAGTCATCAATGCTCCTCAGGAGGTAAGATGGAGGGGGACTTTCCAGTGATTTCCTGCTACCAGAGAATTTGCTTGGCGGCCTCGTGTTAGCAGCAAAGATGGGGAGAAATCGGGGCAGACGTGGCGGACCCCGAGGACAGAGAGGAAAGTCATGGAATTGGTCGGTGTCCCATTTATGAGTATACAGCATCTCAAATTAAGAAACCTACTTCAGAGAGGTAACAGAACTTTTAGTTTTGTAAGACAGTGGACATTAGGTAGACTTCATCGCTACCACTTTATTTTTTTGGAAAAGGCTGTGTAGAGCCCCTTGTGCCAGCCAAACCGCCAGGCTTTCACCCACGTTGAGGGAACGGAGCCTCTCCTGGGGAAAATGGAGTCAGGGCGAGGATGCTGCCTCCTTCCCCTCCCTCCAGAAGGGTTTGGAAGCCGAGGCAGCGCTGCAGAGATGGAGAAAGCCCTCTCGGGGATGCTGCTCTTTCGCCACCCGTGTGATGGAGGCGGCGTTTCCCTTCTCGGCCTTGGGAGTCCAGACAGACTCAAGCTATTAGTTAATAGCTAATAGCCTGAGCTACTTCCCAGCTGAATTATTGAATGGCTGACCTCATCGATGGAGGAGCTGCCAGAAAATCCTTTCCCCACAGCCAGTGTCTGGCGAAATGCTGATTTTCCTGGCACGTTCCCCTGGCACACGTTGCGAATGGAGCGTGCTTTGCCTGAATGTAGTTGTGCGACTCTCGTACCTGCCTCCCGGCCAGGGCAAAAATGGACTCGAGGCGGCCTTGAGGCAGGGAGGAGGGGCCGCGTGCCACCCCCATCTCCAAAGGGTCTTCTGCATTATTCCATGTGTCAGCAGTGTGAGTGCTGTAGTGAGAGGGAGGATCATCTTTGGATCTTCCCCTTAGGCCGAGGTGAAATTGATCTCATGGGATTGCTAGCCCTACGAGGGAATCCAGACGAGAAGCACCACCGGGAGCAGTAGCTCTGCTTTTCTTGTAAGGTTCCATTAAGCGAATCTTGCAAGGCTGAAAGTCTTTATCTCCTCCTCTCCTTTTACTCTCTGGAAAACTGGGGAGGGTCCCCTCTGAATCGCTTCCCACACCCTCCCCACTTTTCTCAGCTGAGACGCCTTCTACACGCCGGTTGTCCCGTCTGCGGCTCTCCCGTCTCCCAAGGACGCTCCCACAGGCCACTGCGCGTCCCCAGCCGTGGGCCGCCCAGGTGGGCCGGACTCCCACTCCCAGAGTCGCAGGCGGAGTCCAGCTTCAGGTCGTGGCTGGAGAGAAATCGCCTTGTTCTTGGAGATAGATGTAGAAGTGGAGAGGAAGGGAATGACACCTGCAGGAGAGGGAGTCGCAGAAGAGGGGAAGGAACAGGGGCAACGCGAAGGCCGGAGCAGAGACAGGCACCACGTTGTCTCTCTCTAGCTCCTCCTCCTCCTCCCCGGCTATCATCTTTTCCACGCTGTGGTCAAAATAAGGGAAGGAAAGTGACTAAGGGAATTCCAAAATAATTTGTCTCTGAATTATGCCACTTGATGAAGACGACAAGGATGGAGGAAATGCGTGGGTGTTGCTCCTCTTAAGAATGACTCACCACCACATCCTCCCATCTCTGGCAAAGGCAGAATAACCTAGAATAACGGGCTCCTCCTGGAGGGGGGGGGGCATCCTGTGGGTCTCAGGCTGGTCTCCTGCTGCCCTCTGGTGCGGGCTCAGGGGATGCCTTTCCCTCCACACGGCAGTTGCCACCCTGAAAGGGGTAGCTGGGCTCAGACGTGCTTGGGGTTCCTGTAAGTAGCTGTAGGAAGTGACCCAGCTCCAGAAGAGGAACTTTCCTCATTTTAATATAGCCCAAATGCCCTTTCTAGGAGGAAAGCATTGTACGTCCCTGTTAGCAATTTAATACTTTTGTTACAGTTAAACAGAGTTTTGAATAATAAAATGTGCCTGTTTAAATCTATCAACCTGTACACAAACCCATGTTTCATGGAATAAACCTGGGTGGTATGAGATAAGCATTTGATGTTCATCTGATACCAGATGAAAATACAGGCAGACTTTTAAGACAAGAGAATAAGCAGTTTTTCACGACGATTGAGAACATACTGGCTGATACTAACATGGAAGTTATACTGCCAGAATCTAGTTAAGAGATGTCCTGATTTTTCAAATCTTGGGTGCTTTTACTGTTGTCTTCCGCTTGTACATATTCATTTAATTCTGGGAACATCTAAAATCTGATTATCCTTTCTTTGATTTGATACCTGTTCTCCTCCAAAAATTATCATTTTGGGGTTTTTCCTCAAAACTACAGAAAGTATGATTTTGATTGAACAAGGAGGCCCTTATAATCATGTTGGTATTCTTTGTTCAGTTTGTGTGGAACAAGATGCCATTAATTCAATGGAATGTAATAAGGTTTTCTTCAAAATTAATGTACGAGGAGCACAAAGAGCTTCTTGTAAAGACTATTTTACCAGATATTTTGAGAGAGAGAGAACTTGGTCCCAGTTTATCTAAAAAAATATACCGTGTATTGTTTCAGTCCAAGTAATAGAGGACATTGTGTTGGCAAGGAACACTTCTATTCAGGCAGATTCAAATCTACCGTAGGATGGATGCGACTTTGGGTTTTTTTGTTACATAGCCGCTCGGATGCATTTCAGATAACAAACTCGATACTGAAACGTAATGTGGTCATGCAGTCATAGCCATGTGTACTTGAAAGCACGCGCCATTGCATCATTGGGGCCTCAGATATAGGACTGCCACCTTAACCTGTCACACGGAAGAGGAAAAACTCTGTATGCGTTCAGGAAGGCTTTGCTAGTCAAGAGGAAAGTTAGCGAATCGCTGTTGCTACGTTGGCTGTGGCTGCCGAGGACAAGCGGCGTGCCCAGGGGCAAAGGGGGTCGGCCTCCTTGGCTCATCCATGCCACCGCCACTCGCCCCTGATGTCACACTGCTCTTGGGCGGAGGAGTGCTGTGAACTTCAGACAAAGGAGAGTGGGGATGACAAGGGACCGCAAGCAGCCCCTGGGAGGCTTGTGTGAGCACAACCCCAGGCTAATGACGAACAGTTTCGCCTCTCGCTTGCTTGGCTGGAGCGCGGCACCTTCAGGAAGCGTGGTGCCCCTTGGCTTGGTGCAAGAGCTCTTCTGCAGGGTATGTCCACGTAGCAGGTTGGTCAGGTCTGTTGGGTGTCTGCGTTGATCATGTGAGCTTCCTGGGTTTGGTTGTTTTCCTCTTCTCCTGGCCATCCTGATTACGTCCCAGTGCTCTTTGTCAACTTTCCCACGTGTTGTTTTCTTCTTCTCATTCCAAAACTGGGTGTCCTTTTCTGTCCTTGCAGATTATCAAGGAGTTTATCAATGAGACATGGATACACCGGATGGGACACCACATCCCAGATAATCTCCTGACCTGGCTATGGGCCCTTTCGGTCGCCATCTTCTCGGTCGGAGGGATGATTGGCTCTTTCTCAGTTGGGCTTTTTGTCAACCGATTCGGCAGGTCAGCGAGGAACGGCAGCTTTCTAAAGCATCGGAAGGGCACGAGAGGAGGCGATCTCCGTCAGAAAATGGGTGTGGGGTTCCGGTCTAAAGGGGCATTGAGATTAGGCTGGTGGTTGAGACCTGCCAGGGAAATGCCTGGGTGGAAATCCCCCAAAGGGCCCCCTTGAGAGATGGATGGAAGGCGGCCATTATTCCGGCAGCCGGTTGGGGTCTTTCTACAGGCACCAGTGCCCAGGAGAAACGCGGGTCCAGCAAGGCCTGCTTCTGTGGACGCTGCCTTGCAATGACCGGCAGGGAATCGCTATGCCAGAGGTGGGGGGGGGGGCGGGTGAAGCCCTGAGCCATTGCTGCTTCCTGCGTCAGAATGCCGTGCTCGAGCTGCACCTTTCTGACCTTTTCTAATGCTTCTTTCGATTCTCTCCCTCTCTCCCTCTCTCTCTCTCTCCCCCCGAACTTTTTTTTCCCTGCGCAGGCGAAATTCAATGCTGATGGTGAACGTTCTGGCCATTGCAGGTGCCGTCTTGATGGGCTTCTCCGAAAAGGCCAGGGCGGTGGAGATGCTGATTGTTGGGCGCTTCGTCATTGGCGTCTTTTGTGGCCTCTGTACTGGCTTTGTGCCCATGTACATCAGCGAAGTCTCCCCTACTGCCTTGCGTGGGGCTTTTGGCACCCTGAACCAGCTGGGCATCGTGGTGGGCATCCTGGTGGCCCAGGTAAGCCAGGCATTGTCCTGGAGCGGTTGCTCAGTCACGTAGCCTGGTCTTCACGGGGGGCGAGAGTCCTGGGCTCGTCCATGAAACGTGGCCTGTCATAAAATCCACTGTAATGAGTACAACTTCCTCCATGTAAAGTTCAATAATAGTTCTTTTATTCTTGTGTTATTCGGACAGAAAGCAAAGCAAGTATTTACAATTAGAAAATAATAAATGGATAAAATGACAAAATAATCATTAACTTTTCCTGTCCACAATTGCCCACAGCTATTCTCAACTGCCCACAACTGCCAGACAAGGGCATAAACAACCAAGTTTACTATGCCTCACTAGGCTACCCAAGTTGCTCTTAACATTCACCGTACCAGGCTTCCTCCTACATCCACTCCTAACAGTTGGCCAGACAGAGTGGGCTGGGAGTCAGACATCAGGGCGTCCCCTGCCCCCTGTGGGGAGTCTCGCACCTCCAAAGTTTCAATTGCAGGTCATCCTTTTTATAGCTGAATGTGTTAAATCCAAATTCACGTCACAGTCAGTGTCAGAACTGTATACGTCACAGCCAGTTGAGCGTTTGTTCCGACCTTGCATTTTTGTTCTCTCTTGTTCCAATTGTTATCTGTTGTTGATAACACACACTCCTCATTTCATGCATAACAGCAATGTGAATACTCCAGTGAGTTCATGAACGGGACAAGCATAGCTCACCATCTGGTTCTATCAAACTATGATTTTATACATCTATATACATATAAACTGAACAATAAAGCTTATTACATATTCAATATATAATTTCATTACAGGCCTGGCCCTCTGGCTTTCGGGGGAAGAGATTCTCCACCCGCAGGCCGAACTGATGCTCTGTAGACTGCTGTGGGGAGTTTTCCTCTGGGCAGCACAGGATTGCTCAGCTAAATTAATGCCGTGGGATCTGGGGAGAGGGCTTAGCCATGGTCCCACCGGGACTGCTCTGGCGTGCTGTGGCCTGGAAGGCCAGGGGTCTGTGAAGACAATCCGCAGCTCTCCAGGTGCTAAGAGGAAACTTTCTCCCTCCGCAAGTTTCCGTTTTGGGGAACGGTGCCCGACGCCTGTGCTTCTCTTTGGCAATTAGGTCTTTGGTCTAGATGTCGTCATGGGGACGAAAACCCTCTGGCCACTCCTGCTGGGGTTCACCGGCATCCCAGCTCTCCTGCAGTGTGCGGCCCTCCCCTTTTGCCCCGAGAGCCCCCGTTTCCTGCTGATCAACAAGATGGAGGAAGAGAAGGCCACCGCAGGTATTCCTTCTGCGGCCGCACCGTAGGGCTGCGCTGTGGCATGTGCATTTTAGCAAACCAGCTTGCCAGGGAGGTACTGGCCCAAAAGCATTTTAGCAGTGAGTCAAATATCAGTAAAAACGAAGCATTTTAGCAGTGAGTCAAATATCAGTAAAAACGAAGCATTTTAGCAGTTAGTCAAATATCAGTAAAAATGAAGATTGTGATCAAATAATGCCTACCAGGAGGAGGATTTCCTGAAAGAGCACAGCAGACTTCAAAGCCCCAGCTTTGTATTTTCTTGTTCAGAGGATGACAACAGAATGTTCATATATTTCGCTGCTGTTCCAGCCACTCGGTCCAGATCTTAGATCAGGGCTTTCCAAAGTTTTCCCGCGGCAACACACCAACCGTGGGAAAACCCGGAAGTGCCGCCATTGCGGCAGCGCGCAAAAACCCGGAAGTGCTGCTGCCGCTTTCGGGTTTTTGCGCACTGCCGTTGGTGTGTCGCCGCGGGCAAACCCGGAAGCGCTGATCATCATCAGCGCTTCCAGGTTGTGTGGCGACACACCAGACTATGTGTGGCGACACACTTTTGTGTTGCGACACACAGTTTGGAAAGCTCTGTCTTAGATGGATCACGACAGGAAGTTTCTCTGGTTTCTGAATGGGGATCTCAGTCTTTTCTCATGCCCCTGTTCTCAGCTAGCCAGCACAATTCTTCGTTTGTTCTGTAGCCGAGGTTCTGGGGCTCTGGAATTTTGCACAACACAAGAGCCCGTGTGTGTGTGGAAGCCCCCCCATCCCACCACGGAGGATGAAACGTTGGCCATCAGCCATCTCCGGTGTGAGTGGATGGGGGTTCTGTTAGTCTATCTCCTTACCTACCTGAGCAGGATGAGTAACTACATAACGAAGAACCCTTCCTGGAAATAAATTTGGCATAGAACTAGTTGGAGCTCTCGGAGGCGATGACGACGCATGTCTCACGCAGCCCTTGTCGTCCTTCCCTCAGTGCTCCAGAAACTTCGTGGGGTCCAGGATGTCTCCAGAGACATCCAGGAGATGAAAGAGGAAAGTGCCAAGATGTACCAGGAGAAAAGAGTGACCATCCCAGAACTCTTCCGCTCCCCCAGCTATCGCCAGGCCATCACCATCGCCATCGCCTTGCAACTCTCGCAGCAGCTCTCGGGCATCAACGCGGTGGGTTCCCCGGGGGCCGGTCTCCGGGCCTCTTGGGGGTCTCTGGCGGGAGACTGGACCAGCTCCCCAGTCAGGGGAGGGAAGATGGGTTGGGGGGAAGGCGGGAGAGTGCCAGTAGCAGCAGGGGACCCCAGAAGGCCAGGATGACTGTTGCAACTGTGCAGTGGAAGGCCTGCCCCCCCCCCCGCTGCATGGGTCACCTGTGCAGGCAGCACATGTAAAAGGGGGCAGGGATTCAGCTGCACAGTCACAGCCGTCCCCTGACCCATTTATTCCTTTTTCTCCCTCTTTTCCCCACAAAAACTGGAGGAATCCCTACTTTCCACCTCCTGTTTTGCTCCAAACAATCCTGGGAGGCTGATGGTCATGGCATGGTGGCTGTATGAAAACATAGACCCAGGTTCTCCTGGTTTAAGGCCCCTGCAGCACGCTGCTTTGTGAGGATCGAGTTATCTTCGGTCACTCTTTAATGCCTGCTTATTTTTTAAAAACGGAGCAGAATCCCCGTATCTCCTCCAAGTCCTGGCTGTTGGAGGGGGGCAGCCATGTCGTTGCTGCCTTCCCTTCTCAGGTCATGTGGGGGTCCTCCATTGAGGGCATGGCACTGTCCGCATGCGCCCCCAGGGCTGGTCCTCACCTGGCAGCATCCCCAGAGCAGGGAAGGGTGCCGGTGGGGTGGGGTGGGGTGGGGGACTTCGCCTCCGCAGGCAGGTGGTATCTGCCAGTGATGCCTAAAGAGGGCATAGTTTTCTTCCCTGTTCTAAGCTCCACTTTAAACTCTTGGTCTGCTTCCAGATATTTTACTATTCCACGAGGATTTTCAAAGATGCTGGAGTGGAGCAACCGGAGTATGCCACCATGGGGGCCGGCGTGGTCAATACCGTCTTTACTGTGGTGTCGGTATGTAGTAAAAAGATGATGGAAGTCCTTGGAAAGCTGGAGGGTTTTTGCTCTCTCTGGGTGGGGGGAGGACGGGGCTCCCTGGAGACAAAGGCTCCCCCTCTTCTGGGGCCCCTCCCTCGCTGAGCCACCCCAACTTAAAGTCAAGGGCTGAAAACTTAACTAACTGGCCGATGCCCTAAAACTTTAGGTAGGACATCATCATTTAGGCCTATGATTATAGTTGCCTTTATTATGAATGGGTTCTTGTTCTAGTATGTTATCTTTTTTAAAAATGACTGGCAGCTTTCTTTGCTGATTAAGTTCCGTAGCACCTTCACTATGGGTGACGCTCAAATGGCCGGGAGAGGGGGGGGGGAAGGAGTTTTGATCAGATAGGAGATGGATTCACAGCGGATGTCATTTTGGATACTTGGAATTTCCGAAATGCAAAAACGGAATGGACTTAAGGATGGGTATTACATGCTCTAGTGTCTACTAGAGGTGCATTGAATGCATATTTGTCTGTTGCCTTTAAACCAGCTAAATTTGAGTTATTTATAAAAATAATAAAGGCGGGATAAAAAATTAAATAAATAGGACCTCTGTGTTGAGAAGGGATTCCGCAGGGCATGGTAAAAAAAAGTCAAGGATGGCGGTGACAACAGCGGGCTCAAATGGCACAATTCATGGAGACCTTTTCACCGCGCTCTGGCAGCCGGGTCTCCTCGGATGGCAAAGCAATCTTGCTGCCCGCAGCAATCTCGTCTCTCTCTTCTTCCCATTGTGCAGCTCTTCCTTGTGGAGCGGGCCGGACGTCGGACCCTCCACTTGATTGGCTTAGGCGGCATGGCAGCCTGCGCCATCCTCATGACCATTACCCTGGCGCTAAAGGTAAGTGGGCAGCATTTCTGCTCCTCGTGGCCCCACCGGAGACATTTCAGTGTCTCCGGACTGAAATGAATTACGCGCATGAACAAATAGAATGGAAATTTCATCTCTGGAGCTGGGCCTCTTGGAGTTCTACCCATGGTCCCCCACATGCGTAAAACCACTGATTTGTAGTAAAGCTTCCTTGCAATCGCAGGATGTAGGATCCAGCTAACGGATAAGATACTTGCGGCCACTTTGTCCAGCTGCCTCGTAGAGATAAGAGATCCCCCTCAGCCTGGTCCACATGAGAACGGGAGGTCCTTGAGAGGAGTTTTTCCCAAGCGTTTAGGAATTCAGAAGTTAAAATCCGCGTCATGAATTGGAATTGTCTGAAGACAAGCAAGATGCGCTCTTCTGCCCTTGGTCATTTAGCTGTGGCATTCTGTACTGACTTAAGTTTCTGAACTGTGTTCAGGACAGCCCCACGCGTGGCGCATTAAAGGGGCCCTGGTAGAATGCTTTAAAAGCTGCATGAATAGTGTGTCCAGGAAAGGCATAGCAGCAAGCGTGCGTGTATTTGAAATCTTTGCCATTTGAAATCATTATGGACTCCAGAGATTTGATTAAATGTTGCTGTATCTTCAAACCAGTTGTACCCTCAGAATCTTGTTAGTCAGGAGAGAAGAGCAGAGTAGATGGGAAGATCGTCCCAAAGAAAATAACCAGGAGTGCCCACTATGGATGAATGCCTATCACAAACATTGGTCTGATCAGGACTGAGTTTTGACTTACTAAATATCTTGCAGTCCATACTGATCTGAGGTGCTGCTTTAGCACTATCATAGTTCTTGGGGGGGGGGCAGGGGGAAACTTAATAGGCTTTCCCCCTTTTCTCTCAGGGTCTTTGTCCCTGGTGCGCACAATCACCACAGAAGGCCCACGGTATAAAGTACAACATTTGCCTAAGTCTAGGAATATAATTACCCTTTTAGTACATTTCTCAGTTCCAACACAGCTAGTTAGAGCACACGTCACTGATCAAGATGAATTTTCCAACCATTGTAAGCAGAGAGGTTAACTAAGTTAGTAATCAGATAGTTACCAAAATTTGTCTTGTGGCGGCTCCTTGATTCCACAAAGATTTCTCAGTGTGGAAAAGACAGCGGGAGAAGGTGACGGCCAAAAGCAGCAAAGGAAATAGCAGGCCATAGAACAGAGACACTGCGCATTCGGATGGACTGTATGAAGATCATCACGTAGTCCATTAAACTCCACCTGCAGCTTGTACTGTTATGCTCCTCCATCACGATCACCAGAAAAGGTTATTTGCTGGGCCAGCCTGCGAAGAGGCTCCCTTCCTTTCGAGCGTGGATTCCCTCGGGTTCAGCCAGCCCGTGGTTCCTGCGTATCCAAAGTACCGCCTAACAATGGCTTCATTTAATTTAGCAGGAAGAGAAATAAAGAGTTGCCAACATTCTGATAACTGTGGGCTCTAGATCCTGATAATCCCTCTCAGTTATTTCATGCAGACATTGAAGTTGATGGAAACAGTGGTACGCCATACCCCACCCCCACGTATCCCACTCTTTAAGTAGCCAAACGGGTTGAATCAAAACGGCTGAAAACACAGCATGCCATCAAATCCCCCGTTTTGTATAAATGTTTTGGAAATATAGTGTAGAAAGTGCAAGATATTTCTCCACCGGTCATTCTCCAGTTTTAGCCATCTGTTCAACTAAAATATTTTGCTGGCAAACCAAGGCCAGAAATAAGAATGAACCGGGTGTTGCTCATCCATGCTATTCAAAGAAATCTGGAGTTGTAACATCTCTGCTTTCTTGGACCGTCTTGCCCAAGAAAGGTTCCTGGTTGATCAATTCCCAGGTGAGCTGATGCTAAAAGTTTGGGGTCAGTCGGTGCTACTTTGGGATAATACACTACACACGGTTAACTCTGCATCTCTGTTTTCGCAGAACCTGGCGTTTTGGATCAGCTACATCAATATTATTGGTACTTTTGCCTTCGTGGCTTTCTTTGAGATTGGACCTGGTCCAATCCCGTGGTTCATTGTGTCAGAACTCTTCAGCCAGGGTCCTCGTCCTGCAGCGGTGGCCGTAGCTGGTTTCTCCAACTGGGCATCCAACTTCTTGGTGGGCATGCTCTTCCCCTATGCCGAGGCAAGTACTCTGCTCTGGACGTTCCTGGTTGGCTTGGTGTGAACACGGTGAAGTCTGCCCCTTTCCCCTGGGGCTAGCAGTCTCAAAGGTCTCCACAGATAGGAAGTAGGAGGAGGAACGGGCAAGGGCTAAAAGGGGGTCACGAGGTGCAGGGAAGCAGATTCTCTTTACATCCATTTTGGCTATTGTTAGAATGGTTGCTGAGAGGGAGAACTTGAAGGGTGTAGTTCACTCCGTTAAAGCCAAGTAGAAGAGGAGCTGCATAAACCGAGCTGCATAATAAGCTTGGGCAAAGTTCTTGCTTCTCCTCCTCGTGAAGAATCAAACCACCGAGGGCCCTGCCTTTGCACACCCTGTTCCTGGAAGGGCCTTTGGCGACCTTGAGAACGAGGCGCTTCTCTTTATGGACATGGCGTGCTCCCATCAGACCTAGCCAGGCCATTTCATCATGTACGGCAGAGGCGACGTTCGAGTTGGGTAGGGAAAAATGGGCTTCTGAATAAAGGACACAACTGGGCCCCGACCCTTTGGCCCTTGCCGTGTTTGAACTTCTAGGCTCATTGTCCCAGAGCAAAAGTAACGTTTTCCCTTATCTTCCTTGCAGCACCTACTTAAGTCTTACGTTTTCCTGATCTTTGTCGCCTTCCTTGTCATCTTCTTCATCTTCACCTTCTTCAAAGTCCCTGAAACAAAAGGCAGGACTTTTGAGGACATCTCCAGTGGCTTTGAGAGGCAAACAGTGAACGGCGTTGCTCCATCCACCGGTGTTGCTCCATCCACCGGTGAAAAGAGCTCAATGGTGCAACTAACTAGCATTCAGCCTATGAAAGATGCTAATGTTTAATACCCCAATCCTTGCTTGTTTCTGAAAGGAGCCTTCCCTTTGTCACCGTTGCTGTTTCTTCATATTCCCTGTGGCTTTCCAGTCTTTGCCACGACCTCTGCGCTGCACTAGAACAAGCGAAAGGCAGTTATTTTTCCTGCCATGTACCGCTGGAGGACTGAGGAACTGCTCCGAACCCCTTGAATCGTCCATTGCCAGGAGGCCGAACCGTTTGTGTGGCTGGTCGCCCATGGCCTTGAGTCCAGTCCCTTGTCCTTCCTCCTGATGTTTTACTGGGTCTTCTACGGGGTGGCGAAAAGAGAGTGCAAAACACTGGAATTTACTTTAAAGCAAGCGAAAAAGACATCTTGCTTTCATCCATTTCAACCAATGGGGTTTTCTTCTGTGTTTGGGAAATTAAGATCAGAACGGTCTTTTATTTACTAGACTTAAATTTATTCCTGTGTCACTTCGCTTGGAAATATTTATTTTTAGGCAACACTCCTCTGTATATAGGGAATAGAAATAGGTGTAAGACGATCCTTTTAAAAAAGGGGCCATGCAGCGACTGTAGAGTAGTCGCACTGTAGCGACGGGTGGTGGGTACCAAAGAGGAGGAGGGGGCTGTGTGAGTAGATGACGCCTCTCTTGAGCCTGGAGAGAGCAAGGGGTGCCCCGGTGCTTATCAGAGTGCTTATCAGAATCCGTATTCAATTGATATGTTGGATAACTGCCATCAAGGGTTACTTGAACGTTGGGAGGTTACGGGCAAAGGCACCAGCGAGGGACCGAGAACCCACGGCCTGCCCGGCTGGGTGGAGGGAAGGAGCCTTGGGGTCTGCGCCCCCTTCCGTAGCAACTTCCTTCTCCCTGACACCGATGCAAGGGGAGGGGTCTGGATTCTCTGCCCAGAGGGATTTCTGTGGCATCTGGAGGCTCCCTGGTGGTCTCTGAGAGAATGGCACAGGCCGTGGCTTGATGCCTTCTGGGGCCGCTGATGGGCAGCCACCATCATCGTTCCTGCTTGCGGGATGCGGACTGCGGGAACATTGCTGGTGGGGGCCTTTGCGAACGTAACTGAATTCCCAGTGGGCGCAAAGGGGTTTCAACGGAACGCAAGGACGGGACACCACTTTGACGCCAGCCCCATGCCCCCGCCCCCCGTTCTGCTGGGCGGCAAGGTGGCCGGGCTGATCCTGGGGGGTCTTCTAAATGGTCCCTCTGCATTCAATTTCTTCCCAAAGTGGGTGACCTTTCCCATTTAAATGGCATGTTAAAAGGGGTGGGGCTTTAACGATGCAGTTGCAGCTGCCATCTTGACTTTTTTGACCCCCCCAGACATCCCTGGTGTAGTCATTTGTCTTTTAAAGAAGGCAATACAGGGTATTTTAATTCCCCAGATGCTTGTGACCTACTGCTTTTGGTGACTGCTTTTTTTGCTCCTTTTTAATACGATTACATGAAAAACATCAGATGTTATTTACGAAAGTGTATTTTTGCAATCCTTTACTATTAGATGAAGGCAAGGGGGAAATTTTGAAGAGGAGGAATAGGCAGCTGAGGGAACTCAGAAATGGAGACCAAATCTACCAAATGAAGAAGTCAACCTATAGTTTTTCCCGAGGTGATCTGATCTATTTATTTATTGGAAAGAATGTAAATAGTTTCTGTCTAGCTTTACGTTATATATTTATACGATGCAAAGAGACTTTGCTAATTGTTCTTTATTTGCCAGTAGTCCAAGTCTTGTGGTAGTGGAAGGAATATGAATTACTGTATGGCACGCGCCTATCGGGGAGATCTGAGCTGGGCTGCAGGGATCCAGGTGGTCAAAGGAAACAGAGCAAAAGAAAGAAACCTTTCGCAGCCCAGACCCGTGTGTGCAAGCCCCCCTCCGGGGTTGGGGTGGGTTGGGGTGAATAACAGTCCCGCGACGCGACACTCCCATCTTCCTCTGGGGAGGGACACTTGCACGCTGCTGGTCGAAGGGGTCCGTCCATCCGTCTCCAGCTGGATCGCTCTGCTGTGAGGGATGCCAGGCAGCTAACCGGCTACACAAGCGAGGTTAAGACTGGGACGTAGACAAGGGATGCCATGCCAAAGTTGCGGTCTGATGGGGAGGGCCGCTGGCAGAAGGGCAGGGCGGGGCGGGGGGCACGGTTACCGGGGGATGGTTCGGGCACCTGTCTAAGCCGGCCCCTGAAAAAGTTTGCTTAGTATCTTCCTTCAAAAATCTGTACCTCATATCCATCCTGCTTGGTTCTTCTGGATCATTTTTTTAAAAAAGTCCTTGTTTGGCCCTTCGGACGCTCATTTGTTTCCTCTCTTCCAACGGAGACGCTCCAGCCGTTCTGTGTGAGTGCAAAGTATTCCACATTTGAAGTATGTACGCACGCTTTGGGCTTATTGTGTGGTGAAGATTTCCAAGGAGTTTTATGTTGTTGTGAATGTGTCATATTTTTTTTAAAAAAATAAACATTTTGGCTGGAAATAGACCTCTGTACCTGTCTCTGTTGATCCAAATTTTACATTTTCCTCTGTCCTACATTTGTGACTAGAGTATTTTCTGGAAGTGCCACGTCTTCACACTGCTGCTTAAAACCTGTTCAGGTTAATATGGCCCCCCTGAGCCTAAGAGGGCCTTCCCCAGAGCCGCCCCCCCCCGCCGTCGCCCTCTTTTCCTCCCATTTGCACCCCAGAACGTGACAGCGGGCAGGGCACCTCTCCTCCGCTTGGCCTTCGCCCTTCAGGTTGTCTGAACAGCCGCACCAGGCAGGAGGAAGGTGAGCAAACAGGGGAATGAAAGAGAGGCCTGTTCCTTGCAAGCTTCAGAGGGCTACTTGGCTTCCTAACTGCCAGCCTTTGCCCACACGACCTGTCCAGGGCCACCCTCAGAACTACATACCCGGGCACGGACTGCTTGCCCGATGCACGGCAGTCAGAAGGTGCAAATCCAAGTGAGAGAGAATCTCAGAGGCTGTTTTCTGGTTGGAGGAGGAGGGTCCGAACCTACCTGGGTTTGATTCTGGTTCTCAACAAAGACCTTCAGTTTCTCTGGAGCTTCAGCTTTGAAAAAACGGGGACCGCTGTTGATTACGGTAAAGTCCAGACTAAGGAGGGATTTGGTGACCCCAAGTCCTGAGATCAAATGAGAATGATCCTTGCAAAGAGACCATCTCTGGTCTCATCCAACACAGGGCCAGTGCTCCACACGGCACTGCTTCACTTCCGATCTCTTATCTCTAGTGTCCTTGTGGTCTTTTTCCCCCTAAACTGACCTGCCAAGCATTTTATCTTGTGAGAAAGAGCAGGATGTTCATCCCTTACACTTGTCCCTCAACTTCTTGAAACTTAGTTAGCTTTCTGGCTTTACATTCAGCTAGCTGCATCATCACCCTTTGCCCAAAAATCTCTCTCTTTGAAATTGGGTTTGCATTCTCTCTTTAGAACAATCTATCCCAAAATGACAAAATTACACGCTTTTTAAAAAAGAACATTTTGAAAGAAAGCAAGCTAAAAAAAATCCCTGCGTCTGTGGTATTTGGCATGCCTTCTTTCATTCTGCTGAGAAGCAAAGAATAATATAATAATTGTCAATGGGTGTTTCCTCCTCCCCCAAAGCCCACCTGTGGGAGAAAAGAGCGGTGTGTGTGTGTGTGTGTGTGTGTGTGTGTGTGTGTGTGTGTTCAGATCTCTCTCTGGATTTGGACAGAGTTAGATACTAGCTGTTTCCAAGTCCCACTTATAGCATCCATTTCTCCAGTTGAGAACCATTGTTCTACAGCATGGCTAAGTTCACATACTAGCTGGATCCTTTTCAACAAACGTTACCTTTATTTTATCCTTCAACTGCCATGCTCCAATCATGTGAACCATCCCGCCAAGTTTCCATTATATGCATTCAATTATATCTGCCTGCCTGAGTTCAATCTCATTTTGTTTAAACAACAGTACTCTGAGCATTCGTGCAATGTTTGTTCCGATTTTTCATAGCGTATTTCAATAGGTTCCCATGACAGCAATATTCCCACCTAATTCTGCAACGAACAAGTTTTAGCTGAGATGGTTCCTCAGGGGCCTCACCTCCAACGTCCAGCCTTATGCTCTGGCCACACACATTTCACCAGGCCTTGAGGGGCAACCATTACTTGAGAAGTCCATCATATGGACAGCTTAGACCATGGTCACAGAAACCGAATCTCTCCCATCAACACAATTTTCATAGCCTGTCGCTGATTTCCCTTCCCATCCTCTTCTACGGACTGGAAGGAGGGGTGAGAACTCCACCTGAGCTACATACAGTTCTTGAGTTTCTTTCCTAGATCTTCAAAGCTTGGATCCGGCTATCCCCCATGAGAATTACTGGGGAAGGGAATAATTCTTAGGGAACGTGGTAAGTCTTGGAAGTTGTTCTGCCGCACCCCAGATTCAGTCAGCACACTTCTTACATCAGCACACATTTGTTTCAGTTCTCTGCAGCTCTGGGTCTCCAACGCCCACGACTCTTCTCGGGAGGCCCAGTTGCAGCCCTTCATCCCTTGAGGGATTGTCCTGCGACTGACCCGCATTTTCCGATTAACACCCCGGAAGAGAGCTGCTCAGACAAGGGAGCTCTTCCTATTTACTCTCGCAAGTTGTTATCTTTTGTAACCTTCTTTGCTGATGCCTGAACTAATCAAGTTAGTTGCCTCCTCTCCCTTGGCGTTTTGATATTAGCGGCAACAGGAACCCACTATCCTGCCTCCTGTTGTGCAAGATCTCTTTTTATTCTCTTAAGGCCCTGGCTGTTTCTTTATCAAGGGCCTGCCTAAACGTTGCTCCGGAGTTCCAGCAGCCCCAGGGCTCCTGCGTTGGGCTGCTGCCCTCATCCAGGGGGCCTTCCGTTGTCTTCCTCAAGGAGAGGTGCCTCCTTCGCCACCTCCTCTTGCAGGACCCTTTCTCACCAGGGGCCACTCACTGCTCTAGTCCTCCAACTTTTTCTTTGTGGAGTGCTACGAACTTACAGCTGCTGCAAATATATACCAGGTGATCAGCTGCTGCAAATATATACCAGGTGATCTTCCGGAAGGAATACATCTAGGCCACAAGCATTGCGGATTATGACTGCTGATGCTCATCAGTCATCTTCTATTTCGTTTCACAGCTGCGACTCACCTGGGCTGCCAAGATGGTGAAGATCAGGACACCTGAGAGTCTTCCCATTCCAAGGTTTTTCCTCCTGACCTGTATTTTGGCTGCACTCTGTGGATGCTCTGCATGACTGTGTTGATTTAATCTCAGAGTTGGAGATCTGCCTCCTGGCACGAGAAGCGTCCTGTCGACAGCTCGAAGTTTAAGGAGGAGGCCTGTTAGCAAGCCCCACTGCCTTGCAGGGAAGTTTTATAAGGGGGGAAATGCTCAGGCAAAGGGTTGCATGGTGCTTTGCGCTGGCTGGAGGGGCTTTTGGGGGTCAAGGGAGCGAGCCAAACAAGAGAAGCAAAGAGGGCAACCGAGCTGGAGGAACGGCTGGGGGTGCGCGACCGATGACCCCAGGAGCAGCACGCAGAACCAGGAAGGCAGGCTCTGCCAACGGACAACACGGAGAAAAGGAGCTGAGTTGGAGAAGACAGCTTGCGAGTGTTCATGGAGTGGAGAACTGAGACCCGGGGGCTGAGAGGAGACCACTGTATGTTGGGAATATAAGCACCGTCTCCTCTCCTTGCACCGTAACAATAAAAACTACTTGACTTGGTGGAAGGACATTGGGTGTGTCTGGATTAGCTGCAGTCCCTTTCCAGCCTCCAACACAGTTAACAGAATTATCCGTAGAATTATTCCACATTTTGCCCACCTCTGTTGCCAACCCAGTCCTAAATCAAGTTACTTAACATAACTTTGTGCTATTTGCCTCAGCCGAGTTAAAACCAGACTGAGGAACCATTCTAGCAGGGCATTCCTACATATTACTGCCTGATATAGAAATTTATTTCTAGTGTTAATCATTATTCTTTTGATCTGTTCTGTCTCCAGAGGTGGAAACGTATGGGAGCCAGCATGGTGTAGTGGTTAAGATGCTGTTGGATTGTAGACATATTCTTACCTTTTTGTATATCTAGATGTGAATATATAGTCATGTAATAACACCCCATTTCTTTAGTAGAAAATAAATGTAGGCCCAGGAAATCAAGGCCCTCACATCAGATCTCCTGTGTATAGTTTAAATATCTCAAAGCCAACATTCTTCAGGAGGCTGTGACTCACCAAGAATGTGTGAATTGCCCTAGACTACACACTGCCCTTCCTGCCTCAATGACCCTTGTAGAAGGCGATAAGTTGTCTTGTCCTTGCATAAGGAATGTAATTCAGAACAGCCATTCAGGATTGTAAAGGAGATAAAAGATAGTTGGCATGTATATGACCTGACTCAATACTCCTCTTCCTGCTTGGATAGGAAGATGGGAGGGGGGCATACTAGTCAAGGTAACTGACCTGATTGGGTAGAGAGAATGTGCCATCCCAACGTGGGTCTGTGAGTAATCTAGGGTATATAATGTGCTGTAGGAAGGGGGTCCTGCGCGATCGCCCACCTAACAGCCTGCTGCTTTGTCTTTGCTCTTGGGTGAATAAAACTCCTAACTTCATGCAATTGGTCAGTTTCTTTACTCCCGGCTCAGGAACGAACCTGGTAAGATTTTCTTCTAACAATGCTCAGCTAGGAGCAGAAAGACCTGGGTTCTGGTTCTGGTCCTCCCTGAGATGCAAAAACCAGCTGAGCGACTTTGGGCCAGTCATCCTCGCCCCCAAGACTGGGAAGTCAAAACAAATCTATCACCGGCTGCAGTCCATAACTTTCTGCCAGAGGCCACGGAGTGGAGTGGGAGACGGACGAGGCGCCCCCCCCCCCCGCCACAGATTATCTGGTCTTTTTCCCGGACCACTTTCTGAGAGGGCCCGGAGGCTCCTGATGTGGGAGCTGTTTGGAACTGGTGGCGAACCCGGCGGCCCTGGAAGACGCGGATGGGACGGAGGCCGGACCGATAGCCCTGTTGACCAGGGCATAAGAATAAGAACAATTGCTCGGACTAACACCATTGAGCTAGGGCGGCAGAGAACTTGTAGGAGTCCCTTGGTGTGAATGTGGACCCCCCCCCCCGGGTGAGAGACGAGGGAGGGGGGTTAAGATTGTATGAGTGTGGAAGAGTACCCCCTGGGTGAGAGTCAGGTGGGGCAGTTGGTACCTCTCCCCGACCAGTGAGAGAAGTTGGGGGAGAGGTGCAGGGTGTGAGTGGGGTGGTGCTAGACCCTACCAGTGCCGAGAGCGAGAGCGAGAGCTGGTGGACTGGGGGGTCTTACCACTGCCCAAGAGTGTGTGGGAGTGCATGATGGATGGTTGGGATAAGGGACTCTTAATTAAGCCTAAGAATTCCGGAGGCCTGGGAGTGGAGGCTACTGGGTCAGAACCGGGAATCTCTGGGGGCTATATGGCGGGCCATTTGATTCGGGTGGTGACGGGCAGGGGACGGTATGACGGGAACTGGAGGGCAAGCCATCTTTGGGGAAGGCGCCCCCGGTGTTTGTTACCGGTGGTGCGTTCCGGCCCCCCGTGTTCACACCCAGGCCCTGGTAAGCAGATCCTCGTGGGCTCCGGTCTCCGGCTGCTGCTGTTGAACGCCAGGTCGGTGAACAACAAAGCCCCCCTTATAAGTGACTTGATCACGGATGAGGGGGCCAACCTGGTGTGTATTACCGAGACCTGGCTGGCACCAGAGGGGGGAGTGGCCCTCTCGGAAATGTGCCCAGCCGGGTTTCAGGTCTGGCATCAGCCGAGACACCGGGGCAGGGGAGGTGGGGTGGCAGTGGTCATTCGAGAGTCTCTTGTGGCCTTCAGGGGCGCTGCTCCACAAGTGGCCGGGTGCGAGACCCTGTTTTTCAAGTTGGGTTCACGAGAACAGTTGGGAGTGTTGCTGCTGTACCAGCCTCCCTGCTGCGTAGCAACCTCTCTGCCTGAGCTGCTCGAGGCTGTCTCGGGGCTGGCAGTGGAGTTCCCCAGACTTATGGTTCTGGGGGACTTCAATCTGCCGTCCCTGGGACGGTCCTTGGAGGCGGCCCGGGAGTTCATGGCTACCATGGCAGCTATGGGCCTGTCTCAGATTATTCGTGACCCGACTCAGGACAGTGGTTTCACCCCGGACTTAGTTTTCTTGTCCGAGCAGTGGCAATGTGATCTGAGGGGAGAGTTACATCTTTCCCCATTGTCATGGTCAGACCACGCCCTGGTGACCCTGAGACTCTCTTGTGCTGCCCCACTCCGCAGGGAGGCGGGACCTATTCGACTGGTCCGCCCCCGGCGACTGATGGACCCAGTGAGGTTTCAGAAGGAGCTGGGGGTTATTCCCGAGGACTTGCTTCACGGTCCAGTCGAGCTCCTGGCCGCGGCCTGGAATAGGGCCGCGGCCGGAGCCCTGGACAAGATCGCGCCTATGCGACCTCTCCGGCCCTGCTTGGCCCGCCGCTCTCCGTGGTTTACCGAAGAGTTAAGGGCCTTGAAGAGGGTTAAGAGACGTCTAGAGCGCCGCTGGAGAAAGACGAAGACTGAATCTGACCGAACACAATCTAGAGCCGCAGTTAAGGCCTACCTTGTGGCGGTAAGAGCGGCGAAACGTGAATATTTCTCCGCTCTTATTGCGTCCGCAGAAT
The DNA here is from genome assembly GCA_023362775.1 of Charina bottae. NCBI lineage: Eukaryota > Metazoa > Chordata > Lepidosauria > Squamata > Charinaidae > Charina > Charina bottae. The sequence continues at coordinate 1,031,093 of JALMGJ010000019.1, read as the reverse complement.
GCCGCCCGATGGCCCTTTTTAAAATTACAAGATCACTGTTGGGTCGGGAGCAGAGGGAGACCCACCTACAGGGCCGATCGGAAGAGTTTGCTGAGCATCTGCAGGATAAAATCGCTCAGATTAATTCCAAGTTGGACTCCAAGCGTGGGACAAGATCTGGGGAGATGCCAGAGGCTCGTACTTACCATGTTATCTGGGAGCAGTTTGATCCTGTTGGGCCTGATGAAGTAGACAGGATCCTCCGGACTGTAAACGCCACCACATGCCAACTTGACCCATGCCCCTCCTGGATGGTAAAATCAGCTAGTGAGGTGACATGTGGCTGGGTCCAGGCGATTATAAATTCGTCCTTGAGTGAGGGGGTGTTCCCAGCTGCCTTTAAGGAGGCGCTGGTGCACCCCCTCCTCAAGAAACCATCCCTGGACCCTACCATCCTGGGCAATTTTCGCCCAGTCTCCCACCTTCCCTTTTTGGGAAAGGTGGTTGAGAAGGTGGTGGCGTTGCAAGTCCAGAGGATTCTGGAGGAAATGGATTATCTGGACCCCTTTCAGTCAGGTTTCAGGCCGGGATATGGGACAGAGACCGCATTGGTCGCGCTTATGGATGATCTCTGGCGAGAGCGGGATGGAGGGAGTGCGTCCATCCTTGCTCTCTTAGATCTCTCAGCGGCTTTCGATACCGTCGACCACGGTATACTTTTGGGACAGCTCAGGGAGTTGGGGGTGGGCGGCGTAGTTTTGCGCTGGTTCGCCTCCTTCCTCCGGGGCCGTTCCCAGTCGGTGTTGATAGGGGAGGAGAGGGCTGACCCGCGACCCCTGTCTTGTGGGGTGCCGCAGGGGTCGGTTCTCTCTCCTCTCCTGTTCAACATCTACATGAAGCCACTGGGCGAGATCATCCGTCACCATGGGATGAGGTATCACCAATATGCTGATGATACCCAGTTATACATCTCCATCCCGGGTGAAGTACTGTAGGTGATGCGGTCGATGCCTTATCTCAGTGTCTGGAGGCTGTGGGGGTCTGGATGGGGAACAACAGGCTTCAACTGAACCCTAGTAAGACGGAGTGGCTGTGGATTGATGGCCCCCCTAGATCCGGGAAGTTGTCATCTTTGGTTCTGGCTGGGGTGGCACTACCTCGCTCGGATCCAGTGCGGAATCTGGGGGTCCTCCTGGACTCGCGACTCCTGCTCAAAGAGCAGGTGGCAGTCACGGCCAGGAGGGCCTTTGCACAACTTCGTGTGGTGCGCCAGTTACGCCCTTTCCTGGATCGGGAGGCCCTCCGAACAGTCACTCACGCCCTTGTCATCTCCCATATAGATTACTGTAATGCGCTCTACATGGGGCTACCCCTGAAGAGTATCCGGAAGCTTCAGCTGGTGCAGAATGCCGTGGCGCGAGCAGTTATGGGTGCCATGAGATCGGCACATGTAACACCTCTGCTACGCGAGCTGCATTGGCTACCAGTTTGCTTCCGGGTCCAATTCAAGGTGTTGGTGATTACCTTTAAAGCCCTATATGGCATAGGACCAGGGTACCTGAGGGACCGTCTCGTCCCGATAACATCGGCCCGCCCCACCCGTGCATGCAGAGAGGGCATGCTTCGGACCCCCTCAACAAGAGAATTCCATCTAACGGGGTCCAGGAGACGTGCCTTCTCTGCCATAGCGCCCGCCTTATGGAATATCTTGCCCCCGGAGGTGAGACTGGCCCCTTCACTCCTGGCCTTTCGGAAGGCCCTTAAGACCTGGCTCTGCCGCCTGGCCTGGGACAACGGAGGTGATAGTGCCTCGTGGGGTTGGCTGGCCCCGTAGTAATACGATCCATCCTACGGTCCCCAATCCATCTTGGATTTTATGTAATTTATTATTATTACTATTGGATGTATTTTAGATATTGTTTTTGTATAGTTTTTAAACTTTCAATTGTTGTAACCCGCCCAGAGTCCCTTGCAAGGGAGATGGGCGGGGAATAAATTGATATAATAAATAAATAAATAATAAATAACTTTCATCCTGCAGTGGGTGGATTAAGGATCATCGTCATCATCATCTTCATCATCATCATCATGGATATGGTCGAAAAAGTCAAGATGGAGCAATCAAAGCTCCTCCTGTTTGTTATATCCATCGCATGGGTGGAGCTTCAATTGCATTATTGTGGCCACAATTTGACTTTTTTGACCACACCTAGCAGACTCCCTTGTTCATAACATTAATAAATAATAATACTTTATATCTAAAGCCCTCTTTCTCCCAAAGGAAGTCCCGAGAAGCATACAAAAATGGCCTACCCACATACACACAAACAAACCGTAAGTCACCCACGGGATATGTCCCCATGCAAGGGTGCAGTCTCACGCCCACCTATCCAGTCAGGAGTAAATCCTCCCACCTAAGCGCAAGGGGACTTACTCCCAGATGAGCCTTTCTCGCTACGGTTCTCACAGCACGCTTAACCGGGTCAACGGAAGATCTGTCGGCCTGCACTTAGGCGAATATTTGGAAGGAACCCAGAGAACAGGTGCCAGGGCAGCCACTGGACTGCAGCCTAAATCATGTTCTAAAAGCCTGAAATACCTTGATGCTCTCACCCACCTGATCTTGGCAGTTTCAGGTTTGTGTGCAAGCACCGAAACTACCATGAGTTCCTCGTGCAGGAGGAACCAACCGTTTCACGAGGCTAACGTGGTTCTTTTGACTAAACGTGGAGCAACTTTTCCTGCCCAAAGCATCCACGGAGGAGAGGGGAACACAGCCCAGATAACGTTCGGTTACAAAACAAGACTTTTAATGGGGATGCTAACATGTGCGTCAAACCAGGTAAATTACACATTCTTTGTATCCGAGTGAAATGGTGGAGAAAAATAGGAGGACACAGCCAGAATTGCACAGCCAGATGGCTTTTCCATACTAGAATGCACTATTTTTGCATATACAGAATTTCTCTATAGTCCCCAGGATTCAAATTTTCGAGAAGTTTGTTCCACAAATGTAAATATTTCACATATTTTAAATAAAGTACATCTAAAGTACATCTAAGATGAACTGTATTTTGGCAATCTGGACACATTTACATTACAGTCTAGTTATACTAAAAAATAAAAGTTTTGATAGCTATTTTTCATTTGCTACAGTACTTTACATCTGAAATACTGGTTGGCATGTAAGTGAGAAAATCAGACTTCAAAATGTTACATTGCAGGTTTGCTTTTACTGTATTTCTAAAAAGATGTCACGCACAATCATTGGCAAGAGTGGGTTTTTGACATGCTTTTTTTTTTTTTTTTTACCTTTTTCCACACTGGCTTAATTTTTTTTTTTGGCTTATGGGGAAGTCCCCTCCCGATTCATCAACTTTGATTTCGTATAGGTTTTGCTCACAAGTCCAAAAATGTAGTAGCCAAATTGTAGCCGAGTATTTTGTTTTGGTCAAAAGGGCAGTTCTTTCTTTGCTATTTGAAATGACTGGTTTCTGGATTTTGTTTTGTTTTGTTTTTGCAACAAGCAACAAATAAAGCAATAATTGAAAGCAAGATTGGTTATATCTTTTAAAGATATGGCAGGTATGGAGAGATTTAGCTGGGCCTCTCTTTGTGCCTATTTTTCTGCCTGAATACAATGAAGCTCTATGAGGTCAACAGCAATTGCGCACAATAAGTGGAAGTAAGTATGGAGTTGCCTTACGTTAAGCACATTTCTCTCTGTCTCGGGAAGGCTAGAAAAGCAAAGCTTTTTTCTTTAGCTCGTTGCGTTTCCAAAGTGCAAGTCGTTCAAATTGTTCGATGCTCATTTTGAAGACTTCCTGAAACTCTTCAGGGGAGAGGTGGTGCTTGAAAACAGAGAAAAGTCATTGTAAGTACTTCAAACAGAAGCCAACTCCATGTTCTACAGCACACCAGAAACAAACAGATTAAGAGTGAGTCAGATTCACACCTTCTGTTTCCAGAGCAAGCACAGCATTTCCAGTTAAAGGAGTCTTTCTTAGGCCAGGTTCACTGGAAGGCTTCCCATGAACTCAGAGAGGAAGCCAGGTGCACAAATGGGCCGTTCTGTGGTCGGAAGAAGGCAGGAAGGGTGAGAGCGAAGCTCTCGGTTCATGAACCTGACTACGGGCACTTGGAAGGCTCTGTAACTCACCTGAACGTGCATCTGGAAAGATCCATTTCTGCCACGTCCATAAGAAAGCAAACCCACCTTAGACCAATGTCTCTCAACCTTGGCCACTTGAAGATGTGTGGACTTCAACTCCCAGGAGTCAACTCCCAGATGTGAACTCCACACGTCTTAAGTTGCCAAGGTTGAGAAACACTGCCTTAGACAATTTGGGAGTCCCTCACTGACCATAATGCAGCCACTCTCTCTCTCTCTCTCTCTCACGCCCTCGCCCAAGAGAGAAAACTTCTGAGCATTGCTGTCCTCTCTGAAATGGACTCCGTTGTCGCTCACTCAGAAAAGAAGCTTGCCCTTGATGCATGTGTCCGCAGTCCACCACACAATGTCTCTTTCCAGCTGCTGCCCCACTCCAAAACAGGAAGAGGCAGATCATGCTAGGCATCAAAGCTGTTAAAGAGGGAAGCCCCCACGCAGAATATGGGGGAGGGGGTATAATTCACGATCAAGACCAAGTGCCATCGCTGTTCTACATCCTAGACTAGATCAAAACAACGATGGGCTCCAAGACCCTGTGCAAACAGAGAAGCCAATGGCAACTGGCAAGACAGGGAGCGCCAGAGCCTGGATGCTCTGAAAGATCCCAGATTTGTCCAAGGGGCACTTCTGATGGGACCTGGAGTGGGGCTCCTTCAAAAAGTCCCTGGAACATTTTGTGTCCAAACCATGCAGGAAACGTTCTGTTTTCAACGCTTAGGCCCACCTCAGACTTGAAGTTGCACTGAACAAGAATGTCAAGTGATGTGCAAGCAGATTTGGGGGGGGGGGCATCACAGCAGGTCAGGGGGCAGTTTTTCTCCACCCTCTGAAGCTCCTCTTTCCAGTGGAAACAAACTCCTACGTCAGCATCATTGGATATAGACAAGCTATATGTGTTCCTTTCAATTTTGTACAGAATTTGTCAATCACATTCCAGGAGTTTCGTCACAAAACAACTGATTTTTATGCTTAATCCATTGGGATTAAACTGAATCTCCAACTGAATATTTCTGTGTGGATTCCACATGTGACAGCCTTGGCTCTCGAGTCTGCCTCTTCTTCAACCTCTGCTCAAAACAGTTTGTCTCAAGAATGCAAAAGGTTCATATCTCACATGGCTGAACATCAGCCACCTGAGCCCATGGCTTCTCTGCTCACTTTCCTCTCTTCCTGGTCTCCTCCTCCTGGAGAAGACCACCACCCAACTTCTGTCCCCCTCTCTCCTCACTCACTCTTAAAAAGGACCTGAGGAACTTACTAGCCATATTGCTCCACACCATATACTGTATGTGCCACTGCAAAACCCAAACCTTCTCTGGTGGGTTTCTGGCTGGAATAGAGATAACAGAAACTAACAATGATGCTGGGGTCTGTTGATTCCACAAGGCTCGGCAATACGCCTCAACTCTCCGGAAACCCTGCCCCACATTCAAAACTAACTAACAGCAGAAGGCTAAAGGGCCTTTAATGAAACAATACAGGGTCACCAGGAGATGCTTCCTTTGCACTTTAGCATACAAGACCCTGAAATATTTCTCTATCTCCTGCAGGTTTCTAGAATACTTGGTGCCATGTGGTCTTCAGAAGCACCCCAGCATCACAGGATGATTTCTCAGTCATGTGAGCAGTATTCTCGGGAGTGATTTGTCCTCTAGTTATATGTCTTATACATAATGACAGATCTTACAAATATATCACCCTATTTCACTAATATTGTAGAGTCAGAGAATAATACAAGTTGGAACAAACCACAGAGGCCCAGCGAAGGGTTCTCCTGCCAACCTCACAATGTTGAAACCTAACGAGGTGAGGGGACACTTTTTCATCACACACGGGCTCCATTTTGGTTGAATTTCTGGATGTTTGTTAATACAGTGTTACACAGTTCAATAGAGTTTCAAGATGTGAATGTATTCTTGAATTATGTACCAGAAATTTCCGTTACACGGACCACCAGTTTCAGCCTTACTGGGACTCATCAGACGTGAGTAGCCAGGTGTTATTCTGGAGGGTTCAAACCAGGAGCTGAACTCATGGACCTTCAGATGACTATCTGCAGAGCAATCGCCTGATGCTCAGTGGTGTGCAGGAAGGAGTATCTAGAAGCGAGGTTAGACCGGTATCTACCGTCCACCCTCCCTCAAGCTCTCAGAGCAGAGACGCCCAGTATGCCATGCCCCCACATGGCTGTACATACCATTCTGAGTGCGCCAGAAATTTAGAATTTATCGCTGTGTTACAAATGATGGATTTACAGAGGGGGGGGGGGGCAGCTAAAAACTGCTCTTCAATCTTGCGTATATGTTCTCTTTCTCTTTATGAGCTGGCTCTCTTGATGCGACAGAAATATTGATCAACATTATTTTCTGTGGTCAAAGTTTAATGTTTTCAAAAATTGTGCTGAATAGTTTTTAGATGTAGTATGTTTTTGTTGTTTTTTTCTTTTTTCTTTTTCCATTTCTCTTCTTTTTTTGTTTTGCAATAAAATAAATAAATAAATAAATAAATGAATAAATGAATAAATAAATAAATAAATAAATAACAGCAAAAGAGACATATGGCTACATTCTTTGTGGAATTTAGTATTGCAAAAGTTTGTAGAAATTTTTGTAAATTTCTAGGCAGGTAAATCTCTAGGCAGGTAAATCCCATTCATCTATTGCAAGTTCAGCTCTTTATTCTGTTTTCTTACAGGAATTCTGCTTGTTTGTGTGTGTGTGTGTGTGACTTAAATTTATAAAGCATAGAGTTTAATAATCATTGGAATTTTAATCATTTAGTCACTTTTTGCAGTTCTCCAAATTAAGGAATAGTTGGCAAATAATAATGAACTTGAATGTACTGAAATCAAGGTTGAACATTTGAAATCATACTATTATTAATACTTAAAAGCATAGATTGTCGAGATGCAGTCCTAGTACCACTGTAAAAAGTTCTCTAGTGGTGCGGTTTGCTAACATATTCATGTCTTAAAATGATGATTAAACGGGGAAAATATAGGATAGAGCACCAAAAAGTACAGTAATCTCTTCTAGGCTTTAAATCAGATCCAGATTCTCGTATCACACAGAATACTCTTTTCTGATCTGGTGCTCTTCAGATCAGCTGCATCTTGCCAGTGTGAAAAGAGAAAAGAAGATGTATGAATCCCGCCAATCCTGAAGCTTGTATGAGATGGGCTTGTTGTGGTTCATGTTTGCTCATTGCAATTAATATCCAGAGTAACGAGATAATCACAAGCTCTTCTTACCTCCAGTCTGGTTCTGTCCACATCCTTCGGGAGTTTTACTCGAACTCTGTTGGTTACGATAAGCGTTTCATACGGATAGACCTGCGAGAAAAGAAAAAGGTACGACCCCTAGAAAAACGTAGCTCTTGTGGCCATTTTTAGAGAGAGATACGTACTTGTAGTAATACTTGCTCAGTTTTTACACAGGGTAAAGAAGAAGAAAGGAGTGGACGCTTTGGAAGAAAAGGCTGAATTTCAACATGCTCTGGATGCTCCTAACAGCTTTCCTTACCTTGTATTCTGCAAAAGACAAAGACAGTGAGGATGAAAATAAATCAGGGCAGATTCAGTTAGAGCATAATCGTACGTGGCTCTTTCCGGAATCTCCCTTTCTCCTGTGGGCGAGCGAGGACGGCCTTCCGGCTTTCCCACAACTGCACAGAGCGGTGCCATCGGGAGGCGCTCTGGGCATCCAGTTAGGGGCAGAGGGCTGTTCTTTTTTGCGGGGGGGGGGGCAGGAGCATCAGGCAGGGAGGCCACTGCCCACGACAGGCAGTGTCCCAGGCGAGCTGGACAGGCGCCCCCCCTCCTGCCCCCCTCCACTGGCCTGGCGTCCTCAGCTTGAACCCCGGGATTAACCAAGGCCAGGGGCTGCCACTCCCCCCCCCCCAGAGTTACAGAAAAGCTTTACAGAGGAAGGGGCCAACTAAGAAAGCTCTACGAGGAAACTACTCTAAACTCTAGGTTCAGGCTGGGGAAAGTGAAAGGGCGCTCAAGGGTGGCCCAGCAGCAGCCAAAGCGGCAGCTGAGGTGCCAGGGGAGACCCACTGAGGCACTCCAGGGTGGGGAGCGGGTGCGGATTTCCGGAACTGGGCTGACTCCCGCAATGGAAGAGGAGGGACAGCCTGTTGAGGACAAGCGAGAGAGCCAATCCGAAGCGAGACGGCCGGCCTGGGCAGACCCTTAATGCAAACGCCTTGCAGCTCGGATCCGTCCAGCGTAGCTGGAGTAGCCCGAGTTTGCTTGGATGGTGGCTTGTGCAGCCCGATTTATGGACTGCGGCATAAGTTCAGTTAGGGAAAGCCGCTGGTGTCCCCAGTCCTGCCCGCCCCCAACATCCGGGATGGCTGTGTGCACCGAATGATACAACGGCTCCACGTACCTCTTTTTCCCCAGGCAGCGTCCTGGTCATCTGGGGCCGTATTCGCAGCCTACAAGAGAAGGAAAGATTTGGGAGGGTAAAGCATTACCTAGAATTCTATTCCTATACCAATTCACCCAGCCCTTCATCACTGCTGGCATGACAAGATTATTCACGTCAAGCACATTTCGGGGTGAAACATACCACGAAGCTGATTTAAGACAGAAATCATTTTAATCTCTTTTCTCTCATTGTGAGGCTTTACTTCACTGAGCCCCCCCCCCGCCGTGTTTCAGTTTATTAATGATATACAGTGTATTTTAGTACGCCGGAAAGCTTTTTGGGGGGTGGCCTGGACCTAAAAGGAGGCCAAGAATTAGTATAAGCAAATTCCTTATTTAAGAGGCAATTCAGCAAAATTCAATCTTCTTGTGTCTTCCAAGTGGAAGAATGGTAAGGCGGCTACCTGTTCAACTACGCTTGAGCAATAAGATCGTTTTGAACATGCTCCTGTATGTCATTCTTTGTTCTTCTGGCATGTCCCTTGATCCCGCCTCCACCTCTCTCTTTCATTTCCTTTGGATTGCCTTTCTATACCTCCTGGATTCGCTCCTTATGCTATCCATGGCCCAAGCCTTGCAGAATCTGATGCAAAACCAGAGCCACTGCATCACAAGGTCACCCCCGGGGGCACACAGCACGGGGAGCCAATGGCCAAAAGGCTTCAGACACACTCAAGCACGCTTCTCCAACCCAGCAGCCTATCCAGAGGAGTGAGATAGAAAACGACACTGGAAGGGTGAAGAGGTCCAAAGGAACCACCATCCTTTTACCAACCAGAACCTTCTTGAAACCAGCATTCCTCTAATTCTCCCCTCCTTTAAAAGTGTAAGATTGTCATGATCCCTGTTGTAAAGCTGCAGACCTTTGCAACAGGGATCATGCATTGAAGGAGTTAAAGGGGAAGAGGCCGGACCCGCATTCCTCGGCAGTGATCTGCCAGCCGGTGGACCAAGGTAGTAAGGAGGTGTGAGAAGAGCAGAGCACTCAAGATCTCAAGTGGTCTGAACAGCGGGGAGGGGTTGTGGGGGATATTATCGAGGGGAGAAAGCCAGGGCTTTCTTCAGATGCAACTTTCTCTGTATACAGCAGGGCTTTCCAAAGTGCTGCCGCTGGCGACACACCAGCGGCAGCGGTGGCGCGCGCGTGCACGGCGGCGGCGCGGGGGGGCGTGCGGCGGTGCGCGCCACCGCTTCCGGGTGGTGTGGCGACGCTGTGTGTGGCGACACACTTTTGTGTCGCGACACACAGTTTGGAAAGCTCTGGTATACAGTAACCTAGCAGTAAAGTAGTTTTCCAAGAATACCTTGTGAGACTCTTTTGTAGCAAATAGGGTTCTGTAGTCATTACATTAAGTTGCATCTCTCTAACTATGAATTTCTGATCTTAGTATTTCCTCCCTAAATACTGACAGACCGTTGAAACACCTATTCTAAAACCTTTCTAGGAATAGATACTGAGCTATCTGGTTGACATCTAAGATCTTTCTGGAGACATGGGCCACCTCAAGTTAGAGTTGCAAGTTTTCTGGAAAATGTTCCTATGCAAAAGGAGAACTAATTAAATTAGCATATTGATCTCAGTATCCACAGTCTGCAGGATCATTTGGACTACATTATCTGATGTGAAAACATTAAATTCAGCCTCCTTTATGAGGTCTGAACGTGCAAAGAAACTAAAAACTTTGACAGGTGGAGAAAAACATTTCTAATGAAATGTAGGGAACAATGTTGGGATAATAGGCAATAAAACAATACAGAACTGGAATGTATCTTTAGTTCCTCAATGTTTTTATAACTATCAACTGAAAAGCAGAAACTGCCAAACCTGCCTAAAGTGGAAAATTTTGAGCCTGAAGCAACTCAGATCTTTGCTTCAAGCTCAGCTGCTCCCAGGTGTTTCCAGGCAGGGACTCCAGGTAACCCCTGCAAGTCCCTGAGGCAGCCTGAGTGCAATCAGCCCATTATCCTGAGCTCCTACTCTGGCTTCATTCAGTGGGACTTAATTTCTTTTATGGGAGAAGATGGAGGCAGTTATGCAATAAATTAAATTGTGCTTAAGCGTTAGTACGAGGTTGACTCATTAGAAAAACCTCTTTATGGTGGTTAATGAAATAATAATAATAATAATAATAATAATAATAATAATAATAATACTTTTCATTGGTATATTGAATAATCCAGGGAGATTTTGAGTGGCTGTTTTGAAGAGGCCCCATCACCCTTTCCTGTGGGTCAGGTGGTGCCATTGGGGGCCAAATCCAAGACCCACCCCAATTACACCATCACGGGGTGGAGTGTTCTGGAGGGCCAGGCACGTCCCAGGTGACTTTTCCCAGGAGAACCCCTGAGTCCGTCTCCCTATCAGGAGACCTGCAGGATGGCCAAAGCAAAGCTGTCCTTGCAGGCGCTCCAGACACTGTTGAAAACTTGGGGGGAGGGAGAATGTGGGGTGGTGGAAGTAGTTTCAGGGGAGGGGCCAGTAGGATCCCCAAAGGCCACGGATAATGGCAGCCAACAGTCCTGGGTCCGGGGCATGAAAGAAAAGGTCCGTGGCTAAGAGCAGAGACTCAATCGATTGTTAATCTAAATCTGGCATTGCGTAGATACGTTTTTACATCCACCTACGTGCTGTAACCCATTCTTTCCATAATCGGGAAGAGAAGCTGATTTGGAATACGGAAATCCTATAAAAGACACAGAAGAGAAGAGAGTTTTTAATTAAATGACTTATCTTTTATAGGCGCAGATTACAAGTGAGATGCTCATTCTCAGGGATGGAAACTACAGACAGTGAATAGACCTCGGATCAAAACACCAGAACTAAGCCAGAATTTGTCACATGCACTCTAATGTGATAACATTATTTGAGTTTGTGTTGTTTGTTATTCTGTGGTGACAACATCCTAATACAATCAACTAGCCAATTCTTGAAATTCCACCCATTAACCTGATTCTTCAATTGAAATTGAATTCCCAGCTTTCTTGAGAAATTACATTGAAAATGGATAACGGGCGCAAAATAACTTTGTGTTTGAGTCCATTCAGCAATACAAATTGCTGGCACCACTCCTCTAGACCAGCCTTTCTCAACTGGGCTTCCGTTGAGAGGCCATGACTGAAAAAAAATAAACATGGTTTCTTGAACTTTGCGCGCCGTGCAATGCTAGCTGCAGATATAATATTTCTTATGCAGGGGCTCCCTGAGACCTGAAATTTATTTCAAGGGTCCTTCCAGGGTAAAAAGGTTGAGAAGGGCTGCTCTAGAGCAGCGTTCCTCAACCTCGGCCACTTCAAGACGTGCGGACTAACTCCCAGAATTCCCAGGAGTTGAAGTCCACACATCTTGAAGTGGCCGAGGCTGAGGCACGCTGCTCTCGACAAGCTCTCCAAGCCCAGAGCCCTAACGTGGGTCACTCCCTTGCTGCTGATCCTGGGCTACCACGCCAACTTGGAGGAAACTTTGGTAGATCTACGTTCTGTTGTTCTACAGGGGAGACCGGATATCCAAACTGTGGTTTGGATACCAACGGCTAAAACCCTCACCTCTGGAATGAGCTGAATTTGGTTGCCTGCCTTGCCATAAGGGCCATCCCTTTACAAATAACGATATATTCATTCCCACTACAACTCTCAGAAAAGCAAAAATGCCAGGAGCCCACAATAACTGCACAACGCTGCCCTACAGCATTACTGCCCAGAGCCTTAACCAGCCCTTGCTGGATGGCCACAGCATCGATGGACACTCCAGGCTGGCGTTCCGAGGCAGCCTGGCTAAGTATCTCAAGATCTTTCTCCAGCCCACCAGAGTGCCAGGCTCTGGGATGGCCTCCAAGCCCAGGGCGATGGGCAGCGCAGTCAGTGCCCACCCGGGATTTGCCTCCGATCACCAGGACCAGCTGCATGACGATTCTTCCTTTGAATCCAAGCTGGAAATCCCACAACAAGAATAGCTCCTCTGAGATGCGCTGGACACAGCTTCTCTACTTCCCTTCCCCATCTGTGAATGGCCCTCCCGATGTTTGTTTCCCCTTCCCCGGTCACACTCCCTGATTCATGTTTCCTTGGGTGGGAGGCTGAAGATACTGATGCTGGGAGCATCAGAGACCAGCGTTCAAGGTCTCCGAGTTTCCTCATCCACCCTTTGGGGGACTGGAAAGTGATGAAGGTAAACCTAAAATTAAGAGTCTCCCAGGAGTATTAGAGAGAGAAAAAGTCTGCTTTTAAAATTATATTTGCTGCACGATGATGAAAACTGCTGGAGTAATACCCTCTCCAAATTAATGGACAATTGGGAACAATGGACACCCCTTCCCCACCCAGTCCATTAAACTCTGGTCTTGCTATTCTTAAGTAGCCTGAATTTATAAAGAAAAATCTAAAAGAAAAAGTTCTTTTAGGATTGTTAATCTGGATTAATTTTCACTCACATTTATTAAATCCTAAATGGGCAATTTTCATGTTTATTTTTGTTTTGGTTTTGCTGAATATATATCCCTAGAATTTATTCAATACGACTTTTCCTTGGAATGCATTTATAAGCAGATGCAAATCGGAAGAAGCTGTGAAGAACAGGAAAACGATCCCAGGGTAATAAAAACCATGCCATGAAAAAGAGCCGCCCTTTAAAAAGGCAACTCATCACAAAAGGCCAGGGTGAGAGTGGCCGCCCTAAAACGATGCCCGGCTGTCTTGGAGCCCGGCCCCTGGCGGGCAAGAAGCGGGCTCTGACCCCGAGATAAAAACAGTGTTGGTTAAAAAAAAAATCCAGAGACTTGAAGAACTTTCCAACACCAGCATCTTGTACAGTCCAGCAACAACTCATGACAATGGGAAGGTTCGCTTTCCACATTAGTTTCTTTCTTTAGACACATCTGAATGTATGACTTTTTTTGTGGGGGGGGGGAGAGGTAATACGGGGTTGCTTCAGCCCTCTCATCGGGGTCCAGATGCGGCAGTCACAGCCTTGCGTTGCGGTAACGGGCTGTGGGAATGACCTTGGGAGACAGGAGGGAGAGCTGCAGCCAGGCAACGGTCAGACAAGGGATATCTCAGAAGAAATGGGGGCGTGGGAAGCGTCTGGAAGGGACCCTCCCTCGTCCTCTCAGTCCTCTTGCTCTCAGACTCGCAAGATTCTGTTACTGGAACCTTACCAGAAAGGTAGCGTTAGTATTCACGGTTTTGGTTTCCTGCCTGGACGACCTCGAAGGGCCGACAGTCTCACCCCCCCCCCCCGGCCAGACCTGGGAACAGCCGGGTACTTACGCAGGTAGGTGCAGGTTGTGCTGCTCTGCAGCCGCTGAGGCTGTCGCTCTGTCCCAGGACTTTGCGGCAGCGACTGAGTATCCAAATCAGGAGAGTCAGTTCTAAAATCCACGTCCCCTTTCACAGCCAGCCAGCTAGACTTTAACTATGAGAAACAATTTCCAGTATTAAGTACCTTATGCTTTTCAGCCGATCCACAGGGGTGGGGACTCTTTATGTGAATCAAGAAAAAGTGCATTTTCCTACTAGCATTTCTGCCCATGGGACAACCAATTCCTATTGATTAGAAGGGCTTTCCAATTTCAGAAGCCCCTGCAATGTCCTTCCCCGTTTCAGGAGGGCTGATGTGGGTCTGTTGGGGACTCGCTCAATCGTCTTTAGCTTACAAAGAGTTGCCCTCTCTTTCTAAGCTACAGGGAGCTACCAAAAGGAAAGAACGTCACAGGGGCCTGCAAGAGGGCAGAGGACGACACGCAAGTTATACAGTCATCACACACATGACATCATGACACAAACATGTATCACATAATTTGCATGATGTTGTCATGACACGCGTGTCCTCATTTTGACCCCACTGTGGCTTGCAAAGGACACCCATGACGGACCTAGCCCCTTTAAAGAGAGTGTTGGGGCGTCAACGAGGGGCAGATTAGGAAAGGAAATGGCTGAGCCTTGGAGAGGAAAGACAAAGCCGAAGGTTCCCAGAGAAGATTGCGCTAAAGAATCAATCTGAGCAAAATCGCTACAGCTTTACTGACTGACACATCGCATTATGGTTTTGCTTGGTCTGTGTTTGGTTTAGCTTGATCATCCCTCTATTATGACTTAGTGAACTGGAAATTATAACCGGATCTAGTAGCTGAGTAATACATTGATATAATTATGTGCCACAAATGTGGATTAACGTTCTGTTTAATCCTTATTCAAACACTCATATATTTTGTTACAGGAAAAAAAATTATAATGAACTTGTATGGATGGTCAGCATGGAGTTCATTATCATCCTGACCCTCCCAGAAGGGCCATCATCTGACCAGGACTGGACCAGGCCAGGGCAAGTCAAGCCCGGGGCCTTGCTAGAGTTAACTTTGTAATCCTCAGCACGGAACCCGCTTCAATAACAATCTCTCCAAGCACTAATACCACCCTGTGGAAAGAGGAAGGATGAAGGGTACTTGGAAGAGCACCTTGAGTGGAATGGTCTATTTGGAAAGTAGGTATGATCCTTGAGGACCCAGCTTCTTCTATCAATTCTGACCAAGGCTAGCCCTGAGATGGAAGCCAGAAGCATCCAGGATAAAAGCCTGTGCATGAGGGAAATCCACATTTTCAAGGGCCTTGACTCCATGTCTTGCCTGACTTTCTGGAAACCACCGCCGTTCAATGGACCTGAAGCTGTTTTGCTGTCTTCCTAACCTTGTTACTGACATCAAACTGACTGACTGCATTTGCACACCACAGGAAGCTGAGACTTGAATGGAATGGGCAGCCGAGTCAGAAACTACCAGCTGGCTTCGCTCAGAAAAATGCAAGATCCTCAGGTAAGCTATCTTGCAGAGCATTACGGACCCCATCATGGAGAAGTAGAGACCTTAAGAGCATATGCCAGTTTAACTCATGACCTTCAGACTCTCTTAGTTAGGACTAACCCCAAGCTCTTACAGAACAATCTTCCATCTAAAAGGTGGTTTGACCACAACTGTATTAGGGCTAAAAGGACACAACGCAGATGAATCACAAACCAAGCACCATATTTTTGACTCCATAAATCACAAATAAGTTAATTAACAGATCTGTTATGAGAACAAAAGCTTTGTCCTGACTTCTGGGCTGGATTTTCACCTCTGTTGGTCTACTCACTTTGCAGAAATTGCTCATAGCTGGTTCTCAACCCTAGACTCCGTAAGTAGGTCTGTAGCCTTGCTCTTGGGAACTGTGGACAGGACAACTAAGCTGTAATCTGACTTGAAAGCTCTTCTTGGATATCAGTCAGGTAAGTATGTAAATGAGAGCCAGTTTGGTGTAGAGGTTAAAGCCAGGGCTAGAAACTGGGAGACCATGAATTCTACTCCTGCCCCAGGCATGAAGCCTAAGGGGACTTTGAGCCAGTTGCTCTGTCTGTCTTTGGAGACTTGACAAATATATTGTCATGTAAGGTTTCACGGGGGCGTGGTGGCTCAGCGGGTAAGACGCCAGGCTTGTCGGTCGGAAGATCGCAAGTTCGGAGGTTCGAATCCCTAGTAGCCCCGCGTGACGGAGTGAGCTCCCGCACTAGCCCCAGCTCTTGCCAACCTAGCAATTCGAAACCATGCAAATGCAAGTAGATGAATAGGGACCACTTCGGTGGGTAGGTAACAGTGTTCCGTGTGTGTCATGCGGCCACATGACCGTGGAAGCGTCTTCGGACAACGCTGGCTCTTTGGCTAACAAACGGAGATGAGCACCGGCCCCTAGAGTCGGACACGACTGCACAAATGTGCGGGGGGTACCTTTACCTTTTTAAGGTTTCACAGATCCTTATCTACTTTATCATATGTATGAAGCTTTCCCCCAAAGGATTTTTTAATGACTGAGGGTTATCACGGGGAGGAGACAGGATTGTTTGGAAAGTTGGCTTATTTTTATTCAAGCGTTGAACACAGCCACAGTTAAACATATACACTATGTCTTTAAAGCAGTACTGTATTGTGAAACAGTGATCTTATGCCATTGGATGTTATTGAAATTTACCTTCTTGCTGTCTTGATCAGAACCCCCATCACCATCTGACTTTCTTGATGCTAGACAATAAAAAAATGTCCAAGGTAAAAAAAAGGTATGATTTTAAATATACCTCTCCCCCGATGAATAGGAGATGGCAAAAAGAGGGTAATGGGATTCGAGAGGAGCTCTGGGATATGCTGGTGAGAACCACATGCCCGTTTCCTTGGGGGTCCGCAGTTGGCCCCGAGGAGAAACGTGGGGATGAAGCTCAGCTTATTTCTGAGCCACCAGACCGAGTTTACTTTCTCTGCAGCTCCAGTTCCTCCCCTTCTCCCAGGCCCAACATGTGTCTCTCTCTTCATTTACCAAATCAAAGTGACGGAACTGGGACAGCTGCCTCCTAAAGCTCTTAGTTCTCAAGCCAGAGAAGTCACTGCAACTGCAGAGCATGCAGCTCTTCCTCCCCCCTCCCAGGGAAAACATAGTTCAGGCCTGGCTTGGGGACAGTCTTGATGGATGATGGCCTTATGCGGGAGGGAGACGGAAGGAGTGCAGCTCTGCCGATTTGGCTCGATTTCTCAGCATGGCTTTATGGCACCAGCTGTGGCTGCATGTTGGGGATCGGACTTCGCAGGGAGTCAATGGGCTCGTGCTGGCAGGGGCTGTTTACTACACCTCTGCAGAGGCTACTCTCCTCACAGGGCATGATCTTGAAGAGTGTGGGGGTGAAGCCTGGGTACGGTGATGACGTTCCACTCCACTGCTCCGCAACGTCTAGATTAAAATAGGCTGCACATACTCTGAACCAGCGTCTGAATGCACTTCTGGGTTGAACGAGGGACCTTTGGCAAAGAGATACCCTGGGAGCAAATGCCCCTGGGCATGGGAATTGGGGAGTTTGCACTTCAGAAGGGAGAGGTTTGGGGAGGTCATAGAACCCTTATTGTCACTAGATGTTCAAGTCATCTTGTGGCCAGGAATCCATATTACTACTGGTAATTACCAAACAGCCACAGTGTCATGTCCGAGGCATCCTAAGGTGCACATCGGAAGCCTCCTGTTTGATTTTCTGAAATGCACTTCCTTGCACTTGGCTGGAAGATAGAGTCTGCAAGGGGCTGGATCGGGAGCAGCATGCTGAATTTATCAGGCACATAGTACAGACAGACAGACCCCCCCCCCCCCCCCCCGTGGCAGTGAAATTTCACGGCAGCAGTTACTGTAACAGCAAGAGTTCCTAAACAGCTTTTAGGGTTGAATCGTATGGTCAGTTTTTAAGCACTATAAAATCGACATGGCTTACTTGTTCTCTAGGTTAAACGGAAGAAAGTATACTTTCATCTCAAAGGAAATGGTCTCTCCCCCCCCAACTTCAGCCTGACAGGCAGCATCTGTTCTGGGACCTCAAAGATATTTTGATCAAGAAACTGAAACGAGGGGAGGAGAACAAGCCATGGAGGTCACCTGGGAACCGGCCGGAACCTTTCAACTCTCTGCAGACAAGACGTTCATGGTTTTGCCCTACCAAGCAGGCCACGGAAGCAATCCAATCCAATGGCGCTCACCTTTTTTCATTTAAAAAAATTGATGCACCATCTCGTGCAAGCCAAATGCCTTGGATGAGAGGTTTTCTCGCTTGTACAAACATCCCTGCACACAAATATACACAGAAACACTCCAAAGCCTGTGCAGCAATTACAAGCTCTTTTTGAAGAAGCGAACTTTATGCAATTTGCCTAGGCCTCTTCTTCAGAACACACGTTTATTTACATAAAATCTTTGTTTTCTTGAACAAGACAGTTGAAAAGCATGGTGGAGCTGGCCTTTCAGACGTTAGTCTTGGGACCTGCTACAGCTCCTGTCGTAGCATCCCTCCGGATGTTGAAGACAGGCCACCAGCCTCTGGTGAATACTGTCCTTTCACTAGTAAGTATGAAGAGGAAGACAGTATGTCAGCAGGAAACTGCTCCTCTGCATAACTTCCAGAGGTGCCCAAGAAAGCAATGGGATCAGGGGCACCCACAGGGCATGGAAAAAGGGTGAATGGTGCGATTGAAGATCCACGTAGCTTGGAGGACACCACTGCGGTTGCCATCTTCGCTTTTTTGAGCATACCTTGCGAGCACCCCGCTATGGGATCCTGGCAAGAGTTCACTGAAGACCCTGGACCCACTTTCAGAAAGCCTGTTCAACCTCTACGAAGCAACTCTCTCAAACGTTTCTTTTTACGGATAGCCTGCTCTGCCTTTGGAAGCACAGCAGAAATCGAAGTACCAATCGAAGAGAATATCTGTAGCTCAGGGTTGAACTGTGGAGTCCTTGGTGTTCTCTGAGCCTTGTGGTTTTCTTGCAGACGTTTCATTGCCCGACTATTGGCAATAGTCGGGCAATGAACATGGGGCGACCACTGAAGATGTTGCCTAGCCTGGCAATGAAACGTCTGCAAGAAAACCACAAGGCTCAGAGAACACCAAGGACTCCACAGAAATCTAAGTATTATTTGAAGTATGTTACTGAAAGCATCGACAACATGCAAGTACCACACCTTACTGAGTTTCTCCCCTCCCAAGATGAGACATTAAATGTTCTTTTTTCAAAAGTCATTTTCAAAAGACTTGCTTATTTGCTTTTCAGCTAAATCTAACAATTGCTTCGAATGCTTTCAATATCCTTTCCTGTGACTAAAAGCTGCTGCACCATTTCAACCATAGCTGAACTCCACATGAATCTCCTGGAAATAAATGTTTCAACAAATTATGTAAGTCAAGAAAGATACTGCCACCAGCCCAAATACCAAGGTTTTATGGGCGCTGTTGTCTGAAACCTCAATGAAAATGTTTTACTTTGCTAATACCACCTCACTATTTAGTATGAAATAATCTGCCTCCTGAGTTATTTTATTTTTGTGCCAACAGTTTGAGCAAAAGCTTTAACATTCTCAGCCCCTCTCTCCCGGATGCCTGATGGGCTGGCAAGGGGTCCTTCAAAACCTTCTACACCATAATCTGAGAGAGAGAAAGAGGAATCATATTCTGGCAGAACCATCCCGTAATTTCTATTCAAAACTCCAACAGGATGGCGAACCTGCAGCCTGGCCCCTCGGAGGAACCCCCAACTCATGTGAAACGTTTATTCACGTCGCACAGAACTGAATTTAAGTTCTAGCAGAAACAAGCGTCAGAAAAGACAGCTGTGGTTTTCAGATCCTGATTTAAATGCCTGTCCTCATTGCAAGGACACGGGGATCCCCCTCCGCAACCCCCCCCCCCCCGTGACCCAGGGCCTACGTGCTCACCTGTCCGAATGCCACTGAGAGGGCGCTGCAGGATCATCCTGAACTTCGACTGGAGATGCTGGTGTTCTCGCTGTCTTCACCCAGCTGACTGTTCCTAGCGGCTCCAATCGGGGAACACTACAGGACTTTGCTATTTGTTTGTTTGTTTGCTTATTCCTGAAAGTTGTTAATGCCTGAAAATTCACCTCTTCATCTCTGGTCAAAGTGACCAGTTCCAAAAAGATTCTGCCCTATAACTCTTACAACTTTTGATCTGCAGAAATGAGGGAAGGCGAGCTTGTCCCCCAGAACGCAAGAACTGGAAGACTTGCTCCGACCTCCCTGGCCAGGACTCTATTGCCCGAAGCCATGGCTCGGATCAGAGTGAGGCCTCACCCCCGTGTTGCCGCACCCGGGACTGTTTGCGGGGAGAGGGTGAACCCAGCCAAGTGCAGTTCATCTAACCACAAACGATGACTCGCGATGGGGAGGCAGCGTGGTAGCTCCTGGGGTCACTGGCCTCTAGACTGGCCACGCCTGATGGAAGCCCTGGGGCCCTGCTTCTCCTTCTTGCCCTCCCTGCAGCCTGGCTCCTGGTCCCAATCCAACCTCCACTCCCAGCAGTCTCCTGAAGTCATGCTGGCCTGCTCCAGAAGTCAACGGAGAAGAAAATGCACACGATGGAGGGGAGCCCTTTGGCATCAGGCACATCCGTGGCCTGCACTCACTGAACCCCTTCATCGCCACGTTTTGATGGAGATACTTCTTTGGCCACTACGATCTGAAAAAGGACAACCTTGCTGGCCTGACACTTCCTTTTTCGCCTTATTCCAGGTGCTCCCACTGTTCTGTCAGTAACACTTTGTTCTTCTGCATGTGTGATACATGATTTCTCACACCAATTATATTTTTGGAAAACATTTTCAAGCAACGAAGGGCATCGTGTTGTGCAGTAGAGAATGGATGAGTTAACTTACGCTCTGTGGCAAAACTAGCGTTCTTCATTCAGCACTAAGGATGCTCTTACCCCACCACGGATTCCCCCCAAAAGTCCTGGGAGACACTGTGAGAGCATCCGTCGGTGTCTCCACTACAGCCAGCCTCAAAGATCTAAAGTCCTCCAGTCAGCCAGTTGCAGAGGGCAAAACACAGCACCCCAATAGCTCCCTGGCTCTCATGCCTGAGGGAGAGTGACTAAGAGGGTGCCAGGACACACACACCCCTTCACAATGCCGCCCCTCTGCTGAAGGACCAGAGACACGGTGTTCATGGAGGAAACTCTCGTTCTCCCACGAGCCAAGAGGGAAAGCGTCCTGTTCTCAAGGGCATGGAGCTCTGGAGCGAGACCTCCTTGGCGTGTGCTGTGCAGCAGCTGAAGCAGAAACCAACTTGCCCAGCCGCACAGGGCACAGGATCGCAAGGGCAGGCACTGATCCTCGTGGAAGCGCCTGAACTGCCCTCGAGTGCCAAGCTGCCTTCTGAAGGCTTCTCCTATAACGGACTCTAGAAAAGAAGGGACGGAGACACGAGCCTACCGTCTGGATGAATGCCCACACCAACATGCAGCTCTTTATGTGCCCCCGAGACTGCAGGAAGCTTTTATCAAGGGGCCCATGCATAAAAGTAAATTCTCCTCTGAACACACCCCCTGGAAGGCAGAACGGCAATAGGCAGGCGGATCGTAAGCGGCCTGCAAAACTCCAGAGGACCACTGGAGGTAGAGAAGGTGCCCCCATTGCCATCTAATGTTTTGCAGCCCAGCTCTGGCGTGACTGTGCAATCTGACCCAATGAGAACAAAGCCGCAGCCCACATGCCGAGGGAGGGAAATGCGCCGGGGAGGAGGGGGGAGGACCCGGCTTGCACACGATGCGGCTAAGCAAAGCAGACTGTACCATGCTGTCTGTAGATAGGGGGTTTCCTATAGATGTTATCTTTTATTCCAGTGTCTGAGGAAAAGGAAAGAAAAAAAAGAAAAAAACAAGCAATGGAAACAGGATTTCTCTATTTCGAAGGCCTCCACCCTGCTCCCCACAAATCCTGAGCAAGGTCATTAACTTGGACTCTACGTTTTGCTTTGGGAACAGTACCAGTTCTTTCTAACGGAAGGACCAACTTTCTTGGGAGTCCCCATCATCCATCTTTCCTTCACAGAGCAAAAAGTTGGGATCCAAGCCAATGTTAGCTTCACGTTTCTTTACAGACATTTATATTAAAGCAGCTTGCTAAGTATGGATTTCTCTGATTAATAGTGGTGTCTTTTACCATGAACACCAGTTCTTAAAACTGTGGGCTTGGCTCCTGAAGTTTCCCTCGTTCCTAGAAGAATTAAGTTCAAACTGGCTGAGGTGTTTGAAATATGTGATCGCCTCTTTTCTCCTTTTCTTTCTTTAAAAGTTGCCAGATTACTGAAATCTCAATTATGGATCAAGCTAGAACTGATGAGAGCAGAAGTCTATGACTAGTTCCCCTGCAGCCGCCCGACCTCCACCCGGCTTCTGCTTCTGCTTCTTGTTTTGCTTAAAAGCAATCAGGGTAGGGTTCCGATTTGGGTCCACAGGACTCGATCCTTCTTTCAGAGCATTCCTCAACATCACCCTCTCCCTGTAAGTGACCAGAGATGCTCAGCAGGGGAAGAAGACAGAGATGAAAGTCTCACCCATGGCCAAAGACAGCTTGGGACATGGGGGATTTCAACTGGGGGGCTTAGAAACTCCAGGCCTAATCCGTTCTTTACTCCTTGCTAGCAAAGGAACAGATGCTGGAGAATTGTTTCAGCAGATCTTGCACCTCCTTCTAGAATGGCTCTTCACCAGAGAGTGGTTACTGAACAGATGGTTCCACAGAAATACGCCATTTATTCTACTATTTTAAAAAATCTATTTTAGACCTTTCCATATACATAGTTTTGTTCATTCTACCTCACACTACTCAATAGTACATGTATAAACCTATAAAACATTGTAGATGGCACCAAGGGAAGATTAAAACTAAGTAATGAATCCTACCTGGAATATGAAAATGTTTGGGTGCCTGCTGATAGAGAGATGATGCGGATTTGTTGTCTGAACAGAGGGATAAACTTGGGGTGCTCCGGCCACTTTCACTGCCTCCAAAGGGAAGAGCACAAAAATGAAAAAGAAAAGGAAAGAAAAAGAAAAAGCATATAAAACAAAAAATGGCAAGCAAAATAGATAAAATTCAATGGAAAAAAAGCTTTTTTCAAATAACTTGTTAATCCAACAAATATTTAAAATAGTTCAGGAATCGTATTTCTTTGATTCTGTAGGCATCGTGGCCAAAAAGCTTGAATCTGTCTCAGAATTTTGTCTTATAGAAAGATTTCAAATAAGATGCCAGAGTCCACATCATTTGCCAATTTCAGCTGTTCCCTCCCCTGAAACATCAATCTGAAATACTGCATGGAAAGTAGAGAGGAAATTCGGCTTATACATTCACACAACTCTCTAAAGCGGCTGATTCAGACGCCTGAGGTATCTGACCCCAGACCCATCTATCCAACTGGCAGCAGCTCGCCAGCGTGTGCCAGTGCTGGGATCCTCCTAGATGCCAATGTTCAGGATCAGCCTTGCAGCCATCTGAACCCCTTTCCCTCACGAGCGGGGGCTCTTCTCCTTTCCCGCAGACCCCTGGATGTCTTCCGTGATTCTGACCAAACCTGCTTCTACCCCACAAGGCACCGATTGAAGATGGCAGCAGGCTAGGCTAGGCCAGGACCACAGCATGCAGGTCGGGACTTAACTCCCTCCCTCTCGGGGGTCCTAAAAGATTAAGCAGTGTTTGGATTTTCAGTGGAACAGTGGAGGGAAGCAGCGGCGTTGAAGGTGCCAGGTGGCGATCTTGCCCCAAAGCAGCAGCTGGGGCGGCCTGGCACAGCTCGTGGGACCGAGTGAAACCGGGGACCACCAGTTAGTGGCCTGATTTCATTCTTCTTTAGACTCAGTTTGCCTTCAAGCAGGCAAGTGCTGTAGATCTGGGTGTCCACAGCCATCTTGTGAAAGTGCCCAAATATATCCTCAGGCCCCAATCCAGCAGCAGTTCTGTAGTGGAAAAGATGCTGAATTAGATTAGGGTTATATGGATGGTTGACACTGGATTTTATATGTATAGAGGACAGTGGTTCTTAAACTAGGCTTATCCTGGGCGTAATGGAACCATCTGCACTTGATTGTTTGTGAGTCAGTCTGGGTCTGATGCTGCCAAGACTTGTGTAAAACAACCAAGTCTGGGTTTTTTTTTGCGGGGGTGATGACATTATTCAGGACTGGCCAAAGGGGCAATTGGGCCAAACAGCTTAAGAACCATTGATCTAGGAGCTGCTTGGAGTGGCATTCAAACCCCCTTGCTGGGGGTTTTCAAATGGGGTCTGGAAAGCCCTTTTTGGAGATGATTTCATAGATTCCTTCCACAAACAGGAGCTGGTCTGGATGGCTTCTACATTCTACATGTTTTCCCCCCCTTTGAATTCTCTGGATTAAGTAAAAGAACTTTTTCTCCCCAATATATCATAACAATCTAACCTTTATATTTTAGTGATAAGGTCATGATATATTGTATCTCCTTCTTTGTATGACCGATTTAATCAATTTCTTGCACTAACGTAAAAGAGGACTGAACAATAGCAATACCCCAAATGTATTTGTTTATGGAATGGCAATCTCACCCCATCGCACTTTGCTGCAGAACTATAGTTAATGTGAGAAATCCAACTCACAAAAAAAATGTTATCTTGAAATTAAATACATTTAACTTCAGGCTGAATAATTGTAGGGGCGTGGTGACTCAGCGGGTAAGACGCCAGGCTTGTCGATCGGAAGATCGCAAGTTTGGAGGTTCGAATCCCTAGCCCCGCGTGACGGAGTGAGCTCCCGCACTCGCCCCAGCTCTTGCCAACCTAGCAGTTCGAAAGCATGCAAGTAGATGAATAGGTACCACTTCCGTGGGAAGGTAACAGCGTTCTGTGCGCGTCATGCAGGCCACATGACCATGGAAGCGTTTTCGGACAACG
Source organism: Charina bottae (assembly GCA_023362775.1). Taxonomy (NCBI): domain Eukaryota; kingdom Metazoa; phylum Chordata; class Lepidosauria; order Squamata; family Charinaidae; genus Charina; species Charina bottae. Next base: position 1,006,244 of record JALMGJ010000019.1, on the reverse strand, counting down.
CTGGCTCTTCGGCTAACAAACGGAGATGAGCACCGGCCCCTAGCGTTGGACAGGACTGCACAAATGTGCGGGGGGAACCTTTACCTTTACTAACTTCAGGCTCAAGTTATGAAGGCTGGGAGTGATACCTACTTGGGTTGACAACAACTGTTTTGTGTTCTACTTCATCCATATGTTCTCCCCTTTTATTGTTCTCCATAACAATTAATGAAGATGTTGGATTATCAAGTCTTGGATTTACAATGCCATAGCCAAAATACCACGCTGTAGAATGTGCTACTAATTACTCCTTCCACTTGTTTTACCATGAACATTTGAAATGAACCCATCATTCTGGGATATGAATGTGCTTCACCCTTGATCATGTTTCACCAGGAAAAATCTGGAGCTGAGAAGCCACCATGCATTCGAGGCCTCTGGAGACTGGCCAGAAGTCCCCCTCCCCTCCCCCAATAAAGCCCCATCCCAGCCACTGAGCCTCAAGCTGCTCTGCTGGCCAGAGTGGTCTCTCCATGCATCCTGCCACATCGCTAAGCGGCACAACTGAACACAGCCACTCTAATGGGACAAGCAATGGCCTAAGGAACACCTCCTAGTTCTTTTTGAATGGTGGCTTAAAAGGGGGTCTGCAAAGACCTCACCTGCTTGTCCCAGTAAACACACTGGAAGGGCTTGAAAGCGTCTGCAGGCGTGGCAGAAAAGCAAGATGGGCACCATCACAGCCACAGAGCAGCCTTGCTTTCCTATGTGAAACACCTTGTTATTTTTGACAGGTGAGTGAACTACGATTCATGGTCAGTTCATGTTTGTCCTCTGCAATTTCACTGTGGCCAGCAACTCGAACCACCAAGGAGCCAACCACACATGAATGTATGAACCAGGGTAAGGATGTGGTGGGCGCAGGGACGGGGAGGTCTAGTGAAGGAGGTCGGTATAAACTAGTTTCAGCCGATTCTTTTCTTTCTCTGATCCAGTGCCTACATTGCTCTCTCCATTCCTGCACTCTGGTAATGCTGCTGACCCTGAATGGAAGCGATGTAGTGGGTATGGACGTACTGTATGTGTGCATATATGTGGACACAGACATGCATGCACACCCACTACACTGTTTTCATGTCCACGGGCGCATTAGCAGTAAGAAGGGGCACTGAAAGGGGCACACCCAAGGAACAGATGACGGGTGAAGGGTATGTGCGTCAATGGAGCGTGCATGAGAAAGGAGCACAGGGAAGGAGAGAGTCTCTGGCTTAGTGGATGCCGGGGATCGTGGGAGTGGCTTCTGGGACCTGCTTTGGTCCTGGGGTCCCTGGTGCCTTACGCGGCTTTGCTCTTTTAAAGGTCGAGCACGTCATGGGGAAGATCACCCACCCAGCTTTAGGGCACCTTGGGCATTCAGCTCTGGGAAAAAGACCGCGCCCTCATCCAGGGTTTCAAAATATGCACCCAAATCCCTTCCACTGCGTTTGGATCTGAACCCTGAAATCTGTCTTTCAGGGGATTTACTCTCTAAACAAAGTGAGGAAACACAGTTCTGCCCACAGCGACCACAGGGGTGTAGAGCTTTTTCAAAGGAGCTTTCCCCCGCCCAAAACAGGGATCTCTTTGAGAAGATGGCCTACATTTGACTTTCCAACTCTGGAACTTTGAGGATGTGCCGCCACTGGCTGTTTTGAGTAGACATCCTGCAACCTGGAGCCCCACCATTTGGAGGGCACCTGAATCCAGAAGATGCGCAAGAGAATGGGACGCAGCGCATCACGCACCAAAAACAGGCAGACCTTTGCCCACACCGTTGGAGCTGCCATCTTGACTCTTTTGACCATCACCTGCAGACACCCTGAGCACATCAGAGACACTCCTCTTCAACCAAGAGTCAATAATTAGCGCTCTACATCCAGCAAACCCACCAGCCGATCTTCAGGTACCGATTAGTTACGTGATCCACACACGTCGGGGAGTTTATCCACTTTAACGGTGATCCAGAAAAGGAGCTACATTTTATCCAGGAAATACTTATTTTGCTATTTTTGTTACTGTTCTCCCACTTTCCTTTGCATTATTAAAACTGGCACTCCTTGGAAATTAATATTATTATATAATATATTAATATATACTATAGATGCAAAGTGCATCAAAGTCTTCGGCGTGCACTGGAGAGGTCCTGGGAAAGGATGCAGCCGCTTTAAAGACCCCCCACCCCATCTAATATCAGGCCCAGCCCAGGAGATCAGAAAGAGCATCTGTGACGCTGCACTGACGAACTGAAAAAGATCTCTGCATCATCAGTGTCCTAGCAAGTTTTCCGAAAAACCATGCAAATTCTGGGTACACGGCTGATCCTGCAACCACTCTTTATTTCTGAGAGCTTCGCTCCTTGGATTTATTGAAATACTGAAAAATCAGGTTTGAAATAATGCAGTATTATTTACAAAGCTAAAGAGGTTTGCCTCCTGTAATCATTCCGTTCTCATGGAGGGAGTGGGCTAGAATTTATACCGAGAAAGCACTCACAAAGGTTAGAAGAAAAGATATCCCACACAGCACGTGCACACACAACATGAAGCACACGCTTGGAGATGCCTACAGGCACCACGTCACAGACGGCATTCCTGAGCCTTACCTTTGAAGAAGGGGATGTATTCATGTCTGAATGTAGAGGTAAGGCCGGGGTAGTTGGGCAGGGAGATGCAGCTACTGGTACCAGGAGTCTCGGTACCAGCTAGGGGGCAACAGAAAGTTAAGTGAAAATAAACTCACTCACTCGCTTGCCAGAAAGTTCTCACAACACCACCTCTTAATTCACGAAAAAAGTCCTACTGCAAATGCAAAATTTGTTTGCACTGGGTCCGACTAGCAGCTTTGACCATTCCCACCACCCCTGTCAGATCGCCATACTGGCGATTCTGGCAGCAGGCAATGCCACCAATAAGCTCCCAAGTTCATCCCTCAGGCCAAAGACCCAAGGCGCTCTTGCCCCAAAGAGGGAGGCACGGCTTTGTGACCCCCCCCCCCCGCTCTTCCCCACTGGCTAGGCAGACAAAGCAAGAGTATGGTGGTTGTGGGTTTTCCGGGCTGTGTGGCCGTGTTCTGGCAGATTTGGTTCCTAATTCCACTTGGGCACAGAGAGAATCTTCTAGCTGTGCTCCTGTCCTTTGAAGATGCCAGCCACAGCTACTGGCGAAACGTTAGGAACCAAAACTGCCAGAACACGTCCACACAGCCCGGAAAACCCACAACCACCATCGGATTCCGGCCGTGAAAGCCTTCGACTATACAAAACAAGAGTAGTTGGGTGGCTCAATTTTGCTTTTTCATCCGTTCTTTCTTTCCAGCTGTTTTTCTTGGAGGACCAGCTGGGCAAAATTAACCACATGACTGGATATCAGTGTCCCACCAGGAGAGTTGGCTAGGTGAAGTTTGTTTAATCCTGTGTAAGTCTGAATCTGTTTGGGGCTACACACACGTGTGCACGTGCGCACACACACACACAAACGAGTGTTCCCCTGACATGTTAACTCCCTCTTGGATCCAGCTAGGCATGGGATGGGAATAGCCAGTTTGGTCTAGTGGTTAAGGTGCTGGGCTAGAAACCAGGAGTCGGTGAGTTCTAGTCCCACGTTAGGCATGAAAGCCGGCTGGGTGACCTTGGGCCAGTCCCTGTCTCTCAGCCCTAGGAAGGAGCCAATGGCAAACCAGGAGACTGAGAGTTCTAGTCCCACCTTAGGCAGGAAAGCCGGCTGGGTGACCTTGGGGCAGTCCCCCTCTCTCAGCCCTAGGAAGGAGCCAATGGCAAACCAGGAGACGGAGAGTTCTAGTCCCACCTTAGGCAGGAAAGCCGGCTGGGTGACCTTGGGGCAGTCCCCCTCTCTCAGCCCTAGGAAGGAGCCAATGGCAAACCAGGAGACGGAGAGTTCTAGTCCCGCCTTAGGCATGAAAGTCGGCTGGGTGACCTTGGGCCAGTCCCTGTCTCTCAGCCCTAGGAAGGAGCCAATGGCAAACTGGGAGACTGAGAGTTCTAGTCCCACCTTAGGTGTGAAAGCCGGCTGGGTGACCCTGGGCCAGTCCCTCTCTCTCAGCCCAACTCACCTCACAGGGTTGTTGTTGTGGGGAAAATAGGAGGAGGAAGGAGTATTAGGTATGTTCCCCGCCTTGAATTATTTATAGAAATAATAAAGGTGGGATAAAAAATAAATAAATAAAAATAAAATAAAATAAATGAGCCAAGTGCAGCTAGAAAACATTATCATCCCTTATCATTATTATCATCCCTGAGGAAGCCCTTCTGTTCTAAATCATGGCACTAAGTCCTATTCATTTCAGGAGGACTGTGCCCCAAAGAAGAGGGCTGGTCTACATTCTGCCATCCATTTCCCATTCTGGCCACAGTCCACCCGCTTCTTGGCCACTCCAAGCTGGAGAAAGGACTTCTCCTGTCCAGTCCAGGGATGACCATTATATCAGTGCCGCTGCCACTGCGGGAGCCCAGCGCAAGCAGGGTCTCTTGGATGAGGTGCAGACAAGGTTTGGGGAGGAATTGCTGGTCCAGGCACGAGTGCACACATCTACCACCACGGCTGGCTCCTGGCAGAATGGGTTCGTCACATGCTCTCTGCGGCTCTGTTTTGCTAAGGGTGAGCCGGAAGCTCTCAGAGAAAGGAACCCTCCTGAGGTACAGAGTCAGGATGCTACTACTGTGATTAACGCGGCACTTGCTTGCACAACCTGTCACTAGCAAGCCAAATACAGCCGCTGTCCAAATATTTTTAACTACCAGGTGCCCAGAAGTTTTTTTTGCGGGGGGGGGGGAGAGGAACTTACATTGCTGGTGAGCTGCATCTGCGCTAATAGATCAAAAGTTGTGTAGGCCCTTAAAGACCTTGCGCTCCTGTTCAGAGGGCCCTGACAACATCCAAGGGCATAATCATGGCTCCCAATTATTTTAATAGTTTTCAGCAAACAATGAATTATATGTTGAGTAGGAGGAACATAATTAATGCAAATTATTCAACAATGCATTGGCTCAGGTCGCAGTAAGCAATGGTTAGTTGAACAAAGTGGTATGGAAGTAGTCCTACGGACCTCATGTGCTCACAGCACCTCTCTGCTAGTCATTAAAACAATGTTTTCCAGGCTTTCAAATGAGCCTGAAAAAAGATGTGGCTGCTTTGAGGAGGAATCTCCTTAAACCAATTTAAGTCTCAAAGCAGCAGCTACCCAGGCTGAAAAGAGGGGCTGCTGTAACAAGCTCACACGAGGTCTGCAACTGGAATGCCCTGCCAGCCATAAATCGTGTCTTACCATCACGGTGCCTATGTTGGTACATCGCTCTAACCAACAAACCAAATAAAAGCGCAACAAAAATCCAAACCGCATTAATGTTTCACACGATGCATAAAATCAACCTTATTTAGTGGATGAAAGGAAAGAAAAATCCAGATGTAAAGATCTGAACACTGATGTGGCAGGGAGTCATATGTACAGAGCACAGCAGAGACTTCTTAATACCTATTCGTACATTCTGATTTGAATTTGAAAAAGAGGCTTTGACAAAAGGTTCTTTACTAACTACAAGAAAACAGTAACTTTTTTGGAAACATCAGCCAAAGAACCCAGAAATGGGCGGTGGAGCTGACACGAAAGCTCCAAGAATGATCTGTGGCTTGAATCATGTCAACTGGATTTCTATTTTCTCAGTGGAAACGTTTCGCTCCTTATCCAAGGAGCTTCTTCAGTCTGAGTAAAGTTTGTAAGGGAATCCTTAAATATGTTTCTAGGGTGGCTGTGTGACCTTACACCTGGGGCTAGGTGATGGTTATTTGAGATGTTTCTAAGCCCCTTTATTTTCCAAAGGAGGATCGTTAAGATTACCTTGCTGTTGTTGAGATTGCGAAATGTTCTTAATCTTCCTAGGCACAGAAGACAAAGCAGGAAGGAAAATAGGGGAGAGATTGTGCCTGGATAGAAATCCAGTTGACATGATTCAAGCTACAGACAATTCCACCTGGATGACTGAGAACCTTCATAGACATAACTCCAGGAATGATCTACAGACCGCATCGCAGAAGCCAAGGATGAGGCCTCGTCATAGCAAGTAGGGAGCAATGAGAGTATGAGATGCTGTTACGGTGTCACAGAACATACGAGCAACGAGCAAGGAGATGGAGGAAGGTAAGCCACAGGACTGTCATCCCACTTGGCACCTCTAATCCTAAAGCTCCAATGGCATGTCATTGAATTTCCCCAAGAGGAAGTCCGCCGTACCTTTAAGATCCAAAGGCACAAATCGAGTGCATCTTGGCCATCTAGAGCCCAGGCAGAGGTGTCCACAGGGGGAGGGAAAGCGAGGAACGCAGCCCTGCATGGCCCTCAGGCAAGCTCTGCCTTCGGGGTACTGCACATACTGATGAAAGGGATGGTGCTTGCATCGCGATGCCGGGATACTGGTTTGGTCTGTTTCAGCCAAGCATCCGATCCTCTGCGTCCAGCTGAACCCGATTCTGACGATTCTCCCTCACCATAAGAAATATCCTGGGTCTATGTACCTCCAGAAGCCACATTCCAGGAAGGTAGGAATTGAGCTGAAAACTACTTATTGCGGTCTTCCGTAAAATAAGGTATCCCTCTATAGAATTAATTGATCCTCCAACTGCCAGCAGCAACCATTCCTCACACAGACATATACAAGTACGCATACTATTTTAGGGACCTTCTCTTCCCGATTACCTCTGCCCGTCCCATCAGATCTCGCAGGAGACGTATGCTCCGGGTCCTGTCTGCTACGGAACTATGTCTAGCAGGACCCAGGAGACGGGCCTTTTCTGCCGTGGCACCCACCCACATCATCCCCCCCCCCCCCGAGGTGGACTGGCCCCATCCTTGATGTCCTCCCAGAAGTCTCTCAAAGCTTGGATAGGTCAACAGGCTTGGGGGTCTCACGGAAATGGGGATTTAATGAGGCAGCTACATTGAGTGTAACATCTAATGCTCTCCTCTAGCCCTTCCATCCTTTAGAATAGCAATATTAATGTTTTAGTTGTAGAGTGTTTTTTGTGATTACTATAATTTTAATGTAATTATGTAATTTTATTGTACGCTGCCCAGAGTCACATTTTGTGATGGGCAGCATATAAATATGGAAAATAAAATAAATGTATACACAACATAATGTTCCCCCCTCCTCCTTCCGGCACAAAGGGTGAACGTAAGATTTTCATCCTACAATGATTTTCCCTTTCCAATCATTTGTAGGCAATTACTGAAAAAAGAGACCTCCTTCTTATTTAGTAAATATGTGATTTTCTTTCATCCCCCCCCCCTTTCCTGGACTATGTTTGTTCCCACAGCCTTAATCTCAGATGGGGGAGAGTTAAATGTCTGCGTAGGCTTTGGGAGCCTGTCCATCCAAGCAGGCTCCAATTTACAGGGATTTCACTGAGATTAAGACCTCCAGGACAAGACTGAATGTTACGGCAGGCTGATCTTCACATGAGCCCTTTTCCAAACTTCAACATGGGGGCTGAGCGAGGGGTACAGAATCTCACACTAAGGGATCTGGTGTACATCTCACCACCATTAGAGCAAGAATGCAGAAATCTACAGAGCAGGTTGAGGGCTTTGCATCTCCGTTCCACACAGTTTCAGAACAGACTTATCGCTTAGCTTCAACTTCCCCTCTCCCGCCAGGAGCTTCGACAGAAGGATGTTGCTTCTCAAGAAGCTCAAAACACAGAGTCCCCTCTGTGGGGGGAGATGGGCGGTGATATAAGTTGAATGAATGAATGAATGAATGAATGAATGAATGAATGAATGAATGAATGAATGAAACCTCTCCTGCCCGCTTGCTCGGCTCACTGGCCTTTCCCAGCCTTCACATTTATCCAGGGCTCCTTCAAGAACTATGAACAATGGAAATGTGATTGATGTTTTACATTCAACCCGAACAAGACATTTCCGCAAAATAACATGAAATAAATAAACCAACAAACTGAATGGCAGAAGTACGTACGTCTCCTGGAAAACATTCACCTTATTAAAAACATCCATAATTTTCCCCTACAAAGAAAAAAAAATGTCAAGGTATTTGTCCTAAAGGGTCTTGTTTCTCATATTCTCATCTTGCTCACAAGTGTTGAAACACTTATAAAGCACTTTTCCCTCCAAGAGTATTCTTACCTTGCTTTCTAGCCACAAGCATACACTCACACGCACATACACCATAAGGGGAGAAAGTACTGCAGAAAAAATATATTTGGTAAAAATATCTACGTCCCACCTGTCCCCTAAACAATACCATAGATGGGTAATAAAATCAGTTCCAAACAAATGCAAAACATGAAATTGCCCAGTAAACTCAGGTGTGCCCCTCCGTAGCCCTTTCCAACACCACAGGACCACCCGTTTATTTATTTATTTATTTTTATTTATCATATTTACACCCCGCCTATCCCCTCCCTAACGGAGGACTCTAGGCGGCATCCAGTTTAAACTGGATGAGGACGAATTTTGCAGAAGAAAGCAGTCAACGGGATCCCCCATCCCCTGGGAAAAGCAGGTGCCACGGCCGAAGAACAACGGCCCCATGTTCCCTATTGCTAAACTGCTTTTCCCCTTCTGTGGGGAGGGATTGGCCGTTGGGCTTTTGACCGCTCTTCAGAAACAGTTCTTCCCGCCAGCTCCCCGAAGGTGCTCAGATCTGGTAACGTTTAAAGCATTCCGGGCTACATCTTTCACCGAGTCCAGGATGTCTTGGCCACGTGCCCAGAGAAAGAGGAAGGCAAGGCTTCTCTCCTGGAGGCCAAGGGGAGGCGTACCTGTTCTGCTGAAATTCGGAGGCGAATGGCACAGGGGAGTGGTGCGTCCGTAGCCCAGCGAGCTGGTGGAACTGGGGCTTGAAATCCGGCACGGCTTGAAGGACTGGTCATCCTGGTCACCCTGCGAAGAGGATGGGGAAGGCGGACCTTTTTTATGTCATCAGGAGAGAAAAAGGCACGCAAGACACCTGCAGTCAGCAGCTCTGATATACGTGACATCCTTTCTTGGGACTGTTCCGCAGGCATTTACTGTGTTTATGCGAGATACAGGGACTACAGAGTTACATCCCTAATAACCGTGATGAAATATCTGCTACAGGGTATCTACCCCATGAACCAAGATGAGATACCACTTTCCTTCCCTGCAAACAGAGAAGGGAAGACCCAGGAACGACATCTCGGATCTGGAAACATAAGGAGATATCAGGCAGAAAACACTCCAGGAAAAGACGAGGGACGTTGAGAGGGGAGGGGAGGGGAGGGGAGGGGAGGGGAGGGGAGGGGAGGGGAGGGGAGGGGAGGGGAGAAGAGAAGAGAAGAGAAGAGAAGAGAAGAGAAGAGAAGAGAAGAGAAGAGAAGAGGAGGAGGAAAGCCATCTCTCTAAATTATCTGTGCCAAGCAGAGCAGCCACGGCTGGCCTCATCCACTCCAAAATAATTTGGAATGCTTCTACCATCTACACAGGCTGAGAGGATCCAACAATGGCAGATTTACACACAATCTTATGGGTGCAGAAAGTGACACCACAGAAGGACTCAGACACTTAGGTATCATCAGAATTAAAGAGTCCGACAAACCGGATTATGCAGAAGAGGCTGAGAGACGACTCTCAAATGCTGGAGTTTAGTGTCTCCTGTTCTCTGACCCATTAAGAAAACAAGCTCATGATGGAACTGCCTCCAAATGTACGGGGCCAAATTTGCACAGCCTCAACCAGGCACCTTCTGCTGCTGCCAAAATACCAAACTCAGAGTCCTGGATGACTCCTTTTTTCAACCTGAATGCAGGGTCAGTGTTGATGGCACTCTTTTTATATGAGGCCCCAAGGAAAAGCCATCCAAAGTTGGAGAGTGAAATGCTCTATATTCCAGTCGCCCAAACAATCTGGAGGTAGAAGTGAGATGGAGGAGAAATGAAATGAAATGCAGGCAAATCAGAGGGAACGCTGGAAGGTTCTTGCATTCAGCAGGACAGGTTTTTGGATCACGGGATTGTCCTTTCTTCACTGCAACAGATTTCTGAGTTTCTTTGATCAAACCTGCTTCTTGGGCAAAGCCAATCTTCCTTACGTGTTCAAGCAGAGGCTAGACGGTCAAGCGCTGAGGATGCTTAAATACGGATTCTTGCACTGAGCGGGAGGTTGGACTCCAGGGCCACAATGACAGTCCAGCTCCCAAATTTTGAGATTTTAGGCTTAGCCAAAAGGCTGCCTCCTTAGGAGGCAAAAGATATCCAGCCCATTAGGTTCCAACTGCATGGGCTGGGCTGCCAATATGCTTCTGGGTCAATGAAGATGTTGGGTCTTAATCGCAAGGCTTCCAGGTCCTGCTTCGCAAGGAGAGCTCTCCCAGGCCAGCTTCCGTCATCTCCCGGGTCTTCTCGAAGCCAAGCGAGGACCGTCACAGCAGGAAGCAAGTTTTCCCAGGCATTCTTCCCAGGGTTGGACCGTTCCTTCTTCCGGAGAAGATGCAAAGTGCTTCTCTACTTCTGGGCTTCCTTATGCAGAGGCTGTTGCTCCCGATGGTTCAGTTCTGCTGTCATCTGTCAGTGGAACAGTTTCCAGCCCACTCATGAACCCCACAGAGGGCCTTAGGGCAAGTCCTCCTAAGCCCACCACATGGGGAGGTTAAGGGATGGGGGGGGGAGGGAAAGGAAGAAAATGAAATAGAACTTTGCACATGGGGAGGCAAGACGTATCTTTAGATCACCTCAGAGCGAGGACTTTCCTGTAGGCTCAGTTCACATGTTCAGCTATCCACCATCAAGCATTAAATAACATGGTACAAAATAGTCAAGAGATTGCACACACTGAACAGTCTCCCATCCATCCCAAGGAGGGCCCAAACACAAGGACTGAAAGAGAGATAAGCAAGTCTTGGAGACCAAGACCAGTAAGTGACACTAAACTCTCAGGATGTGGATCCCACCCAACGAAGCCGAGCTGGTGCTGCTATTCCAAAGCACTGATGTTCCTCTTAGGTAGGCAGGCAGGCAGGCAAAGCCGAAGCTCAACGAGTGTCAGTCTAGTTGGTGCCAAATAGGAGATGTGTATCTGAATCCTACCTCGGTTTCCCCATAGTTAACCCACTCAGCCGGGCAAGGGAACAAGAACTACACAGATTTCAGGAAGGTATCTGTAATGCCAGTCGGGGTAAATCCAGAATCTTGGAAGCTGGAAGAGGAATTTCCTGCCCTCTTTTAGAGCCAGTTCATTAAGGCAGAGTCTTTCTAAATAACTTGAAACCTTCTTCCCAGGTTTCTTGCCCCTGTCTGAGTTACTATTTTTATCAGAAGCCCCAATGGACTCAGCTCCTACCTCCGAATTGTTCTGCTCTCTCCACTCCTTTTCCAGCCTCCTCCAAATTTCTCCTCAAAACACGAGGAAAAGTGGGGCACACATTCCATAAATAAATTCTGGTAAGAAACGAATGTGTAGCCCGACCGTGACGTAATAGATGGGGTGTTGCACTGCACTCCAGCATCCACCCACCACATTTTTAATGAAAGAGCATCAACACCCAAGCCGGAGAGGTAACCAGAACGGGAATCTCAGAGCACGATTACTGCTCCCGATTCCTTGCATGCACAGCACCCAGAGACACGCAGTACCTCCCCGTAACTGTGCCGGTCCTCGGTCAAGTAGCTGATATAGGGAGTGTAGGAGATCATATCTGGGCGGTCTATGTTATAGATGGCCTTATTCTTGGGGAGAGCAGCCAAGTCTCGATAGTCAAGAATTTCCTCTCCAAGTTTTGCCTAAAAATAGAAGAAAGAAGAATTGGAGATATCAGCTTCCTTGACAAAGTACAAATAAAAAAAACAAAAATCCTGAGTCCATACAAGGGTATCCCCCAGGGATTCTAGAGAACTTAAATGTGAAATCGCTGACCTAGCAAAAGAAAAAAAATGAAGCTTTTTCCTAAAATAGTATCTATTCCTAGGAACAGGAAAATAGCTAATGTAGCTTCCATTTTTAAAATGGGATTGAGGCGGGTTACTGGAAATTATCACCAGCTTGCTTAAGATCTATTCCAGGAAAAATGGTGGAAAATATGATTAGAGGGAAAAGAATCAAAATACAGAACAACCCTTACTGGAGAAAACAACATGGCTTCTGCAGAACTAAATCTACTTTCATTCACCGTGTGAACGTTTCCGATATCTGAGATATCTGTAGACAGGGAAGACCCAAATGACTCTATTATTTTGGGCTTTCAAACAGGCTTTTCCACAAAGTCTCCTGAGCAAACTCAGCAGCTCAGATCCTGAAGATCTTTGTGCAAGTCAGACTTGTGGTATCAGCCCCACCACAGGTAGACCAGAACAGGGAAGACTAGAACTATCCTGTATTGAGATGGGCTATAATAACCCATAGGAGCCATGGAGATGGCCTTGGAGAAACGGTTCAAAAAGGGTTACCAAAACGAGGCGAGCAGAAGCATGTCTTGACCCCTGGGAGAAAGAGAAGTATTAGGAAGAGACTCAGGCTGGCTCCTCCCTGGGATAGCAGAGGGAGGGAAGGGAAAACACAGTCGGACTTGCAAGATTCTGTTCCCGTGGCCCATCTCAGTAAGGCAAAGCTCTAATCTTCCTGCGGGGTTAGTTTTGTGATCTGGACAACCTTCACAGGGAAGGTCGTTGAGAAGGTGGTCAGCCTGCAACTCCACAGTGCACTGGAGGAAGCTGATTATTTGGGCCCCTTCCGGGCAGGATTCAAACTGGCATATACAGCCAAGACGGCTTTGGTTGCATTTGCTGATGACCTTTCGCAGGCTCAAGACAGGAGTGGTATATTTGTCCTGGCCCTCCTTGACCTTTGACACCAATGACCACGGTATCCTTCTGGGCCAAATCAGGGGGTTGGGAGCGGGAGGCACAATGGTTCTCCTTCCTCCAGAGCTGGTTCCTGTCAGCCCTTCACGGTAGACCAGGCTAGAAAACCAAAGTCACGAATGCTAATTCTACTCTTTTATTGTAAAGTTACAGTAACAGAATCCTGAAAGTCTGAATGCGTCTCCCCCCTCCCTGCCTTTATCTTCGTGAGAACTAGGGAGGGTCACGTCTGAGACGTTTTCTCAAATTACATTTCTCCCCGGACTCCGGCTTCTTTTATCTGACCCGTGCCTTGGATGCAGCTCTTCCTCCTGATCCTCAAGGTTATTTCTTCTGCCCGTTTCAGTTCCAGATGGTGTTGGTGGGCAGGGGGGCAGTCCAGCCGTAGTCCCCTGTTCTGTGGGGTGCTACAGAACTCTACTCTCCCCCTGCCTCTTTTTAGTATCTACAGGAAGGCACTGGGGGAAATCATCTGTTGGCATGGGGTGCAGTTCAATACACTAATGGATGTCCTGGAACTCTATTTTATTGTTACAGGCTATAACAGAAACTTGTAAGCCTGACAGTGTTTCCCCTTCCCTCCCTCTTATACCAGAGAGACTCAAGACAGAGCCACTTTAAGTTTCTTTCTCACATGGTTGTGCCTTCCCAGACTGAACTCATGTTTTGTTAATTGTCTTTACATTCCTTCTAGAAGGTCAGCTCCATAGTTCTCTACACCTGCTCAGAATCAGGGCGCAATTTGGGGGTTCTCCTGGATTCATAGCCTTTGCACAACTTCACTTGTGCATCAATTGCACCTGGATTAAGAGGCCCTGCTTGCCTTAAACATCTCCATGCTGGACTACTGCAATGTGTTGTATATGGGGCTACCCTTGAAGGCCACCCATAATTGGTCCAGAATGAAGCAGTGTGGGTAGTTATGGGTGCACTTCAGTATGCCCATGTAATATTACTACTTTGCAAAATTGTACTGGCTCCCAATTGGCTTCCACATACAATTCAAGGTGCTGGTTGTCACCTATAAAATCCTACATGGAACAGAATTAGATTATTTGCAGGACTTTGTTGTTGTTGTTCAGTCGTTTAGTCGTGTCCGACTCTTTGTGACCTCATGGAGCATAGCACGCCAGGCCTTCCTGTCCTCCACTGTCTCCCGGAGTTTGCTCAAATTCATGTTCATTGCATCGGTGATGCTATCTAACCATCCCATCCTCTGCCGTCCCCTTCTCTTTTTGCCTTCAGTCTTTCCCAGCATCAGGGTCTTTTCCAGCAAGTCCTCTCTTCGCATTAGGTGGCCAAAGTATTTGAGCTTCAGCTTCAGTATCTGTCCTTCCAAAGAGCAGTCAGGGTTGATTTCCTCTAGGACTGACGGATTTGACCTCCTTGCAGTCCAAGGGACTCTTAAGATTCTTCTCCAGCACCACAGCTCGAAAGCATCAATTCTTCGGCGCTCAGCCTTCCTTATGGTCCAACTCTCACATTTGCATTTGCAGAATAAATTTGCATAATAAATTTGCAGGACTACCTTTCTCCAATGGTATCTACCCAACCCACACACTCTAGTAGGATGGGCACACTTGTGGTCCCTTCTCTGAAACAATGCTATCTGATGGGACCTAGGAGGTGTGCCTTGCCTGCCCTCTGGAATGATCTCCCCCCAATACGCAGTTGGCCCCGACCTTGTTGGCCTTCAAAGAGGCATTGAGCATTGGGGCCAGGATGCCTGGAACTCTTGCCAGGGCAGGTATAAGGCACATTTGGGTTTCCAATCTCCTACTGCTTCTTGTTGCTCTGATTTTAACTGTAACTGTTTGCGCTTTTGATTATTTTGTTGTTTGCAGTAAGTATGACACCCAGAGTCACAGGTGTCTGAGTTGGTCAGCCATATAAGTCTCTTAAATAAATAAACCCTCCGCCCAACAAAACTGAGATGCTACTTCCAAAGACCTCTTGGTGATAATCTCTTACAAATAAGAACCTATCAAAATCATTGTATGCTGAACGATTCCCATTTTTCCATTTATTTTTTAGCATTTTACCATGAATACATACATAAATTACTCGACTCGGGGAACCCGATGCACTTGAAGGAGGCACAGAAATTATGCTTTCAGACGATGTTCTTGTTTCCTGCAACTGAAAACAAATACATATATGAATTTTGTTACTTATTTATTGTTGGAAAATACTTTAAAAGCCTCTTGCTTACAGATACACTTTGCCCTAAAAGTAGCAGGTAATTTACTTCAAAACTGGAATTTTTGTAACTAACTAGTTTTATAACCAACTATTGCCCCACTTCAACTTTGCTTTTATTTCTCAAATACAGGATCATACAGAAATCAGAGGAGGAGAGCTGGGTCAGTCTACAGAAGCCAAAAATCAGAAGAAATCGGAAAAGGTGCTACCTCCTGACCGAAGCATTAGTCAAGTGCCTTCTAGGACAAACACTCCCCATCTTGAACAACACTGAGCTTTTCCAAGGACATTCTGGAACCTCTTTGATTTTGTCCACCCATCTGACCTTTTTGATCTACTTCTCTCAACCTTTCCAAGTGCATCATTTTTTCTGGTCCATCACCCACTCGCACCACACCCCAAAGCACGTCAGTTTCGGTTTGCTGATCATCAGCTCCAAGAGGGAGTCCCTAGGATTCTTAATCTAATGAGTCTGGTATTCTCTTTTCCAACTAATACATTTTATTCAAAGGGAGAAGCTGCAGCTCACCAAAACGCCTGCCTTTAAGTAAACGGTGCTAGTCGGAAAAGCTGCTACAAGACTCTCCTGTTTTTTCGCTACCACGAGAGCTACCATAATCTTAGTAACTGTCTCCAAATCCATCATTCAAAGGGATATTTTTCTCACAATTTCTTGGTGTCCAACTTTCACAAGCTGCACACCATCCTTGGTAAAACCACTATTTTGACTACTTGGATCTCTGTTGTTATAGAAATGTCCTTATCCTTCATTTTCTTGTCTAAATATACCACTGCCTTTCTCCATTTTTTATTTCCCCAGCAAACTGTCCATCTGTTCTTGAGCTGAAAAAACGAAAGAACACAGTCGACCACCTGTCCTTTTTCAACGCCAACCTGTATGTCCACCAAGCATGCCGGGTGCTACTGTCTTCCTTGTAAGAAGATGTAACACTCTGCACCCTTTTCATCTTCCCTTTTTTCATCCCCCACGGCTTCTTCTAAGCACTCTTTAACTCCACCTAACAAGGGGCATTTTCCATTTTTCCAAATGGTTAGAGGGGGTCGCCTCGAGTTTTTATTCCACCCGTCATTTCTTCCAAACACATATTTGCTGCATAAGTTAAACAGGCATGGGGACAAGACCCATCCGTGTAACCAGTAAAACCTCCCTTGAGTGTTTAACTCAGTTTATTCAATTTATGGTCAAAACATACAAAAGGAAAGAAAGAAAAGCGAAAGTATGTCTTCCAGATAAAACACAGCTTTAAAAGCCAGATAAGAGGAGGAAACTAAAATTCTTTCCAGGAACTGTGTATTTCTCTTGCTGGTTCAAAATTTGACTGCTGATCCTGAAAGTGTCAGAGCAAAATTTAGCCACCGCCAGCAACGTGGAGTTGTCCTGAGCAGCCAGTGGCAGCTGGACAGGAAAACACTCCATACGTCCTGGGAAGTCCACTGGACAAGGTGCAGAATACGCCTGTTTCTAGTGTCGCTGCCAAAGAGGCAGTGTAGTACAGCATGGCTTAAGGATCCCACTGCATTTGACTTGCAAGGGCACAATCAATAATTATAAGGGACTCCTTTGAATTTTCCTCCCGGGACAGCAGTCACGGCGAACCAGCGTGAAGAATCTTCTAACTTTGGATATTGTTACGTGCCTCCAATAGCTCTCTGGTTTCCACATAGGAGCAGAGCTGCTTAAAGGGGGATATTTGAGCAGGGACGCAGAATTAGTTTGCCATTCTAAGTCTAATGCACAGAAACGTATTGCTTTGGCTGTCTGACGAACAGCTTCCCAAGATAACCCTGACGAACGAAGTTCCTTTTCCATCCAGACCAAACAGGAGGAAGGCTTGGCTCAGGACTGCCTTCGCGGAGCTGTGCTTGGAACCATGTGATGGACCCTGAATATTTTCCGTAGGAATTTAGACCGTACTGTTTCCAAAGAGGCACGGTTGCAGTGCAATCCAACTTGGGCGCCATACAATAATTGGGGGGGTTGCTTTATGGCTCTGGGATAAAAAAAAAGCACCCCCGTTTGGTAGAGGTCAGCTATGGTGGTGGCAGTCCCTGGAGTGCAGCTGGACTCTTGGGGACGCCGGGGACACCGCCCTGTTGTTTTCTGGGAAGAGATCGGAAAGGTTTGCCGTTGCATTTAAGAGGATGTTTTTCCAGCTTCCCAGTCAACGGCTGTGGGATTTCCTGGTAGCCCGGCATCCAGCCATTAACTAGGCCAGCAGAACTGGCTGGATGCTGCTACGTGCTGCGACAAAGACGTCTAACAGGATATAAAATAAAATGAAGCATGTTTTAATTTCAGAGACATTTACCTTGGCCTTTTCTTCAACTTTGGCTGCCTGTCTACAGGCTGGATGCCAAATAGACGTCCCTGAAAACAGAATTAGAATTTCAGTTAGTTTTCTGTCCGAGATTTTTTCTTCAATGTTCTGTATAATAGGTGGTAAATGATAGATTTATTAGAAGATTGTGCCCAGCTGTTATTAAAGTCTCCTTCAAATCCAGCTCAACCTTTGCCCACAGTTTCCTTGGTTGCAACGTGGAGGTGCCCCTGCCTTCTTCCCAACAGCTTGGGGGGGGGGGTCCCCTCCAGCTCCCGCCTGGCCTAACCTTTCAACAATCACATTGATGCTGCCATCTGGCTGGGCAGCTAGGAATTAAATGGGGATTATTTCATTTATTTGGAGTCAGGGTGAATAAACCAGAGTGCTTAATCAGATTCAGAAGGAAAGGTGATGCCTCCATGTGTGATTGAATTATTTGCATGATTCCACATATGGGACAATGTATTTATCTTTTTAACATTACCATAAGTAACAACACAAAGGTTATTCAGGTATAACTAAGCAATCAACAGCAGCTTTATAGAAATATACACTGTACGTACATGCATTTGAGGAAAAAAATCACAGTCTGTTTATTCAGTTATTGTTTTACTGTATTTCCCTTGCTCTGAGCAAACTATCCAAGTAAAAGTTCTCTCTTGCATTGCATATTCAGCAGAAGTGTTTCAAGCTGAATGTTACTCATGCTTAAAATGCACTTTGAACCAGGCGTTGCAGGCTGGAGTCCAGCTGTTCCGGCCACCCCAGAAATGCTTTGAGCTCAACATACGCCTCCTTTGAGCTGCTGGAACTGTTGAAACAGCCCATTTCAAACACGAACCAAATGTCCTGGACTCTTAACAGGATATTTCAAGGCTGAAATATTTGGAATTGTATTAGAAACGTTTGCCCACCCCTAATGCCAATAATTCACATGTTTGGCTTTTTTGTTTGTTCACCTTGAAGATACATCTCTTCTCCTTCAGCGAACATCCGACTGCACTTTTCACAGCAGGCACATGATGGGTGGTAATGCTTTTCTCCAGCCTGTGGGGGTGGGGGTGGGGGGGAAGTAATGAACACGAAAGTGATCACGATCATTGCAGGGCAATCATTTTCCTGTCCCCTGAAACGCAACTTCAATTATATTAAAGGGCTTACTCACAAGTGATATGTAAAACTGCCTCAGAATGGCTTCATGTAAGAGACAGCTTAAAATATGTTAAAGATTTAAAATATTCCAGGTTTACTGTGCAGCAGAGATACAGCTGCAGTCTTGCTTTACAAAAGAATTATTTTTCAAACGATGGAAATAAAAAGGCTAGAACTAATAATTCCACCCAGAGTTCCCCGTTGGGGGAGATGGGCGGTCATATAAAATGGATGGATGGATGGATGGATGGATGGATGGATGGATGGATGGATGGATGGATATAGATAGATAGATAGATAGATAGATAGATAGATAGATAGATAGATAGTCAAACAGATGACAAAATGTAAAAATATGCTTTACTGTATTTTTAAATAATGATTTTCAGTTTCTTTCAGTCTTCCTCACAGCCTGCATTCCCGTCTTTTCTGATAGCACTTAATAAAATCTATGACCTACTTCAGCAGGTGCCTGGCCAATTCATTTCGACAGTGTGCACAATTTCCAATAACTCTTCTGCGTGTGATTTATCTTTCAGCTTTAAATAGAGTGCTGGATTTAGTCTGAACCTTGGGTTGGCAGCCAGTGCCCACATCTGCAAGTGTTTACTGCGGCCGAATGAATCCACCGGAGAAAAATCCATCGGACGGCTGACGGTCACTTCCTCCCATAGCAGCAGGGTGAAAATTATCCCTAGGACTCATCCTCCCGTCCTGCTTGCCCAAGACCTTTTGCCAAGGGCATCCTCCACTTTGTCGCCAGCCCCTGCTGTGCCAGGCGGAGGTGGGGCAAAGGTCTCCACGGAGGCGGGAGATCCGCTGGGCTCCAACTGGGCCCCTGCAGGACCCCCACCGCCTCCTGTCCAGCCAGTGGGTTTGGCGCCTGCCTGGCACTTCTGCCCCCCAAGAGCACAACTTCCCCTGCAGCCCTTCTCTCCTTTGGGGGGCAGAAATCACAGAATGGTTGGTGCGCTTCTGGCCAGAGGAGAGGGAGGGGTGGGGGAGAGACGGGGGTCTTCAGAACATCTGGAGAAGTGGAGGGGCAGGGCTGGAGCGTCTGCTGCTGCGAGGGGGCACTGCTGGGTCGGAGCTTTCTGGGGGAGGACCAGAATCCATCCTTGAGGGGATATCTGGGTAGTCCTCAGTTCTCAGCTAAGTCATCTGCTCCAATTTTGAAAATTGGGTTTTTAAAGTTCTATCATGGACTCAAGAAGTGAGAAAAAAAGCCGGCGGGGGAGGCAATAAATGGAGCCTCGGGCAAGGCAAACCCCTTCCCGCTCGGCCACCGTCTGCCTTCCTTGAGATCTTGCCGCGTCCGAGGAACGCGGAGGCAAATCTGACTGAAGAAGGAAGAGCGAGAGAAAAATCCGAATAAAGATGTCTTCCTTGAGAAACAGGGTCTCTTCTTGTTTTTAAATCACACTGAGCAATAATTCTGGCACCTCACGAATCCAACTCAGTTCTGCAGCTTTTACCCCCGTTGTGCGTGTCCTTCAGCCCCTCTGCTGCCTTACCTCCAAAACTCTGCCAGCGATAAACTTCCCACAACGGTCACACTGTATCCCAAAGGCAGCATGATAGTCTCTTTCGCAATATGGAACTCCGTCCCTGGAGGAAAGAAAAGACACCTGGCCTCAAATCTGCCTCTCAAGACCGGCTGACCACTGGGGGAAGAGTTAGAAAAATAACGGCACAAGTTCCCTAGAGCAGTGTTCCTCAACCTTAGTGACTTTAAGATGCGTGGACTTCAACTCCCAGAATTCCCCAGCCAGCAAAGCTCTCTGGGAGCTGAGCCCAAGTCCAGGGCATCTCCACCGTTTTTTCTAAAGGTCATTTGCCACTGCCAACCGCACTCGGGGGCTGGACGGCCTTTTGGAATTGTCTTCCACTTCCCTGCTTCCCTGCTCCCCATTCTGAAGACTGCACAAAGGCTTTAAAAAGGATTGCCCCGATATCAAAGCTCGCACGGCCAGCCTTCCTGAGGTGCCCAAACTGGACGGGCAGAGTTAATTGGGCGAGGTGGTTCTGATTCCACCCACAAGACAGACTGATCACCCTAGTACTTCCTTTCCCCACGCCAGCTCCCATTTCCCACCACCAGGTGAGGGACCCGCCCCCCTGCTTTTGGGTCTGGGGGCTACAGGTAGCCCAAAGCCGCTTGGCTGCCAATCAAGGGAACCCAGCCTCTGCGGGACCAGCCTCTGCCCTCCACAGTTTCCAGAATGGGGAACATCCTGGGAGGCCATGTGATGAAGCGCAAAAGCCATCGCGCAGGGGTGCCACGTCTATACCCAGTGACGTCACACAACATTTCAGAAACCTAAAGAAAGGCAGAACAGCTGACATCCCCCAGACCTCGTGTCTCTCAAATCTGTGTTCCCCACAGGATGACCGAAGGGAGTCTCCAACTTACTTGCTGATGTACTCTGCGCTGAGAAGTTTGCCGCAAATCTTGCACTTGAAGCAGGTCAAGTGCCAGTGTTTGTCCAACGCGATCAAGGACTGGCCGTTCTTAATTTCAGAGCCACAGTTCCCACAATCTGCAAAGGGAAAGACAGACAAACCTTCAGGAGCGGCAGCTGCCACTGGAGCCAGCAACCTGCCACCCGGGCACATCTGGCCCTGCTTAGCTTTGGGGATCAGCCGAGACTGGCCAGGGGCAGCCCACAGAGGGACAACTGGCATCCATTTATTCGTTTGCAAAATCTACAGCCCACTCCAGTCGCCAAGGGCTCCGCTCAGGGTACACCTAGGTCATTTCATAACAAAAAAGGAACCGGGCAAAGTATGCCTTGTCAAAACCCCAATAAAGAAAAACCCCATGACTAAACCTGCCCTCACAGCTGGACAGCTGCTGAAGCAACACGCCAACAGGGCAGGGGCCTTCTGAACCCCGAGGGAAGAGGGCTCCAAAAGAGGGGCCGCTACTGAGAAGGCCTGTTGCCTGCCCCGTGTCCCCTGGACCTCTCGAGGAGAGGGGCCCTTCTCCCGAGGGTCAGGCCAGGCAGGCAGAGTGCCGTGTCCCGGAGCTGCGCCACTGAGTAATAACCAACACTTTGGGAGTCACTTCTGGTGAGGAATGGCGAACCGATGTTCCGCAAATCGTGGGAGACATTACGGCCAAAAAGGCAGCTGGATACTGGATCCAGACTGCCAAAAATTCTCTCTAGACCAAGGAGAGACCTTGAGATAACCCATATGTACTCTGGACAGCTGTTTTTTTTGAGTAGATGGCAGAAACGGATGTTTTTGTGGTCTCTTGTGATCAGCTGGGAGTCACGGGATTCCATCGTGCTCTGATCCGTTAATGTAACCTTTTATAGTCTCAAAATTCAACTGAACCTCATCTTTTTTAATCACTTCGGGGTTTATTTTTTCTTATTGATTGTTAAAGATTGAAAAATCTTGAGAACCGCAGGTCTGATATTCGCTGGGTGAGTTTCTCTTCAATCCGTTTAGGAAGAAAGAATACATGTTTGAAGTTTTGTAAGAACTTTCTATTTCGTAATATACAGCAAAAGGGTGATTATACTGCTGATTTCAGAAAGTTTTTAAACAGATTAAGGGTTCAGAAGGATTTGAATTAAAGAAAGACTTTGAAGTTAATTAAAAGGATCCTCTCTTGTGATAAAAGTTCTTTTGTTTATATTTTGAGCTGATAACAAGACTTTGAAGGTTGGACACTACAGGGTGCCAAAGGGCTATTTTAAAGGAAATGTGGTCCAAGGGGTTCTGAGGCTATTTCTATGGGAATCAAAAGGTGTTATTGAAGAGGAACAAGCCCCACTGAATAAAACTGAAATGGACTTACAACTCACAAGAAAGAGATGAAAATATTTACAAATGGAATTGGATGAAGACCTAAAAATTAAAAAAAAATACAAATAATAAGTCAAAAGAGCAATGTGGATTATCTTCTTATATTGGAATATAAGGGATCTACTGGAGTTACTACACTGGAACTACAAAAGGACTTTGATGAAGATGACAAGAATTTTGAGATAACAGACAAAGAGAGTATGAGAAAGCAGATGTTGGGATTTTATTCGTGGGACTGAAAGATTGTTGGGGAAAAAGGATAAAAAATTACAAAAGTGGTTTATTTGATCATGGCTAAAATAATGGGTTATCATCTCTGGTGATGTCTAATGGTTCTTTTGACTAAGACTGGATGATGATAATCATTTTTGGTAATGTTTAATTGGATGTAATGGATTAATTTGTAATGCATGCTGTTATTTTTGATATATAAAAAGGGTTACTATTTCTGGTAATGTTTAATGGCTTTTTTGATTGGGACTGGATGATGATGGTTATACTTGCTGGGGATGAAAGGGGAGGTTTCTTCTATTTCTTTCTTCCTTTTTCTCCTCTTTTGTTTCGTTTTGGTTTTTTTCTGCACTTTAAAAAAAAATATATGTATATATATATATATATATATATATATGTGTGTGTGTGTGTGTGTGTGTGTGTGTGTGTACTTATATATATATATATGTGTGTGTGTGTGTGTGTGTCTACTTATATATATATATATATATATGTCTACTAATATATATATATATATATATATATATATATATATATATGTCTACTAATATATATATATGTCTACTAATATATATATATATGTCTACTTATATATATATATATATATATATATATGTGTGTCTACTAATATATATATATATATATATATATATATGTCTACTAATATATATATATATGTGTGTGTGTGTGTGTGTGTCTACTAATATATATATATATATATATGTCTACTAATATATATATATATATATATATATATATATATATATGTCTACTAATATATATATATGTCTACTAATATATATATATATGTCTACTTATATATATATATATATATATATATATATATGTGTGTCTACTAATATATATATATATATATATATATATATGTCTACTAATATATATATATATATATATATATATGTGTCTACTTATATATATATATATATATATATATGTCTACTAATATATATATATATATATATATATATATATATGTCTACTAATATATATATATATATATATATATGTCTACTAATATATATATATATATATATATATATATGTCTACTAATATATATATATATATATATATATATATATATATATATATATCTCAATCTACTAATAGACTGTTACAACCACACAGCATCACTGTAGCTCACAAACCAACCAAAACCCTTCAGAACATCGTAAGTAACACAGGAGTTATCTACAACATACAGAGTAAGGACTGTAGCAGCCACTATGTAGGACAGAGTGGCAGGAGACTAGCAGAACGCATCCACGAACACCAACTAGCAGTCAGAAGACACGATGAAAACTCTTTAATCTCACAACACATGGACAGACTTAACCATACTTTCAACTGGGAAACTGTGAGCATCTTAAACCAAGCCAAATCCAAAAATGCTAGAGAATTCCTGGAAGCTTGGCACTCAGACAAAGCAGCCATCAACAGACACATAGAGGTAAACAACATTTACATACCATTCATAAGAGACAATAGAAAAGCCAGAAGACCAGAACCTTGCCATCAATCATCACCCAGATATGCAAAGATTAACACCAGGATTAGCACCAGAGGAACAATCAAACAGCACAATATACCCTAATCAAGGAACTATTAACTCAGTCAATCAACCAAGCAGCAAGCAATAGCTTGCAGACAAGCCATGGTATATAAACAGAGAGCAAGTCCCACTCCCTTTTCGCACTGAAGATGTTGCCTAACCTGGCAATGAAACGTCTGCAAGAAAACAACAAGGCTCAGAGAGCACCAAGGACTCCACATATATAAGTGTATTTCTGTATCAAGTTGTTGTATTAGTTTTACTTGTTTAATATAACCTTCAATAAAATTATTGAAAAAAAATAACCAACGCTTTGAACTGGGCAAAGAAGCCACCTGGTAATCAGTCAGAATCCATCTTATTCTCACCTGACCGAGTTACCTGGTCAGGAACCTGGCTGCCACGTTTTGTACCGGCTGCAACTTCTGGGTTGCCTCCATAAACAGCACCGTGTTGGAGGAGTCCACCTGAACGGTGAAACTTTTACTGTGTGCATCATTTGCGTAACATCAGCCTGGAGGCTGCGGACGAGGCAGACGTTCGGGGAGGATATTTTCTTTCTGCTATTAAAAACCACCGCTTGGCAATAGATTGTTAAAGCCGTGACTTACTTCGGAGGACTGGAAAACTGGTACCAGCAGGGGGCAGAGAACACTTCTGGCAGACGCAGTCCTTGCCATTGAAAGTTACGCGGTCCCCGGGAGGAAACGGCTGCCTGCAGATAAGGAGAGCATCACAAAACGGGCATCCCGGCACTCTTGCGAACAACACAGAGTCGGGGTTGCGTTTCTTTTCCCTCCGGCCCTCCCTCCTCTTCAGGAGCACTCTTGCCTCCGACCTTGCCCGCCCAAACTTTTCCTCCGTGGACATTCTCTCCAGAAGGGACCCTTTTCCTCCACAAACGTTCCTTCACCCTCTTCCTTGGCCACCCAAACCACTGCTCCTTGTGGCTGACGGTCTCTGCACAGGCACGCCGAGAGGCACGCTGTTCACTTTCCGAACGGGATATATTTTATTCAACGCACAAAAGGGAGTTTGTGTTCTCTCTTTTGCAACAACCGCACGAGCAGGAAGGATAAGTTAAAAGTGGTCATTCTGTAAGAATCTAAAACCGCGCCTGGACGTCTCTTTGTTAGCACAAGGTTTCTCCAGAACTCTTCCCCGTGTTGTCAACAGCAGGGATGGAGAATGACGCAAGGCAGCCCCCCCAGTAGATAGCCTGGAGGATTGATGCCAACTTAATCAGTCACAGACAGGCAATCAAAGGTTTCTCCTCCTCTGAGACTTCGGGAATCCTGGCATGTTCTGAAAGGCCACAGCCAAGTGGACAAATTTTCAGAGGAGGAGAAAGAAAAGGGAGCATCTCAAAACCTGACAAAGAGTGGATGGAAGTTAGCCCTCCGGTGTCACAATCTGGGAGAGAGACGTTCAAGCAATTCAGAGAGACCGTGCCCAAATGGATTCACTAACAAACAAGGGGCAGCTTTTGGCTTATTCCATTTCCAAGATTCTGTACCCGAACCGCTTTTTCTCCCGGCATTCAATGTGAGCCTCACAGCATTCGGAAGCTAAGATGGGCACTGGATGAAGATTTCTGCCTTTCAGGCTTTCCGTCAGCAGAGAACCTTAACTGAAGGAAAGCAGGTTCTTGGGCGGAACCCAAGTTCTTGGTCAGGGGCTCTGGACCCGCTCTGGAGCAGTCCCAATAGGAAATGGGGTGAACTGAATCTGGTTCTGGAGTTGCCTACGGCTCCCTGGTGTTTCTCATTTTCAGAAGGAAGATAGCACCCAGGAGCTTACCTGCAGAGCACACACACAAAGCAGTTTGGGTGGTAGGTCTTCCCCAGGGCCGAGACCACCTCTCCCTCAATAAACTCGTCACAGCTGAAGCACCGAGTGCCGTAGAGCCGCTGGTAGTCCGACGTGCAGATGTAGTCCCCTTGTCGCACAAAAAAGCCCCCTTGAGCCAAGTCGCATCCACACGCTGCCATCAAAACAGACCAAGGGAGTTTTAGCAAAAGGCCTCCATCCCTGAGAGCCAGACACCACGCTGTGAGCTGCGGAGGAACAGGGTAGATCTTCCGCTGTTCCTTCCCTCCTCCATCTGCCAGAGGATCTGGGAACGGAACTCCCAAGAGGAGGGAGGAGTTACGATGGATGGCACAAATCTTTGATCCTGCAGGAAATGCTGGGTACTGTCCGCTTCCCCCATTCTCTCCCAATCTGGCTGGGTGTCTTCAGATGGCCAGGGTGGCTGCTAGCAGAGGTCAGCCAGGGAAGAGCCTGTGTCTTCCTCTAGCACGCCACAAGCCCCCCAGCCGTGCTGGGAGCCGAGAGAGAAAGCCTAGCCGCAGAGGCCTTCGCAGGATCCTCGAAGCACAGCAAGCAGGGTTGGGCTGTGGCAACACAAGCTCTGCTCCTCGTGCACGCGGCACCATCGCGTGGGTGCAAAAGGGGCGGAGTTTGCATTGGGACAGCCCAATTTCACCATTTCACCCACCCCACTTTCACCATTTCTCCCACCCCACAGACCCCTCTGCCCAGCCCCCGCTGTAGTCCTGGGGCTGAGCTAGACGGCCTTTCGCTTCAACCAGCCTTTCCCACCCGGAGGACAGGGCTGGACAAAGCCCCAGGAGGCGTGGGTGGGAGTGAAAACTCCCACTGACGCAGGGCCTTCCCAGGACTTTGGCTTCCTCAGGGCAGAAGAGGTTGCCTCCTTGGAAGAAAAGTGCCCACACCCACCTCACTGAGGAAAAAAGACACAACAGACACCGAGAGAGGAATCCTACCCCACCAGTGCAGCGATCTGGACAAGAAATGAAAGAAAACAGCCATATGCCTAGCAAGGAATCCTCACTGAGCAGAGGACGGGGGTCTCTTTAACCCCCCTCCCCCGGACTGAAGCCACCCATTCCAGGAGGAGAACCCCGAAGAACAGTGCTGCCTCCCAGCCACTCTAGGATACCCCGTTTGGTGGTACTGAAGGCAGCTAAGAGGACGAGGAGCCGTACTTCCCTATCACCGAAGTTCATCAACAAGAACCACCAAATGCAGCAGTCCTGAATCCCAACCAAGGAGGTTTCAGATAATCTGGATTCTCTGTGGCTGCAGACCAACCACCTTCTCAGCAAAAGTGCAGGACTGGAGACCGGTCGGTGCTTACCCAAAATAGCCCTACTGAATGATGGTTATTTAAGGAGGGGACACACCAGCGCCTCTTTCAAGGCAGGAGGCACTGCCCCTTCACTCAGGGATGCATTTACCACCGCTGCATCGCCTCCCGTCCCCTCCCTGGCCACATCCACCAACCAGGCAGGGCGGGGATCTAATTTGGGGGCCAAGCTAACAGCACAGAGGACCCTGTCTATTTCCTCAGAATCCACAGGCTCAAACGACGCCCAGAGCAGCTTGCAAAACCAAGCCTCTGTCATCTCAGCTGGACCTGTCCAGCCGGCATAAAACCCTGAATGAATGTGGAACAACTTTATCCTCCAGATGCTGCACAGATGCCTCACAACGCCCAGCAGACAGTCTTCTGGCTTTAGCAGGGGCAGGTAACTTTAAAGAAAGCTGCTTGGGCGCTATCTGCAAATGCAGTAAGAGCGGTGATGTAATCTCAGTTGGCCACTCTTACCACTACAGTGTTGATTCAAATTATACAGTGACATTTGCCCATCGTGTTGCCCCAGCATCACTCCAGGTATCTTTTCTGCTGCTTCATCTCCCAGAACCCCTCAACAAATTGGGGATCTCCCCTGGATCACTGGTTACAGGGAGGCCAGTCAGGAACAGCCTGTTGAGGCCTGCCACCAACCCTGTATTCCAGAGGTCAACCAGGCACTTAGCACGACTGCCTGCCAGGTCTTTGCGAATTTCCCCACGTGCCTAACTGGCACTAGGGGCAGGCCAACTGGAAAAGTCCCTCCCCGCTGCAGAGGCCTGTGGTGCCAGCTAACTGCCTCCCACCCTCAGATCCTGTCTGAGAGCAGCCCGAGATCTAGCCTGGGGCCTCCCAGGTGGTCCTCTGAGGCAAAGCCCATGGGTGGTCATGGTGGCCGTGAACTCACAAAGCGCTTCTCCCCCACCGAGAGAAGCAGACCCCCCCCCCAGCACCCAAAGGCTAAGGGACTCTGGCACCAGCCCTGCAATGAGTCCCGAGAAGCCAATTTGGGACGTTTGAAGAGCCGCATCAACTTCTGCCAAGGGCGAGTCAGGGGCCTGCTCCGCAGCGACCGCCTCCAGCCAACGGGCCGCAGACCCTCCGGTCAAGGCGCCTGCGTCCGAGCCGAATCCAACGGCCGGTACTGCGTTTCATCCTGGGTGTGACCTCACCCACTCCGCAAGGCGGAGGTGCTGTTGGTCAATAGGAAGAGGCCTCGGGAACTGAGGTGTGACCTGTTCTGGATGGGACTGTGGTTCTCCCGAAACAGCAGCTCTGCGGTTTGGAGCCCCCGTGCACAATTACAACTGGCTTGTTAGTTATGCTTCTTCCGGAACCAACCAGTTTTGGCCAAAGTTAGCCACGTCACACCGTGGTTGCATCCTGTCTCGACTACTGCAGGGCACTCCAGGAGAGGCTAGTTGGAAGCTGTAGTTGGTACACAATGAAGCAGCTGGCTGGTGATGTCAAGGCAGAGAGGTGACATCATGGTGGTACTAAAATGGCCTTTAAAGCCTGAAAAGGCTGAGGGACTAACTATCCAAGGATGGTTTCCCCTTTTGTGAACCTGTCTGAAGGTGTTCCCCGTGGAAGATGCTTGGATCGGGGATGCATCTTCTCAGGAGTTTGGAACGGTCCCCTCTCTTGACATTTTGAAAATCTGCACAGGTGAATCCCTTTCATCAGCCTTGCAACTATTAATTAATTTTAGTACTGTATTAATTTATGCTTTCAACTTTTTGCATTTTGTTTCTTTAATCTGGCTGCTACCTGCTTGAGGTATAAACTGCAAACATCAAAGGAATGCGTAGAAAGCCTCTTTTTTTGGCCTTGCATGACCCACACATTCCCTAGCACTAAGTATCCCTATCGGGCTGCTTTGAAACCCTGCTCCAGTTAAAGATGCTGAACTGCTTCCTCATTCACTCTCCCCATCCCGGGGTGTTAACAGCTGCTGGAAAAGAAGGAGGCTGCCCATATTTAGGATGGATGCTGCCTTGCGAATCCAAGGAGCCTTGGCCCTTGGCCAGAGAGGAAAGGCCTTTCTCTTAATGGCGTTAAGTCTCTTTTACCCTGCAGTCACCCAAATTCAATTGCATAGTCATAGCAATTTTTACTGTCCTATTTTCCCATGGATAAATTTCTGCAAAGCATGCAGAAGTGCAATTTTTAGGGAGGGACATTTGGCCCCACCACAGCAAAATGACAAAAAAGCTATGCATGCCTGTCTGTTCCCCGCTAAATAACTTACTGCACATACCTTTGCAAACAAAACATTTAATGTGAAAATACTTCTTTTGCACTCTCAACACTTCTCCTTTGCAGGGACTCCCGCAATTGTGGCACAGGATTGCAGCTCCGGAAGGCTTTTCCAAATGGCTATGCACAGCCTGTCGCTGGGAAGCTGCAAGGAAGGAAAACAGCATTCATCAGAGGGTTAAACGGGAGATAGCTTCCATTGCTGCTTGCACCCTTCAGTAGAACTGACCTTATTCTACTAGTGTGAGGAGGTTTGTGGCGATGCAGGCCTACCCGAACTCCTGCGAGTTCTCTCTGCCCCAAGCACCCACATATTTTTAAGGGGGAGTTTTGATTTTTATTGGGCAGCAGCCGTGATTTAGTGTACAACTGACAGGGCTCTATTCTGCTCCAGTGCAAGCAGAATCACCTCCACAATTCTCAGGGGCAAGCTTACTCTGTGGCTTCCCTTCCCTTCCCGTTCATAACCATTTATTCTTAGCACCAAAAGCAGACTGGCATTATTTCAACCGTAATTGGCCAACCTACCTCGTTGGGCCCTGCAACTCTAATTTCCTCTGGTGTGCAGCAAAAACGCCAGGGAAAGGAGAAATGCCCGTGGCCCCCAGTAGCCCAACCATGAGTGGGTGTCTGGGGGAGCAACATCTATGGAGTATCTGTGCCTTATTCTTCCCAGAGTCCAGTACGCTTCCCACCCAGAGTCCCTTGGAGTTGGGCGGCTAATAAGTTCAAATATTTTTTTAAAAAATCAAATACATAAATAAAAAATCAGTTAATGAAAGACCTGTATTTCCAATAACAGCAAATTCAACAGCTCAAAACATCATCGTGTCATGTATCTTACTTTAATCAACATAACACACTACTTTCAATCCACAAGAATGTAAAGGTGTGTCATAAAGGATCCCAAGTGCTTGGAGGAGATCAGACAACGGAAGAAGGACAAATGTTTGAAAATAGGGCAAAAGAGTATTTCGGAAGTACAGACAATTCAGCCTGACCTCAATCCTTGGGAAGATCCTCAAGTAGATTGTAAAAAGATCCTTGAAAACAAGGCAGAGACTGTCTCTGAAATTTTCAGAGGTGGATGAAGAAATTTATTTATTTATTTATTATTTGAATTTATCCCCGCCCATCTCTGCCATGGCAGACTCTGGGCGGTTTACAATCAGAATATAAAAGATAAAACCTAAACATTTAAAACTGCTATAAAAATAAAAAAATAAAAATCCAGAAGACGGTCTGTTCTTAAAAGGAGGAAACCACTAAGCCAACCACCCCCAGGAGGAACTATCCTTTCCTTCACTCCAGGCACGGCGGCAGAGCCAGGTCTTCAAGGACTTCCTAAAGGCCAGGAGCGAGGGTGCCAGTCTCACCTCAGGGGGCAAGTTATCCCACAGGGCGGGTGCTATTGCAGAGAAGGCACGCTTCTGTATATAATACTGTATATATCTCTTTGCACAAGGCCCATTTCCCACAGTGCTTTCTGTAACTCTGTAATTATCATCAGATCGTTACCTAATGACATTAAGGTTGATGATAACTTTCTTTTTCTACAGGGTCTGTAAAGTAAGGTATTTTAAGAATTATATGGAATAATAAAAATGCAAAAAGAGAAACCAGTATTATAGGAGTGCACACAAAAAAACAAAGAATGAGTGTCTATTGTCATTTAAATTGACAATCCTGGTTAAAGATGTGCTCGAAAGCATGTCTAGATCCTTAGGGAAGAATGATCCAACATTCTTGAGCCAGTTTGTTCACAACTGAATAGAATTTGTGCTTAACTTTTTGAGAGAGATCATGGGGTATAATTTCTCTAGACTATCGGTCAGTTATATCTGCAAACTGGGACTCATGTCTCCAAAAACCTAGAGTTAAAAGTATCAGACTTTTCTCAACTAGTTAGACAAGAATAGACTTCCAAGGAGACCCAAGTTCTGGTTAGTAGATTTATTGTAGCGAAGTTAATGAAGCCATTATGAAAGAATTCCAGCAGCTGCTACATATCAAATCCAAGCCCAATTCATAATAAAAGCAAGGTTCAGGCTGTCGTGCCTCTCTCTCATATACTCTTGCGATATGATGGGCTAGAAGCCTCTCTCTTTTAGGCAAGAGGGACAGTGTCTACCTGTCCCGTATTTTGATGACTGATCAGGTGCCAGGGTGTTTGCTTGTGAACTTGCTCACACTCCAAGCAAGACACCTTCCTGTCGAAACCATAGCCTTAATAGTGGCATGGCTGAACCAAGACTGATGCCTGAAACTAGATCTCTCCTACCCATCCATGCATTAACTGGATCACAGATTCTTTGACTACAAATAAGCTTTCAAATATGGCCAGTCTGATTTCGGCATATGAATTTCGAGGGCGGGAAGGGACCAGTCTCCTGCTATGTGGACGATTGTTGGGTTTTCTCGGCTGCTGTGTATTTTGATTTTTGCATACATATCTGTTTTTATTTTTATTATTGTCCGTTGCCGAGTAGTCGTTATTAAGGTGGGTGGCTATATAAATTGATTAAATAAATAAATAAACAAAAAAAAAAAAAACCATGGCAATAACTTCCTCTAATTCTCCATGTAAGAAAGCAGTCTTTGTGTCCAGATGTTCAACTTCCGTGCCTCTGGCTGCTGCTATGCGTCAGAGCGCTCTGGCCGAACCATTTCCACAACAGAAGGAAAGGTTTCATCAGAGTCCTCTCTGTATTTCTGGGAGCATCCATTGGCCAGTAGTCTGGCTTCGCAATGTCGGACCTCCTCATCTGCACTGCGTTTCATCTGGAAGACCCACTGTTGCTTTTCTCATGGCATGAAGATGCACAAGTTGCCACTCTCTCTCTTGCTGCTTCTTTCCACTTGTCAGTTTCCCAAGCTGACAGCTTTTGAGTATCTCCCCATGTCCTGGATCTTGTCCATGAGCCTGACGTGTACGTGTACGTGTACGTGTGTGTGTTAGGCTTCTGTAATTGTCTGCACCACCCGAGTCAGGACTTCAAAACTGACTGTGAAGCTGACCTGAAACTAGAGACAGGGAACCGCAGTGCATGCTGGGTCAGATCCTGATGCTTTGCTCCCAGCTGGCTCTACTCTGTCCTCAAAGCAAGCTACACTCACTTTTTCACCCTTTCAGTGGATGCATCTTGGACCCTGTACCCCTTGTGCCAGGGGCACATCCAACCATGGTACCTTATCCCATTACAGAGACATGAGAAAGAGAAGAAGCTCCCTTGTTTTTAAGCACAGAGACACATTTAACTAGTAAAAGGTCAGGTAGAAACCAACCAGGTACAGCAAGTGAAGACCCTTCCCCTCATGGTCAAAGATTCCCAGGAGCAAAGAGCTCCAGCACTTCTTCCACTGTCCACAGCTGCCTGCTCTTGAACACATAAGAGTCACTTATGTGAGATGGGTGGCTATATAAATCAAATATATAAACTTGCCTAAAGGAGAAAAATGCTCCCATCTTTCCTGCTTCAGAGGATATACGACTTCTTTGTTGAACCTATTGTTCAAATACATCATGAGCTTACACTAAGAGACTTTGACCCAAGGTTATTTCTTATAACTTTCTCTTGCCCAACACCTTTTCAGGTATCCGAAGAGTGCTGTCATATCCCCCGTCTTCTAAAGGCTAATCATGTCCGTTGAAGAATCTCCCTTCAAGGACTCACATTCCAGGCCTCTGCTCATCTCGGATGCTCTTCTCCGAACTTGTTCCCACTTCTCTGAATCATTTTGAGAGCCCGGTACTCAGGACAGGAGTTGGGGTCTATCCAGTCAGAACAGGGTGGACCAATTGCTCCATGTCATTTGGCAACAATTCCTATGCAGCTGAAAACTGCATCCCTTTTTCACAGCCATGTCACGCTAATAATAATGAGTCGTATTTAACCTACCGTCAACTATAATTCAAATATCCTTTTTGTAAGTACCAGATATCCCCCATTTTATACCTGGGCATTTCATTTCTGTTTTTTTAAAGTAACGGCATTTCTGTCTGCCCATTTCTCCAATCTACCAATACAGTTTTGTAGTTTATTTCTGTCTATTAGAATATTAACTATCCCACTCAATTTATGTCATCTGCAAATTTGGTAAGCACCCTCCCCTCCTCCCTCATCAAACTCATTATTAAAATGTTTCAGTGAACTTTGGGGCACCCTATTCCATTCCTCCTTCCAGTTTGACTGGGACCCCCTGCTGCTGTCATGCATCCAGGCCACTCCTACTTAGTCTGCTAATCAGAATGGCAGAGATCCATGCACTGTACAAATCTAAACAACAAAAGCCTAACAGCATTTTGAAGTTCCACGGATTACAGGTAACAAACTGATTAGTTTAAGTCATTTGACAAAACAGTTGAAGTCACTGATCTGGGCTCTCCATTGCCTGCTTAAACCACACTTTCTAAGGCACGTGGCTTTGTCTCACCATTCCTCCGGATCTCCCACTCCCGTCCTGTGGGTGGAGTAAAGGGAGATCTAGTGGGCTTGCTCCTACCGCAGCCTTGGGAGGCTGGGCACTGCCATGCAACTTTACCCATCTCTGGTCCACTGAAGTTGGGGGCTCTCTCCTGCCGCCTTGCAGACTGACCTGCGGCCAATGCCGCCACCCCCTCCTGCAGACGCCACCACCGCTGTCCCTTCCACTCCTCGGATGCCCTTTCAGCTGCAGCCTCCCCGTGGCACATTAATCACGCGGCACACGGTGCCAAGAGGGGTGTTCACACAGCGGAGGGAGTGCTGGTGGTCGTCTTCTCCTCCCTTGGCTCCCAAGAGCAAGAAAGAATTTTGCGGCATTTGACAGAGATTCAAGAAATGTGATGTCATAACAAATGTGTCAAATCTTTAAGAGCCACAAGAGACTTTGTTACTATTTCTGTTGCTAATAAAATATATTCTCTTTGTCCACAACAGAAGGATGCCTTGCCTCTTCCCAAGTCACTGCATAGGACAGCAGGTGCAAATACCATCCCTTCCTTCCCTCACCCACAAGAAGTGGCATAAATAAATAAACACATACACCAGTCTTTGTGCCATGATTTAAATGAGTTTAAAATGCAAAACCGCAAAGTTGTGCGGCATGTCTTTTATAAGGATCAGCAACATTTCTGTTGGCGTGTTTTTTTTTAAAATCCAACATAGCACTTACAAAGCAGGAAACCAGGGGGCGGGGCTAAAGCCAACCATTCGTTTCGTGGTTCACAAGGCAAGAAAATTCACTCCAATTACCTAACCCACCCAATGCATATCCCTGTCCCAATACAAATAAAGCTCTTCCCCCTTTCTGCTAGATTTCTGATGGGCGCCATGACCTTTTCCATTTGTCCCAGCTCCATACGCGTTATCAGCCATTCATGAACGGGCAGCACGTTTTGCTGCCATTAACCAATTCACCATCATCCACTGCCTGAATCACCAGGGCTGCCGCTCGTTGCACCCAAGAAAAGCCCGGGAGCGGGATCTTGGTCTCCGGGGGATGCTCCCAGAGAGCTCCTCTAACAGGCCTAAGACCGCTCGATCCTGAGGGATGCTGGGAGTCGTAGTTCAGGAGCAGCCCGAGGGCCACAGATTCCTCACGCCTGCATTGGAGGATCTCTCCGGCTGTAACGTGGGAATCTAAGAGTAATTTCACCAGATATTAGCGCTGCGGCGGGTGTTAGAAACGAAAAACCAGAGTACGCCGCCAAATGCTGCCGGGGGGGGGCAGGGCAGGGCGGGGGGCAGCGCAGCAGAAGAGGAGCCGCGCTTCCCGTCGCTGCTGCGGCTGCTCCCCGCGTCGCCCCAACAGCCCTGCCGGGGAGCTCCGGCGGACGCGGCCAGACCGACTCCAGGCCCTCGCGGGAGCCTCCCGAGCCCCCGTCGCCCAGCCGGGGGAGAGGAACCCGTCTCCGCCGGAGCCGCAGCTACCAGCTGCCGGAGCTGCCTAGCGCCGCGGCCCCCGGCCAGGTGGATTAAGAGCCTGGGCGGGGCGGCGCCGGGCGGAGGGGCTGGAATGGCGGCGGCGGCGCTCGGAAGACCAGCCTCCGCTGCGCGGGCGAGGCGCTCCCACGGCCCCTGCTGACCGGGCGGGCGGCCGGGCCCCTCCGGCCACCGCCCTGTTCCCCGCACACCCTCCTGACAGCGCGCGGTCCGGGGGCAGCCGCGAGGGCAACAGACGGACCGCCAAGCCGGCGACTCTGGCCGGGCCGGGCCGGAGAGGCCTGGCCGGCAGCCAGGAGGCGCCTCGGGGCCAGCAGGGCCCCCGCCCCGCGCATGCAGTCGGCCGCTGCGGCCCCGCGGGGCTCGGCGTCCCCTCCGCCTTCCCGCGGGGCTTGGCGCGGCGTCCCGGCCGGTGCCCGTCTTGCCCGCTCTCCCTTGGCCGATGGCGGAGGGGGCCGCGCCTTTGCGGGGCGTCGGCGCCCCTCCGGCCTCCCCGGAGAAGCGGGAAGCCCGCAGCAGGAGCCGCATTTGGACGTGGCTGCCCGGCGAGGGGCGCAGCCCGCGAACCGCCCGCCGCCGCCCGCCTACCTGCCGTGCCCGAGCTCATTTTGCGTGGCTTCGGCGCCGCGCCGCGCCGCGGCTGCCCCTTGCGCTGGCCGGCGGGGCACGCATCCCCCGGGCACCTGTTGCGCGGCCTCCCCGCCCGGCGGCGGCGGCTCTTCTGCGGCGGCTCCTGCGGGCTCCCTCCGCCTCCCTGCGGCTGGCGAGCCGGGCGCGCCGCGGCGCTTGTGCGCGGCTGCGGCTGGCGCTCCTCCGCGCCTGTCGATCTCCGGCGCAGAAGGTGGGGCGAGCGGCGGGGCAGGGGAGGCTGCGCCGCCGCCCGCCGAGCCCGCGCGCCTCAGCTAGCCAGCCAGCCAGCCAGCCAGCCAGCCAGCGGCCAGGCTCCGGCGGGCGAGCGGCGCCTCTGCGGAGCAGCTGGGCTGGGCGCCAGCTGGACCAGCCGCAAGGCAGCAGAGACGCAGCGGAGGGCGGGAAGCGCCACCTCCGTACCCGCTCTGAGGCCGCTCCGCCTGGCCCCCGAAGCCGGAGAGAAACGCCAGGCGCACAGGTTGCGGCGCCTGACCTGCGGCCATTGGCGCTCCGAACCGGGGGGGCATTGCGGCTACCCCCTCCGTCCCGGGAGAAAGAGGCTCCCGCTGGACGCGGAGGGGGCCGGTCAGGCGGCCCACCATGCTCACAGCGGGCCTTGCAGGATGCGGCGGGGGGGGGGGGGGCGGCGCAAACTTTTTGGCCGGGCTGGGGGAGTTTTGAGAGGCTGAGAGGAGCACACTCACAAAATGGCGGCCACGGGAATCACCTGTGCCAAACAGGCCCTGGCGATGGGCGCGGCAAGCCCCAAGGCCTCCGCGGGGGCTTTGGGGGAAGGCGCGGATAGAACTCGGGGCGACGGCCGGGGTAGCCTCCTGTCCGGCTTCGTACAGATTCAAAGAAGCTGTTAAAAGTTGGGTAGGAAAAGGGGCGACAGTGAAGCGTCCCTGTGGCGCCGCGCCTTGGCCCAGCGCGGAGGCTCCTTGCGCGGGCGGAGGGCAAGGTGGCGCGCCCGGGCAGAGGCCGCGCTGTCCCCCGCGGTGCGCTCAGCCTCGGGCCGGGAGGGCTTCGCGGGGCGGCGCCGAGGAGCGCGGCGGAGGGTCTTCCCAGGAAGGGCTAAGGAGAAAGCGGGAGGCGAGGAGCAGCGGGGTCGGCCGCCGGGCACTCGGGCCTGGCGAGGCGTGTGCCCGGGGACCGAAACCAGGGAGGCGACGAGACGGTCTCTCGCCTACTTGGCAGGTTCCATTCGGCCACGGTTTAACCATGATTTCATGAGTAAGCCGCCATTGGCTGGGGTGTCGCGTCCTCTTCGGCCGTAAATGTGGCGTGCCAGGTTAGTGGCTGAGTTCGGACAGCTCCGTAAGCGCCAAACCCGCCTCGGCGATTCTGAGCAAGCCGCCCGAGAGGGGCGCGGGGCCTCGCCTCCTGGGGACGGAGCGCCCCGCCCGGCGGCTTTCTCGGCCGCCCCCGCCCCGGGACCGCTCCGCTCGCCCCCAGGAACGAGTCTTCGCCGTTCGGCTGAGCGGACCCTTAGCCCGGCGCCCCAGGCCCGGGCCCCGCGCTGCAGCGGTGCGACCCCGCCGCGGGCGAAGGGGCTGCGCGTTTCTCCTCGGAGGGCGGCCACGCGGGCTCCGGGGCTGGGAGCCAAGGCGGCCTTCGAAAGGCTCGTCTGAAGGCCGGCGACCAGGCCAGGGCTGGCCAGCCGACCGGCCCTGCTGGACCAGCCGACCGCCAGCCCTGTCCACCGGCCGCCGGGGAGGGTCCCCCGGCTTCTCCGGCCCTTCGGTGGGGTTCCTTTCCTGGCTGAGACCCCCTCCAGCACTAACTGCCCGGAGCAGCCGTTTCCCTCGCCCATAAAACGAGGGTAAAAGTGGGCGCGACAGGCCCCCGGCCCCCCTGCAAAGGGAACGCCCCTCCCAAGAGGGGACCCTTCTCCCGGCCTGCTGCAAAACCCGCCTTTAACCGCCTTCTCGACCCCCGAACGGATGGGCCACCCGGATCCCAGGGCAAGGGCTGTTCCAAAGAAGGGGGCGCCGGTTTGGGCAGCCCCCTCCCCGCCGCACCTCTCAGCCGCGGCTCGGGCACGGGGCGAGCGCCCTTCGAGCCCCGGTTCCCGCGCGGCGCCGACACAGCTGATGGGAGCGGGAGGGGCGTCGCTGGCGCGGCTGTGGCGGCCACCCCGACGCCCTCGACCTGCCGGGCGTTCTCGCTTCTCCTCCGGCCCCTGTTCGGCAACCTTTTGCCTGCTGAAGTGCCCGGGGCTCTTCCTGGTCTGTAATACCCAACTCTGGAATTCAGGGTTTTTTATGGCTCAGTGATGGCTTATGGTTTGTATTTTTTTCATGCAAGTAATGCAGAAACTAATCAAAATGAAGAAAATGGCATGTTTTTAATAACAGTGATAATAACAATAATGCAACAATAAAACTGTTTTTACAGTACACTCAGTGTTCCAGAATGGAATTATATCCATTACTATAAACAGTTTGTAGTAAAATGAAAAAGAATAATAAATAATCTAGTCAGAGCCATGCTTCATCCTAATCCAAAAGGCCAGATAAAAATCAAGTGAAATCATATCAAATACTTTCAACATTCAAGACAGAATCCTTGGAAGCAAGACTACTCTTATTGCATTAAAAAAATGGTAAAGGTAAAGGTGTCCCCCCCCCCCCCCCGCACAGTTGTGTCCGACTCTCGAGGCCGGTGCTCATCTCCGTTTCTTAGCCGAAGAGCCAGCGCTGTCCGAAGACGCTTCCACGGTCATGTGGATGCATGACACGCGTGGAACGCTGTTACCTACCCACCGAAGTGGTACCTATTCATCTACTTGCATTTGCATGCTTTTGAATTGCTAGGTTGGCAAGAGCTGGGGCGAGTGCGGGAGCTCACTCCGCACGCAGATCTAGGGATTCGAACCTCCGAACTTGCGACCTTCCGATCGACAAGCCTGGCATCTTACCCGCTGAGCCACCACGCCCCACAAAAAATGGTACCAGTTTGCTAAATAAATGCTGTTCTTGTCTTAATTATTCTTCATATAACACCAAGAGGTCCAAAGGACAACTCATGGCTTTAAAGCAACTCACTCCTTGAGGAATGATTAGTGTTTATCTTCATCTCTTGGCATGCACAGTCCAGAGGTGTCCATGAGACAGGTCAAAAAAATCAAGATGGGAATCACGGCGGTGCAATCTAACCTTTTTTACAAATGCCATGAAGAAATTTAGTCGTCTTGAGACCATCACCTTGACTCTGTTGTCCCCTCGTGGCCCTGCTGTGCTGCTGTAGACATTGTCATTATGCTCTTACTTAAATGAACTTGTCTGCCTAATTTAAAAAAACATGGAAGAAGATGGAAATGGGCTGAGAATATTTAAAAACAATAAGCGGCTGAATTCTGGATGAGAGGGGCCCAAAATCTATATTTGGGCAATATCTTCGGGTGGATTTTCTTGCACAGCCTGAAGTTCCTGGGGCTTTCCCTGGAGTTCAAGGAGGAGGTCAAAAAAGTCAAGATGGTGGCCACAACCTTGCCATTGAAGCCCCGCCTCTTAAAAAATGGCAAGGCTTCAATTGCATGATTCCAGCTTCCATCTTCACTTTTTTGACTCTTTCCTGTGGCCACCCCTGCTGGAGATCATCTCCTCTAGCTCAGGTGACGAGAGAGAGAAGGGGGGGATTCTGGGAGTTGAAGTGATAAGCATAAAGAACAGTAAAGCCACGGTCAGATTGCCAAATTTGCGCTGTCCCCATTGCTGGGAGGCAGCAGATGAAATGGAACATCCTCCGATGTAAGGGGAAGTCACACATACTGTACATCCAATTCCTTTACCCAGTTGCTAGTCTCAGAAATTAGTCCGTTGTTTTAAGCACAACCGCCTGGTTGCCTGCACGTGCCTCATGCCTGCACTCGTGGCACCGGGGCGCCATGCTTGAAAGATCGGAAGACCTGTTTAGTGAACCCAGCTCCCCGGGCAGCAGAGGTATGGCACGATGCCCGCAGAAGGCGGTAGGCAACTTTTAGGAGTCCAAATGTCACAGGTCACGTAAGTGCTGGGTTGGGCAGGACCCATAACTGGGCACAGTTTGCGACTGCATGGGTGTTCACCCTCAGAACCGCTCATCGGCGGGCAAGCTCGTTTCCTAGCACTGAGTCATGCTGGGAAAGCCGATGTCACATTGCACCAACTTTGTGCCACCCTATGCTCCTCTCAGGGGTGTGGTGGCTCAGCGGGTAAGACGCCAGGCTTGTTGATCGGAAGATTGCAAGTTCGGAGGTTCAAATCCCTAGCCCTGTGTGCAGAGTGAGCTCCTGCACTAGCTCCAGCTCTTGCCAACCTAGCAATTCGAAAGCATGCAAATGCAAGTAGATGAATAGGTACCACTTCGGTGGGTAGGTAACAGCGTTCCGCGCGTGTCATGCGGCCACATGACCATGGAAGCGTCTTCGGACAACGCTGGCTCTTTGGCTAACAAACGGAGATGAGCACCGGCCCCTAGAGTCGGACACGACTGCACAAATGTGCGGGGGGTACCTTTACCTTTACCTATGCTCCTCTCGGTGGTGGGGGGAAGAGGGCGCATGCGCAGCTTGACAGTCCCCTGGGCCCCTTTGCCCAGCGTGGGGGGTCGTGGTGGCAGCAGGGGCTCCAAGGGAGAATGTCGGGCCCGCTGGACTTCCAGGCTGATCAGCTTCGGACTCTTCACACTTCCCTACAACCAGGCAGGTCGAGCGGAGGGGGAGAAGGGCCAGCACTTAACTCCCCAGAGAAACAGGGGTCTTCCCACACAAGACTAGAGACCCCCCACTCTAACCCAGGTCCAGGAAAAAGGAAAGGGACGGGGCAGGTGAGGGAGCAAGAACAACAGGACCCCTTCTAAGGAGTATCTGGCTATGTCCCGTGTTAAATCCAATTTCCTCAAAGTTCATGACTTTCTTTGACTGAATAGTTGAAGTCACCAATTCAGATGATGGGACGGGGCCAAATACAGCCTATCTGGCAAACGTCAAGCCCAAGCTCTGAATCGGGAACTCATTTGGGAAAGTCGTATGAGGTTCCATTTAGTCCTTCAGCCCAATCCCATCGCAATAATTCAGCAGCAGTTGGAAGCCAAAGCCCATCAGTTCAGCCAACAACCGCCCAGAGTTCCCTGGTTGGGGGAGATGGGTGGTAATACAAATTTAAATAATAAATAAATAAATAAATAAATCTTGGCTCTCCCCCAACTAAATGCAGTCCTCCCTTGGGTGGGCAACTGCCTTCCGCCCAGTCCCTGTGGCATATCCATTCAAGATGGCTGATTGAATCATGATTATGCAACTAACCCACTTTTCTGGGTTCGCATAGCACTCTGAACCATGTTGGCTACAGAGTGCGGTCTTCATACAAACACAGCCATTTCTGTTAAAATATTAGCAGTCTGAATGGTGGACAAGAAGGCAATCTTAATTGCAGCAAAGAAAGTTGTTGGGAGATACCAAGTGGGAGGAAATCAGACACAGTCAAGGAAGAAAATATACTTTATGTCAGATGTCAGAACTGGCCTTGTGGAGACCCCATGTGGCTCTTTAAATCGAGACTTCCTGCCCTCTTTATTGGCTGAAACCACCCAATAAGTGGCTTTCTGCTCCAAATTGCTTTGCTTTCTTTCTCAGCACTGGGTCTCATTATCCCTCCTTCTCACAAGGTTTCTGAAACCCTGGTTTGTTTCTGGGAGTCCAGTGGTATAATTATAAAAGGCCTAATTGGTGTAAATGAGAGCACAAAGAGGAGGAATTAAAACAAGGTAAGAGACTGGTAGTTTTCAGCAACTGTTTGTGAGATGTGGTTGAGTTAACACTTCCCTGATTGTGAGTTTGTTTTTAAAACGGTGGGTATTAAAATCTAGAAGTCAAGGTTTTTTTCCTTTTTCTTAAACTATTTTTACTTAGTGGAAGCTTCCTGCTAGAAAATAAAGAGGAATGAAAAAAGCTAATACTGGTTAACAGTGGGGAACATTTCAATTACAGTCTTTGCCATTTTGGAAGCAAAAGCCTTAAACCTGGGATGAAATTAATTTACGTTAACTGCTTCCCTCACTCAAATGATTCTTTATGAGTGGAGCCACTTTCCCTTTTGGAAATACAGAGATTAAAATGCAGCTACCCAGCCTGCAAGTCCTCGTGGCTCTGCAGGGACCTGCACCTGTAATGCTGGGTTAAGTGTGGCAAAGCCAGAAGAGCCCTGTCGCCTTCCGGAGTTGCTGTTGTGAGTGCTGGTCCTTTGGCTGGGTGTGGTTGGTTTGTTTTTAGACTATCGAGGCAGAGATTTCCCAAACATTTACTGGGAGCAAAAAGTACATTTTTGCTTGCCATTTTCTGTTACCCTGGAAAGATTTATGAACTGTCTTTCTAAGACAGTTTACAAGAACACTGGGAGCCTCAATAGTATGAAAGAGATTAAAATGCTGCTTTGAATAAATAAGGGTAGAGTATACAGCAGAGCTTTCCAAACTTTTCATGTTGGTGACACACTTTTTAGACATGCATCATTTCGTGACACACTCTTACAGCAGGGCACAAGGCAG
Organism: Charina bottae; assembly: GCA_023362775.1. Lineage (NCBI taxonomy): Eukaryota > Metazoa > Chordata > Lepidosauria > Squamata > Charinaidae > Charina > Charina bottae. Next base: position 963,563 of record JALMGJ010000019.1, on the reverse strand, counting down.
GCACTAGGACCTGCCTGGAATCACAGCAGGTTTGGAGGCAGCCAGGCACAAGGCAGGCACTAGGACCTGCCTGGAATCACAGCAGGTTTGGAGGCAGCCAGGCACAAGGCAGGCACTAGGACCTGCGCGGAATCCTGGCAGGGCTCAGAGGCAGCAGCAGCCGCGACACCCCCAGACCCTGCAGCCGACACTCCCCATCCCATTGGTTTGGGCAGTCAGGAACGTCTTTAGGATTTGAAGGCAAGAGGCTCAAACCAGGCTGAAATGCCAAGAAGGGTTTTATTGAATCAAGATTAAGAGAGTTAACAGAGAAAGGTAGGGGAATAAATTGAATGAATGAATGAATGAATGAATGAATGAATGAATGAATGAATAAATAAATATCAGTCAACACCTCTTCGGTGTGCCAGGAACCCCAAGAATGGCAGCCAGCAGTTGCAGAACACCCTCCCAGGACTGTGGGTCTGTGTTGCGGTTCCGCTTTTGCCCCCTTTGTATACTTCCCTTAAGGGACGGGGAGAACAAATAACGGGAGGGAGAGGGCTTGGTAGCCCATTTTGTTTATTTCTTGGATTCATAGGGCCACTAACACAAACAGTATCGGGGACGTGGTCATAACTTCAGACGGTGGAATCTCTGCCAAGAATATTTTGGGTCTCCAGCAGACATCTGGAGAGGGTCTAGTGATATATCTGGGTGCCGAAATTGAATGAGTAGCCACAGCAACATCTGGAGAGCCCTGCTGAGTGACCCTTGGTTTCTGAGAACTCTGCTCTTCGGCAGCTGTTGCTCCTCTCCCTCGGCAGGTGTTAGATGAGGGGGCTGGTATTGTCCTGTTTATCTGAATGGTTAATACAGATGCTGTAAGAGGAAAGGAAGAGGGATTAACAATACCAGGATTCCATCCTCAAAGCTCAGCAAGTAACTTCTTCAAAGCAGGCGTGAAGGAGTTTGCAATATACACAGGCAAATTGCCCCAGCTAGTCAAATAATTCCTTCTGCCCAGGTATTTCTTCTATGTGCAAAGAGAAAAGGGGGTCCACGGCAGTAACGCCTCACCAGTCTTCTGTAGTGCAAATACACCTGCCTTCCACAACGCACTTTAAGGGGGCGTTTTATCTTGAAGATACTTTGCGAATATATTTTCTTAGGGTTTTCAGTCTCTAAGAGGTGAATCTTTGAAACTCCCAGCAAGACGACATCCTAGCTTGGAGCTCGACGTGGGGACTGGCACCAATTTGCCCCTCTCCTCCTCTGCCAGCCCGCCCAGGGTCCCTGCCATATTGCCCTCTGCCTGTCAGGACTGGGGACCTGCCCCAGCTCTCAAGCGCCCCCAATGCCCCCCCAGGCCCCCCCCCGACACCCGTGGGCGGCCTCTGAGGCCAGTGCAGAAGGAGTGGGACCCTTTGCAAACCCCGTTTCTAGGGAGGCCCCTGCAACGGCGCTGCTTTTTCACCGTTGGCGCTGCTTTTTCACCGTTCTATGCAGCTGATCCTTGAGTTCCCTGGTAATCAACTCCAGTTCCAATGTCCTTTCCACACACAGATTTCAAATCCACGTCAGCCTTGATAAAACTGTTTCCCAAGTAAAGAACTTTGCATTGGTCTCTGTTAAATTTCAACCTGTTGTTCTCAGTCTACTTCTCTAACCCACTCAAAATAATGTTAAATTTTGCCTCTGGAGCATTAGCTGAACCACCCAATTTAGTGTCATCTTTCACTCCTGTCTTCCCCCCATCTCCCTGATCCAAGTCAGTAGCAGAGCTGTGGATGAGTACTTGGTCCGGGACTGGCCCTTCTCTCCCTCCCACTTGATGAGCCGCCTCCCCCACGAGAAACACTGCGTCCTTCCGGAGCAACTGTGCAACGCAGGCGTGCTGGCCAGCTGGTATTTCCCTGGTTTGCCAGGGAGAGTCATGGGGCACCTGGATTTCAGCAAAGTAATTTACAGTCTCCACTTTTGAATGGGAATCCAGAGTCATACAGGACTCTGTTGCAAACCATTCTAAAGTCGCAGTTCATGCAAAGGTGATTTAAATGCTTTTCAAGTCCTGCTTTTCTTAAATAGATGGCCAGGCCCCGCACTGCGAGATATGCATGAAACACTGAGAAGGGCCACAGACCCTTTGGCTGCACGTCCAGCTCTCCGCTCCGTGCCCAAACGCCACACCATTCGGATGTGCTTCAGCAGATGGTTTCGGGAACTCTGCAGGGAAATCAGCTGAACAGGCAGGCGTAATAAAGCAGGAAACGGGGCTGGTCCTAAAGGAAACAATGGAAGGAAGTGCTGTGGTCCCACCATCCACAGCTTCCTTTCAGAGAAATTCAAAACATCAGAGCATCGAAAAGGAATTTGGAAAGGGAGTGATAATGTTTTTGTGTTTGTGTTTTCATACGCAGCAAACCCAAGGATGTCCCAATCTGGACATCTGGAAAGAGAACATTGTGCACCATCAAGTGATCTAACAAAAAAGTCTGTTTAAAACGTTGTTGTTCTACTTTTCTACTCCAGAAGTACTTAAAGTAGCTTTTCAAAATTAAAAATGGATTTAGATTAACGTCTACATATAAAACAAATAGTAGAAATTATAGTCAGGGAACACATTGGAAAATCACTGCAGTAAAACTAGCCAGCCAGGTGTGTTTGACTCACAACTGAAAACGCGGAGAACTGGACGTCAGTGAGCCTCAGGCAGTAAAGAATGCCACCCAATGGGAGCAGCCACCGAAAAGTCCTACGTCCTCATAGCTGGCCTTCAGAGGCAGGGGGCACTCAGAGGGCATCTAACTGCTCTTACAGGCCAAGTAGGTTCGTTCAAGCTGCTTAGGGCTCTATATAGCAACTATTTGGAGAAGTTTGCTTTGCCCCAAGAAATTAACTGGTAACCCACGCAGCTGGAGTAAGACTGGTGTTACGTGTTCTGGTTGGAGCCAATCCAAACTCTAGCTGTCATGCTTTGGACCAGCAGCAGTTTATGAAGGGTCTTCCGGTGCATCCCTGTGTAGGGAGCATGGAATCTGGACAAGAGCCTGCGTCACCTGGCCAAGTCCACTTGCCCTAGGAATGGGTGCGGTGGACGCACCAGCTACTGTATCTGGCCCATAGCAGACCTTGCTTAATTGGAGGCCTCAGCCAGACCAGCTGGAGTTGGGAATGAGACACACAACGGGGTTCTTGCCCGAAAACTGAACTACCAACCGTCTCCAGTGCATATTGGACAGGACAGGAAAAAGTATTGGCTCCTAATGCTGGTGTATGTAGCAATGACCGGGCATCCCACGGCAACACCTTCTGGGGCTTATTTTGTGAACTACCACAGGACACTTCCCCCCAGATCGATCTCTTCCAGGTGGCCTAGAGGAATCCTGTGGTCTCCGGTTCTAACCCTGAAGAACCAACAGGGGTGTCCTCTGCTTCCCGGTGCAGATGATCTACTAGCGTAACCAAGGGCTGAATGCCAACCAGAATGAATGCATTCAGTTGGAATTTCTGCCAAAAGTCCTGATGCCGTCACAGCACCACATAGCTTGCTATAAAAAGGGAGAGTCCACTTAGATTCTGGCAGGCTTCATAATAACTGTAGAGAACTTTTTCAGTAAGGGGAGAATCCCTGCCTCCAGATGATTGAGGCTGATTAATTGTTCCCTCCCCAGCCACTTTCCTTGGCCAAGAACGGGGGGGGGGGGGCGTCAGGCATGGCAAAGTGATTCCAGCAAAGCTGTAGCTAAACCTTCCACTGGGCTCTGGGCCAGAAGATGTTTCATGGGTGCAATGCTGGCCGAGAACGGGAGGGCGGTTCTTCTCTGCCAGCATTGCCACCATGTGGGCTCCGTGATGGACCGCAACATGTGTTGACCCTCTGCAGTAGGAATAGAAACGCACTTGCTAACATGGGTATCTCAATTATTTTTTTATTGGTCGATATTGATATATGATCCAGTCAGATCAACTTGGGGGGGGGTATACAAAAAGAATATCTCAGAAATAATTTTAAAATAATTCCGATAACGAATAGATGTTCCCAGTTCTTCTAGGGGCCACGGACCCTTGGAAACAAAATGTTCTTAAGGGCCTTCCTGAGGGTGGGGGGCAGCTGCGCCTCCAGGGACAATGTGTTCCTAGCGTGGAGCCTCTGGCCAAGGGGGCCCTCTCCTGGTCCCCCCTCCCTTCCTGTCTTAGGCAGGGTCCTCCGCGGGGCCCCCTGGATCTTCCGGCTGGGCGGGTAGAATTGTACTTGGGGAGATGCTGGCTGTGTAGGATTCATCGGTAGTAAGTAGCACCTTGCATTGGACCTGGAAGCCAATTACCAGCCAGTGCAGTAATCTCAGGAGGGGTATAATCCTGCAATGGTGGGTCTATTTGTTTGTTTGTTCAATTTGTATAGCTACCCATCTCGTATACAGGACCCTAGGTGGCTCACACAGTTACCCCCCCCAAAACGGTACAACTAAATAATTAAACCATAACACAAAAACCATTAAAACACATTAAAAATTAAAAATATTAAAACCCTAAAACAGAGCTTTCCAAACTGTGTGTCGCGACACAAAAGTGTGTCGCCACACAGAGGCTGGTGTGTCGCCACACAACCTGGAAGCGCTGATCATCATCAGCGCCTCCGGGTTTTCCTGCGGCGACACACCAACGGTGGTGCGCAAAAACCCAAAAGCGGCAGCAGCGCTTCCGGGTTTTTGCGCGCTGCCGCAACGGCGGCACTTCTGGGTTTTCCCGCGGCGACACACCAACGGCGGTTGCTGTGTCGCCGCGGGAAAACTTTGGAAAGCCCTGCCCTAAAACATTATCTGCAGGAGAGTGTCATCCATCTTATGATGGTTCCCCAACAACAGCCACCTGGTGTTGTACCAGTTGCAACTTCCAAGTCAACTTGAAAGGTGGCCAAGTCAAGTTGTTGCAATAATCCAGCTGGGCAGTGATGTAGATAAGAGTCCCTGTTGCCAAGGCATCCTGGTCCTGTTAGAGCAGAGCTTTCCAAACTGTGTGTCGCGACACAAAAGTGTGTCGCCACACAGTCTGGTGTGTCGCCACACAACCCGGAAGCGCTGATCATCATCAGCGCTTCCGGGTTTTCCCGCGGCGACACACCAACGGCGGCGCGCAAAAACTCGAAAGCGGCAGCAGCGCTTCCGGGTTTTTGCGCGCTGCCGCAACGGCGACACTTCCGGGTTTTCCCGCGGCGACACACCAACGGCGGTTGGTGTGTCGCCACGGGAAAACTTTGGAAACCCCTGTGTTAGAGGCATGAAAAGTTTGGAAAGCTCTGTGCTAGACGGTCACCCGTTGATCTCTATGATGGGAGACTCAGGACAGAGAAAGGAAGCGACTGCCGGCACATGGTGTAACCATAAAATTCACCACCGTGAATGGCTCTCAGTTTGGATGGCTGTCAAATGGGATCAGAGAAACGCAAGCAGGATAAAACGAGCCGAGGCTTCGGGATGCACCGGGCAGCTCTAGCAAGGCGAAGGGAAACAGCCGCTCCAGCAGCGGACCAGGGCGGGGGGCAAAATGGAACCCCCCCTCCCCCAAAGACCTGTCACCTGGAGCAGCCCCGTCACTGTGCCTAAGGCGGGGTGGGCAGCCTGGGGACCAAGAGCCGGGGGGTCCTCGGCACCCTATTTAAGGTTGAAATTGGGGGGCTCTTTTTGTGATTTGGGTGTTGGGGGCTGAAGAGGCAAGATGGCGTCTTAAGCCTTGCAGAGCTTGAAAAGTGGCCACCTTGGGGGGCAGTGCAGAGCAACGCCTGCAAGTCAGCTGGCCAGGAGAGGGGGACATCCGGCACCGATCAGGGAAGGAGCGTGTGGGTGGGACATGGAGCAGCTCCTCCCCTACCCCCATCCAGCAGCACATCTGCTTGGCGATTCACGCGGAGAGGGACCCTCCCTTCCGAGGGCCCGCCTCAGGGGCAGGCGGCGCCTCCTGCCCACCGCCAGAGCGGTCCCGCTTGCAGACCCTCCTCGGTGGTTTGCTAGGTGGCGAAGCACGTCAGCTGCCGGAGATGATAAGTGAGGTTACTGCAAGCAGCTCGTGCATTTATTTTATTTATTTAATTTATCCCCGCCCATCTCCCCGAATAGGGGACTCTGCTGGCACTAGGGAATTTGCTGGCACCTTCCTGGGACGACTTGTTTGCTCCGCCAGTTCCACACCTCCGTTGACCGAGGGGCTCTCGGGTGCCTTCGGGCTGCTGTCCAGCTCTCCTTCCCACCCCCTGAGAGGGGAGCTGTGGGGGGGTACAGTGGGGGAAGACACCTCTTGAGCTTCCAGAGGAAAGGCAGAAGACAAATGCAGTGAAAAAGGGTAGAGACGGTGAAACACGTCTTGCAGAATAAGCCGACGGTGGAGCCTGTGTTAACTGCCAGGGCGCTCCCTTCTTGTGGGCATCTTTGGCAGGTCTGCTTCTGTTGTGGCGTTTTGCAGAGGAACAGAGAGGCCACCGCCCTGAGGAGTTTAGCATCCAAAGCAGCCACCTGGACTCCCCTGATGAACGTCTAAGCAGAGGAAGTCTGTCTTCAGGGCAACCATGTAGGAGGCTCCCTAATTCCTGAGCTGTCCATACGAGACTCCAAGGGTGGGGAAGAGGAGAAGGATGCTTCTGTGCTCCAGGCCGAGGTGAGGTGAGAAAAGGGAGCCAGGACCTCTACAAAGGCTGCAGTGAGGCCACACAAAGGTGAAATGTGCCGTGGAGGTTGGCACGTGGAGTCTCTGATCCAGAAAATGGTGCCAACGTGCCTGGGAACCTCTGAACGGAGCCTTCTGGTGGTGATGCCAACGGCAATGTCTGGTCGCTCTCCGTCGGTCAAATGTATGCAAGCCTGAAGCGCTGCACTTGGTTTCCTCAAGCCATCGGGGGTTCACTTGCAGCAGGCTCCGATGCTGCGCCTCTCTCCGTTTGCCGGCTCTGAAGGCGCCCTCTTCCTTGCCTTTCGGCCAGGACTGTCCCCTGCCTGGTATCGGAAGCGCCTCCCGGCCAGCGGCAGCTGGACTTTCCAGGAGGGCCGGAGCACCAGGGCGGAGATGTGGGACCAGGAACAAGCAGGGATATTTCAGGTCTTGGAATTCTAGGGAAGAAAGATTCTGAACTCACATGAATTCGGGAGTTTGCATAGGCGGTTTTTGAACGAGGCCTACTTTTAAAGAGAGGCTGTGAAGATTAACAGAGCCTGTTAAAGGTCAACGGGCTGCCGCTGCGTTGGCAAAAAGGGCCAGATTAGACCACAGCCAACAGGAAAAGAAACGGTGTGTGTGTGTGAATTGGGGTGGGGTGGGGGGTTTGCTGGGAGCTCGAACAGGAAGGGAAGGATCAGCATTTTTTGAGCAGTAGAGCGAAAATTGGAGAGAGCAAGACAGAGAGAGGTAGGTGCGCGTTAAGTTTGCTGTTTTGATGCCACTATTTTTATTTCACACCCTGGACAACGAGCAAGCCTTTTGCAGCAGGGGCCGATCCTAAGCAAAGAGGGGGGAAGAGCGTTTATAGGAACGGCACGGTCGGAAAGACGGCAAATGCAGCGTACCACTCTCGGACGCCAGTGTTGTGCCAGTGCCATTATTTGTTTGTGCAAAGGGGCACTTCGGTGGCACCTCCCCTCCGCAAAGGCATCCTCAGTTTGAGTGGCTGAAAAAAAGTGACTGGAGACTTTTTTTTGGTAAGGGAACAGCAAAAGCGGGGGGGGGGGAGTGTTGAAACCTCTGACATTCCACACCCCTTCCCTGCCCATTTCTCCCAGCTGGTCCCCTAAGATGTCCTTTGCAAGGAAAAGGGTTGAGGGAGCATCTGTAGGATAGAAGTTGGCAACTGGGAAGCATGAAACTGCCCATCTAAATTTGTCAACCACTTCCTAGCAAATATTCATCCCATTGCAGCAATCGGGCAGGGAGGAATCTTGCCCCACACTGGACCGTCTGAGAAGGTGGTCCTCCTTCAGACTTCATCAGAGCTGCAAACATCCTGCTGGTCTGGGAGAAGTCTTCTGGAGCCCAGGCAGATCTCCCCTTGCAGCTGGGTTTGTCTATTTAAAACTCAAGGGGTAGTCTTGGTACACAAATGTCTCAAGATCCAGGCTCAGATCTATCAGAAATGGTAAACCTCTCCTCCAACTGCTCCTTCTGGGTGGCATTTTCTTGACTCCTAGGATGTGCTCCATTTTTGGAGACTTCATCTACTTCCAGGGCTGTTTTTTATGGAAAGTAAAATAGCTTTACTGGCTCACAGTCTATTTCTCAGCAGGGTTCAATGGGATGGTTAAAATCTGTAACTTAATAATTAAATTTAATGAGAAGTGGTTTAGAAATGATTAAAATAAATATTTGAAAAACTATGTTCTCTCATGCAAGTCTACATGGCTTTAAGATCTTTGGGGAGATCTTTCTCTCCATCTCACCACCATCAGGGGTGTTTGGTAGAAAAGGAAGGAAGGACCTTCTCCGTAGCAGCTTCCAGGTTGTGGAGCGCTTGCCCACTGAAGGTTCGATGAGGTCCCTCTCGTGTGTCTTCTGCAAGCAGGCAAGGACCTCCTTTGGCCAGGGATTTGGCAATTAACCTCATTTGTTTGCTTGCTGACATGGGTTTTAATAAATGTTTAAGGTTTCTTGGATGTGTTTTTCAATTTATGTTCATAATTCTGTTTCTATCCTTTTAAAATTATTGCTAAACTGCCTTGAGCATCATTATGGAGAGGAAGATAGCCTTCTAATTAAAAATAGATTTCCTGATTTTCTTCAACTGTGTGGCCATGGGAGCCAACTTGCAATCCTCCACCATAACTTGCCAACTTTGGGTCTCTAGACAACACATACGAGGCCACACAGCAGTCTTGGGCTTTTATGTTATTTTATTCTGATTTTCATAACAGAAGTTTAAAGGAAGCAAGTTTAAATAAACTTAATTGCAAAATCAGAGCCAGCAGAGTTTTGGAAAGGTGGTCCATTACATCATTGGCGATCACTCGTAGCCGAGTAAGATTGTCTTCCAAGGGTAAAATTTTAACAGTGGATCCGTAAGTGGCTGTAAAGGCCAATTCTGGATCCGCACAACCTCCCACAGTGAGGGCATAGGTTTCCTGGTGGGAGACGGTCATGATGAGGGTTTGCCTGACGTGCCTTCCTTTTAGCTCTTTTCTCCCTTTCGCCCTGTACTCGTGTTTCTTCAAAGACCATAGCTCCATTAATAAAGGATGACCTCCAATTGAAACGCTCATGAGTTAGGGCTTCCCAGTTCTCAATGCCGATATTACATTTTTTAAAATTAGCTTTGAGAGTGTCTTTGAATCTCTTTTGCTGTCCACCAATATTCCGTTTTCCATTCTTAAGTTGGGAGTAAAGTAGCTGCTTTGGAAGACGATGGTCAGGCATTCGAACAACATGACCGGTCCAGCAAAGTTGATGTTGGATGATCATTGTTTCAATGCTGGTGGTTTTCACTTCTTCTAATACGCTAACATTAGTCCGCCTATCTTCCCAAGTAATTTGCAGAATTTTTCGGAGGCAGCGTTGATGGAATCTTTCAAGAAGTTGGAGGTGGCGTTTGTAGAGGGTCCATGTTTCACAGGCGTACAGAAGGGTTGGTAGTACAATGGCTTTGTAAACAAGCATTTTGGGTAAACAAGAGCGTCCCTAATAAAATAACATTGAAGGGGTGGGAGACAATCCAACGCATTTGTGCACCTCTATGCAGGAAGCACCCCTCATCCATGACAGCAGCCTAGCAAGGCCAGGGAATCAGTCCATGGGAATTAGTGGTTAAGGCAACGGGCTAGAAAACAGGAGACGGTGAGTTCTAGTCCCGCCTGAGGCCTGAAAGCCGGCTGGGTGACCTTGGGCCAGTCCCTGTTTCAGCCCTAGGAAGGAGCCAATAGCAAAGCAGGAGACTGAGAGTTCTAGTCCCGCCTTAGACATGAAAGCCGGCTGGGTGACCTTGGGCCAGTCCCCCTCTCTCAGCCCTAGGAAGGAGCCAATAGCAAAGCAGGAGACTGAGAGTTCTAGTCCCGCCTTAGGCATGAAAGCCGGCTGGGTGACCTTGGGCCAGTCACTCTCTCAGCCCTTGGAAGGAGGCAGTGGCAAACCACTTCCAAAAAACCTTGTCAAGAAAATGGCAGGGACTAGTCCAGGCAGTCACGGAGGATCGAACACTATTGAACAGCAAAAAAAACCCCCCAAAAAACTGCTGAAAGGGAATAAATAAGGACAACTCACTTTCCTATTAAATTGAAGAACAGTGATTTCAGATATTTCAGAGACATCCCATGCACGATTTAGTTGTAATACTGTAACATGGCAGTATTATTTTGTTTATTTGTTTGTTTATTTATTGCTCACATTTATATGGCCGCCCATCTCACACAAGGCGACTCTGGGCGGCGTACAATTATCACGTCGGTGGGGGTGAGATGGGGCCGACAAGGAATGCCTTGTCAACGTCCACCTGGCAAAGGGGACGTTTTAACCGAAGACTGTTGGTTGCCATGCAGGCGTTGAGTGCCCAGAGGTCTTTGCTGCCCAGGCTGCGCCTACAAGAGATGGAGCCCTCGGGAGCAGCAGCAGCAGCAGATGCCGGGAGCCCTGCTGCCACCACGAGTGGCGGTGTTCCCCAGGGAAAGCCTCCCTGCCGCTCTCCCCTCGAACCCGGAGCAGGGCAGACCCCGAGCCGGGAAGAAGCAGACCCTGAGCTCCTGGGGCCGCCGGACTCGGGCCTCACCTGTCCACCAGCCCACTCGAGCGTCCTGTCGTCTCCAGCGGGGAAGGAGGGAGCTGCATTGCAGCAGCCACAAAAAGGTAACACACGCACACACACACATCCCGTATCTTTCCAGGTTCTCTTGGACTTTTGAATGAGACCCTCCCCTGGGCTTCAAAGGTCATGCTAATCTTTGGGGGGCTCCTCCCGGCCACCCTCCTCCCAAAATAATCTGTGGTTGGCCAGAGTGACAGATTTGTTATCTCATTTTCTGACCCTGAGTAACTGCTTACTAGTTGAGATGTCAAGGTTTTGGAGTGCAGCAGATTAAAATCTGCTGAAGGGCACAATTCATATGACCAGACTCTCCAAGGCTTGTAGCAAAGAAACATGGGCACGTGGGGTATCAGCTAAAATAATAAATAAAATCACGAAGTAAATATGCATAAATACTTTTATCATATGCAATGGGAATGGTATTTAAATGTTTACTACTTTATTGGGTGTTCCAGTGTTACCCTATGGATTGTATAATTATTTTAGCCATTGCTGAATTCTAGCTCATGAGGCTATTCTTGTTGCTCTCAAAAACTTGGCTTTCCTGAAGGTAACTTTGTGAAGCTGATGTTGTATTCTTGGATATATTTCATAAAGGAATGGCTGAAAGGTTTGTCTCTGCACTAAAGAAGTACACAACGATGTGTAAAACGAATGTTCTTAATGTTCTCCAGCATTTTAAATACAGTATAGGAGCAGAAAAGAGAGAGTGTCTGGTAAGTGTATGTTGCTGCTTTTGGTGTGACTGTTGCATTGTTTATGTGCTGGATTGCACAGGTAGACAGATATGAAATGGTACAAGGCTGAAACAGCTTCGCAGCTAGAGATGAGGTCCTTTCTAAAATTCAGGCTTGGTGCTGCTCCTCCGGTTTCATACTCAGGATATTAACGCCTTCCTTTAAAAATGCCCCATAACTCTACGGATTTGCCTAGCTGTCGGATAAACTTCATATTTTTACATTTGAAACCAAGATAAAATCGATAGGCTTTGACTTTCCACCTGGTGTTTCGGAGAAGATCTCATTAATATTAGTGGAGATTTATTCCAAGCCCTTGGACCATTGATAAGGGCCTTAAGTCTTAACAATTCCGTTTTGTGCCTTGCTACAGGTGAAATTACAAAATGTACTTTTAATTTTTATCTTTTACTTATTTATTGGATTGATTCCATGTCTTTCCCCCCTGGCCAGCACTCAAGGCTACAAACAAAATTTATAACAAAAAGAGAGCATTACGTTAAATATGCAGAAGACAGTAAACTCTGCAATAAAGATTAAGTTCCTCAAACAGTTGGAAGGTGAGGCTTCAGTGTGGTGGGGAAGGGGGTGGCCAGCCAAACTCCACTCCAGGGGTTACTCAGAGCTTGGGGGAAGGTCTTTATCTCTCTCGCTGGAAACATGGGGGCCTCTGCGTAGATCAGATCGGCCCTACTTCTATTGCAGTAGTGTTAGGCACCAAAACTTACCGTGCACCTTTCAGAAGAAGCCAAGTAACAACAGAGACTTTGGGAACGGAGATCAGCAAGATTTATTTGGCCAAGCAAAGATTGCCGGATGGCTATCTCCTACAGACATCACACGCAGGTGACCTCTGAGTGGAAAAGCCATCCCGAGTACAAGAGTGCACAAACTTTTATACAGCAAATACAAGCAGGAAGTGAGGATGATGATGGTATGCCCATATGTGGGTGAGGTGTCCTTTGACCGTTCCCCGGGATTGGTTAGTTTCTGGGGATCAGGGTCCCTCCCAGAGCTGAAGGATTCTGGGATTCACCAACCCAAGGGGGTGACGTGGGTCATCAACATAGTTACAAGGGATGGAATCTTGTGAACATTCACACCATTGTTCTATGGGCACTGTCCGGGGGCACTTGCATCTTTCAGAGATAACAGTAACACTTACAGGGACATTGGGTTATACAAGCATACTAAATTACAGAGGTCAGAGCCATAAAGTCAAGTCTTGGATATTCACATCTTGGGGAGGATAGAACAAAGGATTTATTACAAGGAAGTCAAGTAAATATGTTAGCTTGTCAGGAGGAAGACATTGACCAGGTAGGGAGAGCCCAAGCTGGTATGCATTCTAAAGAGAGGTAGGATTACTTTATAGCACCTAATATTGCTATGCAGAATTCTTTGGGGCTTTGCTGAGGCAAAGCCCCTCTCAGGGTCACCCCTGGGTTAACACTCTTTTGGTTCAAGCATAATCTTTGGTTCAGTGGAGTTCTAGCAGCGTTGCACTATGGGAAACACTAGAGCAGGGTGTTTTCCAGGCCAAGGTCTGTGGCCCATGGTTTCTCAGATCCTAACAGTAGCTATAGCAACAGAACCTTGCAAGTGGGAATGTGCTTCCCTCTCCTCCGTGTGCAGGCTTGTGTGAGACGCTTTCTCAAGTTAGTTTCTTGGCCCAGGCTCAGGCCCCTCTTATCTGACCCTTGCCTCGGTAGTGGCTCTTCCTCAAGGCCGTTCCTTCTGCTCTCTGCACCAAGGGTCCCTAACCCTCCTGGTCTCCTTCACTGGGGAGACTCTGTTACTCATTTCAGGAAAAGTAGAGGTTGTTTCACTTACCTGTTTTCTGACTTTTTGCAATAAAAAGTGAAATTTTTGCTCACACTCACACCTGAGCGCCACAGCTACCCCAAAGAAGAGAAGCGTGCATGGATTTTTGCCCAGAGTCATAAAGCAGCATTGCCCTCAACAGGGAGTGGGTGAAAGGAAAGCTGAACTGCTGTTCTTGGGGACTTATCCATAAAACTGATATTTTCAGCTCTCTTCCTGAAGATAACAATGATCAGACAAAGGACTGGGCTTCCTGATTCTCAGCTGCAGGACTATCTGACGGGAAGACTCCGTCTCCTGGAGAATGACAGCCAACCGGCCACGGTGGTTTTTAGTGTAAGTTCTCAAACGTGGGGTGAAAGGAAGGGGTTTTGGCTAGTTTTGTGTGATGATCCCAGTTGCTCCTCCACCCAGTTCCCAGTGTGACGGTGGAGAGGAAATGGGACATCTTTACCGCGGCTTTCCTCCGTTCTCCTCGTGACAGACAGCGCCTCTCCCGAGTCAGAAGTTCATCTGAATGCAGGCAGCGAGGCTGATGAACGTTCCCTGCAGTAGCTCCCCTTCCCATGTTTGGAAAGAGCGACATGGGGAGGAGTTATGGGAACCTTCAGGAAAGTCCTCATGGCCACATGCTCTTCCTAAATTTTGAATCCCTGAACCCTTGCCTAGTAGAAGCCACAGCAATATCAGGTGGCCAAGGACATCCTGATACCTGAGACCTCACTTCCTTGTTCGTCCCCCTGATCCTCTCTTGTTCCTCTCCTAAAAATAAATCTTTCTAAGAGAGGAACAAGGAACAAGAGACTGCTTTTGTCTCACAAGATGCTTGCAGAGCACTTTATATGAAAGTCAGTGCCTGTTTCTAGAGTATATATGCAACCCACTAAGAAAATAAATAGAATATTTTAAATGTATAACATATTGGAATAACGTTTACTAAACTTAAATGCTTTTAAGAGTAGATGTGACTGGGCCAGATATGCGTGAAAGGCAGAAATAAGCTGCAAAAGTCTAATTCAATTTTTGGCCAGTCAAATGTGTGCCATTTTTCAAGGGGGAGAAAGGGTGTTATATAGAATCACGCTGCAACTGTGACTTTCTTATAAAAAAAAGGTAAAGGTTCCCCCCGCACATTTGTGCAGTCGTGTCCGACTCTAGGGGCCGGTGCTCATCTCCGTTTGTTAGCCGAAGAGCCAGCGCTGTCTGAAGACGCTTCCGCGGTCATGTGGCCGCATGACGCGCGCGGAACGCTGTTACCTACCCACCGAAGTGGTACCTATTTATCTAGTTGCATTTGCATGCTTTCGAATTGTTAGGTTGGCAAGAGCTGGAGCTAGTGCAGGAGCTCACTCTGTCACACGGGGCTAGGGATTCGAACCTCCGAACTTGCAATCTTCCGATCGACAAGCCTGGCGTCTTACCCGCTGAGCCACCACGCCCCCTTTCTTATATTTAAACTCAAACATTGACTAGTTCTGTTCACGGAACAAACGCATGATTCCTTTTTGCCTTCCTCAGGAGTTGTCGGCCAGATTACTGTCCATTCGCAGTGAAGACCACCTCGTCGCAGTAACATTTTGGACCTTGGAGGAAATCTGGAAATTTATAACTTATTATTCTCTTGGTAAAGTGACCAATAAGAAAGTTTGGTATTTTGGTGGTTGTCTGTAGTCTGAATGTTAAGACATTGTTTAAGGAATACAAATTTAAAGATCTGGTTTTAAATTTTGTACATGATAGTGCCTCAGTTAATTTCATACCAAAGATTTTCATGGAGTAGAGTGGTGGAATCCAGAACTCTTCAGATTGGATCCATCTCCCTGAGTCCAAGGTCTAACCATGGTTTCAGATAGGTTTGTTTGAGTCTGCTGCAGTGGCTGCTCTTGGCTCTATGGTTTTCTCAATTTGCTGAGCCAGGGAAAACGGTAGAATTCTGCTCTGATCCAGCAAAGGCCGAACGTGGGACCTTTCTGCAGTGATTCTGAGGAGATTCCCACCAGTGATAGTGATAACAAAGTCGTGGGTTTTATTGTTCTGCCTTGGAAACAAAGGTATTCATGGAGACGGGGCTGGAATAGTGCAAGTCATCTCTGGAAGTAGTGAAGAGGGCATGATGGCCGGCTCGTGGTCTACTCCTGGGTCACCTCCATCCCATCCGCACTCTGGGAGGGAGACAGGCCCATCCATCCATCCATCCATCCATCCATCCATCTTCTATCACCGCCCATCTCCCCCCAAAAGGGGGACTCTGGGTGGTTTACAACAGGCTTAAAAGGCTTAAGTGGTCCTGGGATGTAGTGTGGTGAAAGTATTCCATCCCCATCCAAGGGCAGCTTCAGGGAACATAGCATCTGCTTTGTTGCGCTGCAAAGGCAAGTAGCTAAGGCTGGGACGCACTGCCTGCCAATTCCACACCTGTGGAGTTTCCGCTGCTTCAAGAACCGGGGAAGAGAACTTCAAGTCAGGAGTGGGAAAAGGCCTCGGGTCAGGCATTCAGATCCTCCTGGTTTCACTGAAGCTTGTATTCAAATTGAAAACGACGATACTAAAAATAAGAAATTCCAACAATTGTCAAAATAAGAATGTTTCACTCTTCAGTCTGTATTGTACTCTAGTCGGAGACTGAAGGATCTTTTTCCCCATAAGGCACAGCTGCTCCACAGCTCTACCCCTCAGTTTCTTCTTGAGTTCTGTATCTTGGATTGATTAAGGGTAGAAATACTATGGAGGTCAAAGAGTTTTTGGTACCTTATCAAAAGGCGTGATACTTCCAGGAAAAATATGCTTCAAATTAATATGAGTTAATTTTAAAGAATAAGCCATGTTGGATAATACAATCATGTGGAAAATTGCTTTTGACAGGTTTTTTAAATCACTGCATGGAAAATCTGTTGCTGGATGACTATTTCTGGCTCTCCTCACCAGAAGAAGCTGCTGGAATTGAGGTCCTCCTAGATGAAGAATGTCTCGATGTAGTATACAGAGGACTCTTAATTCAAGAAGGTACCTGGGTTTTTACCTACACTTGTGAAAGAGTATTTAATATCTGCTGAACTGAACAAAGATCTTTTGGAATGAATGTTGAAGAATTAGGTGAGTTTGCAATAAAAGAGGGACTTTATTTAGGGCAGAAAGTAGAGAATGGAGAAAGCATTGTGTTGTTTTTGGTCTTCCCTTCCCCTTCGGGTTTTACTTTGCTGTATTTGAACATTGCTCCAACCCCTTCAGAAGACTAAGTTTATGACTGCCAGTAAGGAAACTGAATGTTTTATGGTTGTTTAGCACTATGGTAATTTGGGAGAGTTAAAAAGCAAAACAAGGAATCTGTTTTCCTTCCTGATAAAATATCCTTGTATAATAGGAGTCTTATTCCCTCATGGTAAAAATAAAACCAGCCTCATAAGATGCTCCTTGTAAAGGTAAAGGTTACCCCGCACAGTCGTGTCCGACTCTAGGAGCCGGTGCTCATCTCCATTTGTTAGCCGAAGAGCCAGCATTGTCCGAAGACGCTTCCACAGTCACGTGGCCAGCATGACGCACACAGAACGCTGTTACCTACCCACCGAAGTGGTACCTATTCATCTACTTGCATTTGCATGCTTTTGAATTGCTAGGTTGGCAAGAGCTGGGGCGAGTGCAGGAGCTCACTCTGTCATGCGGGGCTAGGGATTCAAACCTCCAAACTTGCGATCTTCCAATCGACAAGCATGGCGTCTTGTCCGCTGAGCCATTGCGCCCCTTACAATACTGATAACTTATTTTATTTTATTTTATATTATATTAATTATATAAATTGTTGGTCTATATATTTTATGTTTTATGTTTTATCCAATTTTATTTATTGTAAACCGCCCAGAGTTCCCCGTTGGGGGAGATGGGCGGTTATATAAATTAAATAAATAAATAAATAAATAAATAAATAAATAAATAACACCCAGCAATACTGCTTCCTGCCATCTAACTCCAAAGATGCAATCAGTAACTTTGGACACTGCCTCAGTTCAGTAATGGGCTGGGTGAGGGAGAAAAAGATAAAGTTAAATATAGACAAGATAAGACAAGACAAGAGGTTCTGTTGGTCAGTAGGAAATTGGATTTGGAGACGGAGGTACGTCTGCTCTGGCTGGAATCACATTTTTGCCTGCTCTCTCTTGGGGGTTCACCTGGAGCCTCAGCTGTGCCTAGACTCAGAACTGGTGGCTGTGGGGAGAGGCATTTTTGAGGAGTCGCATTCACACATGGTTGGATTTACAGTGATCCACATCTTGGTTACACCCCATCTTAACTATGACAGTGTGCTTTCTGTGATACTAAGCTTAAAAAATGTGTCCAGAAATTGTAATTAGTGCAAAATATAGCAGGGCTGCTAATCACTGAAAAGTACATGGATTCCATGGAGGGGCTATTGATCAGCCTTTATTTCCCCGCCCCCTTCACTTTCATTCCCCCCCACTGCCCCCCCCCCCCCATTCACATATTCCACCATGAAGGATAAGGGCTTATTTTTGCAAGATTGTCTCCAGCATTCAGTATTAAATGCTGCTTTCCAACTTCCTTCAAGGTTCCATCCTGCAATTAAGCTCAGTCTTTCTGGCTAAAGAACAGACGAAAAACCTCCCCTGAGTATTCAGAATGTTTTCCTTTGCCCATAAAAGATTAAATGGGGAGCTGTTCTTTTCTGCAGTTGGCAGCTTTGCTTCGTCTCTCTTTGTCACCAGAGCGAAGCTGCGAAAACGAAAAGAAGTAAACCTCCTTCCTGCCGGGCTCCCACAGAAACAAGGACCAACCAGTCGATGCGCTATATCCTTGTGGTATTGCAGGAAATGGTAGCCATGTAAGATAGCTGAGTAAGCCGAAGTCGTGGTTCAGAACTTATACCCGGCCAGCTCCCAAGCCCGTCACGTTGCCCTATCAGAAGAGAAGTCTTGGATTCCCCCTTCTCTCTTGCATTGTCTGTTTACATTCTCGGCATTTCTGCTCTCCAGTCCACCAGGTGGAATCTTCCAGTCATTAACTGAACCTGACCCCACTCCTACAGTATAGTAAAAGCTAGCTAGCTTTATTCAAACCATGTCTGTCCACCCAGGCAGGCCCAGCATAACATTTCAGTAGCCTTCGGTTGTTTTTCGTAATCCTGGACCAGCCCGTGCCTGCAGAGAGAATCCACTGCCACAGACTGCAGTCCTTCCTAACCCGTTTTGCTCCCTCCCCATCACTGGTTCTTCATGGGCAGAGATGAGTCTTCTGCTCCCTTGAGAAAAAATGAACTCTTCCAGTGGGTTTGGCCTTCAGATCCTGACAAACTGCCTAAGGACGGTGGGCTGTTAGGACTACGAGGTGGAGGGGTATCGGTGAGCAAGGAAGACGGGAACGGGCGTGTTGGAGGGCAGGGAGGTCATGGCTGGCCTCCAAAATCAGATATCCACGGCATATTTTGGACTGATAATTTTTTTTTAAATAATGGCAGCAAGAAATCAGCATGGATTGATTTAAGAAGAGCAGTAAGGCTGAGTGACCGAATATTTACCCTGTAGGGGAAAATATCCTTCACTGTAATTGAATGCAGCAGAGAAGTTGAGAAGGTGGCCACAACAGAACAATCAAGGCTCTGCCTGCAGTGCGTATAAAAATACAGGTGGCGTGTCGGTCACATTGTTGTGGCTGTCATCTTGACTCTTTTGACCATACCCTGTGGGCACCTCAGCAGCATACAGATGTTTTTCTCTGCGCAATCATGAATCTTATTTTATTTCCTGGTGGCCAGCTTATAAGTTCAGCACTTAGCTCATGTGATGATATGGTTTTCTTAGTAGCTAGTAGTTTCTGTATTGCGAGTGTGCAGAAAGCAGCAAAAGGCAGTGCCAGAAGTACCTCCTTCTCCAAGAAAGAAAGCTGGGACAAGGCTGAGGAGCAAGAAGCAAGTGAAACAGCGTCTAACGGGCTGTGGGAATGACCTTGGGAGACAGGAGGGAGAGCTGCAGCCAGGCAACGGTCAGACAAGGGATATCTCAGAAGAAATGGGGGCGTGGGAAGCGTCTGGAAGGGACCCTCCCTCGTCCTCTCAGACTCTTCAGTCCTCTCGCTCTCAGACTCGCAAGATTCTGTTACTGCAACCTTACCAGAAAGGTAGTGTTAGTATTCACGGTTTTGGTTTCCTGCCTGGACGACCTCGAAGGGCTGAGATATCCCTTGTCTGACTGCTGCCCTGGCTGCGGCTCTTCCTCCTGTCTCCCAAGGTCATTCTCACAGTCCACTGCCTGGGGAAAGATACGTTTCTGCTCTACCGTGGGAGGAGCGCTACCTCCATTGTGGGGCCTCTCTCCTCCCCCCCAAGTAGTATTTAAAGCATGACGTTACGCTTTAAGGAACCACAACTGGGTCCGTCTTCTAACAACCGCAGAATGCATGCTACCCCTGTTTCATGTTGTACTCCCACCCCCTGCTTAAGGTGCCTCTTTTGGGTTTTGCCCAGCGAATGTCGGTGCAGCCGATCCAAGAGCTGCGGGCCAGGCAGAATCGGCAGCTCCGGAGCGAGCCCAGGACGGCCACGGCACAGACGTCTTGACGCCTTTCCATCAGTAGGTACCTGTGCTGCCTTGCAGAACTCTCAAACTCTCTCTCTCTCTCTCTCTCTCTCTCTCTCTCTCTCTCTCTCTCTCTCTGGAAGGGGCAGTGTGCCAATGCAACCCCCAAGTATTTTTCCCTCTATGGAATTGCTGGTTTAGAATAAAAATAAAGTCTCCCGCAAGTCACTCGCTCCTGGGGACTTCCTGGAGACGCCCGCCTATTTTCCTGGCAGCCACCCCGAAGATTTGCCAGGGGTTCTGCCAGGATGGCTGTTTCAGCTTCCCAGGCTGGTCCAGCCCTGCCCTTCTCTGGAGGGCTCCCTCCCAGGGCAAGGGGGTTGGGTCCTCCTTCGCCTGTGGGGCCAGGGGAGGCCAGCGAGCTGCTGGGGCTGTCTGTAAAAAAGTGCATTTTAAGCCTTTCGCTCATCCCCAGAACCGTATCAATGTTTTGTCGTGGATGGAATGCGAGGAGCCTGTTTCTCACGCAGTGGATTATTAGATGAGATGAAGCCTGGAAATTATACCGCAGTGATTTATGTTAAAGCTTTAAACTGAAATTTCACTTGAAACACAGACACGCGGTTACGTGGACAATTTGTCTCATTCCAGACAACTGTATAAAACCAGCAATGTAATATCTTATTTGCTGGCCCTTTTGCTGGAGCCGAAGTCTCTCTGGTTCTGCGTCCACGGGGTGCCTCCCTCCCTCCCTCCCTCCTTCATCTTCCTGAACAAAGGAGCGCTCGTTTTTCTTTGGAAACCCAACCCACTGACATGGCATCAGGATACCCCACCAGTCTTCTGCAGCCCACAGCCTGGGTTTCTTTCCAGGCCCACAGACCCCCATGTCTGCTCAGTTCGGCAACGTTTCCCACTGAGCACCTTTGGCTGCGGGGCTGTTGATTGGGAGGGTGTGACCCACAGCCCGTCGGTCTCCACCGGGTGTCTCCCATCAACATGAACATGGAGCTGTTGCGGAGCCCCCCTTTCCATTTTTTAAAAGAAATGCGCCCTCTTCCCTCAACACCATCACTCACAGGACAGCCTTGAACCAGCCAATGGATGCGTGGCCCTGCGGGATGGGGTGGGGGGAGAAAGGCAACCGTGTTGTTGTTATGGAGAAGGGCTTCCTGGACTCGTGATCCGCTCAGGTGCAGAGGCCCTGGGTCTAGAACCTGCGGGAGCGCAGGCAGGGGGCTGCAGCGGTCACCTTGAAGGAGGTCTGTGGAGAGTGTTAGCAAAATGTGAATTGAGTCGGGGGGGGGGGGGAGAATAGAAAGAGACACTCTCTGCTTGGACTCTCCAAGAGGGACAGAAGGGCGAACACTGTCAGGCTTTCAAGATTTTGTTCCAGCAGCCTAGGTCAGTAGAGTTCTAGTGTTTCTGGGGTGTCCATTTCCTACCTGGCCGACCTCGAAGGGCTGACCCCAATCTTGGTGCTGTTTCCTGCTTCTCTGGGTATTGGCTTCTTCAGAGCCCACCCTGCTCTGAAATTTCTCCCCCCCCCCTTTTCTCATTTATACAGTATATCTGGTTTTTGTTTTGGTTTTTTTTTCACACCATTTTTTATAGCATTGAAAGAGGAATCATTTCAATTTCAATTTGACTTTACACTGTTAAGTGTTAACCTTATGATTTATTTATTTCAGTTTGATGAAAAATTTAAGATGGTCACATCTGCAGAACAGAACACTGAAGGAGCTTGTTCTTTATCTGCCCAATCTTGGAAAATGAATGGAATGTCTTCATTAGTGTAAACTTGGGGAAATAATTATTAATATTAAAATGTTAAGATTGAAAGTGAAGATCATCCTCCCCATAAGGATGTTTAAACAGAAACTAGCAGTCAAAAAAATTTAATGATAACTACATTTGTAACCAAAGATGGTCAAAATATTACTTTCTGCATTTAAGGAACGTGTGAACAGGTCACCTGCCCCACTGACATGCACTTCCATAGCTCACGTGCCCACCTATTAGCCCTCAATATGTCCATGGCCATTGCCATTCTGGAAGTCTCCCAGAGGGAGGCCCTGGACGATCAGGGGAGGACACGGCCCCAGATGTTTGCCTGGCTGCTCTGGGCCTCAGCCGATGGAGGTAGTTCACTTCCAAGAAGATGGAGCGAGTCTTGCTGCAGGATGAGGCTGTTACTTCTCTGAATAGCAGGACCAGAAAATCTTGATGGGAAGGGAAGACACTTGACAGAGGACACCAACTCCTTTTCATAAAACCTTAGAAGGTATCAACTGGAAGGACCTTATAGGTCACTCAGTCTAGTCCTCTTCCCAGTACAGGAACCCCCTAAGACATTCCTGACAGGTGGCCACCCATACATGTTGTAATGTTATATTTATGTTTTTAATTTGTTTTATTGTGAACTGCCCAGAGTCCCCCGGTTGGGGGAGATGGGCAGTAACACAAATTTAAATAATAAATAAATTACAGCAAGACGGACTGTTTTGCAACAGGCAGACTGTTCCTCTGTTCGACAGCTTGTACCATCCATAATTTCCCCCGAATACTCAGCCATCCAAAACCTGCTTTCAATTCCAATAGAGGACAGATCCAGTCCGCTTGCATGTGACGGTTTTTAGATATTTGGAGATCCCTATCCCGTCTCCTCTCAGTCTTTCCTCTTGCAAGGCAAACATGTCCAGTTCCTTCAAAAATCCCTCAAAGGACTTAGTAGCCTTCTACCCTAACCTGAATCTGGTTAAAAGTCCTCATGTGCTTTGTCATAAGCTGGTCTCTTGAATATTTGAGCCTAGCTCTCTTGCAGATCTAAATTTATCATCAGAAGTGAGATTACTCATAAACCACATTGTTTTGTAAGAAATACTAATATGTTTTATGGACAGTTCTTTAAATTAAAATGCTCAATATAGCATTGTCTGTAGCTTGAATCATGTCAACTGGATTTCTATTTTCTCAGTGGAAACGTTTCGCTCCTTATCCAAGGAGCTTATAAGGAGCGAAACGTTTCCACTGAGAAAATAGAAATCCAGTTGACATGATTCAAGCTACAGACTGTTCCACCTGGATGACTGAGAACCTTCATAGTCAATATAGCATTGCTTAATTTTTTCGTTGGGCTATGGCTAGGCTTACTATGTTTAGCTACTTCCTTGCTAATTTCTTCTGAGTAATATGTTTCTATCAGTTTTTAAACCTTTACTTCTTTTTTGGGCGGGGGGGGGGAGCTTGTGTTATATATTTGGGAGAGAGAATTGTCAGGAAATTAAATTTAGTGAATTCTGCTCTTTCCCCATATTTTTTCAGCTGGTGCAGTTTCATTTACATTGGTTATACAGTAATAACTATTTATATAAAATGAGTGCCGAAACGATCAAGTGATTGAGCTTATCTTCAAAGCATTACAGTGACGCCATTTAGGGTTTGCTGAATATTATTTTCTTGAACTTGTAGATGGTTTCTGAAAGCAAACGCAGCAGCTGATGGTTTTGCCAGCATAACTGCACTTCCAGTTACAGATGAAGCTGGTAAGGAACAACAATTAAAATTGGACTTTTTATTTCTGCTCCCATGACCTCTTTGCCATAACATGTAAATGCTGCCAGTTCTCCACTCGACCTCCATCTCGCCCCAATGTGCCTGGCGCTGTGCTGGGGTCCCCAGTTGCCTTTGCCTCCTCCAATCCCTCGGAGTCCCTCTCCTGCTGGCGCTGCATGGGGGCACGACGGTCCTTCTCCCCCATTGACTGCAATCCGTGGCCTTTAGCCACGACACCAAGCAGGTTCTCCTCTCCTGCTGCTGCTTTCAGCGTGGAAGAGAAAAGCGCACGATCTGCCTCCTCCTTCCTTGCTATTCACTTTCCCCAGACAGCTTCTGGGCTACTAAATTGAACAGAAGCATGAAGTATTATCCGCAGCAGTACGCATTCGGGACCGTCTGCACACACCTGCACCCGGGTAAACCGGAATCACCTGAAGCCGTGAGGTCAGAGGGAAATTAGATGCTCACACAGATCGTGAGAGTTGCAGCATATCGATATGTGAAGCGTTAGACCATTCACAAAGCAATATTTACTGTATATTCATTCACACGCTACTAAAAATCTGGCAATATTATCATTATTCTTACTACTACTAATACTATTCAAGGAGCTGTAATTTCTGACTGGACCGCCCCCCTCTTTGAAGTTTCTGTGCTCCAGAAAGCCATTTTGACCTTGGGTGCTCCTCGCCCGCTCCCCAAGGCCTGAATATCACCGAAGGCTTCAACTGGTAGACGCGGAGGGGCAGCTGGTGCCCCAACATCCTTCTGGCGGGGTGCCTTACCCCTTCCCTCCCCCTGAGCGAGAACTGAGCCGCCTCCAGGGCTGGGCAGGACGCGACGCCCCGAGGGATTTTGAGCCGTTTTGAATTCAGACATCACAAGGAGGGTCACCACCTGTTTCTCCATCTATGCCACTGCATGCAAAGGTGATCCCAGACAGATGGCAATGGTTGCGGCCAAGAGAACACCCCCAGCACGATTTCACTGGATGAAGATATGACTGAACGGGCTATAGAGAAGTTCTGTTTTTAAAAAATGGCTCAGACAAGCAAATGAAATGCAGGAATGGTTTCTGGGGAGAGATTAGCAAGCAGGAGAGCTCGAAAATAGCCGACTGGACACTGGACGCAGAGCCAGGAAGGACCATAAAATGAGGGGTGTTAGAAGCTCCTTGTTGGAGAGAGAGGTTTCCAGAAATGGCCCAAGCAACGAATAAAGAAGGTGCTGGAGAGATACTCTTGAGTGAGGAGTCAGATGAGTATCATCATCCCCGTCCGGATGGTACCTGGCTGGTGACCGGTGTGTTATGGATGTAAGCACGAAAAAGCTGACCCCCGAAAGGGACACATCAGCTCGAGCGGTTTGGTCCTGCCATAAATTATTCCTGGGTTCCCGTCTGGCCTTTTTTTCTGGTTATGAACTTCTTTGCAGGGGATACGATAGGCTAAGCAATATGCTCCCCTTTTATGCTGGGTACCCACCATGAAATGACCTCTTGTTTCTATTCTTACTGTGCGTGAGACTTGTAACACTAAAATTATATCACTGACTTTGATGTCTTCTCAATTCTGTATCATCCAGCCACAGGCTTTTCTGTCGCAGTCATTAGCCATGAAAGCGTTGTACCGGACGAGATCAGTTTCCAAAAAGGAGATAAAATTGAAATCATTGGCTATTTTATGAAATGCATGCCTTGGTTTGTGGGAAGACATATCGCTACTGGCCAAGTTGGTTTTGTGCCGAGCGATGCTGTCAAGCCTGATGGCTTCGTGACCATCGTCCCAGAGTAAGTATCATTCAGGATGACAAACAAGGCAGAAAAGGTTCTTCTTGGTAATAATGAAGGAGACTTCTTGCCCACGATCTGTGCCCCCCTTCCCTGCGTCTTGGAAGGTGGGGTGTGTGTGTGAGAACCCTTGTGATCAACCAGCACACTTTCCTTAAAAATCATGACTCATTCTCCTGATTTTGTAAAGTGCAACGCTGAACACAATGTGCCGTTGTTGAAATGAAAAAGATGGAAAAATTATTTATGATCAAAATAGCTTTTGTCCTGTCTCTCTCTCTAGGCCTTCATATCATTGTGACGTATTTTTAATTTCTCTTTCACCCAACCTATCTCCAACGCCTTTATCTTCTCGTCTCCTGTTTTTCCTACTTTTCAGACTGCTGCCTTACTCCTCCTCTTCCTCCCCCCCTTTTTTTGGCAAGGAGGACTTGCCCTGGAAATCCCTTGGGGGGTCATCAATGTCCTAACATTGCCCTGTTTTATGCCTTTCTCAGACTTCCTTATCTGGATTTCTTCAAAGATGATGATTCTTCTTTCGTGAAAGAAGAATCCCTTTTGGAGGACAACCTGACGAAGCTCTTGACACAAACTTCCCAGAACAGCATTTGCAGCATCTATCAAATAGGTAAGCAGTTCCAAGGTTTTACACCTCCCTGTGTAGAATATATGTGCAAGGCTTCTGGGCGCATCTTGGACTTCGTATTTGTGTAAAAAGAAAAATACAAGTGGTTGTATAGACTAGTGTTTCTCAACCTTAGCAACTTTAAGATATATGGACTTCAACTCCCAGAATTCCCCAGCCAGCATGGCTGGCTGGGGAATTCTGGGGGTTGAAGTCCACATATCTTAAAGTTGCCAAGGTTGAGAAACACTGGTATAGACTACCAAGTTACAATGTTTTAATTATAAACATAACTCAAGTAACTGGACGTGTGTGAATTTAAATATTCAATAAATTGAATGAAGCTCAAACAAGAATGAACTGAGCAGTCGGAATCTGATTTCTCTCAATCGCAAAGGATTTAATAGATCATTTCTCAGCTTGGTCTGCATTTACTGCCAATGCACTTACTTTCAATACATAGAGCTCTGTGTTACCCTGTTTACCTGAAAGGAAGCTGGGCCTAAATTAAGGATGATTTCCCCCCAAAGTAAGATGATAAATAAATGATAAACACAAGCATAACCCTACGTAATACCCAGCTTCCTAAGGTTTTTGTCTCCAACTGAAACGAAACTTGGAGATTCCCCCACCACCAAGCTAGTAAATATGTATGTGTGTGACACACTTGTGTATATGCTAAAGGCCAGAATCACAAAGGGCAAGGCCAGAATAATAACAGCAAAAAATTACACCGTGTCATTGTTTAATGTTTAAAATTATTTATTTATTTTCTATCCTGCCTTTATTATTATGTTTATAAATAACTCAAGGCGGCGAACATCCCTAATACTCCTTCCTCTTCCTATTTTCCCCACAACAACAACCCTGTGAGGTGAGTTGGGCTGAGAGAGAGTGACTGGCTCAAGGTCACCCAGCCGGCTTTCACACCTAAGGTGGGACTAGAACTCGCAGTATCCTGGTTTGCCATTGGCTCCTTCCTAGGGCTGAGAGAGAGGGACTGGCCCAAGGTCACCCAGCCGGCTTTCATGCCTAAGGCGGGACTAGAACTCACGGTCTCCTGATTTCTAGCCCGTTGCCTTAACCACCAGACCAAACTGGCTGTAAAATTAATTGGTCCTACATTTTCAGGTACCCATCAACATACTGTACATATAGTCACTCATCCACATCCCCCCCCCCTTTCCTTCCAGCAAAACCAGCCAAAAGGAAGAAGGGAACCAGTTCTGGGATGGAACAGCTGCAATAGGGCAAGAGAGGAAATAGAAAGGGGGCACAGAGATGGGGTGTGGGGAAGAGGTAACTGGACAAGGAAGCAAAGAAAAAATAGAGACAGTACACAAAGAGTTAAAGCTCACCAGGCAAGCAGGAAGGCGTGGCTGCTGTGGCTGCTGTGGCGTTGCTTCTGCCTCTCCATCTGTGGACTCCTGAGATCTAGAGTGGGTTTCCTCTGCAGCGAAACGGATGTAGCCCCTCCCTTTTTCAAATCTGGGGTGAGAATGGGAGAGGGAAGCCTCTGGGAAACCCCCCCCCAGGCCCAAAGTGCTGCTTTTAGGCTTATCTGGGCCTGAAAGGGCAGGATGCGGAGCAAGAGGCTTGGGGAAGGGAACGGCTCTTCCTATCCCTTTTAACACCCCTCCCAAATTCTCAAAACAGGCCCAAATCTTGGCATCCCCAGGTGAAGTCCCCAAGTTGTCACATAGCCCCCCACAATGCACCAGAAGTGGAATTCGAGGCTCAGTAGGGGGCCTCCATCAAAGGGCGGCGAACAAGCCAGACACGGCCTGAACGACGCTCTCGTTTCTCTCTCTCTCTCATCCACCAGATGCACAGGATGACGCCGACCTTCAGAAACCTCGCGAGCCAGGTAAAGGGTGCAATTGTCCCAGGCGGGGGGCACGTTCCCTCTTTTCAGGCACAAAACCAGATGGAGGAAGCGCTGGGCTGACCAATGATGCATGATGGAAGCTTTACTCCGATCTATCTATTCAGAAAGATAAAAATTAATACAAACTAATATAAAGTAAGAAAGAAAAAAGCTAAAAGTGCAAGGAAAGGGAAAAAAGTAAAAGAGAAAGAGAAAGAGAAAGAGAAAGAGAAAGAGGAAAGGAAAGGAAAGGAAAGGAAAGGAAAGGAAAGGAAAGGAAAGGAAAGGAAAGGAAAGGAAAGGAAAGGAAAGGAAAAGGAAAAGGAAAAGGAAAAGGAAAAAAAGGAAAAGGAAAGGAAAGGAAAGGAAAAAGATACAAAGAAGTGGCTTCTGATCTTCTTTATAGCAGATAAGTACAATTATAAATTTACCTTTTTCTCTAAAGTTACAACATGACTCTCTCCTTTCTATAAACTATCCTGTCTAATCATCAAAACCATAAATCATAAGTTCATTTTTTTCTGTTTCACACGAAATGTCCATAAGGAGTTTCCAGTCAGCAATAAATGTAGATATTGCCTTTACTCTGATCAAAGGCTTTGCTAGACCTCCATTAACAATTATTTGTGCTTTCTGTGTAGTATAAATCGATCTTACCCATTTTATAAAGTTCTCTCCAAAATTTGTATCTTTCAAAACTTTGAACAAGAAAGCCCAGTTCAAATTGTCAAAGGCCTTCTCTGCATCAAACCAACATTTATCTTTGTTTTTGCTTTTTTAGCATAAGCCTTGCAGCCTTTTTATGTGTTTCAGAAATGCCACATTCCTTCTTTAACAAAAGGGACGGTCCGGCCCCATGCAGAGCGGTGCGGTCACTAATGAAGATGAAGGACTTTCAGTCGATGACGGACGATCAGGAGAAGCAGCTCCCCACCTCCGACAGACAGGAACCCCAAATTCTGCAGGAGCTCTGTTTCTGCGTGCGCCAAGACGGTACTTCTGGGCCAGAAATTCCTGATTCGTTGTTGCTGTTTTTGAATCAGGAAGGCTACGAAGTGGGCTTCCAAAGCCTGTACGACCCTTCGTTTTCCTTCCTCAAGACGCTCTTCCACGGCGATGCCACCGAAGAAGAGCTGGTGGGCTACTTGGCCCGGGCCCGGGCAGTGGCCAGACAAGCCGGCCTGCCCCGGGCCATGACGCGGCTGTGCTATCTGCTGGGAAGGATGAGCGTCCGGAAGTTCAAGCTTTCTCAGGCTCGAGTGTATTTCGAAGAAGCTCTGGCCACCGTGCGAGGGGACTTTCGTGACCTCCGCCTGATAGCTACTCTTTATACCAATCTAACAGGCATTTACCTGAAACAGAAGAATATGGGGAAAGGTGCTTGCTTTCTTGACAAAACTGCTTCTTTGCTGATGGGCACGCCCGGCGACCTAGACAGCGCCGAGATGGCGTCGGATGTCTTGAAATATGCTCTGAAAAGGGCCGTGCTCAGCCGGAGCAGCAACACGGAAGGCAGGGCCTGTTTGCTGCTGGCAAAGCATTACCTGAGCTTTAAGCGGGGGGAGGAGGCGCTCCCCTTCCTGGAAAGGCTGCAGCAGCTGCTGAACAAGGGCCGGGGGCTGCCGGGCGGGAGCGCACCCGGGGACTGCTATGGCGCGCTGGGCCAGCTCTACAGCCGGCAGTGCCTGCCCCGCCTGGCGCTCAGCTGCGCCAAGGTGGCCTCTTCTCGCAGCGCCTGCACTTTGCCGGAGTTGTTCAGAAGCATCGACTTAGTGTTAAGAAACGCTTCCAAACTCCACAGTCCCACACCTGTGGGACAAGCGCACCCTTCCCAAATGGCGTTCTACTTCAGAGAACTGCTTCATGCGCTGGAAGGCGGCAGGGGAAGCCAAAAGCTGCGCAGCGTCATCTACTATGAACTTTCTCAGCTACACAGCCGTTACAAGCAGTACGAAAAAGCAATTGGCTACATGGAGGAGGTTCTAGACCTAAACTCCTGTGCAAGCGCGGAAGACGCCATTAACCACTTCATTTTCCTCAGCTGGCTCTACGTTCTCCATCAACAGAACGACGTGGCCCTGCACATTTTAAATGCGGTGGCAGAGTGTGCCCGGAGCACCCGCCGGCAGTTAGGCGTCATTCATAACATGGCTGCCATCAGTCTGAGGCGGATGAACCACCCCAGGCAAGCCGCTGAGAGCTATTTTAAAGCTCTGAGCATTTCCAGAGAGACGGGCACCGTAGCCAGTGAGGCGGTGGCTTTGGCCAACCTGGGGATCTTGTGCCTGCGCTCGCCTGCCCAAGGCCTGGGAGAGCATTTCTTACTCAAAGCCATCCAGCTCTTCTCCCAACTCTCCAGCAGAGAATGCGGTGGAAGCTTCATCGCCACTCTGCTCAGGCTGGGGTGCCAGTACGCCAGTGGGATTCATAAGGATAAAGGGCGGTGTTGCTACGAATGGGCCTTCCTGGTGGCAATGGAGCTCGGCGACGTGGGAGGTAAACACTTTTCCTTGGTTCAGAGTTAGGATAAATGATATTTTGAAGCTTTTTCCCAGCTACCAAGGCGAAGGGTCACTGCCCAGAGAATTGGGAGCAAAGCTGGGGTTTGATTGATTGATTGATTGATTGATTGTATTTCTATGACCGCCCATCTCCCCCAAATGGATTTCCTTCTGTCCTTCTTTATCTCGGCCCACTCCTCTGCTGTCCTTGAGGTTTCTTTAGAGTTGGAGGGCGTTGCTCGGGTTTCTTGTGTCCGCCTGTTCAGACACACGTTTCAAGACAAGGCTGCTGCCTTTCGTGTCTCCTTATGAGATGGAACCAGCAGGGACAGAAGACCCAGGAAGAGTGGGTGGAAGCTTCTGCCTTCTGCTTTCCCCTCCTCCTCCTCCTCCTCCTCCTCCTCCTCCTCCTCCTCCTCCTCCTCCTCCTCCTCCTCCTCCTCCTCCTCCCAACAGTTATTCCTATTCTTACTGTTCATGACTTTCAATACCCAAAGGACTTGGTAAACTTCTAAAACTTTGTAAACTCCTCTGATTATGGTTTGAGCAGGGCTCTGTGTAGAGTAAGGCTGAGTTTCTCCGTTTACATCCCAAGCCTGTTAGGATCTGCAGGATGAGCTTTTGGTAAAGAGGAGGAGGAGAGAATACTTAGGCGGTATCCGCAAGCTTCAGAGCAAGAATTCAGGAGGAATCCTGCTCCAGCTTGGTCCCCCACATTTGTAACCAGAGACAGACGTATGAATGGACTCTCCTATTACATGAGCGGAAGACACAGTTGTACGTCAGCCCATAGGAATAACTTGCCTGAAGTAAAAGCACGATTTTCAAAGGTCTGGAGATTCCCTAGCACACTTTGCTCCTGAAACAGCAGTTGTAAGCATTCACAGCTTGTTTGTTTGTTTATTTGTTAGTTTATTTCCAGAATTTCTGCTGTCCATGGACAAATGCTTCATACATTAATTTGCTTTTGGTGATCGCATGAGTCCTGCTATTAAACCCAGAAATGCCATTAGGAAAAGGACTCTCAACTTTTAGCAATTTAGATTTGTTTTAATTAAAGGATCTAACATTTAGTTTAAGCAAAACACCTGCATGAACGCTCTTAACAACTCCTGTTTCCAGAAGTGTGAGCAGGGGAAGGGGGAAAGGCGGGCCGAGGAGATCCATTTCCAACCTTCACTGGCTCACCTGCTCATGATCTCCGCGGTCTCTTCTCTCCCTTGCGCTCTGCGATTCTTTGCAAAAAAATCCTTGATGGAAACAAATTGTGAGGACATGACGCTGAGTTCAGTAAGCAAAAGTAGCAGCAACAAGAGCTGGAAAAGCAACTGGAAAAGCAGCGGCGGCTCGTGCCGGACGCAGCCCTCTTCCAGGGAAAGAGGTCCGGTGTTCCTCCACGAGGCGCAAGAGGGTGTGTTCGGAGGACGCTCGCAAAGTAAAGTTGGAGCTGGACAGAAACTAGATCTGAACTCATTTTATTTAGAGTCCATTCATATTAGTTAGTAGGTCTACATTCCAGGTATCTAATACCTTCTTCCTTCTTCTGTTCAAAATTAAAATTTGCTTTTAAGAAAGCATGAGCTTTCATGAGCTGCCTAGGACAGGTGGGAAGCCCCTGGAAGCCCAAATGCTCTTTGGGGACTGGGTGAGCCTAAAGGTAAAGGTAAAGGTTCCCCCCGCACATTTGTGCAGTCGTGTCCGACTCTAGGGGCCGGTGCTCATCTCTGCTTGTTAGCCGGAGAGCCAGCGCTGTCCGAAGACGCTTCCACGGTCATGTGGCCGGCATGACGTGCGCGGAACGCTGTTACCTACCCACCGAAGTGGTACCTATTAATCTACTTGCATTTGCATGCTTTCGAATTGCTAGGTTGGCAAGAGCTGGGGCGAGTGCGGGAGCTCACTCCGTCACGCGGGACTAGGGATTCGAACCTCCTAACTTGCGATCTTCCGATCGACAAGCCTGGCGTCTTACCCGCTGAGCCACCACGCCCCCATGAGTGAGCCTACAGCAGCCCTAACGAAGAGCATTTGTTGATTATTATTGCTGAGGCGGATCAAGCAATTCACAGCCTGGAAAGCGATGCTGAGCGTGAAGGCCCGGTCTGCATGCTTTCTCACGGATGAAGAGCTGTGGGGGTTGAGTATGTCTTGCTGTGGCTGCCCCTCTGAAGGGCTTTGTTCCACTAATGGACCGACCACGCCTCCTTTCCAGGGCAACTCCAGGCGGTTCAGCATCTGTGCCAGTTCTACAGCACAGTTGTCCCGGATCCAGCGCAGTGTGTCCTCTACAACGAGTATCAGCTCACCTTGGTTAGGAAAATGTCCGATAAGGTCACGGAAGGACAGGTGCTAGAAACCATCAGCCAGCTCTATCTGTCTTTAGGGACAGAAAGGTAAGAACCGGAAATCCACGAGCTGCTTTCTTTCAGATGAACGGGGTTTTGTTACAAGGCCACTTTGTTCCCGGGCGGGATACAAAAGGACCCTTCTGCATGCAGAAGAGGCCGCCTCCCTCTCAACAAAAGGTTATTTTAGACCAAGGACAGGCACTCTTTTGAAGTCTGGGATTTAAGTTTCCATCGTCTGAGCCAGTTTACCCTCTTCTGGCCTGAGCACGGCTGGATGGGCGGTGTGTTTCAGCCC
This sequence comes from Charina bottae, assembly GCA_023362775.1. Lineage (NCBI taxonomy): Eukaryota > Metazoa > Chordata > Lepidosauria > Squamata > Charinaidae > Charina > Charina bottae. Next base: position 930,748 of record JALMGJ010000019.1, on the reverse strand, counting down.
TTCCCACAGCTGCTGCCGGATGCCTACATTCCCTCTAAGCGGGGCAGGCATTTCAGTCTTTTAAGTTCAGGGACTCACGCAAACAGCCTTCTGGAAGCAGAGCTAAGAAGACCAAGTTTCTGGTCCTGTAGGGAAGACCTTCGAGGAACGAGGCCCGCCACCTTCCTTCTGACTTTATGAGTTTCATGACCAGCAGAATTTCAACCCGTGAAACTTTTCTAGATCCCCTAGTGCTGAGAGCTCTGCGTGCTCCATTTTGTATCCCTGTGTGGTGCAGGAGCCATGCCAGAAAAAAATTCCACCAGCTCAGAGAGGTTTGTTGACTGCAGTTTTGCACGATGATCCCCAGCTTTGGTGTCTCCAAAACATTATGCTCCCCGGGCTGGTGTTGATGCTATTTCTATCAACAAGGGCTTCAGTGGTGGTTAGAATGATCACAATCTCCTAGAACAATTTAGTTAGTTTGATCACAATCTCCAAAACAGTTTCTAACTAGGAGTATGGTTTCCACAATTGATCAATAGATACCCAATTGTGTATCTGAATAAAAATATCTTCTTAAAATTTAAGATTGTGCTGTAGCTCCTTGAACTTCCTGAGGGTAAGATCTGCCTAACAGTCTGTCTACAGAGATTGTGGATCTCTGGGAGTTCCTCAGAAAAGCCTCTCGAGCGTGGTTTTGGTTTCACTGGCTTTTCTGCACATGGCAGAAGGTTGAACTAGAGCAGTGTTTCTCAACCTTGGCAACTTTAAGATGTGTGGACTTCAATTCCCAGAATTCTCCAGCCAGCATGGGTGGCTGGAGAATTCTGGGAGTTGAAGTCCAGATGTCTTAAAGTTGTCAAGGTTGAGAAACACTGAACTAGAGGATCCACAGTGTATCAAAGCAATCCGTTGGTTGGTCCTCAGAGGTTTTGAGGGTCAGCTGGGAAGTGTTTCTCCTCCTCCTCCTCCTTTTCCTTCTCCTTCTCCTTCAGGGCGTGCCGGTCCGCCCTGGACTATCTCAAGAGAAGCCTCGGGATATTCATCGACCTTCAAGCCAAAGATAAGGAAGCTCAGGCGTGGCTTCAGGCAGGAAAGATATATTATGCGCTGAGGGAGAATGAATTAGTCGATGTTTACATCCAGGTAAGAGGAATGATCCCGGAGACACTGAAGCTGGCTGCTTCTCCCTTGCTTAAACTCAAAAAAGAAAGATGCGATAGCAAATCTAGAAATACACATTTCAGATTCAGCATTTTTCAAATGTTACCAAATTGGTGGTTTAAATTAAGAGAAGAATATCTTTCAACAAGCTATACAAGTAGTCCTCACTTAGCGACAGATTCATTGAGCCACCATTCGCAGTTACGACAATGATGAAAAAATAACTTTGCCACCAATCCTCTCATTTATGACCTTCGCAGATCTGTAAAGCAAAGGAAAGCTGAAGTCAGATCATCAGCACAGTCCCGGTTTCACTTAGCGACCACTTTGCTTAATGACAAAGTTGCTGGTCCCAATTGTGGTTGCTAAATGAGGACTACCTATATAATAAATGTAAGATAACTTCCTGGAAATATATAATCATATAAAGTGCACGGAAATGTAACCAGTTTGCAGGAAAATCCTTTTTCTTCCCCCACCCCTATCCAGAAAGGAATGGTGAAATTATATCATCAAATCCACTTCAACAAGTTAGTTGTCCAACATCTTCCAATACTTATTTTGGCTACTCTCTTTCCCTATGAATTAAGTATCCATATATTTTGGATGTGTTGATAAATTCTAAACATTGGGGTGTAGCCAAAAATACCTTGTGATTTAAAGAAATGATATGGTATCATACTGGCATCCTGTGAATTTAAGAAAAAATGTAGTGATAATTTGACTGTATATATATAGTATATATAATTTTTATTAATAATTTTGATTATAATAATAAAATTTAATGCAAACTAAACTTAAAAAAAGAAAAAAGTGCAAGAAAAAAGAAAAAAGAGAAGAAAGAGAAAAATAAGAATACAATAAAGAGAAAAGAAATATATAAAGAAGTGACTTCCAACCTTCATCACAAGTATAAAGAAATTTAGTGACTCTTCACCCCCTCTAAGGTTGTTGTTGTTGTTTATTCGTTCAGTCGTTTCCGACTCTTCGTGACTTCATGGACCAGAGCTTCCTGTCGGCTGTCACTATCCCCAGCTCCCCCATGGTTGAGTCCGTCACCTCCAGAATACCATCCATCCATCTTGCCCTTGGTCGGCCCCTCTTCCTTTTGCCTTCCACTTTCCCTAGCATCAGCTTCTTCTCCAGGGTATCCTGTCTTCTCATTATGTGGCCAAAGTACTTCAGTTTTGCCTTGAAGATCATTCCCTCAAGTGAGCAGTCTGGCTTTATTTCCTGGAGTATGGACTGGTTTGATCTTCTTGCAGTCCAAGGCACTCTCAGAATTTTCCTCCAACACCACAGTTCAAAAGCATCTATCTTCCTTCGCTCAGCCTTCCTTATGGTCCAGCTCTCGCAGCCATAGGTTACTACAGGGAATACCATTGCTTTAACTATGTGGACCTTTGTTGTCAGTGTGATGTCTCTGCTCTTAACTATTTTATCAAGATTTGCCATTGCTCTCCTCCCAAGAAGTAGACGTCTTCTGATTTCCTGGCTGCAGTCAGCGTCTGCAGTAATCTTTGCGCCTAGAAATACAAAGTCTGTCACTGCCTCCACTTTTTCTCCCTCTATTTGCCAGTCATCAATCAAGCTCGTTGCCATAATCTTGGTTTTTTTGAGGTTTAACTGCAACCCAGCTTTTGCACTTTCTTCTTTCACCTTCGTCATAAGGCTCCTCAACTCCTCCTCGCTTTCAGCCATCAAAGTGGTATCATTTGCATATCTGAGATTGTTAATGTTTCTTCCAGCGATTTTAACTCCAGCCTTGGATTCCTCAAGCCCAGCATGTCGCATGATGTGTTCTGCGTACAGGTTGAATAGGTAGGGTGAGAGTATACAACCCTGCCGTACTCCTTTCCCAATCTTAAACCAGTCCGTTGTTCCATGCTCTGTTCTTACCGTTGCTACTTGGTCGTTATACAGATTCCTCAGGAGGCAGACAAGATGACTTGGTATCCCCATACCACCAAGAACTTGCCACAATTTGTTATGATCCACACAGTCAAAGGCTTTAGAATAGTCAATAAAACAGAAATAGATGTTTTTCTGAAATTCCCTGGCTTTCTCCATTATCCAGCGGATATTGGCAATTTGGTCTCTAGTTCCTCTGCCTTTTCTAAACCCAGCTTGTACATCTGGCAATTCTCGCTCCATGAATTGCTGGAGTCTACCCTGCAAGATCTTGAGCATTACCTTACTGGCATGTGAAATAAGTGCCACTGTTCGATAGTTTGAACATTCTTTAGTGCTTCCCTTTTTTGGTATGGGGATATAAGTTGATTTTTTCCAATCTGATGGCCATTCTTGTGTTTTCCAAATTTGCTGGCATATGGCATGCATCACCCTGACAGCATCATCTTGCAAGATTTTAAACAGTTCAGCTGGGATACCATCGTCTCCTGCTGCCTTGTTATTAGCAATGCTTCTTAAGGCCCATTCAACCTCACTCTTCAGGATGTCTGGCTCTAACTCACTGACCACACCGTCAAAGCTATCTCCAATATTATTATCCTTCCTATACAGATCTTCCGTGTATTCTTGCCACCTTTTCTTGATCTCTTCTGCTTCTGTTAGGTCCTTACCATCTTTGTTTTTGATCATACCCATTTTTGCCTGGAATTTACCTCCGATGTTTCTAATTTTCTGGAAGAGGTCTCTTGTCCTTCCTATTCTATTGTCTTCTTCCACTTCCGCACATTGCTTGTTTAAAAATAATTCCTTATCTCTTCTGGCTAACCTCTGGAATTTTGCATTTAATTGGGCATATCTCCCCCTATCACTGTTGCCTTTTGCTTTCCTTCTTTCTTGGGCTACTTCCAGTGTTTCAGCAGACAGCCATCTTGCCTTCTTGGTTTTCTTTTTCTTTGGGACATTTTTTGTTGCCGCCTCCTGAACAATGTTGCGAACTTCTGTCCATAGTTCTTCTGGGACCCTATCTACTAAATCTAGTCCCTTAAATCTATTCTTCACCTCCACTGCATATTCCTTAGGAATATTAGTGAGCTCATATCTAACTGATCTGTGGGTCTTCCCTATTCTCTTTAGTCTGATTCTAAATTGTGCAATAAGAAGTTCGTGATCTGAACTACAGTCAGCTCCAGGTCTTGTTTTTACCGACTGTATAGATGTCCGCCACCTTTGGCTGCAAAGGATGTAGTCAATCTGATTTCGGTGTCGACCATCTGGTGAAGTCCATGTATAAAGTCGTCTTTTAGGTTGTTGGAAGAGAGTGTTTGTTATGCACAGTGAGTTGTCTTGGCAAAATTCTATCAGCCTATGTCCTGCTTCATTTTGTTCTCCCAGACCATGCTTTCCTGTAATTCCAGGTGTTGTCTGGCTACCCACCTTAGCATTCCAGTCTCCTGTAATGAAAATAACATCTCTTTTTGGTGTATTATCTAGTAGGTGCTGCAGATCCTCATAGAACTGATCTACTTCTGCTTCTTCAGCATCTGTGGTTGGGGCGTATATTTGGATCACTGTGATGTTAAATGGCTTACCCTGAATTTGAATTGAGATCATTCTATCGTTTTTTGGATTGTATCCAAGCACTGCTTTAGCCACTTTATTATTAATTATGAAGGCTACTCCATTTCTTCTGTGGTCCTCTTGTCCACAGTAGTAGATCTGGTGGTCATCTGATGTGAAGTGGCCCATTCCAGTCCATTTCAGTTCTAAGCTCTAAGGTTACCAACATTTATCTCTTCATCCCATATCCCTTCTCTTATCTATAAACAAGTCCATAAAACATCATCTTTTCAGTCCTGGTGTCAGCAAAAAGTCCATAAAGGGTTGCCAGAGGTAACAACTTATCTTGTTTTAACCTTGATTAAATAAGCCAACTTTATATCCCTTCCTTTTATTTCTAACAGTCTTAATCTTTAGTTCATTCAAATATTGTCAAATAATTTGATTTCTCTTTATTTCTTCTTTGTCCCATCACACAGAGTTCTTCAAGGCTTTAACAAGCCTCTTTTGTAAACCCAATAGAAAAAAATTATCCAGGTCGCTCTCTTGGTTTGTCATTTGTATTTCCCTTTTAAATTTTAAAACCTCAGCCAGTTTCTTTTGTAGATCCAGCGAAATAGCCTTTTCTAAATCATTCACTTGGCCTGTCAGTTGTAAATGCACTTTCGATACCATCTCTATCTTGTCAGATAAAATTTGTTCTACATCTGACATTTCTTCAATAACATCTTTTGGACATAGTCTATCCACAGAAGCAGACATCATTTCTGACATTGTTGATATTGTGGCCACTAATTTCTGACTCCATTCTACAAACATATCCTTCAATATTTTCACTGTTAGAACGTTTTGCAACATTTTGCAGGTTTGTAAATCTTTCCTCTACCTAAAAACTTTAGTCCCCTCTAATGTCCAGTTTTTGAAATCATGAAATTGCTTATCTTTGTTTTGTCTTGTAAAAGCCAAAACAGAATCTATTTCCCATGAGAAGCTGTTTGTTCTTTATAATCTTATTGTAAAAGTTTCAATAATCCAATTGTAACTGGATCCTTAGTCCGTTTATAACTTTCTGAGATCAAAATATTATTTAGGTTTTTGCTGTTTATTTCAGCTTCTTTAAATTCTTAAGCTTATGATTAAAAAATTTTTTTCAATCAGCACTGAAGGCCAACTCACCCGGCGTTTTCAGACTTGTTGGTTTGAAGGTCTCCAATAGCTTAGAAGTAATTAATGAGCAATTTCCGAAAGTGATTAGAAGAGAGCTTTCCAAACTGTGTGTCACGACACAAAAGTGTGTCGCCACACACAGTCTGGTGTGTCGCCACACAACCCGGAAGCGCTGATCATCATCAGCGCTTCCGGGTTTTCCTGCGGCGACACACCAACGGCGGTGCGCAAAAACACGAAAGCGGCAGCAGCGCTTCCGGGTTGTTGCGCGCTGCCGCAATGGCAGCACTTCCAGGTTTTCCCACGGCAACACACCAACAGCGGTTGGTGTGTCGCCGCGGGAAAACTTTGGAAAGCCCTGGATTAGAAAGTGGGGTTTGCGAACTTTTTTTTTTTTTTTTTTTTTAATAAATTTTATTAAGTTTTACAATACATAATAAAATTTAAAGTAGAAAAAGAAATAGAAACAGAAATACAAAATAAGAAAAAGATAAAGAAAAAGTGAAGTCAAGAAATAATAAGCAAAGAAAATATAGAAAATAGATGTCCTCCAATCTATCTTTGAACTTAAAGTACAACAATTGATTTTAAATGTTAGTACAGCATACAGTATACAGGAACTTTTCTTTGTCATATGCCTTTTGATTTCTTTAATCCAATCTTCTAACCTTCATCTTACTGTCTCCCAATAATCCATCTTTGGCTTCCACTCCTTGAAGTAATAGTTAAATGTTGAATGTTCATTACTACATATTTATATCTTCAATAAAGACCAATTAGTATAACAAATAAAAGCCTTATTTACTTCTAATAAACTACAATATATTCTATTCATATTATGACTCATAACCTAACATGTTATGTAACTTAATACATAATTTAGCAATTCTTATAGTGTTCATACATATATATTTCTATAATTTAATTCTAAAATATATATATATCTCCATAAAAAAGGAATTCTTGAATCTCAATTATCCATCTGTAATTTCCATTCCTTGTAGTAGTGTCCATTTAAACTAAATGCATAATCTATCATATCACTTAACCTAATAGCTAATATATCAATTCTTATAATATTCATACAATACATATTGATATATATCATCCTGTAGTAACCATCATTCTAATTCCATCATATCATTATCTTCTCATAAATATATCTCTAAGGAAAACAATATTCTATAATATCAACTTGTGTTTGTATTTAGCATCTTACATTTAGAATATCACTTTTTATATATCCATACAGTTTCTCATAACAATTCAAGTCCATATTTTTTCATTAACCTTTATATCCATACAGTTTCTCATATCTTCTGTTTAGGTTATGCCAAAATCACAATACACTGTGGGAGATTCGCAATATACAGCCTGCTCTTTTCTATATCTCATATAGAATGTCAGAGCAACCTTCTCTCCCTTTCCACATATTTCACAACATCCATCCAACTGTGCACCCATATTTTCACTCTGTCTCCACTGCCACAACATATCTATACCAAGATTGTAGTGTAAAGCCTTCAGAATGTTCTTCTGAACTAATATACTCAAAATTTCCTCCTTCTGTTTCTCCTCCACTTGAAAAACATTTTTCCTTTCTGTCTCCGTTTCTGTTCTCTGTTCTTTCTCTCTATTTTGCAGAGTTACGAACAGTAATTCCAACGACCTTTGAATATTTGAAAAAACCTCAGTAATCTCTCTTCTGAGCTCCTCAGGTACAAGTTGGAAAGCCATCTTTCCTGTGTCCTTCAAATTAAAACAACAACCCTTCTAGTCAAAACAATAATCATGTAATCTGTCCATGGAATACTACCAGCAGAATCTATTAAGCAGAACGTCGTTGTTGTTGTTTTTTTTTTAAAGTCAAAAGAAAAAAGAAAGTTCCAATAATCCAAAATACAGGAGAGAATAATATTTTAAACAGTTTATAGAAGGAGAAATAAAAAATATATTCCAAATGAAGCAAAATCCAACCAGGGAGGATGTAAAAAAAAAGACGACAAGGAAAAAAACACGTTACCCTGTGTTTTTATTCTTCAAACTGCGAGCTTTCGTTCTTCAAGCTGCAAGCTGCTTAATCCAAACAAAGAGTTTCTCAAAAAATGAATAGTCATTTAGTTTATCAAGCGAAGAATTACAAACAGAGTCTCTTAAATCCCTCTAATACAAAAGAGAAGTAAAAAAAAAAATGCAGACGTTTCATTATGTTGCAAATATAGAGTCCATCAAACTTCCACCAGAATCAGTTATAGCAAAGAAAGCACAAAGTTAGCCAACATTTTCAACGAAGTCCAAAAAATAGATCTTAGATTTCAAAAATATTTTAATCTAAAAAAAACATTCCTAAAGTGATCTAAAAGCGGCTGGGCGCTCTTGTGTCTCTTCAAAGAGACTTGTTTCCCCTGCGAGAGCCTGATATATCTCGGCCATTGCCTTGCACTTACCCTGTTCCTTCCGCGGTGGAAAACTACAGAAAAAACAAGGGTAGGCAATCCCAATGGCCCCACGAGTAATCTTCTGGTCTCCCCTTCTCCAGGGGAAAAAAAACTTCAGTGGACCACAACTTCTGCAATCCACGCAAGCAAGGGAAATTCAGTCAGTTCTGAGAAATCTGACTGGTCGAGCTGGCAGCCAAGCCTGGAGTGGGGGGTTTGCGAACTTAGTGTCCTTTAAAAGTCTCCACTGCGGTTGTGAGCAAGATGGCTGATCTCGTCATCTCCTGGCGCTCAAACCCGCAGAAAACCGCTGTCCTGTGATATACTCATGGGGAGCAGCCACGTGGAGCACATGTGAGCAATCTCCCGTCCCCTCCTTATCCGGAGGGGTTCCAAGGGACCGGTCTATTCCCCAGTTCCTTGGTCTTTGCTGCAGTCGTCGGCTCCTCTTTCACAGAGCCGTCTTCAGTTCGCCATACCTGCCCCGGAAGTCCAGTGATAATACGAGTCTGAACCATAGGAGTTAATGTTCCATTTTTTCAATTAAATTCCCACAACAAGGTGATTATAAATACTTTTGTTAAATACAGCACAGTATTCTCTGCAGGTGGTCTAGTAAATAGCTATTTTGTTGCTGCTGTAATAACTGCATTTTGAGATCAAAAGATGCCAATCTGGCTGTTTTTAAAACAACCCTGCTTACAAGTTCTCTGCAGAAGATGGTATCATGATGCCATCTGAAATTTACTAAGTATACTTTTCTCAGGAGGGGCAACTGTCCTTGCAACTAATTATTTGTATATACAGTATATCTCGGCATTGTAGGTACTTTTCTGATAAATAAAAACATACACTTTCTAGCTATATATCCTTTTCACCAGTTTATATATAGTAGACCGTGTTCCTCTCATCAGAAGTGTCTACCACTCCTTTACATTTCATCCCTTTCCGTTGAAAAATGAAGCAGCTGCATATAAGTGTGGGTTTCTCGTGCCAGTCTATTAAAGGTAGAGATCTTATTTTGGATCAGGCTCTGCACGGACTCTAGTAGGCAATGTACCCGAGACCATCTCCCCTGGGGTGACTTTAGCATCTTCAAGGCATCACCGGGCCTTGGCGGACGGGGTGGAAAGCCTGGCTGTTATCTTGGATGATTCTAGAAGATCTACTACACCACCAAAGAGGAAGTTACCCCAGTTCTTATGCAAATGTAACGTGTGATGCTAGGAAGACGTGGCTAGCAGCAGTTCTAATTCCATAACGCCTATTCATAGGACACTGAAAAAAGAGGAGAGTGGATTAAAAATAGTTCTTAGTTGTGTAGCCTTGTCTGAAATGTTACTTTTTGTGTTGCTCAGCATGGCAGAATATGTCTTTCCTCCTAGGTTGCTTACAATGCTGCTCTGTGTACCCAGGATCCTAATTTAGAAATGGAAATGCTGGAAGCTTCAGGAGACATATTTTTCAATGGAGACTGGGAAAAGGAAAGAGCAGCACCCTTCTACAGGGTCCGTATTCTCTCGTCACCATCCCCACAGAACTCCCTTAGTAGGAGAGAGAAAGCTGGGGGGTATCTTTGTGACCTCACACTTTGTAAGATGGCCTTTTTTGTTCTTGTTCTTGCTCTTGTTTCAGGACAAGGCTCTACCGCTTGCTATGAAAGCTAAAAACAGCAGCGCTGAACTTCGTCTCTTCAACAAATTGGTTGGGCTGTTCTTAGCCTTACAGAAGTACGATGAGTGTCTGGGATACGCCCAGACGTCGTTAATGCTCAGTGTCAATTTAGGTAAACTGTCTAGCGCATTTCTAACCCCCCACCCTAAACAGCCCCACCGCATGTCCCAGGGTGGACCGCACTTGGAGCAACATCTGGAGGGCCACAGTTGCTTGAGGCTTCTAAAACTGTTCGACAGCTAGAATTCTGCCAAGCATGCAAATCCCAGTCCAAACTACTCTGGAAAATCATTCTGCACGTCATTCTCAGAAATACTGTGTAGAAGAAAACGTGGTGGCCACCCCCTAGGAATGTTAATGAAGTTTAATGCAGTATCAAAGCACGGTATGTGAGCCCAAGCAAAGAGCCAAATTCTGCATTAAGGAGAGATTAAAGTTCTCCCGGTGGCATGTTTTCCGGCCTGCTGCTCACTCCCAAACGTGATGAATCAGGGCCACGTCCTTGGTATGCTCCCCCAAAGGCACCTACCGTCCGCCGTCCTCCTTTCTTTCACGGCGGCTCTTTCTGTGCTTCCTTCACTAGGAGATCAGTTAAGCGAACGAGTGGCCTATCACCGCCTGGCGGTCATCCACCATCACTTGGGGCAGTGTGAACTCGCAGAGCATTTCTTCCTAAAAGCAGTTTCCCTGTGTCCCTCCCCTCTCGAGTTCGACGAGGAAGCCCTCTATTACGTCAAAGTGTACCTTCTCCTGGGAGACATCACCTTCTATGATCTGAAGGTAAGACCGTCCGGTGGAATTAAAACCTGAAGGCGGGAAATCCGTTTTGCTTCGCCTGGATTTGGAATGTCTACTTAGGGAAGGAGACCCAGGAATAGAACAGAAGAAGAAGCTGGGTTGGTCTCAAATAACCCAGGTTAAGTGTGGCTTTTGTCGTGGTTTGCACAAAATAAATTGGGTCGTCTTACCAGAAAGGCAGAGATCAACAACGCGAAGCTCACCAGAGGTTGGTCTACAGCTGCCATCGTCTACAACCACTGGCCTGGCTGATTTGGAGGACTTGGGCCGTGGTTTTTTCCCGATGATTTCACCTCCCCCAGTGACTGCTGCCTCTTTCTTCCCCCAGGCATTGGCCCCTTCCTCTTTTGAAGAACTTGGGTGTTGTCAGGGACAGCAAGGGGGCAGAAAGGGTGGGGCGTAAACAAGCCACAGCTTTCAATCTACAGTCTCCTGCAAGCAATTCAAAGGTGCAAAATGTGTTTGTGGAAAGAAAAGGCTCCTAATTTTAGATGAGGGAATGTGCAACCCCATTACACCGATGCTTGTTCTTGCACGCCTCTCTTTCACACGCACACGCCGCTCCTTCGCCTTCTGCCTCCTTAGCTGTTCTCTGCAGGCTCACGAAGCTTCCTGCTTGGGAAGCCAGGGCTGGGAGGAAGCCTGGCCTGTTGCCACCTCCTGTCTTCCCAGACAGGAGCCCACTGCAGAGTCTAGACGCAGGAAGAAAGCAGTGGGAAGACAGGAAGGAAGTGGTGGACAGTCCCGAAGAGCCAGGATGGCTGGAGTGACAAAAGGCGGGCGGACGAGGGGCAAGCCCAGGGGAATCAGGTGGGGGCTTCGATCATGGAGGAGGCGGCTGGAGGAGGAGGAGGCGGCAGAAACCGCCCGCCGCCTGCACCCTTCCTGGCAGAGGGCAGGGTGGGAGGGCGGGATGGCAGCAAAAGCCACTCTGGCCTTTCTGGAGACATTGGCCCAACCTGAGGCTTGCCACCATTGCCAAACCTCAGCGGCAGAGTGGGAGGGAGGCTGTGGGTGTTAAAGCCAAAACAACGTTGAGGTTGGGGTTATGGGGATATGTTGGTGCTTTGTCACCTTCCCAAGCGCAAATGGGCAAGGATGCATGGTCCCTAAAGAATCCGAAAGTCTTTTCTGCCACGACGGCAGTCTTCTACTGGCTTCAGGTTTTCAGAGTTGGGTACGATTCAGAGAGCAGAGCCAGGAGCAGGAAGAGCAGAGACGTGGCTCGGGGATCGCAAGGCTTGATGACTCTCGCCAGCGGCCCTCGCTATTTTCCGACACTTCTACTTACCATCCAGCCTGTTTCCATTTTTTTAAAAAAGTAATAACAATCCCTCTATTGCTTCTATTTTTCAGGATCCTTTTGATGCCGCAGGATACTATAATCTGGCCCTGGCTGCTGCCATGGACTTGGGGAACAAGAAGGCGCAACTGAAGATTTACACAAGACTGGCCATAATTTACCACAATTTCCTTGTTGACCGAGAGATGTCTCTCTTCTTCTATCAAAAAGCAAGAGCTTTTGCCACGGAGCTCAACATTTGCAGGATAAACCTCTCTCCAGATCAGGCTCCGAGGAAGGCGACCTGGGCTCCCAGGAGGAAGGCCCTGTGAGGCGCTCTTGAGGGCATTTCCTGGCGTTTGGCGAGGTGCGCAGGGACAGCCGGCCTCTTCCGGCGCCGAGAACAAGAGCTTCCATTCCAGCGGCGGCAGCGGCAGCAGCAGCACTGGGGGTCGGCTTCTCCCTCACCCCCACCCCCCAAAAAACAAGGGCAAAGTTGAGAAAGAGCATCAGGGACAATCTCAGGAGGAGCTAGCTATGAAACCACCGAATGGTTGAAGACAGAAAGCCTGAATGTCCAAATGAAAGAATTAATGGAGAATAATAAGTATGCGAAAAATAATAAATATGCTAGCTGAAGCTTAAATTTTTCTCATGCTGCAATTTTAATATATTCCCAGATTTGTTTGGAACGGTGTTTTCAGCTCTGTTATGAATAGGTTACCTGGGGCCGCAACTGATGGGTCTTCGAGTGAAAGAAGTTCCTCAGAAGCGTTATCTTGTCTATGGCTCCTAGCAGCGCTGCCAGCCTGCAGGCGAATCAGGGGCACGTGAGGCTTCTGCCTGCGACCAGCAGCCCAACTGCTACAGCTTCACCGGCTTTAATGTTTGGTAGGAAGGGTCTCAGGGTCCCATTTTCAGTGTTTCAGATTTGGTCTCTTTCTATAAATTCTCCACAAGCCATCCACAATCAGAGATAAGGCTGGCTCCTGAGCCTCATCTCCGACTGGCTTCTTTATTACTTCAAACGTTTACTTTTTGAATGCATATGGAAAACTAGCCATTACCACGGGGAGCTCATTAAAAAAAAAAAGATATAGTTAAGGAAATTAGACCAAGTTGCTTAAATGTCTCTTCTCATTCTCTGTTCTTAGGGTCCTGGTTTTAAAGTCACAGGGGTCATGGGTTATTAGCACCTTAATTTAACGAAATAGGTTTCTAGAGGGGGTCGTTCCTCTTTGATTTGGCTTGCAGATACTGATGAGCAAGATAGATACAGAATTAGCAATTGCATACCTAGTTTTAAAAAAATTGTCACTGAGACTGTCCCCCAAGGTGCAAGCCAGACACCCAGCAATTGGAGGAGACAAAAGAACCGAGGCCATCCTGGGCCGGCCCCCCTTTACACTAGGTGTAGTTTTGAGAGAAGCCCTGTGTAACCCTTTAGGACCCACCACCGGGTCTTTGGTAGCAGAATAAGGTCATAATTACTGATAGGATCCAACATGGAGCCTGCTCTGTTCCAGGAGATCACCCCGATCTTCTGCTTTGCTGCTCAGCAGCCATTCATCCCGTTTCGAGTTCAGCTTCTCCTTCTGGTGTCAGGCTCTTTTTTTTACAGGTGGGATTGGGGGTAGAGAATTAACATCCGGTGGGGCCTCCGGTTACAGCCTGAGGATTTCACTAGCACCACCAGAGAGAGGGGTCTTATCAAGATCTATTCAACATCCTTTCCAGCCTCTTGCCTCAGTGAGAGGGACTGTAGTACGGTTTGGTCTTCAGGAGGTGATGTCCTGAAGGATCAAGAGATTTGGACCTTGGGCTAGTCTTCAAGGGTTTAGCTGTGTGAGAAAGAGAAGTTAAAATGTGCTTGAGCCCATCCAGGCCATTCAAGAGAATTTGACAAGGCGTGAATGAGTAAATTGGGTGCCTTCCAGTACATTCCCTTTATAGCAACTGTCCCTGTCTGTTTTAGGATTATCCTTAGCTGCTCCTCAGTGTAACTGAGCCAGTTACGACAGATTCTTTCTGTTGGAGTAGAACAAGTATCTTTTCATCCTGGAATAAATCTGACAGGAATTTCCTCAACCCAAATAGCACAGAAGGAATTGAAGGTCAATGAAAGAAATACGTACAGTTCTTTGCATACAAGGCGACCTCTCTCTTGCTCAGGCTGACACGGTGAACAGAGCAGCAAATTTGTGGAAAGGGCAGGGGGTCTCCAAGGAATCTACGCTCCCCTCATTTGGGGCAATCTACTGTGCAGTCTGGGTGCCTTGCAACTGGAATGGGCTATCCTGCACGGCTGGATAAAATACCGAGCAATGTGCAAAATGGAGAAGATGAAGATAAATTGAAGAAAGATCATAAATCTGCTTGAATGGAGAAGAGGAGTTCCTCAAGGATGCCACTTGGAGGTCATCAGAACGTGTCCTGGGGTGTTGAAAGGTTTTGCTGTAGGGTTGGGTTTTTGCCTTTCTTGTGCCCGATGTGTGTCCATTTGTCCTGTGGCACCAAGTTATGCCAGTTTGTCCTAGGTAAAGACCGCCAGTTTGGTGTCGTCGTTAAGGCACCAGGCTCGAAACCGGGAAACTGTGGGTTCTAGTCCTGCCTTGGGCACAAAGCCAGCGGGGTGACCTTGGGCCAGACACGTTCTCTCAGGCCTAGGAAGGAGCAGGCAAGGGCAACCCACTTCTGAAATCTTGCCAAGAAAACTACAGGGAGTCAACACTGTCTTGAAGGTACCCCCCCCCCCAGGTAAAGCGCTGGTACGGAGGGCCTAGACCCCATGGGGGGTTGAGCAAACACACGTTCCCCTGATGTCTTGACCTGAGGCTTCAAAGGGAACCTCCACGTAAAAACACGAACACGTCAAACGAAAGAGAACTTTATTGATTATTATTGTTATTTATGGTTTTGATTGATTTTAAACTTCTTATTGTGAACCGCCCAGGGTCCCTCCTTGTGGGGGAGATGGGCGGGATATAAATGTGACAAATAAAAAAAATAAAAATAAACTTGTAGATGTCAGCCTTTCGAGGTAGCCCGAAGTCATGAATACTGAAACTACTTTTATTACAGGGTTACAGTACAGAATCTTTGCAAGTCTGAATGCCTTTATCTTCAAGGGAACTAGGGAGGGTCAAGCCTGAGAGGCTTTCTCAAATTACATTCCTGCTTTGGGAGGAGATTTCTCTTATCTGCGGCTCTTCCTCCTCTTCCCCACCCCAAGGTCACTCCCACATCCCATTACGGTATGTTTTCAGTTATATCAACATTGGATGCATATAATTCAGCTGGGGAAACTATTTGCCTATTTTTCCACAGGAAACTTTCTATGTCACTATCCTTCTATAAAATTAATTAGTAATACAAGACAGGAGCCTAGTACAAGTAGAATTGGACAGGTGGATTTAACATGGTAGCATACTGAAAAGCACCTAAATTTAGAAGACAATTCATAGCCACACTGAAGCCTTGTGCCCACAGAAGCACGCTATTAGATGTTCAAGAGAATAATGAGTTGAATGTGTTGAGCACATTTAGTGCTTGAATTATTTCAGCTTCACTTTTAGAGAAGGCAAAGGTACACTGGCGAAACACACCAGATACATCCCAGCAAAACGTCCAGGATGGAGCAGAGCATCTGGCAGGGTAGGGGCATCTGCGAGTGTGTGTGTGTGTGTGTCTAAAAGGTCGTCTTGGCAGCCGCAACCGTGTGATCGAAGCCTCACCCTTTTTTAGCATGCATTGTAAAAGAGGGTGGGGCTTTGATCGCATAGTTGCAGCCATCGGCTGGACTTCTTTGACCCCCTGCGGGCACCCCTGGTGGGGCGGGGAAAGGAGGGGGCCTGTTGCTTCTGCCCGCTGAGGCCGTGGCGGCTGGTGGCGCCCCCTCCCCGATGCCCATTCTGCAGGCCAGAGCTGGGGAGGGAACGTGCTGGTGATGGGTGGGGAAACCGATCGTGTCAGCCAGGACCCTCGGGTGTTCTGGCAGCACACAATCCAATCCTGAGTCTTTACTGAGACTGAGTAGTTTGAAAGTCACGCGGTTCATTTCCAGAAACCCTTTTCTCCATCAAGTAATGCATCTGCGCAGAGTCGTTTTCTGGATAGTTGTGCGGTGAGGAGGCCCCTTAGACACCCCCCCCCCACAGCTGAGCTTTGGGCAAATATGGGGACATGGTGCTGATGGCATTATGGAGGGGGGGGGGGAAATACCACAGGCTCCAGAATCCAACACACACACACCCTTCTGCAGACTGAAGGGTTCGTGACTCACTATTTGGTTATTCAGCGCTAAGATATGATGGAACCCTGCCCTCCAACCCCAAAAGCCGGGGGGGGGGGGGCGAGCCAGAATTAGGCAGAGGGAGAGATCTGGAGCACCAGTGGGGTGAGCCGCTGGTTCTAAGCGATGATCATTTGATCTGGTCAACGAAGCTGCCAAGCGTGAGGGAGGTTCTCTTACAGCTGTGTGTGTGTGCCGTGAAGGGAGACAATTGCTTCGCAAAGACAGAGATGGTGGAGGGTTCTTTACTACGGACGAGTGTACTTACAGGAATTAATGAAAAAACAGAACTATTTACAGCAGTTTCCAAACTTCCCGGCTTCCAACTTCCTGTACCCCTCTCCCAGGGCTATTCGCAAGCAACCACCCGCAGAAGCACCTTGGATAGCTACCCACTCCCCCTTAGCTTTTCAGTGGGGAGGGGGGAGGAAAATTGGCTGCATTACTTTGGAGCAGCTTTCTCAACTTTTGACCCTGGAGGAGCCCTTGAAATATTTCTCAGGCCTCGGGGAACCCCTGCCCAGTCGGGCTCCAATATAGGCCCCAAGTTAGAAAACTATTGTATTTGTTTCATGGGTAGGCCTGCATATATGCATTCACAGCGTTCTTAAACTGAAAATAAAGAATGGAACTTACCACTTTAATGTGAAGTTGCCAGGATTTGAAATATTTTTTTTAAATAAACCGTGATCTCCCAGGGAACCCCTAGTGACCTCTTGCGGAACCCGAGGGCGCCACGGGACCCTGGAGCGTCGAGAGCCTCGCCAGCCGTCCCCCTGCATAGACGGCACCCGATGCGCCTCCCTCGGGGTCTCCTGCCCAGCCTTCCTAGTTGCTGACAACCGTCCCCCTCCATCCCGCCTGCCTTGGGTTCGGGGTGCAGCCCGTCCCTCCGCCAGGGCCTTCGCTTCTCTGCTCCCAGGGAAGTCTGCAGCCCACATCTTCCCCTCTCGCCCCTCTGGGAGGGAACCGGCACCTACCCCAGTGCCCTCCCAGCAATGCCCCTCTCCAGCTGCCAACTGCCGCAGTCTCTCCAGAGGCCCTTACGGCCTCGATGCCTCAAAGCCACACGGGCTCAAAGGGGGCAACGCCTCTCTCCATCTTTCTCCTCTCCCCCAGCCACCACGGAGGTGGTCCTGCTCCCCCAAGGCTTGAGCCCGAGTGCCTCTGTACTAGGCCTGGCCCCTGGCAATGCCGCCTCCATCTGCCCCGCCGCCCAAGCCAGGAGTCCGTGTTTCTGTCGTGGCTCCCGCAGCACAATACGGGACGGCCTCCTGTGAGGACCCCCCAAAACGTGTTGAGGGCCAAATTGCTTCCGGGGGGCTTTGGCGGTCGAGGCCTGCCCGGCTGGCAACAGTGGGTGGCGATTGGGGAGGCCCTGCGAGGTTGGCAGCGATGGTCATTGGTGAATTAAGTGTTCACTGCAGTACGTCCTTCAGTTCTCACCACGAGCTTTGTCATGTCATTGCTGCAGATGTTTTTCCTTTAGACCTTACCGTGGGTGTTTCACTGTTATGTGTTTGTTGTACCAGACAGTTTGATTTTCTGTTTGTAAGCTGCTGTGAATTTGGATGGACGTACCAAACAAACAAATGAACGCTGTAATTTCCTTTTATTATTCGGTGCAGACCTACATGGCAACGAAAAGCTGAGGCAACCAGACCGGGACGGCAGGATTTAACCTTATGGGTAGCGGGAGCCGGAATCCAAATCAAGCGGATGCAGACCCAGCCCATAATATATCCCAGCTGAGCAAACAGATTTGCTCAGATACTTATTCAGGACTGGGCAGGAACCCTGTGGTTCCATAAGGCATAAAAACAGAAACCGTTCCCTTTCCTACACTGATTCAAAGCAGGGTTAAGGTCAGGGACGGTTCCTGATCTTGGTCCTAGCTAGAAAGGAGAACCTGGGTCTCAGAAAAGAAAGGTGATTAAGGGTTGACGGGGCCTGGGGCCTCTGACTGGAGGTAACAGAAAGGGCGTTGGGTGGACTTGCAGAGCTGGGAAAGCCTCCCACATCTCACTGGCGAGAGAGGGAGGACGGACGATGACCCTGATGGAGATACGCAAGATCCATCAGCGCCTTCCTCCCCCTCTGCCGGCGGCGTCCTCTTCCTTACCACAGTCTTCCAGGCACATAGCAGGCGGGATGTCAGAAAGAGGATACATTCAAAGCTCTCCCCCCAGCGTTGGTTATCCTAAAACCTTACTAAAATGAACAGCATGTGGAGTATTATGGAAAGAAAAAGGCCTTCCAGATTGGCAGCTAGGAGGAATTGAAGCATACCTGCCCTGTGCGCTACAGGATTGGGAGGTCTGCCACTTATTTTATTCCCTTCAATCTTCCCTTCAAGGTTGTATTAATCATGTGGACCAAATGCAAGTATTTAAATTGGCACCTAAGGAAAAAGCAGCTGGCTTTCAACACGGACATTAACTTAGGGACAGAAAGCTATTTTAACAGAGTTAACAGATTATTGTTCGAGAAGCATTTGGATTTTAATCTTCAGGCACCCTGAACGGACAGAGAGGGGAAGTTCAACCATCCTGAAAGCAGATGAGAAGCAGGTTTAAGGACCTTCCACTGGTAGGCGCTGCGGTGCCCGGCTGCTTGTTCAAAGCTTCAGTGTCTCCTTTCAGGAACACCTCCTCCATTTCACATGATCCTTTCCCTCGCATGATCCCGATTAAGGTTAATTAGGCAGCTCCTTAGTAGGCAGTTCTGACGTTCTTTTCCGTTTACATCCTGGACCTCAACTTACCGATGACAGGTTTATTGTTACAAAATTCTGGCCACCAGGATGGTCTTTCCAATGTCTTTGGGCCTTGAAGAACTGCACCCCACAGGTTTTTATATAGCTGGAAAAACGTAATGAAAAACAAGAGAAGTTTCAGTCAAAGCAGTAGGTTTCAACGTTTTTGAAGAGTCTCTGCTGAGTACATTGCCCCTTGCCCTAAACAGTAAATGATCAAATTAAACCAACCCACCCACCCACCCAGTGTCTACTCTTAATCCAGATCTGCAATGTGGACTGGCTTCTTTCCGGGGGGAATCTCAAAAAAAGAAATCTGGCAAATACGTCATATGAAAAGGTGTGGCTGCCAGAATTCTTTTTTCACTGCAGTTATTGAAAGTAAAAATGTTCTTCTGAATCCAGTTCTTTGTGGGCTGTTCATCTCCACTCATGTCCTTTTCTTAAAAAGGAAGCAAAACAAACAAAAATTGGGGACCCTATCAGATTTCTCATATATCCCATCAGACCCTCCCACTCCTGAAAATTTCATCTCACTTTGCAGTGTCCCAACCCATCAGCTGAGCAACAACTGCTGGACAAAATAAAAAAATATTGTTTGAAAATAATGTTTGAAAATGACATTAGAAGAGTTACGCTAAATTGGAACTGGAATCTAATGTGCAAGTATTAGAATATTATCACTTCTGTATATTGTACCAAAAAAAGCAAGAAGCACATTATGACCCTTTATCATTTTATAGATATGATGTTATCTTTAAAAAGTTACGTAATTATTACGTAATTTGGTTGATGGATTTAATGTTTGTGAGATGCCGCAATCCAGGTAGATTCTATAAAACAGTTGATTTTTATGGGTTGATTCTGAGTCGCTGGGAGTCGGGTGGCACAAACGTTTAATAATAAACCCAGGCCAACGCCGAAGCCTGCTGGGTTTAGCTTGCTTCTTGAGAGCAAGGCGGCTTGGAGCCCCTGGCGCTTTCGGGAGGGAGGGAGGGAGGCGCTTCAGAAGGTGGGGCTACCGCCCGCCAAGGGGGCCCCTCTGCGGCCCGCCCGCTCTGGGCCCCTTGAGTCCCTCATCAGCCCCTCCCCGGAGGCCCATCTTGGTGAGTGTTTCCTGATACAACCCGGTGCTGCACCGCAGAGGAGGAGGACCACCTTTACGTAAAGGCCGTGGCCGGCACCGCCATCTGTCGAGGGTGGGGGACTGCTCAATTCCCTGGGAGGCAACATTTCCAAAAAGCAACTTTTTTTTTGTTTGCTTCTGAGCCCTTTTGCCACAATAGAGTGGCCCAGCCTCAAGTATCAGAGATTGGGATCCAATCCTGAAGTTCTGGGATGCAATTCAGAAAACAAGACCATGTCAGAAGACGACTCAAGGCGGGCGAGGCCCCGGTTACCTCTCCGTCGGCCTTGCCAATTGGTGAACTGAGAACAAAGTCAGGGGGAGCGATAACGTCCACCAGAGCCACCGCCTCGTCCTTCAGCTGGGGAAGAGAGGGGAAGGGGAAAGAAGAGAAATCGGGCATTGCGCTGAGGAGTCCATGACGGCAGCAACCTTAGAATAGCAGCGTGATTGACCGGGCAAACGCCTACCCGGCCTCAGGTTTCAAGCTGTGGCCATACCTGCTTTATTTCACAGAACTCCGTTACCAAAGTTTAGCTTCATCCTTTCATGAACGACACAAGGGTAGTAAAATCCGACAGGGATGGCAAACAGCTCCAAAGGGTCTCTCCAAAGTGGTTAAAGGAGCCTGAGATGGGAGAATGCAGCCGAGGCTAGAAGGGCGGGAAGTGACTCATCCCGGCTGGAAGAACCCAAACCTCCCCCTTTGCTCAAGGCAGCTGAGCTGGGCAGGGCAGGGTGTGGAAAGAGAGGACAGAGCTTGGGGTCCCGCACTGAAGCTAAGCACGGGGAGGTTCAGGATGCGAAAAATGGGTTGTCAACCTAACACCCGTGCTCTTAAAAATCCACTGAAACCTGACAGGATTGACAAACTTTTGAGAGGTCAGTAACCTCAGTCAAGATTCCAATCAAGATTTAGTGTGAAAATGCTGAAGCTTTGTTGAGCTGGTACTTGTTAATTCCAAAATAGAATAAATCAAATAATACAATACAGTAAATCATAAAGTAGGACCTGGAGCCCAATTCAATACCTGAAAAAGTCAGCGTATTCCCTCCCAAATCAGGTGACCTTCACAGTTTTAAATCTACCATCTTTCAGACAGGAGGCCCTTTATCTCTGTACGCATCACTTCCGATAATATTTGCAGCTTTCAAAAATCAACCACAGCTCGGGCAAGATCCTTCTGACAGAGCCGTAGCGCAAGCGAAGGCCAAGGGAAAAAGAACCCCAAATCTTTTGTATAAATGCACGTTTATTTGGACAGCCCAGGAATACAAACTGTGTGGAAGATCTCCAATACTGCATTATGTAAGAGGGTAGAACCTTGGGCAAAACGGGGAGAGAAAAAGAATGCCCAAAATACATATTCAGGTTGTATCTGCAGTCAGTTTCCGTTTTAAAGGGAGTGTGAAGGACTCTTGCAACATTCCTGGGAGGAAAGAAAACCATGCCGTGTCCAATTGCTGGGCTATAACTCCAGCTGTAAAGCCAGCTGTTTCTGTTCTGGGGTGAGAACTGAAGAGATACCCAGACAGTTTTCTATCAACCGAGCTGAGGAGGAAAGAGGCAAGTCTGTCTGTGGGGCGGAGTTCCCTGCTGTACCGGGGCGGGAGGGGGCAGGACAGGGTTCCTCGAGAGGAAGGAGCCTCCGCCACACGTGGTGGATTACTCCCCCTTGACCTTGACCCATGGCCCCCACCGGCCAAAATTGGTCTAGATCTTCATTCTAATAGGTTCGTTATTGTGCTGCTTCTGCAAATTTGATAAGTAAATCCCCTACATCCTTATCCAGATGTTTGAGCTTAAAGTTTATATTACAAAGTATTAGGTCCATACCTTTGAACAAAGTTCTAGAATGGAATCTTGTATCCATTTACCGGCATTTTCACCTGAAATGTAGCCACCTGAAATATATTTACAGCGGTAACAAATTCAGAATGAAACAGTTCATTCACACTGAAGCACACTTGAGATTCAAGTTCCGGTTAGATAGATGCAGAAATAACTTCTGAAGTAAACAGAAGGTGCCGTGCTGACGATTAAACGCTCTGGTGCTCTGAATCCAGGATGTCCCAGACTGCAGCGCGGGGAAAGGAGCCCCCGTGAATTCAGCAGGGTTGGTCCATTCCTGCCCGGGGTGCCTAGCTAGGGAGCAGCCTCCCTCGAGTCGCTCTGGGCATTCACGCTTTCAAGGGGCGCCCGACTCCAAGCAGGCTGTCCCAGGAGACCGGCCTCTCCGAAATAGCAAAGCTGTTGGCAGGATCGTTTCTGCCTCCCCACCCGTTTTGGGAAAGGCAGCCGAAGCTCAGCCTCCGAATGCCCGTTTGCCCCACGCAGGGAGGTTGTGGGGGGGAAGGCAGGAGGCGGGAGTCCCGCGTCTGTTTGCTGCCTCGAGCTGACCAACAGACATATACTGGTCAGCTCCTCTCAAAGACCGGACACTCCTCCCTCTTGATTCCCCCCCCCCACAATAAAAGGTGGGATAAAAATCTAATAATGATCATGATCATGATCATCACCACGCTTCCCTGTAGGGAGAGAGGACCAAGTACCCAGCTTCTAGGGAAGCTAAGCGGGGCCCGGAGCGAAGGAGACAAGATTTGGGGAGCAGAAGTGGCACTCTTTGGGCTAACGACGAAGGAGGTCCGGAGGACGACAACAACCAGGCCTCCTAACTTTAAAAGGTCCGGATTTATGGCAATGGGAGAGTCAAGCGATACCGGGGGGGGGGGGCAGAATGGCCCCCTAGCCACAAGAGTGTTTCTCCAAATTGAGCAGTACGCCCTATGGCTTTGGGAAATGGGCCTTGGCAGCAAAGGCTCCTCGGCTGAGCCAAAAATTCTGCCAGGTCTTTTGAATTTGTGGACATTCCTTTGAGAGGCACCATCCTAAAGCGTGGGCGCTCCCACCCGTCTCACCAAACGGCCTCGAATGCTCTCTGGGACGGCCGGGGGGCGGACCAACCTGGGAAGCAGCCAGGCTCGACAGCAACAGCAGCCTTTCCCCGGGGTAAGGAAGTGTCTGAAGAGGGCTCCCGGAGCTTCCGTCCAACCGTCGCCAGTGTCGTTTGGCCAGGTCTCTGACAGAACTTTCTTCTCTCGGGCAAAAAGCGACCCAGAGACCTTGCCACCCAGGAGAAAGCAGGTCTGCCAGCCGCTCTTCCCAGGCTGAGGGCAGGAGCTAACCCGGCTCAGAAGCGTCTCCCGTGCGTGGAGGACAACCGTTACCGTATAATTCAGAAAAGGGTGAAGAGGAAACGCCCCTGCATGGGAGGCGATGTGGAAAAGGCGCCTCGGAGCGCAGGGGGCCTGAACGGGCAGGTCCAAGAGGCAGCTTCCTCTCTTCCCACAATCACACGGCTGCCCCCCTCGCAACAACTTGAGGGCCCGGAATCCAAAGCGCTGCAGGCCCCCCTCGTTAATAGCCTGCCGAGGGGGAGGGAATCCCAGGCCGACCGAGGAGCCCCTCCTAGCCGTTAAATCCTGAGCGTTCAGAAGCAGGGCCAGGCCACCCGCGCAAGGAGCAGGCCAACCTGCCGGTTTTACCTAGAGCTCAATTTGGCCACGATTCTACTCAGGCACCCTATCAATAGGTTAAGTGGCAGAATGGAAGATTTAAAGTTTACGCTAAGTTATATGTTTAGAAGAGGAGTCATGACTAAGACTAAAAGGCAAAGGCACAGGGGCTGAAACGGTAAGCGTGAAATGTATTTTAGGTTGGCCAGTAGATGGCGCAACTGGGCACCTTAATTTCTAAGCGGGCTGGCGGGCAAGATGGATTCTAAGTGCTTCGTGACAAACATCTATGGGTCACAGAGTCCCTAAGGAGACCAAAAGCCCATCTCACCTTGGTAGAGCGTCGCCGCATGCTTGTTCAAAGACCACGCTCCGTAGAGTGAACAAATAAGCTTCAGTGCCGGCTGAAGGCTGACCGGTGTGCTGGGACTGTGCACGTAGCTGTGGTATCTTTGTAAAACGGTGTGTTCAATGAAGGCTACAGCTAAAGAACGACAGTAGTACACCTGCGAAAAAAGGGAAAGCCCCGATCAGAATGACAATGTAATAGCAGAGCTACAAGTATACCGAACCGCGTCGTCTTTAATCGTATTCTAGAACCGCCATGTGTCCTTGGAAATACTTCGCTGACACGCATGAACATAATCTGCAGGATTTACTGCCAGCAGACGTGGCGACGGGCACCTTCCAGATCATTTCCAAAGCGGACTGGACAAGGTCACGGAAGATCGCCGGGTGATCCGCAATTGCTGCTCTGAATCACTATTTACAACGGCCTGGCTCTCAGGTGGCATCTTTGATCAGGCTAGAAACCAGGGGGCTGTGAGTTCCAGTCCTGCCTTGGGCACAAAGCCAGCGGGGTGACCTTGGGCCAGTCGTTTTCTCTCGGCCCTAGGAAGCAGGCAAGGGCAAACCACTTCCGAAACCTTGTCAAGAAAACTGAGTAAGGGTCAACACTGACTCGGAGCTACCCTCCTCCTGCCTACACTGGCAAGTTTCCTGTCTGCTCCGGGACACCCTTGAGGTGCTCCAGACAGGCCCTTCCTTCCGTCCTTCGTACGGCGCCAAGTGCGAGCCAGAGGGGCGGAAGTCACGGTTCAGAGAAGTCACTCTGTTCTTCAACCATATTCCCAAAATTTGGAACTAACTGATTTATTAATTTTGGATAAATTGTACCTGGTTGTTGTAAAGATGATAATGTACTCCTGGAAAGATGTTTGTGTAACCAATTCTGTCAACTCCTAGCCTTTGAATTACTTTTCTTTTGATAGAGAGGCAAGATTGGACAATATGATTCTGCATAATCTGTTTTATTCAGTATCTAAATTTTGAATTATAATGAGCTGTATTACAAATACATAATTAAGACTTTTATACTGAACAAAAGAATAAAACCTTTCACTTTTAGATACCTTTTAATGATTTTTCTAGTTTTTTATTCTTTTTCTTCCCTTTCTTGGTAGTTTTGCTCAGATTTCTCCTTTTATGGTTATAGTATTTTCTATAAACGTGTTCTAGTTTATAAAGAAGTTTGTTGTTGTGTATTATCAAGTTGAATGAAAAACCTTATCCTCTTACAATTGGTCTACCCAACTTGGCACACAGTTTGTAAACCATGAAACTTGCTGGGTACAACGATGGCCATCTATTTAGGTCATTTAGACGCCAGGCTTGTCGATCGGAAGATCGCAAGTTCGGAGGTTCAAATCCCTAGCCCTGCGTGCGGAGTGAGCTCCCGCACTCGCCCCAGCTCTTGCCAACCTAGCAATTCGAAAGCATGCAAATGCAAGTAGATGAATAGGTACCACTTCGGTGGGAAGGTAACAGTGTTCCGCACGCGTCATGCAGCCACATGACCATGGAAGCGTCTTCGGACAGCACTGGCTCTTCGGCTAACAAACGGAGATGAGCACCGGCCCCGTCGGACACGACTGCACAAATGTGCGGGGGGAACCTTTGCTTTACCTAAAGGACGGCTGGACCCCTTAACTGTTGCCCTTCACTACGGGCCTACTCTAGAAAAATGCCAGTGTGTTTTCGGAACTTGCTTTGTTTCCACTGGCCACTCATCCTGGATGGCGTGACGGTTGTGGACAGCGGGTTCCACAAAGTGTGTCCATGGAATTAAAGTGAGCGGAGGCTACGACCACCGCTTGTGGAAAAACACGGAACTCTATGAAATTAGAACATTAAATTACCTGGCTGTTGTTCTTTGCCTCAAAATCAGCACAGCCACATTCTTCCTGCTTTCTCAGTTTTTGGATGCTTTCTCGGAGCAAGTAACAAACTAGCCACTTGTACGCCCTTAAAGATACTGGAGAAAGGAATTGCGGTTGTTTTATATATTCATCCAGGCAATTCAACGTAACAAGGGGGATAGCAAGCAGCAAATACTTGTAACGAACACCACCTGGATGTGTTATGAGCATTGCCAGAAGTGAAGTCCACATGCAAAAAGGACTTTTTCTTGCATGCAGTTTTCTCTGCTCCAGTTCATAAAGTTGAAAGGGATAAATAGGCATCATGACCAACAGGATGCTAGGAAGATTTTCACTGGCATAGGGAAGTTCCACTTAAGGCACCAAGATCACGGCTGCTCGTTTCAGGAACCAATTTGTGAGCGTCTTCAAGCCACCCTCAAAATGGCTCCCTCTCCCCCCTCCAGCCACGTGTGCCCAGCACCTCCTCCCATCAGTCCCCTTGTTCAGGGGAGCCAAAGACAACGCGCCGGCGGCCTTCCTGCCCCCATCTGAGTGCTCAAGGCTCTCCGCTCCAAGCAGCTGTTCCTCCTGTAAATTCAGACTTCCTACATTACCAACCCTGGAAAGCCTGAGATTAACAGCCAAAGTCCACCAAACCTTACATGGTGCCCAGGTGAGATGTTCTACGATCTCAAGATTTGGGTTAAGTCACAGCACCTTGTGTCTCTCTCTCCATAGGCCTGATCTGTTCAGAGATCTTCATTTGAACATAATAAAGGGAGCCAACGTTCCCGTTCTCCAGAATGCGTCAGCAGGCAGCGTGTTCCAAAACAGGGACACATCTCGGGCGTGGGGCAGGAACTGCCCCCCCTGGTGCTGAGAATTTTTAAGGCCAAGTGGTATCTCAGTCTTTACAGGATTCCCAGCAGCTCTTCAGACCTCTCAAGGCTTTTCAATCCGAATTTCGTACCGCCGTTTTTAGAGTCCCATGTTTGTCTATCAAATGCTTCTCTGCATTTGGAAGCCACGTTGGTTCTAACTAAAGTTCGAGCGAGGATCTGCCACCTTTGTCATTAGCTTGCTTAATCTCTCTTTTGGGGTGGCTGGTCACTCTGACCCCATGGAGCACTTTCCGGTCCTACGGGATGACACCGATCAGGACCAGTTGCAGTGCAACGCTGGCTTCCTTGGGGTCTGATCGGGATAGTGCTACTGCCGGGCTCACAGCTCCACGGGGAGCCTGCGCCACTCACACCGTAACCTCTCAGCACAAAGCAGCTTGGGCTGGCAAACCCTCGCGCCACAACTGTGGGATCAATGCCCTGCAATGCCCAACACGGCTGCTATGTTCCAGGCAATTGCTAGGTCAATACTTTGATGGCAGAGTGAGCTTCGAAATGGGGCCCTGCCCCCTTCGGCTTCAGCGTGGCGGAAGGGTGAGAGACAGTGCCACCTGCTTTTGCCATATCGAATCCCGGGAGTCCGCCTGTGCCCCCAGCCGCCCCAGGGAGCGAGGACTGACTTGAGCTGACTGCCCCAGGAACCACTGGGCTTCCCGAGGGCTCTCGGAGAGCTTCCCGAGGCTATGGTGGCATCCTTCGGGTTGGGCGTGGGGGGCACTGTTTTGCGCAGGTTCTCCTCCAGGGGCAGTTCCAACTGGGAGTAGGGAGAGATCAAGCCCTTCATCCACAGGAAGACTATGCGGCAGTGAAACAACTCAGACACAAGAGTCAGCTCTTAACACATTCTGCCGGCTCTGCAATGGAAGTTTGCAGATTTAGGGAGATTACATCATTCTTATCCAGTGAATAGCGAAGGTAAAACGAATCTGAGTAGCCTGGTTATACAAGCTTATAGAAACCACGGTGTGTAAAAAAAAACCCATTCATTCAACTACCCCCATCCGTCTGGGCAGTTGGGCCTCCTGTGGAATTCTCTAAGATTGACTTTCCAGTAAACACCCTGAAACATGTCAATTTGTTTACACTGTACATTGATTTAAAAATCTTGCTGGCCTGGTACGAGCGAGTTCGCTTCCTAGAAATGCATCTCCCGGATGACAGGACGGGCTCCTTCCCTTTGATGCCTGCCACGGGCTGCCTCGGCGCCATTTGGGCCTGAACTGAGCCCAAATAGGGCCCCCTGTGAGAACGGCAATAAAGCAGCTTCAGCTTGAGTGGGAAGTTGAGGGCTGTCCTGAGAACTGGCGATGGCAAATGACTTCTGTATTTTTGCCAGGAAATTACCAGGACTTGAGCTCGAGATGAAGCAGAGATGACCTTTCCGGATGCTTTGGGACTGATGGCATCTCGCCGCTCTTCTCCAACAGAGTGGAACTTCATCTCAGGCTTCATCTTCGTGTTTCCTGAGACTTACAAACGGGCAACTATTCTTCCCCAAACAAGCCTTTGGGCAGCTCCGCTCCGCCCTCCTTACTTTTCCCATTGCTCTTGCCATTCCACTGCCCAACCACCCTACTCCCGCCAGCAAGAGCTGACAGTACAGGGCCCACCGCTGTGGGAGAGAAGCCTCTGCCCCTTTTGCCAGCTCCAACAGGGCAAGTATGGCTTCACGGTGGAAAGGGGCATTTCCCAATGCAAGAGGCTTTCCTGGCAGCTGATTGGGCCCCTTCCTCACACCTAGAGGACGGCCCCTCTGGGCTGCCACATTTATAGCCCTGGACAAAGAAGGCTCCAAGCTTACCCCTAGGGACGTAACCTTAAGTGCTTCCACCAT
Organism: Charina bottae; assembly: GCA_023362775.1. NCBI lineage: Eukaryota > Metazoa > Chordata > Lepidosauria > Squamata > Charinaidae > Charina > Charina bottae. The sequence continues at coordinate 902,150 of JALMGJ010000019.1, read as the reverse complement.
ATCATGGTCCATTTGAAATCTCTACCCTAGAACACCTACCAGAGATTTTAGACAGATATGCTCACTGCAGATGTTTCTCCTGATCTGGGTCCACCAATGAGAACAGGCAGAAAAAAGGTCGACATCCCCAACAGACGATGAATACCCACAAAGCCAAGAATCATGGAGCAAGCACTTCTCCTCTACAACGTTCCCTGCAAAACCCTAATCCTGAAAGGAGACCGCTGCAGCACACCCAAGAAGGGCAATGGGAAAAGAGAATTACCTGAAGAATCCATGAGGTCTTCGGCATCTGGGGCCATGAATTTCTGACAGAGGATATCATCGTAATCTTTTAAAAAATCAATTGATCCCAGGGGTGACGAAACAGGACCTGTAAATGAAATGTCAGTGACATCAAATCCAAGTATCAAGTCCAAATGCATGAATAATTATGTAGCTACTACTTTGAGACCCAGTGGAACTCAAACACATATTCATCTCTGTTTTCACGGTGCACCATATTCTGTGACTGAACTGTTTTCCTGGGTCTCCAATCTCAACGAAGTATTTTTCCTAAAAATAACCGTTTTTAGAAAAAGTCCCCTTTTGTCCCTGTCAGGTGTTGTTGTTTATTCGTTCAGTCGCTTCCGACTCTTCGTGACTTCATGGACCAGTCCACGCCAGAGCTTTCTGTTACCTGTCAGGTAACAGCTTCCAAAACACAACTAAATTTTGCAAATTAGGTCCATTCTGCGCCCCAGATGCCACTTGCATCATGTTCTAAAGTGAAGTGAATGGGATTGGTGAAGGAGCTTATTTAAGTAGAACAAAACTACCCATTAATTAAATATTTAGGGACTACACAGGGATCAGCATTTTCTGGCATTCTTACCTGACGGTCATAACAAACCAATTAGCAACCATAGTAAACTGAGTTAGCATCACGCTCTTCCCTTTGGAAGCAAAGGACTTATTTTCAAATGTATGTTCTCTGTTGCATTTCAGGGCCAAACCCATGACATTTTGTATGTGAAAACTTTAACACGCTGTTCTACGTGTCACCTGCAATGCAGAACGATTCCTGGAAGTCCCCCCTGAAGAGGGAGATGGGCGGTGATAGAAATTTGACCGATAAATCAATCAGTAAGTAAATAGATTGTGTGATGGCACCCCGCGCAGGGCCCGCAATCCGTCAGGCTGCAGGGACGGGAGGGGAGGGAGGGCAGCTGGTCTCCGTTCTGCTGCAGCCTCTGCCCCGCCACCGTCCCTCTGGGGCCGTTTGTCCCATCGGGAAGGAGCAAACCGGGAGGGCGCTCCCGTTAGCTCCACGTGCCCCACCGAGCAGAGCAGCGGCCGTCTCACCAAGCTCAGGTGCGCAGCAGAGGAGACCGGATCGTTTCATTCGCTCTGCGGAGGGATCAGCAGGTTTGGGGCTCCTTCTGCGCCTGGCCTGTTTCTTTTCCTGCAAGTCATCGGGCGACTCTGCAGCAAAGAATCAGTGTCCCCCTCCCGGTTCCTTTCCCTTTCGGGTCATCCAGGGCAGCGTTTCTCAACCTAGTTTGAGTTTGGGTCATCCAGGGCAGTGTTTCTCCCAGAACTCTGGGCGTTGAAGTCCACAGATCTTAAACCTGCCGAGGTTGAGAAACACGGGTGCCAGGCAATTAAGCAGCAGTGGCCCTGCTACGGCCTCACGTAGAATAACTTAGCAGTGGATGGTTGGATTATGGCCCTGTGTGGCTCACGGGGCATCTGCTGACTCCCTCTCTGGGATCTGAACACGGCAACCTCCACTTCTCCACACTAACCTTGGGGCGTGGCACTCATCCATCGCAGCAAGTAGTTGCTAGTTTGCTGTAACAAAACATTATTGTCTCCTTCGTAAGTGCAGTTTGGATCATTGTCATTACGAATATCACCCAGACGATTCACTTGGGGGGGGATAAATAGCACACAAAACACACAAGCGTTATGAAGGAACTGTCATGTATTTAAAAGCTACCAAAAAATCCCTTATTGAAAATTATGAGAAATTAGCCTCTGTCAAGGTTGAATGGATGATTTTTAAAGATTGACCTCAAATTGGGGGATGTATATAGCTTGCAAAAAATTGTGGTACTGAGTTGCAAGGGCCCTGGAACACTCCCCGCCCCCCGTTTTCTGTTTCAATGGAAAAACTGGAGTGAACCTTTAATTATTTAACCCGCTTCTATCTGCATTTCAATTTTCAAACATCCAAGGAGCTTGGTAACAAAAGAAAAAAAATTCAGTCAAATGCAAACAGCAGCAAGAGACAGCAATGCATTTAACAGGTAACATTGTCTGAATCAAGCCTTTACAATGCTGCCCCGGTGCATGACCGTGTGCATATTTTGAGAAGGCCCCCTCTTTCCTGCAGGAAGCGTTTAGAGAGAGCTTCCTCAGCTGCCCTTGGAAAAGTAGCAGGGAACTTACTGGCCAGGTAGCCGTGTCCACCACAGGCTTCTCGACATTCTTGAATCCCTTGCTGGGCGAGCCAGGAGGAGAGCGGCTTGCCTGAGGTGGACAAGGCGTGGATCTCACGCCCCAGCTCAGCCTTGTGGAAGAGGAAGGAGGAACACAGCAGTCACTGTCACGGCTCCCTCCCACTTCAGCATTGCGCTGCTGCAAGATGGTGGTCTCTCCCGCAGCCCAGTCTGGTAGCCAGTTTGGTCTAGTGGTTAAGGCAACGGGCTAGAAACCAGGAGACGGAGAGTTCTAGTCCCGCCTCAGGCACGAAAGCCGGCTGGGTGACCTTGGGCCAGTCCCTGTCTCTCAGCCCTAGGAAGGAGCCAATGGCAAACCAGGAGACTGAGAGTTCTAGTCCCGCCTTAGGCACGAAAGCCGGCTGGGTGACCTTTTGACTGATTGATTGTTATAATACACACACACACGCATTTGTAAATTTGAGGAGATGCAAACATTATAAAACATATATGTCCAATATTTCCATTCAAAATATTTGTACAGATAAGGGAAGACTTTATTAATATCAATAATATATGGTGACTACATATCAATGGATTTGTCCTTCACGTCCTTCAAATCATTGTGATTACGTATTGTGGTTTTATTGTATTTTCATTTTTTAGTTTTATTGTAAACCGCCCAGAGTCCCTCTTTCGGGGGGAGATGGGCAGTGGCAAAATTTGATAGATAAATAAATTACATTAATTTTTGCCCAAAGTAATTCCCCCACTTTCAATGCAATGCCCCCCTAGAGATTATTTTTATAATCAACTCTTGGGTGATTCGCTGAAATAAGACAGAACATGAATTTTGCACCATGAAAAAAACACATAACCCATCAAGTTCACTGCACAAACCATCCTTCCAAAGTGCACGAGCTTCGAAAGAATATTTTGTGACAGTGGAACACTTTTTTAGAAGATTCCCTTACCTGCTGGGAACTCTTGTCCTTCATCAGGAGCCCTATGTGGAATTCTATGGAATTTATGAACAGCGTTCTGGAGAAATAGTCCAAGACGTACGTCGCGGCTAAATAAGGAAGCAAGCGCCACTGCTGGAATTCAAATAACATTTGAATTATGGAAGGCACCCATCATTTCAAGCATGCATTTCATCATGAGTATAAATTCTGTGAAGTGGAAACTTTCAGCTCTCTCAGCACTGCCTAAAATCCTACTGATTCCTATTGCATTCGGCTCCTGCCCATCCGACGTTTGTATACTACCTTAGATTCTTCCAAGTCAGTGCTCTGATTTAGTAAATATAAGCTGGTTTACAAATCAAAACATATCACTAAAATGAATCAGGCAGTTTCATACCTATCTTTGTTGACACTAAAAGGTATCGCGTGCACATGTATTATCTTGCAAATTAATCTTTTAAATTAAGTATGTGAGTGAACAGAGACAGAAACACACGCAAGGACACACATCTCTATTAATTCCCAGTTACTGCTAGCTGTTGCAACCACGTGACCCATCCCACCGTAAGAGCCAGATTTTACTTTGAGCAAGACCCTTGCCAGGCCGAATTAACTATTTCAAAGAGGTTGCTCTTACCTGCATTTGGTATTCAAGAACGGGTATCTCTTCATCGTCTGTCGGCCCAAACTGGCGCCGGGTGGCCGAGAAGCGAATTGCTATTGAGATGGCCAGCTTCAAATTGACCACAGACATGGCAATGATCATAACTCTCCCGTTGGACAACGTCCCCAGGGAAGCCCCCAAGCGCTGCTTGTGATCCTGGGGAAACACAACAGTCCCAAGAGGAAGACTTCGCACCGGTGTTTAACGTTATGGGATGTTCTAAGGTCCGCCCATACTATAGCAACTCTGCTGAAAATCACCCAGAAAATGGCATATGCGGAAGAACCAAAGAGAAAGGAATCGAGCTTTAATACGATTAAGGTTCTTGGTATTAATTAAGCGCAGTTCCTACCTTGAATGCACTTGTGTAATTCCCCTCAGCGGCCACATCTCCTGTTCGGTTCAGTAAATTCTCTTTGGGTATCCTCACGTGGTGGAACATGGCAAACCTGTGGTTTCAAGAGGAGGCCGAATGGGAGCACTCAGGCTCAGAACACAGACATGGCAGCCCCCGGCCAGGACAGCACCCCCCCCCGAAGCCTGGGGGGGTGGGCACGTAACTGCTGCTCCCACCAATCCCGAGGCCCAGAAGGCTGCTCTCAGCTCCGGGGCAGGATTCCTCCCCCTTCCCCCAGTGGGACACCGCAAGGCGGCCTGGCAGCTCTGCAGCTCCACAGCTGGCTGGGAATCGACTGCGAGGTGGCTTTGATCTGCTGGAGCAGTAAAGGGAGTCTCTGGGGTCAGGCTGGCTACCTGGGGGTCAGGTAAGACTGAGGAAAGCAATGCTGCGACACCAGCCCCCCTTCTCTATCACAACATCACTGAGTGAGATGGGCGGGGAATGGAATTGATACATAAATAAATAAAATCACCCCACCGCCACCCCAAAGGGCAGAGCTCGCGCCACAATGCTGCTGTCCTCCTTCTGCGCAAAGCAGGGAGACCTGGCACGCTCCTGGGCGGGTTTCCAGAAGCAGCTTGCCCTGGCCGGCCCTCCCCCAGGGTGGTTTTTAAGTTGGCGGCCCAGCCCACAGCCCTGAAACTCCTGGAGGTCCCCAATCCAGGGGCTGACCTGTCCAGACAACGCTGGCCAGGTAGTGCCCTTTGCTGAGATTACGGGATATTTATTTTTTATTTATTTACATTTCAAATTTTGTCACTGCCCATCTCACTCAAAGAGCGATATATAAACCTAACAGGTTTAAAAGAAAATATTCTTGTATAGTCAGATTATATTCAGGATCATTTGGAAAGCTGTTTCAACTCCAGCAAGCCTTAGACTCTAACATTCCTGTATGTATGTATGTATGTATGTATGTATGGCCTTCAAGTCAGTCTTGACCCCTGGCGACTGCCTGGACCAGTCCCTGCAGTTTTCCTGGCAAGGTTTTTCAGAAGGGGTTTGCCACTGCCTGCTTCCCAAGGCCGAGAGCGCGCGAGTGGCCCAGGGTCACCTAGTTGGCTTCGTGCCCAAAGCGGGACCGGAACTCACAGCCTCCCGGTTTTTCTAGCCGGGGTTGCCTTAGGCTTAACCCTAACCCTGAACGGAAAGACTGGTTTTATGGTGCCCGAGGTGGTCTTCCGGTGGATACTCACCCGTTATCTAAACCATTCTGTCCAAGTTTCCTGCCTATGTCACCAACCAACACGCCTGGCATTGAAAGCAGGGTTTTTGGATCTCGAATCTGTAAGCGTAGAAGCATGGAAAGTTTGAATCAGTGAATACATTGATGGGAGCCCTTTCGTTTAGATTAAGACGCTGCCGGTGAGCTTTTTACTGTCCTCCTCCCCACCAGCTGCAGCCTGCCACCAAGGGAGCAGCCGACCAAGAAGACGTCCACCGGGGTGCGGACGCTGCACGGCCATCCCGGGAGGGAGAAGCTCCGTGGAAGCAGCTCCCCGTCCTCTGAGGCAAGGAAACGGTGTCGAGGGTGGGCTGGAAGGGCCACTGGGATCATCACTGCCTGGGGCCCTCACCCCCCGGAGGACTTTCCCATTTTTCTACACAATATGAGAGACACGTTACTCTCCGCCGAAACGGCAACTTGCTCTCCCTCCCCTGACTGGGCTGATCATCATGGCGGATCCGTCCCCAGCTTTGGAGCAGGCCCTGCCTGGACCCCAAACGGCCCCCGCCAAGCTAGCAGGCTCTTTGTCCAGGAACGCAGGTCTGGCCTCGCTCCCCTTTAACTCTTTCAGGCATGCATGCTGGCGCAGTGCCACGCAGCCTTGGAACAGCGGCCGCGACAGAGCGGCTCCGGGCTTTGGGCTCCAGATCTGGGGGTTCTCCACTGCGACCTCTAAATGAGGTTACGCTGGTGCGCAATGTGGGGGTTCTCCTGGACGCACAGCTCCTGCCTGAGAAGCAGGTGACAGCTGTGGACGGGAAGAGCTTTCGCACACATACATCTTGTGCGCCAGTCGTGCCCCTTCCTGGATCGGGAGGCAGTCCTCACGGCGCCTCAGGCCTCAGGCCTCTCCCAGCTGGACTCCCACAGCACAGTCTACGTGGGGCTGCCCCTGAAGAGCCTTTGGAAGCCTCAGCTGGTCCAGATCACAGGCGCACACGCAGTTCCGCGTGTGGGCACGCCCCGGGTCCTTTGGTGAGGCAGCGTCACCTTCTCTGTCAGGGCGCCTGCCCTGTGGAACAGCCTCCCCCCCCTCCCCAGACACCGACAGCCCCAACTCTGCTGGCCTTTCAGGAGGCCAGGAAGACCGGGCTTTTCCCCAGGCCTCGGGGTTGCGCTGTTAGCCGTGGGAGCTCTGCCCTGGGCACATGTGATTCATGATGACCGAGATTTTGTTGGGCCTCCACTTGGTTTTCTTTTGTTGTAAGGGAATGTTTGGGCTTTTTAAAATTTCATTTGCCACCCAGAGTTTCTTTGGACAGATGAATAGCCACATAAATCGGATAAATAAACAATTCAATTCAATTTCAATTTATTACGGTCACTGACCAGTACAAGTTGGAATTCTACAAGGTAAACACATTGGGCTTTAAAATATAAACCCTCTGATTTGAAATAGTTTTAAATCTAATTTAACGAGTCCCAATTAAATATTAAAATGCATTTAGATCACAATGTAAATGAGCCCCTTATCAAATTTAAAAACAGTCTTATTCATTTACATTATCACGACTAATATTCTCTCAGTTATACATAATTATAAAAATATAAAATACAAATATTAAAATGAGTGATACAAAAATAGATAAACAAATAGTATGCCTTTCAGCTCCAGTATTTTGCCAGCCATTTTTAATTTTAAGTCTTTCAACTAATGATATTTTGTTGTATTTTTTTTTAAAAAAATGCTTTTACCAATTGTTGTCTCCTTTAAGTTTATCCTGACAACAATCCTGTGAGCTAGGTTGGCCTGGGAGGGAACAACTGTCCAAGTCTTCCAGTTCACTTCCATGGCCGGGGGTGAACTTGAACCTGGGTGGATCGGAGTCACCCAGAATCATGCATGGTTGGGTGGCCATGAAGCCTGAAATGACAGGTGAACAAACGAGCAAACCTGGGTCTCGCCAGTCCTGGGGCAACATCTCCCCGCCCAGGCTCTCCTTGGCTTCAGTGACGACCAAAGCAGGCAACGAAGGCATTTCAAATTTTGCATTTTCTAATCACATCGAGAGAGCCAGTTTGGTGTCGTGGCTAAGGCGCCAGACTAGAAACTGGGAGACGGTGAGTTCTAGTCCCACCTTGGGCACAAAGCCAGCCGGGTGACCTTGGGCCAGTCACTCTCTCTCTGCCCTAGGAAGGAGCCAATGGCAAACCACTTCCAGTATCTTGCCAAGAAAACTGCAGGGACTCGTCCAGGCAGTCACCAGGAGTCAACACTGACTCAAAGGCGCGCGCACACACACACACACACACACACACACACACACACACACAAAATCACATCAAACCTAAGATCTCTCTATAACAATTCTACAAAACGGGATATTATTATGATACACGAATGGCACAGACCTCAGCATGAAGAAAAAGCAAACCTGATTATTCCAGAATCCGGGAAAGCAAGAAAACCCGCTCTCACCTGCACCACAAATGAATGCAATCCGTGGCACTGGCCATCGGGAGTATAGAGCTGGGCGTAGACCACGGCGTGGGTGGCATTCTTCCCCATGTTGCCAACCCAGAACTTGGCCGCTTCAAAGTCGGGCGAATGAAGAATAAATTCCTGCATGGTGGGTAAGAGACACTTTACACCTAAGAGGAAAGAAACCCATTGTCTAGCTCGATTTTACACTAGCACTGTTAGATTGAAACCCAATAGGAAATATTTACACAGGAAATCTCGCCTTGCTAGCCATCAAAGCCTAAATCTAAATTCTTCCAGCACAGTGATATCACGTAAATCATTTAAATGATGCCATTTGGGTTATCTGCATTGCCGCCATTATGGGATTCGCCAGATTTACCTGAGTGGCTGGGTCGTATCTAGCAACAGTTCGGATATTCTTGGTATTGCTCCCGTGGCTTATTTCGGTCAGCGCAAAACATCCAAAAACCTACGGCCAAGAGACGTAAAAGAGATCTTAGCAGGTGGAAACGAAATCCATGGAGGAACAGAAGCGTTTCTGTGCTACAAAGCCCGCACCAGCGGAAGAGCTGCGCCACGTTTCCTCTGGTGAGCTCCGAGCCCGATCCTGTGTCTCGGGCTTAAGAGGAGGTTACCCGACGTCCAGCGGGTCCATTCTTGGCAGGGCTGTCTGCAGGGTGCGGTCAGAAAAGTCAAGGTGGCGGCTGTGACAGTGCCATCACAGCTCCACTTGCTCTTCTATGCTTTGCTGGCACTGCCACAGCCGCCATCTTGAAGGCTGGTTCCTCTGCCCTTTAGGAACTTCCTACGCCGCCAGGAAATCTGTCGAGCAGCTTAGCCTCCGTCAGCCCGCCCTCTCCTGGGGCTTGAACGGAAGAAGAGGAACAAGCGCTCTAAGGCCAAGTCCAAGTCAAGGATTAAACGGACGGTCCTTTCAGCAAGTAACCAAAGACGCATTTGTTCTCGACAGCTGCATTCCAGGCAACAGGAGAAACCGGGCCAGCCTGGAGCTCGACCCGTCCTTGCGGCTGCTCCCGCCAGTTTGGGAGTGCTCAGATCGATAACCAGGAAATCTTGCTCGCTTCCAGCCACGTCCGGCTCTGGGTTTGCCAGGAGAGAAACCGGCCAGAATCCTGGATTGGTTCACCACCGTCAAATACATCCAGAGCCGTCTAGGTTTATGCGCTGAAGGACCTGGCCAGAGGAGCAGCTGGGGAATCGAGCGGCAGGCACGGCATCCCCAGGCAACCACAGAGCTTGTAAAGTTCTAGTCTACGGTGGCACCCGAAGGCTCCTAGTAGACACGGGACAGAGAGGAACAAAATGAAGGAAGACGTTTCCCACAGATAAACTCTGTCCACTGTGCACAGAGGCTTTTAACGGAGAGCAGCCTTGCAAGAGGCTCAGTTTAGATGTCCCACGTCGGAACAGCTACTGGACTAACTTTAGCTCTCCAGCAGCAAGATCCTGGGGATGTCACCGCCTTCCCTGAAACAGGGTGGGTGTTTCTTCAACTGGTGCGGTTCTGCTTTGTGACGAAGAACCCTCTGTGCCCAACAGCGAAACCCCCTCCGTCTGGGTCCCTGGACCGGTACCAGGGGCTGCCTTGGACCTTCCACGGAAAGACTTGGTGTTGGTTATTCAGCCGACATGCACAGTAGATTTAAATCAAAAGAAAAGACAAAATGATGCAAGAGAATATTAATCTGTGAAGGCCTTGCACCATTTTCCAGGACTAACAAAGTAAAACTTAAAAAGAAAAAGGGAGTAACTTCCTATTTTACAGAAGATTTCTATCATTATTATTTCTTATGAAATTAACCCTTTTTTTAAAAGTGATGCCAACAACTTCAACTTTCAAACAATATAAAAGAAGTACCTCCATATTTTCAACTTGTTTAATAATTTTTTCATGTCTTTCAGATCCTGAACTCTCAATGGTATCTTTGAACACCTACAACATTAAAGCAAGACATTAACAGAAGCCAGAGAACTAAAAAAAAGGCAATTAAGAATCACGAAATGTTGCTTCCGGTGGGAATATGGCCGACTGAACAGCTTTGCTCGCGAGCTCAGCGGGCAGATCTGGAAGCGTGGGGGGGTTTTTTGTGGGCAAAGGCAGGTTTTTCCTGATGCCCTAGAGCGTTTTCATGGACAGAGAATGCTCAGAATCCACCTATTTGCACTCCTCAACGTCGCCTCATAACCTGAGGATCACCAACAGCGTTAGTGCTAATCTGGTAAGAGACGACGGGAGACGGGGACGCCATCATTTCCAGACCGCGCTGCAGCCTTAAAGGGACACTAGGTTGAGCCTTTCCCATTTCTAAATCACCTAGTTTATATATTTTTTAAGTTTGTGTACCGCAAGAGAGGCTTTTTACAACAAGAGGAGGCGAAATCTCTTGGTGCTTATCGTTATTTCTGGATTAATTTTAAAACTTTTTTTTAAATCTCTGGCTTATTTCCCATCTAGACGTTAAGGAGGACTGAGAATAATTATCTCCCCGTTACTACTTTTGCATTTAATTTGAAGGATTTAACCTTTGCTGTTCAGCACCGATGCTGGGATACGGGTTCAATTAGCGTCTTCACAGCGAGATCAATAGAGTCTAGCAGTCTTTGATCAATACCAGCTACTAGCCAGTTTGGTCTAGTGGTTAAGGTGCTGGGCTAGAAACCAGGAGTCTGTGAGTTCTGGTCCCGCCTTAGGCACGAAAGCCGGCTGGGGGACCTTGGGCCAGTCACTCTCTCTCAGCCCTAGGAAGGAGCCAATGGGAAACCGGGAGACTGAGAGTTCTAGTCCCGCCTTAGGCATGAAAGCCGGCTGGGGGACCTTGGGCCAGTCCCTGTCTCTCAGCCCTAGGAAGGAGCCAATGGCAAACCAGGAGACTGAGAGTTCTGGTCCCGCCTTAGGCACGAAAGCCGGCTGGGGGACCTTGGGCCAGTCCCTGTCTCTCAGCCCTAGGAAGGAGCCAATGGCAAACCGGGAGACTGAGAGTTCTGGTCCCGCCTTAGGCACGAAAGCCGGCTGGGGGACCTTGGGCCAGTCCCTGTCTCTCAGCCCTAGGAAGGAGCCAATGGGAAACCGGGAGACTGAGAGTTCTAGTCCCGCCTCAGGCATGAAAGCCGGCTGGGGGACCTTGGGCCAGTCCCTGTCTCTCAGCCCTAGGAAGGAGCCAATGGCAAACCAGGAGACTGAGAGTTCTAGTCCCGCCTTAGGCACGAAAGCCGGCTGGGTGACCTTGGGCCAGTCCCTGTCTCTCAGCCCTAGGAAGGAGCCAATGGCAAACCAGGAGACTGAGAGTTCTGGTCCCGCCTTAGGCACGAAAGCCGGCTGGGGGACCTTGGGCAAGTCCCTGTCTCTCAGCCCTAGGAAGGAGCCAATGGGAAACCAGGAGACTGAGAGTTCTAGTCCCGCCTTAGGCACGAAAGCCGGCTGGGTGACCTTGGGCCAGTCGCTCTCTCTCAGCCCTAGGAAGGAGCCAATGGGAAACCAGGAGACTGAGAGTTCTAGTCCCGCCTTAGGCACGAAAGCCGGCTGGGTGACCTTGGGCCAGTCGCTCTCTCTCAGCCCAACCCACCTCACAGGGTGGTGGTTGTGGGGAAAAGAGGAGGAGGAAGGAGTATTAGGTATGTTCCCCGCCTTGAGTTATTTATAAAAATAATAAAGGCAAGATAAAAAAAATCTATTAAAAATAGCTTTAGATCAAATTAGATTATTCTGCAGGGGAAAAAAAAACCCTCAAGAAAGTCAAGAAACTTTCCACAGAAAGCATAGGGAGGGAGTAAAATAAATTCTGGGAACTGCGTTTCGCGGTGTGCATGGAACGAACAGTTGGGCCAGCCAGACCATTCCGGGTGGAGTTGCGGTCCGGCTACACTAATGCCCAGGCCGCCGAGTTGGGGGTTTCAGCCAAGCTGCGTCCAGAGGAACCCTGCAGGCGGGCCGGAGAAGCTGGGCGCCCCGGCCCCTCCCCTCCTGCTCCTGCCCTGGGCGCCCATCCCCGCCTCTTCCTTCCCCTTCGCTGCCAGACCCTCCCCTTGGTCTCCCAGCTGGCTGGGGGATCCTGGGAGTCGGGGCCCACACAGCTTAAAGCTGCTGAGGTTGAGAAACACGGCTTTAAAGGATCTCCCGTTTCTCATTTGTTCGCTGCCCTGAGCACTTCAGAGGCTTTTTGCTCTTTTGTCCTTGGCTGCAGCGCTTTCTCCACCATTCCCTCTCTTTCTCTCTCAGCTCAACACGTATCCCATCTCACAAAAGCCAACGTTAGTGCTTGAGCCTAAAGTAGAGACTGTTGCTAACGCTTTCCAACCAAAATATGGCTCTGAAGTGGCACTTTAGGTAGTTCGCTCCCTTCTGCGTTTAGAGGAGCACAAGAGGACGCTTAACGCTGACTGCCTTGCCCCGGCAACTCCACGTGCAGCAAGGTTAATAATTACTGCAAGAAGAAAACGCCAAGAGCCACCCAGGGAAGTTTCTCAGGAAGGAAATGAAACAATGGGCCACGTGGCTTCAGCCTGTCAATACGGCGACAACGATGTGCACCTACCTGGGAATTGAGCAGGTACTTGGCTCCGAGAGACCAATCGTACATCCCCAGGCAGCTGATCAGCACGATCACTTTCAAGGGTTTTTCCAGGATCTCCTCCAAGTGTAGAAAATCATATTCAAAAAGCTTCCGACAGCGAAGAAAGGTCAGCTCCCGGTACTTCTCAAGCGACAATTCTTCTCCGGGAACACGAGCAAACAGAGGGTCATTTTCAAGAGCGGAGAATATTTCGTGCTTCATGAACAGAAAATTCAGAATGCTTAAATCAGTTCCGAACTTCCCCTTGTAAGCAATATATACTTAACACAATAATGTAAGAGAACAGGAACAAAAGCACATAAAATATCAGCTGAACATGTTGCCACAAGACAGCAGTTATGAATAAACAAGGGCATGCACAAATTTTGCCTGAAGGCTGTAAGAAATCCAAACTGCACGCACTTTCACCCTGGTGCCTGGCCTGGCTTTTTTCCCTGCAACTTTGTTTTCTGCTTGCAAGTCTGTCTTAGAGTAAAAGGTAAAGGTTCCCCCCGCACATTTGTGCAGTCGTGGCCGGTGCTCATCTCCGTTTGTTAGCCGAAGAGCCAGCGTTGTCTGAAGGCGCTTTCACAGTCATGTGGCCGGCATGACGCACGTGGAACGCTGTTACCTACCCACCGAGGTGGTACCTATTCATCTACTTGCATTTGCATGCTTTCGAATTGCTAGGTTGGCAAGAGCTGGGGCGAGTGCGGGAGCTCACTCTGTCACGCGGGGTTAGGGATTCGAACCTCTGAACTTGCGATCTTCCGATCGACAAGCCTGGTGTCTTACCCGCTGAGCCACCACGCCCCTTATTGTATCATGCTATATTATAAAATACCACAAGTTGTAGTTTATGGCACTAATTATATTCATAAATACGTTAGCTTCTAGGAAAAGGAAAAGGATGGACCACTTGGGGTTCCTGGGGCAAGTCCCTGCTTTCAACTGCATCTGCTACAGTTGTTAAGTATCCATACAGTTGTTGTTTATGTATGCATTAGTAAAGGTAAAGGTTTCCCCTGCACAGCCGTGTCCGACTCTAGGGGCCGGTGCTCATCTCCATTTCTTAGCCGAAGAGCCAGCGTTGTCTGAAGGCGCTTTCACAGTCATGTGGCCGGCATGACGCACGTGGAACGCTGTTACCTACCCACCGAGGTGGTACCTATTCATCTACTTGCATTTGCATGCTTTCGAATTGCTAGGTTGGCAAGAGCTGGGGCGAGTGCGGGAGCTCACTCTGTCACGCGGGGTTAGGGATTCGAACCTCTGAACTTGCGATCTTCCGATCCACAAGCCTGGCGTCTTACCCGCTGAGCCACCACGCCCCCATAATTTAAACTTATGTCTTGGAGACCGTAAGTTTAAAGGCAGGACTGGCATCCATATGCTGGTTTGGGAACCTTCAGGGGCTAAAAAGTAGGGTGAACATGCTTCAAGTAAGACTCAAAGGAATAATTCATGTCACGGCACCTTCCTCGTTCTTAAAAGTTTGTATTAGGTAACAAAATGTTGCATGCATTTTCCTTTTTCTGTGGGTGGGGACTCTTTCTCCTCGTCACCAACATTCCTGGAAATATGGAGTTCTTGGGGCACTCTGAGCTTGGTTGTTTGCTTGCAGACATTTTGTTACCCAACTAGGTATAGCTGATATATAAACAGGCAGCAATGCCCACACTTACTCGCTCTGTAATGAAACGTCTGCAAGCCAACCACCAAGCTCGGAGAGCAGTAAGAGCACCGCAGCTCAGCCCTGAGCTACAGAGATTCTCTCCTATTTCTGGAAATGTTACCTATGAAGCATAAAGATGGACTGAAACCCTTGCAATAGGGAACTCTGCATATGCTCCTGCTATAATGGTGGTGGTGGTGGTGGTGGTGGTGTTTCTACCTGCTTCTAGGTGCTGCTCAAGAAAATAAACCAGTGGTCAATTTTTGGCTTGATTATAGATTACAAATGCTTAACGTGGTACATAAATGGAACAAATGCTCCTGAAAAAAATAAAAAAAATGTCATTTGAAAAAATTAAAACAAGACATAATTTGCCTACAAGAGACACATATTAGAAAAAAGGACATAAAATATTTGATTTATAAAAAATTGGGTGAAGAATTTATTTCAGCAGGAACTAAAAAAAGAAATGGAGTTGTTTTGTATATAAATCCACAACTAAAACCAGATAGGGGGTATGGTGGCTCAGAGGTTAAGACGCCAGGCTTGCCAGCCGGAGGGTTGCAAGTTCAGCGTTTCGAAACCTGAGTGCTGCGTGACGGAGTGAGCTCCTGCACTCGCCCCAGCTCTTGCCAACCTAGCAATCTGAAAGCATGCAAATGCAAATAGATTAATAGGTACCGCTCTGGCGTGAAGGTAACAGCGGGTGCAATGTAGACTAGCCCCCCATGGTGCACCCCGGGCATCGTGACTTGTCACGGCTAAATAGTCTACACAGCCGGCTGCTGGACCTCACAAGGGATTTCCCAGCAAAAAAAATGCCATACAAAATAAATAAATACTAAAACCAGAACTTGTACTGACTGATGAACACGGTAGATTAGTTGGGGTGGAAGTTTTATTTATTTATTTATATTTCAAATTTTGTCACTGCCCATCTCCCTCAAAAGAGGAACTCTGGGTGGTTTACAACAAAACTTAAACTAAATACAGATTAAAATACAATAAAAAACATTCATTGGCGATCACTCGTAGCCGAGTAAGATTGTCTTCCAAAGGTAAAATTTTAACGGTGGATCCGTAAGTGGCTGTAAAGGCCAATTTTGGATCCGCACAACCTCCCACAATGAGGGCATAGGTTTCCGGGTGGGAGACGGTCATGATGAGGGTCTGCCTGACGTGCCTTCCTTTTAGCTCTTTTATCCTTTTCGCCCTGTACTCGTGTTTCTTCAAAGTCCATAGCGCCATTAATAAAGGATGACCTCCAATTGAAACGCTCATGAGTTAGGGCTTCCCAGTTCTCAATGCTGATATTACATTTTTTTAAATTAACTTTGAGAGTATCTTTGAATCTCTTTTGCTGTCCACCAATATTCCGTTTTCCATTCTTAAGTTGGGAGTAAAGTAGCTGCTTTGGAAGACGATGGTCAGGCATTCGAACAACATGACCGGTCCAGCGAAGTTGATGTTGGATGATCATTGTTTCAATGCTGGTGGTTTTCGCTTCTTCTAATACGCTAACATTAGTCCGCCTATCTTCCCAAGTAATTTGCAGAATTTTTCGGAGGCAGCGTTGATGGAATCTTTCAAGAAGTTGGAGGTGGCGTTTGTAGAGGGTCCATGTTTCACAGGCGTACAGAAGGGTTGGTAGTACAATGGCTTTGTAAACAAGCATTTTGGTCTCCCTGCGAATGTCCCGATCCTCAAACACTCTACGCTTCATTCGGGAGAAAGCTACACTCGCAGAGCTCAGGCGATGCTGAATTTCAGCGTCGATGTCGGCTTTTGTAGATAGATGGCTGCCGAGATAAGAAAAGTGATCGACATTTTCTAGTGACACACCTTTAAGCTGGATTGATGGCGCTGCAGAGGGATTGGTTCGAACTTGCTGGTAAAGCACTTTAGTTTTTTTAATGTTAATCGAGAGGCCGAGTTTTTCATATGCTTCTGCAAAGATGTTTAGGATAGTTTGAAGATCTTCCTCGGAGTGTGCACAGACTACGTTATCATCAGCATACTGAAGTTCTATAACAGAAGTTGCAATTACCTTATTTTTTGCTTTCAGCCTACTAAGATTAAAAAGCTTTCCATCTGTTCGATATATAATTTCTACACCAGTAGGAAGTTTCTCTTCAACAAGGTGCATAATCATAGCGATGAAGATAGCGAATAAGGTTGGAGCAATAACACATCCCTGTTTAACGCCGGATTCCACTTTAAATGGATCGCTTTGAGAGCCATTGTTATTCAGGATTGTTGCCATCATGTCGTCATGGAGTAATCGCAAGATGTTCACAAATTTATCAGGGCATCCGATTTTCAGAAGGATGGTCCAGAGAGCAGTACGATTTACAGTATCAAAAGCTTTAGTCAGATCAATAAACGCCATGTACAGAGGGCGGTTTTGCTCCTTGCATTTTTCTTGAAGCTGTCGTGCAGTGAAGATCATATCCACTGTTCCCCTGGAAGGGCGGAAGCCATTTTGCGTTTCAGGGAGGATGTCTTCTGATACAGATAGGAGACGGTTTGCAATGATCTTTGCCAGGATTTTGCCTGCTGTGGCTAGAAGGGAGATGCCTCGATAGTTTCCACAGTCTGTTCTATCACCCTTTTTAAAGAGAGTGATAATTATGGCATCCCTAAAGTCTGCTGGAATCGTCTCCCTCATCCAGATTTTTTCGATGAGCTTATGAAGTTGTTGTGTAAGTTCAGGCCCGCCTTCTTTAAAGACTTCAGCAGGAATCCCATCAGGTCCACTAGCTTTGTTATTTTTCATTTGTTTAGTGGCTTTACTGACTTCCTCCAAACTAGGGGGTACTGCAAGCTCATTTCTTATTTGTTTTTGCGGGATTTGCAAGAAGACTTCATCAGCCACAGTAGAGTGACGATTAAGGAGATTGTAGTAATGCTCTTTCCAGCGCAGTGCAATAGACTCTTCGTCCTTTAGAAGCTTAGCACCATCTACTGAGCGTAAGGGATTTGTACCATGGTTTGTTGGTCCATAGATGGCCTTTATGGCATTAAAAAAGCCCCGTGCATCATGAGCATCTGCAAAATGTTGGGTTTCTTGGGCTTTTTTTATCCACCATATGTTCTTAAGTTCTCTAGTTCTTCTTTGGACTTCTGCCTTTGCACTGGCGTAGATTTTTTTCTTAACGGCACAGTTAATATCTTTTTGCCATATCTGGAAGGCTTTCCTTTTCTTGTCAATAATATGTTCAATCTCACTATCGTTCTCATCAAACCAGTCCTGATGTCTCTTAGTCTGGTATCCGATAGTTTGTTCACAGGCTGAAATAATAGAAGTCTTCAATTTAATCCAGTGTTCCTCAACATTTTCAGGAAGTTCCATAGGCAGATGTTCCTTGAGAGTTGATTGAAAGCAAGCTCGTTTAATAGGATCTTGAAGGGCCAGTGTATTCATTTTACGCCTTGGTTTTCTTCCTTGGAGCCTACGATGAGGGACAATCTTTATGGCCATCGTGGATCGAATTAATCGATGGTCTGTCCAGCAGTCATCGGCGCTCGTCATGGCTCTGGTGAGAAGTACATCACGGCGATCTCTAGCACGGACAATTACATAATCTAAAAGATGCCAGTGCTTCGACCGTGGGTGCTTCCATGATGTTTTAAATTTATTTTTCTGGCGAAAGAGTGTGTTAGTAATGACAAGGTTATGCTCTGCACATTTAGTCAGAAGTAAGATTCCATTTGTGTTGCTGTTGTCAACTCCTTCTTTCCCAATGATCCCTGGCCACAAATCAAAATCACGCCCAACTCTTGCATTGAAATCGCCCAGGAGGATAATTTTATCCTCCTTTGGTATCTCTGATAAGATGGTGTCCAGCTGGGTATAAAATTTTTCCTTGATATCCTCATCTGCATCTAGTGTTGGTGCGTAAGCACTTAGGATAGTTGCCTGTTGGTTTTTGGCGAGTTTTATTCGCAGAGTTGAGAGTCGTTCGTTAATCCCAGTGGGAACTTCTGACAAGAGCTTCACAATGTCGTTTTTGATAGCAAAGCCTACCCCATGTATTCGTCGTTCTTGTTCAGGCAGTCCTTTCCAAAAGAAGGTATAACCTCCTTTTTCTTCCTTCAACTGTCCTTCTCCTGCTCTTCGAGTTTCTTGGAGTGCTGCTATATCAATATTAAAACGTCTCAGCTCCCTTGCAATAATGGCAGTCCTACGTTCAGGTCGTTCACTATCCATATTGTCTTGCAGTGTCCGTATATTCCATGTTCCAAAATTCATGTGTTTTTTACGACCGCTAGATGGTGACCCCACTGGTCGCGGTAATCCAGTCAGGGAGAAAATGAGGCAGACTATGTTTAGGGCACCTTTTCTAGCCCCCTCCCCATATGGGGTGAGCAGAGTGGATCCTAAATAGGGCTGCTCAGTCGTGGATACAGCTGCCGAACTACTCAACTGCCTCGATCCTTGAGTCAGGGCGACTGAATCCGTATCCACCGCCCATGTGCTGGTCCATGACTAGGAGCTTCCGGATTTCACAGTCCTGCCCCCGTTGCCATTCGTCAGTCGCCATGGGACTTTTGGTTGTTTTGGGTTTGGTGTGGTTGGAAGACGCCTGTGCGTGAATTTGTTTTATGTGTGGAGATCGGTGCACAACGATCAGCACACAACCTTCACAGAAAAAGGTTCTAATCCAATGGCATGGATACCATGACGATTGGTGACCTTTTGTCTGCTGCAGCCTTCATCCGCCTTCGCAGCCGTTGTAACAATACACCTTGTTATCTTCCGCCTGTTCTGCCGTTGAGGTCTTTCTTGGATCGTTCTTTGTCTGGTTCCTCCCCCTGGACCTTACCGCCATGGGTGACCCTGCCAGGAGTACATGACTCCCGACGGCTTCGTTCACAGGGTTCATTGGGAACACACAAGCCCACTCACCACAACAAGGTGACGATCCAGCGAGTGAGAATAAAAAAACAGTACCCCTTAAATAAAAAATATAAAATCCAGGATGGTGATATTAAAAGTTCTTAATTTAAATTAATACATACACAGGGGCCTCTTTAGGGCGCTAACCACCCCCAGGGTTGATTCCCTCCCCCTCCCGCCCCAAGCCTCCCGAGTTAATTTGCATGGTGGCTCAGTGGGTAAGACGCCAGGCTTGTCGATCACAAGTTTGGAGGTTTGAGACCCGAGCGCCGCGTGACAGAGTGAGCTCCCGCACTCGCCCCAGCTCTTGCCAACCTAGCAATTCGAAAGCATGCCAATGCAAGTAGATAAATAGGTACCACTTCCGTGGGATGGTAACAGTGTTCCATCCCCAGGGGCGCGGCTGCGGCGACGGGGGCGGGGCCCTCCAGGAGGCCGCGTCCCCTCTGGAAGGCCACACCCCCGCCCTTTAAGGGTCTCGGACAACGCCGGCTCTTCGGCTAACAAACAGAGATGAGCACCGGCCCCTAGAGTCGGACACGACCGCACAAATGTGCGGGGGGAACCTTTACCTTTACCTTTACCTTAAAGGTTCCCCCGCACAGTCGTGTCCGACTCTAGGGGGCGGTGCTCATCTCCGTTTGTTAGCCGAAGAGCCAGCGTTGTCCGAAGACGCTTTGTTCTATAAAGGAATTATGGACAGACTAATAGGTTTCTGTTATGAAAATTGGTGTTTGACAGGGGATTGGAATGAAGTGGTCTCCCCACAACTGCATAGAACTTCTGAGAAAAATATTAAAATCACTCAAGGCAAACTGCCAGAAGGGTTTTTTTTGATTTGATAGATAATTTAGGTTTGGTTGATGTATGGAGACAGAAAAATGGCAATTCAAGAGAGTACATCTACTTTTCTGAGAGACATAGATCCTTTTCAAGAATAGATATGATTTGGATTTCAAAGAATTTGGCTACTGAGGTTTCTAAAGTAGAGATGTTACCAAAGACATTTTTGGATCATAATCCTATGAGTTTGGTTTATAAAAGGAAATCTGGTTATTTTAGATGGAGACTAAGTGAAATATTGCTAGAGAAAGAAGCAGTAGTGGAGGATTGTAAAAATAAATTATAATAATTTTTTTGAAAATGACTTTTCAAAAAATAACTTTGAACCCAAAAAGAAGAGTCAAGAGAAAATGCAAGCTACTTTGGATGAGAAAAAGAGAAAAGAAGATGAATTAAAGAAATTTCCAGAGAAGTTAAGTATTTCTCATTAATTAAGCTTTTACAACAACAGTTATCTGTGTTAACAGTAAGAGAAATGGAAATAAAAATGAACTATGTTAAGCAAAAAAAAAATCGAGTTTGTAAACAAACCAGGGAAATGGTTGGCATATAAATTATGAAAAGAAAAGGAAAAGAAAATGATATTGAAATTACAAGCGGGAGATACTGTATTAATGGATAATGCGGCCATACAAAAAGCATTTTCATCAATATTATTCCAACTTGTATAAAGGAAGTGACATCTCTCTAGAGAAAACAAATGAATATCTAAAGAAAAAAAATTACTGAGGAGTAGAGTGGAACAGAGACTGATTATGAATGGACCTATAACAATAAGGGAAGTTTCTGAAGCTATAAAAAAGATTAAACTAGGAAAGGTGCCTGGACCAGATGGATTATCAAGTTCTTATTATAAATGTTTTGAAGATGAACTTTTACAACCTTTGCAAAACACAATGAATTCTATCTTACTGGGAGGAAAGATGCCAGAGAGTTGGAAAGAGGTCCATATAGCACTAATACCTAAAGAGGGACAAGATTTGACTTTAACAAGAAACTATCGGCTGATATAATTATTTAATAATGGCTACAAGTTGTTTACAATGATTCTGGATGATAATGCCGCCTTTATTATTATTTTTTTATAAATAACTCAAGTCGGGGAACATACCTAATACTCCTTCCTCCTCCTATTTTCCCGACAACAACAACCCTGTGAGGTGAATTGGGCTGAGAGACAGGGACTGGCCCAAGGTCACCAAGCCGGCTTTCCCGCCTGAGGCGGGACTAGAACTCTCAGTCTCCTGGTTTGCCATGGGCTCCTTCCTGGGGCTGAGGGACAGGGACTGGCCCAAGGTCACCCAGCTGGCTTTCATGCCCAAGGCGGGACTAGAACTCTCAGTCTCCCGGTTTGCCATTGGCTCCTTCCTGGGGCTTAGGGACAGGGACTGGCCCAAGGTCACCCAGCCGGCTTTCGTGCCTAAGGCGGGACTAGAACTCTGTCTCCTGGTTTGCCATTGGCTCCTTCCTGGGGCTGAGAGAGAGTGACTGGCCCAAGGTCACCCAGCCGGCTTTCGTGCCTCAGGCAGGACTAGAACTCTCAGTCTCCTGGTTTGCCATTGGCTCCTTCCTGGGGCTGAGAGAGAGTGACTAGCCCAAGGTCACCCAGCTGGCTTTCCTGCCTAAGGCGGGACTAGAACTCTGAGTCTTCCGGTTTGCCATTGGCTCCTTCCTAGGGCTGAGAGACAGGGACTGGCCCAAGGTCACCCAGCCGGCTTTCATGCCTCAGGCGGGGCTAGAACTCTCAGTCTCCCGGTTTGCCATTGGCTCCTTCCTAGGGCTGAGAGACAGGGACTGGCCCAAGGTCACCCAGCCGGCTTTCACGCCTAAGGCGGGACTAGAACTCTCAGTCTCCTGGTTTGCCATTGGCTCCTTCCTGGGGCTGAGAGAGAGTGACTGGCCCAAGGTCACCCAGCCGGCTTTCGTGCCTCAGGCAGGACTAGAACTCTCAGTCTCCTGGTTTGCCATTGGCTCCTTCCTGGGGCTGAGAGAGAGTGACTAGCCCAAGGTCACCCAGCTGGCTTTCCTGCCCAAGGCGGGACTAGAACTCTGAGTCTTCCGGTTTGCCATTGGCTCCTTCCTAGGGCTGAGAGACAGGGACTGGCCCAAGGTCACCCAGCCGGCTTTCACGCCTGAGGCGGGACTAGAACTCTCAGTCTCCTGGTTTGCCATTGGCTCCTTCCTGGGGCTGAGAGTGAGTGACTGGCCCAAGGTCACCCAGCCGGCTTTCATGCCTCAGGCGGGGCTAGAACTCTCAGTCTCCCGGTTTGCCATTGGCTCCTTCCTGGGGCTGAGAGAGAGTGACTGGCCCAAGGTCACCCAGCCGGCTTTCGTGCCTCAGGCAGGACTAGAACTCTCAGTCTCCTGGTTTGCCATTGGCTCCTTCCTGGGGCTGAGAGAGAGTGACTAGCCCAAGGTCACCCAGCTGGCTTTCCTGCCCAAGGCGGGACTAGAACTCTGAGTCTTCCGGTTTGCCATTGGCTCCTTCCTAGGGCTGAGAGACAGGGACTGGCCCAAGGTCACCCAGCCGGCTTTCACGCCTAAGGCGGGGCTAGAACTCTCAGTCTCCTGGTTTGCCATTGGCTCCTTCCTAGGGCTGAGAGACAGGGACTGGCCCAAGGTCACCCAGCCGGCTTTCACGCCTAAGGCGGGACTAGAACTCTCCGTCTCCTGGTTTGCCATTGGCTCCTTCCTAGGGCTGAGAGACAGGGACTGGCCCAAGGTCACCCAGCTGGCTTTCATGCCCAAGGCGGGACTAGAACTCTCAGTCTCCCGGTTTGCCATTGGCTCCTTCCTGGGGCTTAGGGACAGGGACTGGCCCAAGGTCACCCAGCCGGCTTTCGTGCCTAAGGCGGGACTAGAACTCTGTCTCCTGGTTTGCCATTGGCTCCTTCCTGGGGCTGAGAGAGAGTGACTGGCCCAAGGTCACCCAGCCGGCTTTCGTGCCTCAGGCAGGACTAGAACTCTCAGTCTCCTGGTTTGCCATTGGCTCCTTCCTGGGGCTGAGAGAGAGTGACTAGCCCAAGGTCACCCAGCTGGCTTTCCTGCCTAAGGCGGGACTAGAACTCTGAGTCTTCCGGTTTGCCATTGGCTTCTTCCTAGGGCTGAGAGACAGGGACTGGCCCAAGGTCACCCAGCCGGCTTTCATGCCTCAGGCGGGGCTAGAACTCTCAGTCTCCCGGTTTGCCATTGGCTCCTTCCTAGGGCTGAGAGACAGGGACTGGCCCAAGGTCACCCAGCCGGCTTTCACGCCTAAGGCGGGACTAGAACTCTCAGTCTCCTGGTTTGCCATTGGCTCCTTCCTGGGGCTGAGAGAGAGTGACTGGCCCAAGGTCACCCAGCCGGCTTTCCTGCCCAAGGCGGGACTAGAACTCTGAGTCTTCCGGTTTGCCATTGGCTCCTTCCTAGGGCTGAGAGACAGGGACTGGCCCAAGGTCACCCAGCCGGCTTTCACGCCTGAGGCGGGACTAGAACTCTCAGTCTCCTGGTTTGCCATTGGCTCCTTCCTGGGGCTGAGAGTGAGTGACTGGCCCAAGGTCACCCAGCCGGCTTTCGTGCCTCAGGCAGGACTAGAACTCTCAGTCTCCTGGTTTGCCATTGGCTCCTTCCTGGGGCTGAGAGAGAGTGACTAGCCCAAGGTCACCCAGCTGGCTTTCCTGCCCAAGGCGGGACTAGAACTCTGAGTCTTCCGGTTTGCCATTGGCTCCTTCCTAGGGCTGAGAGACAGGGACTGGCCCAAGGTCACCCAGCCGGCTTTCACGCCTGAGGCGGGACTAGAACTCTCAGTCTCCTGGTTTGCCATTGGCTCCTTCCTGGGGCTGAGAGTGAGTGACTGGCCCAAGGTCACCCAGCCGGCTTTCATGCCTCAGGCGGGGCTAGAACTCTCAGTCTCCCGGTTTGCCATTGGCTCCTTCCTGGGGCTGAGAGAGAGTGACTGGCCCAAGGTCACCCAGCCGGCTTTCGTGCCTCAGGCAGGACTAGAACTCTCAGTCTCCTGGTTTGCCATTGGCTCCTTCCTGGGGCTGAGAGAGAGTGACTAGCCCAAGGTCACCCAGCTGGCTTTCCTGCCCAAGGCGGGACTAGAACTCTGAGTCTTCCGGTTTGCCATTGGCTCCTTCCTAGGGCTGAGAGACAGGGACTGGCCCAAGGTCACCCAGCCGGCTTTCACGCCTAAGGCGGGGCTAGAACTCTCAGTCTCCTGGTTTGCCATTGGCTCCTTCCTAGGGCTGAGAGACAGGGACTGGCCCAAGGTCACCCAGCCGGCTTTCACGCCTAAGGCGGGACTAGAACTCTCTGTCTCCTGGATTCTAGCCTGCTGCCTTCAGCACTAGACCAAACTGGCTTTTATCTTCCTTTTAAAAAATCTTTAATAAAATTATATAAAAAAAGAAAATCAATCAACGGTCCAGTCATTAAAAGCTATGAAAACTCATATGAGAGCAGCGTCATGGTCTCTTCTTGAACCACCAACATTTCCTGGCATTGGGAATCATTTCCAGGAATGGGCCGGGCCTCCTTCCCGATTCTGCCGAGCCTTACCTTAAAATGGATCAGCTCTTCCTCCTCCACGAAGAGGGCCATCTCCTTCCAGCTGAAGGACGCCTTCTCCCGGTATGCGGAGAGTGGCCCTTGGGGGAAGTCGGGGAGCAGCGACGGGGCCGAGGAACGCCTGGGCATTTCCAACTCACCAACCGGGGCCATCTTGATGCGAAACAGTCGCCCTGGAAATGGAATGGAAATTATTGAAAGGATTTCACAAATCCTTTGGAGGAAGGCAGAAAAATACAGATCATCATCTCATTTAACGTCAAGAACCGTTCACGAAAGAGGTAATCCTCTATTTTTAATTTAACGTGTCTGTCACCTTCAGTGTTTTCTGATAAGTTTCTGGAAAACGTTCCTATGCAATTACACTGAGCTTCTTTTATGAGATTTGTACGTTGCATTTAAAGAAACTGAAGGCTCTGGGACACGGGAGAAAGGTTTTCTTTCCCGGGAAGGTTGGGAAGCAGGAGGTCTACCGCAACAGGCCACGGGCTGCCCCCTCCGAGGAGCCAGACTCGAGCCCCCGGAGGCGGCGGGGCCAAGTCTGGGGAGCCCTCCCCGAGCTCTTGGGTGCCGCCAGAGGGTCGGGGCGCCTCAGCCCGGGGACCGCGCAGGGCTCTCCGCCCTTTTCCGGGAAGAGGCGCCGAGCGCGGAGGGAGGGAGGCAGGGAGGGCGGCAGGACCAGGGCGCGTTGAGGAGACCCTCCCGGAGGGCCCTGCCCGGGAAGGGAAGGGAAGGGAAAGCGCCCGGAGAGGAGCCGAAGCCCCGGCCCGAGCAGGCTTCGCCCGCGGAGCGCCCCGGAAGCGCTGCAGGGCGCTCGCCCTCCCTCCGCGCTCGGGCTTCACGGCCGCTGGGCGAAGGCGCCTCCTCCCGCCACACGCCAGGGGCTGCGGCCGGGCCCGCCCCGCGCCACGGAGACGAGGGACCTCTGGGGGCCGCGTCGCGGCTCGGCCGGACGACCTCGGGGGCGCCCTCCCACCTCAGCGCGGGGGACCTCCTGCTGCTGCTGCTCCTGCTGCTGCTGCGCGGCGGACTTTGACAGGCGGCGGGGGAGGTCCCTGCCCGGCCGCCGTCCCTTCCCCGCCTCCCGCCCGGCACTGCGCAGGCGCCGGTGAGCCGGCGGGGCGGGGCCTTCCTGCGCCATGGAGGTGGCGGGCGCGGCGGCGCTGCGGGACCCGGCGCGGCGCTTGCCCGGCGGCTTCTGGGCGGCGGTGGGCGTGTGGCTGGAGCGGCCGCAGGTGGCCAACAGGCGGCTGAGCGGCGCCTGCGCGGAGCGGCCCCTCCGCGTCCCCCGGCCGGGCTGCGGGGGCGGCGCGGCGGGCCCGGCGGAGCGCGCGTGGGGGGCCTTCTGCGGCGACGCGGCGTTGGGGCTGGCGCTGGGGCTGGCGGGCCCCGCCGAGCCGCCGCTGGAGCTGGTGCTGCGCTCGCTGCTGCCCCGCCGCGCCGCCGCCGCGCCCGTCCCGGAGCTGGTGGTCCGAGGTGGGTCCGCCCCCTCCCTGCCCCCGGGTCCCGGCCTCGCCCGGGCAGCGGCTGTTCTGCCGGGCGGCCTCCTGCCCCTGCCGCGGCGCCGGCGGGGAGTGGCGGCGCGGCCGCGCAGCCCCGGATCTATTTCCAGCGGCCGGGAGGGACCATGCTAGTCGAACCGGGGAATTTGCATCGGGCAAAGCTGCGCCGACGCGGCAGAAAAAGCCGGCGCTGCAGACGCCGCCGAGGAAAGGGAGGGACGCCTCCGCGCACCTGCCGGTGCAGAGAGCAAAAGAGAGCAAAACTCTCTTTTGGGAGAGCCGCGTTTCCTCGGAGTCAGCTGGACTCCTGGCCGGCGCGTGGATTCCTCCTTGCGGTTTTCTGGGCAACGGTTTGTAAGCGGTTCCCCATCCCCCTTCCGGGTTATGTTTTCCGCTTCCCAGTCTAGTCTGCGACCCTGGGATGGCCTGACGCTGCCCAGCAAAGTAAATTAAATCCAGAGTTCTATGTATCTTAAACATGCTTTTTGTCATTTTCTAAAAGATCTATCGTACAAATAATAAAGCTCTACCATTTGCAACTATTTACAGATGTCTTTAATGGGTCCGTAACATTTTTGCCTTTGGAGCAAACCTGCGAAGGCCAGTACAGGGTAAAGGTTGGCAATATTTATCAAATTCGGCTTCGGCATGTACAGGACGACGAATGGTGAGTGCTAGAAAGATGTCCTCTTTTGAATGCTTTTATCAAATTACAAATGCCTTTTAGGGAATGAGTACCACTTCAGTTTACGTGGTTCAGTCATGTCCAGCTTATCTCTCTAAGTTCGACATCTTTCAAATTTAAATTCGCATTAAGATACAAATTAAGGAGGTTGCATCTGGCTTGGGAGTCCCTTGCCTTAGTTTGATATGATTGGATTTTTGCAACACGGTCCACGTGAGACTCTATGTGAAAAACTTCATACAGATTCAGGAACTTTTGAAACTTCCGATGGTCAAGGGCGGCCCATTTTGTGAAAGTTAATCGGTGTAAGGACCTGAACTGCCTCAAGGCAAGTTCTAGTCACCCTTTCCCATGACTTCTGCCTCAGTCTTTGATTAAGCTTTTTGTGGCAGCAGGCGGCTGAAGAAACTGCTGGGCAGAGCCGTTTTTATAAGCTGAGTTCACACATCTTACTAAGGCTGTTGGGTTGGTTTCAGTTTTACGCTACGTACAAGTCCCAGGCTCAGTTGAGCTGGTTTAGATTTTTTTAAATCCAGTTCCGGATTATAGCAGCACTGATTTTGGGTGTGTGTGTGGCTGTGGCTATGCTTCATAATTGGCATCTGCCCCGAGGCGATTGCCGCATGTCACTACATGAGATGGGCAGCTATACAAATGCGATAAATAAAAATAAATGTGTGTGTGCACACACACACTTTTAATTAGGAAAAGTCAGCAAGGAAAGCCCGCTTGCGATTGTTGGTGCTGCCTTCTAAGAACGCTGCAGGTGAGTGCTGTTCCCCTGTGCCCGAGCTGGCCCTGCCTCTGATGTTTCTCTTCTTCTTGAGAAAATATTGTCCCTTTTTGGTACATCCTCGTGTAAACTCAGACTAGAATTGGGCACAGAGAGAATCTTCTAGCTGTGCTCCTGTCCTCTGAAGATGCCAGCCACAGCTACTGGTGAAACGTTAGGAACCAAAACTGCCAGAACACGGCCACACAGCCCGGAAAACCCACAACAACCATCGGATTCTGGCCGTGAAAGCCTTCGGCTATACATCAAACTAGAATCTTGCTTGATTGGCCTTGGGCACAATTAAATTAAACTGCTCCATTACCGATTGGCTCTGGCTCTTGATTTTGTTCTTTTGTTTGTTTGAAGGACTGTGTCGGTGTTCCTGAACCCAGAAAAATATATTTCTGATGGAATTGTATATCCTAAAGCAACATGGCTCGGAAGTGAATTGCTTTCTAAACTGGTTAAATGGTCTACGGAGATCACAAAGAATGAATTTAAGAGTACGCTCTCTCTCATTTCTGTAGCTAGATACAGCAAAGTTTATCAAGATTTAAAGGAAAAATACAAAGAGATTGTCAAAGTAAGTAGAACTGCTAGATGGCTTTTGCTTGGACATTTTTGAGTTTAACGTGCATGCAGAAAAGATTGTATATGTTTCTATCTTAAATGAAAAGCTTAAGTTTTGTTCTTTTCTCTGGCTTAATTGAATAAGTAAATCGAATGAAGGAGGATGTTTGGGCCTTGGGAACAGAAGAGATTTCTTAGCTGAGTCCAGCCTTCATCTAATTTCTTGGGAAGATGTGTGGAGAATTCAGACATCCTAAAGCCGCCGGGGCAGGGGGGTGGGGTGGGTTAAAAAAAAACCTGGAATCGGATTGGTCAGAGGAAAACACGAAATGTGCTTGAAAAACTTGAGATCTGCATATATGTGAGAATTCATCACTGTCAGATGGGAGGATGCTTGTCTGTCTTGGCCATTAATCTGCTTACAATGCAACATGGCCTGTAGCTGTGTCATGATTCTGTGTCATGAAGGGGCAGCCACACCCGAGTTCCTAAAATCAGAAAGTCTGGTAGTACCTTTTCCGATTAACAACTAATATTGAAAAGCAGAAGCTTTCCTAAGTTGCAGCTCACTTCAGCAGATGTATGGAGTGGCTAGATCAGTCTTTCTCAACCTTTTGACCCTGGAGGAACCCTTGAAATATCTTTCAAGCCTCGGGGAACCCCTGCGCATTCAGGCTCGAAGATAGGCCAGAAGTTACCAAATTATTATATTCGTTTCATGGGCAGGCCTGTCTATATGCATTAACCATGTTCTTAAACTGAAAATAAAGATTGAAACTTACCACTTTAATGTGAAGTTGCCCGAATTTGAAATATTTTTTAAATAAATCATGATCTCCCAGGGAACCCCTAGTGACCTCGTGCAGAACTCTCGGGTGCCATGGAACCCTGGTTGAGAAACCCTGGGCTAGATTGATGGAGGATTAAATTACAGGTTGGTTATGCAGATGCAAGTTACACATGAGACAGATTACAAATATCTTTTCAATTAACAATTGTAATGTGTTAAAAACCTGTTGTGTTTGTTGAGACCTGAGATTGCCTGAAGCCTTTACATTATGTGAGTTCAGCAATATCTCTCTCGGCTCTGCTGCAGAAGTTCCTTTTTTTCCAAGGTAGCTACTTTGAGATCTGTTAATAAAGTGTCCTGGAAGGTTGAAACGCTTTGATGCTACAGGACTTTGTCCGTGTTTTGAGTCCTGATGCCAAACTTGTGTCCATTATTTCTGTTGTACAACGTTTGCCCCATTTGTACCACAGTATGTAAAATCTGGAGGGGCATTGCTGGCAGATGATGGCATATATTACATTAGAAGAAAATCATGTGAAGGAGCCTCTAATCTTGTGTACGAAGTTGTTGGGGCCTGTGATGGTGCTGTTGGTGTAAATGTGGGAGCAAAGTAGACATCTGGGTTTGTGGCAGGATCTGGTTCCCATGTTAACATGGTTCTGTTGTTTCTTATTCCTGTGAGAATCTGCTTAAAGTTGGATGGTTTGTTTGTTTATCTATTTATTTATTTGGTAAATTTATATAGCTGTCCATCTCACATATGTGACTCTGGATGGTGGAAAAAAAAAGTACAAATAATGAAAAAACATAACAAAAAACATTAAAAGCAATAAAAAACATTAAAACCACCCAGAGTCTACCATGGTAGAGATGGGCGGTGATAAATCCAAATAATAAATAAATAAATAAAAGCAGTAAAACCATAAAACAAAAATTTGCAGGAGAGTGCCGTCAGCTTCCCTAACAATATAACCACCTTACAGACTCCATACCCGCATTACCGGATCGCCAGGCCAGATGGCAAAGCCATGTTTTCGGGTCCTTCCTGAAGACCAGCAAAGTCGGGGCCCACCTGACCTCGGGGGGAAATGACTCTCCTCCTGGGGGCCCTCAGGTGGCATTTCTTCGCAGACAGGACCCGCAACGGGCTCTTCCTGCTGGGCCTGCTGGGCAGGTAGAGGTGATTGGAAGAGGCGGTCCCTCAAGTTACCTGGCCCCATGCCGTGTAGGGCTTTATAGGTCATTGCCAGCAGCTTGAATTGAACCCGGAAGCAAACTGGTAACCAATGTAACTCGTGGAGCAGAGGTATAACAGGCGCCGATGATCTAGGTGCGCACAGAACTGCCCACGCCGCCACATTTTGTACCAGCTGAAGCGGCAGCCCCATGTAGAGTGCATTGCAGTGATCCATCTAAGAGGTGACCGGGGCGTGGGTGACTGAGCATCGGGCCTTCTGGTCCAGGAATGGGTGCAACGGGCGGGCAGCCCGAAGTTGCGCAAAGGTCCCCCCAGCCATGACTGCCACCTGCTCATCAAGCAGGAGTCGCAAGTCCAGAAGGATTCCCAGGTCTGCCTGGGCAGTGCCCCCCCATCCAGAACTGGTGGTCTGTATGCAAGCATGGGCCTGCTACCCCGTGCCTGAGAAAGGGCAGCCTCATTATCAAGTATGTGTTTAGCTCATTAATAGTGAGTTTTGAGTTGCTTGAGCTGTGACGGGTGACAACCAGTGGTGTCCTGCTGTCCTATTTTGAGGTCTGTCTTTTAATGCGCCCCCCCGGAAGTCAGTCTGGCTCAACTGATTTCTCTATTGATCTCACTGGGTGGGTAGTTCAATCACCCGAATGCCTGGTTTAATTCTGAGCAGTTCTGTCAAGGGGGTCGGAACAGATGGAATTCTAGCGTAGGCCTGGCTGTAGGCGATCGATTTGGTGAGGTGCTCTGGACGGAAGCTGGAAGCGTGAGGAACGCGTGGTGCTCTATGGGTTTCTTGTATAACAAGGTGTTTATATGTCCATTGTGTGCTTTTACTGTGACCTCAAAGAAGAGGACTTGTTCCGTGGGGTGGAAATTATTGAAGTAATGTTGGAACTTAATGAGAGGTTCTGTTGCATGGGTTCAGATGGTGAGAATGTCACCACCATGAACCCCAAGTGAAGCAGGGGTTTCAAGGGGTTAGCGTTGAGGAAATGCTGCTCTAAGCCAGCCATGACGTCGTTTCCACATATTGTGGAGCCATGCCAGTGCCACTGGTTTGCACGTGCCCGTTATTGCCAAAGGTGAAGTAGTTACGGGTGAGTACCAAGTCACACAGTGTGGTGGCAAGGCATGGAGCAGGAAGAAACGGCTCTACCAAACGCTCTTGTGTCAGGAAAAGGTAGTTGGGGAAAATGGGTAGCTACTGCATTCATCCCCACCCACCTTGGTGGTTCCTGTTGGAAGAAATATCAGCCGTGCATTACCTTGACAGCATGTCTGAAAGTAACTTCCTCATGACGGGGCTTTTGTGCCACCGAAGCAATGTCTGAATCTGCTTAGCCACGCAAGTAAGAAGACACGGGGGCGTGGCATGGGGCGGAGCTTTGCCTTGTCCTAGGAACGTGTCCTGCGTGGGTGTGTGGGCGGGGGTGAGCCTGCTTAAGGGATTGGGACTGTCATCTCAGCCTCTTTAGGGAGGCTCACCAATCTGCGGTGGTGGCTATTTTGTGGGTCTGAATATGCATTAGATACGTATCTGCTGGATATTTGAAGTAACCCATTATGTTGAATATTTCCAGTTAATCGTTTGAACATTTGTCTTACTTATCTGCAGGTTTGGCCTGAAGTAACAGATCCTGAAAAGTTTGTATATGAGGATGTTGCTATAGCTGCTTATCTGCTGGTAGGTGGGGCTTAAAACCTAATTAAAAGTTTACTCTGAAAGTATAAAGGTAAAGGTTCTCCCCGCACATTTGTGCAGTCGTGTCCGACTCTAGGGGCTGGTGCTCATCTCCGTTTGATAGCCGAAGAGCCAGCGCTGTCCGAAGACGCTTCCGCGGTCATGTGGCCGCATGACATGCGTGGAATGCTGTTACCTACCCACCGAAGTGGTACCTATTCATCCACTTGCATTTGCATGCTTTCGAATTGCTAGGTTGGCAAGGGCTGGAGCTAGTGCGGGAGCTCACTCCGCACGCAGGGCTAGGGATTCGAACCTCCGAACTTGCGATCTTCCTATCGACAAGCCTGGCATCTTACCCGCTGAGCCACCACGCCCCTGAAAGTATAAATCACTCCAAAATAATAAACATCCTAAAATTGAACTAAAAAGAATAGATTTTGCTGAAAGTGAAAACTTGACACTTTAAATTGGATGTACAAGATACATTTTGAGCACAATTCTGGTGGTAATTTTAGCTAGGAGATTATGTATTTGTGTACAAGGGGTGGCTGGGTATCATCTTTGAGTACTTTGTTTATTCTTCATGAAAAAGGTGCAGGGTACCAACTGTAGCGTAGAGGGCCACGGAGATGGCCTGGAAGGGAACGTTCGGAAGCTGTTACAGAAACCAGGGCAGAAACCAGTTCCTTGAGCCCTGGGAGAGGAGATGGGGGGAGATGGGCGGTCATAGAAATTAAATAAATAAAATAAAATAAATAGTACTCAGAAGAGGCTCAGGCTGGCTCCTCCCAGACTCGATGGGGGCATAAGGGGGAGGGGAGGGAAAACAGAAGCAGACGTGCAAGGTGCTGTCACGGTAGCCTAACTTTCCAGTGGAGTCGCTTTCTTGATCTGGTCTGCCTTGTAGGGCTGACCGTCAGGAAAGGCATCAATCCATCATGGGTCTCTTTCAAGGCACCAAGAAGCGGTAGCTGTTTAAGATCCACCTGGATGCAACCTCAAATATCAAGGCCAAGAATGGATGCAGAATGCCAAAATAAAGGTCCGTGTGCGACCCTTTCAAAATGATTAGAGGAAGAATTGGTTAAATACTGTAGTTCCTACAGTAAGTTCTCCCAGAAAATCTAAGTAATGTGATTTTGCATGTGGCATCCAAGCAATAATGCAGGCTCAGCTGGAGAACTAGATTGCACATACCTGGGTGTCATGGTAATGGCCTTCAGTGCCAGCAAAAAAAAAATCAGCTTACCTGTATGCCTTTTAATAAAATGAGTTAGCTGGAAAAGGTGCTACCACACTCCTGTTTTTTTGCAACCATAGACTAACACAGCTTCTTCCTACAACGTCTTCAGACTGAATTAATACAGAATCATCAGTATGAAAGAGCTGTACAACAGCCTGTAAAACCTGAAAATGACACAGAATCCAAAAGTGCCACTTTGATTTGTACTTGATTAAAACATGAATCTCAGGGCTCCAGTCGGCTCCCGCATCTGGGCTGCAAAAGCACAGATAACCACTAGAGGCAGCAAAGGGAGCAGAAAACTGTTTCCTGCTCTAGTGGCCACTAGAGGTTTTGCCCTTTGATTCTTCAGGACTCGCCTCTGGGATTTGTGGAGGAGGAAATTGGACTTCGACTCAGGGTCCCACAGCACCATATGGCAGTGATTAGTGCATCTTATTCAGAAAGGGGAGGCAAACTGAATGTGCTGAAGTCATTTTAAAGTATTTTGAGTATTTGAGTAAATATTTTGAGTATTGCTAATGATTGGTAATCATTTAAAGGAAATTTTGTGTTGGTGTGGCCTGGCCAGAGTAAATCATTCTCCGCTGGGATCAAAGTAGCCAGATGGGCCTCTGCGTCCACAGGTACTTCTGTGCCTCAAAAGACTCACCCAGAGTTGCACGGCAGAACTAAGAAAGGCGGCTCAGGAGTGCGGCCAAAGCCGCGACCCCGGAGCTCGGCCCCCTCCCAGAGGTGCCGTTGGGGGAGGGGGACGCGACAGAGCAGAAGGTGGCCACGCACCCCCGTCGTCAGCCCCAATATGGAGTCTTCTCGATCTCTGCAAATCAAACTCGTTCTTCCGTAATTTCCAGTTACCGATTCAGGCTGGTTGTCATGAAGAGTTTCTGAATGGTGAACCTGTCATTGTTAGATCCTCTGGGAAGACGAGAGAACTCTGAGAAGCCTGTCCAAGAAGCAGTCTTTTGTGGATCTTGGCTGTGGAAATGGTCTCCTAGTTCACATTTTAAGTAACGAGGGGGTAAGTCAACTGCACTGCATTGATATAACCAGTTCTCCGCGGACTCTCCCTCTCATAAGTGGGTCCCCAGTGGCCTGCCGCATCTGCCTCGAGTTGGAAGGGGCCCAACTGATGGCTGTCTAGCCCCGAACACATACAGGGTGTTTCTCATCCTTGGCAATTTTAAGGGGTGTGGACTTCAGCTCCCATGCTGGGGAATTCTGGGAGTTGGAGTCCACACCTCTTAAAGTGGTCACGGTTGAGAAACACCAACATGCATTGAATGGGGAGCCGCCACCTCTCTGGATCCCCGGTTCCACTGCTGAACCGCTCTGACTGTTGGAAAGCTTTTCCTCTCATTCCCTTGGAGTCTGCCTTCCCCTTCTCTCCCTCGATCCCATTATTTCAAGCCCTGCACTCCGGAGGAAGAGGAGAACAAGCCTTTTCCTTCCCCTGTGTGATATTTCACAGGCCTTGATCTTCCTCCTGCCTGAGTGTCCCTCCCTTTGCAGTCCTAAAGCCACTGAGAGTTAGAGCTGAGTGCTTATTCCGACTGGAAGGCCCTGCTCACCCTCACTCAGGCCTTAGTCGCCTCCCGTTTGGATTATTGCAACTCGGTCGTCCAGAAGCTTCAGCTGGTCAAGAGTGTGGCTGCTTGAGTAGTGATGGGAATTCCAAACTTCTCCCATGTCACCCCCCTCCTCCAAAAGCTGCCCTGGTTACGGATCAGTTTCTGGATGCAGTTGAAGGTGCTGATCCTCGCCTTAAATCCCGGCTCGGGGGCCGGATATCTCCCAGTGGCTTCTGCCCGTCCAGCGAGATCAAGCCGGCTTCGCTCACGCCAAGTCCCTCCCCTTAGAGATGGTCGTCTCTGAAGTCCAAGCAGTCGAGCCTTCTCTGTTGCAGCCCTTCTTTGAACTAGCCTGCCACCCAAGATCGGGCTAAAACCGCCCTGCTACGTTTCTGGGAAGCCTGAAAACCTAGGAGGAGATCTAGGATAAATTAGAACCCCCACCCTGCCCTGCGATGTCATGTTTTGTCCTTGGCAGTTTAGCTTCTTCCTTAGTAGTAGTAGTAGTAGTTGTTTTGTATTATTATTTCGTTTCATTATACTGTCATATTTAACCCTTTTGCTATGGAAGGGAATATAAGTTGTTCAGGGTCCTGTTGGAGTGGAGCAGCGTCTAAGCCCCAGTAAGTAAGTGAAGAATACTTACTGCTTACTAAGCATAACCACCTTCAGCATTGGAGCTCCCAAGTAGAAACTTTTTTTTTAAAATGAAAGGCACAATATACATAAATAAAAACATTCCAACCGCATTATAGCCATTGCAGCTTCATAACGGATAGTCATACAAGCTGTAACATGTTAAGAATCCATACCCAGGTATTTTTGTTTTAATTTTCCTTCCCCAGCTTTTTCTCTTTTCCTTTGAACTGAACACTTGAGGACAAGCTTGTTTGGTTGGTTTGGGAGCCCACCCAGCAGAAAGGGGAGGAGAAGCGACTGAGACAGGCAGAATTTTAAAAGCAGGCTCTGATTCACAGACCGCCTCCCATTTTCAGAGTGGCTTGTTTTTTATCAATTGTGAGAAGAAAAGAGAGGAGTGAATGCCTGAAATGTATGATACGATAAGGGCCCCTTCGCTAACGATGCTTCGTGTGTGAATTCTTTCAGCATCCAGGAAAAGGGATTGATGTCAGAAGAAGAAAAATATGGGAAATGTATGGCCCACAGACATGCCTGGAGGTAGGGCGGGACTGTGTGTTTCTTTCACCCACTGCTGCTTTCTGCTCAGATGTGCTCTTTTGCAAACACACTCTGCGAAATGACTTTTACTCTAAGCTGAAATCATCATCATCTGTAAAATAGAATGGCCTATTTAAATTGGCATTACTAGCGCTCCTATGCACCTCAGTCAACAGAAGCTACTTTCTTTGTCTATTGGCTTTACCACTGAGAGTTGCTTCCAAATATCACCCTTTGCAAACAAAACAGATTCCTTCTGTCTGCGGAGGAATTTGACCCGTTAGAAGGACATCAGTTCCCGCTGCATCCCTAATACCCATTCTCTCTCACACAGGGTTACGAGGGATCTCCCAAAATTTCAGAGCAAATCTTTAGAGGTGCAAAATGCAAATGACTATATTTGTGTTTTGATCTCACTTTATGTCAAAGATGTGTCAAAATGAATAACAGCAAGAGAAGGGGCTGTAATGGTCTTTTCTAAGTGTACACTTTGCTCAAAGATGATTGGACTGAGAAGAAATATTTAATAGGTTGATAGATTTCAGTTGATAGATTTCAATGGAAAAATGCTGCCAGCGCTTTGCATGCTTTATTATGTTGTTTTCTTCTCTTCTAGGAAAGTGCCGTTAATCCAAACAATCTTTATCCAGATGTTGACTGGTTAATTGGAAATCATTCTGATGAGTTGACACCATGGATACCTGTAATAGCAGCCAGGTACCAACTAGCAGCGTTTCTGAAAATAGGGAATGTCTCTGATCTGAGCCATCCTGCAATTATTCCCTTATTTATGAACTGCCATGTTACGCTAAGCAGTTAAAAACAGGACATGTATGGGCGGCATAAGCCATTTATATTAAAAATGAATGTATTTAAGTTACCCCAAGGAATGTGTTTTATATTTGAAGGAAGGTATTTGGTGAAAGTAATACTAAAAATCTCAGGAAATGCTGAAAGAGTGAATAAAAAAATATGTCTGAGGAGCTTAGGAAAGGTTTGATTCAGTGGAATATACCCGAGAGAAGAGCAGCACATAATCTGCATTTGCTGATAGAGGATTTGAATGAAATAAAATGGGAGGCCACTGAGCATCTAAGCACCTGCAAAGGAGTGGATAGGAAATTGGTTGGCCAAAATTTTACATTCGTTATGACAAACATCCAGAAAATGGGAATCGGTAAAAGCAGTATGAATTTTAAACTACTTCTAAAGCAGAGTTCCCCAAATTTTCTCAGTTCGTGGCACTCTTAGTGTCTCTAATTTTTTCGCGGGGCCCCTGGTGGCTCCCGAAGTGTGCCCTGCAGCAAACTCACAGTTCCGTTTATTAAGTAGTAAAATACCCGGCAGCGCCCTGTTTGGGGCCTGCGGTGCACAGTATGAGTTGTTGATGTAATCGTGTTTAGCAGTGCACTTCAGCAGTCGGTATTTTGAAGAATTAGCCAGTTTTATCTAACTGCAGGCGCACCTTTTGAGCAGACAGGTAAATCGGATGTTTAAAAGACAGGTTTTTTTCACCCCATAAAATAGACATGATCAGATCTTCCCCCCCAAAGCAACTGTGTTTTTCTCGGTTATCCCTTCCCCCAGCCGGTCTTTGCTGAGTCAGGCTCGACTCCTCACGATTTCATGGACACGTCATCCAAGTCTTGGGGCGCTTTCTGTCTTATTTACGGGAGGCTTGGATAGAGATTTTATTTCCCATACACAGCCTGGCTTTGATTTGTCACCCTGCTGCAGGTCTTCCTATTCCTGTCGCTATTTTCTGCTGCCGTGCTGCTTTTTTGATTTCTATGGAAAGTACAACCGAAGGCAGAGTAAGAAGAGCCAGTACAGAGAATATCTTGATTTTGTTACGGAAGTTGGGATTGTATGTGGCTTTAATGTAGAAGAAGATTGCCTTAGAATTCCTTCAACAAAAAGGGTAACTTCCATTTTTGTTGCTCTGTCTACATTTTAGTCTCCTTACTGTCGAGCCTAGGCTGCAGGGAGAGAGTTTTCTGAAGCTTAAGCTGCGCATCACACCTTGTATTTAAGCCGGGAAAGAGTGAAAGCCGCTGAATTTGCATTAGTTCAGCTGAATAGGCAGCTCTAAAATGGTCTCGTTGTCTTGGAAGTCTGGAATTACTGTCCCCCTAACCAGGATTACACACCAGTTTGAGAAGGCTACTTTGGTTGGTCTTATCCCTTCCCTGTAACTACAGACAGCGTAAGTGAAGGATCAAGCTCTCTGTTTGTTTCAGTTACAACATGGTGAACCTTCTCTGATTCAGAAGAAGAATGAGGAAAGGTACTGTTTTGTTGTGGTAGAGATCGGTGCTTAGAGCTTGGCGGGAGGGCAGGGCTGAGGCCTCCCGCCACCCCCAGTGCTGCCGAACTACCGTCCTAGCATCCTTCACCGTCACCTGGGGCTGTTAAGAGTTGTGATCAGCATCATTTGGGGAGCCACGGATGTCCTGCACTATTGCAGCATGTTAGAGCTGTTGACCATCTCATTGCTGGAGGTGCTATAACTGACTTCTCTTGTGAAGTTGAGATGCGTGTTTGAAAGGTGGTAATCAGTCTCTGTTCACGGCCATTAATTTTGCATCACACAATCCGCATGCAGATTCCTTAATTTATTTTGTCTATATGTGGTGATTAAACGGCAGAAAGGACTATCGGTGGCAACCAGTCTTGATAGCTAAGAGTACCTCCAAAAGGCAGCACATCTTAAATGCCAGTTGTTGTGGATCCACCATGAAAAGGACTGTTACCTTCATTCCTGCTTGTGAGCTTTTCAGAGCCATTGGCTGACCTGATAGGCCTTTAGCGTGATGCAGAAGATCCACTTAGGTTCTTACAACAGAAATCTTCTTCGTTTTAGGTATGCTTGATTGGAATGTCTAGAACCTATCTAGCAACACAAGACCCTGCGTTTGAGGAACAGAGAAGGCAGTATCTCAGGGACCGCCCATCTTGCCGCGCAATTGTGGCATCGGATAAAAGGGGCGGCTTGCATCAGGAGCAGAGCCTCTCGGCTGCAAGCGAGGCTGCTGGTCTGGCGCCATGTGAGGAGGCATCTCAGGAGAGAGATGGGAGGACAGTCTTGCCATCTGGGTTTCTGCCCCGGGGAAAAGAACAAGTAAGAAACTGCACCGCTCTCCCGCATGCGTTGGTAGACCAGGTGGCTTTGAAGGTAGCCCACCTGTTGTTAAATCAGTCGGAACAGAGCCTGCATGGACATCCCAGCCCATGGAACAGAGGAGGTGAGAGTTGGACTTCAATGTCTTAACGATTTCTGAAATCTAAAAATCTTGACTCTAGATTGCATCTGAAGGATTAGGTCAGAAAACCATTTGAATAAGTAGGCCAAATTCATCATATTCTAATTAGCGACTTCCTAAGTTTTCTAACAGCTCTTCAAGGGCTCAGAGTTTATATAGAATTTGAGCCTAGCAAACTGCAAAAATCGATGCCAATACTTGACAGTATAAAAAGGTAACGATAACATCAATCTGAAGGCTTGCCAGGAACAGCACGTGAAGTAACCTTGGAAAGGGGAAAGAAAAATAACCCTTTTATTTTTTAGAAAAGAAGCCTTTGGGGGGGAGGAAGGTGAGTGTTATTTCTGCGTGCTAAAAAAAGAGAGAGAGAGCACTGAGGGAGGTCTCTGAATGTTATTCTGGCAAGAGCGTAACCCTGAAATTCTGGAAGGGTGGCTGGTGCCAGGCCTGGCTCCGGGGGGGTCTTGCCGTGGGCCTGCAGCCCTGTCCGCGGCAAGGTGGGTGGGCTGGTGGGTAAGCAGCTTTCACAGCAGCGAAATGGAGGAAAAATTATCCATCTGCTTAGAGGTGCCCTCGGGGGGTCACCCAGATTTTTATATTCATTTAAGCCACGTTAAGTGAATCACCGCGGGCGTTAAGCAAACCATGTGGTTGTTAAGCAAATCACTTGGCTCCCCATTGATTTTGCTTGCCAGAAGCTGGCCAGGAAGGTCGAAAATGGTGATCACATGACCACAGGATGCTGTGACGGTCATAAATATGAACCGGTTGCCAAGCACCCAAATCGTGATCATGTAACCACAGGACACTGCGACGGTCGTAAGTGTGAGGACCGGTCGCAAGTCGGTTTTTCCAGCACCATCGTAAGTCCGAACCATCACTAAGTGAATGGTTGTTAAGCAAGAACTACCTGAAACCAGAAGCGTTGCTTGGGCCAGACCCCGGCCTTTCCGCAAAGCCTTGCCAGCCTCCCTGTCGTCTTCTCTGAGGAGCGTCTCACTTGTGCTTCGCTGATTGCTGTGACGCTTTAGTAACCTCCCAAGTGCAGCAGTACGATCCGTTTACCTGAAGGGCGATTGAGGATTGACTGCCAGCGCACTCTGACATATCTCGAGCGGTCTGTTCCTCCCCGATGCTTCCAGACACTGGCTGGGAATCCTGGGATTTACAGGGCTTGTCCGTGTGCTCTCAAGATGTCCTTCCCCCGGAGCGCCCCTCTTCCCGTGCCTCCAGAACAAGGCTAGCTGAGCAGGGCGGAAGGGAGCTGCCGCGGCCGCTGTCTCCTTCTAGGGAGCCTCAGGTGGGGGAAGGCTTCTGTGGCCACATTCATGACAGTTAGGAGGTTATCTCAAGTTGATCTCCCCAAAAGTCATCTACAGTAGGCTGTACGGGTAGTCCTCACTTAGCGACCACAATGGGGACTGGCAACTCCGTTGCTAAATGTGGTCGCTAAGTGAAACATCACATGACCACAACTTACAATTTTACTTCCTCCATTAACTCTGCTTGTTGCAAGCCAGTTGCGAAGCCCACAATGGCGATCATGTGCCGCAGGACGCTGCAATGGTTGTAAATGTTCGCAAAGCTATTTTTTTAACACTGTCATAACTTTGGTCGTTAAACGAGGCAGCCGGTAAGCGAGGACTACCTGTATAAGAAGAAGTGGCTTATCCAATGTTGGTATCCATTGGTATTTCTTAATATACCTAAAATATTCCAAAACATTTGAAATTTTCCACAGAATTATGGGAAAATGTTCAAATAAATACAGGAATTACCTTGGCCAAGATCTTACCCTTCCTGCTCTGTAATTTCAGTCACACATATTTTCAGAAAGTAAAGTATTTGTATCAAAGGAGTAGCTGCCCCAGGATGAGTTCAGAATTCTGGCTAGATACGTTCAAATAGGTTTAAATGCAGCAATTTGCAAGTATCACTTTTGGTGAATTTATGCACGCACACACACATCTCTATGTATGGAAAAGTGAGCGTTCCAAAGGACATCAATTCCCAGAAGCCCCCAGAGAATTAACAGTTTTATACACACATTGTTTTCTGTAGAGAGTCTTCCCTTGAGTGAAATTGCCGAACGTTTAGACAAGGACACTCTGAAAACGCTGAAGAAGGAATATGGAGGCCTGCAGACCTTGCTTAGAAACAATTACCAAGTTTTTAAAGGTAAGAAGCTAGTTCCGTCTCTCCCTTCCGGGGCTCCATTTTAGGTGTTTCTGCGGTGAGCCGCCTGGGGCAGACGCGCGTCTCTTCCTTTGTGCGCCTGCTCGGGGCGTTGTTATCCCCGAGAGATCTCCGGGGGCTTCTCCCCAGCCAAGGGCGGTGGGTGCCCACCAGGAAGAGGCCGCCTCCGTTGCGGGATCCCCTCCCCAGGTGGTTTCCCCCGGGCGCCTCCATTGATGCCTTTCTAGCATCAAGCTACGATTTCTGACCTTCCTAGTCACTGCATCATTCTTGCAGATAGTTTTTGGTGTCGGGTGTCTGCCTTGGGATTTATAATGTATTTTAATGCAATGGATTGGTTGTCCTGTTTACTCTTTATCGTTTTTGTGTTTTAATGTTTTAAGTAACTTCATAATCTTCTCAAAGAATGTTCATTATTAGGAATCGCAACAGTAATCACCACCACCACCACCACTACAAGATTTTCAGAATTTAGAGAAAAGTTTCTCTGGAACTCTGTTATTTTTAATGTCAGCAAACAATAGCATCACTCATTCAATATCCAACCAGTTCCATATATCACTAGATACTTCATTGATTTAGTCTTTTGACCATATCAAGTATGAAAGAAAATAAAATAACATCATAAACATACAAGTAGATACAAGTAAAACTGTAATACAAATTCATATCAGACCGTCACCCCTACAGTCAACTCCAATCTGGTCCAAGTAATCTGTCCTCTTTAAGATTGCCTTTGATATGAAGAGTGGAGTCTTGCTAGTAATGAGCTGGTTCTTACCCTGTAAAAATAAGAAAGTTTCTGCTAGCTGCTCCAGTATTTTTTTTGTTTTTTAAATAAAAATCTAAGTGGTCAGTCCTTTCTACAGAGTATAATTTGCAATAAAATAAGATATGTGCGGTATCTTCAACAGCTGAGCCGCCACAAATACATAATCTGTCTTCATAAGGAATTCCTTGGAACCTCCCATATCTTACCATGGAGTCTAATTGGTCGAAACGAGCTCTAGTAAAAGCTCTTCTGAGATGTTGGGGCAAGAAAGTTGTTAAATACTTTTCTAGTTGAAAGACTGATTTGTGTTGGGCCAGCTACTTCAAGGACTTAACACGAGGAGGCGTGTTAAGCATCTGCTCTTCAAG
This sequence comes from Charina bottae, assembly GCA_023362775.1. Taxonomy (NCBI): domain Eukaryota; kingdom Metazoa; phylum Chordata; class Lepidosauria; order Squamata; family Charinaidae; genus Charina; species Charina bottae. The sequence continues at coordinate 859,715 of JALMGJ010000019.1, read as the reverse complement.
ACAAAGCTTGGGTAATCTGTCTGAGTCCATGGATAGGATCTTCAGCCAGTAATTAAATACTTTGGTTACCGAGTGGCTTTGTATGGGGGGGAATAACTAACTCTGCTCTTACTGCCCGAGTTGGAGTCGTCCACCCCCAAGATGCATGTCACTAGTTCTCAAACTTTAGGATCTCCTAAGATAGCAAATGGAATAATGCGATCCCCTATGATTTCATTGGCGTGTTGGTTGGGCAAGAAGTAAATATGCTACTTTATTAATTAAGTTTTAATCTGTATATCGTGTGGATTTTGTGGTATAGCAACTGCCAAAATGGGCAAAGCTCAGGGCAGGTTTCGACAGGGCTCCCACGGAATCTACTAACGCTGACGGACAGGATCAGGGTAGACGTTCCCTCCCTTCCAGCTGTCAGCTCCTGGATATTAACAAATCTTTATTTATTGTAAGATTTGTACGCCATCATTTGCTTCTACAGTAGAAGCCCTCAAGGTGCCTTATAGCAGCTCAGGTACAAAATATAAAACATGACTGTTAAATAGATGTTGAAACCAACTCAAGGTTGTGGAAAGAGGTGCGTTTTTGCCCTTTCCCTAAATACTGGGAGAAGGGGGGGCTCAACATTTCTGGGAGGAAATGGGTTGTGTAGCCCCCAGCCAGCAGTGCCTTTGATTCTTGGCCTCCAAATTTTGCCCGTGGCCGCGCGCTCCTGTAAGGGTTGTATTAGTGGACTTTGGCAGTTCAGCTTCTCGGTCCCTGACAGAGCCACACCTGGTGAATTTCCCTCTTGAGTCCCTTAACCAGCACCCAGCACCCAAGAGCGGGCACCGGAAGAGCCAGAGACCAGGCTGGGTCGGTAATTGTTTTTTGCGTAGGCCCAAGGCGCCCTACGACAAGGACCCTCTCCTGTAAGTCTGGCAGTGCAGCCGGCACCCCCTCCTCGTCCCAGCAGAGTTTGGATCTTGCGTCTCTTCTCCTGCCCCCCCCCCCCCGAAACCGGCATCTTGGCCTTGGGAGTGACGGTTCCAGGCCTGCCCCGGGTCTGAGGGCTTTTGTGCCTGACCTCAAGCTCGTTGCTTCCGGCCCTTGTGGTGGTCCTGGCCCCGTGCTTTCGGGTACCGCTGCTTGCTTGACGTTTCCAAAAAGAGAGCCTTGCCTTCCCACCCCGCCTGGATAGGGGCCCACAGAGTGAAAATGGCCCCTCGCCCTTCCCTTGGCGTTCCTGCTTCTAATCTGCACAGAATTTAAATCCGCAGAAACGGCCATTTTCCCTCTGTCTCCTTAATCTTGAAAACTCGTGATCAGTCTTCGGGAGCGTGTTTTTAACTGGCCTGTCCTGCTTTGTTATGTAGAGAGAGACTGATAAGGTATCGGGAGCAGTGCTTGACACGCCGCATGCGGCTGATTGTCACAGGAACCCAGTTCTCTTTCCAACCCTGAGGGTGAAGAAGCACGTGAAGACTATTCCAGCAGTTGTGGGGGGTCCGTTGTCCACAGAAGGTGGGGCAGGAGGGTGATTTGACCTGGGCCTCTAACTCAAAGAGGCTTCTACTTTAGACACTTTTTTAATTTTAAAAAGGCTCACGTTACGTCTTGCGCAGTGTTCTGCATGTGCGTGCCTGCCTTTGTTGTTCTGTGGCCAGGGCCCTTAAAAGCTAGAACGGATCTAGTCATCTCCAAAAGGGACACTCCAGACGTGAAAGGCTGTGAGTTTATTTGGTAAAGACTTGCTGACAGCAACGTCTGGAGCGTCTCCTGATGCTGGAGCAGGGCGGCCTCCTTGGGAGACGGGGAGGAGATGGGTGATCCTGCTGTGCTGCTGATGCTGCCATCGGTGACTCTTCAGGGATCGGAATCCTCTTTCCAGCCTCGTGAAATGCCAGCTACTTAATCTAGCTTGCATGCGAAGCGCCCTTCCTTGTTCTGGACCTGCCAGTTGACGACAGTTGTCATACCCAAAAGCTAATAGAAAAACATCCTAAAGTTTGAGTTAGGTTTCAGATCCATGAGGAAAGCTAGATTTCTGTGGGGGGAAAGGATTACGGTCTTCAGTTTGCTAGTGCATGCATGCTTCTATGTAAGATTGGGGAAAGGGGGCGTCTGGAGTTTATATTTTGGCACTAATTTGTCCATACACTTTCTCAACCTTAGTTCAAAATGGGAAAGTTCATATTCGTGACTGGAGAGAAGAGGAGAGGCCCAGGAGACACACGCGGGGCAAGCAGACGAAACACCGGCTGCCTTCTCATTCTCCAGCCGTTAAAACCCGCCTGTGTTGGTTTTACGCGCATCATCCTCAAGGCTGCCCTCTGACCTCGGCCTCTTGTTCTTACGCTCATGGAACTGCGGAGCTGAACCCAAGAAAAGTGACACCAAGCAATAAAGAGTTGCTAGTTCAGCTTCACTAAATAAAATGTCTAATGTCATAAAGAGCATCTATCTTAATATTGTGATGGCAGCTTCTATATTTATTCTGCTTCATAAGGCAAAAAGAACTCCCCTCGTAGCACAGCAAAGATTTCGACATTCATTTGTGGTCGCTTAACTGAGTTATCATCTTAATAACGGATATTCATTTGTGCATTAAAATGTCAGCCTGATGACCGGGAGTGTCTGGATTCCCCCTTAGTTTCTCAGAACATTCTTGGACCAAGTCGGTCTGCGGAGTTAAATTTCGAGTCCTTGATAGCGTTTTATTCTGTGCTTTCTGATACAACTAATACATCCGAGGTATTTTCCAAAGAGGGCCTACGTGTTTGGCGGTACAGTGCAGCCTTTAGCCTTTTTGTCATCAAAACCAAAGGAAAAGGGGGCTTTTGCTGTGAGTTCAGTACCTGAATAAGGGAGCTCAGAAAGGCCCCCGTCTTTCTATGCCAGGAGTGGGCAATTTGTGGGCCTCGGGTGGTTTCAGAGCTTCGCCTCACAACCTCTCGGCACTGGCCATGGGCTGCCGGGCGTGAAACCTGACACCATGTCCAACCCTGTAGATTTCTGTCTGAAATACTGCCAAGATTCATTTCATTTCGCATTAATATAGCCAGAGGTTGAGCATGTAGCCTTTCAAGAGCATGCATGCTTTCTCTTGAGGGCCCCAATTCTCGTTAGGTTTGAGCTGACGTTTCCTTTTTCCTTGGGGAGCCCGGACGCAGTAGCTCCTCCTCGGCACCAATGGCTCCGCCCCCCCTACTCTTCCAGAAGGCTCAGGTAAACGGTCCTGAATCGCGGGGCACCAGCGCGTGCTTGGACAAGAGAAGCCATCGGCAGAGCCCAGCCCTGTTGTGTTGGATTACAAAATGGGGAAACGAGAAAGAGGTTTTAACTGTTTTAATGGTTTTGCTTTTTTATGGATTTTGTAAACCGCCCAGAACCAGAAGACCAAAAAGAACCAAAAGACCCAGTAGCCCAAGAAGAAAAAACGGGAGTCATCCATAACATACAGTGTAGGGACTGTAACAGCCACTGTGTGGGACAGACAGGCAGACGACTAGAGCAGAGCGCATCCATGAACACCAACTAACAGAAGACACAATGAAAACTCAATCTCACAACACATGAGCAGACTCAGCCATACTTTCAACTGGGAAAGCATCCTAGACCAAGCCAAATCCAAAAATGCCAGGGAATTCCCGGAAGCTTGGCATTCAACAGACACATCGAGATAAACCCCAACTGAGAATGAGTGAAGTCCACTTAATATCAGATATAAAAAAAATTGAGCACAGAACAACTATGTCCCCACTTGCAGTAGCAATAACTCTCCGCAGTCAGATTCATACAGTTTTGAAGGGTGGAAAGGAAACCCTCCAAGAATACACATTTATGGTGTAGATATTACACACACACACACACCTACCTACCTACCTATTGGAAGACATAATCTTAACAACTTTCTGAAACAATCAGAACACAAACAGGCCAACCTTTAAAACCTATATATAAAACGCGAGACAGCATTAAGTTCCTCTACCCTGTTCCTGGACTATTTGTGAGGGATCTCACTAGATTCTATAAAAACGAGAAGAAAAGGAACACTTCAGATGGTGATGAAGATCATTATAACCCTCCTCCTGTTTAGACCTAAATCTACCTCTCCGCTCCCCTTCCTTTCCCTTCTGTTCTTTTGTTTTGTAAGAAGAGAGCAAAATGGAAATCTAGATGACCTATTGCAGCCTTTGACCATCTGGCATTCTTAAACTGTATTTGAACTGACAGAATGGCCAAACTAGCCAGGAAATCTAGACGTTTTACTCCCCAAACAACTATCAAATGTATTTATTTATCTGTTCAATTTACTGTATATAGCCACCCATCTCACATACATGACTCTGGGCAGCTCACACAGTTAAAATAACAAAACAAACGAAAATAACCCCGCACAAACACAAAAACAGTAAATAAGCAAAACAACAACTGAAACAATTGAAACAACCTGCAGGAGAGCCCATTTCTCACAAACGGGGCATCCGCTTTGTAGGCTCCATGCCATCCCCGGATCCCCGGGCACAATGGCAAAGCCGTGTCTTCAGGGCCTTCCAAAAGGCCAGCAGGGTCGGGGCCAAATTGAGGACAGCCACCCAACTGCCTTTGTAGGAACAGGATGCAGCGTTCCCACTCTAAATTTATTTTATTTATTTACAATTCGATTTATATCACCGCTCCATCTCCCCCTAGGGGGACTCTGGAATGTCTGGAAACGGCCCTGTCCCTCGAAAGGTCTGGATTGGACATGAAACGCTAGGGAATTCCCGGAAGCTTGGCACTCAGACAAATCAGTCATCAACAGACACACAGAGATAAACCCCATTTACACACCATTCAAAAGAGACAATAAAAAAGCTAAGAAGGCAACAAAAAGACCAGAACACATCCTCTCCAGCAGCCTACACTCACATAAGCAGGGATTAACAGCAGGCGAACAATCAAGCAGAAAACAATACTCTAATAAACGAGATACAAAGGAGAAAACCACACCCACACCAACACTGGCAGGGTTATCTGTTTATCGTTTTTTAATTAAGTGTTGTACGCCTCCCAGAGTCACTTTTATGTGAGATGGACAGCTATATAGATATGACCAATCAATAAATAATAAATATAAAATATAAACAGGGGACAACCCCACACACACACTAGCACTGATGATGTTACCTAGTCGGGTGATGAAACGTCTGCAAGCCAACCACCAAGTTCAGAGAGCACCAAGGACTCCACAGTTCAACCCTGAGCTACAGAGATTCTCTTCTATTGGATCTCATTCTGGAAATCAAGAACTTTTTACTAGCCATCTTTTTGGAACACATTATTTACTAAGACGACTGTTTTTACTGTACCGTTTTACTGTTTTATTGTATTTTAATTAAGGTTTTATTCCTGTTTTATGTAACCCGCCCAGAGTCGCGCTCTGTGTGAGTTGGGTGGGGAATAAATTTGATATATAAATAAATTCTTCTTCTTCTTTAACTGTTCAGTCGTGTCCGACTCTGGACGATTTTATGGACGAGAGCTCTCCATGCTGCCCTATCAAGCACGGCTTCTTTCAATTGCTGGATGTTCATCTTGGTGTCTGCTTTGATGGTGTCGAACCAGCGTGTTCTTGGCCTGCCCCTTCTTCTTGTTTCACTAACAATTCCTAGCATCACCGACTTCTCTAGTGAGTTTGCACACATGACACGGCCAAAGTAGGTCAGCCGTAGTCTTACAATTTTGGCTTCTAGTGATGTATCTGGTTTTATACGGTCCAGCACTTCTCTGTTGGTTACTCTGGCTGTCCATGGTAAACGTAGCAATTTACGCCAGCGCCACAATTCAAATGTGTCAATTCTTCGGTCATCCATTCTTATTGTCCAACTCTCACACCCATACATCATTATGGGGAAGACTATTGCTCTAACTAGTCTGCCTTTTGTATTTAGGGTGATATCTTTGCTCTTCCAAGGGGCGTGGTGGCTCAGTGGGTAAGACACCAGGCTTGTCGATCAGAAGATCGCAAGTTCGGAGGTTCGAATCCCTAGCCCTGCGTTCGGAGTGAGCTCCCGCACTAGCTCCAGCTCTTGCCAACCTAGCAATTCGAAAGCATGCAAATGCAAGTAGATGAATAGGTACCACTTTGGTGGGTAGGTAGCAGCATTCCGCGCATGTCATGTGGCCACGTGACCGCGGAAGCATCTTCAGACAACGCTGGCTCTTCGGCTAACAAACTGAGAGGAGCACCGGCCCCTAGAGTCGGACACGACTGCACAACTGTGCGGGGGGAACCTTTACCTTTTTTTTACCTTTGCTCTTCCAGAACTTATTCATGCTGACCATTGCAGGGTGGCCTAAAGTTATCCTGCGTGTGATTTCAGGTGTGGATTTGCCACCTTGAACAATTTTTGATCCAAGAAAGATGAAATCCTGGACTGATTTGATCAACTCACTGTTAATTTTAAATGTCATTTGTCCATCTGCTGCTGTTGTCATTATCTTTGTTTTCCTGATGTTAAGGTTCCATCCCATTTTTTCACTCTCTTCCTTGATTTTCAAAATCATTTTTTCCAGATCTTCCTTATTTTCAGCCAATAATGTTGTAGCATCTGCGTACCTCAAATTATTTATGGTTATAAATAAATAAATACAGAAATAAGTACAGAAATAAAAACACAGTGTCTTCCACAATGTTTCCGATGTGGCAAGTTGGTGGTGTCCTTTCATTTATTTCCACAACTGTAATAGTTACATGTTGTTTTAATTTGAATTCTTGGTCTAAAGCCAGCGGTGGATAAAATTTTCCCAGTACTGCCTTGGTGCAGAGGCTTCTCTCGTTTCTGATGCTTCTAGTGTTACTACCATCAAGCTCAGCATTTAAATAATCTGGACTCATATCAGCAAATATTTTCTGTTGTGTCGATGAAGGTTCTCAGTCATCCAGGTGGAATTGTCTGTAGCTTGAATCATGTCAACTGGATTTCTATTTTCTCAGTGGAAACGTTTCAGTCTGAGACTGAAGAAGCTTCTTGGATAAGGAGCGAAACGTTTCCACTGAGAAAATAGAAATCCAGTTGACATGATTCAAGCTACAGACATTTTCTGTTGTGGTTTTCCAGAATTTCTTGCATCACTTTGGAATGAGCGATATACTGCTTTCCTAATGGAATAGGCTGTTGGAACATGTGCTTTATAACCAATGAACACTTGGCATCAACAATGGTAATTATCTAGAAGCAGCGGTAGGTTTGTAGGGGAGGGAGGGAGGGAAGGAGGGAGGGAGACTTGAAAACAGAATCAAGGACGAGCCAAACAACAAGCATCATTTATCCCAAAATGTATGGGAGAAAGAAGCATTTGCAGTTCGTCATGCTTTGGCTACATGGCGGCATTTGTTGGAAGGATCTCCCCACCCCTTTGAAGTGCTAACTGATCATAAAAACCTGGAAGCTTTAAAATCGCCACGCAAACTGAACCCAAAACAAGTAAGATGGGCTGAGTTTTTCAGTAGGTTCAATTTCACGTTGAAATATCTTCCAGCAGGGAAAAACTTTCTAGCAGATGCATTATCCCGGTTGCCTCAACATGATAGCCAAAGGGAGGAAGTTGTAACCACAGTAATGTCTCCTCCACAATTAGGGATTCACCGGACACCAGTACCTGCTCTAACAGTAATCCCAGAGGCTGAATCTGTTAAGCAGTTGGGAAACATGGCTGTCACTAGACACCAGACTAAGGTTCGGGATACAATGCCTGGAGCATCCTTAGCTAAAGAGATCAGGGTGGAAGTAGAAAAGGATGACTGGTGGAAAAGCAACAAACATACCTTAACAGAACACAATGGATTGTGGTGGAGTGGGGACAGATTGTATATACCTTATGCTGTAAGAACATATATTTTACAACGGTGTCATGATGACAATGTGGCAGGTCATTTTGGTTTTGTTAAAACATTGCATTTGGTAAGAAGACCATTTTGGTGGCCCACTTTAAGAAAAGATGTTAAGGAGTATGTATTATCTTGTCCTGTATGTGCTATCATGAAAAGGGCTCCTGGTAAAGCTGTGGGATTGTTGCAGGGGGTAACACAACCATCAAGCCCATGGAAGCAAATTGCGATGGACTTCATCGTCGATTTACCAGAAAGTAAGGGGAAAACAGTGATCTGGGTGGTTACTGATTTATTTTCTAAAAAAGCACATTTCATTCCTTGTAAAAGTGTTCCATCTGCTGGACAATTAGCTAAATTGTTTATTCAAAACATCTATCGACCCCACAGCGCCCCCGTGCGGATAATCAGTGACCGCAGAAGTCAATTTACTGCTAAATTTTGGAAATCATTTTTAAAATTAATTGGTACTGAACAAAGGTTAAGCTCATCATTCCATCCTTGCACGGATGGTTCGACTGAACATCTGAATGCTGTACTACAGCAATATTTAAGGTGTTATATTAGTTATCAACAGAGAGACTGGGTTGATTTGTTACCATTTGCTGAGGTAGCGTATAATAATGCTGTTCATCAGAGTACAGGGTTTTCTCCATTTAAAATTGCCAACGGCCAGGACTTTGTGCCTATACCTGAATTGCCCGAGCCCTCTTCAACTACACAACCTAATCCACTACTGGCCGATGAGTGGATTTCCCAGATAAGAGCTAACTGGCCAGTAATGCAAAAGGCACTGCAAGAGGCAAAGGACAATTACAAAAAATTTCGGGACCGTAAAAGATCTCCTGAATGGCCTTTGGTTGTGGGGGAAAAAGTTTACTTGTCTACCAAACATTTGCATTCGAATCAGTCATCTAAGAAATTGGGAGCTAAATTTGTTGGTCCATTCCCAATTGTTAAAGTGATAAATCCAGTCACCGTTCAATTGGATTTGCCAAAAAACCTCCGGAAATTACATCCCGTATTCCACATCAGTTTGTTTGCTCAAACCAGTGACTGTGTCTGAACGGTGGCATCCAGAACCGTTACCACCCCCACCCATCATGGTGGGCAAAGAGGAACATTTTGAGGTGAAGGCTATTTTGGACTCCCGTCTTCATCATGGCAAGTTACAGTATTTAATTCAATGGAAACATTTGCCTCTAGGTTTCAGTGAATGGGTTGATAAAATTCATGTTGTTGCTCCAAGACGTCTGGTTAACTTTCATGCACAATTCCCTGATAAGCCTGGATGAATTGCTCTTGTTAACTTGCTTGTATTGTTTTATCGTTACAGATTGTCACCCATAACCCACTGCATTCCTATCCTGCCCGCCTGATATATTGGAAACGTATATGCTTTATTGCCATTTTCATTTTCATTTTCTTCTTATTTTTGTATTTTTCTCTTTTTTCTGGAGGGTCAGCATGTCAGGGTTCATAGCTGAATCCTGCCATTAGGGGTGTAGAGTTAGTATAAGCGTGTGAACTGGAGGAAGGGGGTGAGTGTGCCAAATGTTGTGGGTTTCACCGGAGACTGTGGAATGCAACGTCAAGGTCAGCCACCTGCAGGAGTTGGAGGCTTGGGAATGGAGTGGGAAAGTTCTGGACATTGACATCATAGATGCTGCGAAATTGGCACGCAGGGGGGAGAGTTAAGTTAGCGTGGCGGGAATCTGGCATTCGGATCTTTAGGAGTGTTTCCATTTACATGTATAAATGGAAATAAAGCTTATTCTGCATTTCAATGAATTGCATCGTGAAGTGTTTATTGGGGCATTGAAGTTGGAGTCGTTACAGAAACAAAGAGACCGGAACACATCCTCTCCAGAAGCCTACACCCAGAGAAGCAGGGATTACACCAGACAATCAGGCAGAACACAATGCCCTAATCAAGGAACTGCCAAGGAGGAAACCCACCCCCACCAACACGGGCAGGGCAAGCTACTGTATATATTCCTGGATCAGGGGGCTCTGCTCAGTGTCACTCATGCCCTAGTCACCTCCCATTTGGATTTCTGTAATGTGCTCTACATGGGGCTGTCCTTCAAGAGTATCCGGGAGGTTCATCTGGTGCAAAATGCAGCAGCGCGGGCAGTTATGTGTACCCCTAGAGCTGTACATGTTACATCTCTGCTCTGCGAGCTGCACTGGCTGCCGATTTGCCTCCAGATGCAACTCAAGATGCTGCTTTTGACCTTTAAAGCCCTTCATGGCATGGGTCTGTGTTATCTGAGGGACCGCCTCTCCCTGATTACATCAGGTTTGGCAGAGAAGGGATGTTACGGGTCCCGTCTGCCAGGGAGTGACATTTGGCAGGTCCCAGGAGAAGGGCCTTCTCTGTTGCAATGCCTGCCATGTGGAACCTGCTCCCCCCAGCAGTGAGATTGGCGCCTTCCCTCCCAGCATTTCACAAGTCCCTCAAGATGTGGCTCTGTGATCAGGCCTGGGGGCCCAAGGGGACCGGGGAGATCTTGGAATGGCCCCCTGACTGTGGTTAATACTCTCCCCTTTTGTTTTGTGGGCCTTTGGACAGCTATTTTTAATTGTGACCATTTTTATCTATTTATTGTTTTTTAATTAAGTGTTGTACGCCTCCCAGAGTCACTTTTATGTGAGATAGGCAGCTATATAAATATGAGCAATCAATAAATAGTAAAAATAAAATATAAACAGGGCACAACACACACACCCCACACACACACTAGCACTAATGATGTTAGGTAATGACTAGGTCGGGTGATGAAACGTCTGCAAGCCAACCACCAAGTTCAGAGAGCACCAAGGCCTCCACAGTTCAACCCTGAGCTACAGAGATTCTCTTCTATTGGATCTCATTACGGAAATCAAGAAAATCAAAAACCTATCTAACATCCAAAAATGTTAAATTGTTTAAGAATAATTATATTCCACTTTGGATGGATATTAAAAAAGATTTAGATTGAGAATCTAAATGGATTAGAGAATCCACTGGATGGAATTGAATTATTGATGCAGAAATTGAAAGACTTTGGGTCGTTAGCAGGGTTTAAAGTTAATTTACAGAAGACAAAAGTCTTGACCAAGAATATGAATTACCATCAACAAGAGAAACTGAGAGAAATGACAGGATACTCCATGGAGAAAAAAATAAAATATTTGGGAGTTTATTTAACATCGAAGAATGTCAAACTATTTCAAAATAATTATACCCCACTTTGGACAGACATTAAAAAAGATTTAGATCGATGGGGAAAGCTGCAATTACACTATTGGGTAGAATATCAGCGATTAAAATGAATATACTACCACAAATTCTATATCTCTTTCAAACAATACCTATATTGACATCAGAGGAACCATTTAAACAGTGGCAGAAAGATATTTCTAAGTTCATTTGGCAAGGGAAAAAACCAAGAATAAAATATAAAGTCTTGCAAGACTCAAAAGAAAGAGGTGGTGTAGGACTCCTGAATTTGAAACTATATCATGCAGCCTGTGGTTTGGTATGGCTTAAGGAATGGATTGTTTTGAAAAATGAAAAATTATTAAATCTGGAAGGACATGAATTAAGATTTGGATGGCATGGATATCTGTGGTATGATAAGGCTACAGTTAATGTGGACTTTAAAAATCACTATATTAGAAGATCTTTGTTGAGAATTTGGAATAAATACAAACCAACTTTATGTTATAAGAGACCTTTATGGATTTCCACGCAAGAAGCTTTTTATAGAACAGAAGTAAGAAATAAAGATAAGTGGTTGACATATAAGGATCTTTTAAAAAAAGAACAAGGACATTATGTAATAAAATCAAAAGAAGGATATACTTGCTCAAGAAGGATATACTTTTCAATGGCTCTCCTATATGCAACTTATAGAGAAATTTAAATTAGATAAAAAAAAATTGGAATTTGAACAAATTAAATCAGAATTTGAAATACAATTATGTGAAACTGATGAACATTTAATTGCTAAAATGTATAAATTATTGTTAAAAGGAGAAATGGTGGAGGAACAAGTTAAAGACTGTATGATTCAATGGGCAAAAAATATCGGTCACAATATACAACTTCAACAATGGGAAGACATGTGGACTAAAGGATTAAAATTTACCTTGTGTTACAACCTAAAAGAAAACTTTTATAAGATGATGTACCGATGGTATATGACCCCACAAAAACTTTCAAAAATGTACGGGAATATTTCCAACTTATGTTGGAAATGTAAAAAAACAAGAAGGGTCTTTTTACCATATGTGGTGGACATGCAAAATTGCAAAAGAATTTTGGACCGAGATACATTCATTGATGCAAAATATACTACAGATACGAATACCATTTAAACCAGAATTCTTTTTACTTGGAATTTGGGATGTACAAATAGAAAAACATTTCTTTAGAATAATACAATACATGATTACAGCAGCAAGACTTTTATATGCACAAAATTGGAAAAATCAAAGTGTACCAACAATACAGGAATGGATGTTGAAATTATTAGAGATGGCAGAAAATGTCAAACTGACTTGCTTATTAAAAGAAAACTCAAACCATTACTTTCTTAAAGAGTGGAAGCCTTTGATGGACTATTTGCAAAAAGCAGGAGGAGTAAAGCTTGCATGGGGTTTTGATGATTAGAATATATATAAATAGTATATATTAGACAAGAAATATATATTAAAATGTTATATGAATAGCCAGCATGTAAGAACAAACTATCTATTTTACTTTTATGACCATAGATAGATCGGAAGTTATCTAATTTCTTTCTTTCTTTCTTTCTTTCTTTCTTTCTTTCTTTCTTTCTTTCTTTCTTTCTTTCTTTCTTCTTTTTCTTTCTTTCTTTCTTTCTTTCTTTCTTTCTTCTTTCTTTCTTCTTTCTTTCACTTACACTTTTCACTACACTTTTTTCTTTTCACTACACTTTTCTTTTCTTTTTAATTTGTATTTCTATTTCTGTTTCATTTTCAACTTTTAACTTTGTATATTTAAAACTTTAATAAAACTTTAATAATAATAATAAAAAAAAGAGTTATCCTCAGACCAGAAAATTCAAAGGTTAGAGATAAAGAGAGAAACAACATGGAGGCCAGATTACAAATAGCAGAAACAGATTTGCGTGAAAATAACCTAAAGTTTAGAGGAATTCGTGAAGATTTTGGAAAAGAAGTCTTAGAAGGAGAAAGGGAAAATATACTCAATATCTTGACCTCCATGTGGATAAATCATTAGAAATTCAAGAAATTTGCTTCTGGGGAAGAATGGTGAACTGAAGATGGCTCCACTAAAAGCAGAGCCAACGACCGCGGTGGAATGAAGAGCTGGCAAGTAGTCCGGCTCTTTGTAATTCCTCTGCGGATAAGGAGAGGACTTGAGATCGCCCACAAGTGCAGCGGTCTCTGGCAGGTTTAGAGTTCTGGGAGACGAGGGAATAACCATCTTGCTCAAACCATGTTCAGCATCTTCAAAAGGACACTGGGTTCACATACTTCCTTTTCTAATCACTTTCGGAAATTGCTCGCTAACTGCTTTTCAGCTATTAGGAACCTTTGGATTGACAAGTTTTACAGCACTGGGTGAGTTTCCTTCAATCCTTAGTGAAAGAAGTTTTAAATACAAGGTTTTTTTTTATTGTGTCTGATTCTCAGAGACTGCCTGGACAGTCCCTGCAGTATTTTTGGCAAGTTTTTTCAGAAGTGGTTTGTCATTGCCTCCTTCCTAGGGCTGAGAGAAAGTGACTGGCCCAAAGTCACCCAGCTGACTTTGTGCCTAAGGCAGGACTAGAACTCACAATCTCCCGGTTTGGAGCCTGATGCCTTAACCCAGAGCTTTCCAAACTTTTCATGTTGGTGACACACTTTTTAGAAATGCATCATTTCATGACTAAACTGGCTACTACCATGTCCCAGGAATCATTTAGAGAGCTCAAAATAATGCAGACTTTGTTTGCCTCATCAAAGTCCACCCCTCTCTCTTGCAGTTCCGCAAACAAAAGTCTCATGTACTGCAAATGTTCTGATACACTCCCTCCTGCCAGCAAATGTGCTCAGTAAAGTTTACGTGTTAGAGCTATCTTGCTGCTCTGGGTATCACGCACATATATTTGCCTTAGCACATTCCAGCATTCATTAGCGGTTGCCAGTCCACGTACATGTACTAACTGGCTGTCCTCAAGTCCCAAAATAATACTTCTCCTGGCCTTTTCCTCTGTTCTAAGCTGCCTGTTGTCAGGCTGTGCAGGGGGATTACTCACAGCGTCCCAGAGCCCATCTCTCCGGAGGAACATCTCCATCTTCATGCTCCATGGCAGGTAGTTGTGTTCATCAAGTCGATTCAAAGGCAAGGCACCACTCACAGCAAACGCTGCCTCGGTCTCCATGGCTTCTGACGACAGCACCTGCGTATGCCTTCACGTGCACCAGCGGTTCTTCCAATACGAAGTCAGGGTTCAGCACCAACGCCCTGGGCCCATAACCTGTCAGAGTGCGTTTCAGCAGATTGGCACCGCCCACTGCTGCGGTGGAAGAAAAACTGCTTCTATGCTGCTGTAATAGATTACAGAGTCTGTTGCTTTGAGTATATACAGACTTTACTATGCACAGCACAGAAATAGATACAGACACGATCCTTAACCAACTCCATACAAACTACCCCACACTTAATATCTCTCAGACACGATATATATACACTTAATATTGCAGAGTCATTCCTATACACAGGTGTAGCTCGTTAGCATTGCATCATCCTGTCCTCAAGGACGATGATCTCACCCAGCGCTCGCTGCTGTCTACTTTGCACATTCCAGACCAGTAAAATCTAAAGAATAAAATATATTTCTTTTTACATACTCTGACGTAAAAGACATCCAGAGATTTCTTATTGTTAAGAGAAATGCTAACTCTTATTCTGAGAAAGTATTTTATTATTATATTGCACAATAAATATACCACTTATCACGGTAAAGATGTTGAGCAAAATATTAACTGCAGATTATTATTGAAATGTCTATAATAGCATAAAAGCAGGTACTACCTTAGCTCTTCACTATTTTCACTCATTTTTGTAAAACCTGCAAAAAATAACAATTATTTTATTGGTACATAATAAATCAAGTTCATAAATTTTCTGACAAACCATATCAATTAAAGGACATTACAATAGTTGTGGTTTATATTTCATGATAGAATCCATAGTTATTAATAAATAGCTAACATTTAACAACATCTGTATGGCTGCACGACTCAAAGAAAGTGACTTTGGGCAGCGTACAAGAAAAAACATCCACAACAAATACAAAGTAAGGAAAACAATACAACCTATTAAAACCAACTAAAATGGTAAAATGGCAACCAGGCTAAAATATACTGCAGCTAATCCAATTGGGACTCCGCTCATCCTAACCCAAAGGCCTGGGGAAACCACATTTCTTAACTACATTCCTAAAGGCCTACAGGGTGGGGCCAACTGTATATTGTGGGGAAATTGTTCCAAAAAAACAGGAACCGCCACCAAGAAAGCATGCCTCCAAGGTCCCATAAGGTGACAGTGAGGGGACCTGGCGTGTGCCCTCCCTGTTAGACATGTGGCAGTCCTGCAAATCGCCCACTCCTATGCCACGTTGGGCCTCATAGGTGATAACCGCCCAGAGTCCCCTTGTGGGGGGAGATGGGCGGTGATATAAGTTAGAAATAATAAATAAATAATAAATAATTAGCCTTGAATTGCTGCCAGAAGCTAATGGGAGCCAGTGCAGCTTGCGGAGTGGAGGTGTCACATGGAGTAATGAGGAAGGCCCATAACTGCCTCCCCTGCTCCATTCTGGAGCAGCCGAAGCTTCTGGATGGGGTTCTGAAACAGACCAGGGTGGAGCTGGATCTTCCGTTGTGGAGTTGATCTCGTTGACCTTTGGAACTATTGGCAGCTGAGGAGAACGGCTGTCACTGGCCATCCTCTCTGGTCTCTGCTGCCTTTTTATCCTCTCGAATTCCCGCCTATTTTGCACGGGAGCCAGTCGTTTCTCCCCCCGTCCGGCTCTTTTTGCTGCTATCCTGGCTCGTGGGTTGCTAGGCGGCAACAAGTCTTCTTCCGGATTTCCTCCAATCAGAGGTTCTGAAGTTGGCTCTGGCTCCTGATTGATTTTCCCGCCTTTTCCCTCACTTGTTGTTTCTTCAACTGTCAGCGAGGCAAGGCTCTGAGGCAAGAGTTGGTGTGGCAGCGAGGCAAGGCTCCACAGTTCAACCCTGAGCTACAAATATTCTCTTCGATTGATATATGAATATTCTTGTCTCACGTAAGACATTTCCCCAGCAGCCAGCAATGGAAACTAAATGGAGAACAAATGAGTCTCACATCTTAATAATGATGATGATGATGGTACAATAATTCTTTATCACCCACTCCAGTCTCCCCTCTGTATCTCTCAGTTTTAACTTATGGGGCCTTCCCTGGAGAGCACCAGTCCATGCAATCTACTGAGGAGGCAGTATTTCCTATACCACAGACAGATACTGACCAACGCCTTGTGGATATTAAATCTTCGCCACATGATGGCTTGTCCCTACACTCCGTGGATTCCTCTAACCACATTCCTCAAAAATTTGACCTGATCACATCTGGCTCCCCTGATCTTTCATCTGCTGATGAATGACTGAACATGATGCACCATAACCCTCCCCCACCCAGTTTTTCCATCCCACCCATTACAGGTGTTGTTATGGATCCAGCCATTCGCATACTATCCCGGAATCTTGCTGGATGGAAAAACAAACTACAAGATTGTTCTGAATTTCTGTCCAACTATGATTTGATTGCAGTTCAAGAGACCTGGCTAACTGCTGGTGATGAGCAGATTTCGATTCCTGGCTTCAAATCCTGGTCCACCCTGGCACGGAAATTAAAAGAGAAAGGCCGGGCGATAGGGGGATTGGCCATTTTGATTAAGGAAGACCTGGGTTGGAAGGGCACAGAAACTCTCTTGGATGCCTCTTCTCCTTATTGCCTAGCCGTTAAATTTCAATACAATGCCCTTGTGATCATGATGTTAAATATTTATGTACCCCCACAATCATCTATATATCACCCCTCAGATATATGGGTGAACCTTGAGCAATCCCTGACAGAGTTAACCTCAAAATCTCCCAAACCAGTTATAATTGTCTTGGGTGATTTTAATGCAAGGCTTGGGCCCAACATACAAGAGCATATTAGCAATATGAATATTCCCAAAGAATTACTCCTGTTATTTCCTTCATGGTCCTTTAGGGACCAGAAAAGCAATGCTGCGGGCATACAGTTGTTAAACCTGCTGTTTAAAGGCAACTTGCAAGTTTTAGGGGGTAAGGAGCAAAGCTTTGTTTACCCCTATACTTACCATCGAGTGAAATCAAGCAGCACATTAGACTATATATGTGTCTCAAATAGTAAAGTGCCCCTTTTCTCAGAAATCCAGGTATAGGAAAGAGAGGATAGTGATCACCAACCGGTTGCCGTAAAATTCTATGGGCATTCAGACCTTAGACCCCACACTGCAAAAGACAGCTGGGTTTTACACCATCTAGAGGTCCATCAGGGCAGAAGAATAAAATGGGCCCGAGTGGATGCAAAGGCCCTGACTGACTATATGAATTCTACCCACGCTCAGTCTTTAGTAGACACAGTTGTTGCAGCTGATTCTGAGGCAGTCTCCATTTTTACAGCCTACCAAAATCTAAGTGAAGGTTTAAGAACATTCTTGACTGATAAGGCCCACCCCGAAAGGCCCCCGAGAAAAGGCCCTCATTGGTTTGATTCTGGGTGTTACGTACAGAGAAAAAGATTAAGGCTAGCTATGCGGGTAGCACGGACTCAGCCTTCAAATAATAATCATACTGCCATGCTAGCACTCAGACAAAAGTACAAGAAACCCATTAAGAGCAAGAAATCTCTTTATTTATCCTCACTCTGGCTAAACCTAGAGTTAGCTGCCAAAAATACAAATCCAGTCTTTTTCTGGCATTCGGTCGCAGGAATACTGAAGGAACGTAGGTATTCCTTGGATATTCCAATACCCGCCTCCACCTGGGAGGATTATTATAGCCAACTTTTCACAGCCCCAAGTGGTAACGGAATGGCGGATCTACAAAATGTGTCAGGGAAGGCTTGCAGCCCTTTTCCATACTGGCCCCCAGTGACCGAACGGGAGATTAGAGGTCTCGTACAGACCCTGAAGCCTAACAAGGCTCCCGGCGAAGATCTTCTTCCCCCTGAATTATTTAAAGGACACATTAACTGGTGGGCTCCCCTACTTGCAGGCTTATTTACCCACATAAATAACTCGTGCCAAATTCCAGCTGGTTGGGAGCTCTCGATTGTGATTCCCATTTATAAAAAGGGGGATAAGGGCGACCCCTCTAATTATCGACCAATCAGTCTAATTGATATTGTAGCTAAACTGTATGCTAAATATCTTTTATATAAGATTGAGGATTGGGTGTACGAAAAGGACCTGCTACCTGAAGAGCAATCTGGTTTCAGACCTGGACGCTCTACCATTGATAATTGTTTTATCTTATGCCACTTAATAGACAAATACACAGCCAATGGGAACCAACTGTATACAACTTTCATTGACCTTAGTGCAGCATTTGACTCAATAAATAGGGAACTCCTTTGGAAGAAACTAACAGATATGAATATGGAACCCAGACTCCTCTCTTTAATCAAGGCATTGTATTCAAATTCCTGCTTAAGGGTACGTACTGGAGCAAATAGATCCTTAACAGGGACTATTAATACCCACAAAGGGGTCAGACAAGGATGCATACTGGCCCCTATTTTGTTTAATTTATATATAAGAGACATCCCAAAGTTTTTATATTCAGTTGACACACAAATGCCTAAAATTAAAAACAAACACGTAAACATACTGCTTTACGCTGATGACATGGTATTGATGTCACATACCCAAGTAGGAATGAGAAGACTGCTACGCAGGATTAGTATGTATTGTACATGTAACTACCTGTCCATCAACAAATCCAAGACTAAGGTAGTTGTTTTTGGGAAGAGAAGGATCAGGTATAACGGGACCCTGGACAGGGAACATATAGACCAGGTTAAGTCCTTTTTATATCTAGGGATTGTTTTTACCGAAACAGGATCATGGCTCCCTCATTTCAAGAGGAGTTCCCTAAAGACTACAGCCTGTGCCAATGCCATAAAGCAGCTTATCAACCATAGCTACCCAGGATCGTTAACCCCAATAATAAAGGTATATAACTGTAAAATAGTCCCAATGATCACATATGGTGCAGAATTGTGGGGTCACCTAAATGTCCCTTTGTTTGAACAGATACAGTCCTCTTTTTTGAAATGCATCTTGGGGGTGGACAAGTCAACTCCAACTCGAGCAGTAAGAGCAGAGTTAGGTGTACCCCGCATACAAAGCCACTCGGTAACTAAAGTATTTAATTACTGGCTGAAGATCCTATCCATGGACTCAGACAGATTACCCAAGCTTTGTCTTGAAGAGCAGATGCAGAATATGCCTCCTCGTGCTTGGGCGGCCCGACTTACCAATACCATCTCACAATATGGATTTTCAGCTCATTTTCCAGCCCAATTAGATTTGAAGGCTAAGAAAAATTTCAAACAAAGGGTTTTGGATGTGGCTGCACAAGAGGATATAGCATCCCTTAAATAGGTCAAGTCCTTGAAGTGGCTGGCCCAACACAAATCAGTCTTTCAACTAGAAAAGTATTTAACAACTTTCTTGCCCCAACATCTCAGAAGAGCTTTTACTAGAGCTCGTTTCGACCAATTAGACTCCATGGTAAGATATGGGAGGTTCCAAGGAATTCCTTATGAAGACAGATTATGTATTTGTGGTGCCCCAGCTGTTGAAGATACTGCACATATCTTATTTGATTGCAAATTATATTCTGTAGAAAGGACTGTCCACTTAGATTTATATTTAAAAAACAAAAAATACTGGAGCAGTCAGCAGAAACTTTCTTATTTTTTACAGGGTAAGAACCAGCTCTTTACTAGCAAGACTGCACTCTTCATATCAAAGGCAATCCTAAAGAGGACAGATTACATAGACCAGATTGGAGTTGACTGTAGGGGTGATGGTTTGATATGAATTTGTATTATAGTTTTATTTGTATTTACTCATATTTACTTGTATGTTTATAATGGCTTTTTACTTTAACTTCTTTTTTTTTACTTGATATGGTCAAAAGACTAAATCAATAAAGTATCTATCTATCTGCCTGAAAGGGAAGGGAAGGGAAGGAGGGGGAGGGGGAGGGAGGGAGTGAGGGGGAGGGAAGAAGGTGCTGGAATATGGGGTTTCAACCAAGCTTGTCTCCTTATACGGCCCGCGGGCCTGACGTTGCCCACCCCTGGTTTAGGTAAAGAAATATCTCTGAAACGATGACCCAACGGGTCACGGGTTGTCTAGTATACTACTAAAACTCGCCTGTTTCTCTGTGTTAACTGTGTTAATCTTTAACTGGGTGAAATGGTGCATCATGGGGCAAGAATTTTTGAGCCAAGGTACCTCAAATGGGCTAACTTACAGAATGTGTCCAAAATCCGGGGCCCACGACTCCTGTGGGATTGAAATTTGGCAAATTTTATAAAATGTTTTGTGACATGAAATCATCATAAAACAGTTTATGACAAAATACAAAATGTCATAAAACATTTCCTGTGGTCAACTCCTGATCTTTGACTGCACTATGCAGTTTGACACTGGCTGCTTTGAGGCAGATATATCTGTGAGTATCTCCCTGAATTTTTCAGAAGTTGTCCAGGCACTGAGGAATCTGGTAAGGAAAGAAGGAAAGGAAAGGAAGGGAAAGGAAAGGAAAGGAAAGGAAAGGAAAGGAAAGGAAAGGAAAGGAAAGGAAAGGAAAGGAAAGGAAAGGAAAGGAAAGGAAAGAGGGGGGAGGGGGAGGGGGGAGGGGGGGAAGGAAGAGAGGAAGAAAGGAAGGAAGAGGGAGGGAGGGAGGGAGGGAAGAAGGTGTTGGAATATGGGGTTTCAACCAAGTTTGTCTCACACGAACATAGGGTATGGGCAGCTCTGCTGAAAACCTATCTCTGGTGGAAAGTCCACTGGTGGATTTTCGATCAGCAATGTCTTCTGCCCAGTCTGCATCTGTGAATCCCACTAGTCTAGGATTCTCGGTGGCTGGCAGTTTTAGCTTTAGGTCAGGGGTGGGGAACCTTTTTTCTGCCAAGGGCCATTTGGATATTTATAACCGGGGACCGGGGTGGGTGGGGGTGGGGGGCGGGGTTTCTGGGATTTCCGTGGACCAGGGGTCGGAGTTTGCGGGCGGGAGCCAATCACAAGCACTGGGGGTCAGGGTTTGTGGGCAGGAGCCAATTGTGTGGAAGGGGCATGGTTTGCGGGCAGGAGCCCCGCGGGCCTTAGGCAGGAGCCCCGCAGGCCTAATACGGCCCGTGAGCCTCACGTTGCCCACCCCTGCTTTAGGTGCATGGTCCCCTTCAGGTACCTTCCCACCCGCTTGACACCAGTCCAGTCTCTCTGTGTGGGTGCGCTGCTTTTTCTACATAGAATGCCTACTGCAGCAGCTATGTCCGGCCTAGTGGTGGTGGCTAGATACAGCAGCTTGCCTATGGCACTTCTATAGTCATTGTTCTCTGGTAGGAGATGGCTGGGTTCTTGTTGTTTGTGGAAACCTGTTTCCATTGGTGTAGGCATAGGATTCGCATTTTGCACTCCTAGGCTCTCCAACAGTTCTAATATCTTTTGTTTCTGGCTTAGAAGAAAGCTCCCATCTTCTTCTCTCTCAATCTGCATTCCTAAGTAGTAGCTGGCATTGCCCAGATGCTTGACTTCTAAATCTCTATTTAGTTGGGAAACAATTTCATCAAAGTCCCTTTTGTTATTGTGGCACATCATTAAATCATTCACATAACAAAGAATGTACACATCTCTACCATTTCTGTGTCTTGTGTATAGACAGGGGTCAGCCTTTCCTTGAACAAAACCCTGGTTTTGTCCCATATTCAAGGAAGGAAGGAAGGAAGGAAGGAAGGAAGGAAGGAAGGAAGGAAGGAAGGAAGGAAGGAAGGAAGGAAGGAAGGAAGGAAGGAAGGAAGGAAGGAAGGAAGATTTCTGACTCTCCCTGCCAGCTTCCCACAAGGAAAGTCAAGGGGGAGGCTGGCAGGAAGTCGCAGCTCAACTGCCCTTGGTCATTCTGTTTCTCTGTTTAGGTAAAGAAATATCTCTGAAACGATGACCCAACGGGTCACGGGTTGTCTAGTATATTATGTCATAAACTTCTTAATGAGTACAACTTACTCCATGTAAAGTCCAATAATAGTTCTTTTATTCTTGTGTTATTCGGACAGAAAGCAAAGCAAGTATTTAATTACAATTAGTTAATAATGAATGGATAAAATTACAAGATCTTCTAAAGCTTATTACAATAATATATTAGGTTAACCATCAACTTTTCCTGTCCACAATTGCCCACAATTGATCTCAATTGCCCACAACTGCCAGACAAGGCATCAACTTAATATCAGTAGACAACCAGGTTCACTGTGCCCAACTAGGCTACCCACGTTGCTCTCAAGATTCGCCTCACCAGGCTTCCTTAATAGTATCTCATCGATACTTACATCCACTCCTAACAGTTGGCCAGATGTGTTAGAGTGGACTGGGAGTCAGACATTCGGGGCGTCCCCCGCTCCCTGTGGAGAGTCTCGCACCTCAAGGGTCTCATTTGCAGGTCATCCTTCTTTTATAGCTGAATATGTTAACTCCAAATTCACGTCACAGTCAGTGTCAGAACTGTATACGTCACAGCCAGTTGAGCATTTGTTCTGACCTTGCATCCCTTGTTCAGTACGTTCTCCCTTGTTCCGTACCCTCCTTGCACCCACTATCTCTTCCAACTGTTATCTGTTGTTGATAACACACACTCCCATACATTCCTCATTCCGTGCATACCAGCAACGTGAACCCCCCAGGGGGTTCATGAACAGGACAAGCATGGCTCACTACCTGGTTCTATCAAAACTATGATTTTCCTGTATATATATTATATGAACTTATTACTATAATCAATATATAATTTCATTACAACTACTAAAACTCGCCTGTTTCTCTGTCTTAACTGTCTTAATCTTTAACTGGGTGAAATGGTGTATCATGGGGCAAGAATTTTTGAGCCAAGGTATCGCAAATGGGCTAACTTACAGAATGTGTCCAAAATCCGGGACCCATGACTCCCGTTGGATTGAAATTTGGCAAATTTTATAAAATGTTTTGTGACATGAAATCATCATAAAACAGTTTATGACAAAATACAAAATGTCATAAAACATTTCCTGTGGTCAACTCCTGATCTTTGACTGCACTATGCAGTTTGACATTGGCTACTTTTGAGGCAGATATATCTGTGAGTATCTCCCTGAATTTTTCAGAAGTTGTCCAGTGAAGGCAGTAGATTAGAAGCTCTGCTATTGTTGAAGGCATTCAGGAATCTGGTAAAGAAGGGAAAGGAAGGGAAGGGAAGGGGAGGGGAGGGGAGGGGAGGGGAGAGACAGGGAGGGTAGAAGGAAGGGAGAGGGAGGGAGGGTAGAAGGAAGGGAGAGGGAGGGAGGGAGGGAGTGAAGTTTGGCATTTGGGAATGAAGTGAGAGCTTTTCCCATACACTGCATCCAAAACTTTACTTTGCTTCTGGAAATTGTATTGAATTGGTTGTGCCTGTTGTGGTATGTCAGAGAAAAGAAGTGTTTAGATCTAAATATTCCTTGGTAGCATTAATATATTATGCAATGCTAAATACTGGTAAAAGTCATTAACTTGTACTTACATAATCAAACTCTTATCAATAGAATGACGCTAACCTTAGTACTGAAGTAGCTAATCAAATCCCTGAAGAGTATACTGGAGCCACAGCTCAAGTCCGGGAAGATTGACTGATTCATAAGTGTTACTGAGCATTTCTAAAGTACCCAATGAAATCATTAACGTATGGGTTCCTGTAATAGGAGATTCTAGCTGTTGCAATAGAAATAGCAAAACTGAATTAATTAAAATGTACAGATATAGTCTCCGTACATTTTAATTAATTCAGTTTTGCTATTTCTATTGCAACAGCTAGAACCTCCTATTACAGGAACCCATACGTAAGGTCCATGAGGTCACGAAGAGTCGGACATGACTAAACGACTGAACAACAACAAAAAACGGATATAGTCTAAGAGACATTATAGAGTTTAATTTGTTGTTTATTTGTTCAGTTGCTTCCGACTCTTCGTGACTTCATGGACCAGCCCACGCCAGAGCTTCCTGTCGGCTGTCGTCACCCACAGCTCCCCCACGGTCGAGTCCGTCACCTCCAGAATATCATCCCTCCATCTTGCCCTTGGTCTTGCCCTTGCCCTCTTCCTTTTCCCTTCCACTTTCCCCAGCATCAGCATCTTCTCCAGGGTATCTTGTCTTCTCATTATGTGGCCAAAGTACTTCAGTTTTGCCTTTAATATCATTCCCTCAAGTGAGCAGTCTGGCTTTATTTCCTGGAGTATGGACTGGTTTGATCTTCTTGCAGTCCAAGGCACTCTCAGAATTTTCCTCCAACACCACAGTTCAAAAGCATCTATCTTCCTTCGCTCAGCCTTCCTTATGGTTCAGCTCTTGCAGCCATAGGTTACTATGGGGAGTTTAATTATAGAGTTTAATACATTTTGTATTTTGATTGCTTTGCATAACAATCAAAATGCAAAATATTTTTAATTTTTTTTAATTTAAAAAAAGTTTTGATGATTCAAGTAAAAAAATTAAGGGGCCTAATTTCACTCTGCTCTTGATATTTTACAGAAAGGTGATACCCTTTTTAGAATCGTATCAGTTAAGTCGGAGATTCCACATGGAAAATCAAATTTGGAAAGAGAGCCTGAGGAGGTGAGAATTTTTTTAATTACATCGCCTAGAAAAAAGTTGGGGGAAATTACATTTTTTTAATGTAATATTTTATTTTTTAATGTTCCTTATTCTGGCTATTCCGCTAGTTTGAACAATCCTTTAGGGCAGGAACACTCACATTGCCCTGGCTGTTCAACAGAAAAGCAGCCTATCCATCAAATAAGTGAGTAAGTCATACAGTTGTCCTAAAGGATCGTTTGGGCTAGAGGAATGGGCAGAAGAATGGAAAGCGCAGTTCAGGCAAGCAGGCAGATAGTCCTCGACTTACAAAGGCAACTGGGACTGGAATGTCCGCTGCTCAGCAGGGCGGCCATAAAGCAGGCGAAGGGGCTGCTGCCAGGCTGCCAGGCAGGGGAAGGAGCGAAGGGGTGTGTGTGGGCTGTAGGAATTCTGGGATGGTAGTGCTCCACGCAGCTTCTTATTAGTATGTAGCAGAGTAGAAGCATTCCCGTAAACTTGCACAAGGCATAATCAGTTCAAAACACAAAATAAACACACTTCACACATTAAGGTAAAGTTACATAAAAAAGAGAGTCTACAATTTTATTGTAACTCACAGTTCCTTAGTAGAAATGGTCCATGCGTGCGAGCAATTGGTTCTGACCAAACCCACAGTCTTCCTTAATGTGGCCTTGCTGCATGGAAGTATGAGAAACGTGGGAGCCATAGCTGGCCCATGCTCCTTGGTAGGAGATCCGAGCAGAAAGAGGAAGAGAAGGGAACAGGAAACCGGGATTCAGCCCCTCCCACACAAAGCAAGTAAGATCAGGTTACAGCAGAGGCTGCCTCCTCCTTCAAGCCTGTGTGTGAGACGTGCTTGGTTGAAACCCGATATCTCTAACATCCCTTCTTTTCAACCTATGCATGTCTCAATGTCCCACTAGATTTAATTTCCCTCTCAGTTCTTGGTAACTGATTCTAGATAATGGCTTCATGAAGATGTTCACTATCATGTTCCCTGTGGGACAGTAGTCTAGTTTGACTAACCCTTGGTGTTGCAGCTCCCTCACCACATGATGCTTTACATCAATGTGCTTGGTCCTCCCAGCAATCTTCTCTGACTGTGAGAGTCTATGCAACTCTGATTATCCTCAAGAATTTGGACAGGGACTGGTTCCTCTATCCCCATGTCTGCAAGCAGTAGCTTGAGCCATTTTACCTTGTTGCATGTTTCAGTGGCTGCAACGTATTCTGCCTCAGTGGATGACTGAGCAATTGTGCCTTGCTTGTGGCTACCCCAGCTTACTGCACCACCCTCATAGAAAAACACATATCCACTGGCGGACTTGCCATCAACAATGTCTTCTGCCCAGTCCGCATCTGTGAATCCCACTAGTCTAGGATTCTCAGTGGCTGGCAGTTTTAGTTTTAGGTGCATGGTCCCTTTCAGGTACCTTCCCACCTGTGTGACACCAGTCCAGTCTCTTTGTGTGGGTGTGCTGGTTTTCCTACACAGAATGCCCACTGCAGCAGCTATGTCCGGCCTAGGGTTGG
Organism: Charina bottae; assembly: GCA_023362775.1. Lineage (NCBI taxonomy): Eukaryota > Metazoa > Chordata > Lepidosauria > Squamata > Charinaidae > Charina > Charina bottae. Next base: position 833,405 of record JALMGJ010000019.1, on the reverse strand, counting down.
TGGCTAGATACAACAGCTTGTCTATGGCACTTGTGTGAGATGTGCTTGGTTGAAAACCGATATCTCTAACACTCTCCCTCCGCCAAAGAAACAAACGTTTATATGCTTTTAGGATGAGAGTTTCCTGACATCAAAGCAGTCCTCATTATAATTAATGAAGAATATTTTGTTATTGTCCGTGATTCATATTTAACCTTCTGATTTTTATAGGCAGAGAGAGGAGTGGAGGAAGGACAGTTATACGGATGTACCCATCAATCACCTCCAGAAGGAAGGGCTTGGATCATCCCATCCCATTGTGGTTGCGGCGGAGCAGCTGGGAGCATCCATTAGAGGCATCTGGGATTTCAAAGAACAACCTAAGGCATCAGCAGCCAGCATGGGGAGGAGCAGGGAGGGACAACGTGCTCCCTCTGAAAGCTGCTTGGGGAACGGATGGCTTTGCACATCTGTAGCAGGCCTCAAAAAGAGCCGTTCTAAAGCATCCGTCACGAATGTGCAAGAGTGGCTACTAGGATCTCTGGACAGACTCTGCGAAGAATCCCCCAAAGAACCCAGAAGAAACCTGGAGGAGTGGCTGAAAGGATCCATGAAGATCCTTCAGAAGGACCAACCTGGGCCATCCAGGCAAGAGGTGTATGAGTGGCTGCAGATATCCATCAATCACCTCCAAGAGGAAGGGCCAGGAACATGCCGCCTAGGTGTGCTGGAATGGCTGGGAGCATCCCTTAGAGCCATCCGGTACTTCAAAGACCAACCTGCTAAGGCATCAGCAGCAAGCATGGGGAGGAGCACGGAGGGAGAACCTGCTCCCTCTGAAAGCTGCTTAGGGAACAGATGGGTTCGCACATCTCTGGGAGGCCTCAAAAGGAGTGGTTATAAAGCGACCACAATGAATGTGCATGCGTGGGTACAAGGATCTCTGAAAAGGTTCCGGGAAGGATCCCCCGAAGAACCCAGAAGGAACCTGGAGGAATGGCTGAAAGGATCCATGAAAATCCTTCAGAAGGACCAACCTGGGCCATCCAGGCAAGAGGTGTATGAGTGGCTGCAGATATCCATCAATCACCTCCAAGAAGAAGGGCCAGGAACATGCCGCCTAGGTGTGCTGGAATGGCTGGGAGCATCCCTTAGAGCCATCCGGTACTTCAAAGACGAACCTGATAAGGCATCAGCAGCAAGCATGGGAAGGAGCACGGAGGGAGAACCTGATCCATCTGAAAGCTGCTTAGGGAATGGATGGCTTCGTGCATCTCTGGCAGGCCTCAAAAGGAGTGGTTCTAAAGCATCCACAATGAATTTGCAAGCGTGGCTACAGGCATCTCTGCAAAGACTCCAGGAAGGATCCCCCAAAGAACCCAGAAGGAACCTGGAGGAGTGGCTGAACCATCCCGATGTGGTTGTGGGGGAGCAGCTGGGAGCATCCATTAGAGGCATCTGGGATTTCAGAGACCAACCTGCTAAGGCATCAGCAGCAAGCATGGGAAGCAGCACGGAGGGAGACCCTGCTCCCTCTGAAAGCTGCTTAGGGAATGGATGGCTTCGTGCATCTCTGGCAGGCCTCAAAAAGAGCGGTTCTGAAGTGTCCGCAATAAATGTACAAGCGTGGGTACAAGGATCTATGAAAAGACTCCGGGAAGGATCCCCCGAAGAACCCAGAAGGAACCTGGAGGAGTGGCTGAAAGAATCCAAAAAGATTCTTCAGAAGGAGCATCCTGGAGCATCCAGGCAGGATGTGAACGAGTGGCTGGACGTACCCAGCAATCACCTCCAGAAGGAAGGGCCTGGAACATCCCATCCCGATGTGGTTGTGGGGGAGCAGCTGGGAGCATCCATTAGAGGCATCTGGGATTTCAGAGACCAACCTGCTAAGGCATCAGCAGCAAGCATGGGAAGCAGCACGGAGGGAGACCCTGCTCCCTCTGAAAGCTGCTTAGGGAATGGATGGCTTCGTGCATCTCTGGCAGGCCTCAAAAAGAGCGGTTCTGAAGTGTCCGCAATAAATGTACAAGCGTGGGTACAAGGATCTCTGAAAAGACTCCGGGAAGGATCCCCCGAAGAACCCAGAAGGAACCTGGAGGAGTGGCTGAAAGAATCCAAAAAGATTCTTCAGAAGGAGCATCCTGGAGCATCCAGGCAGGATGTGAACGAGTGGCTGGACGTACCCAGCAATCACCTCCAAGAGGAAGGGCCCAGGACCGCCCACCTCAATGTGGAGGTGCGGCTGGAAGCATCCTCGGGAGCTCTGCAGGAGGAAACCCTGAAAGAGGCGGCCAAAGAATTGCCTGGAGCCTCTGTGGAAGACCTCCCAACGGAAGATCATGGAAGATCTCGGAGAGTCGGACAAAGAAGCACGCCTCGTGTTCCCACAGGAATGCTTCGTCGAGGAATGCAGGTAGATGAAGCGGCAGCAGCAGCATGAATAAAGGGAGTGGGCATAAGAAGGGTGGGCTACTTATTCGTGCTTATTCTCCCTCTTTCCTTACACACTGAGCCTAAAGGGAAACAGGGTTATTTCTAGTTCTGTGTAGCAAGCGGTCCTCAGGGGGGAACTTGGAAAGGAGGATGAATAGCAAACGTGTGCATGAGGAGAGCTTCAGAAAAACAATCTCTTTAATCCAGAACCAGAATTTAATTAGGTTAAGCTAAAACAATGAAAAACATAGGCCAAAACAAGAAATTACAAATGAAGGAAGGAGAGTTTGAAGGAGAAAAGACGGCGATTATGAGGAGGACAAAAGGCACCTGCTGAAGTGATCTGCAGCTCATGAAGGCCCCTGAAGGCCCTCTAACAACACACGTCAGTCACAAAAGGGGCTCCCAGACGCCTCTTGATTTTTTACCCACAGCTCAGCAGCAACTCTGAGTGCAAGTGGTTCAAGCCCTCACATCGCTTGGGAAACATTCCTCTGTGAAACCTTGCAAAACCATTCCCAAGGCTGGCCTAGGCTAGGAACAGGTGGCCCCTCAGTGGTTCTTGAAGGGCAGTCCTCGCATCCTTCACCTTGGGTTAGGGTTAGGGTTAGGGTTACCATGGCTTGTCCTGCTTGTGTTGGTGGAGGTGTTGTTCTCTCCTTAGGAGTTCCTAAGACCAGAACACCTCCTCGCCAGCAATCAACACCCAGATAGGCGAAGATTAACACCAGGATTAGCACCAGAGGAACAATCAAACAGCACAACAGACCCTAATCAAGGAACTATTAACTCAGTCAATCAACCAAGCAGCAAACAACAGCCCAATCAAGGAACTCCCAAGGAGAGAACAACACCTCCACCAACACAGGCAGGACAAGCCATGGTATGTAAACAGAGAGCAAGTCCCACTCCCTTTTCGCACTGAAGATGTTGCCTAGCCTGGCAATGAAACGTCTGCAAGAAAACAACAAGGCTCAGAGAGCACCAAGGACTCCACAGAGAATACTCAAAATGATGACCAAGAGGCTCCCTTCTGTTTTCCTCACCAGAGGTCTCATGGATAAATGTGGCATCTGTCTCTTCTGAACTCTAAACTCAAGAGCCCAATCAGGACTGGAGCCCCTGCACCTAAGGAGAGTGGTTACTCTTTTTTCTGTGCTGGAGGATGGATGGAAATACCACCTTCAGATGGCCTTTGGCTATGAAAGGAAGCTCTTTCCTGCAGTAAATACACCCTGCGGAGGACACTGTTAATCCCCTCTCTGTGTGCAGGGGATTCACCGATGTAGCCCCGTAGCAGATAACTTAAGGCAGCCTTTCTCAAACAGGGTTCTACAAGACGTCGCTAGGGGTTTCATGAGAGATCATAAAGATATATATAATTTTTTAACTTTGCGCTCCTTGCAATGCTAGCTGTAGATATAATAATTTTTATGCAGGGCTCCCCTGAGATTTGAAAATTATTTCAAGGGTTCTTCCAGGTAAAAAGGTTGAGAAAGGCTGATTTAGAGAGAAAAAGGGGAGAGAAAAAGCTGAGAAGGAAACAAAAAGACCAGTAAAAAATGATCCTAAGATTGTCACAGAGCCTATTGCAAGTATGTGAAATCTAGGATTTCTTTTTTTAAGTCTTGCATTTCAGAGAATAGTGCTACGTGTTAATAATCTGCATATGACTTTTACTTGGGAAGATTCAGAAGAGTTGCAAAAAGGTATCTGACATTATAGAGGGAGAGCCGTGTTAGTCAGGAGGACTCTGGCAGCCCCTTTTCTGAGTTACAAATTGAATAAATTTGCCTTTAATAAAATTTGCTGGTCGGAAAAAGGGCGACCAGATTCCTTCTAAAAGAAGTATATGACTTAGGGGCCGTTTGGTAATCAAAACCTGAATAATCGAATTAAGTCGTTTGCTATTATTAACATGTAATTTATGCATGACTCTGCAATCACTATAGTGATTAATGTAATATGTGTGCCCAAAAATCTATATTCACTTGTTGTTTTCTTTGTTATTTGCCCCTCATCACTTTCAGGTGTTCAGGAATAATCTGCGCAACTGCATCTCATGCTACAGGTAGGCCTTATTCTAATAAATATAGGCTGTATGTGCAGATATATTTGTTTTGCCTGACTTGAGCATACTCAGGCTTGACTTAAAGTCATCTGAGAAAAAGTTTCCTCATGTTTCCTCACAAAGTTTATAACGTTAAAATGAGGCAAGTGTCCTTGAAAATGAAACTTGATCAAAGCACGGGCCTAAGTCCAATCTATACTGTGATTGGTTGCGCCAAACATCACTGAAGTAGGCAGGGCTGAAATTTCAGAGATATGCGTGGTTGTTTTCTGAGTGTGAGTGGATATTTCTGTATTTGTATTTCAGGAAGCAATAAGCCTTTGTGAATCTCTGTATGGGTTTCCAAGTTATTTTCGGCTAAATAATGACCAGAATTTGTGCCTCCAATTCTCGGTTAATTGCTGTGGTGAATTTCTGGGTGGGGCTACAAAAAAGACTTTAGGAGCTATACACTGCCCACTTCTGCCTTAAACCCCAGTTTTTTTAACACTGTAGGCCAGAGCTTTCCAAACTGTGTGTCGCGACACAAAAGTGTGTCGTCACACACAGCGTGGTGTGTCGCCACACCACCCGGAAGCAGCGGTGCGCGCGTGTATGGCAGCAGCGGCGGCTGCCACCGCCGCCACCATACACACATGCACCGCCGCACGCCACCCTGCGCCACCGCTGTGCACGTGCGCACCCCCATGCCACCGCTGTGCGCGTGTGCACCGCCGCCGCTGCCGCAAACAGTGGTGTGTTGCCAGCGGCGGCACTTTAGAAAGCCCTGCTGTAGGCCATTGTTAATTCTTCCTATTTTCCTTCCCTGATGTAATTGGTGTCCAAAACAACCTGTCTGAACTTTTGTTCTTTCTGTATTAGCTGATTCCCAGGATGCTAGTCCCCTTTTCCAGTGAGATTAATTTTAGTTTGCCACATGCAGTCAAGACTGGCAAGGGATTTCTGCACACTGCAGAGTCCTAACAGACTTGCCAATTTAAATCACAGCTAAGCAATGTTTTCCCCAAGACTCTTCTGTAATCTTTGAATGATTTTTGGGAGAGGGGAACACGTGTGGTCCAAAGGGGGAAAATCAAGAATGATAAAAGGAGGAAGAGTACCAAAATAATGAATTGTTTTTGACTGTACATTTCTCTTCCCTGAGACTTTTGGAGGACTTTAGCATAGAGATGTTGGGCCTGCGTGAATAATTTATCCTACAGAAGGGCTGTCCTGCCCCCATAATCAGACTGGCAGAATTCATTGCCCCTTAACCCTACTTAAAACCAAATAATAACTTATACCAGCTGGATATTTAAAAAATGAACACAGAACAACTATGTCCCCACTTGCAGTAGCAATGACTCTGCCCAACCAGATTCATAGCAGTAGTTTTGAAGGGTGGAAAGGAAACCCTCCAAGAATACACATTTATGGTGTAGATATCACGCACAAACACAGACACACGCACACACACACACACACACCTCTTGGAAGACATTCATCATCTTAACAACTTTCCAAAACAACCAGAACACAAACAGGCCAACTTTAAAAACCTGTAAAATGCAAAACAGCATTAAGTTCCTCCTCCCTATTCCTGAACTATTTGTGAGGGATCTCACAAGATCTTATAAAAACAAGAAAATTAGGAGAAAAGGAACACTTCAGATGGTGATGAAGATCTGTAAGAGCCCCCACACTCACACCCCAACAAAAGGAAACTTGCTGCAATTCACCATTTGAAAAGAGACAAAGCCTTTAATTGGAGTGATAGGTAAAGCAGTTCTGAAACAAAGCCGTGAATGCGAATCCCCCGATGAAAACTCTGCAGTCCGTTCAGCACCTCCCCCTCCCAGGCAGGCTATGCTTATCTCCCGCCTTCCTCTCCCCACGATCTCCAGGTGGCTCCAACCTTGACTCCTCTGCCAGGCATAGCAACCCTCTGTGGAATGCCTCCCCCTCTCTTTTCCCAGGCACACTCTAACACGCTTCTCAGGCAGCCCGTGACATGCATCTTCCTCTTATTATGGCGGGTTCACACGATGTAATGCTCTGTGTGCGTTTAAGCAAGGGAAGCTAGCAAGATCTCTATAACCCCCCTTCTCTTTAGACCTAAATCTACCTCCCCTCCCCTCCCCTTCTGTTCTTCTTTTTTGTAAGAGGAGAGCAAAATAGAGGACCCATTGCAGCCTTGGACAGTCTGGCAGAATGACCAAACTAGCTAGAAGTTCTAGAAGCTTCAGTCCCCAAACAACTGGAGAGCATCAAACACATTCATTCCTTCATTCGCTCAATTTATACAGCCACCCATCTCACATACAGGACTCTGGGCAGCTCACGCAGTTAACGTAACAACAACAACAAAAGACACCCCCCCCACACACACACACAAGCAAAGCAAATACAACTAAAGCAATTGAAACCTCCTGCAGGAGCACGCCATCCATGGCTCAGCAAGAGGGCAGCCGCTTCGCAGGCCCCACGCCTCCCCCGGATCCCCAGGCACAGTGGCAAAGCCGTGTCTCGGGGCCTTCCGAAAGGCCAGGAGGGCCGTGGCCAAGCTGAGGACAGCCGCCCAACTGCCTCGGCAGGGACACGACCCAGAGTTCCCACTCCAAAGGTCTGGGAATGGCCCTGCCCCTTGAACGGTCTGGATTGGAAACGAAAGAGTTCCCCCGCAACGCGTTCCTGGGAGCGGTGCTGCCCCACGCTTGGTGCTCAGTTGGTGCTGACTGCCCTTCCGCCAGGTGGTCCGGTAATTGCTCTGGAGACCACTGTAGTCCTCGTGGCAGCCTGGTGCTTCACCTCCCACCAGTGGGTCTAGAACGGTACCGGGAACGAGCCCTTCCCCTCTGGCGCCCTGTGTGACGGGGGGATTTGGGGGGCCCTCGGCCAGGCTGTGTCTGAGGCCCTCCAGACAGGCTGGGCTGCGGCCCCAAGGATTCCTCACCAACATGGCTTTGTGGGGCACAGATGAGGTCGCCCAGACAGCCTCCGGCTGAGGAGGCGGGCCTGATGGAAGGTGGGCTGGTGGCATCGTGAATGGGCAACGCCTTTCCTAATGAGCTGCTCTCTCTTCTCCCTCCTTTTCAGAGGACACCCATGGCAGTTCCTGTGCTCCTGGCCATTCTCCTTGCGGCACTGGTGTTGTGGATCAGCGCAGGACACCGCAGACAGCGCTGCATAGTCAGGAGGCGCCTCAGAGTTTTCTAACTCTGCGGGGCCAGAGACAAAAGCTCCGGTTGGCATTCTCAGTGATCTCGTCGGATGGAGTCCTTGCTGCTCTCTCAGCTCAGTGGTTTGCCTGAAGACATTTCATTACCTGACGAGGAAACACCATCAGTGCCAGGGAGTGTGGGGTTTGCTCCCTGTTTCTATACAGTAGCTTGCCCTGCCAGAGGGGGGTGGGGGGTTTTCTCCTGGGTAGTTCCTTGATGAGGGCATTGTGTTCTGCTTGGCTGTTTGCCTGGTGTTAGTCCCTACCGATCTGGGTGTTGGCTGCTGGGGAGGAAGTGTTCCGGTCTCTTTGTTTCCTTCTTAGCTCTTTGGAATGGTGTGTAAATGGGGTTTGTCTCCATGTGTCTATTGATGCCTGGTTTGTCTGAATGCCAAGCTTCCAGGAATTCCATTCTCGGTGTTTCTGGATTTGGCTTGGTCACAGGTTCCCGGTTGAAACTGGGTTGAGTCTGTCCATGTGTTGTGAGATTCAGGAGTTTTCTTCGTGTCTTCTGACTGCTCGTTGGTGTTCGTGGATGCGCTCTGCTAGTCTTCTGCCCGTCTGTCCTACATGGTGGCTGTGACAGTCCTTACACTGTATGTTGCAGATGGCTCCTGTTTTTTCTTCTTGGGCTCCTGGGTCTTTTGGTTTACGTAAAATGTCTTGGAGGAGCCCAAGAAGGAAAAACAGGAGCCATCTGCAACATACAGTGTAAGGACTGTCACAGCCACCATGTAGGACAGACGGGCAGAAGACTAGTAGAGCGCATCCACGAACACCAACGAGCAGTCAGAAGACACGAAGAAAACTCCTGAATCTCACAACACATGGACAGACTCAACCCAGTTTCAACCGGGAACCTGTGACCAAGCCAAATCCAGAAACACCAAGAATGGAATTCCTGGAAGCTTGGCATTCAGACAAACCAGGCATCAACAGACACATGGAGACAAACCCCATTTACACACCATTCAAAAGCGACAATAAAAAAGCTAAGAAGGAAACAAAGAGACTGGAACACATCCTCTCCAGAAGCCTACACCCAGAGAAGCAGGGATTACACCAGACAATCAGGCAGAACACAATGCCCTAATCAAGGAACTGCCAAGGAGGAAACCCACCCCCCACCAACACGGGCAGGGCAAGCTACTGTATATATTCCTGGATCGGGGGCTCTGCTCACTGTCACTCATGCCCTAGTCACCTCCCATTTGGATTTCTGTAATGCGCTCTACATGGGGCTGCCCTTCAAGAGTATCCGGAAGGTGTTCCATCGTTTTGGAACACATTATTTACTAAGAAGACTGTTTTTACTGTACCATTTTACTGTTTTACTGTTTTATTGTATTTTAATTAATGTTTCATTCCTGTTTTATGTAACCCACCCAGAGTCGCTCTCTGAGATGGGCAGGGAATAAATTTAATAAATTGATAAATACAGAAATAAAAACATAGTATCTTCCACAATGTTTCCGATGTGGCAAGTTGGTGGTGTCCTTTCATTTATTTCAACAACTGTAATAGTTACATGTTGTTTTAATTTGAATTCTTGGTCTAAAGCCAGTGGTGGATAAAATTTTCCCAGCACTGCCTTGGTGCAGAGGCTTCTCTCGTTAAGTAATCTTGATCCAGGCGAGTTTGCGGATGTTTGTTGCCAAACTATTCAGAAGGGTGGAATCCAAAAGTGATTATTGTGAAGTGATTTTTAAAAGGGGTTAACAGTCAACCAAATAGAAAATAGGGTTTGATGTATGTGTAAAATTATGCACATGGAGGGAGGAAATCGATTTCACATACATACTGATGGGGTCTGAACTGTCAGTAACTAAGCAGGGAAAGGATCTTGCGGCATGGTGTAAAGATGTCAACTCAATGTGCAGCAACCATGAAAGGCAAATCAGGAACAGGGTTGACAATAGAACGGCCAATATTGCAAAGCTCTTATATAAATGTAGGGGGCACATACATACATCTGGAATGCTATGTAAACCCCCCCCCCTTTGAAAAGGTACAAAAGAGCCGGGCAGAAAAGGGCAACGGAAATGCTGAGGAGTTCGGAGACCTTCCCTGTGAAAAAAAAATTGGGATTTTCTCTCTCGGAGAAAAGACGATGGAGAGTTGAAATCCTGCCTCCTTTGGAGGAAGCAAGCCCCCCTCCACCCCGTGCACCCTTAATGGAGGTCTTGGGATCAATTCACGGAGGGCGGGCTGTTGTGACTTCTCACCAGTTGTATTCAAGAGAGGAGCTGTAATGCTGAGGCATTACATTCATTCTCCATCCGGTAACCACCGGGGGGGAGCCTGAACCCCTATAGAGAAATAGCCGGGTCTCCAGAGTCCCAGTCAGGTCTGCACGGGGACAGTGTCAAATGAGTCAAGATGGCAGCCGTGACCACGCCACTGAAGCCCCACCCTTTTCCCTTGTCTCAGGGTGGGGCTTCAAATGTGAGACACCCCTGATTTCAGGTATGTGTAAATTGGCCTGGCCAGGGAGGTTATTTCATCCTGAGGAATCTTCAGCTTTTAGTACATTTAATTTAATGTATTAAATGTATTAGACTCTGGGCGGCTGACAAAATCCAGAAACAATAAAAACAATTAAAGCCAAATCAAGCACACATAAGCACACGTACACGGATACGGCAGGGGCTCCACAAATAAGCAACCCATTAACCCCACCATCCATATCTCTGGGAGGATCTTGTTCCAGCAGAGGGGTGGCCGCCACAGTCCCACCCGATGGAGACTGGAGACGTTTAATAGAGGGGTCCTGGAGCACACCCACGCTGTGCAAATGAACAGGGAGGGCAGAGACAACTGGAGATTCCCACAATCTTGCTTTTATTAAATCTCCGCTCCTCTCAAGGCGAATAGCCACAACATCTTTCTCGGAAGCTGCAAAACCTCTTGCTTTAGTGTGGGAGAAGATGGTGGCCAAACTGTCTTGGCCACTAGCCAAGCAGGCGGCGAACAAGCCCTCCCCAGGAATCAGATGTCCTGTAATAACCGGCTTCTGGTTCCAGAAGTAACAATTAGCACAGCAAATGAAGAGTTTTGAGGATGAAAATTATACAGATGCTGTCTGTACCCATCTGGCTGCAGAACCATCTTGACCGAAGTATTAAATTTATATCATCTTGGCTTCTGGGGGAAGACCACAAAGTGTAATCACTTCCACGGCTTTGCTCTATTTTCATTTATTTTTCCTCCCCCTCTTTCTTCCCCCTTCAGTGTCTTTTTCATCTTCTCTCAGTCGGCCTTCATTAAACTTTCTCCCTTTTCCCTCCCAATTGACTCATACATATTAACAATAATACTTACCTGACTGGTTTATACATCTGTGTAACAGGAATGTGTATAATGCTGTTTGCCTATCATTTATCATAGTGATAAATATTATTTTTTATTTCTTCTTCATCATCATCATCATCATCATCATGTTGTTGTTGTTGTTGTTGTTATATTTTTTCACAACTGGAGGAGGGAGGGCCTGGTCTTTGATACAGCCCGTGCAAGGAATATGGTACAGACCCTTTTTCTTCCTCACTGTTTTGAAGAGGTTTCCTGCGAAGCATAAAAAAGTGCTAGGTCAGTTTTAAAAGATAGGAATCAAAATGGATTTTCCGTAGGAGACTCACATTCATCCTGAATATACAGGTGGTAATTCTATGCAAGTGGTTTGAGATTTTAATTAATAGATTTTCTTAAGTTATTCTTGAAAATATCAGCTGGAGAAGCCTATTGCTGATCTGATTAAAAGAGAAAATACTCCTTGAAGTATCATTGCTGATAAAGGTTTACTAAGCAGATGGAATAGGAGATGGAAGAGGTGGTGGCGGGACCAATAGGCAGTCCTTAGTATGGAATATCACTAAAGCATTTATTGAAGCTCAAATAATCACCTATGCACAATGTTGGGAGATGGAAGTTAATCTTTTAGAGGAGAAGATTAAATGATTTTTCACTCTTCAGACATCCCATCCATCTCCTAACTGAAATAAATATTTGGTCTGTGCTAAATATGAATGTGCAACTGTACACTCCAAAACCAGAATTTTATTATGTTTTACATGGCAGTGATATTGGGAAAAGGGAGAGAAGAGAGAGTGGGGGGGGGGTTTATTGGTCTTCAGACTTAAAGCAAATTAAAGCGATGTAATTTTGCACCATCTGTTTGAGCTATAGAAGGGGATATGCATCAGATTCCAGATCCATAATCATTAATTTTTAAAATTTTATTCTCAACTGTATTGTACCAGTTCTTTTGCAAGGAAAGAGAAGAAGCGGGGGATGGACCCTGATGGGGCTGCCACTGGAAGACCTGGAAGACCAGGCTGGGGACAGGCTGTCCTGGAGAAAATCTTATCCACAGTATGTCGATGAAGATTCTCAGTCCTCCAGGTGGAATTGTCTGTAGGTTGAGTAATGGCAACTGGATTTCTTTATCTACAGCAGGGCTTTCCAAAGTTTTTCCCGCAGCGACACACCAACCGCCGTTGGTGTGTCGCCGCGGGAAAACCTGGAAGTGTCGTCGTTGCGGCAGCGCGCAAAAACCCGGAAGCGCTGCTGCCGCTTTCGAGTTTTGCGTGCTGCAGTTGGTGTGTCGCCACGGGAAAACCCGGAAGCGCTGATGATGATCAGCGCTTCCGGGTTGTGTGGCGACACACCAGACTGTGTGTGGCGACACACTTACTGTAGATCAGAGCTTTCCAAACTGTGTGTGGCGACACACTTTTGTGTCGCGACACAGTTTGGAAAGCTCTGATCTACAGTATGTATTTGGTAAGTCACACTCACTTAATGGCACATCATCCATCCATCCATCCATCCATCCATCCATCCATCCATCCATCCAAATCAATCAATGCAAAGATCCAGCTCCCTTAGAAGTCCATAATGCTGGGAAAGATGGGAGGAAAGAGAAGAGGAGGATGACCAGCAGCAAGGTGGGTGGACTCCGTTACAGTGGCAATGGGGGCACTGTTGGAAGCCCTGGAGGACCAGGTTGGGGACAGATTGTCATAGAGAACATCTACCTATGTGGTCCTAAGAGTCGACACTGACTTGATGGCATATAATCAATCCATCAGTCGATCACCAGTTCTTTATCAATGAGCATAAGATAGATCTCTCTCTCTTTTAACAGAGTGTGAGTCTACATTTATCACACGGCCAGGATATTGTACTGATTTTGCTTCACTAGTTTTGCGCCAAGAAATTGTCACTACAATTGAATCTCTATAACATTGGGGAAGACTCTTGATGGTTACAGTATATTGGGTTGTATCTTCTGTTTTATCATAGTTACTGTATATGGTGAAGCTTTTTCAGATATATCCCTGGCTTTAGTTTGAACGAGGCAAATATCATAGTTATTTTTAAGCAGGGCAAGCATCCTTTTATCACTTCTAATTATAGATCCATTTCCTTGATAAATGTGGATGCGAAGATTTTAACTGCTACTTTGCAGCCTAGATTGCAGGGTTTTCTTCCAACTGTTTGTTGTGCAACTAGCACAGGCTGGATGTATACAGGATCGTCAAGCTTCTCACAACATCAGATTTTAAAGTCAAGTTCTAGCTTTTCCTCAAAATAGACAAGAGTCAACAGTTATAATTTCTCTGGACGCTGACAAAGCCTTTTATATCATGGGTGGGTATGTGTGTGTGAGGCAGATTTGACTAATTTTGGGTTTCCCCACAATTTTATAGCTAGGACCAATAAGATTTGGTGCACCCGTTAAGTTATTAATGGTAGGTCCTCCTTTTGGTGAAAGGCAGGAACATGCTAACAATGCTCCTTTTCTTCCTCTTCCTCCTCCTCTTCCTCACCTCATTTCATTCATACCTGATTTGGGGATCCTCTCTGGTTACTCTATAAATAAATCTGGAGTAAAACAGACTTGATGCCACTGGTAATGATCTAGAAAAATACACAGACGAGGATTCTGATTCCCCGGTTTATGTTGGCACCAGGATTTTCAGGAAGCTGTTTGATTTAGATTCTGGTTTTAGGTTTAGATTTTGACAAAAGAAGACCCAGACAGATGGACTCGTACAGGGTTTTTCAAACTGGGTTCTGCGAGGACTTGAAGAGATTCCCAGGCCTAAGGGGTGACAAACTGTCCATAAAGGACTCTGAGAAAAAAGAAGAAAAACTTTTAGTCTCCCACAGAGTTTTTTCCCCTTCAGTCACCAAGCTGCCGTGGAGAGGCCTGGCTTGGCCCCCGACATTCGGAAGCCCCGACCCTCTTGTTTGGGGGCTCCCAGATGGAAAGCCCTGCGAATGGAGACTGCTTTAGAGCCCGTGTCGGTGCAAGGGGATTCTCAGAGTCCAGGGAAGAGAAGGCGGTTTCGAAACACGGCAGTGAGGAACAGAAGGACGCTCCAGCTTGATCGCTTACAGTAAGTCAGGGCTTTCCAAAGTTTTCCCGCGGCGACACACCAGCCGCCGTTGGTGTGTCGCTGCGGGAAAACCCAGAAGTGCCGCCGTTGCGGCAGCGCGCAAAAACCCGGAAGCGCTGCTGCCGCTTTCGAGTTTTTGCGCGCCGCCGTTGGTGTGTCGCCGTGGGAAAACCTGGAAGCGCTGATGATGATCAGCGCTTCCGGGTTGTGTGGCGACACACCAGACTGTGTGTGGCGACACACTTTTGTGTCGCGACACACAGTTTGGAAAGCTCTGGCTTAAGTGAAGGGCCAGTCCACCCAGTAGGGAATCTGTGAGAAAGAAATCCCAACAACTCAGAGACCCCGTCTTCACACACTCACAAGTGAATGAGCATGCTTGGAAACCAGCTGTTTCCGAGATGCTTCGACTACCCGCTTTTCCTGGCATTGGATTCTGAGGAGATTAACGAGCTCACGGTTCCTGGGGCTTGGGCAGCACCATCAGACCTGGGGCCCAGGAACCACACCTCCCCCACCGACACCACTCGCATCCTAAGCCCGCAGATCCCTCTTTTTGCCTTTTTGCAGCAGCCTTTGTGTCCTGCTCTGAGAGATGACAGATCACAGGGTTCGGCCTTCTTCAGGGTGAGCCCTGCCTCCTTTTCCCAAGGGGAAACATGCCCAGTTCCTCTACTCTCTCCTTGGAGGTTAAAGCACTCGCCACCCACCCCTGAGCTGGCAAATAACTATGCAGGCGTGGGATTTCCTGTCTTCATGGCTGATCCCTGCCCTGCCACAGTAAAGAGGCAGGCGAGTGGCGATGCCCTTTTCTCATCTGTGCGGGACATGTTAGAGCCAGTTCGGTGCAGTGGTTAAGGCCCCGGGCTAGAAACCGGGAGTTCTAGTCCTGCCTTAGGCACGAAGCCAGCTGGGTGACCTCGGGCCAGTCACACCCTCTCAGCCCTGGGAAGCAGGCAATGGCAAACCACTCCTGAAAAAGCTGCCAAGAAAACTGCAGGGACTTGTCCAGGCAGTCGCCAGGAGTCAAAAACTGACTTGAAGTCGCCAAAAGAAAAGAAAAAAAAAGGACACATGAAGGGCAGGGATCGCTGGAACCCCCCAGCCTGGTTTCTCTCCCCTTCCATCAAGCATCGCCGGCTGATGGAAGAGGGCCCGCCAATCACTCTCCGGGGCTGAGGTGGGCGAATCAAGCCGTCTGTCAGAACTTGCTCCCTGTTTTGCACAGATAGTTTGCGTGGATGCCTGAAACACGGTCCACCTAACTGCTGGCAGGCCCTCTGCCCTTGCCCCGTTTGGCCCTGGGAGCTGGCAGACCTGCCCCCCCTGCCGACACTCCCAGCCCCGATTGGATCCCCGGCTGGGCCCTGTGGCCCCCCTTGAGCGCTGCAGCATGATGCAGGCAGTGGCGGAGCCATCGGCTGGCACTGCACCCGGGCAGGAGGCGTGCATGGCACGTGGGGCAAAAGCTGCCATCCTGGGAAGGCCGAGTTCCGGGCGGCTTTGGCCAATCCGTCCTGGAAGCCTGTTCTAGAGCGGCAAGGCTCCTTGGCGAGAGCGGAGGCGGCTTCTCGGCCACTCTCTCTCTGGCAGAGAGGCTCCTGGCCACTTGACTGAGCTGCTGGCTGCGGTTTCCCCTATTTATCTGAAACGGGGCGCGATTTCTTTCTTTGGGCATCGTGTGTCCTGTGCCCAGTGGATCGGGCGCATCCAACCCTGGAGGGGATCGGGCTGCCTTGCCCAGTCCCACAATACAGTCCTTGGATTGCAGAATCAGCATCAGCTTTGTCAGCAGTGGCCATGTTGGGTCTTGTGATTCTCCCGGTCGGCTCCTTGGCATCCTGCTCTTCCTGTGATCTTTCAGTCCCCTGCGCTCCTTCGGGCCTCCGACCTGTAATCTGCCGAAGTTCAGGCGCGGTGGATCTGCCCCCTTTTAAGACGCCTCTTAAACAAACAAAGGCCAGGAAGCCACCCGAGGCGCCACGCTCCGGCTCCGGCCGCTTTTGAATCGGGCGCAGGAGCGCCGAGGGCGAGCGCGGGACGCGGAGCCCCGGGGAGCGCCGGGCAGCGGCAGCGCGAGCGGCTCGCGGGCGCCTCGGCGGGAAAGGGGGCAGATCCCCGCCCCGGCTCCGCGCGCGGCGGCGCTTCCCCCCGAAGCCCGGCAGCCGCTGAAACTCGAGCCAGGTCGCCTATCCCCGAAGAGGCGGGCGGGCGGGCGGCACTTCGGGCGGCGCTGCCTCGCTCCCGGCAGCGGCCAGAGCCCCAGCGCCTGGCCCAACGCGGAGCCTCCGCCGGGCCGGCCGAGAGGATGCCACATCACTGCGCCCGCCGCCCGCGGCGGAGAGAGGCCCCGGCCGGCATGGGCGGGCGGCGGCTGCCCGCGTGGCTGGCGGCTGCCCTCGTGGCCGTCGGCATCCTGGCGCCCGCGGCGACGCTCGGCGAACCGGCTCCTCCCGGTAAGGACAGGCGGCGGGGGCGAGGCGGCGGCCCCCTACTTCGAGGTCGGACTCTGCCCGGCGTTGGGCGCCTTTTCCCGAGCCTGGGGGGGGGAGGGGTCCCGGCCGGCGGGGGGCGGGGATCACCACGTTTGCAGCCGCACGTAGGACGCAACGCCGGGGCGGGGGCCGCGGGGGGCCGCTGGGTGGACGTCCCCTCCCCCGACTTCCTGCCGCCGCTTTTCGGGAGGGCAGGCAGGCAGAGTTCCGGAAGGACGCGCGAGTCCCGGAGAATCCCGAACGCCTCCCCGGTCTCGTGCGCGTCCCGGCTGCGCCCGTCCCTGCACCCGCGGGAGAGCCAGAAAGGCTGCCCGGCGCTCGCGGAGATGCGGGGCGGGTCTGCTCGGCCACCTGCGGTGGGGAGGGTTGGTTCCCCCACGAGGGGAGCGCGAGGAAGAAGCGGCGCAGCGCAGCACCTGCTGTGGGTCGGGCGGAGGGTCCTTCCTGGGCAGCCCCAGCGGTGGGCTCGTGGTCCGCCAGCAGCAGCAGCAGCAGCAGCAGCAGCAGCGCGGTTAGACCCCCGGGGCAGCCGGAGAGAGGGTCGGTGAGAAGGATCAGCGGTCGAGAGAATCTGAAGAAGAAGAAGCGGGGGAGGCGAAATCTCGGCAGTTGCCTTGGGAAGGCTCGTTTATAGGCTGCCCGCCCTCTCACAAGAGTTCTTGGGCAGCTCGCGTCGAGAAATAAACTGCAATTCCATAACCATTTAAACATCACTGAAAGTTCAAGGCACCCTAAAACGTACCGCGAGAGTGTAGAAAGAGCTTAAGGCCCAGAGGAATCAAAAGCCCCCCGGAAATGGCGTGGAAATGAGGGGCTCTCGGGGAGGACCGCGCTCTGTCGAGAAGACCCTCCAGCCCAGGCCAGGCGAGGATCCCAAGCAGCTGGCGAACCGCGACCGCAGGGGAGCTGCTCTGGGGGGGTCTTCAGAGCAGCGCATTAGCACGCCCACCCAAGGGGCCCCCACCGCCTTGGTAGGTGGGCCGGCGGAGAGGGGAGGAGCCATTCTCGCCGGGAGAGAGAGAGGGAGGGAGGGGGCGCGTGGTGGGCGGGCGTGAGCAGCGGGTGCAGAGTCTCTTTCGGTCCCTCGAAAGGAGGGAGGGAGCTGCCAGCAGTCTGTTCCCGCTGGCTGGCTGACACTATCCTGACGCCTCGAGACGCAGCGCGACTCCAAGGCCGGTCCCAAGCACTCTCTGCAGGGCTTTGGCTTCCCCCTGCCCCCCGCGGAAAAGCAACCTGGCAGCTTGGGGCCACGCGGGTCTTCCTGCCGCTGTTTCTCTTGGGGGGGGCAGCCCCTCTCCTGGGACAGGCAGCTCCGTAGCCGCGGAGGAGCGTCTTCCCCGGAAGAGGAAAAAGACGAAAGGGCATTGCCAACCCTTGGCGGACAGGATGGGGCTGCTCAGTTAGAGAGAAGGGAAGAAGCAACAACTTTCTCCCTCTTTCTTCCTGGGCCAGGCTGAATATGATCCCTTATGCTCAGGGGGTCTCAGCTGGGGTCATAAGAGGCCTTCCGGGAGCCTGGGAAATTCCTGGGCTGAGAAGCCTCAGCTTGGTGTTCCGACTTTTCCAAGGTTTGGGATGTGAGGTTGAGGCTGGAAATGGGCGTGTGCATGTTGCCTCCTAAACCAACCCTGACTGCTCACTGGAAGGATAGATGCTGAAGCTGAAGCTCCAATACTTTGGCCACCTAATGCGAAGAGAGGACTCACTGGAAAAGACCCTGATGCTGGGAAAGACTGAAGGCAAAAGGAGAAGGGGACGGCAGAGGATGAGATGGCTAGATAGCATCACCGATGTAATGAACATGAACTTGAGCGAACTCCGAGAGACAGTGGAGGACAGGAAGGCCTGGCGTGCTGTGGTCCATGAGGTCACGAAGAGTCGGACACGACTAAACGACTGAACAACAACAACAAAGTCCTGCAAATAATCTAGTTCTGTTCCATGTAGCAAGGAAGGAAGGAAGGAAGGAAGGAAGGAAGGAAGGAAGGAAGGAAGGAAGGAAGGAAGGAAGGAAGGAAGGAAGGAAGGAAGGAAGGAGGGAAGGAGGGAAGGAGTGAAGGAGGGAAAGGGAAACCAACCCTGACTGCTCACTGGAAGGATAGATGCTGAAGCTGAAGCTCCAATACTTTGGCCACCTAATGCGAAGAGA
Organism: Charina bottae; assembly: GCA_023362775.1. Lineage (NCBI taxonomy): Eukaryota > Metazoa > Chordata > Lepidosauria > Squamata > Charinaidae > Charina > Charina bottae. The sequence continues at coordinate 814,672 of JALMGJ010000019.1, read as the reverse complement.
GGACTCACTGGAAAAGACCCTGATGCTGGGAAAGACTGAGGGCAAAAGGAGAAGGGGACGGCAGAGGATGAGATGGTTGGATAGCATCACCGATGTAACGAACATGAACTTGAGCAAACTCCGGGAGACAGTGGAGGACAGGAAGGCCTGGCGTGCTGTGGTCCACGAGGTCACGAAGAGTCGGACACGACTGAACGACTGAACAACAACAACATGTTGCCTCACCAAGGATGAGCACACACGCTTTGTCACCTTACTTCGGCCTTTTCCCACCCATATTTGCAAAAGAGATTTTCCATTTTGCCAACACATTTTGGCAGTGTGCTGTTGGGGTGCTTTTTCGGAGGGTTGAGGGGTGGTTGGAAGGAGGAGCGTAAGCAGAAAAGGCTCCTGCTGCTTGCTCGCTGGGGGGAGGGGGGCACACCATGAAAAACCATGCAAAGTGTGGCCATTCTGTTGCCAAATTGTAAGAGCCCTTTAGTTACAGAGTTTTCAAGTCACAGCTCTGGTGAGATTGTGGTGTCTTTGTGGTCTGTTGCATGTGCAGGTTTTCACGACGGAGCTGCACCATAGGAAGAGGAGGAACTGCAGAATTGAACCAAGAGTGTTTTAATTGAAGTCAGACATATTGATTTAATTTCTTGGTGTCTGGGAGGTATTTCCGTTTCTGGTGCTTGGTGTAAATGTCTCCTCTCTTCGAAATTAAGTTTCCACATTGAAATCGAAATCACTTTATTGCGGTCATAGTGGTATTATTGCGGTACAATGGTATTATTTTGTGAGGTAAACATAATCATGCTTAGAATATTAACAACATACAGTAAAATGAGTCCGCCCAGAGTCCCCTCCGGAATGGGGGGAGATGGGCGGTGATATAAGTTAGAAATATAAATAAATAAATAAATAAATAAATAAATAAATAATATATATATATATTAAAAATCAATTAATTCAACTAAAATACATTTATTATCTATCTATCTATCTATCTATCTATCTATCTATCTATCTATCTATCTATCTATCTATCTCTGTGTAACCCTAACCTTAAATTTTCTACACAGAGATAGATAATAAATGTATTTTAATTGAATTAATTGATTTTTAATATATATATTACTACATGTTGTTAATATTCTAAGTTTCCACCACATCTTAAAGCCATCCTCTGTGGTGTTGTGAAACTCTTAACTCCAGACAGTGTAGTTACTTGGAGTGTGTAAACCACCGTCCACCATTGTAGGTTGCAGTAACACAGAAGGGTGTGAATAACTTTTTCATTTTTTGAATGCTCTCTCAGGTTTCTTACCTCAAGGAAACACTGTTTTAACCTCCACTAGGTCTCCTAAGCGTGTGTGTTTTTAGGCAAATGAGGCAATAAAAACCCACTGTACACTCTTTTTTTGCACTTCTGTAGCAGTACCAGGAGAACACAGCCACCACCTGATTTGTGTACCTGTCACAATTCCAGATGTAGAAATGTGATGAACCAAGAACGGCCCCACAGACAAATCAAATCCACATTGTTCTAACTTGGTATACAACTAGTGTTCGGAAAACTATTGTAGTACAATCTTTAGCTGAATTGGTGGAATGAATTAGAATGTCTTCTAAGTAAATAATTAAGAAACGATCCAGCAAATCTCATATTATTCATGAAATGCTGGTCTACCGCCAGGAGGGCTGCATGCAGTGAAATCATTACAGTATGTTAAAAACAGTGGTACCAGCATTGGAAACTGAACTTCCATCCACCTCCTGGATCCCCTCCAGACTCTCAAGTCTCACTTGGTGGCAGGTCAGAGATCAGGAACATGGATGTCGTGTTTGTGGAATGATTCTGGTAGGGGCACGGTAGTCCTTACACTTTTACTTCTCAAAAATAAGCATCGGGGCAGCCGATGACGTTGAATGCAGCATGAACGCCCTTGCAGATTCTGGCTCCGAAAGAATCCATGTATCCGGAATGAGCTGAAAGACAGACCTGTAAGGCCAGCACGGAGCGCCCCCCCCCCTGCCTTTTTTCATTCACATCGCCTCAAAACTGGCCAATTCACTCCCGAGCCCCCTGTGGTTGCCGAGGAAACCTTTCCCGCTAGAGGGGGGCAGAGGTCCATGGTTTCTTCGCGCTAAGCTCCCTGAGATTCAGCTACTCCAGGATCGCAAGCCAATAGCCTGGAAGTCCGAGTACTGTTGGTGACTAGGCAGGATTACGCTCGCTCCTGGGGACCTGCAGGGTGCTTTGTTACTGGCCCAGATGAGAATGGCCCCCCATCAATGGTCCCTACTCATAGAGGGAAGTGTGGGGGTCAGAAATAATTCATCAGGAGCTGGGAGCTCCTGTCCCCGAGGGGGAGAAAGGGGTGCGTCAGCCTGGACTTTATGAGAGGAGGATGCATCAACCTCTCCGCCGCCGTCTGTATTTTTAATGAAATCTCGCAACAGGGGATCAATAGGAGGAAACTGAAAACTCCGGCAGCAACCTGCTGTGCGTGTCTGCCACGAAAGGAAATTGGCTCACAGCAGCAGGTCTTGTCTTCGGGCTGAGGAGGACCTGCTTCAGTAGCCACCCCAGGGTGATTGGAGTCTTGCTTGGGGATGCCAAGGAAAGTGCCAGGTGGGCGGTCTTTCCCCACAAACTCAGCCGTAACCAACTTGCTCCTTTGAAGTGGGACCGTGGGACCGTTCCTGCGGAAGAGACGTTTAAGGGGAGACCTGATAACAGCCTTCATCTACCTGGAGGGTGGTCACGCAGAAGAGGAAGTGGACTGATTCTCTATCGTCCCAGAGGGCAGGAACAGAGCAAGTGGGTTAAACTGCAAGAAAAGAGGTTCAGGCTAGAAGACGATCAGTCGTAGTGGTGCTAGAGAATTTTCATTTGCCATGCCTTTCTACTTAAGGGTAGTAAGAGCACAACAATAAACCAGTATACAGTACCAACCAGTATAAAAATAAGACAATTCATTTAAAAACATTACCTACTTCCAGCACAACTGGCGTCAGGTAGTGCCAGTGAAAAGAAAATTTATTCCAGATCCATTAAAGTCCTGAGAATGGAAGCACTTATGAGCCTCCCCATAGCTCAGCACACTGGATTCCAGGCAGAGATCAAAGGGAATCCGTTCCAAGCTTGAGAAGCCAGAATGGGGGAACACGGGGAAATTAGGCCACCAAGAACGGCACGATCCGTCTGAGAGCACAGGGACTGTAGTGCCCGGGGATTGCAAGCACGTGGCGTTCCTGCATGCCCAGCCCAGAAGGTCAGCACTAGCAATCGGACCGGCTCCTGGAGGCCCGGCCAGTGTGGAGATCAGCAGCAGAAGGAAGAGGGGCGGACGAGGAGAAGTCCTGGACCTCAGGGGCCATGCCATCCTGCCCCTGACCAGAGGGTGGAGTGCAGAGCCCGTCCCCAGACTACTGCAATAGTCCAGGGCATCAGCCGCCTTGGTTGTACGGTATGGGCAGCTCTCCAGACGTTGTGGTTTCATTGATCAAAGGCTTTAAAGAAAGTTTCTTATCAATAAGAACTCCCAAAACTCACACCACTGGACATACCGGCATCTGGCAAACCATTGAAAATATATAAATATTCTATGTCTTAGTCTTAGTCTACTTCCAGGTAATTTTTGATTGATTATTCATAACTTAACTTCTCCTTTCTTACAGCAAACTGTGTGGACATCAGCTTGAGTTCTTGCAATGATGTATCTTATTCTAAAACAACTTATCCTAATTTACTGGACCAGAAAACCCGAGAAGTGATTGAGTACAGTTCTGAATACATCTTGGTGAGTGTGCTCCACAACTTGCTGCAGGGAGAATGCAATCCTGACCTGCGACTCCTGAGCTGCTCCATTATGGCCCCGAAGTGTGAAAATGGCACCATCATTAAGCCTTGTCAAAGGGTCTGTGAAACCCTGAGAAGAAATTGCCTTCCGGCCTTTGATGCAATCGACATGGCTTGGCCGTATTTCTTAGACTGCGATCGCTTTTTTGTGGATGAAGTGGAAGGATGCTTTGATCCGTTAGAAAAACTGCGAGGTAAGATGCGTATGCGTGCTTGAAAGCCTTAAAAAGTGATTTTGACTAGATGCCAGGCTTATTTTGAATCCTTGAATCTAGGGAGTTGACTTTAACTTGACTTGAGTTGAATCCTAGGATGAATGGGTCAGCTGATCTGCCAACCCTAATGCTCTAAGAGGGAAATCTGAGACGTTAGTCACCCGATCAGGTATTAAGCTGGTGACCCATGTACAAATTGACTGATTATTGGTTTAGCTTGTGCCAATTCATCTTGAATTAGCATCAGCTCAGCAGATCATTGTCAACCAGTTCTGAGATGGAAAGCTGGTGTCTAGTGAGAGAGAAGGATGGAGGGCTCCTCCAGCTTGATTAGCTGAATCCCAATGGATTGCAGTGTCCAAAAGACCACAGAGCAACACGCCTCAACCTGCTCTCTCCCACATTTTCTCTCCTTATGAGAAAGCAGTGAACCAGGACCCACTTAATAGGACCAGAAGCATTTTAGAAAAAAGTCAGGAAGAGGTGGGAGGCAAGATGAGCCCAAGGCTCTTCTTTTGAGGGGTTCCCTGGAGCTTAACACTCTTCCCACTCCTGTAACATCTACACGAGGCTGCTAGGTGGGGTCCTCTGCTGGCCTGGGATCAGGTATCATCAATATGCAGAGGACATACATTGTATATCTTGACCCTGGGTTGACCAGGGAATGCTGTTGAGGTACCTAGAGGCTGTTGGGGTCTGGATGCGGAGGAACAGCTCAGGCTCAAACCTAGCAAAACCAAGTGGCTTTGGATTCAATAACTTTCTCTTTCCAGAGATTTTCCAGCTTTAGCTGGAAATGTTGATGGGATTGCCCTTTCCCATGGAGAACATGTGCACAATTTGGGGGTCCTCCTAACTCTCCTTGATCCTTGCGGGATGAGCAAGTGGTAGATTTGCAAATATCCATCTGCTCCATCAGTTATGCTCTTTGCTGGACCGGGAAGTCCTCCTCATGGTCCTCACGCCTTGGTTATCTTCTGTTTGGGCTATTGCAATGTGCTCTACCTGGAGCTTCCATTGTAGAAGCTACAGCCGATCCAGGAGGCATTGATGCAAGAAGTCATGGGAATATTTTATTTCATCAATGTAACACTTCTCTTTTACAGCTGCATTGGCTAGGGTTTTAACTCAGCCAGTTTCTTTTGTAGATCCAGTGAAATATCCTTTTCTAAATCATTCTCTTGGCCTGTCAGCTGTAAATCCACTTTCGATACCATTTCTATCTTGTCAGATAAAAGTTGTTCTACATCTGACATTTCTTCAATAACATCTTTTGGACATAGTCTATCCACAGAAGCAGACATCATTTCTGACATTGTTGATATTGTAGCCACTAATTTCTGACTCCATTCTGCAAACGACTCTTTCAGTATTTTCACTGTTATAATGTTTTGCATCATTTTGTAGGCTTGTATTTTTTTCCCTCTACCTAAAATCTTTAGTCCCCTCTAGTGTCCAGTTTTTGAAATCATGACATTGCTTATCCTTGTTGTGTCTTGTAAAAACCAAAACAGAATCTATTTCCCATGAGAAGCTATTTTTTTTTTATTTTATTTGTTTTATGATATTCTATACCTGGTATTTCTTTATCTATATGAAATCTTTTTCTTAATTGTACATATGAAAACTATTAAAAACTAAATCCCTCTGTATTCAGTTGTTCTCTCATTTTCATAACAATGCTGCATAACATTGCTGGGCCTGGGCAGTTTGAATTCAAACAAGGATTTGTATTTAGATTTGGGTTTCTCTGAAAGTGCCCCGGTAGTTGGATCGATGCTTACTGCCTTTGTCTTCAGGCCGCAGCAAAAAAGACCTTGCCCTCTGCTATGGCTGCTGTAGCCATCCTTTGAGACTGTGGGAGCTGTTATTCAAGACATGCTAAACATAACCATCATGGTGGTGGTTGTGGGTTTTCCGGGCTGTGTGGCCGTGTTCTGGCAGATTTGGTTCCTAACGTTTCGCCAGTAGCTGTGGCTGGCATCTTCAGAGGACAAGAGCACAGCTAGAAGATTCTCTCCGTGCCCAAGAAGCTACTTTCTTTGTCTACTGGCTTTACCACTGAGAATTGCTTCCAAATATCACCCTTTGCAAACAAAACAGATTCCTTCTGTCTGCGGAGGAATTTGACCCGTTAGAAGGACATCAGTTCCCGCTGCATCCCTAATACCCATTCTCTCTCACACAGGGTTACGAGGGATCTCCCAAAATTTCAGAGCAACCCCTCTGTGGGGGGGGGGGGGGCAGGCCTGGTACAGCCCTTGGAGAAGCGGCCAGCTGGGGGCGCCTCCAATCCCAGGCTGCCCAGTGAACGGGGAGGGGGAGGCTTCAAAGATTCCTGGCCCCCGGCAGGCAGGCAGGCTTTCTTCTTATGTCATCCCTGTATTCTGTAAGGCAGATCCCTGCAGATTTAGAAACACGGAACAATTCAAAGTCTTAGAGAAAAAAAGTTGGAAAGGTGGGATATTTATTTATTTAATTATTTATTAATCAAACTTCTATCACCGCCCATCTCCCTCCACTGGAGGGACTCTGGGCGGTTTACAACAAAATAGTAAAAACAAGAAATATAAAATATATATACAATATAAAAATACTAAATTATAAAACAAGATTAATATGCTGCATAACATGAATATCAATGCATAAGACAGGATGGGCATCTTCAAAGGGCCAGGCAGGCTCAGAAAGGGAGTAGCCAGCCCTAACGGGGAGCCGTGCCAAGTAAAAAATGGGGGACGTTTCAGCGCAACACGCTGCCGATCCCTGTACTTGTGCCAAGCTCTCTCCTCTCGTACCAGCTGCACACCCTGAACACATTGCAGTAGTCAGAACTGTCCTGGGAGCTGGGTGGCATCTGTTGGGGAGGGGGATTTGGTTTTCTTCCTTCCATGGTACCACCCAGCTTGCAGAGGGATCCCATTCTTATTGCTGTCCAATCCCGGCTCGTGTTGTGTGCAGGTAGTCCAAGGAGGATTGGTAAGACTCTTAAGTTTTATTAGCGAGGACAGGGTGATACAACTGTGGGTTGCATCCCTGAAACAGAACACTGATTAACGTTGTTACAATTTTGCTAGCATGCTTGATCCTCTGATTCCTTGGAGCTGTTGCTTGTGAAACGCTAACAGTGATCTAGTGTACATCGGCTGCTTCTTTAATAAAACCAATTTTGTCCTCTTGAAGGTGAAATAGAATTTGCCGAAGATGTCCTCAGGGAAGCACCCAGCTTCATTCAGTTCATCCACCACTCCTTCCCGCAAATGGTGAAAGTTTTGAAGAAGGTGGTCTCCAGGTGCCCCCACGTTGCCAGGCTGTACAGCATTGGGCGCAGCTTCGAAGGGAAAGACCTTTTTGTGATTGAGTTCTCTACTAGCCCTGGGAACCACGAACTGTGTGAGCGACACAAGGCGTTTGCTGACTGAAACGCACTCTCCCTGCACCTCTGACCCTTCCTCCTCCTCCTCCTCCTCCTCCTCCTCCTCCCACACTTTGCCCACTCTTCTACCCCTCTGCCACCTATTCTGAGGAAGCGGTTGCTTTGTGGGGAGAGCTCCTGGTAAGACCAGCAAGAAGCCTCGGCTGGGTAAGGAAACAACGGGGGCAAACGGAGGTGACCGTGGACTGCCCCGCCTCCGTGCTCCATCTACCCCTGCCCTGGGCTCCCGCTGGACGGAGACCCGTTGGCAACACTTTGCAAGGGGTCCAGCCCTGCCTGTAGGACCATTCCCAGTGCCGTTTCTCCTGCAGGAAAGCGACGGCCAGTTGCTTTTCTCCCTCTGGGTGGGTCGGGACATTTCTCTTTGGAGCTCTAGGTGAAGGTGGTGACACTGAAGGACCTAAAAGGCTCTGGGAACCCCTGTCTTGACTGCTTCTGTCCACTGGGGAAAGTCTGCCAAGAGCATCTTTTCAGCATCCCACCATGGAGAGGGAGGGAAGAAACTCCTCAGCTGTGGCCCCCTGATGGTGGGGTGCCCTTCTTTTGGAGGTTGGGCTATCTCTGATGTTCATTTCTTTGGGGCATTAGCCTAAGACACCTCCTTCTTGAGGTCATCTTGGTATACTCCCTGAACTTTGTTTAGAGCTTAATTTAGTTCTATGTGGCTGCTGTTTTACTGACTGTGCCCTATCACAAAATCTATGACATTGGACGTGTTAAATTTATTTTATTGTATTATAATAAACACATAACACGAAACAGCATAAGCATAACAAATAAAACAAGTGACTTGTGGAAGTTTCGCCCTGGACCTTAATCCCTCTGCTCAGGTGTCTTGTTCCATGACCACCTGCCCCCTCCACTGAGTCCTGCCAGTTGTGGGGCCCCTTGGGCAGGGCAGCTGAAGCCAAGATGATCAGAGGCCAGTAGCCAAAAGGTTGGCTGCCGTCTTTTTGAATATCGGGAAGGCCATCTAACGAAACCTCTCCTGGCTCATCTCTTCACAGTCAAACCGGAGTTCAAATATGTTGGCAACATGCATGGAAACGAAGTTGTGGGGAAAGAAATGTTGATCTACCTGGCCCAGTATCTGTGTTCTGAATACCTTCTTGGGAATACCAGGATCCAGACATTGATCAACAACACTCGAATTCACCTCCTTCCTTCTATGAACCCGGATGGATATGAACTGGCAGCAGAAGAGGTAAGCACAGAATTGGGATCAAGTTGAGCTTGGCTACTTGGAAATCAGCCAAGGTGGGTTAGGTGCTTTCACCAGGATAGAGCCTAACGAAAAAATCCTAATTAACCATTTTGGAAATTGATGGGTGTTTGAAAAATATTTCTGATATGATTTGTCAGGATCTGATGTCCGAAGAAAATGGTCAGTAACCCTATTGGCGTGCCTACGACCACACATGCTGCCTCCAGACGTTTTGGGCTACGGCTCCCCTTAGCTTGAGCAGCTTCATGCTCAAGAGTTCCGGGAGTTGTAGGCCAAAAGAACAACTCACTGTCTACCTCTGATCTAAAGCAGTCTTTAGCTTATTAGCTTATGAGGAAAGAATTACTCTCAGTAGGTGGATGGATCTGCCTAAAGGTCAAGCAGCATCCTGTTGGCTTTGTGGCTCTTTCAGAAAACCAGAAGTGGGCAGAATTTGGCATTCCTGCTCTGAGGACTCAAAACCACAGGTCTTCTCTGCCCCATGCGAGATCCTTGTCATTTTCTGCCAGGGATGATTGCAGTTGTCAGTCAACACTCCTAATGCCAAACGGAAGAAGATACAACATGAGTATCTTCTCCCCTTTTCAGAGAAACATGGAGAAGGGTGTAGCAGGGAAGGGAGCCCCTTGGAAAGTGTGGCTGTCACGTCTTCCTCCCACCAGGGAAGAGTCAGGCCACAGGAGTGGTCAGGAGACTGATAAGAGCCCTCACCTTCACCGAGTTGCTTTCAGAGCAGGCAGTCTTCTCTTTGACCATTCTTAGCTGGGCCTGCTCCGTTTAGTCCAGATTTCTCCCAGGTTGGTTGCTGGGGCTGTTGCTAAGGTCTTGCCACTTATTATTTTATATGATCATCGAAATCCCTTCATAGTGCAGTGAATCTTTCAGGGCATCCGTGCTTTTGCACTGGCCAGTGGCTCCTGTGTGAATTCCTGCCTTCTCCTCTCCGCTGACTAGGGCGCTGGCTATAACGGATGGATAAACGGGAGGCAAACGGCTCAGAATCTCGACCTCAACAGGAATTTCCCAGATCTGACCTCGGAAGCTTACAGACTTGCAAAGATCCGAGGGGCTCGGATGGATCACCTCCCTATCCCGCAATCTTACTGGCTGGGCAAGGTGGGAAGCACAAGCACAGTTGTGGTATATTCCATCAACATGGTGACCAGTTGGACTTTAACTCTTCCGAAGTCCAACATTGGATCTATCTTTCTGAGAACTAATGAAAAATGTAAGAAGCAGCTGTGGTTGTTTCAGTACAAATTTCTAATTAGCATCTCTTAAGATGACCACAGTCTTCAATTTCAGGGACTGTCCCAACACCATATTGATGTGAAGGCGCTCTTTTAAAGCATTCCAGCCCCAGCCTTTTAGATCAATAAGCTTCTGTGAAGCACCCTTAACTATCTCTTCCTGTGACTATTTTAAACCTGATCTTCAGGTGGCCCCAGAGACAAAAGCTGTTATGAAGTGGATCAAGTCCGTCCCGTTTGTGCTGTCTGCCAGTCTCCACGGGGGAGACTTGGTCGTTTCTTACCCTTACGATTACTCGGTGCATCCTCTGGAAGAGAAAATGTTTTCCCCCACGCCGGATGAGAAGGTACAGTAATACGGCGTGATGAGGTTTTAAAACACTCGGCTAAAATATAAAGATAAAATATAAATATAAAGTGTGGCTAGGAAAAGAATGGACACTTATTTTTGCCAAAGTTGAGCCCTCCCTAACTTTCTCCTGTTAAAAAACGTTAGGCCTAAATTGCCATTCTTGCACGATGCCATTCATGAGGACGGAATCAAAGAATCAACATATATTTAGGCGTATTTATTTATTTAATTTATATGTCACCCGACTCCCAGTGTCTCTGGGCAGTTTACAAATAGTTTTAAAAAAAAATTAAAACAAGAGAACAACAGAAAACACAAAAAGAACAAAGTGGCAGAGAGAACAAACCCAGATGGGAACAAAGAGGAAGAAGAAAGGGGCATCCGTCACCCTCACCAGGGGCCTGGGCGAAGAGCCAGGTCTTCAGCGCCCTTCGAAACACCAGCGGGGGGGGGGGCTGTTCTGTCTGACCCCTCCATGGCCCAATAATCTCCCGTTCACATCCATTCCTGGGATGTGAACAGGGCACAACGTTTCCCCACGTTGAAAGGAGCAAGGTTCTGACTGAGGCAAGAGGCCCCTCAGCCCCCTCCCCTGATTACTTGGGGAGAGAGTCGACCTGTTGCCCACAAGGGTGGGGATCCAGGGGCAGGGACCCCTTTGCCCGGGCCAGGAGAGGACATTCTGGACATCCGTTCCTGGGTCTCCACCTACTTCGCCCTCAGGTTTGTCATCCAAAGAGCTTGGGAGCCTGGGCACGTGGTAAGATGTCAGTGTAGAGGAAAAGGCTCTACCAAGGCCTGCGTGGTGGAATCCCAGTCTTGCGTCTTGGGGGGCGCAGGCTCCCTATGAAGCGGGGGGACCCAGGCCTGTCCTGAAGAAGCCACAGCTTTGCCTAAGGCTGCAGGTCCAGTTTCCTTTGGAGACCTCGGGAAGGCAGCCGGGATCTGTAAACTGAATGCACTAAAAATCCCCAAGAGTTTAATCTACAAACCAAATATAATTAATTTTGTCTTAGATGTTCAAACTACTTTCTAGAACCTATGCAGATGCACACCCTGGCATCTCAGACAAATCAGAAATGCGCTGCGGTGGAAATTTTGTGAAACGAGGAGGCATCATAAACGGCGCTGAATGGTACAGCTTTACTGGAGGTAAAACTTTCTAGTGATTTTATACTTCTGCCAACAGTCTGATGTCTTTGTTCTAAGTCACCGTAGGAGGAAAATGCCTTCAGAAGGAGAAAGCCGCCGCCACGTGTAATCTCTCTGTAAGTGAGCTAGAGTACCTACCACTTAAAAACTGGTGCTACCTCAGTGGAGCCATATCCATTCGAAAACTCATATGTCTTGCTAGCTGTGCTAATGCAGGCATGCATAATTTACAGGGCCCCACACCGAAGACAGTCTGGCTGCTGCACATTACAGCCTACGACCACACCACCATCTTCAGCATATTGGGCAGGCAGAGTTTCTGACTCCGTTCGGCCTGATGATCGCAGAGTGGGCAGGCGTGTAGGACTAATAAATTCCAGCGTGGAGCTTCGTAATGGCTTCAGAAGGGAGAATGTTTTGTAAATGCTGGCCTGAAACCAGGCCTTCAGCCGCAGATCCCGTGCTTGACAGAGCCTGGCCCGTGGGTGGTGCCATTGTCTGTGCATTTGCAGGGATCCGGTCAAGCTGGCTCCACACCTCACTTGGGGTCTCCCCAGTCCAGTTCAGTGGCATCTCTCGTGCACAACTGTCATCGTGTGAGGACTACTGTTACCCCTGATTAGAGATTTAAGCCAGCCGTGGCATATTTTTGAATCTTTGTTGCATACTAGTTGCTGCCAGATATATTAATTTACTCCTCCGTGGTGTGTCTGCCGCTCTTTTAAACCCAAATGAGATTAGTCAGAAGATCTGCTGCATGTGCACAGTTGCTGTACAATTTGTAACCAACAGTTCAGATGCATATCTCAGTTGCTCAAGGCTCCTGTGGCAGGCTATGCAGCATGATTCATCCACAAGACAAGGCATATCCATCCATCCATCCATCCATCCATCCTTTAATCTTGGAAGGAGCTGAATGCTGGTGAATGAACATATGAGCCATTCATACCAGAGGTCTCTGATCATAAGGACAATCCCTAGTGGACTCGGTTATATGGGAAGAGTTCCCCATGGGGGGAGATGGGCGGTTATAGAAATTAATTAATTAATTAATTAATTAATTAATTAATTAAATAAATAAATAAATACCATTACTTTCCTGAATGAGCTCAGAAACAGGAGGAGAGTTTATCAGGTCTTGATCATTTCAGGCTGCCCTCGCTTTGATCCTTATTGGGAGTCCTCCAGTGACATTGATGCCAACTGATGGAGTTATGTCTTGGAACAGGTTAAAAGAGTCCCATTCTGGTTCTGAAAGGAGCCTCTGGGATCATCACTTTGGCCCCAGGTGACCTTGCTATCCCTAGCGATAAGACCTACATCCCAAAAGGCTTGCAGAACCCATTCTAGAACAGAATGAATTGAAATGATGAAAACAGAATGAATTTCACATAATGAAAACTTCTCAGAAAGAAATTGGATATCTGGGGATGATGGAAGATGTAACCCAACACTTCTGAAGAATGCTGGATTAGGAAAGGCTTATGTAAGATCTTTAATGAATAGGATTTCATTTGGTGCTAAAATTACTTTCTTGTTCAATTCCCCCCATTCACAAATGCACACAAATATATAACTATGTAATCTAACATATATTTGTTAAATCTGAAGCCAGTTTCTGATAAATCAGAGCTGCTAAGAATGAAATTCTCTGCGCTGATGGAGCTTGGGCCCAGGAAGTTGTGTTTTCTCTGCTGTGTGGTGGGTGGTCCAGCCTCCCGGGGCCTGCTTCCTGTCACTCGAAGCTCCAGGGTCTGCAGCATCTTCAGGAGGATCATCAGCTGAGGCCTTTCTTAGCCATGGTGGTTTGTGATCTGGAGACCTCCAGATTAGGTTAATGCAATGACTGCATTTTTAGTTTTTGTTTGCTCATGAGTTACCTGTATTGCTGTTAATGTTATGCTAGTTATCATACTGGATTGTTTCATAATTTTATGATTCCACTTTGAAAAACATTTTCGATGAAGCTGTGCTTAAAAGTTATCAGTTGGTCAACCTTTCACTATTTTTCTCTTCTAGGAATGGCAGATTTTAATTATCTCCATACAAACTGCTTTGAGGTTACTTTGGAGCTTGGGTGCGAGAAGTTTCCTTTAGCTGATGAACTATATAAACTCTGGCAAGAGAACAAAGAAGCCCTGTTGAAATTCATGGAGATGGTAACCCTTTTTTCTTTGACTTCTCTCTTCTTTCTGCCACAGACTCTCCACCAACAGTAGAGTTCACTGTTTAGTCATAGAACAGATTTACAGTAAGTGGCAATTCATAGAGGGACTTAATGAATATTTTGCCCATATTGTGGATGCTATTTAAGAATTTAGGGAAGCAATTTCACATTCCAACTGTGGGAGCAGTTAGAGACACCCGTGTTGGAATTGGAGGTCACAGTGAAACAGCCTCCTCTTGGCATGATGGCGACAACGATGACGATGATTGAAAGGTAGGTGCTACTCTTCCAAACTAGGTTTCCCCAGAGTGGCTTAGAGCCAACTAAAATCAAAACAAAACTCTAAAACAGTTAAAATATACAATAGAATCCAATAATCAAAATGCATAATATTAAAACAATGAGCAGCATTCCTAATAAAACTTTTCCTAACAGCAGTATATTAAAAATCAATCTAGTGATTGGGAAAATAAAAAATACTGCCAGGTGCCAAAAAATGAATAAACGTCATGTCTGCCTGATCTCAGGGAGTGGGTTGCTCTCAAGGAGCCAGCCTCCCCCTGCCTTGCCTTGCCTTGGCATGGGAGGGGAGGGGATCAGGGCAAAGCCCCTGAAGACACCAGGACTGAAGGACTGTGGGCGAAGGCACCCAGTCAGATACGCTGGTCCTAGTCGGAAAGGGCTCCCTAGTTTAATACCAGCAGCTTGAAGTGTGATCACAAATGAATGGGAACCAGTAAAGACTGTTGATGGCTGGTGTGATACCTTCATTATACAGCCTGTATTGTGTTCCAGCCTGTATTCTTGCTGCAGTATTTTGTGCTGCAGAAGTTTCTAGGCCATTTTCAAGGATAGTCCCACGTGCAAAACACGGTAGTAGTCAGCACTCAGAGTTCCACGGTGTGGGTTGCCACGGCAAGGCTACCCCTATCCAAGTACCACCACAAGTGCTGCACCAAACTAAGCGGTTTAAAGTGCTTCATACCGCCAAGGACTCTTGTGGCTCCAGTGTCAAAGGTGGAGATGGAAGCAAGTTCAGTTCATCCAGGCACTGAGTCAGCGCTTCCGCGATCTCACCCAGATTTGATGAAAAAGAGGATATGTATAATCAGCGTCGTGATGAGCTTTTACCTTAAGCTCCAAAGGATCTCACTCAGTAGCTTCATGTAGGTGTTCTTGGGGGAATAGTGGAACCTCACTGCATCAACACCATGGAGCTGACCGGATGTCCTCTAGCGCATCCTTCTGGAAATGACCATCCAGGTATGAGTGGAACCACAGCAAAGCTAGAAGATGGCTGTTGTGGGTCTTCCGGGCTGTGTGGCCGTGTTCTGGAAGTTGTGGTTCCTAACGTTTCGCCAGCATCTGTGGCCAGCATCTTCAGAGGGCAGGAGCACAGATAGAAGCAAAATCTCTGTGCCCAGGTAGAGTGGCAATGTTCTATTTATAGAGCTAAATTATAGGAGATTAGGTGGGGTTTTTTGTTGTGTTGAAATGTTAACGAGTGGCTGATGAGCGTGATTAGCATGTTCATTGTGAGAAGTATTCCCATGACCTGGTGGTTGGACTGAGTTCGTTGACCTTTTGCAGGCTGTGTTTTTCAGGACTGGTAGCCAGGTTTTGCTAATTTTTAAACTTTCTTCTTTTTTATTGTAACTGTGCTGGTGTTTGTGAATTTCAATGGCTTCTCTGTATAATCTGGTGTAGTGGCTTTTGGTGTTGTCCAGTATTTCTGTGTTTTCAAATAGGATTTTGTGTCCTGTTTGCTTGAGAGCATGTTCAGCTACTGAAGATTTTTCCGGTTGCTGTAGTCTGCAGTGTCTTTCATGTTCTTTTATCCTGGTGTGAATGCTTCGTTTTGTGGTTCCGATGTATACTTGTCCGCAGCTGCATGGTATGCGGTATACTCCTGCAGCGGTGCGGGGGTCCCTTTTGTCTTTAGCTGATTTTAGCATTTGTTGTATTTTTCTGGTGGGTCTGAAGACTGTTTGAAAGTTGTGTTTTTCCATCAGTTTTCCCATGCGGTCAGTGACTCCTTTGATGTAGGGCAGGAATACTTTGTTTGTGTGGGGCTGTTTTTCTTCAGTTGGATGTTGTTTTCTTGGTTTGATGGCTCTTTTTATTTCATTCTTGGAATAGCCATTTGCCTGTAGGACCCAATTCAGATGTTTAAGTTCATTGTTGAGAAATTGGGTTTCACAGTTTCGATTAGCACGATCCACCAAGGTTTTGATCATGCCTCTCTTTTGTCGTGGGTGGTGATTGGAACTTTTGTGTAGATACCGGTCTGTATGGGTGGGTTTTCTGTATACTTTGTGTCCTAGTTTGAGGTCCGGTTTGCGTATGACCAGCGTATCTAAAAATGGAAGTTTTCCGTCAGTTTCTTTTTCCATAGTGAATTGTATATTGGGGTGGATGCCGTTTAGGTGGTCCAAAAATTTCTCCAGTTCTTCTTCAGTATGACTCCAAATTGCGAAGGTGTCATCCACGAACCGGAACCAGACTGTTGGTGTAATGGGTGCCGATTCCAAAGCCTGTTTTTCACTATTTTCACTATTTCACTCCTGAATAAAGACAGATACTATAATGAAGCACGTTATCTCTCTATCATCTATCTATCTATCTATCTATCTATCTATCTATCTATCTATCATCTATCTATCTATCATCTATCTATCTATCTATCTATCTATCTATCATCTATCTATCTATCTATCTATCTATCTATCTATATCTATCTATCTATCATCTATCTATCTATCTATCTATCTATCATCTATCTATCATCTATCTATCTATCTATCTATCATCTATCTATCTATCTATCTATATCTATCTATCTATCTATCATCTATCTATCTATCTATCTATCTATCTATCTATCTATCTATCTATCATCTATCTATCTATCTATCATCTATCTATCTATCTATCTATCTATCATCTATCTATCTATCATCTATCTATCATCTATCTATCTATCTATCATCTATCTATCATCTATCTATCTATCTATCATCTATCTATCATCTATCTATCTATCTATCATCTATCTATCATCTATCTATCTATCTATCTATCTATCTATCTATCTATCTATATCTATCTATCTATCTATCTATCATCTATCTATCTATCTATCTATCTATATCTATCTATCTATCATCTATCTATCTATCTATCATCTATCTATCTATCTATCTATCTATCTATCTATCTATCTATCTATCTATCATCTATCTATCATCTATCTATCTATCTATCATCTATCTATCATCTATCTATCTATCTATCATCTATCTATCATCTATCTATCTATCTATCATCTATCTATCATCTATCTATCTATCTATCTATCTATCTATCTATCTATATCTATCTATCTATCATCTATCTATCTATCTATCTATCTATCTATCTATCTATCATCTATCTATCATCTATCTATCTATCTATCTATCATCTATCTATCTATCTATCTATCTATCTATCTATCTATCTATCTATCATCTATCTATCATCTATCTATCTATCTATCATCTATCTATCATCTATCTATCTATCTATCTATCTATCTATCATCTATCTATCTATCTATCTATCTATCTATATCTATCTATCTATCATCTATCTATCTATCTATCTATCATCTATCTATCATCTATCTATCTATCTATCATCTATCTATCTATCTATCTATCTATCTATCTATCTATCATCTATCTATCATCTATCTATCTATCTATCATCTATCTATCATCTATCTATCTATCTATCATCTATCTATCATCTATCTATCTATCTATCTATCTATCTATCTATCTATCTATCTATCTATCTATCATCTATCTATCTATCTTTTATTAAATTTCTATGGCCGCCCATCTCCCCCTCAAGGAGGGACTCTGGGCGGTTCACAACACAACACAACACAACACTTTTCTTCCTCGGGCGCCAGCTGAGGAAGCCATTCTGAAGCCAGCCCCTTCTCTCATGAACCGTAGGCAAGCAGAAGCCACTCCTAAATGTCCCGGGTTCCTTTTTAAACTCTGTTCCACCTGTTACCTTCTAGGAAGGCATTTGCCTAAGTGCAGTTTGAGAGGCGGATGCCCTGGTGAGAGTCAGCTAGAGGGCTGTTCTCTCTCTTGGGGCTCGGCAAAAAGGGTTCCTGGAAGAAGATTTTTCTGTTTTTAGTTGGACACTGCTGAATCTGTTCTGGCAGTTTTCAGTCCTAGCGACATATAGGAAGATGCGTATCCATCCAGAAAATTGGCCTTTGGGTCAAATCCAGGGCCTGCTCTCCAGAAACTGATGGATCCAGATCACAAAGGAAGAGGTGTTACAACGAAGCCCAAATTAAGCTGAAATAATTAGGTTTCATATGATTGTCCATATAATCGTACTATTTATTATTATATTGTATTTTTAAGTGTATAGGTTTCTAATATTAATTTTAATGTTGTAAACCGCCCAGAGTCTACTGTCGTGGAGATGGGTGGTGATAAATTCAAATGATAAATAAATAATAAATCATTCCCCTGTCTGGTTGCCCTAAAAACAGCTGTTGGCAGAAGCATCTGTAGGGACTTGGGAAGGCGGCCCATCCTCCTGCGTCTCGGTCTCCCTTCTCCTGCTGGATACACCCAGTTGACCTTTCCATCTGCCAATCATCTCACCTGATGACTTCGGTGCGGAGGGTCTCCCGTGAGAAGCTGCTTGAGTGCCCGGCCGAGCTCCCCCAGAAAAGTGCCCAGTTTTCTGATAAGGACTCAGGCGGTCAGAGCAGTGATCAGCCATCAGACCCACCAAGGGGACAAGAGACCGCCCTTCCTAAGTGCCCAGCAATGGGGTCTCTTCCTCCCAGAACCGTTTTCTGCAGCAGGGATTTAATGTGGTTCAGCCCACCTTCATTTCTTTCCATGTAGTTTAACAGCTATTCTGCAGTAACAAATCCTGCTTGTGGTTTTATCCTTAAATAAAAGTGGACTCCATTTGGTTTTAATCTTGTTTTCAGCTAATCTGTTTAGTAAATCCACATGGAAGTGGATTAAATCTACCTGAAGCCTTTGGAGGGGAAAGCCTGTATTAACAGCGACTGTGCCAACCCACTCGTGTCGTATGCAGTCATCAGCTCTTATCCCAAAGTCCTGACTGCCCCTCCAAGGCTGGCATGATGCCCGAAAGCAGCGAGCTGAGACGAAAGAATCGCCAGCACGTTTCACGCCACCTCTTTCAAATAGTTTGCCTCTTTTTTTCTCATTGCCAGCAGAAAAAGGACCATTTTGTGCACGATGATACATCTTCAGCTTGTAAACGTTGCAGGCAATAACAGCCTTGGCACAAGGACCAGGATGTGACAGGTTTCCCCCCCAGTTCATAATGTTGCAAGCCCAGGATTCTTTCCATCTTCCCACGATTAGCCTCAAAACCATTTGGGCCGGCTACAGAAATTCCAGCGTTTCTTCCTTTTGGGTACAAGAGGGTGCAGAATCTCCACAAACGTCAACAGGCTACAATTGAACCCTAGCAAGACCGAGTGGCTGTGGATTGATGGCCTAACGTCTTCTGGGAAATTATCATCTTTGGTTCTTGATGGGGTAGCACTGCCCCATTCGGAACTTGGGGGTCCTGCTAGACTCACGACTCATGCTCGAAGAGCAGGTGGCAGTCGTGGCTAGGAGGGCTTTCGCACAACTTCGGTTGGTGCGCCAGTTGCGCCCATTCCTGGATCGCGACGCCCTCCGAACAGTCACTCATGCTCTCGTCATCTCCCATGTAGATTATTGCAATGCGCTCTACATGGGGCTACCCTTGAAGACTATCCGGAAGCTTCAGCTAGTGCAGAATGCGGCCGCGCGAGCCATTTTAGGTGCACCAAAATCTGCACACATAACACCTCTGCTCCGCGAGCTGCATTGGGTGCCGGTCTGCTTCCGGGTACAATTCAAGGTGTTGGTTATTACCTTTAAAGCCCTACATGGCATGGGGCCAGAATACCTGAAGGACCGTCTTATCCCCATTTTATCGACCCGCCCCACCAGGTCATTCAGAGAGGGCCTGCTACGAACCCCATCAATTAAAGAATGTCATCGGATGGGGTTGAGGAGGCGGGCCTTCTCTGTGGTAGCGCCCACACTGTGGAACATCTTGCCCCCAGAGTTGAGGCAGATCCCCTCCCTCCCGACCTTTAGGAAAGAGCTGAAGACCTGGTTCTGCCGCCTGGCATGGGAGGGAGGAAACGATAGTTCCTCATGGGGGTGGTTAATTCCTTAATTTATTGTCCTTCATTTAATTCCATCTCCATCTGGATTTATAATTATTTATTAATTTATATATTGTACATTGATGTTTTATCCTGTTTTAATCTATTTTATTGTAAACCGCCCAGAGTTCCCCGTTGGGGGAGATGGGCGGTTATATAAATTTAATTAAATAAATAAATAAATAAATAATAATAAATAAAATGAGGCAAATGTAAAACATAGGGGAGCAACCCTTTTTTTGTGCTCCTGCTCCAGAGCATTTTCAATCTTGCAACCACCTTTCAGCGGTGTGATTTTTTTTGGTGATATGTTTGCATCTGTGAGGCTTATTAAAAATACCTGCCCCAATTCCCCAGAAGGGTGGCAAATTTGGCTCTGCCCATTCTTTGATATCATCCAGATCTGTTCCGCAGCCTTCAGAGGTCAGAAATGGGGCAGTATCACCCCCAGTTGCAAATGTTCTCATGTCCGGGCCAGCGCGTCAGTCTGTTGCATTTTTTATAACAACGGGAAAAGTTTGTGAGCATTACAAGGGGAGTCTTGTCATCCTCAGCTGTTCCCAAGTTATCATTTCAAAATGTTTCTTCAGAAATAGACCCCAGGCAGACACACCCTTGAGACCCTGATCCCAAGTTCGACCATAGGCCAATTTTGATAATCAAAATTATAATTACTTTGGCTCCTAAAAATAGTAAGGAAATATATTAGAGCCACCTCTGAATAATATTTTAATATTAATTAACTAGCATTCACAAAATTCTGTTGTTAAATTGGTTGAGCACCAAAGGAAAAAATGCACAAACTCTTAGAGTGACAGAGTGTGGTTCCGATGGCTATGTATGAACAGAAATGAGGAGGGAACGTAAAAGCATTACTACTTAATCACGTTATTCTGATTCTTGGCAGGTTCATCGTGGCATAAAAGGAATTGTATCTGACAAATTTGGAAACCCAATCAAGAATGCCCGAATTTCAGTCAAAGGCATCCGCCATGATATTCTTACAGGTAACAGATTTGGAAAAGCAAATGAGCAATTAAACTTTGGGTTTAGATTTTTCCTCTAGAACGTTACATGATCCTTCCACTGAAAAACAAAATATTGTGTTGATTGATTCATATATTTGTATCCCAACTCATTCTACTTACAAAATCTAAAAAAATAAATAAATCAGGAAATGTTAAAATTCTAACAGGAAAAACCACAGAGTTAAAATGCACTCCAAAAATATCTTATGTTATTATTTCCAGACCTTTCTTGGTGAGGACATTTGAAAACTTCAAGCAGATTGTTTTAAGCACCCTGTCCTGAGATGACACTGAATTCACTTCTATAATTACATTAAACAAGATCTTCCCATCTAATCTTAGTGTATCACTAGAGGGACAACATAATTTAATTAATTTCACTGTTGAGGTAATTTAATTCTGGATTGTTCAATGCCCATGCAATAGTTAAAGCAGTGTCAAGAAAACTAAACTGCGTGAAGTTTCAGATTTTATTGGAACGTGAATATTCAGGAACATATTTAGCTTGTCTTAGACACTGGATTTACTGGTCTTACAGAAGTCCTTTCTCTAGATCAGGGCTTTCCAAAGTTTTCCCGCGGCGACACACCAACCACCGTGTGGAAAACGGTGAAAACGGGAAAACCCGGAAGTGCCACCATTGCGGCAGCGCACAAAAACCCGGAAGCGCTGCTGCCGCTTTCGGGTTTTTGCGCGCCGCCGTTGGTGTGTCGCCGCGGGAAAACCCGGAAGCACTGATGATGATCAGTGCTTCCGGGTTGTGTGGCGACACACCAGACTGTGTGTGGTGACACACTTTTGTGTCGCGACACACAGTTTGGAAAGCTCTGCTCTAGATAATGATGGTTGGATTCAGAAGTCATGTTTAATGTAATTCCATCTAAATTAATGAGACTCTGGTTAGTTTTGACTATCGTAAGTTTGGAAAATCAGCTTTCTCCAATCTGGACACCCTCCAGATGTGGGGCCCTCCACTCTGAGACGTCTCAGCAATCGTCTTCCTGTCTAGAGATGCTGGGAGTAGAAACCAGCACAGGTGGAAGCCCAGCAGCTGTGGATTTACTAACTGTGGCAAAATATTTATTCAACCCAAGAATAGAATTTACATGACTTTGGCCAACCTCTGCTTGTTTTGCATGGACACAAGTTCTGAAGCCCTGCTTAGATGATGGCCAAACCTCCCTGAAGCAGCTCTTCTGGGAGTGGGCCATGTCCCCCCCCCCCCCCGACTTTTGAATCTTGTGGTTTCTAACATCCGAAGAATATCCAATTACTCTTTGGGCAGAGATTGGCCTGCTTCTCTTGGGCAGGATGTGGTAGGGTTTTGCTGATAAATTATGGCTTATATCATACTGGCAAATGAAGGAATGAAGAGAGAAGAAGAGAGAGGGAGGGAGGGAGGGAGGGAGGGATGTCACACAGATACATACATGCATAGATGTGTACCTGTAGACCTATACACATACCCTGATATGGAGGATATTACTAAAGGAGGGCCTGTAACATGATTGCCAGAACCGACTTCTGAGTGTGCCGTGTTTGTTCCTCTGCCGGGCGTGATTCGCTTGGCTCGCAGACACGGGCCGGCTAAAGCACTTAAGGCCTCTGACTGAGAAGGATTGTTCAAGGCCCTTGATAGATAATACCTTTGAGGAAGTATTGAAAATTGACTCAGTAACCTAGTTAGTGAGACTGTATTTTGGCCTCGGGGGTCTCTTTACATTGTTACCGTTGTGTTGTGGTTCTTAATATGCCAAATAAAATTGGTAAAAGATGGCCACGTAGATGACATGGAGCTCTTCTCCTGGAGGCTTTTTCTTCACCAGCATTTCTGGACGATCAAGGGCTCGTGGGTGTCAGAGAGGAAGATGAGCGTTTTCCTCCAGTATTTACTGGTGAGCTGGATGGGATGGGGATCAGGGGTCGTCTCCCTTTTGCTGCAAATGGAAGGTGTCGTTCGAAGTTGAGGCCACCGGTGCAAATAGCTGCAAATATTGTTGTGGATGTCTTGGAAGATCAGATGTTTTGAGTGATTTGGGATCAGGAGGAGGTTCAGCCCAGCTGCTGACCTGCTGAATTTTAACCCTTTCTGTAACATCTAAGTAAGGTTTCCCTCTTTTCTTGCTTTCCATCTGCTTTGCCTCATTTCCGTCCCTCCTCCTCCTCCTCCTCCTCCTCCTCCTCCTCCTCCTCCTCCTCCTCCTCCTCCTCCTCGCTGTTTTTGAGGGAAGGAGAGGGGGTGATGTTTGTGCTATTCTGTGTTTCAGTGTATAACAGTGGTTGGTGTGAGAGAGAATACATGATATGTGCAGAGGTTGCCAAAGCTGAAGCTTTTGTCAGAAGAACCCCAGCTGCCACAAGTCAAATCTTGTAGCACTGAAAAGACATTCCTAAAAGTCATTTTCCAGAGACGGCACAGGAAGGTGATAGTTGTATGCTGGAGTCATGGTGGAAATATTCTTTGAGTTGTAGAGGGTGGGAACGTGTTCTCCCAGATCCCACAGAATTGTATAGCATCTGTCCAATCCTGCTTCATGGATGATATAGAGCAATAAGATAAGATAAAATAAGGTAAATTGCTTCAATGGCTGCAACACGTCTTAGGCTACTTCCACTAGCACAATTCTCCTTGGTCTTCCATGATCCAGTTGCGTGGAAGATCAACCCTGCTGTTTAAACCTGCCCACTCTGAATCCCACTAACCTGGGCCCTTGTGTTTTACTGATGTCGTTGCAAAGACCGAGGCGCCTGGTAGGTAGGCTTAAAGCAAACTGGGGTGTGTGTGTATGTAAGTATGGCTCCTCAGGTTTCTTCCTTGGGGCCTTCTAGGTTCCCTGCCCTCTCCTGCCTGATGCTCTCAAAAAGGCAGACCTGGTCAGTGGCCAGTGGTTGGGGAACCTCGTTCTAGATAACTTTGTGTCAAGCTCTTTAACATCTCCTCATTACACAGTGTGGTTCCTCATTTATTGACAAGCAAACTAAGTACACATTCAGCCTTGGATAATGTCGTTCTACACCTTTCAACTCTTACCAACTGAATTATGGGCTTTATTTTAGCATCCATAGTTCTGTGCAGAATCTTAAAGGAAAAACAGATAAGTTAAAGTTCCACTAGTAATCCTGCTCAGTACGAGAGGAAGTACAGGTTCAGGTAAGTTAAAAGCCATCAGTTCAGGCTCTGCCTCGGGACAAATGACCACCAGAAAGAATAGGCAGAGGGGAAGGGGGACTATCCCTGTGCTGCAAATTGAGGTGATATGCCTTTTTTTTTTTAGCTGATGATGGAGACTACTGGAGACTTCTGCCTCCTGGTACATACATTGTGAGTGCCCAGGCGCGGGGCTACAGCAAAGTCCTGAAGAAGGTGACGTTGCCTGCCAGGATGAGGAGGGCTGGCCGGGTGGATTTTGTCTTGCAAGCCCTCAGTGGAAAGCTCACCCACCTTCTCCAGGGACCCGCAAGAAGAGCGTATGACCCTCTGGAAGACTTCGATCCTCACGCCCAGTCGGAGCCGAGGAAGAACGACGAGCGACCTGTCCAGCCAAGAGAGAAACCCTGGTGGTGGCCGTACTTCAGTTCTCTAAATCGGCACAAACCTTTGTGGCTGCTGAAGCAGAGCTGAGCGGTTTTGTGCCGCGTTCGCCCCCAGCCACACTGGTAGTTCAACGCTGCGTTTCCAACGCTCCTTTGTAAAATGGAAAGGGAATGGAATTGAACTCATCTGCTAATGCAGTGGTGCTGGCTGGGGAATTCTGGGAGTTGAAGTCCACATATCTTAAAGTTGAGAAACACTATGTTAATATAACATTGCTTTCTTTTCCTTTCCTGCATTTTCTTTTCTCCTCTGCATTAAAATTTGCTGTATATTAAAATGTGTACGCTCCTAAAACTTGATGTAGCTGTTGTTTCCCTCATTCCAGTTAGTCATCAGACTGATTACTTATTAGCAACTACAGTGGTGCTTAAAAGTTTGTGACCCCTTTTGCATTTTCAATATTTCTGCATAAATATGACCCAAAACGTGATCCACCCAAGTCCTAAAACTAGATAAAGAGAAACCAGTTAAATGAGCCAAAAACATTATACTTGTTCATTTATTTATTGAGGAAAATGATCCAAAGCTACATATTTCAAATGGGTTCACAAACTTTTAAGCACCACTGTACGTATCTGAAGAGAGACTTCCTGATCTTTCAATGCATTTTCATACTCATTACCAAATACCGTCAAGGAATAAATTAAAAATAAAACTTTCCTTCTATATATATTACATGTAATTCAGCAGATTAATTTTACCATTTGAAATGGTTTGTTAAAACCAGATCTTAACTTTTAGACTGCTTCCGAACCAGGTCTTTGAGGATGCCCACGCGAGGGCCTTGAAGGGAGCTCCTGACCTGGCCCAGTGAGTCCAGAGCCAGAGACCTTTCTTCCTTTGCCACTTACTGTATATTGGCTTGGACCTTTTGCTGATGAAATTCTGCAGCAGTTAACCGTGGCCCCAACTTTCAATGGCAATCCAGTGGAAATCAGTCTGTTCCTCCCTCAAAGGGATCGTTTTAGAGTTTGATCCAGTGGAGACCGATCAGGAAAGAACTTTGTAAATGTGGTAGATCGTCCAAGGAAAACGTTAACCCAGTCTGGAACTTTAGGGAACAAAAAGCAACTTTGTGCTGAATGTATGAAAAAATATAAAGGAAAAATAAATGGGAATTCTTTGCTGCCTGATGGAGGGGAGGCCACCAATTTAGATGGCTTTTAAAAGGAATGGGAGAAATTAATAGGAAATGCACAGAGCAATGGCTGTCGGTCTTCGAGTTCAGCCACCCTTCAAGTGCCAGTTGCTGTGAAGCAGACAGTAGAAGAGGGCCTTTGCCATCATGAATTTCCCTCTCTGTTTCTCTTAATAGGCTTCAGCGCGTGCGTGCGTGCGTGCGTGCGTGCGTGCGTGTGTGCTGTCCTGTCCTGTCCTGTCCTGTCTGTAAAAGAATTCCACATGTTTCTCTGCACCTCTGGCAAAGTACTGCCAGCAACAGAATATATGTTTATTCTATCTATAAACTGTTAATGGCGATACCCTTCTCCTTCTAACTTCTTCTTCTGTCTTCCGCCTTGGCTCTGTCTTCTCCCTCCTCGGGACCTGCTGCTGCCTCCCTCTTCTCTTCGCCACCCTTCCCTTTTCTTCTCCTTGGCAGCAACCATGTCCTCAGGCCAGGCTCCTTCAGGTCTCTGTTCTCCAAACTGCATCCAGCTGCTCATTATCGATGGAGGCCTCCTGAACCTTAAGAGCCGGGCCTGGAGCTGCTTTTCCTCCTGCGCTGGGACTTTTGGGTGGACGTGAGTCTCTCGGGGGTCCTTTTGCTGAAGAGCAGGGCAAAAATGCCACAAATAAAGGACACGTGGCAGCTTATCAGCATAGCAGGCGCTAATAAATGGATTCTAACCCCAAATATCCATTGAAGCCCTGCTCCCAAGTCAACGAGAAAGAGTGCAGCCCTTGGCCACAAAGAGCCTCTCCCCCCCGCCCAGCCTTGGATGAGGGATGAAGGAGGGACTGAATAGGGCTTGACGCTTAAACTTTTTAATGCCCGTTTCTCCTGTTTCTAACAAGCCTAAATGATGGCTGCTGTGGGTCTTCCGGGCTGTGTGGCCGTGTTCTGGAAGTTGTGGTTCCTAACGTTTCGCCAGCATCTGTGGCCGGCATCTTCAGAGGGCAGGAGCACAGGAGAGATTTTGCTTCTATCTGTGCTCCTGCCCTCTGAAGATGCCGGCCACAGATGCTGGCGAAACGTTAGGAACCACAACTTCCAGAACACGGCCACACAGCCCGGAAGACCCACAACAGCCATTGAACTCCGGCCGTGAAAGCCTTCGACAATACAAGCCTAAATGACTTGGCCTTAGAAGCACTGACTTCTGGATCACTCCTGTCCACGCTTTTGCCGTCCCTCTCAAATCTGAGGGAGGGGTGAGGGGTGGCCTTCACATGTGCTAAGATTGCCACACGGGGGGTTGGCAAAGGCCTCTTAGATGTTTGGGAACTACCGCCCTATCTGGAAAGCTCTGTGACTACTCTGATCTTTCATCTATCCGATCTCTCCATAATTTATAGAAAAAAGATGTGAGAGTAGTAACGTCTTTGTGATTTCTTGGATTTCCCCCAATCCCTTTTTTTTTTTTTTTTGCTTTGGCCAGGTTCCAGTTCTCTGGTACAGAACCGGTTCTGACAGACACTTCGCATAGTTTTGCAAAAAACCCATCCGTTTTAAATTTGGGTTCCTTAAGCACTGTCGGCTGGCCAGCACCCTCAATGTAGAGTTTTGTTGGCATTCAGCTTGTCATGACTGTCAACACTTTCGCCTCAGTTCCTCGGGTCCTTCCTGGGGAGATCAACCCTGGGACGGGCGGCTGACTCGCATCTCTGGAAGTGCGGCAGATGCAGGCCCTCCGAGCCACTCTGCCAGTCTTCCTTCGTTTCCTTGTCAGACAAGGGTCCGTTCCTCTTGCTTTGCTAGACCGGTACCTGATTAGAGGCATTTAGAGAATAAGTATTCTTGGTGTTAATTGGTGGCATGTTCCATAAGACCTCTGTAACCCTTAAAAAGGTAAAGGTTCATTTGTGCAGTTGTGTCCGACTCTAGGGGGCGGTGCTCATCTCCGTTTCTTAGCCGAAGAGCCAGTGAAGAGCTTCTGCGGTCATGTGGCCGGCATGATGCGAGCGGAACGCTGTTACCTTCCCACCGAAGTGGTACCTATTCATCTACTTGCATTTGCATGCTTTCGAATTGCTAGGTTGGCAAGAGCTGGGGCGAGGGCGGGAGCTCACTCCGTCACGTGGCGCTTGGGTCTCGAACCTTCGAAATTGCGATCTTCCGATCGACAAGCCTGGCGTCTTACCCGCTGAGCCACCATGCCCCTTACAAAGCCACTTACAAAGCTGAGCCACTTTAACCCTTACAAAGGTTCTATTCCCCCAAGCTGGGCTCCTGGTTCGTTTGTCTTTCTCCCACAAAAGGCAACAAGAGGAGTGCTTTACAATCTCGCTTAATGTTTTGAAGCTAATGTAATAAAGCACCCCCATTCAATTTCAGGAAAATATTTTTATTTATTTGGCATTTTGCATGTTAGCTAAGTGGAGAGTACAACTGAAGCTCTGCTTTTCTGAAAAGCTGGATTTCAAAGGGATGGAGCGCAACATCTGCTCATCACAGAAAGGTCCGGCTATTTAATTCTCCAAATGTGTCTCTTGGCCCAAAGATGATCTGGCTCCAGGAAGCTGTTCTCATTGCAGCCCGGGAGGATTTTTGAAGGGGCTCTTAAAAGCTGCTCAAGAGGACAGAACTGTCTTCCCTTCGGTGGGGTTGCTCCTTGGAGATGCCCCCACGTGGCCTCTAGGCCGCAAACGCTCCTCCTTCCCTCTGTGCCCATTAGCTGCATCACGGCCTACGCGGACAGGCGTGGAAGTGGTGGAAAAGCTCTTACCTCCAATCAGCTGCTGATCTGAGTGGGAGCGCTCTCTGCTTCTGAGAGAAAGAAGGTGCTGGGAGACCCAGGCAGGCCAGGCTGCATCGGCCAGTGGCTGGAGGTGGCTAAATTGGGGTTTTCATGGCTGCAACCATGAACAGTTGGAATCACTCTTAAGGGAGCAGTCACTCGCAGCAATACGCTGGCAAATTGGTGGTGGAGTGCTTTGGCAACCTGGTCCAGCTCAGGAGCTCTCTGGTCTGGGCACCAGAAAGGTCACAATTGCAGTCAAAGCCCAGATCTAGAAGAGATGGGGGGGGGGGCTGAGATCATCGTACACAGAAAGCATAATCCTTTCCCCAAGACCCTTTTGAAAGGGACATGTAATTCCCACCTGCACCCAAGTTTCGGATGAAAATAAACTCATTCCACTGGCACCCAAGATAGCCGCTGGTGAGGCAAAGTTCTCCAAGGACAAGGATGCGAGAGGAGAGAAGCAGAGACAGCTGAGGTTTCTGCAGGCTGTGGAAAGTGGAAATGGGCTTCCTCCCCAGTCCCAACCATAGAAAGGTTTCCCTGGACACGGACTGAATGTTCTGAGTGGACACAGACTGACTCCTGGGGGAGAGAAGGAAAATAATGGGGGGGGGGGGTTGGATGGGATACAGCAGGTGGAATCCTAAACAGCAGCATTTCATATTACAACCATTTCCTCGCAAGAGCTATTTCTAACAAAGGGAACCCGTGGTTGCATTTACTTTGGATACATGTGAAGTGCAGAGAAGAGCAACAAAGATGGCGGAGGGCTTGGAGGCTAAATCTGTTAAAGTTATTTGGTAAAGTTATTCTATGCAGAATCAAACGCATGGAATTTCTACACTATGAATCTGGCCTGGAAAGTGGAAATTTACAAGTTCCTCTGCTGTAAGCGTAAATAACAGATGTCCTTTCATCTAGTCAAAACAAAAACGTTATCAGTTACTTTCCCATGAGAATAGAGTCTCGAGGGAAAGCCAATGTGCAACACCGCCACCCCATGGCGGTTTATAGTAAGTACAACTGTTACCAAAATGTTAGGCTGAAAGAGTTGCCTAGCCCATATTAACCAATCAGAATTCTGAACCATGGGTATAATTCAGCTATGAACCATGGGTATTCATCTCACTTATGTTTTTCCTATGCTTATTCTATGTAGACTGCTATCTACATGTACTTGTATCTGAACTGTAACTATGCCTGGTCTTTGCACAGACCATGATGTTTTCTTTCCATTCTGGTGATGGAACTCTGCTTATGCTTTGTTTTTTCCTTTTTGCAATAATGCACCATACATCCATTATTGCCTTATGCTATCAATAAAGATATTGTTAGCCTTACAACACGTTGTTTGGATTACTTCAAGCCTGGAACCCCAAAAGCCACCATCACCCCATAAAATCCTATGAAGAGCAGTTAAAAGACCTTGGTACGTTTAGCCTAAGGAAGAGAAGGCTCGGGGGAGACGTGGTTGCAGTCTTCCAATACTGGAAGGACCATCCAGGGAAGAGGGTGTGGGTTATTCTCACCTGAGCCCCTGAGGGTAAGACAGGAACCAGCAGGTGGGAGCTGAACAGAGGCAGATCCAAACTTGAAATGGGGAGGGATGTCCTGACTGTGAGAGCGATTCAGCCTAGAACAACCTGCCTCCTGGAGTTGTGGGTGCTTCCCCACCAGAGGTTTTCAAGAAAAGGTTAGATATCCATTTGCCTGGGATGCTTTGGAGATCTCTGCCCCAGGCAGGAGGTTGGACTAGAAGACCTGAAAGGTCCCTTCTCACCCTGTGATTCTATGATATATACACACAAGAATGTATACTGTGATACTGAAGAAGTATCAAAATATATTTCAAGAGGTAAATAAAACGACATATTTTATGGGAACTACAAGATTTAATTTGGGAAACCACCAAGTTATGCGACTTTGGTTTTGAATGGTACTGGAAAGTAGTTTTTATTCTTTACAGAGTTTTTCCGTTTTTAATGTCCACAAAATAGGCAGAAGGCGGTCAAATATTGCTCATCAGCCATGACAACTTGGGCATGATGGAAGAGGCGCCTGTGCCATTTATCAAAGTCTATTCTATACTCCCAACGAGTGCAACGAAATGTGTGCATGAGATCTGTGTCCGTGGAGAGCATTCAGTGTTGCCAGTTTGAGTGCTCAGAAAACGCAAATTCCCTGAAGCAGAAACCCTGACTTGGCAGATCACATCTGGATCCCATACAAGCTGCCAAAAATAAAAGCTTGCAAGGAATAAATATCATGCAACCGTCACAGTGAGGCATCTTAGTTGAGAAAATCCACCCCCCCCCATCTTTTCAAGTAAGCCCACAGGTCAACAGCAAGAGAAGAAGAAAGTCCATGTGGCCCCAAGATGTGCTGGGCCGCAAAGGGCATGAGAAGCAGGAGGCTGCCCCCGTCGTCTCCTGCACTTCCAGCCAGGTCAGCAGCCCATCTTGAAGAGATTAAGATGGCATTTTCTTGGAAGCCGAGCCGAGCCGAGCCCAGGCGAGCAGCACTTGGAATGGGGTCTAGCGTGCAAGGACGGAAGCCCTGGTGTGGCCAGATGCTGGGAGGGAGGGAGATTTTGCAGGGCAACCTTAGCGGGGGGGGGGGGGCTGGAGATTGTGCCCTTAATGACCCATCTCCTGAGAGCTCCATTCGGAGCTCGGCCTCGAAGTGCAGGGACTTCATCCTCAAAACATTTCCAAGGTGACCTGTGGAAACTGACTTCGTTTTAAAGCAGTTTGTTTCCGGTTCTCTTACACATCTATAAAATAAAAGGGAATTTAGGTCCTGAATATAAACGTTTGGAAAACACAAATCCACATCCTTTGGCCTAGCAAAATACAAAGCGTGCAAAGTTAATGACCTGGGGGAAATGTTGCAATTTGTCATTTTTAATAAACTGTTTTGCAGAAGTGGAAGAAAATAATTTCATGTTGCAGTGAATGAGCTCCAAGGGATCACTAATAATTTGCTGGCTTTGTAATTGTCTTGTGTGAGCAGAAACACAGTGATTTGTACAATACTGTATAATTGAAGGAAAATTTATATAAGATGATATAAATGCTACCCAAAATTGAAGAGGACAAAATTAATTTCATTGTTTGGGAATATAAATTAATTCAAAAGTACATACCGTATTAAAATTTTAAGAAAGCTTTGTAGCATGTTTTAAGAGGGCTGGGAGAATTGAATTCCATATAGCCAGTTTGGTCTAGTGGTTAAGGTGCTGGGCTAGAAACCAGGAGCCTGAGAGTTCTAGTCCCACCTCAGGCACGAAAGCCGGCTGGGTGACCTTGGGCCAGTCCCTGTCTCTCAGCCCTAGGAAGGAGCCAATGGCAAACCAGGACACGGAGAGTTCTAGTCCCGCCTTAGGCACGAAAGCCGGCTGGGTGACCTTGGGCCAGTCCCTGTCTCTCAGCCCTAGGAAGGAGCCAATGGCAAACCAGGAGACTGAGAGTTCTAGTCCCACCTTAGGCACGAAAGCTGGCTGGGTGACCTTGGGCCAGTCCCTGTCTCTCAGCCCTAGGAAGGAGCCAATGGCAAACTGGGAGACTGAGAGTTCTAGTCCCGCCTTAGGTGTGAAAGCCAGCTGGGTGACCTTGGGCCAGTCCCTGTCTATCAGCCCTAGGAAGGAGACAATGGCAAACCAGGAGACTGAGAGTTCTAGTCCCGCCTTAGGCGTGAAAGCCGGCTGGGTGATCTTTGGCCAGTCACTCTCTCAGCCCTAGGAAGGAGCCAATGGCAAACTGGGAGACTGAGAGTTCTAGTCCCGCCTTAGGCATGAAAGCCAGCTGGGTGACCTTGGGCCAGTCACTCTCCCTCAGCCCTAGGAAGGAGCCAATGGCAAACTGGGAGACTGAGAGTTCTAGTTCCCGCCTTAGGTGTGAAAGCTGGCTGGGTGACCTTGGGCCAGTCCCTGTCTCTCAGCCCAACTCACCTCACAGGGTTGTTGTTGTGGGGAAAATAGGAGGAGGAAGGAGTATTAGGTATGTTCGCCGCCTTGAGTTATTTATAAAAATAATAATAAAGGCAGGATAGAATATATATAAGGGGTGCGGTGGCTCAGTGGGTAAGATGCCAGGCTTGTCGATCGGAAGATCGCAAGTTCGGAGGTTCGAATCCCTAGCCCTGCGTGCGGAGTGAGCTTCCGCACTAGCTCCAGCTCTTGCCAACCTAGCAATTCGAAAGCATGCAAATGCAAGTAGATTAATAGGGACCACTTCGGTGGGTAGGTAACAGCGTTCCACGCGTGTCATGCGGCCACATGACCGTGGAAGTGTCTTCGGACAACGCTGGCTCTTTGGCTAACAAACGGAGATGAGCACCGGCCCCTAGAGTCGGACACGACTGCACAAATGTGCGGGGGGAATCTTTACCTACATATATATATATATACACTGCTCAAAAAAATAAAGGGAACACTGAAACAACACAATGTAAGTCCAAGTCAATCACACTTCTGTGAAATCAAACTGTCCACTTAGGTAGCAACACTGATTGACAATCAATTTCACATGCTGTTGTGCACATGGAATAGACAACAGGCGGAAAGCATAGGCAGTTAGCAAGACATCCCCAATAAAGGAGTGGATCTGCAGGTGGTGACCACAGACCACTTCTCAGTTCCTATGCTTTCTGGCTGATGGTTTGGTCACTTTTGAATGCTGGCGGTGCTTCCACTCTAGTGGTAGCATGAGACGGAGTCTACAACCCACACAAGTGGCTCAGGTAGTGCAGCTCATCCAGGATGGCACATCAATGCAAGCTGTGGCAAGAAGGTTTGCTGTGTCTGTCAGCGTAGTGTCCAGAGCATGGAGGCGCTACCAGGAGACAGGTCAGTACATCAGGAGACGTGGAGGAGGCCGTAGGAGGGCAACAACCCAGCAGCAGGACCGCTACCTCCGCCTTTGTGCAAGGAGGGACAGGAGGAGCACTGCCAGAGCCCTGCAAAATGACCTCCAGTGGGCCACAAATGTGTGTGTGGCTGCTCAAACGGTCAGAAACAGACTCCATGAGGGTGGTATGAGGGCCCGACGTCCACAGGTGGGGGTTGTGCTTACAGCCCAACACCGTGCAGGACGTTTGGCATTTGCCAGAGAACACAAGATTGGCAACTTCGCCACTGGCGCCCTGTGCTCTTCACAGATGAAAGCAGGTTCCCACTGAGCACATGTGACAGACGTGACAGGGTCTGGAGACGCCGTGGAGAATGTTCTGCTGCCTGCAACATCCTCCAGCATGACCGGTTTGGCAGTGGGTCAGTAATGGGGTGGGGTGGCATTTCTTTAGGGGGCCGCACAGCCCTCCATGTGCTCGCCAGAGGTAGCCTGACTGCCATTAGGTACCGAGATGAGATCCTCAGACCCCTTGTGAGACCATATGCTGGTGCGGTTGGCCCTGGGTTCCTCCTAATGCAAGACAATGCTAGACCTCATGTGGCTGGAGTGTGCCAGCAGTTCCTGCAAGACGAAGGCACTGATGCTATGGACTGGCCCGCCCGTTCCCCAGACCTGAATCCAATTGAGCACATCTGGGACATCATGTCTCGCTCCATCCACCAACGCCACGTTGCACCACAGACTGTCCAGGAGTTGGGGGATGCTTTAGTCCAGGTGTGGGAGGAGATCCCTCAGGAGACCATCCGCCACCTCATCAGGAGCATGCCCAGGCGTTGTAGGGAGGTCATACAGGCACGTGGAGGCCACACACACTACTGAGCCTCATTTTGACTTGTTTTAAGGACATTACATCAACGTTGGATCAGCCTGTAGTGTTCTTTTCCACTTTAATTTTTGAGTGTAACTCCACATCCAGACCTCCAGGGGTTGCTTACATTTGATTTCCATTGCTTTTTGTGTGATTTTGTTGTCAGCACATTCAACTATGTAATGAACAAAGTAATTAATACGAATATTTCATTCATTCAGATCTAGGATGTCTTATTTCAGTGTTCCCTTTATTTTTTTGAGCAGCTTATACACACACACACACACACACACACACAGATACACAGATGTGTGTGTGCGTGTGTATTCGGGGAGATGGGCAGGGATAAATTATATATATATATATATATATATATATATATATATATATATATATATAAAATTTATCCCTGCCCATCTCCCCAAATATATACATACACACACACATCTGTGTATCTCTCTGTGTGTGTGTGTGTGTGTGTGTATAAATATTATATTTTCTATTCTATTCTATTCTATTCTATTCTATTCTATTCTATTCTATTCTATTCTATTATTCTATTATTCTATTCTATTCTATTCTATTCTATTCTATTCTATTATTATTATATTTTATAAAAATAATAAAGGCAGGATAAAAATTATATATATATATATATATATATATATATATATATATATATATATATATATATTCTTCTAGAAAAATTATTCCTAATGGCATTACAATTTTATTGGCATTTTTAGGAGAGAGATTTTTCTAAGAAGAAAAAGGTCAAGAAGTAGTAGAAGGTAGTAAAGTAGATTGAATACTTTTTATTATCTAGTTAATAAATTATACATAAAGTCTTCATCATTATGGATACCAGGGCATTGGAAACATTTTACCTTTTTTTTAAAGAACTGCAACGATTTTCTTTGTCGGAAGAGGGCACTATGGCACGAAGACTCTTCCCGTCGTGTCCCCCTCTAGTGATAAAAAAGGCTGCCGCTTCGCGGTCTTGTCTAGAGAAAAGCCCACAAGCCCACAAAAATCTCTGTAGCTGTAAAATGGGGTATGAAAAGTAGCATCAGGTGCAGTTAATGGCTGGAGCTGGAAAAGAGAGCTGTGGGAATGCGGGGAATGGGGAACTCTCAGACGCCATCCTCATCGGACTATAGAAACACCGTTTGCTTTGGATATAAACGACAGCAGGGTAGAAGTGAGGAAACCAAGTCAGGTCCTGTTTCTTCCTTTGCATTTCCACCCAACTGTTGTGATGGGAAGAGAGTCTTCTCTGCCAGCTCCAGAAATGGCATTGGTCTCCTGGATTGTGGATCCTTCATCTCAGGTCCTCCTTCCTCCTGATACTGGATGTCGGTCCTGCCCAGCTCAAGCCTGTCCCTCCACTCTTGGATGCTTCCTAAGGATTCATCGTTGAACTTCAGCGGCTTACTCTGGAGAATCTCCAAAGCCAACGCATTCTTTTCTTAAGTAGAACAAAAGAAGTGGAGCTGTTCCTGCAGTTTCAGATCTGCTCTGGAATTGTAGTTTCAGGTCTGTGTACAGTTTTGAACTTTCTACAGTCAAGCAAGCATCTACAATTTTTATTTTGCTTTACAGTGTTTTTAGGAAGGGCAGCTGAAGCAATTTGTCAGAAGTGTAAGATAGCCTCGTCTTGGAGCCCTGCTTATCAGTCTTTACTTAAGTTGGTCTTCCGTCTTGGATCCCACTTGTTGAGATGGGCGGCTATAGAAACTAAACAAACAAACAAACAAATAAAAACCCCTCGTTTCCAACCCTAACCATGACCTTGACTAGCCTTGCATCTAGGATCCTGGGTTCTTGGGGCTTTGCCTGAGACACTGACCTGTTTGCTTGCCTCGCCTGTTGCTTGAATGGTTGTGCTTGACCTTCAGAGTGGTTTTAACCTCATTACATCACATCACATCACATCACATCATTACTGGAAGTTTCTATAGATGATGTGGACATCTTGGAAGCTGAGGAGTTCAGGCAAACTTCACAAAAAGGCCAGGAACCCTTTTAAAAACAAATCTTGCTCTGAAAAGCAGGCATCCAGTAGGTTTCATTTGCCCACCATCTCTTTTGCAGTTCGATATCTTCTCCCGATCCTGTTGTCCAAATATTGTGCTGTGAGGTTTTTTTTGCGTTTTAAGAATAAAAAGCACAATATTTTACTTTAAAAGAATGGTTTTTAAAACTTCTGCCTGCCCCTGTGTTGATGTTCCAGCATCCCTTAGGGCCACTTTTGTCCTCAGAGAGCAATTTTCAAGAGGGAGATGATCTAGTGGCCCTTCCCTGATACAGTGGCTTCCTTTGACTATTTCTCTGAAACAAGGGCAGGCAAGCTTGTGTTCTCCAGGGGGCTGGGCTTCAGTTTTCATCACATTGACCAGTAGGACCTGTGACCATGGGTGGTTGATGGGAACTGGACATGGCCAGATGTGGAATGAACTGGACATGGCCAGATGTGGAATGAACTGGACATGGCCAGATGTGGAATGAACTGGACATGGCCAGATGTGGAGTGAGCAGGGTGCCTATCCCAACTGCTCCCCCCCCCCCGAAGGGCCACTTTCCCTGCATGTAATCCAGCCCTAACAACTAATGAACAGGGTTGCTCATGTTGGTTTTTGACAGTCTATGAGGAAGCAACGTGAAGCTTGGAAAATGAACCAAGGTAAACCAGCTTCAGAAGTCAATCTCTTGCCAGACTGAAGCCACCTGCTCTCCAAACGGCGGAGGGAGGGAGGGAGGGAGGGAGGGAGGGAGGGAGGAAGGAAGGAAGGAAGGAAGGGCTACTATGCCCAAAACCATATAAAAGTCTGTTCTACACTTACCATGGGGAGAAAAATCCTGGCAAAGTAGCAAACCATCATTCTCCAAATGAACTATAAGTTCCTTCATTGTTAGATGCGTAGTGTTAACTTTGCATAGATGCCAACTCTGTATTCAATAACACCGTCTTTCTCTCTAGATGGAACTGGATAAAAATTACCCACATTCCATGGACCTGCTATAAGTACCCAAACAAAGCATTTGGGGCCCTAATCAAAACACGGATTTGAACCCTGAGGCCTGATCTTAAGGTGTGAGGAAGAAAAGGAGGGAAGAAGGTCCAGAGCCGGAAGGCTGATCCAGTGGACTTTGACTTGACCTGCCTGCTTAGCCAGTGGCAATTCTCCTAAGACGGGATGAGGTGAAAGGTTACTAATTAGTAGGAGAATCCAAGAAAGGCACAAGCACTAACTCTGAGCTGTCACTCTAAATTAATATTGGGCCACTCCTAGGTAAGCCACAGTCACTCGTGTTTGCTGCAGGTCATTGCTTTTAGCTGCTAGCTGAGACAGAGTAATAATAAGGCATTTATTTCTCAGCTCCTTCTTCTGTCAAGACTGTTGCAACCTACACGAGGAGATTTTGCTACCAAAACTCATTTCTATTTCTTACATGATGAGTGTTAGCTGTTAGTGTCAAAGTTTGTTTTTACAGTTATTAGGTCAAGTTAGGCTCGGTTTTGCTCCTTTTCAAACTTCTCGTGGCTCCGGGTTTTAAGTATTCCACATGAAAATTTGAATCTGAATGTCAACATAGGTGGCTGTAAGTGGAGACAGGCCAAAAATTAATTTAAGTTCCTTTAAATATTACTTATTCTCAAGGCTCAGGTGGCGGATGCCTTGGCGTTCTGGAATTTCCCATGAGTCCAGATGTCCTTGTCTTCCATTTGTCTTCTCTAGTTTCCCATAGTTTCCTCCATCTTTTTTCTTGCCACAGAAAATCTGTTAAAGACAGAAAGATGGAAGAGGAGACGACGACTTTGGATTGGGAGGGGCAAGCTTGGACATGCTTTCAGTCTTAGAATATTTAAGGGTAACGTTCACTCATAAGTGGATTCTTATTATTATTATTATTATTATTATTATTATTATTAAGAATGCATATAGCATTTCTAAGGCCAAACTCCACAGAATTTAGGTGCTGAGATGTAGAGGAATGGATATTTTCTTGCGTCCATCAAATGTCTCTGGACCAAAACGAGAATTGGATGCTTGATCCTTCTTGGTTCTTTAGAAAATGTTACAAGTTGTCCCTGTTTAACAGCCTGAACTGCATCTAGGAAGCAGGAAAGAAGAAGCGAGTCTGGGACCACGACTCTCTTAACTCTAGTTTGCAGGACTGCTGATGGGGGTAGTCTGAAGGCATAGCCGGATGAGCGACTGTTCCATCTCCCAGTTCTTCTGAATCCCTGCAAAATGTGCCTGAGATTGATCCAGGCTCCTTGGGCCACTTTCGCTTCTCTGACAATAGGCACGTTGACACACTTGGCAGTCCACAACCTGCGGGAAGCCACTTATTTATTTATTTATTACATTTATATCCCGCCCATCTCCCCCACAAGGAGGGACCCTGGGTGGTCCCACTCCCGTTCCTCCCAGAGCTGCACGTGGGGAGCGGCTGTTGAATCGGTGTTCGCTGGCTGGGCTGCCTCCTCAGGCTGATGCTTAAACACACACCTCTTCCCTCTTCTCACAAAAATAAGTGGCCACATCTCCATTTCTTTCCAGCCTTGCCCAGGTACAAAACCTCAGTGGCCTTCCAAGCTGGCCAACTGGCAGTTCCGCATTCAGCTTCCCTTCCCCCTCGAAGCCCCCGTGCCCAAACCCAGGATCCCTCCATCAAGGTGCGGACCCAAGATAGAGGCCCAAGAGCTGCAGTGCGGCTGCTAGAAAGGGAAATGCTCTTTCGGAAGCAGGGAGCCCCGACCACGGGGTGCAATTGCCTGCTCTGCTTCGCCCGGATCAGGTCCACTCGGAATCCCGGGGGCAGCCAGAAGAGTTCAGGGTTAGGGTTCCGAGTTGGTGAGGGGACTGGAAACCAAGCCGAAGAGGACCGGTTAAAGGATCGGAGTATATTCAGCCTGCAGAAGAGAAGGCGGAGTGAAGAGACGGTAGCAGCGCTCAGGTCTTGGACGGGTTGCGAGATGGAGGAGGGCAGCACCGGAACCCATCGCCAGGGCAGGAGAGTCAGCTAGAGGCATTTCTTGACAGTAGGAAGCCTGTGTCGATCTGTGTCATGACGTGGTCTGTTCCCCCTCACGGGAAGTCTTCAAGCAGAGCTGAGATGCTTTAGGCAATCCTGCATGTAGCAGGGGTGGTGGTGGAATAGATGACCCCTGCGACCCCTTCCAACTCTGGGATTCTGGGATTCTGTGAACCAATGAAAACAAAGGCAACAAATCGGAATAAGCTAAAGCCGGGGGTGGGGGGGATTGTATGCATCTGCTTTATGATGAAAGAGCTCCTTAGCCTTGGCAGTCGCTAAGAAATGGAGGAAAAATCTTGGCCCACTTATGACTTTGGGGCTGGGTAGGCATATTCCCCCCCCCCCTTGCTGGCCAGTGGAAGTTAAAGCTCCCCCTGCCCTGCCCAAGCTCCTTTCCTTCCTTCCTTCCTTCCTTCCTTCCTTCCTTCCTTCCTTCCTTCCTTCCTTCCTTCCTTCCTTCCTTCCTTTAAATTTACTATAGAAAATAGAAGATTTCTATGATGCAACCTCCTGGCCATATCACTTGGAGGTATGTGAATAGTAGTTTCAGCCTTCCTTCCTCTCATGGCGGATAGACCAATCTCAACCGAGATAAATAAAATCAAACTTTATTTAAAAAGGAGAAAAAGATGAAACATAAACCTCCATTTTTAATGTAAAATGCATACATTCAATATCATGGAAAAGGAGAGGCAGCGTTGCTTTGTTCAGGGTCAGCTTCAAAACAGAAATTCCCCAAGAAAGAGCAAAAGATGGTGCCGAAGCAATAAAAACGACCACTTTCCCCCTGTGAGACAGAGGGATGATTCAAGGTAATATATAAACGACCAGAAGAGTATAAATAAAATGAATGTCTTCCTGCCCACCCTGAAGAATGGAATGCACAGCTGAGAATACAGGTGTGATTTTTCAAGTTTCTGCAAATAAATTTTTTAAAAGCCATGCAGTTAGGACTCAGCTCCACACAGAACAAAAAGAAAGAAAAAATGATCAGGCACAATTTCCTGGCTAGACTTTTACTGATCTCTACGAATAGCCAATACGGCTCCTCTGCTTCACTTCCCCAGCTTATGGGAAAGAGCCCAGTTTAATCAGAGGGGGCTGTAGGGACGGTGACCCCCTACCCCCCCAGCCTTCCTCCCTCTCCAGGCTCCTCCCAGCTCAACTACGCTTGGTTCAAAAAAATCCTCTCCAGCAGAGGGAGGGGCTGGGGAATTGGATTCCGTAGGTCAGCAGTCCCCAACCTTTCTGCCACCAGGGACCGGCTGTGAAAGAAAATTTTTCCACAGACAGGGGGGGGCGGGGTTTGCAGGCGGGAGCCAATCGCGCGCACTGGGGGGTGGGGTTTGCAGGCAGGAGCCAATCGCGCACACCGGGGGGCGGGGTTTGCAGGCGGGAGCCAATCGTGCGCACTGGGGGTGGAGTAATTGCGCGCACTGGGGGGCGGGGTTTGCAGGAGGAAGCCCCACGGCCCACTTCCTAAGAGGCTTGGGGCCCCCTGTCATAGGTAACCCAGAGGCATACCTAAGTTAGGGCGGCTTGGAGTCTGCACGTTCACACCAATATGGTTGTCGCTTTTCCATTTTTATGTTTCAGGATGTCCTTGGATTCCCCTCTCCCCACTTGTTATTTCATGACACACACCCACACACACACACCCTTGCAAGAGACTATTTCCTTGGTGTCAAAGAAAAATGTCAATCTGCATTCAGCTAGAGCAGACACATCAACGTCTTTTGTTCTATATCGTATCATTGCCCCCTATAATTATTCTTCTCCTTTTGCCCTTGGGAGACAACATCTGTTGTTTCCCAATGATCAGATTTATGCCATCTTTCCTCCTTGGGCAAAATCCTTGACCCCAGTGATAGGGACAGTTCTGGCGTATTTTTCAGATACTTTCTTCTCAGGGTCCTAAAGATCCAGACGTGCTGGACTTTATCTCCCCCTGGCCTTCCGTTCCATCAGCTCGACCACCGAAGAGAATTGTAGGCCAGGACCCGCTGGGTGAAGGAGGAGGGAGCTAAAGCGGTTTCTGTTCAGAATCACCCTTATCTGTCTTTACACAGGAGAGTCTTGACGTGGCTCCTGTCAACTGCATCCGGAAAGAAAGCCCTGTTCAAAATGGCGATAGGGGGGTCGGTGAGCCAGTTGACAGAGGAGGCCGAACAGGCTGAGCCCTGGATGACTCTCGCTCCCCTCCTGGCCACACCTTAAGGCTCCTCCTGTGAGTGCCGGGCCGGCACCGCCTCCGAATTTGCCACCACACGGGGCAGGGGGGGCTGTGGAACCAGCAAGGGTCATGCTGTAGCTCAGTGTCTCCCGTGAGCGTGTCCAGATCCCTGAATGTCAACAGGAACCCCTCACTGGACATCCATAGAGCAGGAAGGCTTGGGCGATTTTCTCTGCGGGAGAGCAGCTGTAGCTTCTGTGGAGTAATACAACACGGCATCCAGAAGCGTTGGACTACTGTTTCCCATATGTAGAAAACACTCCTTCTCCTATAGGTCTGTTAGCAGGTGTAGAGAGACACCAAAAGCCAGAAGCACAGCCAGGTGCATCGGCGGCTCAGGAGGGCTGAGAGACCTGGATGAGGCCCGTTGTGGGCTGCGCAGCCGTGATCTCCCCCTGGGGGGCGGCTCACTTGCCAACTTGTCCATAGCTGTAGCCCAGCCCTGGCCCAACCTCAGGGAAAGGAAGACGGAGCCCGTCTTGGAGGGTGGCTCAACCGAAACCGCCTCATTGCCACGGGAACGTCTGTGTCCAGATTAGGCCCAACAGGTGATGTAGAGTGGAAGGGGAGGGATCTGGCAGCTTCGGTTCTCCCGAGATCCTCTTAGGGGTTGTTTAGTTGTGTTTTGTGTTTTGTTTTGCTTCACTTTGCTTCCGCGTGTGCAGCGAATGCACAGGGAAAGAAAAACGTGCAGGAGGAGAGCTCTACGGACAGCGAGAACAAACACTAAAAATGGTTTCTTGAGAAAGGACGGAAGGCCATCCAAGTTGCTGTAGGAACTGTGAAAGGCGGATCGATCCTGTGGCGGATAGTGACGTGCATGGAACCTTGAAACAGTAAAATAGGGTGCCTTAGTTATTTGGGTTTTCCAGCCTGATCCCAGATGTGTTCTCCAAGTGAAGAGACTGGAAGGGACCACATGGTTTCTCCTTTAACTCTTGGGCTCAGGAAGAAGCAACAGGCAAGCCAGATGCTCTTCTCCCCGCCCCGTTGAGGATGTCGCCCCGCTGCACGGTGGGCTTCCCCGGCCTCAGAGCACCAACGGGAGGCTGTGGGAAGCCGGAGCAACCAGGATGGGACTCCTCCCCAAGGAATTTGGGGCAGAGTAAGTGGGAAGGGCAGAGGAGGAAGGAGGGAGAGGGGCTGGCAGGGCTGAGAGCAAGAAAGGCTGTTCTGAAGTCTCACCACGAAGGACCAAGACGTCATCCAGACGTCATGCTAAAGGTGTCAATAAGGAACGTGTTTCTTTGTTAATGGGAAGCCACCGGGACCGTCCTGCTATCAGCCCCAGGAAGTGGTCCCAAACCTTTCCGTTGGTGCTGAGGCGGTGCAGACGGGCTCCGTCCTCCACCCGGAGAAGTCGGTGGCCCCAGAGGGAAGGCCAGGCCAGAGTCGCCAGGGCGGACTTGATCCTGGGTCCTGGGCCGCCCCCTCCCCTGCTCCCCGCCAGGACTCTCTAGAGGAGGAGGAGGGGGTTCCTGCAGCCATCCTCCCCTCCCTCTTCTCTCATTAAAGAGCCTCATCTCCTCGTGAGACATTTAGCATCCTGCCTCGTAATGCGTCTGAGAGTAGGAAAAGGACGTTTCTTTCTTCTTTGAAGAAATGCCGTTCCTTGACTTCAATCCGTAAGGTTGCCTCCGTTCAGGGACCCTGTTTCACCTTGCAAAAAATTCTATGCTGTCCTAAGGAAGCTCTTTTGTTCTGAAATGTTCTTTTCCACCGCGGAAGATCCTTTTTTCCCTTTCATGAGCACCCTGGGACAGAAAGAGGGACCCCCTCCTCTCCTGTCTCTTCCCCAAGAGCAGGACGGCTGAGCTTTTAACTGGGACTGGAGCCTGGCTCTTTGGGAGGCAAGGCGGGCACTGAAGACAGGGGTGTCTGCAGGCTCCGGCCAAAAAAATCAAGATGGCAGTCCCAGCAGTGTGATCAGAGCAACAGGAAGAGCTCCCATCGCACCGTCACAGCTGCCAGCTTGACTTTTTTGACCGGACGCCCCTGGCAGCAGGCCAAGAAGCGCAGCGCCAAACACCGTTCGCTGCTCTGCTGCGCCAGGAGGCCGAGGGGCCAGAACCCAGCAGCACCGGGGCCAGACTCACCGGAAGACTCGGCCAAAGGCCCGTCAGAAATACGGCCGTGGCGACAAGAAGCAGGGGGCGCGAGCGGAGCAGAGGCGTAGACAGACCCGCTGCCAGGTCTCGCTGTTATCATTAAGCAAAGCAGCCGAAGAAGACGCATGATTTGCAGAGATGGTCGGGGAGACGGCTTCGGAGCTCCATTATTTTATGTACAAAATCAATATTGGAACAATCCAAGTCTAGACCCATAAACGTCAAAGTATTTAACAAGAAGCAGTTAGAGCAAGGGGAAAACTCACTTAAATCACAACTGAAGCAGCCTGATAGCTCTTGAAGAAGCTTTCCAGGGTTTTATGTAAGATAAAAACTGTTTAACTAAGCATGTAGTACAAAGCCCGCAGGCTTATGGCAAAGAACAATATCAGAAGGAACATTTATAGAGCTCTTTTAGTGTATCTGTCAGGTTGTAAATGCAGGCTATTTTATAAAAAAACAGAGGAGCTCTTTAATCTGACTAATTTTTTAAAATCTTTTAAAGGTTTTAGGTTACCTAATCAAATTTCCGCATATGGAAAGCAAGATATTCATCTCATGTCAAGAGACCAAAGTGACATCACTTTTCCTAACGCTGGACATGATAGAAGGGAGGTGGATTTATGAGGGGGGTGTCAAAAAAGTCAAAATGGTGTCCACCCCTGCATGATTAAAGCCCCACCCCTTTTTTACATCTTGCACCGCGTGGTCACAGCTGCCACCCTGAGGTTATTGACCCCTCTGCTTCTGGACTAGCACAGTTGATGAAAAAGGGTCAGGGACGGAGTAGCGGGTCAAGTCCAAGTCCTTATTTTGAGAAAGAAATTTCACTGAGTGAGTTATCCTTTCTGCATACCAAGTACAGTATTAAAATCGTTGTAGGAAAATCAGTGAAAATTAACCTAGCCCTCCAAGCGCCTTCAGGAGCAAGAGAGACATCTGAAGAGTACGGAGACCCCGTTATCTGCTCCTGCCGCCTTCTCTTTCTTTCTTTTCCCCTGGTTGCTTTTACTAGGCCCTGCTTTGGAACGCTCGTCTCCTACAGGTCTTTTTGTGCCCACATTGCTTCCTCCTTCTCCTCCGTCCTCGGGATTCCTCTGCTCTCCGGAGAAGGGTGCGAGCAAGCCAACTCGCGCCCCTCCCAAAAGGCCCGTGCCTGGCAGAGCCCGTTTCTCCGCAGAGGGAAGGGCTGCTTGGTTGGGTGGCTGGGGAAGATCTCAG
Source organism: Charina bottae (assembly GCA_023362775.1). NCBI lineage: Eukaryota > Metazoa > Chordata > Lepidosauria > Squamata > Charinaidae > Charina > Charina bottae. Next base: position 769,912 of record JALMGJ010000019.1, on the reverse strand, counting down.
CCGCCACGCTCTCCCCCTCCTTTTACCCCAGCACTGCCCAACCGCTCCCCAGGATTTGTGGCTGGTGTGCAGATGCGAGGACCCCACCGCTTCCGCCCACTCCGCCGTCTCCCCCTTCCGTTGCTGCGTGCCAATCGCGGGGATCAGCTTGCCGGCTCTCAGCCGCTCCTTAGGGAAAGGAACAGACAGATTGTCACCTCCCTGCCTTCTCCAGAGGCCTTTTCTCTCGCCTTCCTGCTTTGCAGCGAGCCATTAACACCCCCATTTCCTCTGGGGCGGCGGGGAAGAGGCCGGCCCAGGCACAGCAGCAAGCCCCCTCCTCTCGGGGTGGTGGGGGGGGAGGCCTGGAAGAGGCGAGCGCGCCGGGCCCAGCAGGAACCGCGGGGGGAGCTTGGACCAACCTGCCAATGGACCCTCCCTAGCTGGGACCCGGAGCTGCCATGCCACGGGTGCAGTTGTGGAGATCCCTGGGAGAAGGTGGCCAGTGGGCCCTCAGCGGTTGTTCGCCACCCCAGAGGCCCTGTTTTGCTGGGTTCCTGGCGGCCAGAGTGCCCAGCCTCGAAAAGAGGGGAGCTCTGCCAAAGCAGCCCTCTGCCCGCCTGCCCACCCGCCCCTTCCTTACCTGCTGGATCATAGTTTGCTCTCTCCCTCAGATGTTCCCTCCCTCGCTTACAATGGTTAAGTAGAATGTGAGCTTCTGGGGGCAGGAGCCGGACCAGGCCTCTGGTGGGAGCTGCTGGCAGGAGCAAATGGGGTGCAAATCTTTACCCCTTTGGGGGCCATTTAATCAAATTGTAATCCCAGAGCAGGCCCCTAGTTGAAGAGTCTGCACCCTGGTTTAAAAAGGCACCTCCGCCTCTGAGGAGATTTGGCATTTTCGCGGAAGGAGGGCTGGAGGGAGGCGGGACTGGCAGGACCCCGTGAACGTTTCAGGAGAAAACCTGGCCGAGACTGAAAGTCAAGCCAGCCGCCTCTTCCCAGGTCCCGAGAGCAGGAAGCGGGCTTCTCCCGTGGCCAGGATGTGAGGAGGCTGAGCTGAACCTCCGAATGAGATACCCCAAAGCATCCCAAGGAGCTTCGGCTGAGTACTCCCCACCACCAGTAGAGAAAGAGAGAGCCATCAGAGACCCCTAGGGGGTGCAGCGATAACCCTTGAAATTCCTCCAGCCTAGAACAAGCCAGCCTCGAGTCATGGAACTGCAGACACAGAGGTGCAGATAGTCATCTTAAGTCATGGGAGCGTTCCAGAATAAATCAGCGGCTGCAGCGATGGGTCTAAGGAACTATTATGCAGCCAAAGAACTGGCCGCTCTTCAGCTGCACGGAAGCAGGTGATGGCTGTGCCGTACTTGGTTTTGCACACCACTCCCAAAACAGGCACTGGACGCAAGAATTAGCTGTGTTCAGATTACGGGGGTTCAAGAGCAACAGCATCCATAAGCATGTCATCAGCTGCAGCAAAAGAGGATCTATGTGCATCTGCTACATGGATCCAGGTATCTGGGTTGCCCTTGGTAAAGAGTTCCTGGTTTTGCATCCAGGTGGTGGCTCAGCGGGTAAGACGCCAGGCTTGTGATCGCAAGTTTGGAGGTTCGAATCCCTAGCCCCGCGTGACGGAGTGAGCTCCCGCACTCGCCCCAGCTCTTGCCAACCTAGCAATTCGAAAGCATGCAAATGCAAGGAGAGGAATAGGTACCACTTCGGTGGGAAGGTAACAGCGTTCCGCCCGTGTCATGCCGGCCACATGACCGCGGAAGCGTCTTTGGACAACGCTGGCTCTTTGGCTAACAAACGGAGATGAGCACCGGCTCCCTAGAGTCCCTAGAGTCAGACACGACTGCACAAATGTGCGGGGGGAACCTTTACCTTTTTAATAGATATGAAGATCTATTGAAGATACGTATATGAAGATACGGTTCTTCATATATGAAGATACGAAGGCTGAGCGCCGAAGTATTGATGCTTTCGAGCTGTGGTGCGGGAGAAGACTCTTAAGAGTCCCTTGGACTGCAAGGAGGTCAAATCGGTCAATTCTGAAGGAAATCAACCCTGACTGCTCATTGGAAGGACAGATGCTGAAGCTGAAGCTCAAATACTTTGGCCACCTAATGCGAAGAGAGGACTCCCTGGAAAAGACCCTGATGCTGGGAAAGACTGAAGGCAAAGGAGAAGGGGATGGCAGAGGATGAGAGGGTTAGATAGCATCACTGGTGTAATGAATATGAATTTGAGTAAACTCTGGGAGACAGTGGAGGACAGGAAGGCCTGGCGTGCTATGGTCCATGGGGTCACGAAGAGTCGGACCCGACTAAACGACTGAACAACAATAGATATGTGGCACGTACAACCTTGGACACTGAGCAGAGCTTATCTAAACCATCACTATGGTAAACTAACTTTAACCCACCCACCCCTGCCCACAAAAAAATCTGCCAGGATTTCTTTCTGTAGCCAGCGAACTGTAATACTAGTTGTAGCCTATTTATACATAGAAACCTCTTTTTCTTTGCAAGTTTTAAAAGCCTGTCCTGAATGACACTTATTGGGTAAAATCTCCATTTTCCTAGTTACTCCAAAGTCAGGCCCTGTTTCAGCCACTTTTGTGGTCAGGAGATGCAACTGAAGCAGCGCAAGATCCATATCTGTGAGATGACTTCAGCATGACCTCTTTCGACTGTCTTGCAAATAGGAAGGATCAATCTTACGCCGGCCTCTTAAGGCTTCCCTGAAGAGTGCCGTTTTCACTGGACTGGCCGTACCCCCAGCTAGTTCCAGCTGATACGGTTCTACAACATGGTCACGAGGACGTAAGAGGAAAATGTAGGCTGCATCCATGACGATGACCTGGCTCTGATAGCAGCAGGAGAGATGCTTCACAGTCATCCCTGTGGCTCATGTGGCAGCCTTTGGAGTGAGGATTTTCCCTGAACATCTGATATAGTCTCCACCATTGTTAAGTGGTCACAAAGCTACCATAATAGAATAGAACTGGGGACAGCAACACGCAGGTTGTGCTCTGAATCCACATTGAATGGGGTCATTTACAGTTCCCAAAGCACTTGATCATCGTTCCTAAAATCTGGCACCCGAACAGCGGATTTGCAGGTCAGTAGGCGTGTACAAGACCTCTGTGAAGTGAAACATTCCCATTCCCACCTAAATCTCTGCAAAGGGGTTCAGAATCATGTCAACAAAATACAAAAGCAGAATGCGTTAATTTTGCTTGCACAACCTTCAAATCAAAAACTGATTTTCTATCCAAATAAATTTTAAGCCACTTTGTATCAGACTCTCTACATTTCTGGAAACATCCATAGATCTTCAAGGACCATACTTTTTGAAGCTGCTTTGTGACAGTTGTTTAAACACGGAGACACTAATAATCTCCTGGAGCGATCTGCAAACTCAAGAACTTTTAATCAGGCATTCTGTTTAGGCTAACATTTTAAAACACTCATTATTAATTAAGGAAAGGGAGCTATTTTTAAAGCCTCTATTCTTTTCATAGTCGAGTTTATATGATAACTTTCAAAGGATTAATGCTACTTTAAATGATCTACATTAGAGCTTTAAGCTACTATTAAAACGTTAAACCAATTTATGCTGTTAAAATGCATTGGACACCACACTTGACAATGGCTCTTACAGAATGTGAAGCTGTTTTGATGATCTTTAAAGATAGTGGATGGTATTTATGATAACAGCTCAAAGCACCTTCATATCACCGCTGTAGGGAGGCTTAATGTGGCACAACTGTCAGGGCAGATCAAGACATGCTTTTCAGACCTGCTTTTGGTGCTGTAATCCAGTCCCTGCTAGAAGTGACCTCATGAGCAGCCAGAGCCCTCTTGTTCTTGTTCTGTTTGATTAACTGAAGAATATCCAGATGCATTAGGATGACAAAGCGGTGCAAAAGCTAATTATCAAAGAAAAACAATGAAATGGGGGTGAGTCTAGCCTCGCTTTCAGACAAAAGAGTCCCCGTTCTTCATTTTGATCTTTCATAAACAGATAAGTTGTTTTCAATAGAGGACTGGAAAATGTTATTTAGTAGGAGAAAAAACCAGGTCAAATATTTCAGCTCCTCCACAAGATGTTTAGATTCAAGCCTCATGAAACGTGATCCTTGGTAGGACCCCAGGATGATTAGAGAATGCCGGATTCCTCCATGCCAGTTGGGGATTTACTCCACAAGAAACGTTCAGAAGAGTAGCATCAATCAACAGCGACAGTTGGATGGATTTTTCAGATGAAACGGGGACAGGAAGTAGCTTACATTTTGGGCTGGAACGTTCTGAGAAACTCTCCGAGGTTCTGAAGACTCGCCATAATGCAGTGTTTCTCAAGCTTGGCAACTTTAGGATGGCTGGCTGGCTGGGGAATTCTAGGAGTTGAAGTCCACACCTCTTAAAGTTGCCAAGCTTGAGAAACACTGCTATGCTGTTTTGCATACAAGGGGTAAAAGTAATGTGTGGATTCAGCTTTTTTTTTTCCTTTGGGGAGTGTTTGATAATACCACACTTATGGTCACCAGGATGTTAATGTAGAAAGAAAGGAAGCACTTGATGTCCGGTCACGCTTAACAACAAGATGAAAGCCGTCAAGGACAGGATCTTAGAGACTCTGCCCAGTTAGAAACAGTGAGAGGAACACAACCCAAGGTGATTTTCCAGTAGCAACGGACTCCGCTTATTTATTTCTTTTATACGTGAGATCTCTCTCCCGCCTTTCTCTAGAAGCTCAAGGTGACTTGCCTGGACTCTCCTTTCCTGTGTCCCCGTGAGGTACTTTGGGCCAAGGGAGCGGGCCGCCATTCTTCCTTCCCAAATGGTGGTTGCTGGTACAGCAACTTTCAATCATCAGACTGGAAAAGAAGTACAGTGTGCTTGCTAGAGACTGGTACCCACAGCATACAGTGCAATTCTCATTGGGTTCAGTAAATAATGCTAAATCCACCACTTGCGACACACCTATTTGCACGGTTGAAACAACGATGCTGGACCGATGCACTATGGGAAGAGAAGGGTGACAAGGAAGTGGTTCTCTCCCACCTCACATCCTGGAACTCGGGAGGTTTGACCGTTGGAGGCTGCAACTAGTGGTTTCTCTGAAAACCAAGATCAGTTTTGCCTTCTGACAAAAATTTGATACGAATTCCCCGCTGGCATTATCCATGGCCACTTGACCCTGAATTTTCTGTAGCTCGCTGGTGAAAAAATATTCCTGGCTGAGATCAGCGGAGGAGGAGATGCCAGGGAGCTGCCCAAGCAGGAAAGGCCCCGGCGTGGTGCTCTCAGGCAGCCGAGTGCAAGCATGCAGAGAAGATGGCCTGGATTCCTCCCACGACAGGCCCCAGACGGGGATTGGTGGGTCAGATCTGCTCTTTTGCCTCTCAAGGCTCAGTGGGATTATCACTGATTTTATGTGACCTGAGCAATGAGCCGTGCGTGCGCGGAGACGACGTCTTTAAAAACCATTTCTTTTTGAGCTGGAACATCCTCTGATGGTTCCATGTACTTGGGGAAGCATCTGCTTGCATTTGTTAGAAGAGCATTGTGCCAATTTTAGGAGGTTTGGGGAAAAAACCAGAGCATAGTGCTCTTTATTAATGTAATCCTTCGTTACAACTATGTAAGACTAATAAGCAAATTCTGTATGAATCATGACACGAAGCCTACACATTTTGTACGAGTGGGTGGATATATTAACTAAAGGAATGCTTTCATGCATAAATTCTAAAAGCCATCACTTATTTTAAAATAAAGCGTTATTGTGAAATGACGTCATTCACTTTCTCTCTCATTACTTATGTATATCCGAGGTCAACGAATAATACCTTCATCTGTGGGGGGGGAAGAGTAAAAGTGTGTATGATTTGTGGTTTTTAATTGTTATTGAATTTTGGATTTTGTAAGCCATTTGGAGCCACAAAATGGTGTGGGCGGTGTAAAAATTTTGTATGTGCACACAAACACACACACACACACACATATCCAAAGGTAGAAACTTTTAAACAAACACAAAATATGATCTGAGGCCTCAGCTGAAGGACAAGTCAGACCAGACTGTGTGTAAAAAGTACAGAAGTGTGAACTGAAGAGCTGTAGGTGATATGGGTTGAAACTGCCGTGGCAGATAACGTGGCCCAGATCCATGGATCAGCTCTGATGCAACAGGAGGTTTAGTGCAAAAGCGTGATCTGGGTGAAAACAACCTGGAATCTGTCCATGTGAGAGGCTGGACATAGTAACACACCCCGAGCTGTCTGCGGGGAGGGCGGGAGTCAAAAAGGTCAAGATGGCAGCCGTTGCCACAGGATTGGAGCCCGGCCCCTTTTTATGTGCGTAGCAACAAAAGTATAAAAGGGATGGCGCTTCAAGATGGCCCCATTGAGCCTCTATGCACCCCTAAGACCATGAGGGTGTTAAAGCAATGGCAGGGTATCAAGTTGATCTGGTGATCCCAACCCAGAGAGGAAGCAAGTGATGCGAGCGAGAGAGCGAGAGAGAGATGGATTCAGCCCTGCGAAGAAAGGCCCACCTGTTGTGATTTAACGGCATGAGCAGCCACAGAATCCTTGCCAGGAGAAGTCTCCACTCACTCAGATGCATCCTAATTGGGGACATGAGTTAAGGAGAGGGGGAGGAACCGACACAACCCTGCCAATGGATCATGAATGGAGCACAAACACCCTTCGGCAGAGAGCAGGAGAGACCTCTGCTCTGGAGAACGGCCTCCCACTTTCTTGTAGACCTCTTCCACCATGACACGGTCTTCACGGTGGTGGCAGAGGAGCTACAGAAAACCTCTTGTGAAAAGACTGGAGGGACAGCCAGCAATTTCTGCCAAAAGCTGAGGATGACAGTAGGAAGATTTCACAGTGGATCCCTGATGGGCGATTTGAATCACCCCTTTCTAAGGAGAGGAGAGGTTCCATCCAGCCATCTTCCCACAGTGAGATTTTTGAAGGACCTTCAGAGAGCCTTGTTTTCAAGCTAGTTATCAGAGACAATCAGAACATAGCCCTGAGACCTCCCCGTAATATACAGATTGCCGTTAAGGGATCTTTAAACAATGGCCAAAAACACAACTTGGAGATTTAAACCCAGCTATCATACATAGCACCATCTCTTCCAGTTCAAAAAATGTTTCTATTGATACACATGTAAAGAATCTAGAAAAATCGAAGTCTTCAAGTTTGCTCTTTGGGAAATAGCAAAACATGCAGTGCTGTCTAATTAGCGGTGGTCTAATGAAGAATATTTAAAAAGAATCAACCCCCACCCCACCCCGATAAGTGTTAGCAGAGTTGAAAAATGGAACCCTTCAGGGCTGAGGCCACGGCCTTGGCTGGCGGATCGGTGCCCGTCCTGTCACCTCTGCTCTTGTGGTTCTTTGTGTCTGCCTGGGAACGGGGGTGGGGGGAGCCTGCCCGTAGGCAAACTGAAGGGCACAGAAGGTTTGGGAAACAGCTCGGCGGGAAAAGGAGACCTGAGAGGGGTGTTGGAGAGAAGGAGACTTTGGAGTCTTTGCAGAGGCTTGGTCCTGCTTCTAGGAAGAAGCTGGCCGAAGAAGGAAGAACGAGCACCCGCCTGAGGATTCTGCCGTGCCTCTGTGCGGACACACCCTGGTCACGCGTGGCATGCAGGGGAGCGTTAGATAGAGCCTCCCCATCTCCCTGTTAAAGATCAGCAAGGCGTTTTCCCCTTCAGTGCAGAACCGGCTTCCCAGGCCAGCAAAGCTGTCCTGGGTCAGAGGGCCTGTCCAGGCACCCCTTTTGAGTCGAGCGGGGAGAGCACCGGGGCCCTAGCGGTGCCCGTCCCCAGGCTTCTGCGGGTGACAATAACTGTCTGGCAAACAGCCAAGGAGGCCACTCATCCAGACCGTCCTCCCCCTCCACTGTCCCTGGAGAGGATTTTTTGGCCAGCTTCCGTTTCTCTTCCTTTCGCATCCTCTCCACTCCTCCTACCACACATCCCAGTCTTCAGGTTTGTCTTTATCAGAGAGGGGCCTGGGTTTCTTCTCAAAGTCAGAGGCAGCAAGGCCGGCTAGAGCGGGGCACCCACAAGGAGCAACGTTTATTTATCTATTTTATTTATTATGTAAACTTATATTACCACCCATCTCCCCCAAACGGGGGACCCTGGAAAGTTCCCTTTCCATGGAGCTGCCCCTTTATCTCAAAGCTGCTAGAGAAGAATTAACATGTTCTGTGAGAGAGAAATCTCACTTTTCATTCTCCTTGCAAAGTAAAAACAAAACAAAAAGTTGAGTGATTTTTGGACCTGCTTTGTTTATCTTTTGCGAGGCAACCCCAGCAAATCCCCTGAAGGGTCAACTGTGAACATGGTACCAAAGAGTTGTGCTCCCATACTCTGGCTTGATCCTAAAGAATATCCAGCCGGGGCACGGAGGCAGCAGTGACACCCCAGGGGCACATCACCCCATCCCTCCCGTTGGCTTGAGGGGGTCTCCTCTCATCCCTAGTCCAGACGAGGAACCTGGAGCACCGATTTTCCTCTTTCCTCAGTTTTAGCTGGGAACAGAACAATTGCTAATCTGATGTGGGACTCTATACACACATGCACACACACACACACACAAGTATGGTGAGGGGAAAGTAGAAATGAAATGTTGATGGTGGCCCAAGAAGGTCCTTGGAGTGGAAAACTTGCAGCAACGCTTCTCTCCTCCCTTAGGCAGCTGTGGAACAGCTGCACGGTGGAGGGAGAGGTCCGATTTTGCATCGCTTGAAAAGACACCACTGTGCTTACGACCAGGGTGGCCGGGTCCCTTTGCACAGATACCATTTCAGGAGTTTTTTCTATAGGGAACAGTGGGGGGTGGTATGTGAAGTCCCTCGCTTCTTTGTTTCTCACCCTTCAGCCTCCAAAGTCAGTGGGGTGGTAGGTCATGCTGACAGCTATCTACCCTCCAACATACAGAAAAATGCATCAAAGGGATGATCGTTTTAAAAAAATTACACAACAAACAACAGTCAAGTACACTTTTGCACCTCTGTCTAAGCAAAGAAGCAACCGCGATGAATTCACTTCATCGCTACATAACAACAGTAAAGAACTAGAACTGTTTAATCTGCCCTGATCCAATTTGAGCTGAAGGTTCCAGAATCAAAGCTGGCGTGATTCAATTCAAAGTTGAGATTCATGGGCAAAGCAAATCCATTTGAGGTGTTTCAGGACTTGAGATTAAACTGAAAAAGATTGCTCCATTGGTTATAAAAGGGAAGCAAAAAAATCTGCAGCAGCTTCATTTTGGAAAAAGCAAACAAAACAAAACAAAACAAAACAAAACAAAACAAAACAAAACAAAACAAAACAAAACAAAACAAAACAAAACAGCATAGATAGTAGACACTTTAAAGGAAATTAATTCTGCCAAGTTCCAGGTACATAGCATAGGAGGGTTTTGAAATATCTGCCCTGCGCCTGCCCTCTGGAACGGGGTTCTGCCCAAGATCCGGATGGCCCCCTCCGCTGTTGTTAGAAGAGCCCTGTCTATTCACCCAGGCCTTCAGCAAGGGAGACTGAGACCCCTCGCTTCATTGTGCTTGCCGTCTTTTATCTTTATCTTTATCTTCATCTTGTATCTTTTATTGATTTTATTGTAATTTGTATAGTCGAAGGCTTTTCATGGCAGGAATTATTGTAATTTCTTTGTTTAATTGTTGTCAGCCACCCAGCATCGTTGAGAGTCAGGCAGCATACAAGTTTAATATATTATTATTACTTTTTAAGGGATGAGTAGAGCAGCCTCTAAATTGATTGGCCTGAAAGAAGGGAAGACCGTGGGGAGGCCTGGTAGCCATCTTCAAGTATCTGAAGGGCTTTCGTGGAGAAGGCAGGGCAAGAAACGATGGGCTAAAACTACAAGGAAGCAGATTTTGGCTGGAGATCAGGAAGAATTTCCTGAGAGCTGTTCACAAACGGAAGAGACTGCGCTGGGAGGTGGTAGATTCTCCTTCGCTGGAAATGTTTAAATGGGGGCTGGAGTTATAACAGGAGATGGGAATAGATTTGTTGCCTGGATCTGGAAGACATTAGTGAAAAAGAAGTGTGTGTGTGTGTGTGTGTGTGTGTATATATATATATATATATATATATATATATGTGTGTGTGTGTGTGTGTGTGTGTGTATATATATATATGAGCCACCACGCCCCTATCAGTGTGTGTGTGTGTGTGTGTGTGTGTGTGTGTGTATGTGTATGTATGTATGTATGTATGTATGTGTGTATATATATATATATATATATATATATACACACACACACACACACACACATACACACACACACACACTGATAGGGGCGTGGTGGCTCATATATATATATACACACACATATATATATACACACACACACACACACACACACACACATACACACACACACACACACACACACACTGATAGGGGTGTGGTGGCTCAGCGGGTAAGACGCCAGGCTTGTTGATCAGAAGATTGCAAGTTCGGAGGTTCGAATCCCTAGCCCCGCGTGACGGAGTGAGCTCCCACACTCGCCCCAGCTCTTGCCAACCTAGCAATTCGAAAGCATGCAAATGCAAGTAGATGAATAGGTACCACTTCGGTGGGTAGGTAACAGCGTTCCGCGTGAGTCACGCCGGCCACATGACCGTGGAAGCGTCTTCAGACAGCGCTGGCTCTTCAGCTTAGAAACAGAGATGAGCACCGGCCCCTAGAGTTGGACACGACTGCACAACTGTGCGGGGGGAACCTTTACCTTTACTGATTCCCTTGAAGGTCCTGCTCATTTTCCTGTTTGTTCAATCCTTCTTCTTCCACATAGAGAGCGAGCCTGTAATAATGTCCTCCTTGATTTCAAAATGTCCTCCTTATTCCACTTGAGACCCAACGTGTATGATATTTTTTTTCCTGATGTCACTATCAAAATGGGTTCTTCATACTGGTATTATCAGCTATTACTGCCCTGATTTTTACTTAAGATATGCAATCCCAGAGGCTCCCCAGAATTCTAACAGGACGTTCACATTTCCCCTGCTGAAATGTGCATCTAAGAATGGTCACTTACAGCATTCAAGTCTCCTTTACAAAGTACAATTTTTGAACCATCTCCCTCAACCAAACCTCATCCAGCCAGAACAGCAGCTGAGAATTCTTTCTTTGTTTAAATGTAAAAGGATTAAGAAAGCTGGATTTTATGAGTGATAGACAGAATGCTGGCAAAAGATAGTTGAAACCCCCCCCCCCAACAAAGAGACCTCAGTGTATACCTTTTAGATGCAAAAACTCTAGTAAACAAATTCGTAGCAATTTTAATAGCTGGTTCGTCTGCTTTGGGCACCACCTGCATTTCCACCGTTCTGCCCTAGATAAACGTGCTCCGTTCCCTGCTGCTCGGCAGTTCAGCACCAAGATTAAGGAATGAGGCCCATGCAAAGAAAACTACAGGCTGCTCTTCATTAGGTGGGTCCTCAATGACTCAAATGAGAGTTTAGGAAGATTGAATTGTGGGGTTTAAGTTGGACTGAATTGTTTTATAGCATGTTGTGAACAGCCCTACAGGTTAAATGAAATGCCAAACCTGGATCTACATATTTTAATAGAATGTACCATGAACACCAATAATAGCTTTCATAGCAACCCGTACAATACAAGGTTCAAGTTCTGCCTGATTATTTACTTGAAAGTACAGTAAATTCTTGTTTTAATGGATTAATTGATGCCTGTTAAAGCCAAATGCCTATTAAATGGAAGGTTTACCTTACAACCATAACAAGGGTGGGATATAAACTCTTGGAATTTAGGGGAAATGCCAGAAGACTGGTTAATGTTGTTCCAATCTTTTACAAGGGGAAAATTGGAGCCAGGAAACTATAGACCAATTAGCTTTGCATCAATGCCTGGAAAATCCTAGAAAAGATTATCAAGCAGTAAGTTTGCAAGCACTTAGAAAGGGGCAATGTGATTATTAAAAGCATCAGTTTGATTAAAAAAAGTCACGACATACAAATCTTACTGCTTTCTTTCTTTTTTTTATGTAGAGACTAGATTAGTAGACCAAGGGAATGCTGTGGATGTAGTGTAGTTAGACTTCAGTAAGGCATTTGATAAGTATACCATAGCCTCCTTCTTGATAAAATGGAACCACATGGGATTGATGCTCCCACAGGTGGACGTGTAGCTTGGTTGAACAACAGAACCCAACGTGATCCTCAATAAATCTATGTCTACAGCACATGGATATAAATGATTTAGACAAGGGAATCAAAGGGATACTTATCAAACCTGCAGATTATCCAAAGGTGGGATAATCGCTAATACCTCTGAAGATAGGCTCGAGGTTCAAAAGGACCCTGATAGACCTGAACTTTGGCCTCTATCTATCTGACAAAATGATGTTCAGTGGCAAGAAAGGAATGGTTCTGCCCTTAGGTAGGAAAAAGCAGGTGCATAGGTACAAGATGGGTGGTACCTGGCTCAGCGGTAGTACTTGTGAGTAAGATTGAGATGTTCTGGTAGTAGACCACAGAATAAGCAAGAGTCAGTAGGCTAGAAGGAGACATGATAGGATAGGATAGGATAGAAGGAGTATTGCAGACTTGCAATACTTCAAGGGATGTGACAGGAAAGAGAGTATGGATTTATTCTCCATAGCACCTGAGATCCAAACCTGAAATGAGGAGGAATTTCCTGAATGTGAGAGGCATTAAGTGCTGGAACAGCCTGTCTCCTGGAATTGTGGAGGCTCCATCCCTGGAGGCTTTCAAGCGAAGGTTAGGTATCCATTTGCCGGGGATGGTCAGAGGATTCCTGCCTTGGACAGAGGAGTGGACTAGAAGATCTCCAAGGTCCCTTCCAATCCTATCATTCTAAGACTTTATTTATTTATTTTATTTTATTTTATTTTATTTTATTTTATTTTATTTTATTTTATTTTATTAAATTTATATTACCGCCCATCTCCCCCAATGGGGACCCTGGGCGGTGCACAGCAAAATAGAGATTAAAAATATATAAAATTACATAAGTACAAAATATAAATTCCAAGAAGAATATTAAAAGATTTATGGTAAATCTAATAATGAGTAAGTACATAATGAATCTCGTATTCCCAAGGCTATAATGTCTTCTAGAGAGCTAATGAGGTGTAGCGGTTAAGGTGCAGGACTAAGAGTGGGGAGATCCAGGTTACTATTATTTTACTATAATTAGATTTTTATTTTGGGTGTGTGCCTGTGTGTGTGTGTGTCAACTCAAGGCAGCAAACATACCTAATACTAATTAGGGGCTAATGCCTCCTCTTTTCCCCACAACTGCCACCCTGTGAGGTGGGCTGGGCTGAGAGGGGGACTGGCCCCAGGTCCCCCAGCCGGCTGCTTTCGTGCCCGAGGGAGGCCCAGGACACACCGTCTCCCGGTTTCTGGGCCAGCACCTTCACCCCAACACCAGACTGGCTCTCAGGTGAGGCTGGGTGGGTTTGAACCAGTCCTAGTCTGGGAAGTTGAAAAACATCTACCTAACAACGTGCACTGGGCCAGCATGGTAGCTTTTGGTCTATAACCTTCCATGAAGACACACACTCGATGGTTGCATCCGTAGTAGCATTTTGACCCAAATGGTCATTTCTACCGTTTTCTGAACGTTTTCCCGAGACTCCGAAGAATCTCACTGCCAGCTCTGCACATGCCATGTGCTTGCCTCCTCTCTTTCTTTCCGACGTCCAGTGCCAGCTGGGTTTCAGGACTGAAGGTGGGCTTGAGGAATCCGGCTGAGGAGGTCCCTCGGTGGAGAGGCGGCACTGGGCAGTCACGTGCTTCTTGATGCTTCAGCGAGTTGCACACCGCTTCTCTTTATTTGAAGCCGCATTCACGACCTTCCATGTAATAATCCCGGCTGCCTGGCAAACTGCAAAGTAGACCCGCGGCAGGTCCACGTCAGGAACGTGACTGCTGGTGACTGGTGCTCTTCCTCCGGTTACAGCATGGCAGAGCCCGCTGGTGGAGGGGGAGACGCCTGCCAGTCGCTCTCCCCCACCCGCCCCGCCCCGGCCTGGGCTGGAGGAGGGGTCCTGAGAGAGGGCTGGCCTCAGCCCCCAGTCAGAGCATAATCTGGGGAGGGGGAGGCGTTTGCCATGAAGCAGGAGAGTCTCTCCGCTCCCGCCCACCCCGGGGTCCCCTGCCAGCCTGTCTCTGTGGTGAAGCCTTTCTCCATTCCTCCTTGAGCTGGCAGGGACCCTCTCCCCTCCTGCCTCCATCGCCTCGGTCCCCAGTCCCTGCCGGCCCCTGATGCCCCTCCAAGGTCAGGGTGGTGCCTGACAGACTTCATACATCAAAGAGAACATTTGTAGCTCAGGGTTGAACTGTGGAGTCCTTGGTGCTCTCTGAGCCTTGTTGTTTTCTTGCAGACGTTTCATTGCCAGGCTAGGCAACGTCTTCAGTGCAAAAAACTTTTTCGCACTGGAGATGTTGCCTAGCCTGGCAATGAAACGTCTGCAAGAAAACAACAAGGCTCAGAGAGCACCAAGGACTCCACAGACTTTATACACCTCGAGGCCACCCTTGGACAGGGTTAGGATTAGGTGGAACTCATCTGAGTACTACTTTTCACCGTGAAGAATGACTAAAGTCACTCAGTGTTCCCGGGAGGGGCCAAAGTATGCCAGGTGGTGGGGCAGTGTCCCAGGGTAACAGCCACCCACCCACCCACCCCTGTTTGAACATGCATGCGTCACAAACCCAAACGCAACCGGAGCAGGCCTTGGAAGGCAACGTCACTCCCGGCATCTTGCCAACGTTGACCTCCCCTACAGACTGCTGGGTGAGGAGGGGACGCAGCCAGGTGATGGGAGACAAGACGGGAAAGGCCCTTAATGGCACTCCAGGAGAAACGCTAAACTGCTCTTAGCGCAGAAGCACTGGAACGTCCCGGAGACCCGAGGCACTGAAGGTCGCTCCCAAGGACAGCCGGACAGCCACCGACTTATCAGTCGCCAACTGAAGGTCAATTTCCAAAAGGCCAGGAGGGCTTCCGGCTGGACCAAACAAAGACCCCAGAAATGTGGTGCTAAATGTAAGCCTTTTGCCTTAATCCATTATTTCCCTGCTTTGGGGGGTATGGACGGAATTGCAGAAGCTTGACCTTAAGCCAAAATGAAACCACCTTAATCAAGAGTATGGAAAACACCTCTTCTCTTGGGTGCATCCGGCCGCTGTGTGGGTGAAACGTCGAACTGTTCTTGTCCTCTCAAGGTGCCCGTGAGCCTAAGTGAATGAGGGTTCGCCCGATTCCTTGAATGCTGCACCTATCAAAGCCACTCGAGCTCCCAGAATTATGGCCTGCCTTTTCCCAGGCTTCCCTCCTTCGGCCCACAAGCGCTGAAGTCCGGCCGGACGGAGCCTGGAGCTGCAGCTGAAAGCCGTTGTTTCAGGGCGGGCGGGGGAGAGTGAGGAGCGCGTCACTTTGCGCTAAGGTGACGGGCAGTTCCGCGTCCGCCCGGAGCAGCGAAGCCCTGCGAGGCCCTTTCCCCCGGGGCCGCGGGCGCTCGGCCGCCCTCCTGAAATCAATCAATCACAGGCTGGCGTGAAGAAGAGCAGAGCCCGGGACAATGGCGCGGCACCAGAGCGTAATGAAAGCCACTTGTTCGTCCACACCTCGGCTGTCTAGACGGGAACGCCGCGCTTTGATCACCGGCGAAGCAGCCTAAACGCTCCCAGCGCCTTTCGGGGCTTTGTTCGCGGGTAATCGCCGGGCCCCGAGTGGCCGCCGAACCGCGCCTTTCATCTGACTGCAATCAAGGGAAAGGGGCGAAGAGAACAAAGCCCAGCCGGGACCCGAGGCTCGCGCGCCTTTCGATGACTTATCCATTTCCAAATGAAAAGAGAAACGAGAAGATGTCGAACGGGCACGATAAAAGCTCCGCGTCGCAGATCTGTTGTTAATCATCTTGAAAGGAAAGTTCCTCCTGTTATGTAGGCATCGCCCTCCATCCACAGCCATTAGGGTCGCCTCAGATGTCTCAGATATTTCCAGACTCCGACTCTCTCTGTCAAAAATCAACAAGGAGGCTTTAAAGCTTCCTAAAACGTCAGAAAACTGCTCAGACCTTTGCTGTGCCGTACGCCGAGCAGGGACGCGCCCTCCAGCTTGAAGAAGGGCGCGCGGCTCGAGGGCTGCAGCGGAAGGAAGAGGCGCGCTCGGCCAGGGGTGCCGCCGCAGACGCCACTTCACTCTGCTCGAAAGGGAGCCCCTGGGGCTGGGCAAGGTCCCCTCCTCCGATTTTTAAAATAAATTATTGAGTGGTTTACAGTACTTGAGCCCAGCGGTTGCCGAAACATCCTCCGGCCCGGGGCAGTTGCCCCCTCCACCAGAGACGCGGCGTCAGGAGGGAGGTGCGCTGCGGGGCAAGATTTTCAAGAAACAATTCCTCTGGGCCTAAACAAATATTCTTTAAAAATCAAAAAGTGGACAAATGGTAGCGCAATTCACTTCATTTCCCCCCACTCCGCTTCATTGTGCCCAGAAATTTTTGCAATTTGCAGTTTTCAATGTGGCCATGTAAAGACAGGGATTGGCAATTCACAGCCTGCAAACCTCGTTCGTTCGTTCGTTCGTTCATTCATCAGCTGTAAAATAGTCTAAATATTGAAATTATCTTACAAAATGTACCACCCAAAATGGAAAAAAATGCAACCCAAGGCGAGGCTTCTGGCTGCCATCCTGGCCTCGCGGAACGGCCCTGGGACTGGGGGGCGGGGCGAGGGAAGCCTGGCCCCGCCCCGCCACCAGGTTCCCGCCTCCCGTCTGGGCTGGAGATGGGAACCCTGAAGTAAGAACTTCATAAAGGGATGGAGCAAATATGGAAGGCTCTCACAATGTAAGTCAGCCTTGCAGCCAAATTCATTTTAATCACAGTTATTTTACTCCAAATACCCAGGGGAATTCTACACTCTTGTCTAGAGCATTTATGAAAGTTTAGGCCATGATAGACAAGGGAGTCAGAACATACCCCAAAACCCCATCGGTATCCCTTCCTAATGTATTACCTTACCGTGCACAGTGTCATCAAATCAGATTTATTTCAGATGTATAGACCAGATTTTTAAATTTTATTTTTAATTTTTATCCCGCCTTTATTACTTTTATAAATAACTCAAGGCGGCGAACATACCGAATAAGATAATGCAAAAGAGAAATGAACAAAAGAATAGCAAATGAAAAATTTGGTGGTATACATGCACCCCCACCCAAATCTGGAAAACACACTTAAGGAGAATATAGTGTTAAAGAGAAATACAAAATAATAAACATTCATATTTAATATTCCTACACAGAAGGACATTTCTGCTGATGATAGTGACTCCTAATAACATTTTCCCCTGAAACAAAATGCTAGCTTGATTTGCTTTTTAATCCCACGTATCTTATGGCTTGAACTTTGCTGGAATGGATTCACTAACTCCCCATTATTTAGTTTTCCCACCAATTGTCCATCAGCTGTTGTCACGGCCAGAAACTGGCTGAGGAAAAAGGCACGGAAGTTATGGCTAGAAAGCCAGCAGGATACAGGTCAAGAGGCTTTAACATGCTCTGGCCTCCTGAATCACCAACACATCAGAATTAGGTGCTAAGAAAGGCAGAATAATCTAATGCATGTTTACTCTCAAGTAAGGGCACTGAACTCAGTTGACCTTATACACAAGTAAGTGTGCACAAGCCCTGCATAATGCAGGGTTTTCTCACAGTTCTGCTGCTTGTGGTGAGTACCATGCACAATTGTTCACATTTTATATATTGTTCTTAAATGTTTACGAATGGTAAGTGGATAGTGGAAAATAAACCCCCTCTCTGACCTATTGAAATGGTCCAGACAAAGCAGCCATCAACAGACACATAGAGTTAAACAACATTTACATACCATTCATAAGAGACAATAGAAAAGCCAGAAGACCAGAACACCTCTTGGCCAGCAATCAACAACAAGATATGCAAAGATTAACAGCAAGATTAGCAGCAGAGGAGCAATCAAACAACACAATAGACCCTAATCAAGGAACTATTAACTCAGTCAATCACCCAAACAGCACACAACAGCCCAATCAAGGAACTACCAAGGAGAGTACAAGACCCCCACCAACACAGGCAGGACAAGCCAGGATATATAAGCAGAGAGCAAGTCCCACTCACTTTTCACACTGAAGATGTTGCCTAGCCTGGCAATGAAACGTCTGCAAGAAAACAACAAGGCTCAGAGAGCACCAAGGACTCCACTGATAATCCTACTTTACCTTCTGAGATGTCTTACTTACAGTTCATTTACTGCATGAATCAAACTTCATTTGAAGGATCTGCATTAGTTCAGGCGTATTCACTCCGGCTCACTCCGACTTGGACTCTCACTGGGCAGGGCAGGCTGAGATGCCTGGGGCACAGTCTGGGGGTGTGGTGTGGGAAGCGTGAGCCGCTGACTCCTGAGGAAGTGGACAGGGTTCTCTGGGCTGTCAGCTTGGCCACCTGTTTACTGGATCCGGGCCTCTCCTGGATCATAAAAGCGGCTAGGGAGGTGACCCACAGTTTGGTCCAGGCTATATTTTGACAACAAAGGTCCGCATAGTTAAAGCAATGGTATTCCCTGTAGTAACCTATGGCTGTGAGAGCTGGACCATAAGGAAGGCTGAGCGAAGGAAGATAGATGCTTTTGAACTGTGGTGTTGGAGGAAAATTCTGAGAGTGCCTTGGACTGCAAGAAGATCAAACCAGTCCATACTCCAGGAAATCAAGCCAGACTGCTCACTTGAGGGAATGATATTAAAGGCAAAACTGAAGTACTTTGGCCACAGAATGAGAAGACAGGATACCCTGGAGAAGATGCTGGTGCTAGGGAAAGTGGAAGGCAAAAGGAAGAGGGGCCGACCAAGGGCAAGATGGATGGATGATATTCTGGAGGTGACAGACTCAACCGTGGGGGAGCTGGGGATGGTGACGGCCGACAGGAAGCTCTGGCGTGGACTGGTCCATGAAGTCACGAAGAGTCGGAAGCGACTGAACGAATAAACAACAAATATTTTGGGTATATTTTTGCTAACCGAATGGAGAAAAACTGGGGTTTTTTTAACCAATGTACCTTCACTTGCACTCTCTGCTTTATTTAAATTTGTAGTGGGTCCATTGGAGCAAAAGGAAGGAGAGTACATTATGGAGAGTACAACACCCCCACCAACACAGGCAGGACAAGCCCGGGTATATAAACAGAGAGCAAGTCCCACTCCCTTTTCACACTGAAGATGTTGCCTAGCCTGGCAATGAAACGTCTGCAAGAAAACAACAAGGCTCAGAGAGCACCAAGCACTCCACATGGTCCAAAATGTTTTATCTCGCTGAGGAGAAAAAAGGGTTCAGCGGCTGTGATCCAAATACACATGGGATAAACAGCAGATCCGGCAGTGCAAAATTGTTCTAGTATGTGTGAATTGATTTGAAAAGACTTGACAGGTGAGGAGAACAAGCCCTGAAGTCATGGAAAATGCAAAAGGGATCCACGGTAAGGACGCACCAGGACTGGTTTGGAGACAGGAGAGCGTTCGGCTGCCGAGAGGATGGCTTTGGAATCAATCACCTTCAAGTTTTTAGAACACAAGATCCGAAGGCTACAAACTAAAATAAAAAATGGCCTTTTTAGAATCCATTTGGAACACGAGGCTTGAAATAGAGTGGTGAACAAAACGGAACGTATTTTCTTTCAAACTTGAAACGAATACAGCTTTCTGGACGTTTTGAGCTGGCCAAGGCCCGCGTGAAGCCAAGTCCAGAACGATTTGCCTACTCAGGTTCAGACAATCCAAAACCCCAAGGAGTTCTGGATGTTCCGGCGTGGAAAGCAGCGGGATTCAGAATGAGCCTCTTTGGCAGGAGGGCATCCTGGCAGAAAATAGCACATTTATCCAGTCAGCCAATTAGGGGGTTACTTTAATGCTTTAAAATAATTCTCCTCTTTCAAATCTATGTTATCTATGTTTAACCTAACCTTACCAACAATCAGCCCGGTCAATCTGCAGCGGACTCAAAAACTTTGGCCACGACCATGCGATCCACAGCCCTGCCCATTGCGATGCATGGTTTGATTGCACACGTGTGGCTGCCATCTTGACTCTTTTGACCCCTCCCTGTGGACTCCCCGAGCCCTATACTTAAAAGTTCACTTGCACATTTTTTTTCCAAGACACAGAGTGCAAGGATGGATGAAGTCTACCCCAGTTAAAACTCAAAAAAGCTAAAAAAATAAGAGGCTGAAAAATGGAGATCAGGTAAACTAAATAAAAAGTGACACGCAAAACGATAGGGTTTCTCCATAAATGAATCCTGCTCCCGTTGAACCACCCGGCCAAATTCTCTCCTAAATACTTTTCCTGCTAACGTTAAAAAAAAACACTACGTGGCAAAAGCCTTCCAGCGTCCAACAGGCAAACGAGGCCAAAGAAGCCTACGGGCTTGCCTGCCGTTTGCAGCAAGGGCCCCTCCCTCCTGGCTTCTGTTCCTCCTTCCTCAGAGGGCGACTGTGTGGACGCTCAAGGGAAGCACACCCCGGTTTCTTTCCACCGCGCCCAGAACAGAGCTGACCCACTTGGGGGAGGGAGGCCTTAAGAGGAGGGGGGCTGATGCAGGAGCCCAAGCAAAGAAGCCCCAGGGACTGAAAACTTAAGGCGGGGGGGGGGGGGGGCAAAAGCTTTTTGGTTTAGCCATGGAGGGTGCAACAAATATTCCAGAACATGACATTAAAAACAAATAGAGCTATTTTACAGAAACAAACAAACAACCAGAGAAAACCTTTTTTTAAAACAAATAAAACCCCAATCTATTAAGGAGTCTATTTAGTCTCCTTATCAGGCCCTATTTATGCCACGCCATCTGTTTTGCCTGCTTTTTCTAATTAGCTTAACTGAAATAGCCTTTCCACGTTCACGGCTAGGTGACCGCCGGGCCTGCGCCGAAGCAGCTGCGAAATGCGGCGGAGAAACGCTTCAAGCGGTGAAAGGGCTAATCAGCTTGATGGAAATCACTTCCTGACAAACTGAGAATTCCTGTGACGATAATTAAGAGTCAGGTTTCCACCACAGGGCTGGCTAAGCAGAAGGGGTCGTAAATCAATAGGAGCAGCTTTATCGTAGAACTGGATTTAATTATTCTGTGTTCAACATGCACTAAATGCTCCCATTAACCCTTGATTCCTATAAACACCATCAAAATGCGCTCACGGCTGGCCGAGGGAGCCCTAAACTTCACCCTCCCCTCGGCTGCCATCCGCAGGTGAGTTGCCCAGCCTCACCCCGACAGGAGGGGGCATCCCAGCATGACTTAGCTTAGGCAACTGCCCCGCAGGATGCAAAAGATCGTCTTCCACTCTTAGAATCAAGGGATTTCAATAATACATCTGGTGTTGTTGTTTTCTTGTTCTGTTACCCATCTAATGGTCTTGCCCAACGGGCGAGCAAAAAAATCAACATTTGCAAGCACAGAAATCAGCCAGGAATGGAATGGAATGGGTGATGGACATTCATCACGAACCAGTCAATTTCACTTGTCGCTTCCACGCGGCCTGCCGGGTTGCGCCGATGAAGCGGGACTGGTCTTTCAGCCACCCCGTCCTCTCCGCTCGGCGTTCCCCCCCCCCCCCGCCCGGAGAAGAGGCGCCGCGGGCAGCACCTCGGCCAGGTGCAACTGCTCCCCAGGGAGGGGCGGCTCTTTTTGCGCTCTGATTGGCCAGGAGGCGGGCGCTCTGATTGGCTCGTGGCGGTCCCAGCGTTTCGAGGCCGGCAGCGGTGGGGACGGTCGCGGGTCGCCCTCCTACCGCTTTCGAGGAAACGGGGGTGGGGGGTGGCGGCGCCCTCGCGGTCCTGTTTGAGGCTCTTCCCTCAAGCAGCCCGAAGAGGAGTGAGCTGGCCCCGGGCCCCTGATGGATGGATGGATGGATGGATGGATGGATGGATGGATGGATGGATGGATGGATGGATGGATGAATGATCAAAGGTTTTAGCTGGATCCTACAGCACCTTGGGTCACGGCTGGGCATTAGATCAGGGAATGAGGCTTGTAGTGAGGCGGGAATAATGGCAGCCCATAAGGTTCTGGTCACGTGACTCCGGGAGGGCTCAGGAAGCAGCCAACGAACAGCAGTGACCCCCACCTCCCCCTCCCTCCCGCCTCTTTCCCGCTCTTTGGAAAGAGCAGCTGGGAGCCCAGGCCAGAAGGAGGTCTGGTCCTACGAAGGGTGTAAGAGTGATTTGCCTTACGAAGATCAAGGGGGTTTCCCAGGAACACCTGCTTCAGTTCCTCTAATTTAGGGCACTCTTAAATGACCAGGCTCAAATTATCCAACTTCGGACACATTCTGCAAAGACCTAACTCTCTGGAGAAGCTCTGATGCTGGGAAGGAAAGAGAAGGAGAGGGCAACAAGCAGCCAGGTGGGTGGACTCAGATGGGGGCACCGTTGGAAGACCTGGAGGACCAGGTTGGGCCCAGAAGTGTCCTGGAGAAAATCTGTCTGTGTGCTTGGTAAGAGTCAACACTCCCTGGATGGCACATAATCAATCCCTCAGTGCAAAGAGCCAGCTCCCTTAGAAGTCCATAATGCTGGGAAAGATGGGAGGAAAGAGAAGAGGAGGATGACCAGCAGCAAGGTGGGTGGACTCCGTTACAGTGGCAATGGGGGCACTGTTGGAAGCCCTGGAGGACCACGTTGGGGACAGATCATGATGGAGAATATCTATCTGGTCGCTAGGAGTCGACACTGACTTGATGACACATAATCAATTCTATTGGGATGATTTTACCAAAAAAAAAAGGCACTCATAGACTCTAAGATTGAATGCATCCTAACCCTAACCCTTATTAAAAGAAAACTCAAACCATTACTTTCTTAAAGAGTGGAAGCCTCTGATGGACTATTTGCAAAAAGCAGGAGGAGTAAAGCTTGCATGGGGTTTTGACGATTAGAATATATATAAATAGTATATATTAGACAAGAAATATATATGAATGTTATATGAATAGCCAGCATGTAAGAACAACCTATCTATTTTACTTTTATGACCATAGATAGATGGGAAGTTATCTAATTTCTATGTTTGTTTGTTTCTTTTTTTCTTTTACTTTGCTACACTTTTCTTTTCTTTTCTTTTTAATTTGTATTTCTATTTCTGTTTCATTTTCAACTTTTAACTTTGTATATTTAAAACTTTAATAAAACTTTAAAAAAAAAAGATTGAATGCATTTATTGAAGCAGCAGTATGGTCTTAAAGTTCTTTGGGGAACTCCATAACAATTGGATTTTAATATTTTTGTCTGTCTTTTCCTGCCTGTACTGTTCTATTTATGTATGTGGGGATTCATTATTGTTTTATACAAATGTCAAAGTTGTGCTTATTAATTAAAAATATGGTCATGGAGAAATGATACATGCATTTCGCCACAAAGCAGAAGCCACATGTTGCAAATTGACTGAACATAGTCTTTAAAATCAATAGCTCACTGTGGGGGAAAGTGTTCCTAATCGACCAAGGATGCAAATGTCAAAGAAAAAGGTGAAAGATCATATCAATATGATCAGGGAGAGTCATACGATTTCACAAGAGATAAAATTTTAATGGAAACTGGTTGATTAACTATGCAAAGTCACAGTTAATGCTACACAGTATTGATAATCTGGAATAAATTACAGTTGTTATATCTATAGTGCACTGATAAAAAAAAACTTAACTTTTAAAGATTGTTCAGCTTCTTCATCCTGGAGCGCCAGTGTTCTTCAGAATATTTTTCAGTTTGCTGCCTATTTCTGTAGAATTAGTAAACTCTGTAGTTCATCTGAATGTATGCTCTAGTGTGGAAGAAAAGTGGTACCATATTTCATTGTTTTCCTTGTGAAATGAAAATTACTGTGAAACTGTAAAATTTGAAAACACACAAAGTTTCCAGTCAAGAACCTTTTGAAACCATAATGTTTCCTAAGTGAAGTAAAACTGAGAGATTAATTGATTGCTCAGCAACAAAATACTCATTTGTGATAACTTATTTCTTCAGTCTGTAGCTTGAATCATGTCAACTGGATTTCTATTTTCTTAATGGAAACGTTTCGCTCCTTATCCAAGGGGCTTCTTCAGTCTGAGCAAAGTTGGTAAGGGAATCCTAAATATGTTCCTAGGTAGCTGTGTGACCTTACACCTGGGGATAGCCCCAGGTGTAAGGTCACACAGCTACCTAGGAACATATTTAGGATTCCCTTACCAACTTTGCTCAGACTGAAGAAGCCCCTTGGATAAGGAGCGAAACGTTTCCATTAAGAAAATAGAAATCCAGTTGACATGATTCAAGCTACAGACAATTCCACCTGGATGACTGAGAACCTTCATAGACTTATTTCTTCAGGTTTCAATATGTCCCTGAGCGGGGGAATATTTTTAATTTTTTATGATATAGAAACTCTGAAGCTCGGTGATACACATTTTTGCACACCATTTTTGAAACTACGCCCTAAATCAGTGTTTCTCAACCTCGGCGACTTTAAGATGCGTGGACTTCAACTCCCAGAGTTCCTCAGCCAGCCTCGAAGTCCACGCATCTTGAAGTGGCCGAGGTTGAGAAACAGCGTCCAAGAATCATGCGATCCTGGTAAAAGCTGGAAGGCATCGGAAGGCTTCAACCTCCCACTCAGAGAAGGAGTCCGAGGGAAGGGGAGCCCACCCGCTGGGTGCCCATCGCTCCGGCTGCCGGAGTTAACTGCCGCCTGCCTTCCTGTCCTGATTCCAGGCACTCTGACCTGGCCTGGGAGCTGTTTTGGGCACCTTTTCAGGTCCCCCGGGCAGCTCATCCAGGCTATGACCACGTCCCTCCCACCTTGACCTTGCAGGACCCTACAGGCCTGCGTCCCTCTCGGTAGGGCCCTGGTCGTCCCCGTTGCCCTTCTTGGTATCTCTGGTGACTTTCCTATCGCCTCCAAGTGAAGTACCCACCGTAGGCCTTGAGGACCAAAGCAGAATAAAATGGAAGAGCTACCCTTGTACCAAGAATGCCTAACACTGCTTGGCCTCTTCAGCAGCCACATCTCACTGCCGACCTGTCCGAGATTTACGCCTCTGACTCCTTTTTCCTGGGTGAAAACTTCTGCGTTTATCTCTGTTACACTTAATTCTGTTATTTTCAGTCTCCTTCTCCAGCCAGTCAAGGTTGTTCTGAGTTCCGTTTCTGTCTTGTAGGAGATCAAGTAATCATCTGCAAACAGAGTAAGCATTGCTCCCTCCAGCTCCTCATCCAAGGCATTAATTTAAGAAACCATTAAGGAGTAGAGGCTCAGCCCCCCCCCCCCCCATAGCTCGCTCCAGTTTGATGAGGTGCTGTTTGGTACCATTGTTTAGCCAGCGAGGAATCTCTTCCTTTCTCACGTCACCCAGCCCACACTTGCCTAGCCTTGCAGAAGGAAGTGGGTGTTGCTGTGATTAGGCCTATCAAGCCGCTTAATAAAAACCAGGACGGATATTAACTCCCAAAGTGTGTGTATCATTTAATCCTTTGTTAGATAGACATGTCCCTATCCTCCAGGAGCTCAAGGTAGCACACCGTACACACAGTAGCCTTCCCTCCTCTAATTCTTCCCCAAGATAATCCTGTGGGTGGGGTGGGCTGAGAGAGAGGGGCTGGCCCAAAGACACCCAGGGAGCTTCCATGGCTGAGGATGGACTCGAACCCAGGACTCCCCAATCCTGGTTCAACACCGTCACCCACAGGACCACGCGGGTTTATGGTCTACGTTATCTCAGAGTAGGGGGAATCAACTAAGTGAGCCTGAACTCTTTTCACAAGAAGGCCATGGTGATTTTCTGGCATAACAGAGACCTGCTGGGGGTTGCATTGCTGATTAAAACCCCCACATCTGCACAGAAAATCAAGAGGATGAGCTCAGTGGTGCTACTGAGAGGAATCACGTTAAAATACGTGGTAGAGGAAATAAAAGCAATACTGTTGCTGGTGTGGGTCGTTATCTGCCCAACCGGGGAGGACCCCTTCCCTAAGCAAACTGCAGACGTTTCAAAGATGGATGAGGAGTAGCAGGAAATGGACTTTTGCTACTTCCCTCTCTGTTAGGGTATCCAGTCAGCCAAGGACGGCCACTCCATGTCAGAGTATGGAGTAAGGCACAAGAGGCTGCTCTCCTTGACTTGACCCAACAGTCAGAACGGAAGAAGCAGGGGCTTCGTTGGAAAGTGGCCGTGTCATGAAGTGGCTGTAGCCAAACCCTGGCCTTGGCAATTGGTCCAGGAAGGTGGAACTCATTGCTACGGAGGGGTGGAGCTCCGTTCCGCCGGACATCTCCCACAAAGGCTGGGTCACTCTTTGTAGATGTGCCGGGATCCAGTTTCATGCTCTGAGGAAGAGCTGACTCGGCCGAAGTCGTCGGTGTGGAATATCGGAACCCGCCTTGCCAGAAGTGACCGTCCTTGTCGGTTCCGACGATCGAGGGAGGCCTGCTGAGGGTCCAGCCCCCAAGAGATGCACGGGCCAGAAGTCCACAGAGTGGACGCAGAGCACCGGCCCCTAGAGTCGGACACGACTGCACAACTGTGCGGGGGGAACCTTTACCTTACTCCTTCCTTATCCTATATAGCATAATCGTTATGCTGAGAAATTTTGGTGGCAAGAGTCTGGGGGCTGCAAATGAAGGGCTGAGGAACTGAGGGCACCTCGCTGGGGGTGAGACAAAATCCCCCTTGGCCGCCCCTTCCCCAGCAGCCGTTAGTTTCTGAGCCGCTGAGTTCACCCTCTGCTCCGCTAGGGGGCGCCCGCCTCCTGGGAAACACACCTGGCGGCTCGCCTGGAAAGGTTGGTCCCTGTCTTCCTCCGTCCACCCACTTAAGGCATCTTCTCGGACTCTGCTGAGTCCACGCAGCTGTTCCGACAGACCTCTACGTCTACACAAAAATCCAAACTGTTCTCTCCCAGATTATTTTTAGCCAGGCACAATGTATTCAAGATACCGGCAGCCCGCTGTCTATCTCCGGGAATCAGCAAAGCCACAGGAATGTTCAGCAACAAGGCATCCACCTTCTAATGCGGAGACTGAGAAAGCAAACGTACGTCCGTACGTCCGTCAGAAGGAGCCAAGAGTGAAGCGGGCAGAGGATGCAGCAGAGGAATTAAACCTTCTTGGGGGAAAAGTTTGCTTAGGCGGCAGCAGAACCCCAGTAAAGCTAAAGATATACCTATGAAGGATGTTCACATTTGTGCAATACTACAATAAATTGAGTTCTGTAATTTCATTCCAGCAGACGGACTCAGCTTTGAATATTTACAAGCCGCTGAATAGTTCAGCTGGATGTGTTCCAAGCAGAACCCGACGGGAGAAGCAAGCGTGTCAAGAGAAGCAGGCCCTAACGCCGCTCCCAGATGGCGGATCCGGTACCGAGGCCGTGCGCCTGCCCCTACAGCCCCATCCCAAGGGGGGACTTCGTTGGCTGGGGCAGGCAGAGCTTCCCCCCTGAGCAGCTATGGCCTCGCCTTCCCCTGCGGTACTGACCGCCCTCTCTTATTTTCCCTGTGCTGGCTGGGGGATTCTGGGAGTTGAAGTCCACACATCTGAAAGTTCTTGAGGCTGAGAAACACTGGTCTAGAGCCAGGAGACGGAGCACCAGGCGGGCAGGATTCGGTCTATCTGAGATCACCTCCTGCAGGCCCCCTTCGTTAAATGAACCTAGACCAGACCCCAGCTCCATCCTTCTACTTATTCACCATCCTCCCCAAACACGGCCCTGGGAATCAAACCTTTCCTTCCACAGCTTCGGCCCGCAGAGTGAATTTGCTGGCTGCTGTTTTGATCCTCTCTTTCCCCACAACAAAGGGGGGGGGTGAACCGAAGGCCCCGCCGTGCGTAAGGGTGGGCTCTCGGTCACTCCTGGGAACAGCGTGACCTAACGGGGCCCCAGCATTATATTTCAAGTGGCCAAACAGAATGCAAGTAGATAACAAAAGAGGCAGGGGACAAAATGTCCTTTTCAGATGTCTTTTGTGTCTTTTTCCAAGCCACATAAATTACCAGCAAATTATCATTTATGACTGGTGTGGGCAATTATGGAGGACAGAACAGCCTTCAATAATAGATAACGGCCATCAATAATTCAAACGGGTCGTCTACAGAATGATGCAGCTCAGCACCTTGGCTGACTGAACTGAAAAATAATGGCACCAACGGAAACGGTATTGGCTCCCGCAAGTCACCTGACCAGGAAGTACGGAGCAATTTGCAAAGACAACGTCTAGCAAGTGTCTCCGTGGGGTGAAAGAGCTTCAGGACAGCCACAGCGAAAAGCTGCTCAGTAGACTTACATGTATACCTATGATGCCATGCTGGTTTGCTTTAAGATGAGGCAGTTAGATTTCCACTTGTGCTTCAGAAAAGCAGCTTGCAGTGCCAGAGCAAGAACTTTTACTTTGCCCTGTGGAAACAAAGATGATACCCAGGCTCTTTAGGTGGTGACGTTCACCTGGCACAGACTCTTGGAGTACCTGGGTCGGAAGGGCCTTGCGGGTCGCCCGTCCAACTCTTGCTCGGTGCCGGAATCCATTCCACCAGCCCTGATGGGGCCGTCCCTTGAAAACCCCCAGGGGGAGAGTCCACAGAGTGGGTCCCACTCCAGTTGGCAGGAAAGTCCTCCTACCAGTCCCCGTTCTCTCGAGCCTTCGGCCTTGGTCCTGCCCGCATTTCAACAGGCAGCAGACCTGCCCCCCTCCCTGCCCCCCACCCCACTTGCACAGTCCTTTAGACAGTTGTCGGTCACGATCCCATCCCCTCTCTGTCCTTCCGCTGTTCTTCAGAGGGAAATTCATCATCCTACTAGCTCTCCTCTGAACTTCCTCCAGGTTCTTTGTGCTACGTTTCAGGCGTGGCTCTGAGGACTGGACACGGCAGTTCAAGCGATGCCCAATCGGGCACAATTCAACAGGGCCGTACTCCGTACACCATCTCTTCTTCCAGATGCACTGATGGTTATAGGTTTGATGTGCTGTGATCTTTGACCTTCTTTCTGGCGGTGGGGGGGCGGGAGAGTTACAAAGAAAACTCTAGGCGGCAATCACCTTCCCCAATTTTATTTTTCAGGAAGGCCTGTTGGGAACACAAGATAAGTCACCGTGATTATGGAGGCTTTGCAATACTGTATGATCCGTGGTAATCTTTCATTTTGTTTTAGAAAACAGAGCGGGGCAAGGGCCAGGCAAGGGCCAAAGGAGCCGTCCGTGGGTTCATGAGGGTTTGTAGAACCACGTTGGGGAGCCTCGCCAGGAAACTTTCGTTCCCGAGATGCAGTAACTCGCCGACTGCTTTCACCGAGCACCTGTGAATAAAGAGAAAGAACAAAGTGAAGAAGACTGTTGGTGGTACCAACCACACAAGATTTTAAATTTGCATCTTGACTGAAATTGTCTACTTAACTTGTATATTTTTAAAAAATGTTGCCGTTAACAATTCAGAAATATGTGTGCCTGTTGTTGAAAGACGGTTTCGATTGTCCTTTGCAAATGGATCGGAGCTCCACTGTTATGGGGCTGGGAGGGAATAAACATGATTTTCTCACCCTCTTTTTCCTTAAAAGAAAGTCTAGTCCTTAAGCCAGTTAGATAGGTCAGGTAGCCACAATACCTCTTAGATACAAAATAGAAAAATACTTCAATTTACAACCTATGGGGAAAGTGTTGGAATCCTCTATAATGGAACATCAATGGATTTAAGTTTTTTAAAAAATGTTGATTCTTTGGACTTGAACTTGAAATTAATCAAGTTAATTCATTAATGAGGCATGTCTTGAGGAGCGACTTTTGGCAAGAGGCCCGCTCAGGATGCAGGGCTCCTGCTTGAAGCTGATTTTTGAGAGAGGGAGGGAAAGAAAAGGGATTTACTTAGTGGTCCGGGACCAGAAATGCCCAGAATTTGAGAGCCAGGTGATCTAATTTGCAACCAGCCTTGAAGGAAATCGAGAACACACAGAATACCAGCAGCCTTTAAACACTTTCTCGGCTACTGAAAAGAAAAAGAAAGGGTGGGTGGGCAGATGTATCTTGCTGGGTTGAGGTGGGGGGCTCAAACTCCAGGTGGCCCCAGAAGTGCTGGAAGGTGAAAATGCTCCAATTTTGAGGGTGGGGGACTAATTGCCTAAACTCCGAGTTCGAGGACGCAAATGGTGGGGTTGGACTAGAATTTGAAACTCATGAACACCCAGAGTTCGATGGTGCTGACGTATTCTCTGACTTGGAATGCTGGGAAATCCAGCCCACACTCTGCACGGCTTCTCCTTAATGCCTTTAAGATTGGTTCCAATAACGGAAGGAAAGAATGAAATGTACGTATGTAAATCAGTAGCTGATCTACTTCTGAGGCAGCTTCCTGATTCACTCTGTTACAGAGATTCAAGCTCTCTTGCAGTCGATGGGTTTTTCTTTTTCTGAGGTGGAAGCCGAGTACAGTAATCATTTCCCATGATTTGGAAACCCAGGATTCCCCATGAGATCAAACTTAGTGTGGCAAGATTTGTTCTTGATAAATCTGTGCTGACTTCTAATCTGAGTGCAGATTATTCCATTCATTCTGTACTCCAGAATCTTCTCAAGCATCTGTGTCAGACTGACTTATTAGTAATTTGCTGGATCTTCCTTCTTCCCTTGTCTTGACCTTTGTAACCCTAATTCTATTTGGGTCCTCCCCAGTCTCCAGGGCTTCTCAAAGACCATGCTTAAACGTTCAGCCAGATAATGGGTAAAGATATATCAGGGGTCCGCAACCTGTGGGCTGCAGCCCACTAGTGGGCTGTGGCCTGTTAGGAAGTGGGCCACGGGGCTCCGTCCTGCAAACCCCGCCCCCCCAGTGCGCACGATTACCCCCACCCCGGTGCGCGTGATTGGCTCCTGCCTGCAAACCCCGCCTCCCCTGGTGCACGTGATTGGCTCCCGCCTGCAAAACCCCCCCCCCCCCCAGTTCGTGGAAAAAAATTATTCCACAACCAGTCCCTGGTGCCAGAAAGGTTGGGAACCGCTGTATATATATTACAGTAATTATTTGTCTGTGAGCCAATTGCAACGAAATTTCATTTTAATGTGCACCTTGGTGTACAGAGGAATGACAATAAAAGTCCTATTCTATTCTATTCTATTCTATTCTATTCTATTCTATTCTATTCTATTCTATTCTATTCTATTCTATTCTATTCTATTCTATTCTATTCTTATGAGCATATTCCTTCAGTGCCTCAGGATAGAGATCTAAGTTTATAAAAATTAAGAGTGTGAAGAAATATGCTTCCCAGGGAGGCCAGTGGGCAGTTTTAGTGTCCTTACGGTGGCATGAGTGTGCCTCAGGGCACTGAAACACGCATTACTGTCATCCAGAACAGCAGAAGGCGGAAAGTGGATGGCGGGGAAGCAGGAGGGGGGAAAAGTTAGCAATTTATGTCTGTCACAGTTATTACCAACAACAACAAATGAGTTTTCTCTGTGTTTTCTTTCACAGATATTTAATGCAATAATTATTTAATTTGCTTTATCCCACACACATACATTCTTGGCACAGGAGTTTCTGAATTAGAACTAAACAGGGATGAATAATTCTGAGGTGGTTCCTGTACATGACTTAAGATGGTTCTTCAGTGAAATCTCCAAGGTTTATTTCCATTACTCAGGCTCCACAAGTTTTGACAATTTGATCAAACTAATGAACCCCGAAGTGACAAACTAATGCCAGTTCATTAATATTAGGTTACTGTTTTCTCTCTTAAACTCCCATTAACGCTTCTTCCCTTGGCTGCTAATGCCAGGATCACAGATAGTGGCCAGACTTTCTGGCTCTGCCCATGAACAAAGTTCTAAACGTGGGACCGTTTTTGTCTCCAGCTGCACTTTGCTATAAAACCACAAGGTTAAGCTGACCTTCTGGCCAGTCCATTTGGTGACTTCTCTGGAGTTGAGCTTTCGTTAGGGACAAAAATCTATGTAATATTCCATCTGATCAAAGTACTCTGGATGGACACACCAGCTGTAATCCTTTAGAAATCGCTTAGACAATGGACCATTAAAATGGTATTTTGTACATACTATTGATTGGCTTCATTTATAGCAATTACAGACACCGGATACTGTTCACATTGAAATCTAAGCATCCTATTCCCCATTTGCAATCTCTGAGCACTTTCTGTGTGTTTTTTTCCTCTTCTTCAATAGCCCCCTGAGATGGGCAATAGCTTAAAAAGACATTCAATCAAGTTTTCTTTGAAGAGCTGGAAATAGTTTAGTGTGTACTGTTGTCTTTTCTTTCCAGAGCTTCATCGTGAAGCTAAAATACAGAAGGAAAGGGTTAGAGGAATTCAATAAGCATCTCCCTAACCCTACTGTTTGGCACAGCTGTATTTTGCGCATGTGGGGATCAGCAACAAGTACGATAATGGGTTTCAGGAGGTACAACCTTGAGCACTTTAGGAGGTCTGCAAGCACTTAACTTCACGGCAACTCCTGGACATTTCCTAGGAAAAGAAATCAAGCTGATCACAACAGAACGTCGTGAGCACAAGCCAAGTCTCCCCACTGAGTTCACGGTGAAGTTTGTGCAGACGGAAATCCTGCAGCCTCTTTGCGCTCTTTACATTCTTCTCGTGAGTAATACTGAGGATGCTTTTAAATTGCTATATTAGCAAACCAGCAAAACGTAAAGTTCGAATAGCAAATGTATCTTCCACTGCTCCACAAACTGTTTTCCAAGTTCACAGGCAACTAATATAGCTTGTAACTGGAATCCATCCCACTCTCCAAAAACACCATGCCATTGAAATAGAACTTATTTAGGATGCTCTTTTCATTTATACCAAGTATTTGAAATGTAAAAGTACAAAGAAGAAAAGCATTAAAACTGTTCTCCTTAATAAACATTGGGCTGTTTCATTTGCTTCTACAAGTCTCCAGGGTTTTCTATCTCCTTTCAACAAAATACACCTTCTTAAAAATGCATTGATATTCAGAATATTACAATGCTGCCAAAATGTATTTAGCCTAATTCTAAATCGCATTTCAGCTCCAAGCCCAAATGAAGTTGCCACTTTCCCAAACGAGACATACAAAGAAAACCCAGATGCCTTTCAACATTATCTGTTGGGCATTTGTAGCTCAGAGGCTTTCCTAGACTTCCTCGGGTAGAACTTCAAGGTCCACTTTTTCCCATTAGCAAAAACTAACCCCAGCTTGTGTTGTGTTTTTGGGGCACTCCTCAGAACTTGCTTGCTTTCAAGTCTCATCCACCAATACAATCTCACTTCGGTTCTTTGCAAACTCAGAATGAAGGTTCATCCAACCTTCTGGGCTCAGCGGCCAAAGTGGCCCGCTCCAAGTAGAATCCAAATCAAGGCGAAGCCGACTCAGGACGGAAGAGTTGTATTGCCTTCCATCTCACTCATGGAAGAAATAAGCAAATGACTATTGACCACATTTCCCCACCTGTGGCCCATCCTGGTCTGGTATCACACCACAACTCCCCTCGATGCCAAGCAAATATTGGGCGCTCTAGAACAAGAGCTGCTGCCGGGCCTTCATCGTGTTCTTGAGAGCTCCAGCCACAGCTGACCAAGATTTGGTCTCCAGGAATGTGTGGAAATGCCCTCTCCAGAGGGGCAAGAATCACAGGTTTTCACCATTCATACCTTGTGCAACCACAAAGAAGTTGAGCTGCAGTGGCAACAAGCTATTGGAGCTACTTGAGTTCCTTCTGGAAGATAGGATGCAAAGCTTTAGAACAAGCAAGGAAATACAGTGCTAACAAATGAACAGTCATACTGCTGGAAAAAACAAAATGCAGTAAAAGAAAAGTGAGATAAAGGGCAAGGGAATAATAATAATAATAATAATTGAAAGAGTAATTAGAGTCATCATCTTTCTCAAAAGCATTTGCCTGATGGCTAAGAAATATGTTTTTTGACCCTTCCTCCCTTTAGATGGCCATATTTTAAGTCAATTGTGATTGGGAAATCCACAAGGAACACCACCACCACCAAAGAATAATGCAAAAGGAAAGTGAATTTTGGAAAAGGAAGGACAATACCCCAACTATTAGTTCTTCCTCACTCCACCATTTCAACCCACCAACCCTGCAAAGCATTTTGAGGACCCCCCTGCAGTCACCGCGCAGTGCAGAGACCAAGACGCAAAGAGCTGCCATCCGCCCCAGTGGCTTCCTCTATGGAGTAAATAAAACAGAACCAGGGTTGGTAGAAGGGGAAGAAATGGAAGCAGTGACAGGTTTTATCTTCTTGGGCTCCAAGATCACCGCAGACGGTGACTGCAGCCATGAAATTAAAAGACGCTTGCTCCTTGGGAGGAAAGCTATGGCAAACCTGGACAGCATATTAAAAAGCAGAGACATCACCTTGCCGACAAAGGTCCGTATAGTTAAAGCTATGGTTTTCCCAGTAGTAATGTATGGCTGTGAGAGTTGGACCATAAGGAAGGCTGAGCGCCGAAGAATTGATGCTTTCGAGCTGTGGTGCTGGAGAAGACTCTTGAGAGTCCCTTGGACTGCAAGGAGGTCAAACCAGTCAATCCTAAAGGAAATCAACCCTGACTGCTCATTGGAAGGACAGATGCTGAAGCTGAAGCTCAAGTACTTTGGCCACCTAATGCGAAGAGAGGACTCACTGGAAAAGACCCTGATGCTGGGAAAGACTGAAGGCAAAAGGAGAAGGGGACGGCAGAGGATGAGATGGTTAGATAGCATCACCGATGCAACGAACATGAACTTGAGTAAACTCCGGGAGACAGTGGAGGACAGGAAGGCCTGGCGTGCTATGGTCCATGAGGTCACGAAGAGTCGGACACGACTAAACGACTGAACAACAACAACAAAAGTGTTGGGGTGGGGACTTAAACATACTTTTAGCAGCGTCACAGAATTCCATGGTCATTCAGGAAGCGCCTTCGCCTCTCTCCTATTTCTCAAAGTAAAGTTTGGTTTAAAGAGGAGACAAGCCTTAGCCAGACTTCATTCCTGCCACAGGTCAGCTCAAAATTAGACACCTAAACTCATATCCAGGAGCACCCAGGTGGAATCCTTTTACATTCCAGTTATATCATTTATATATTCCTTGGGTATAAGCTTGTTTATCTACTAGCTATTTGTTGGCCCACTTTATTGATTTAAAAAATCAAACTATATTTTTCCCAACTTGGAATTGTTTTGGTATTATACCCAGAATAAGATTTCCTTTACACCACTACTTGCCATATAATAGTCATGCTTTGGGAGTGTCCTCATGGGCTATATTATGCCTCTAAACTCAGAGTTTCTCAAATATTTAATGGAGGTTTAATGGGCCCCAGACCTGGGGGGAAGAGGAGGGTTGGCAGGAGGATTCCCCCCCCCCCCCCGGTTTCTCTCCTTTCTCTCTTTGTCCCACTTCCCTTCCCTTTCCAAGTCCCCGGAAGCATCTTCTCCCTGAATTATCTCCTGCTTGCCAACAGGCCAGTGATCCTGATTTCTTCCTTGAAATCAAAGATTTACTGTTATTGTTGTTGTTGTTGTTGTTGTTGTTGTTGTTGTTATTGTTATTGTTATTGATGATGTGCCATCAAGTTAGTGTTGACTCTTAGCGACCACAGAGATAGATTTCCTCCATGATCTTCTATCTCCAACCTGGTCCTTCCGGTCTTCCAGTGGTGCCCCCATCTCCACTATGACTGAGTCCCTCCACCATCACAGCTTCCTCCAGGCAGCTGGGTCTTCGCATGAAGTGTCCAAAGTAGGCTAATTTGAGCCTGGCCATTTGTGCCTCGAGTGAGAACTCTGGACTGATTGTCCATCGGTGTGTTTTCTTGCCTGTCCACGGTATTCTCAGGAGGCTCCTCCAACACCAAAGTTCAAAAGGGTCAGTCCTATCCTGCTTCTTCAAAGCCCATATTGATATTATACAGGCTAGAAACCAGGAGCCTGAGAGTTCCAGTCCTGCCTTAGGCATGAAAGCCGGCTGGGTGACCTTGGGCCAGTCCCTGTCTGTCAGCCCTAGGAAGAAGCCAATGGCAAACCAGGAGACTGTGAGTTCTAGTTCCGCCTTAGGCACAAAGCCAGCTGGGTGACCTTGGGCCAGTCCCTCTCTCTCAGCCCTAGGAGGGAGCCAATGGCAAACCGGGAGACTGAGAGTTCCAGTCCCGCCTTAGGCAGGAAAGCCAGCTGGGTGACCTTGGGCCAGTCCCTCTCTCTCAGCCTAGGAAGGAGCCAATGGCAAACCAGGAGACTGAGTGTTCTAGCCCTGCCTTAGGCATGAAAGCCGGCTGGGTGACCTTGGGCCAGTCACTCTGTCTCAGCCCCAGGAAGGAGCCAATGGCAAACCAGGAGACTGAGTGTTCTAGCCCTGCCTGAGGCATGAAAGCCGGCTGGGTGACCTTGGGCCAGTCCCTCTCTCTCAGCCCTAGGAAGGAGCCAATGGCAAACCAGGAGACTGAGAGCTCTAGTCCCGCCTGAGGCATGAAAGCCGGCTGGGCGACATTGGGCCAGTCCCTGTCTCTCAGCCCAACTCACCTCACAGGGTTGTTGTTGTGGGGAAAATAGGAGGAGGAAGGAGTATTAGGTATGTTCCCCGCCTTGAGTTATTTATAGAAATAATAAAGGCGGGATAATAAATAAATAAATAAATAAATAAATAAATAAATAAATAAAAATAAACTATACATACCTATTATTTATTAAATATTATGATTATACATTTTGCAATGTGATGACTTGTTCATTCATGTAATCATTTTTTTCATTTATATACCACATGTTCCCAAACTACAAGCTGGCCCATGTTGGTCAACAGAAGAATCAATAAATAGCCACCAGAGCCCAAGAAGTTTTTAGTATCTTTACAATCTTTTTTTCTGGTATATTAAGTTGTTCTTCTGCTTTCTTCCCCAAATGTGAGATGTGAAAGGACTGAGTTTCCAAAAGGAAGAAAAGCATGTGCGCAGTTCTAGCTAAGCCCCTTTCAGGTAAGTAAACGTGGATATGATTGTAATCTAGCAATACCCAAACCTTGTTCATGTATACACATAAACACAAACTTCTGGGACAGTTGCTTTTTTTAAAAAGGGGGCTCTCAGCCCATCTTCCCTGAAGCTCTCAGAGCAGAGAGATACTGATGTGATATAATGTTATGCCCCCAATATAAAACATCTGTGTGGGGGGGGGCTTAATTCTCTATTTTTACACTCCTGTGTGGTGTTTTCAGTTACCAGTGGCTGCCTGGTGGGCAATGTAATTTTAAAAAAGGAAAGATAAAAAGAATATTAAAATAAAGCATGTTTTACTAATACTTTTTATTTTTAGTAGTTCTAGTATAAACATTGACAGTTGTGTGAGCTTGTATATGATGTTTAGTTCATCAATGTCCGGATGGAAGTTTGTTTTTTTTAAAAAAAACTAGGAGTCAGTGTAACATTCAGCCACTTTCATTATTTGGTCTTGCTTGTGACGCAGATAGAGCAGAAGCCGATCCATATTCTTGTGCCAACTGGAAGTTGAAAATCTCAGAATGCAGCTTTAGCCAGCTTGGACAATGGTACACTTCAAAAGGGCTCCTGAAAATCTGGGCACGTTTTTGGCAATATAAATGGCTCTCAGTGGCTCGAGCAATTAAAAGATTGAGAGCACGTGTGATTGTGGGTTCTACTCTGCAAGATCCAAAATGAAATGTTTCCTCTAGCCCAGATAATAGCAGGGATTTATGCCAGAAAGCTTTTGAAACTGACGATGGCTGTTATTATTCTTAATTGTGCTAACTGCATTCTGTCTCTGGTAACATTTTAAGATAGCTGTTTCGGACCACGGTGGAGGTTTGCGCTGGAGGACTGAAACCAGGGGCATGGGGATGGGGGGAGTACCTGAAGTACCTGAAGCTCTTAAATGGACTGGTTACGAATAAGCCGTTGTATTAGCGCTGTTAGAAAATGTGGACACTTTCACCTGGGGTGGTTTATAGCCAGCGGTTACTCCCTGCACTGTTGCCGGGCTCCGAAAGCCCACCTGGGCCCACCCTGGGTCAATGGCAGAAATGCTGCCCTGTCAGCACAATTTCTCAGCCAGTTTTGGAGCAGGAAAATCTAGAGGTTTATTCAGGGCGTTTAGACAGAGGTTAAACAGATAGGCCCCTTCATGGATCACTGCCTTTTCATGGCGAAGGGGCTTGCGTAACTCAATGAAGTCAGGTCAAGACGGACAGGTCATGACGGAGAGTTCTGACAAAACGTGGTCCAAAACTGGAGGAGGGAATGGCAAACCACTCCAGTATCCTTGCCAAGAAAACCCATGGACAGTATCAAAAGGCTAAATGATATGACGCCGGAAGATGAGCCCCTCAGGTCGGAAGGTGTCCAAAATGCTACTGGGGAAGAGCGGAGGGCAATTCCGAGTAGCTCCAGAAAGAGTGAAGCGGCTGGGCCAAAGCCGAAAGGACGCTCAGTTGTGGATGTGTCTGGAAGTGGAAGGAAAGTCCGATGCTGTAAAGAACAATATTGCATAGGAACCTGGAATGTAAGATCTATGAATCAAGGTAAGCTGGATGTGGTCAAACATGAGATGACAAGATTGAACATCGACATCTTGGGAATCAGCGAACTAAAATGGACAGGAATGGGCGAATTTAATTCAGGAGACCATTATATATACTACTGTGGGCAAGAATCCCTTAGAAGAAATGGAGTAGCTCTCATAGTCAATAAAAGAGTGGGAAAGGCAGTACTGGGGTACAACCTCAAAAACGACAGAATGCTTTCAGTTCGAATCCAAGGCAAACCATTCAACATCACAGTGATCCAAGTCTATGCCCCAACCACTGATGCCGAAGAAGCTGAAGTTGACCGGTTCTATGAAGACCTACAACACCTTCTAGAACTAACACCAAAAAAAGATGTCCTTTTCATCATAGGGGACTGGAATGCTAAGGTAGGAAGTCAAAAAATAACCGGAATAACAGGCAAGTTCGGCCTCGGAGTACAAAATGAAGCAGGGCAAAGGCTAATAGAGTTTTGTCAAGAGAACACGCTGGTCATAGCAAACACTCTTTTCCAACAACACAAAAGAAGACTCTACACATGGACATCTCCAGATGGTCAATACCGAAATCAGATTGATTATATACTTTGCAGCCAAAGATGGAGAAGCTCTATACAATCAGCAAAAACAAGACCTGGAGCTGACTGTGGCTCAGATCATGAGCTTCTTATCGCAAAATTTAGGCTTAAATTGAAGAATGTAGAGAAAACCACTAGACCACTCAGGTATGACTTAAATCATATCCCTTATGAATATACAGTGGAGGTGAGGAATAGATTTAAAGGATTAGATCTGGTAGACAGAGTGCCTGAAGAACTATGGATGGAGGTTCATAACATTGTACAGGAGGCAGCAACTAAAACCATCCCAAAGAAAAAGAAATGCAAGAAAGCAAAGTGGCTGACTGATGAGGCTTTACAAATAGCTGAGGAAAGAAGGGAAGCAAAAGGCAAGGGAAAGATATAAACAACTGAATGCAGTTTTCCAGAGAATAGCAAGGAGAGATAAGAAGGCATTCTTAAATGAACAATGCAAAGAAATTGAGGAAAACAATAGAATGGGGAAGACTAGAGATCTCTTCAAGAAAATCGGAGATATCAAGGGAACATTTTGTGCAAAGATGCGCATGGTAAAGGATAAAAAAGGCAGGGACCTAACAGAAGCAGAAGAGATTAAGAAGAGGTGGCAAGAATACACAGAAGAACTATACAAGAAAGATCTTAATATCCCTGATAAATACGATGGTGTGGTCACTGACCTTGAGCCGGACATCCTAGAGAGTGAAGTCAAGTGGGCCTTAGGAAGCATTACTAACAACAAAGCTAGCGGAGAAGACAGTATCCCAGCTGAGCTATTTAAAATCCTAAAAGATGATGCTGTTAAAGTGCTGCACTCAATATGCCAACAAATTTGGAAAACTCAACAGTGGCCACAGGATTGGAAAAGGTCAGTTTACGTTCCAATTCCAAAGAAGGGCAATGCCAAAGAATGTTCAAACTACCGTACAATCACGCTCATTTCACATGCTAGCAAGGTTATGCTCAAAATCCTACAAGCTAGGCTTCAGCAGTATGTGAACCGAGAACTACCAGAAGTGCAAGCTGGGTTTCGAAGAGGCAGAGGAACTAGAGATCAGATTGCCAACATTTGCTGGATCATGGAAAAAGCAAGAGAGTTCCAGAAAAACATCTACTTCTGCTTCATTGACTACGCTAAAGCATTTGATTGTGTGGATCACAACAAACTGTGGCAAAGTCTTCAAGAGATGGGAGTACCAGACCACCTTACCTGTCTCCTGAGAAACCTGTATGCGGGTCAAGAAGCAACAGTTAGAACCGGACATGGAACAACCGACTGGTTCAAAATTGGGAAAGGAGTACGATGGCATCTGGTCCCATCACTTCCTGGCAAATAGAAGGGGAAGAAATGGAAGCAGTGACAGATTTTATTTTCCTGGGCTCCAAGATCACCGCAGACGGTGACTGCAGCCATGAAATCAAAAGACGCTTGCTCCTTGGGAGGGAAGCTATGGCAAACCTAGACAGCATATTAAAAAGCAGAGACATCATCTTGCCGACAAAGGTCCGTATAGTTAAAGCTATGGTTTTCCCGGTAGTAATGTATGGCTGTGAGAGTTGGACCATAAGGAAGGCTGAGCACCGAAGAATTGATGTTTTCGAGCTGTGGTGCTGGAGAAGACTCTTGAGAGTCCCTTGGACTGCAAGGAGGTCAAACCAGTCAATCCTAAAGGAAACCAACCCTGACTGCTCATTGGAAGGACAGATGCTGAAGCTGAAGCTCAAATACTTTGGCCACCTAATGCGAAGAGAGGACTCACTGGAAAAGACCCCGATGCTGGGAAAGACGGAAGGCAAAAGGAGAAGGGGACGGCAGAGGATGAGATGGTTAGATAGCATCACCGATGTAATGGACATGAATTTGAGCAAACTCTGGGAGACAGTGCAGGACAGGAAGGCCTGGCGTGCTGTGGTCCATGGGGTCACGAAGAGTCCGACACAACTAAATGACTGAACAACAACAAAAAACAGATAGGGCGTCAAGACCCCTCCTTGTTTCACCCCTTTTGTGTTAGAATTAGATTTGACAGCTGCCTGGCATGACTGCGTCTGATTCTGTGATTGTTTTTTTCATACAATTTATGTATCAATAAGTGTTTATCAGTAGTTGGATTTTTAAGCCTGTCCCATAAAAGGGATTAAGGGGCGTGGTGGCTCAGTGGGTAAGACGCCAGGCTTGTCGATCGGAAGATCACAAGTTCGGAGGTTCGAATCCCTAGCCCTGCGTGCGGAGTGAGCTCCCGCACTAGCTCCAGCTCTTGCCAACCTAGCAATTCGAAAGCATGCAAATGCAAGTAGATTAATAGGTACCACTTCGGTGGGTAGGTAACAGCGTTCCGCGCGTGTCATGCGGCCACATGACCGTGGAAGTGTCTTTGGACAACGCTGGCTCTTTGGCTAACAAACGGAGATGAGCACCGGCCCCTAGAGTCGGACACGACTGCACAAATGTGCGGGGGGTACCTTTACCTTTACCTTTTTATAAAAGGGATCTTGAAATTGAGCTGAAAGCCGCTCTGAAATCCACAAAAGGTACATGTGTGAATGGCTATCCCAAGTACCAATTTGCCTGCTAGAGGGTTCAAGAAGTTTGGCGTGAAGTGGTGAAGGCCCACGGGAGACCCTGAGTTCTAGTCCTGCCTGAGGCACGAAGCCAGCAGGGTGACCCTGGGCCAGTCTCTCCCTCTCAGCCCGGGAAGAAGCAGGCAAGGACACCCCACTTCTGAACTCTTGCCAAGAAAGCTGCAGGGACTTGTCCAAGAATCAGCACTGACTTGAAGGCAGGGGGGGGGGGGAGAGGCTTCAAGATTGGACAGTAAGCCCAGTTGCCTGTCTCCTAAGATGTTCTCCTCATCTAACCAGTCACGAGGATGGTTTACATATACAGTAGCTTCTAACGGTGGTCAGTAAGTTTAAAGGTAAAGGTTCCCCCCGCACAGCTGTGCAGTCGTGTCCGACTCTAGGGGCCGGTGCTCATCTCCGTTTGTTAGCCGAAGAGCCAGCGTTGTCCGAAGACGCTTCCACGGTCATGTGGCCGGCATGACGCGCGTGGAACGCTGTTACCTACCCACTGAAGTGGTACCTATTCATCTACTTGCATTTGCATGCTTTCGAATTGCTAGGTTGGCAAGAGCTGGGGCAAGTGCGGGAGCTCACTCCGTCACACAGGGCTAGGGATTCGAACCTCCGAACTTGCAATCTTCCGATCAACAAGCCTGGTGTCTTACCCGCTGAGCCACCACGCCCCTTCAGTAAGTTTACAGATTCATAATTAGCAAGATTGTTCCAACCCCCAATCTTTTCAAGGAGGTGTGCACAATGGCCAGTATGTGGGGAAAGGATGCAAGATTTGGAGCCAAGCCACCAATGCTGGCCTCAGTCCGTTCAGCCGGAGGGCACTTGTCGCTGGGCCTCGCCTGGCTGAAACCGCTCGGCTTCCGCAGCGTCCCTGGGCAGTCCGGGAGGAACGCGGCTGGCAAGGGGGAAATTCTGGGGAAGGCGCGCCCAGCCAGGTGGCCCAGAGCACGCGTGGGCGTGGCCTCCAGGCACCTCCTGGGGCACAGCCTGCCACCCTTGCCAGCCCGGGCCAGAGGGGCTCACCATGCGTTGTCAAAAGAGAGAGCCAGCCCAAAGCTGCATACATCAAACCCGTCAGATGCTTGCCATTTACGTTATCTTATGTTATCTTTCAAACCTTAGGCATGAAAGCCAAGCCGGCTGGGTGACCTTGGGCCAGTCCCTGTCTCTCAGCCCTAGGAAGGAGCCAATGGCAAACCAGGAGACTGAGAGTTCTAGTCCCGCCTCAGGCA
Organism: Charina bottae; assembly: GCA_023362775.1. Lineage (NCBI taxonomy): Eukaryota > Metazoa > Chordata > Lepidosauria > Squamata > Charinaidae > Charina > Charina bottae. Next base: position 726,933 of record JALMGJ010000019.1, on the reverse strand, counting down.
TGAAAGCCGGCTGGGTGACCTTGGGCCAGTCACTCTCTCAGCCCTAGGAAGGAGCCAATGGCAAACCAGGAGGCTGAGAGTTCTACTCCCGCCTTAGGCACGAAAGCCGGCTGGGTGACCTTGGGCCAGTCACTCTCTCTCAGCCCATCTCACCTCACAGGGTTGTTGTTGTGGGGAAATTAGGAGGAGGAAGGAGTATTAGGTATGTTCCCCGCCTTGAGTTATTTATAAAAATAATAAAGGCGGGATAAAAAAAATCTAACAACAACAACAACAACAACAATAATAAAGATGGGATAAAAAAACTAAAACAAACAAACGTCTTTCCTACAGTGTTCACTGTATATGGATCCCTTTTCAGATGCGCATCATCCAGATTACTGCACGAGGGAATACAAAATAACCTCAGTCTTCCTCTCCTTCCGTTGTTCTTCCCTTCATTTTTAGCCCTTTACCCAGCGCCGTGCTCCGCGGCCCCCAAGTCAGATCACTGTTGATTTCAACTGTAACAATTAAGGTGTGCAAATGTAAGCAAAATTGTAAGTAAAATAATCTTTCTAGCTAAAATGCGATAAATAGCCAAGGAACTGGATCGGAAATGAGCACTCAGAACGCAGCATTGATAATTTTGAGAAACGTTTCTTCCTCACCCACAATTGTAAGCATTTGTGATGCATTGTAAACCTGGATATGTACGGAGAGAGGTTTAGATTTCTAATCAGGACATAAATAGGAAATGTTTTTAGAAGACTAATACACTGTGCAAAAGAAAACATGTTGTTTTTGTCTGGGCGAATGTTAAGTGTCACACACTTATTCAATCTTTCAAAGGTAAGCTTAAATTTTAAGACTGGTAAGAAGAGGCAGCCGTCATCCTGTAGCAAACACATGCAAAAACCAAGCCCCGTTTTCTCTCCGTAATGATGAAACCCTAAAATTAAAAAAAAAAAAAATCATGTTCCAGAAATTGCTGAAGGACGTTTTTCTGCCGAGGAAGAGGGAACGGGGGAAGAAATAACAAGCAATTACGACCTTCGCTGCATTGACGAGAAAGGGGCTTGGGTGAGACCCTTCCGCCTCTTGTCTGGCCTGTCAACAGCAATTTGATAGAGGGGATTCCTGGCTATGACCTGGTTTTTTCAAGGGTAACCTATATTGTGTATCAGGGAAACACGCCACCCGCTCTTCTGAACCTTTCCCATATTCTGCTTAGCCTTTAAAATTCGCTGCTCTTCGGCAATTTAGTTCCTGCGATTTTCATTGGAACGAAAACCGCCGTTAGTTAATCTGAATTTCCCTCCCCAGCCCCCCCAGCTCACGGCAACTGTTTTGTGGTGAATGGCCAATTGTTACAAAAATATAATTGGTTCCGGGTCAGTCCCTTTGAAATGAATGCTCTGCTCCAGTAACTTTTTTCAATTAGTCCCTAACAATTGACAAAATGATGGTTCCTCTCAATGACTGTCCTGACTCTGAAGCAGGCACGGTTCAGATTAATAGGAAACGCGCTGAGTTGAATGACTAGATTACCGGGGATTTGGGCACAATAAACCCCCCCCCCCCGCAACTACTTTCATCAGTCTTACGTTACCTCTTTTATTTTCAGGTTTGTGGGAGGACGGGAGTCCGCAGGAGGCTTAGCGAGAGAAAACTGCTTGGCTGGCATTCCAGAGGCGCACCTGAACACCCCCCCCGGGAGGGAGGGAGGGGGCTGCTCCTGTGATCGGCTGGCTTAAATCAGGAGATTGCCGGAGAAATCCATCAGTTCCTGGGGTGGGCAACGGGGCTGGGGCCTGGGGCGCCCCTCGGGCTCCTCGCTCCCTCTGGCTGGTTTAGGTCCTTAGGTCCTTTTTAAAGTACTTTAATCGATTTAAGTTTGAGGGGCACCATCATGGGCATCTTCAGGGGGGACAAATGTCACGCACAACGACTCCATCCCACGGGGGTCGGGACGCGGAGGGGCACGAGCCGCCTTTCTGCGATGGTGGCGTCATCCCACGCGTGGCCTCGGTGGGGCGTCCTCCGGGGTGTCGGGTCTACCGCTTGCCTCCTCCGGACTTCCGAGGCGCGGCCTTTCTCGCTGCGGAGGCCCCAGAGCAAATGTGGGCGACGGGGGCGGCTTCCTGGCGCCACAGCCCACCCAGAAAGCGCACCCAGCCGGGGTCAGTTGCGGCGGTCGGAGCCCCCAGGGGCTACGGAGGCGGGCAGGGGGCAAACTCGCCCGACGGTCGCGGCGGTTTCCCGGGCAAGGTCCCCCGAGATCGATCGCCACTTCCCATTGCGGCGAATGGGCACCCGGAGAGCTTCCGAGACCCGAAGCGTTACTGTAAAGGAAACCCCGGTTAGAAGCTTTAATAAAATGTGCTGATCCGAAAAGCACCTTCTGATCCTTTGCTGCCAGAGACAGCGACGCGGTTGCAGATCAGGGAGTGCAGCCGGCGAAGGGCCGGCGGAAGCCAAGCCGGAGGTGAAGAGCGTCTCATCTGATTTTGGGCTGTGATTTCAACCGGGGGGGGGGCAGGGATGGAGATCCAGGCTCCGGTAGCCGCACTGTTGATTCCTCCCCCTCCCCGTTTCTCCCGCTGTGCCTTCCAGTTACGAGTGGATGCGTGGTGAAGGTGGGGTGCGGATGGGTCAGCCTTGGGGAAAGCCTTTCTCTCGCTCGCGTCCTCCGCCAGACCAACTGCTGAAAGGAGGCGGATCCCCCCCTGCCTCCTCCTGAGTAAACCAGGGCGCGGAGGGCCTCTGTAGAAGGGCGGCTGGTGGCAGCGCTGTCGAGGCAGCTCTTCCCAGCGGTGGGGTGGGGGGGGATGCCGCGGGATTCTGCACCGACGCTTTCGGGGCCCCCTCCTGGGCGACACCCGGGCATCTACCGCACCCCAAGCATGCGCGTGCAGCCTCCACCCCACCCCCGCGACGCGTATCAAGAACTAAGTCGGTGCCCACCAGCCTGGCCAGGTTGACCGAGGCCTGTTCACGGGTTTCCTGCTTTCCGCTGCCGCCGCTCTCTTGGGGGCGCAGGTCACGTGGCGCAGCTAATAGGCCAGAGTTGCCAGGAGACTTTACCGCACCATTCACACGATTTCAGCTTTCTTAAAATATGGCACGCATTAGAATGCCCATGGTGTTGGGTTCCAAATATTCGAGCTCAAAATTTATTACTGTCAAGTATACCGTAATTAATTATGGCACGTCCTGATCTCCACCATCCGTAGGCAGCCTTTGCATTAAGGAACGTGGCTTTCCACGGGGAACCTCTTGATCAGCGCTGGTGGGAGCTGCGCCTTCTCCATCCGGGCCGCCCCCCCCCCCTTCTGCTCCTTTGGACCGGAAGCTGCTCCCGGGGACGCGGCGGATAGTCCCAGTCCCAGCGCGATGCGGCCCAGCGAAGGGAAGCCGAGGCGCCCCCGGCCAGGCCAGGCACTGGGGAGCAGGTCCCGTCTCGGGGGCTGCTGTTTCTCCCCCCCCGCCCCGCCCCCCCGTCTCCAGCGCCAGTTCAGCTGCCTCGGAGAGCCTCGGAGGAGCTTCTGGATCCAGCCAGGCGCTCCGTGGTCTTTGGGAATCGCGGAGGTGGTGCCAGAGGACTGGGGAAAGGAAAACGTGCTTCCTGTCTTCAGAAGGGGGAAACGAGATGATGGGGGTAATTATAGGCCAGTCAGCTTGATACTGATCCTGGGCAAAACTCTGGAATAGATTATTGAGCAGTTAGTTTGTCAACATTTAAAAAAAGAAAAACGTCGCGTGGCAGGAACCAACATGGTTGGATCAAGAATAAATCATACAAATCCGATCCGATTTTTTTTTTTGATAGAGCCACCTGTTGAATACAGAAATAAAGTAAATATAGTCTTCTTTGAATCTAGAAAGGCATTTCAGGAACTCTCCCGCGAGATTTCTAGTAGAGTTAGAGAAGGCGGCGAAATCTGGGCTGGTGCCATTCCGCGAATACAGAGCTGGTTGGACAACCCCGCCCAAGAAGCGAATCAGGCTGGAGGGAATGGCTGAATGGCAAGATAAGTTCAGTGTGGGCTTTGTGCTGTTCAATATACTTATAACTGACGTGGATGAGAAAATATCATTAGCAACTTTGACCCAAAAATGCGGAGACATACTGTAATCGTTGCCTTCCAGTATCATAGAGAAGACGGGACAAAATACTTCGAATCTGTTTCAGAACGCAGGAGAAGAAAACGAGGGGCTTAAATTAAAGGGAAGTGGATTTCTAGCCGATGGGGCAGTTCAAGGCCCCAGGCTAGAAACCGGGAGACCCCGAGTGCTGGACCTGCCCGAGGCACGAAATCAGCCGGGCGACCCCGCAGGACGAAGGCGAGGGCAAACCGCGTCCAAAACCTTGCCCAGAAAACTTCAGGGACTTGCGCAGCCAGTCGCCAGGAGTCAAGACTGACCGGAAGGCTCGAAATTGTATTAATTAGATTTCAGTGGAACCTCAGGAAAACTCTCCTAATGCTAGAATTGTTCCACAGACGTCCACGGGAAGCGGCAGGCTCTCTTCCCGGGAAGTGTTCTGAACAGAGGCTGGGCGGCCTCGCGGTAGAATTGCGGCAGGGGCTCGAGTGCACGATGCCCGAGTTTCCCTCCGACCCGTCCGCAGGCTGGCATCCAGCAGAGGTTCTTCCGGGCAGTCGTGGACCTCGGGCCGCCTTCCCTTTGAAAGGCCTGAGGACACGCTCAGACTGCTCGCGTGTAGAAGCCTATCTGGCCTCCTGAGGTTTGCTCCCTTGAGCTCTTGTGGGGTGATTGGGTGGACCCCAATGGTTGCGTAATGGAGCGGTGCCAGGACCTTCAAAGGAGGCAGCGGGACACCCACTTTCTAAAAAATCCTCCCTGAGTCTAAAGGATCGTTATACCTCCTTTTCAGGCAAACTACTGAAATGGGAAGTACTGCAGTTATTCTTGGGAGAAGCTGTCTTGACCCAGCTGCCAGGGCCCGGTAAACGACCTCCCGCGACGGAGGGGGTACCCACAGGGGCCTCTCAGCAGCCCTTGCGGCCCCTGAGCGCGCAGCCCTCGCAGGACGAGGAGAGGCGTTAGCGTCTTCACGAAGCCCCCGGAGAGAGTCACCCACTTCGGGGGCTGAAATGCTACCAGGGGGCTGCGAACGAGGCCGCGCTCCGCCGCTTGAGAACGCCTGCAGCGAGAGACGAAGCCGGGGATCCGAGGCGGGCTGTTCCCAGCACCGCCCCTGTCCGGGCGGCCTCTGTGACCAGGAGGAGCCGGCCCTTTCCCGGCAGGGGGAGCTCGGCGGCTGGCTGGCACCGCCTGCCGGCTGGGATCGGTGCGGTGCAGCCGAGGGCGCCTGGAACGGGGCGGGGGGTGGCTGAAGGAGGTACCCGGCCACGCACAGTGCTGGACATTAGCTGGGTTCTCTCCTTATCCCCGTGGGGGGCTTGGAATGCCACCGGGGAACCGGGAGGAATAAACGATTCCCGTGAACTTAAGCATCCCGGTTTCTCCCCGGCTCTCTTCCTTTCACCCTGGGCTCAGCTAGGGGCACCAAGTTTTTTATTCCTGATGGAAAGAGAAGAGAAATATTAAAGCTTGCAGCCTTACTGTGGATGTATGCATTTCACCAGCACATCAAAACCTTAATCACTTCTGCCACTGATATAAACAGCTTTAACTCTCCACCATTTTAGTTATACACACCCACCCACCCACACACACACACACACACACACCCCTGTGCACACAACAGGAAAGTGGATTACAATACTGAATTGTAACCACCCCCACCTAACTTTTACCTCGCTGTAAGAGCCGCCACGCCTCACAAACAAAACCTCCAGTCCCCAGTTATTCCCTCCATTTTTTCCAAGAAAAAAGAAGCATTTGTGGGAGGGGGGTTTCCTTAGAAATCACGTCTGCTGCCCCCAAAGATTCAGCACCCGAAGACTGCTGCGCTGTGCTACATTCAGGGCGCAGCAAAGCACACGCGCAAAGCCAGGCTCCTGCTCCGGTCAGATCTGAGATCGCAGCTTGGTCTCCCGTCCCAGGCCCTTCTTGCCCCAGCAAGAAAATCCAGAGCCCTGGGCAGCCCGCAGGAGAGTGCGAGTGTGCGTGTGGCATGGGCAGCAGGGCCCATGCCAGGCTCTCGGGGAGCGCATCATTTTAAGGGGCAAAGAAAACGGGCAGGGGGACGTGGGCAAAGGCCGCGCCTGGCTCAGCCGTCCTGCCTTTCTGGGAAAAGGCGACGCGCTGCTTCCCTTTCCTCTCCCGCCGCACCGGCAGCTGCGCCGGCCTTCTCTCGGCCTGGCTTGGCCTGGCCTGTCTCGAGCGGAGCGCCGGCGCGGGGGTCCGGGACGGCGGCGGGGCGGCGGCAGAGCGTCCCCAAAGCCCGGCAGGCCTTCCGAGCAGGCGGGGAAGGGAGCGGGGCCTGCGCTGGGGAGCGGAGGCGGGCGCAGGCAGGGAGAGGCTTCGCGGAGGGCGGCCAGGGGAGGCTCTCATGCGCCCCGCCCGCGGCCGGGACGGCGCCAGGCAGGGCCGCCGGGGCCATGTTGCGCCGGACGCGCCCGACACCCCCGACCTTCGACGGGCTGGCCGGGGGCCCTGGTGGGGCGCCTCCCTCTGCGAGCGGCGGCGGCGGCGGCGGGGTCGGGCTGGGCAAGAGGCGCCGAGCCGAGCACAGTTGCGGCGGCCGTCCGCGCGCTTCTTGTGCTGGAGAGGCCGCTCGAGGAGGCCGAGCGAGCGGCTCGCTGCGTCGGGCGCAGAGAAGGCGGGTTCGGCGGCCGCGGAGGAGGAGGTCTTTAGGCCGGCCCCACGGCGAGGGAGGGAGGGGGGGAAGGAAGGACTCGACCCCCCGGAGCCTCCCGGCTCCTCTCCCGCCCGGCTCTCGCCGGCCCGCCGCTCGGCCCGTTGCGAGCCTTCCCGTGGGCTTCCCCGCGGCCCGAGGAAGAGCTGCGGGCCCGGCGGGCGACAGGAGGTGCTAGCTCTTCATTATCATCATTATTATTTGGCCGCCCAACTCCGGCGGACTCCGGAACGGGGCGACGCGCCTTCCCAAGGAAGAGGCCGCTCCTCCTCCCGCGGGTCCCAAAGGAACGGGGGCGCTTCCGCCGCTCTGCCCCCGCGGCGTCGAAGGCAGCCATCCGCCTCCCGCCCTCCCCCACAGCGCTGAGCATAGCAACGCCCTTCCCCTCGCAGACGCCGGGGCGGCCGGGAGCGTCCGGGGTAGCCAAGACCGGGGCGGGCCTGGAAGCGCCTTTTCCGGCTGGCACATTTGGTGCCGGTCGCAAAAGCCCTGCTTTGAATAAGCGGAGCCAGCCGGGAAAGGCGCGCCGGGACTCGCCGTGATCCTGGCCGCGGTGCGCGTGATTTGCACGCGCGAACCCGCCGCCTGAGCCCACGGGGGCGGGAGCCGAAACGGCGGGCTTGGGGGAGGCAAGAGTCGGGGGGGGGGGCGCCAGGCCGGCGGCGGGCAGAGGAAGGGGAGCCAGCCCGGCGCGCGACGCCCGCCTTCCCTTCAGGCCCAGCGCCCTGCTTCAGACGGGCGGCCCTTCGCTCTTAGGGACACTCCGGGGAGGGGAATTTGGGGGCCTCGCGTCGAGGCCCGGCTGCCCTCCTTTAATCACCCCTCCTACCGCGCCGCTCGGAGCCCGCCAGCTCCCCGGAGCCCGAGGGGAAGGCGCGCTCCTGCAGCGCTACCGGTCCCCGCGGGCTGTGACGGCCACGTTTGGGCTTGGCCTTCCCCGCCCCGGCGGCGGTCGGAGTGCCGGGCGGTCGTTGGCGCCCTCCCGAAGGAAAGAAGCCGCCCCCTGGGAAGGCCGGGGGGAGCCTGTGGCCGGGAGGCGCCCTGCTGGAAAGCGCCCCGCAAACCGGCGAGAGTCGGCGCGGGTGGGGAGGCGCCGTCCGCGGCCTCAAGAAGCCGCATCCGCGCGAAGGCGGCCCACCGCGGGTTCTCAGCCGAGCCCGGCGGGCAGGCTGCGCTTGGGGCACCTTTAAGGGCGGGCTTTTTCTCGAGGGCGCCCGCGGTCGAAGGCAGCAGATTAAATCCCGGACTTCTTGGGCGGACGGGAAGAGTCGCAAAGAAAGACACGGGGCGGATTCCTCCCGCGCGAGAGTGTGCGTGAGCGTCGCTTGCTCGCTCCTCGCGCGTCCTGGGAAAGGCCGCCGCCCGGCGCCGGCGCCAGTGCCAGGCCGGTCGCCTGCTGCGGCGAGGGAGCCGCGCGCCCGTCGCGCTCTTTCGGTTCCCCCGCCGCCAAGCCCGCCCCGATCCAAAGGAAGGCGCAGATGAAGCGAAACGCGGGAGGGAAGGGAAAGGCGCCGCTCCCGCTGGCTTCCTTCCCCGCAGCTGGGGGCCCCGGACGGCCCGGTTCCCCGCGGGAGAAGGAAGGGCTGCTCCTGGGAGGGTGGGGAGTATACGAGGCGCCGCTCGGACCGCCTCCGCCCCTCCAGATCGGCCGGCTCGCCCTTGTCTCAGAGCCCCGGAATCGGCGAGCGGCGCTCCGGGCTGCGCTTCTGTCTCCGAAGGCGACCCGGCTCGCCCTTCCGCGCCTCCTCCGGGAAGGGCAGAGGTTTCGGGGGGAAAGCTTTCCCGGCTGACCGGCCGGGGGCCTCCTCCAGTCGCCCCGGGCTGCCCTCCGCAGAATTTGGAGCCCTGTTCGCCGGCCAAGAGCCCCGCAGGGCTGGGCCGGCCCAGGAAGACCGGCGGCGCGAAGGGTCCCCTTGCGGAAAGGGCGCCTCGGCGCTCGCGACGGGAAGGCCCGGCCGAACTCCGCCCAAGGACCGATTCAGCGGGCTTTGTAGGCGGAGTTGGACGCTCCCCGCGAAGCCCCGTTCAGGGAGCCTCGTGTGAACCCGACCCCAAAGCGTCCTGTGTCTGCGCAAACCCGGCGAGGCACGGATGCATCCTGGCCTAGGGAAAGCCGTGCCCTTACGGGAAAGTTTCGCTCTCTTTAGCCACAGAGCGGTAGCTTATTTGGAATCCGATAACAGCAGCGCAGAAGACCCATACATAGTGTTATCTTTAGGTAGTATTTTTTCCAGAAATTTGGGCTGCAAGCAGCGAGGTTCGTTTTCAATTAAACAAGTGGTGCTTTGGAAGTCTTTGGAAGCGGCTGTTCCAAGCGATTGCCCTGCGCTTTGGGGTTTACAAGCATCGGGAACGAACCTATAAGCTCGTCTTCCTTCCATGGAAACACCGGGACGGATGGAATTTTAGTCGCTTGCTCCGCTTTTCCAGTTCGTCTCGAGCCACGCAGAGCGCGCCCGCGCGGGAGCCGGCGGCAGAAGCGTCGCCGGGCCGCTCCCTCCCTCTGCGCGGAAGTCCGGCGCGTGGCTTCGGAGCAGCTCCAGAGAAAACCGGTTCCAGCTCTTCCTGGAAACCTTTCTTAAAAGTCAAAGCCAGAATCCTAAACTGCAAGGTGGGAATACAGGAAGGAAGATTTATTGAAACGCCATAAAAGAAAAAGGCAAGAAGAGGTTTTAAAAATAGAAGCAGGAGCGCAACCCGGGAGAAGAAAAGCCATGGAGGGGAGGGATCCGCTCCCCGCCTCCCGTCCGGCGGGTTCTCGGGCGCCAAGCGATCCAAGCAGCCGGGAAGACGCTGGCCGGAATTCCGCCTTGGACGGGACTCGCTCTGGAGCGCGTCCGCCCGGCAAGCGCTTTGGGGACGGGGTTAAAGGTCCGCAGAGAGGGGCGGATCTACCAATAGGATGAGGAGACCACCCCCCCGCTCCGGCCGAGTTCCTTTCGCCCGTCTTCCTGTCCAAAGGAGCGAAATCCGCAGGCCAAGGACGCGTTTCTGCTGGGCAAACCCGCATCTTCAAAAGGTCAGGGAGCCGTTCGGCCCCGTGATGCCCTTCCAAGCGCCAGTGGCAGCAGCCCCCCCCCCCCCCCCCACTTTTCAATAACCAGGGGTAACTGCCATTTTCAAGCAGTCTAATTCACGCGGTTTAGATTTTGAGAAGTGCATTTAGACAAAATGTCCCTTCAAGCTTTACAAACGATTTTCCGTTCCGTTTTTACTGCTGATAATTTCATCATCTAACCAGAAATGAAGGGGGCGCGGCGGCTCAGCGGTTAAGACGCCAGGCTTGTCGATCGGAAGGTCGCAAGTTCGGAGGTTCGAATCCCTAGCCCGCGTGACGGAGCGGCCCCAGCTCTTGCCAACCTTCGGCGCGCGCCACGGACAACGCTGGCTCTTCGGCTAACAAACCCGGCCCCTAGAGTCGGACACGACTGTGTGGGGGAACCTTTACCTTTTAACCAGAAATGACTTACATTGTTCCCAATATAAATTGGTTACTTAAAAATAATAAACCTGTTTTTAAAGTGGATTTTTCACCCTTAAAAAACGCGGAGGTCTATTCGATAAATAGTTTCTCTGAACTTGTCTTCGTTTCTGCCCTTTCTCTCCCTCTCAATTAGAGGGAAAGAATTAGAATTGCTAGCACAACTGCCGAATTTTAGGATTCATGTTGTGATTCTCCATTATTCCTTAAAAGTCTTAGGCAGAGAAAAGGGGTATTTAAAGGAACAAAGTTTAAACATGCATAATATACTTCATATAATACTGCATTAAAGATGCCAACTGACGTTTTACTCTACAATGTTGTCAGCTGGACACCCCGTTCCATCAGAAATGGAAAAGATTTCTATTATTCAAGGAAATCAACATAATAGGGGAACAAATTTATCTTCATCAATAATTAAAACAGAATTAGGCTACACTATGATACAATATTGGTTAGGATATTCTAATACAACATTCTGAAAAATTCAGATAAACCCAAATCATTATCTAGCGTTTTTAAAATACTTTGCATCATAAATTAACAATAATTATAGCACATGCTTTGCAAAGGATGGCTGCTTTCCAACAGAAGTGAAGTGTGAAACACAGACAATTCTTTCGAAGAGTAATTTTAGAGTGGGAAATCTTACAGCTAGAGGAACCCGCAGATATATTTCCTTGTTCAGTGAGAAAAAGCAAATTCGGCCACTGGAAAATCAACTCCTTTTGCTAAGTGTTAATTTCGCTTTTAGTTAAAGGCTTGAGGGAGACCTTTCCTGGAGAGAAGGCGGAATTCAAAGTCTTCAGAGCGGGAAAGAGACCAATGTAATTCCAGTTTTTCTTCTCGGCTCCTGCGAAGGAAAAGGCAAGCACCCCGCTCCTGATCGCTGGAGGCCGCCGCTCTGCCTTCTTCCTGCTGGGACTCGAAAGTCGGGGCCTCCGCGGCGATTCTCCGGACGCCGCTCGAGAGGGAGGCGGCGGCTCAGACCAGGCCGCTCACGGGCGCCCGCAGGAACGGGGCCGCCGCCGGGAAGGCGCCCAGGGGGTAGGCGACCGGGCCGCCGGCAAGGCCGAGCAGCGGGGGCGGCGGGGGCGGCCCGTGCGGGGGCAGCGGTAAGGCTGCCAGGGCGCTGCCCGCCAGCGAGCTGTCGTGGTATAAAACGGGGACGCGCACGATCCGCTGGGCGGAGGACGGGGGCAGCTGGGCGGCCTCGAGGTCGGCGGCCAGCTGCCGCTTCCACTTGTTCCGGCGGTTCTGGAACCAAATCTTGACCTGCGTCTCGGTCAGGCGCAGCGAGGCGGCCAGGCCGGCCCGCTCGGAGCTGCTCAGGTAGCGCTTCACGTCGAAGGTGGACTCCAGCTGGAAGACCTGGCTGCGGCTGAAGACGGTGCGCGTCTTCTTCTTGCGCCCGCCCGCCCGCGCCTCGCCCGCCTCCGGCTCCTCGGGCCGCCGCTTGCTGTCGCCGCCGCCTCCGGCTCCAGGGCGCGCCGGGCCAGGCTCGTGGCTCTCCTCGGAAGGGCTCAGCTCGGCTCCCGCCCGTTGCTCGCGACCCGCCGCCGCCGCCGCCGCCTTCCCCTGGGTTGCCCCTTCGGGAATCTCCGGAGAGTCTCTGTCGCTGGCTGGAGCGAGAGGGAGGGAAGGGGGTCAGTCCACGCCCTCGGGATCCCCGGCCAAGCCACCCTCGCCCGCGCCTGCCTCTCCGGGCTCCGGCCGCGGCCCGGCCCTCGCGGAGGCCAAGCGAGAAGAGCCGGGTCAGCCCCGTCCCAGGTCCCCGCGCTGGGCGCTGCCGTCCCGTCCCCCAAGGAGCTCGGCAGAGGGCAAGGCCACCCCCGCGGCCTCGGGTTGCGCGCCGGGACCCGGGAAGCCCCGCTGGGCCTCCGCCGAAGGGCTCCGGTCCCGCAAGCACCCTGAAGAGACGTCCGGCTCGATTGCCGGGGCTGCCGAGACGGACCGACCTGCGACCCACCCCTCCCAAGGGCTGCCGAGACCTTGGCTCCCGGGCCGTTCCAAGACGACGCAGCCGCCCCAAGGAGAAGCGGCGCCCCCCTCCCGGGTCAAGCCTCTCCGGCCCTCCTCCGAGCCGCGGCCCGCGGAGTGCAAGCTGCCTTGCGGAGCGGGAGAGCGAACCGGGGCGGTGGGCAGGCGCGCTTCGGGACTGCCTCCCGCTCTTCCGCCAGGCGGGCAGCAGCTCCCGCGGCCCGGAGAGAGGGAGGCTCGGGGCTCGGATCCCGGCCCGGCCGGGCCCGAGGACGAGCGGGGGGGCGGCGCCCGGGCGGTTCTCGGCGAGGGACTTACTTTCCGGACTGGCGCAGCCCCTGAACGCCTTGCGCGCCCGTCGGTACCACTCCAGGGCGTCCTCCCGCAGCGCCGGGCCCAGTCCCAGGCGGGGCCCCGCGGGCTGGCAGCAAGCGAGAGAGCACGGGCGGCCGGGCGGGGCGCGAGGCGGCGGCGTCCCGCCGCGGGGCTGGCCGGGGCTGGCCGCCCTCTCCGCCGCCGCTTCCTCCTCCTCCTCTTCCTCCCGTCGCCGCCGCTTCGTTTGGGCCGCCAGCAGGTTGGCGATGAAAAACGAGGACACGCGAGCAGAGGCGGCCTGGACGCTTCCGGAGGCTTGGTCCGGCATCCTTGACCGCAGGCGGGAGCCAGAGCTGCTGCGCGCCGGGCCGGGCCGGGCCGGGCGGCGTCGAGGCCCCGGGAGCCCGCCTGGGAGGAAGACCCGCTCCGAGGGATCACATCGCCGGCGCTGTCGAAGGAGCCGCCGCACACCAGCCGGCCGGCCGGCCGGACCCACCGCTTGGCCCGAGGCAGAGGCCCGCCCGAGAGTGGGCCGCGCCGGGGCTACCGCGCCCTCCCGCGCCCGGTCCTCTGATTTAGGTCAATTGGGGAGCGAGGCACCGGCGGGAGGCGCCACGCCGGGAGGGGGGGAAGGGGGCCGACCGGCGCCTGGCGCTCTCATTGGTCAGCCCGGAGGAAGAGGACAGAGCAGTCAGCCAATCCTGCCGGCTACCCTGGAAAAACCGGCGCAAGCCTCGCCACGCCCCTCGAAGGCCCTCCTCCGCTCAATTTCCCACCGCCCCGCACTGCCCCAGTTGCGAGGCGCGCGCGCGCAAAGGCTTCTGCGCGCGCGCGGCAGTGGGGCGAGCACTCTCCTCAGCTCTCCGGGAGCCGCGGCGGAGGGAGCGTGGCCGGCGGGAGGGCGCGGACGCGTCGTCGGTTCCGGCTCGCGCTGTGCTGCCTCAATCTCCTCCCAGGCCCCGCGCGGGCGGATTTCCACGGGGAAGGGAGCTCCCGAGCGAGCGAGCGCCGCCCGGCCGGAATGAAGCGCGGCGCCAGCCCTGGTGGGCCTCTGCCCGGGCAGCTCCCGGTGGGAGCCTCGGTCGCCCCCGCCCTCCGCAGGCGGCTTTGCTCGTGCCCCTTCCTCGAGCTGGCGGCGGGCGGCAGGCCTGAGCGGGGGCCACCGGCGTCGCCGTCCGCGGGAAGGGCGGCGGCGGCGGCGACGGGGAGGAAGCGGCCCGCGCGGCAGCCTTGGAGGCGGCCTCTCGGTCGGGGCGGAGGGCTTCTGGAGGGGCCTTGCCGGATCGGGCCCCCGGGCCGGGGGAGCGGCGGGACGCCCGGTCTCCCGCCCCGCTGAGGCCAGTCAGGTCTCCAGCCGGGCCCACCGTCCAAGGCGCCCCGGGCTTGTTCGGCTGGGGGTCTCCGGGGATTCGCGAGGCGTTTCGCTCCACAGCTCAGCCCCCAACGCGCCCGGCCTGCGGCGCGGGCCCCCTACTCGCTCTCCGCTCCCGGCGGGGATGGGGTCCCGGGCGAGCCGCCGCCTGCCCCGGCCGCCCCGCCGGAGGAGCGGGCGGGCGCGCGTTCCGGCGCGTGTGGCGAGGGCAGCGCTCGGCTTCCAGCTGGCCGCCGGGGACCCGGGGCGCCGCGATTGTGACCGGCCCGCCGAGAGCGCCGCTCCTCCGCCCGGTCGCAAACGGCGTTGCCCTGGCTCCGCTCTGGGAGTGAGCGGGGAGCCTCGGTCCGGCCGAGGGCGCCTTCGTAGGCCGGCCGCCAGAGCCCAGGTGGCGCATCCGCAGAGGGACGTCCCGCGCTGACCTCGGGGAAGAGAGAAGGGGCCGACCGCTCCGGGCGGGCGTCCTGCCCGGTCTGGGAAAGGGCCTCTCCCGGCCGCCTCGCACCTGTTCCGGCCCCAGCCTCCGCCTCCAGGTGAGCCAGGTGAGAGACCGCTCCGTTCGACGTGAGTGAGCTACGTTTTCCTCAGCCGTAGACCGCGCTTTTGAACTAATGCCTTTTGTGCCCAGACAGACGTTGGAGGAGGCCGGCAGCCCTTCTCCAGCGGAGCCCTTTGGTTCCAAGGCACCGGCTTCCCTCCTCGGAAGCAGGGGGGGCAGGTTGATTCGGATTTTACAGGGGGGGGGGGAGGCGGGGAAGGGAAGGGCGCCGAGGCAGGGCGGTTGTGCTCGTGCTTTACAAGGACCCCGTTGTGTTTGTTGAGACCTTCGGAGATTGCCTGAAATTGTTTCTCCCTCAAGGGTTTAAAGTTCAAGTCCCGTTTCGTTGAACTCGCGTGCCTCAATGGGTTCCGGGCAGTCTCAGAAGGTCTCCACAAAACACATCCTTATCATCGTGAATTGAAAAGGGCCTGGTAATCCGTCTCCCGCGGAACCTGCATCTGCATAGCCCTCAGCCCAAATTATACCCTGCCTCAGTCTTGCCCCTGTGATGAAGGGAGGCGCAACTCCAAAAAGCCTTTTCATAAAACCGGTTAGTTAGAAGAGGTCCCGCCAGACTCCTGACTTTTGCCAGCGCAGACTAAGGCGGCTCCCCGCTTCACTTTAGGCGTGTAGGAATCCCAGGGTCTTGTGAGGACCCAGAGGAAAAGCGGGATAAAGGTGTAAATGAAGATAAACAAATCTTTGAAGTGCCTTGCAAATATGCTGGGCGCATAGCACTCTTCTTGATAACGAAAAGGCCTCCAACTACCACTTTCTTTTTCCTAAAACCCACGGGGTGATCCCGAAAGGATGGTAGGGTAACCCTGCGGACCTCGTGCTGCAAAGAAAATAATGTCTAGAATCCAGAAGAGAAAAAAACGGGGAAGACTTTCCCGTTTCTTTTAACCTGTCCTTGATGCTCTCTTCTTTCTGCTTCAAAGCGAAGGGCTCTGTCGGAGTAACATTTTGCTCAGAACGAATTTTGTTAGCTGTGTCTTCAAGGGAAAAAGGCAGGATGCAAATCCACAAAATAAAGAAATTTTCAAAGAAATATTGCATTTAGTTGGTTACAAAACACTCTGGGTTTGTTTGAGATGTTTTTTTTTAATGGGATGAATGTTTCTTCTCAGTCTTATAGAGAACAAATGTAGAAGATTTTAAGCTTTGTTTTGTGTTCAAGGCAAATTCAGTATAGTGAGCACCACCCTTAAAAAGCAGAGGTAGCCAGGGAAAAAAATTATGGAGGGCAGATGAGGAAGCAGGGGTGAAAAAGCCCAAAATGCTTCACATCTGCTTAGGTATTCCAGGGAGTCCAGTTTTGCAATTATACATACATCCATACATCTGCTGGTACATTGGAAAAAAAATTAAAAAGTGCAATTTAGAAAGTAAATAATTGACTGCAAAATATTTTTGAAGTTTAATTTTATATAGAATTCACCCATTAAATTTCTGGATATTTTTAATTTGGCAATTTTTTTTCTAGCACTAATAGTTGTAATAACCAGCCCAAAATGTTACATGGAGCTGTTTCCAAGCACTTTCCTACCTGGCACCCTACAGGTTGCTGCCATGTTTTCACAGCATACAACATTATCAGTGACAGAAAAGAGTAAACATCTGCTTTTTTTCCGGAGTGGGGGGAGAATAGAACAATAGGATGAAAGCTGCGAAGTTATAATCTATATTGAAGCAAATTTTTCTGCTTCTTAACTGAGCAGAAAACAATTTAGTAAAATAGCAAATGAAAACTTGAAATAAGAATTGTGACATGGTTTATTTATTTGTGCATCCCAGGGAATCTTTTGCATGCCTGTTTTTCCATCTAAAAAAATTACATCCTAATGAAATTGGCTCAGATTGAAACAAGAGGCAGGAATGAATGTGCAGCTCATGTATGTACAATAGTGCCACCTAGAGGAGACTGTCAGCATCTCAATCGGAAGCTATCTTTATATTAATATAGCAACATCTTGTTCCATGTTACGTTCGATGGATTTTTTTCAATCCTTAATAAGGGTTGTTTATGTGTACATTTCAGTATTAATGATATTTAATGTCTTGCTTCGTTTGCTTTATTCAGATTTTATTCATACAATTCATATCACCATAGAATTTGTTAGTTGGAAAAGGTGCTAGCAGACACCTGATTTTTAACAGCCTTATTGAATAACCCTATGCCTGTTTATACAGAGGTAGGTCTGACTGAATTCAGTATTTTAGACCCTTTTAATTGAAGAGTAGTAATAGGCACACCAATTAGTCCTACTGATGGCATTCCAGAAAGCAGGAGGCGTGCCAGGACAATTATCTTGCACTGATTGTATCCATTGATGTACGATTACGCTCCAGTCATGCATTTAACGATTTCCCCTTTTGCTTGCATTACAAACCGGTACAAGTCCCTTGGATCCTTATACCAAGATTGCACAAGATGCGATGGGCTCCTTCCCTGCCCCCTGCCTAACCCCCCCCCCCCAAGCCAAGAAGCCCCAGATAGGTCTTCCTCGCCCTGATCTGAGGCCTTTTACAGGGTGTTTGTTTGTTTGTTTGTTTGCCTTTGAGCCAGTTTTCTTGGCAAGATTTTGGAATTGGCTTGCCATTGCCTGCTTCCTAGGGCTGAGAGAGAGTGACTGGTCCAGGGTCACCCAGATGGCTTCGTGCCCAAGGTGGGACTAGAACTCAGGGTCTCCCGGTTTCTCGCCTGATGCCTTAACCGCTACACCAAACTGGCTCCCTTTTACAGGTCTACCTCCTCTGAAATTACTGGATTTTAGGGCCACCCACAAGAGAGCGGGCATTTGAAGAATGTAAGCAGTATGGATTTCCATAGACAGCCAGTTGTCCTTTTTAAGCAGACGCAGGGCATTTTTAACTTTCCACTTTGCGTTCTCCAGATCTGAAATCAGGGCTGAATCTTGGCGTTTGCCTCCATCAGTTATCGCAGATATCTGCTGAGTCACCCAGAGCATCCCCCCAAAATATTTTCTTGCGCAGGTCCTGTCATCAAGCCCTGTCTCTTCAGCGGAAAAGGACATTGGCCTTCTTGCGAAATCACACTATTTACTCTAATAGCCCAGCTAATGCACGGAAGTGTGTGAAGCCACTCAATATCTGTTGGGGAAACGGCCAATGGTGAACATTCTGCATTTCATTTCCTTTTGTCCTTAAGGTGCATAATTTCCCTTGCCTCCCCAAACTGGTGCCCATTTACAGGATGAACTCAGGATTACATTTAGCATCGTGGAATTCTGGGGTTGGAAGGGCCCCTTGAGGCCATCAAGTCCACCCCCTGCTTGCTGCAGGACTCCAGTTGAAAAGCTCCCTGCCTGGGCTCCGAGCGAAGAGATGTCACGTGCCTTCGGTCAACTTGGGAGCAGCCACAAGGACTGCCTGGCGGCGATGGTCTCCACACCTCCATGCGGGATTCTGTTCTCTCTAGCCTGTGCAGTGCGATGGTCGGATGTTGGATTAGGACCATGCTCATCCTTGCCTCCTACGAAAAGCCAGCTAGCTACTTCTCCCAGCGCCCTCTGTCACCACGAGCTCTTAGGGGAAAGCGGGGTGTTCCCCTGCCCCTGAGAATTCCCCCAGGGTTGCTGGGTCATTGGCCAGTGGTCTGCCAACGGAGGGAGCAGCTGAGGAGACGGAGGGTGGACGGGCGCAGCAGGTCTCCTTCCAGGTAATGCTCCGAAAGGAGAATATTACAGAAGGGGTGGCGCTCGGGCAAAGGCCCTGGATGGGAACGCCACGGCCCTGCTTCGGCTGGGTCCGGCCCCCTGGGGAGAGGCCGTGGTCCAGCTTGGGGGGTCTCCAGCGGGCCTTGGAGGCACATGGCCCCGAGGGCTGCTCCCCACGAAGGATGGCCTCTTCCACGACCGCTTCTGGTGTGAATCTTTTGGAGCGGCTTCCACCTGGGAAACAAAAACCTGTCTGATGTTCGATTTTTCAGATCCATCTCAGTGAGTTGTTGGACATTGACCAGATATTCTCCAGGAGGCAAGCTGAGAGACGCTTGAATCCTCCCGTTGTTGCCACAATATCACTCCTTTTCAGTGCAAAATAGTGAACCTCTGCAATTACAGGTCTGGGTCTAGAACTTACCTTAGTAACCTGGAACCCTGGAATCCTGCTGGCCCTTCTCCCACTCCTCAATTCCCCAGCTGTGAAGGCATGGGAAGGGCACTGACCAGGAATGACTGGTGGTTCCGTCCAGGCCTTTCCTGGCCTCAACCACTTTTCTACCTTGATTGTTTGAATTTCAGGCAGCCCCAACATCTAAGCCGCCGCCTCCTCCTCCTCCTCCTCCTCCCCCACTTTTTTTGTTCTCTCTCTTCCTGTTCCCAGGTTTTTGCAAATTGTTGGTCAGTCTGATTGATGGTGTCTCTATTTTTTATAGTAATTTTTATTAAACATTACAATTAAAAAGATAAAAAGTAATACAAACTAAAAAGTAAAAGAATAAAAAGAAAAAATAGAAAGTGCAGAAAAGAAGAACAATAGAAAAGAAAGAAAAAATAAGAATATGGTAAAGAAATGGAAAAGAAATATATAAATGAATTATTTCCAGAGACCAGTTTGGTCTAGTGCAGGGCTTTCCAAAGTGCCGCCGCGGGGGGGGGGGGGGGGGGGCGTGTGGCAAATAATTGTGTCGCGACACAGATTGGAAAGCTCTGGTCTAGTGGTTAAGGTGCTGGGCTAGAAACCAGGAGACTGAGAGTTCTAGTCCCGCCTCAGGCATGAAAGCCGTCTGGGTGACCTTGGGCCAGTCCCTGTCTCTCAGCCCTAGGAAGGAGCCAATGGCAAACTGGGAGACTGAGAGTTCTGGTCCCGCCTTAGGCATGAAAGCCGGCTGGGTGACCTTGGTCCAGTCAGTCTCTCTCAGCCCAGCTCACCTCACAGGGTGGTTGTTGTGGGGAAAATAGGAGGAGGGAGGAGTGTTAGGTATGTTTGCCGTCTTGAGTTATTTATAAAAATAATAAATATCTTATCCCCATTACATCGGCCCGTCCCATCCGGTCATGCAGGGAGGGCATGCTACGGACCCCATCAGTTAAAGAATTCCATCTCACGGGGTCACGGAAGCGTGCCTTCTCTGCAGCAGCGCCTGCCCTGTGGAATATCCTTCCCCCAGAGTTAAGTCAGTCCACCTCGCTCCTGGGCTTCAGGAAACAACTTAAAACTTGGCTTTGTCAACAGGCCTGGGGCGGTAAGGAGGGCAGAAACTCCTGGGGATGGCTAGTATAGTAAGATAGTCCTAGAATAGCTCTTCCAAGGCTGAAAGAACACATCGCCTTCTTAATTTTTATATGTATGGTATTTTAAATGGTTATTTTAATGTCTTAATCTTTAATATTCGTAATTTTGATGATTTGTAAACCGCCCAGAGTCCCTTGAGGGAGTTGGGCGGTGAGAAATCGAATAAATAAATAAATAAATAAATAAAGGCGGGATAAAAATTAATTAATTAATTAATTAAATAAATAAATAAATTTCCCCCTTCATCACAAGTATAAACAATTTTAGTAACTGACTACCTTTTCTTAAAGTACAACAAATAATCTCTTCTTCCCATATCTCATCTCTTATCTATAAATAAATCCTTAAAGCCTCATTGTTCAATCCTGATCAGCAAAAGTCCATTAAGACTAAAAAAAGTCCAGATATATTAGCATTTCTATTTTAACCTTGATCAAATAAACATTAAAGTCCAGAGATAACAACATTTGTTTTAACCTTGATCAAATAAACCAACTTTATATTCCTTCCCTTCTAACAATCTTCATCTTTAATCCCTTCAAATAATGTCCTAGAACTTGAGTTCTTTTCATTTTCTCTTTTCATCTTTTCATTTCTTTCTCTCACAAAATCCTTCAAAACTTTAATAAGTCTCTTTTGTAAATCCAATATAGGAAAGTTATCTAGGTCACTCTTTTGGTTTTTTATTTGTATATCCCTTTTAATTATTAAGACATTTATTTATTTATTTATTTATTTATTTATTTATTTATTTATTTATTTATATTTCTAACTTATATCACCGCCCATCTCCCCCCATTTCCAGAGGGTTTCATCAGCCGGTTTCATTTGTATATCCAGTGTAGCATCTTTTTTCCATATCATTCTTGTAGCCTGTCCTTTTTAAATCCCCTTTCAGGTCAATCTCAATCTTGACAGATATAATGTGTTCATCTTTCATAACATCTTTTAAACCCAGCCTCTATAGAGGTAGACGTTCTTAAAATTAACTTCTGGGTTCATTGTTCACAAATATCCTTCAATATGTCCAATATTAAAGTGTTTTGCTCCATTCTGTATTAGTAAGTCAAATTTAAGTTTTCTTCTCCTTTAATTTAATTTAATCTTTAGTTCCTTCTGGTTCCCTCTAGTGTCCAATTTTTAAAGTCTTATTTTTTTTAAAAGAATTCAAAACAACAGCATTTTCCCATGGGAAGGATTCTTATAATTAATTTCAAAATCTTATTTCAAATCCACCTGGACCCTTAGTCCACTTGTAACTTTCCAAAATCAACATTCTAATCACCCTTTTGCTGTTTATTCCAAAAAGAGAATTTTTTTCAGTCCTTAAACTTGTATTTAAAACTTCTTCCACTAAGGTTTGAAGGAAACTCATCTGGTGCTATAAAACTTGTCGATCCAAAGGTTCCTAATAGCTGCAAAGCAGTTAAGAAGCAATTTCCGAAAGTGTAGAAAAGGAAGTATGCGAACTCAGCATCCATAAAGGTGCCGACCGTGGTTTGAGCGAAGATGGTTTTCCCTTCTCCTTTTAGCAGAGCTGTCTTCAGTTCACCCTTTCTTCCCCAGAAGTCTGATTGACGGTGTCTCTAGAACACAAATGGAGTTCTGGTGGGCTGGGGCAACGGCTCATTTGGTCTAGCGTTTCATAAAGGGACTTCAGAGGTCATCTAGTCCTCAGTGCAGGCCCACTACAGCATCTCTGGCCAATGACCATCCGGCTTCTCGTTAAAGGCCTCCAGTTAAGGAGAACTCATCATTTCATGTGGCAGGCTGTTCCACTGGCTGACAGCTCATACAGTCTGATGTCACACATTAACTAACCAGATTCTCTTAGACGTGGACAGGAGGGTGATCAGCCTCTTCCTCTGCTGCTCCTGAGTAGATAGTATTAGAGGAATGGGATTCCAAAGGTATCAGCTGTTAGGGCCACCAGCCTTGGGCGCCCGTTCCCCCAGGATTTCTTCAGCCCCTTTCAAACAACCGGAACTGGTGGGCATCCACACAGTGAGCGGCATAAGAATCTGCAGGGTTCAATGTGTGGTGTAAGGAGATGCTGACTTGTTCCAGGTACGCTGAGAGGGAAATTCACAGTCCGCTCCCTCGCCAAGCCTAGGGAGGCTTCATAGGAATTCAGAATTCTGGGAGTTGAAGTCCACACATCTTAAAGTTGCCAAGTTTGAAAAACACTGCTGTAATTTATTTAAGGATTGGTATCAACTGACAGAAGCTTTTAAGCTCAATTTATCCTGTTTTGGTTCTTTGACAGGTAAATTTCCTCTTGAATGTAGATCTTCCTGCTAGGAGCAATTTTTTAAAAAAGCATAATGGTTGTTACAGTATTGTATGCACCTGCCAGTAGCAATTTTTAGAGGCAGATTTTTGGCAGGTTTTTCATGGGGATGCTGAACAAGCTGGACTGTTGCTTCAGATCTTGCTATTGCAAAGCCTGGTCTGCAACGGCAGCTGGTTGCTGTGTCCGTTACTGGAGCCCCCAGCACCAGCTGGTTGGCCATTCAGTGCCCACTGATGTGGCTGAAGATCTCAGGGCAGTGCTCATCTCCTGCTCCGCTTGCCCCATCGGTGACCTCCTCCCTCCACAGTGCCTGTCTGGTCCTCTGTTTGCAGGGGTTTCTGCAGAGTGTGGTCAAAAAAGTCAAGATGGCAGCCATGATGGTCCGATCAAAGCTCTGCCTGTTTGTTATGTGCACTGCATCACTGTCCCCATCTTGGATTGTTTTGAACCTAACCTGTGGACACCCATGTCTGCTTGAGAGAGGAAGGCAGAGAGGGCCGCCCTTCTGCCCGTCTGGCCCTTAACTTCCCACCGGACCAGGTGAGGCTCTGGCTCACCTCCCTCCGCAGTGTAAACACTGTGCCTCTCCGGAGGCACCAGAGAATCCCTGCCTGAATTCTGGATCCTTCCACCGCAGGAGCAGGAGTCTCGGGTGCCTCAGGCTCCTTCCCCAGTGCCCCCTCTGAGGCCCTGAAGCTGCCTCCCCTTAGGGCATCTTTAGGGTTGTGGAAGAGCCTCCTCTTGTGTCTTAAGAATCTCTTGGTATACCGAGAGCTTCTCACTCTCTCTCTAACACAGGGGCAGGCGGTCCCGCTGGCTGGCTTTCTACAAGCAGGAAGGCCTCCAGGGGTGGGGTGGGGTGGGGTGGGGTGGCCTTGCTGGACCTGCACCAGAGTAACTTCTTTGCTTGAACGCCCTGGAGATTGCTTGGGTGAGGTGGGTGACAGCCGGCCAGCATCAGGAGAATTCTGTTTCTCTTGTCCCCCACCAGGCACTGATTTCTTTCTGAGGAATAATTATTCAAGGCACGCATTTTATACAAGATACAAGGTGGACTAACAGACAGTAATAATTAAACTTCTAGAGAAAGGATCGCAAGACGAATGAATATATAATAATGAAAGAATAAGATTCTGGGAAAAGACCGGGAAGCTGGAATAAGGGGCCCAAAGGATGCCCACAAAGATTCTGGGCAAAATGGCATAAAAGATGCCCTTGAGGTGAGCCGGACTGCTGGAGACCAATTGGGCATGCCAGGCACAATGGAGAGGCAGTTTGCCATCACTTTTTTCCGGGAGAGCTGAGCTCTTCGAGTCTGGGATTCCCTGATGACTCTCACCCAGTCCTGACCTGCCGCAGATGAGATGGCAGAACCCTGGCTGTGGGGTGGGCACCGCCTCAGGAGGATGCACAGCCACAAACGGGGCCACAGGAGCAGGTGCGCGCCTGTTAGTCAGTAGCGCAAGGCTCTCTGGATCGGCCTCTTAGGGCACCTGGCCTGGGTGGTGGGCCCAGAGAACCGGGCGGGGGGGGGGGGCTTTTCCACACTTGCGGCTAAAGGACGTTTCGGTGTAGAGCAAAGACATTTTCTCGGACATGGTCCCCTGAATATACAAAGGATGCAAATCTGGCCAAAGGAGAACAGGAACCCCAGACCTTTGGGGTCCCCCCCCCCCGCCTGGCATTCCTTCCGAATTAGCCGCTTCCCTCAATTACATCCTTTCCTGGGAACACAGGAAGAATGGCGGCAATTAGGAAGAATACGACTTTCTTCCATTTGCTTAACCTTCCTTCCACAGCTTGACCTTGTCAGAAATGTTCAAATAATGCCTGAAGTGAGAGGAGGCAAAGGCTGAACTTGGAGCCCATCTGGCTGAAATCACTTCTCCCCTGTAGACCTAATTGAAACGACGTCTTGAAGTAAGCAGCAATGCTACTGTGATTCTCCCTCTGTGTGGTGCGCCAGGTTGCCTTCCTGCGCCAACGGGGGTCTTGGCCCCCGGCAGGGGGCGGGAGCCCTGCGCCAGCCGTGCTGCAGAGGGGACCCTGGGACACCCATCGGCTAGAGAGGTGCTGCCATGTGGCAATGATGTTGAATTAGCCATGTTTTCAGGGCTCGGGAGTTTTACCACAGCACCTTTTTAATTTGTTCTCTTTCTCAGCCTTCGGAACAGGCAGAGTGCATCATAGGTCAACTGACTATGCAAAACAGATTTAAAACATTCCACTATTGCTGTCACGGTCTGGCCTTCATAGCAGTAAGTACAGGTAGTCCTCGTTTAGCGACTGCCCCATTCGCAGTTACGACGGTGATGAAAAAGTAACTTTGCAACTAGTCCTCGCATTTACGACCTTCTCAGGTCTGTATAGCAAAAGAAAGCTGAAGTAAGATCATCAGCACAGTTGCAGTTTCACTTAGTGACTGAGTTGCAGGTTCCAGTTGTGGTTGCTAAATGAGGACTACCTGTAATGCAATCAAATACTTGCTAAAGTAAATTCAACACACAAATGGCTGAAAAATAGTTATCAGCATGATTTATATGGGCTTGAGAAAAGGTTGCAGTATCTTTTCTCCGTTGTAAAAATTACAATAAAGCCACAAATACTAATGGATCTGAATCCATTGTCAGATTTTCAGGGACCAAGTCCTCTTCCTGCAAGAAAGATGCCTCGAAAACAGCCTTCTGGCGAAATAGGGGTGGAAGACTGAAGCTTTCCTGTCAGAATTAGAAGTCAGGGTTTAGGGTTTAGGATGTTCGTGATCTGAGAGAGCTATCAGCCGGGCATCCACTGTGGAGACCTGTGATGGTTTTAGGAGCACAGAGACTGTGGTTCTTCCAGTATGTTTACCTTTTTCCACATTTCAAGAACTCGGCAATTAGATTAGGACGTTATCCCTGACGGTGCAAACGTGCAGAGCACCCAGGAGGTCTGGCCTTATAGTTCATGCCGTGAGATTGGACTGAAGCTCCTCAGTCTGTGTCCCATGTTTTAGGGGAGTATTTTGGGTTGAATAGTTATGATGTAATTTGCAGTGCGACATTTGTTAATGTAAACATTGCTGGACATCATGAAATCAATCTTGAATATTTTTAAATATTTAGATAAACATTCAGTCTTTTAAAAAACCATTGGTTTGAAATGATGTTATATTTCCAGTTTAACTCATGTTTCAAAGATCGAAGAAACTGTTTTATAATCCATGCAGACAAATGTTTGCAGCAAGTGAAATGAAAAACGAACAATTGATCAATCTAGCTGACCTTCGCTCTCTCAAAAATGAAAGTCAGGCCTGGTTAGAACTCAGACGGGAGACCACGAGGAAATCTCACAGCCCCGGGCCAGGTTGGGAAGTAAGAACGATCGCCAGCAATGCCATGGCAAACCGTTTCTGCACTCGTACCAAGAAAATGACGCGGGCCTGTGCTGGAAGTCAGCTTCGATTGAAAGGGAGCATTTCCTTTTTCCTTCCACAATTAGAGCAATGATCAGTGATTGGACCGGTGTTGATCTGCCATTCCAATTCCCAAGACGTAGCGGGCTACACCTGGGGGTGGTCTGCATCCGTCCCAGACCTGGCTTGGCTACTGGGCGTTTTTGGCTCTTGGGGTTCCCGTTTCTTCCCCAAGGCGTTTAGGAGAACGGTGTCGAGAGACACTCCGAGAATGAGAAGGAAGGGCTGCTCAGCATCAGCACCATCTGCCTGCTCTGGAAATGGCGCCTCTCGCCTTCAGGCCAGTAACCGGGCAGTGAAGAGGCCGGTCTGGGCTGGAACAGTTCCCGACGGGGCACTTGCAAGAGAGAGCATTTTTTTTGCCTCGGGTGCTGCAGCCCCCCGTCAGATCATTTTCAGCTACACCTACCAGGTATTTTCATGGAAAGCAATTTTTCTCCAGATCTGGAGAACGATTTTATTCCCTTCTGTCCCCAGCCCAGACGAGGGTTAGAGAATCAGGAGGGAAGCATCCAGGGAAATGGGAGATGGGGTGCGAATAGGGTCTTTTTGCCCTGATTTGTATTACAGATTGGTCCGAGCCATTTTTGTCGAATTGCCCCTCTTCTCGTCTACCTGCATCCTAAGTGCCGGGGGGCGGGGGGGGATTTGTGCCAGCGAGGTAAAGCCTGCGGGAGGGCGGTCTTTCCCCTTTCCCTTCCGCTGCCTCCAACGTCCAGCTAATACGCCTCTTGCGCCTTCTGAAATCGGAGTCTCGTTCTGACGGGAGGCTGGCTTATAATACTTAGAAGGCCATCTCCACACCTTGTCCCATGCCCCGAGAAGCTCTGTGATGGCTCCAGAAGCATAGAAACCTCGTGTTGGAAAGGGCCATCTAGGCTGTGTTGTCCAATCCCTCCCTGCAGGAGTCCAGTGAAAGCGTCCCAGACCGAAGGCCATCCAGCCTCCACTGTGAAGCCCATTCAGCAGTCTGTTAGAACTACTGAAATGGAGCAGAGCTGCAAAGTTCGTGTACAGAAAAAGAATATTGTTTAAAAATAGAGCCCATGACCATATTAGAGAGATCTAGGTTAATCTTACACCCTTAGCCCACCCAAGCGTAAAGAAACACGCGCTTAGACATGGCAGATATGAAAAGTAAGTACAAAAGAGTCCTTACGTTTATTCATTGCAGGTACAACATTTTGATAGATAAATGATGTTCCATTTCTTCTTCGTTTCCCTAAACTTAATACCTCTTGCCCTGCTTGCTGCAAGAGATACATGTAGAAAGGGGCGAAAGTCTCCTGGGCCCATCTATGGCCTAGAATGGAGCAGCACACAGCCCTGGGCTTGCTCCCGGTCCAAGGAGGAGAGAGAGAGAGAGAATGAGGCCTAGCACATGGCCTCTCTCCATGGAGAGGAGCAGCCACGTGCTGCTTCCTCCTCATGGAAGAATCTGAGAGAGAGAAGAGGAAGTGGGAGTGGCCACAAACAGCTTCCTCAAAAGCATGGAGAGCTTGCATCCTAGAGCAGCCATCCATATGCTGATGAGGCATGCTGGATTTGCCAGAATCTCCAACACACTGGAACCCATCCAGTGGTTCCACTGTCCAGCTGGTCTAGGAGTTAGGAAGTTTTCTCTAACATTAAATCAGAATCTGCCTTCCTGCCACTTACTCCTATTATTTTGTGTCCTGCACTTTGGAACAAGAGAAAACAGGTTGTGATGTAACAGAGTCTACTGTTGTAGAGATGGGCAGTGATAAATTCGAATAATAATAATAATAATAATAATAATAATAATAATAATGATGTTCTGCGTGACATCTCAGATATTGAGATGTTCTGCTGTATCCTTCCAGAGTCATCTTTTGCCAAGGCTAAATATACCCAGCAGCTCCTTTAATCTTTCTTCACAGGATTTAGTTTCTATTCCCCTGATCATCTTCACTGCCCTTCTCTGAGCTAGTCCCTGTTTCTCTGATCCTCCTTAAATTATAGTTTTCAGAATTGGACAAAGGACTCGAGGAGGGAGGCACTTTAAAACTGAATAACATCCAAGTTTTATTGATGCAGCCTAAAATTGCATTTGGCTTCTTTGCTGCATCACACTGCTGGCACACATTCAGTCTGCAGTCACCGGTTATTTCAAGACCACGTATTGTTACCAAGTCAGGAAGATCCCATCCTATGCCTCTACATCTGGTTTTTGAGTCCAAAGTGTCTCTGAGAAATGTGATTCCGTTACTTTAACTTACCAAGATTGTTTTGAATGTTATTAATTATATTTTTAGGATATTAACCGTTCTACCCAAGGCAGTATCCTCAGGACATGCACCAAATATTCCCTATTCTGAGTTTTTAATAATAATGTTCAAAGTAGACGACCCAGGATGGAATCATCCAGCCCCCTACTTGGTACCTCTCTCCAGTGTGATGAGGAACAACGGATGGGCCCCCTTTGAATGGGACCGGTGGCCTTGTGGCTCAGCATGCTGTCACTGGTGCTTCCAAGTGGGGGGTGCTCAACGGCGGCATCCTCAGGCGTCCCCAGCGCTGCCTTGCTTTATTGAAGATTGGGGGACTTCCCTGGAGATTTGCAGGATAACGACTGCGCCACATCCAGGCTGCCTTTCTTACGGAACTTCATTTTAATTGATTTGCTATCAGGGGTTCATTTTGCTGTCACTTGTTTTATTGGAACTGCAGAGGAGCAAAAGGAAATAACGATGTGCAGCCTCCGCTCCAGTGTTTGCAGAGAGTAGGACTGCCTCGCGACTAGAAGAACCGCAGCCTCTTGGTCTCACGTCCAGCCATGTCCAGAAAGTGTGGCTTTTCTGTCCTGGGGGAACCAGCCCCCTCCCACCGAGATGGGCCTTTGCTGCAGGCGCCCTGGCAGGAGGCACAGACCCCTTTTAAACTACCTGCCGGGACAGAAAACGTGGCTCCGTTTTTGGTTTCTTCACGGAGTGATGAATTAGGCAATAAGAAAGTAGAGCTGTGGCTTCCCAGGGGTCTCCGAGACATCAGGTGGCATTTGCAGACTGACCTCTTGCGTATATTCTACACACACACACACACACACACACACACACACGCCACCAACCCTCCTCCTCAGGTACACAGACTTGTTTCTGGCCTGGCTTGCCTATAGACCCTGACATATCTGAGCTGCTGTTTCTAATGGAATCGCCGCTGAGATGGTCTACATTTAAAAGGCCTGATGTGACAGTTGCAGTCTCAAGCAGATAAGCATTACCTGACAAATGATCGATATCTCAACCATTAACAGCAAAAGGATTCCAGGAAAGCCGAGCTCCCGTGTCTTCGCTTCCTTCTGGGCCGGGGTGGCCGATTCCAATAGCTGCCCTCCTTGCGGCACACCTGCTTTTTCCGAATCGATAGTCCCCGTCTCCCGGCTCTTCCCAGAAAAGGAGGAAAAGGAACCCGGAGGGCTTTTTAGGCAGGACGTCCCAAGCTGACCTTTGCGAATGTAGCGTCCTGTGGTCACACGATTGCCATTTTCAACCTTCCCAGCCGGCTTCCGGCAAGCAAAATCAGTCGGGAACTGTGTGATTCACTTAACTACCACGTGGTTTGCTTAACGCCCGTGACGATTCACTTAACGACCGCCGCAAAAAAGGTCGTAACATTGGGTCGGATTTGCTTAATGACCGCTTCGCTTAGCAACCGAAATTCCAATCCCAATTGTGGTCATTAAGCGAGGACTACCTGTACTGTGAAAAGGGCTTGATCAGTATAGAATAGAAAGGAACAGCTGTGTTCTATGATTCCTAATCATGGCCCGATGCAGCTGGACGGTGATATTTCTCCAGATGCCAGAAAGAGTTTTCTCTGATCTCCGCAGGTGTTGTAGGGGGACAGCCGTGTTAGTCTATGGTGGCGAAAGGGAGCCCCTTCCCCAGCCCAGCAGTTCTATTAAAAGGCGTGCGCTTTGGAGAGCTAGACTTCGTCAGTCAGAAAAGGTGCTACCGGCCTCCTACTTTTTTGAACTCTGTAGGGAGTATGAAGCATGAAAGTATCTGGCAGGATTTAAAGAATTTGGCTGATCGACTGCCAATAAGAACAGGGAAGGGTCAGCATTTGGTTTCTCTGCTGGAGGGAGGGAGGGAGGGAGGATCTAATTCCACCAAAGTGACCAAAATCAACTCCAATCTTACCCTCACTCTTCTCCCATGTTAATAAGCATGGCCCACTGCCTGGGGACGGGGGTTTACCAACCCTGCCCCCATTTTTAGAAAGGAAGGAGGGGGGTCCTGCATAGTACAGGCCCCTCAGCCTGCGAGGAGCAGCCAGCGAGCTTTTCCGTCAGCATCTCTATTGGGACTGGCCGGGACCAGGACATCTTTCATGGAGGAGCAGGCTTGCTTCAGAGAGGGACATTCCGGCATCGAACGCTGCTGCATGTCGACCCTTAGTTAAGAGCCATCCTACAGACACCCTTCCTTTCTGGCATGCAGCTTTTATAGTCTAAAAACCAGGGTTTTATTCTGCTTTTGGAGTCGAGTCACGAGAAAAGGTAGCAGCCTGGATGATTGACTGGAGCTCGCAGCCTTCATGTCGGCATGTCCTTAAAAGGAGGCAAAAATTGTATCCATGAGCAGCAGTTCATCCCACAGCCTGCATTGTCCGGGTGAGGAATTGCCGGCCCTGGATGGCTTCCCTTCACAAAGACAGGGAGGGAGGCCTTTGGACACTCGATCAGGACTTCAAACGGGGTCTGGCGGGAGGGCTGAAGGCGTAAATCCAGAAGGAACTGAGAAAAGAACTGCATGAAGCATTCCACGAAGAATCAGGAAGGATGTTAGCAAACCAAAGCGAAGAGAAGAAGTGCTTGGATCAGCTGGAGCTCTTTCTGGGAAGGCAACTCGGACGGGGGCAATTCGGTGGAGTTGATTTCCTGGTCTGGTCTACCTCATGGGGCAGAAACGCCCTGTCCTGAAGACAGCGACTCCTGCCTTTGTTCGCCTCTCGGCTCAAACGTTGCAATTCTCTTGACGGAGCGCTGCCCTTGCAAACAGAAGCTGCAGCTGACCCACCGTCAGTCGCCTGTTTGGCAGGCTCGCCTGGGCCTGGGTCCCCCGCAGGCGTCCGGTTCCAATTCGGGGTCCTGGGGATGACCTCCAGCGCTCTTGATCATTTGAGCCCTGGTCACGTTCAGGACCATCTCCATCTAGTAGGCTCTCCCTGTCCCACTTGGGCTGCTCTAGGCGCCCTCCCTGAGAGTTTGGGGGATTGGGGCCGGGAGAAGGGGGTTCCCCGTGGCAGCCCTCTCTCTCTGGAGGAGCCTGGCTCCCGAGGGCCGACGTGCTGTTTAGAAAAAGGGCGAAGGCGATCCTCTTTTGGAGGGCATTCAGGCAGCAAGGTCCTTCTAATGCGAGCAGTAGTTTTTATTAATAGTACATAGAATTCTGGGAGTTGAAGTCCACACATCTTAAAGCTGTCCTAGAAGATAAAGAAACTTCAAAATGATTTTTAAAGGTTAGCAAAATGGGCTGAAAAAGGACAGAATGAAATTTAACAGAGGCAAGGGCCACGTTCTTCACTTAGGAAACAAAAACCACGTGGGGACCGCTGGCTTGCAATGTACTTGTGGAAAGGATCTGGAAATGCAGTTGCGGGCAAGCAGCGCCTGACTCAGCAGCGTAACTCGGATGCAGAAAAAGGGCTTCAGTGTCAGGTTACACCGCAAGTAGTTTCTTTACTCTGGGTTGGTTGGACACACGCGCACACAGAGCTGAGAATTGTGTTTACTTCTGGGCAGTGGAATCAGATAAACTGCAAAGGAGACGGGCGATGCGGCTGACTAGAAATGAGCAACTGGAAATGCTTAGCCTTGAGGAGAGAAGAAAGGGGGGGTGGAAGAGTGTCCTTCGAGGGTCTGGAAGAAGCACCCGAACGAGGAGGTCAAAGCCAGACTTGGAATAAAGGATTTCAGTGACAACCGACGGTTTGGAAGCACTTGGCCAATGCCGCCGCGACCCAGAGACGCGTCAAGCTGTTCTGCGCAAGCTCAAACTCCCCGCGTGTGCTGATGGGGCGGCCTCTGCATTTGCTCCGATAGACACGCCGGGCTTCATCCATATGTGGGCAGCCATGAGTTTTTGGCCCCAACTGCAGGGCAGTCCCCTCAAAAGAACCTATATGTGTCTACTGCATCCAGTTGAAACCATGGTTTCTGCAAAAACATACCTTTAGCAAATCTTACCCAAGAGAATCCCCGCTGGAAAATCGTGCACAACTCTGTTTCACTGAGTATCTTCCTTTGGTGCAGACCAAGATCAAGCTCACTATTCCTACCCTGTGGGGGTTCCTCATGAATCTATCTATCTTGGCGATCACTCGTAGCCGAGTAAGATTGTCTTCCAAAGGTAAAATTTTAACGGTGGATCCGTAAGTGGCTATAAAGGCCAATTCTGGATCCGCACAACCTCCCACAATGAGGGCATAGGTTGCCGGGTGGGAGACGGTCATGATGAGGGTTTGCCTGACGTGCCTTCCTTTTAGCTCTTTTCTCCCTTTCGCCCTGTACTCGTGCTTCTTCAAAGTCCATAGCGCCATTAATAAAGGCTGACCTCCAATTGAAACGCTCATGAGTTAGGGCTTCCCAGTTCTCAATGCTGATATTACATTTTTTAAAATTAGCTTTGAGAGTGTCTTTGAATCTCTTTTGCTGTCCACCAATATTCCATTTTCCATTCTTAAGTTGGGAGTAAAGTAGCTGCTTTGGAAGACGATGGTCAGGCATTCGAACAACATGGCCGGTCCAGCGAAGTTGATGTTGGATGATCCTTGTTTCAATGCTGGTGGTTTTCGCTTCTTCTAATACGCTAACATTAGTCCGCCTATCTTCCCAAGTAATTTGCAGAATTTTGGTCTCCCTGCGAATGTCCCGATCCTCAAACACTCTACGCTTCATTCGGGAGAAAGCTACACTCGCAGAGCTCAGGCGATGCTGAATTTCAGCCTCGATGTCAGCTTTTGTAGACAGATGGCTGCCAAGATAAGAAAAGTGGTCGACATTTTCTAGTAACACACCTTTAAGCTGGATTGATGGCGCTGCAGAGGGATTGGTTCGAACTTGCTGGTAAAGCACTTTGGTTTTTTTAATGTTAATCGAGAGGCCGAGCTTTTCATATGCTTCTGCAAAGATGTTTAGGATAGTTTGAAGATCTTCCTCGGAGTGTGCACAGACTACGTTATCATCAGCATATTGAAGTTCTATAACAGAAGTTGTAATTACCTTATTTTTTGCTTTCAGCCTATTAAGATTAAAAAGCTTTCCATCTGTTCGATATATAATTTCTACACCAGTAGGAAGTTTCTCTTCAACAAGGTGCATAATCATAGCGATGAAGATAGCGAATAAGGTTGGAGCAATAACACATCCCTGTTTAATGCCGGATTCCACTTTAAATGGATCGCTTTGAGAGCCATTGTTATCGAGGGTTGTTGCCATCATGTCCTCATGAATAATGGTGTGATCAGTGGATGGTTTTGAGAGATGGCTGGAACCAGGGTTAGCATTCTCTCAAAAGGAGGTTGGGGCTTTGCTCCCTACTCTGATGGAGCCTAGGCACACAGTGACCCCCCCCCCCCGGATCACAATCCTCCATTTGAGACCCCTGCTGTGCCACAAACCCCAAAGCATATAGAAAACTAAAGGAACTCTGCACACCCACCGCGCTTCATCCCGGCTGCCCCCTCCCTGCTGAGAAGAGCTTTAAAAAGAAGACCAGAAGGTGGAGGTGGCCGTGGGGGGGGGGTGGGGGCTGTGTGAAGGAGAAGGTACCCAAATGGCCTCAGTTCCTGTCTTCTCCCACATGAACTGCAGCCAAGAGAAGAAAGGACGAGGCTCCCCTGGCATCTGGAGGGTGGGGGTATGGTGGGGGGCGGGCGGCTGAAGCTTCTTCCTGGGAAAACAGCCGTTCTGGCCAGAGTCAACGGATGCTGGGGTGGAGGTGGTCCTGCTAGGGGCACATCAAGGAATGGGCTTAGTAAACGCAGGTAGGATGGGACTGTAGCTATATAATACTAAAACTCTTGTGTCTGTCTGTCTGTAACCTTCAGTTGGATGAAACAGTGCATCACAGAGCAACAATTTTGAACCAAGGTACTCAAATGGGCTGTTACAGAATGTGTCCAAAATCAGGGACCCATGACTCCCGTGGGATTGAAATTTGGCAAAGCCACTGTGCTGCCACGCCATGGTCAGCTGAGGTCATGTGATTGTCGTGGGCATATCCCTGACACCTTTCCCGCCTCCCTCTGGCCCATGCGCCGAATTGGCTGGCGGCAAGGCCTGACGGGCGAGGAGCGATTGGCTGTTTTGGAACCGAGGCCAAAATTTGAAATCTCTTAATGGTGGTGGGTGGTGAGGGAACTCAGATGCCTGCTGGCGAGGTAGGGCTGGCTGGGGGGGGGGGGCACCAGCAGTCGACAGATGAGCCCTCTTTCTCCCTGAAACCATTTGCCACCAGAAGAATCATTACACACCAACCAATATAGTTCAAAAGTAATTACCAATCTGTCTCATTTTTTTCTATGAAAAACTGCCACCAAAAACAAAACATTAGTCCTCCTGAAAACTTGGACAGCACAAACTTTTTTTTTGCTGAAATATGTTAAATTCACCCTGCATTCAGTGAGAAAACTGTAGCATTCTAAGGTTTCCAAATACCATGATTTCCCCAAAGTCAAAATCCTAGATTCCAGAGGTGTTGTTTAAGGAACGGGGGAGATTTATCCATAGCTTCTCTCCCCCCCCCCCCCCAGAGTAGCTTGGGTTGCTGTGTCAGGACCACGTCACCATCCGTCCAGCATCCTCTTTCCAACGTCCACTGGCTGGCCAATCCTTCAGGCAAGGGCTGGGTTTTGTTGGGGGGGGGGCTGTATCTGGATGGGGAGGCACAAGGTTTCCTTCAGCCGCAACCTCAATGCCCCTTGAATTGCCAGACTGCTTTCCCATGACAAAACCCACCAGACATTGGCCTTGACTTTGACACACAAGAAGAACACCCAACCTAAATAAGAAATAGCCCAATTCCTTAGAAACAAAGAAAGCTCATCTTGGAATAAAGTGATGCAGAACCAGAAGTACCCAATTTTTTTAATAGTGTAGTTTAAATATATGCCTAACTTCTTAAGATGCGTATTGAACGTTTCCTGGTTTTCTTCAGCGAGTGTTTGCTCAATAAAGTTACACATGAAAGTAGCTACCAATTCACTCTCTTCCGTGGCTAAATAGACCCCAGGATGCCTGCTTACTCCATGGACAACTGAGAGCTGCTGCATTCATGGCAGGCAGAATCCAACCAACCAACCAACCAACCAAATAAATAAATAGATAGATAAATAAATAAATAAATAAATGTCCATAGTTACTGAAAATCCATTTGGAGCCGATGAGCCAAAGAGGCCAAAAAGGCACCAACGCCCAGAGGGTCCACAGCGGGCCTGGAGAAAGCGCAGCACAGGCGGCCAGTCAGCCCCTGGACGGGACGCCGCCGGGAAGTCCCAAACCGCCGCTGCCTGCCGCCAGGAAGAGCGGCCGGCGCAGAAGCCCGCTCCCCGTCCCTTCCCCGCGCGGCGGCGGCAGCGGAGCGCCCCCGTGCCCCGCGCCGGCGGCGGGCAGAGTCGGCGGCGGGAGGGCGGCGGCGGCGCGGCCCCTCCTGCCGCAGAGAATGTGCTTGAAGGCGCGGCGGAAGTCCTGGTTGAAGGCGGTGTAGAGGACGGGGTTGAGCGAGCTGTTGCAGTAGCCGACCCAGAAGAAGAGCTTGAAGAGCGCCTCCGGGGCGCGGCAGGCCTCGCGGCACAGCCCGTACAGGCTGTAGCTGAGGAAGAAGGGCGACCAGCACAGCAC
Organism: Charina bottae; assembly: GCA_023362775.1. Taxonomy (NCBI): domain Eukaryota; kingdom Metazoa; phylum Chordata; class Lepidosauria; order Squamata; family Charinaidae; genus Charina; species Charina bottae. The sequence goes on along the minus strand of JALMGJ010000019.1, from coordinate 691,604 downwards.
GAAGGCGCCCACCACCGCGCCCAGCACCAGCGTCAGCCGCTTCTCCCGCGCCGCCTGCGGGGGCTGCCGCCGGCTCCGCCAGCGCCGGCTGAGGCTGCCCCGCGCGGGCTCGGCGTCCTCGGGCCGCGGGCGCTTCTCGGAGCGCGTGCGGCCGCGGGCCTTGGCCAGGCGGTAGATGCGCGCGTAGACCAGCAGCATGACCAGGCAGGGGGCGAAGAAGGAGCCCGCGCACGAGGCCAGGATGTACCAGCGCTCCTCGCGCAGCTGGCAGCGCCACGGGGCGCCCCCCGCCGAGCCGGCGAGCAGCGGCGGCGAGGAGATGAGGGCCGAGAGCAGCCAGAGGCCCAGGATGGCGCCCTTGACGCGCCGCGCCGTGCGCTGCCGCTGGTACTCGAGCGCCCGCGCCACCGACCAGTAGCGGTCCAGGCTGATGGCGCAGAGGTGCGCGATGGAGGCGGTGCAGAAGAGCACGTCCAGCGCCAGGTAGGCGTCGCACCAGGCCGCCCCGAAGGCCCAGCCGCCCAGCAGCTCGTTGGCCAGCGAGAAGGGCATCACCAGCGCGGCCACCAGGATGTCGGCGCTGGCCAGCGAGACCAGGAAGAGGTTCTGCGGGGCCCGCAGGGCGCCGCTCGTCAGCACCGCCACCACCACCAGCGCGTTGCCCGCGATGGTGAACAGGATCAGCAGCCCCACCAGCGCCGCCAGCCCGGCCGCCGCCGCCGCCGAGTAGCCGGACGCCGGCCGGCGGGCGGGCGCGGCCGTGGCGGCGGCGGCGGCCGTGGCGGCGGCGGCGAGCAGCCCGGCGCGGGCGCCGGTGTGCGGGGTCGCTGCGGCGCTGGCGTTCCGGAGCAGCTGCAGGGCGCCCGAGGAAGCCTCCGCCATCGCGGCCGGGAGGCGGCGCGGCCCCGCCCGGTGGCCCGCCAAGGCATCGGCGCGCCGGGGGCTTCAGGCGCAGCGCCCGGGGGCGGCCCCTCCAGCCCGGCGCCCCCCGCCTCCCCCCGCCGGGCGGGCCGCAGCGGCAGGCGAGGGCGGGGACCGGGACCGGGACCGGGACGGGGGGCAGCTGCCAACCGCCCTTACCTTCCCTCCGAGGGCTCCGGCCGGCCGGCCAGCCCGCCCTGCCTCGAGCATGCCCAGTAGCTGCGCCTGGTGCGCTCCAGCCCGGCGGGGGGCGGGGGGCGGCTCCGCCGAAGCTGCCGCCGGGGCGAGCGGGGCAGGGCGGCCGCGTAGGAAGCCGCGGGGCCGGAGGGCCGCCCGAGCGAAGGGAGCTGCCCAGCAGGCCACGGAGGGCCCTCGGGGAGGCGGGAGCCTTCCCGCTGAAGAGCGGCCCCGCGGGGGAGCGGCGGCGGCCCCGGTAGGAGCCCGGGCGAGGCTGCTCAGCAGGCGGGGGCGGCGGGAGCCACCGGGGAGGTGAGCGTTTTTCCACCCTTGGGGGGGAGAGGCCGGAGGTCCAGCGAAGTCGGCGAAGGGCCCCTTTGCAGCTCTGCCAAGTCCTGGGGGGGCGCCCCCCAATCGGGGCCCACCCGCCCCCCTCCCCGGCGGCCCTGGCTGCGTTGGCTTCCGGCTCCTGGCCCGGCCCGCCGCTTGGCCTCCACCCGCGATGGTCCCTAAGAGCAGCCGAGGTGTGGCTCTGGCAGAGCGATCCTACGAACCACGGGCGACCTCAGCAGGAATTCTCATGATAAACGGGGAAAGGGGGCCGGGGAAGCCACAGAGCGCTTGAGCTCCACCCCCCCAACTCTGAGCCTGCCCTGGACTTTTCCGTGGGGAGGACCGGCCTTGGCCTCCCGCGGGGGTGGCTTCCCTCCCTCGGTGGCTCTTCTCAAGGTGAAGCGCTGCTGCTTCCGTCTTTCCCTGGAGAGGACCCATTCCACCCTTCTGAGTTTCCTCTTCCAATTTCTCTGAATCTTCCTTCAGAGGTGGTGCCCAGAAGTGGGCAGAAGAGTCAAGGACTGGCCAAAGTAGAGTTGTTATTTCCTGTGCTTGGAAAACTGAACTTCTGTTGACACAGTCGAAAATGGTGCTCGCCTTTTCTGTAGCTGTATCACACTGCTGGCTCACATTTGGACTGCAATCGCCTACTATGCCCAGATCTCTTTCACGGGTCCCGTGACCGAGCCAGGTGACCCCCAGCCTGTCACTTGGCATTGGAGGTAAAGGAGTAACGTTGGGCTTTGAATTTTGCCCAGCTTTGAATTTGGCTCTTCCGGCTCATCGGCTCTTCCGCCCAATTCTGTGCCACCTGTGCGAGTGAAGCAGACGGACTGGCTCATCTGGCACTCCAATGCCACCTCTCCGGGGTGATCAGGAGCTGCTGATGGGCCCCGTGAGTTTTAGGCCAGCTCCGTCTCCCAGGTAACTGCTGCGCCCTCCAGCTCGAATGCCGTGGGGCACCGTTTCATAAATCCGAGCGGGCAACGTGAACCGAAGGAGTCAAAGGGGAGGGAAGGGAGCGAAGCGCCTCCGGAAATAAAAACCCACCTCATGTTCAAAGGTCACTTGTCCTCCAACCCTGCCGCTCATTAAGAAGTTTCCACTCCTGTTACTTGAGACACCCCTCGAGCACGAGCAGGGCTGGGGCACGTCAAAGGAGGGGGAACGGCTTCCCGCTCCCTAAATAACAGGCTGTTCTTTCCAGTCCCATCTGCACTCTTTCCTCGCAGTTGGCTGAACTGCCCACCCCCGGCAGCCTTCTGGGGGGAGGGGCCTTCTGCGTGGGTGCTGCTCCGTTAAACCCGCAACGACAGCCCTGAGTGGGTTTGCGAAGGGGCGCTAATGCTTCCCTGGCCGTTTCAGGACGAGCGGGAACAGCGGGCTTCCTAAGAGCCAGAAACCGGCCGGGCTGGCGCTCCTCCGGCTCCACCTCGGCTTGGTGGCAGATCCCTCCAGGGGTGCTGGGAATGAACGGAGTGACATTGGTTGCGAGGCGCAACAGAGATGCCTGGTTTTTCCGACGGGGCCTGTCCTGCTGGAGGCCGGGCGGAAGACGCCCAGCATGTAGCCGGCACCGGCCAAGGAGATTTTTCTCGGAGCAGCCCTTACCGGCCTGGTTGCTCCACAAGGCTTGGCCAAGGAAAAGCTTCGGGCTGAAAATTAAACTTTGGGGGACCGCGCATCTTCTTGACCGGCTCACTAGGCTGCAGCGTGAAGCCGTTCTTGAAATCCCCAGGAGGTATTCTACGTTGACGTCTTCTTCGCTCTAATGATGTTTTTAAGAAGTTTGTGGAACGTTGGCCTTGTCGGCAAGAAAGGGTGCGGGAAATCTCCTGGGCCCTGATACGACGATGCCGCTGCCTTCCTGTTTCGACCCTGCTTTTTTGCTTTTCCGAATAATAGGGTCGAAGCAGCACGTGAAAAGACACACACATCACTTGAACACGCAGTAATCATTATTTTACATTTTTATTTCAGCATCTGAAGAGCACTTTGGAAATAAAATTCAAGCCCATGTTTTAAGAGGAGCCTAGTTCTGCACAAATTGGTTTTTGCAGTCTTTGGTAAAAACATGAGACTGTTTCTCAAATGCTGGACCAAAGTCAAAGCTACGTACATAATGAGGTAAACTAAGGAAGTGCGGTGCTGACAAGTCCTGTTTCTGTAGGGCAGAACGGGGACCGCACCGCCCTCCACTGACAGGGCTCCGTTGGGCCCAAAGGAAACCGGGCCCTAGCTTTTGTGGAAATGGGATCGGGTAAAGAAGCTGGGAAACGTTACAGGACCTCCGCTTTGTTGAAAAGTGAGATGATCATGCATGCTGTTTTTCAAAAACCCAGCCAAAAGCAGCTAAAATGAACGAAAAGGGGATTTCAGCTATTGATCTGCACAATTTTCATTGTAAATTCCATATTTTAACAGGTTTCTGCAAAGCGTGATTCACTGGTCAGGTGACCAGAGGAGGCTTCTGCTCTCCAGCTGTCCTCCCCCCCCCCAGTGGTTTCCTTGACCACCCAGGCCAGCTGCAGCCGTGAGGCCCCGCCAAGCGTCTGCTGCAAGACGAAGGGGCCCCGGGAAGAGCCCGGCCCTCTCGGCCTTCAGCCACCAGGCCCGGGCCCACCTCCGCTTGGAGCGTTTCTCTTGCCAGGACTGTTCTGAGCAGCAGAAGCACGGGCCCCAAGGGGCGGACGCCCACTTGTGATGGAATTGGCCACCCAGCTGCTCCAAGAACACACGTGAGCAGCTCTTGCGCCGCTGCGCGGCGAATTCTGCCCCAGGTCGGGCGCTCCCAGCCACAGGAATGCCACCATTTTGCTTCCTTTGGCCCCGCTTCCTGGGTGCCCGTAGCACTGTCAAACGTTGCCGGAGTGCGTGGTGTTCTAGGAAACAGCAAAGCTTCTCCGGGAAGGTCCCTGGTCCGCCAGGAGCAAGTGGAGCGTTCCGTGAGGTGGAGGGAGGGAGGTGGGCACAACAACGGCAAGGGGCGAGGTCTCGTGCCCAAGTCCTTGCTGGCATGTGCTCAGACAACAGGAGGACGGCAAATTCCTCACCATGCAGATCAAGGAAAGTATTTATTAATTAAAATAGTCATAACTCCAACTGTAATTATGGATACTAGGGAAATCCGTAAGAATAGCTAAACCTGTACTGTACCGTTTCGTAATGCAGATAAATAATAAATAATGAAGACCAGTCACTCTGGGTGGAATGCAAGGGTGGCATCCTGCACATAGAGCAGCTTTTGATCCACTGCACAGACGAAAGGGGAGCGCGAGCCTTGGCTGATCCCTCCTCCCCGGAAGGCTTCCAGAACTGCGTGGAGGGAAGGTGCCACAAGACATTCCCAGGGGAGAGCCGAATCCACAAAAGCCATCCACTTCCCATAAGGAACCTTGTCTTCTGGAACAACCGTTGCTCTACAAGTGGAACGACACCAGTGGATTCCAGCCATAGAACCCGAGTAATTAATAAACAAAAGAATGCAGGCTAGCAAAATCAAGTTTGTTTAATGTTATTCACTCTTCATCTAACAGCCCAGTCATCAAAAACAGCGTGTCCTTTGGCTTTTTGAAAAATACCGAAAGCCATTTTGACCCTTAACAAAAGTAATTCGATCAAGACGTACACTGTACAGACCAATATTTCTTGAATATTTTGTTCTATTTACTTTTTTTTACTCACTCAAAATTCTCGAAATGCCTCAATTTAATAGTCATTTGTATCTAATACCTCAGTTGGCAAGATATTACAAAATGACAAGACCACATGTTTACAGTGAGTGCCTCTGCAGAGGGACAGACCCACAAATGCACACACCATGCTGCCAGTTTTCCAGCTGGAAAGGAGTAAATTGGAATGAATCTGGTACCAATCCAAACGCAGCGGCAACATTGAAGAGAACGGACGCAGGCACTGGGCTGGCGGCGGTTAACCTGCGTCTCCCTAGGAAGAACCAGGCCGGCCGTCTTTCTTCTGCTGCTCAAGTTCTTGCAGACGTTCTTCTCGAAATTGGGCGTGCTGCGTCCCCACCTTATGGGCCGTCTCTGTTGCAGTAATATCGATCTGTGCATATTTCGTGGATTCGCTCCCTGCGTGTAAAAGCATTGCATTGGCCATGCAGTATCACCCTGGCAGGGGCCAGCCCACAACTGCCCAGTGGAAAGCTTGCTTGGCAGTAGGGCCGAAAAGGAAAGGTTCTGGGCAACGGAGCGTCGTCTCTGGAACCTTCGGCCCTTCTGGGGCAGCCTCCCGCCCCCCTCCAGGAATGCCCCCCTAAGGTCACCTGGAATGGCTGTTCAGGTTACACGGAACATACCCATGTGGGGCATGACAAAGAAGAGCACACATTCTTTTTGTTTCCTTCCTAAATTGTAGAGAGGAAGGAAGACGACCTTGAAGGAGACAGGCGAGATCCGTTACCAAGGGGAAAAACATACCTTGCGTCCAAAAGAAGCAGGAAATATGCAGAAGAGACGCAGGCAGGCACCTCCCAATTCACATGGGTATGCGCATTCAGACATGTAAGATGGCTGTCAGCCCCAGCAGGTAGACGAGACCAAGAATCAACTCCACAGCAAGGCTAAGACCACTTTTACTGAGCGTGGCTGTAACCACGGAGTCTTGCAAGTCTGACGGTGCTGCACCCCCTCCCCTTCCTATACGCCAGTGAATCAGGGAGGTGTCTGCCCGAGCCGTTTCTGCTCGTTTGGACTTGGGATAGGTTTCCCCCCTCATCGCTTGGGTAACGGATCTTGCCCATCTCCTTCAAGGTCACCTTCCTCCCTCTCTACATAGATCTACATCCCTGTAGCCCCTTGATGACCCATCCTGCATCGCACTAAGCATCATTTGTCAGCAGTCATTCATACTTTTGCCCTTTTACACTCAGAATTTTTGAAGTTCTGAATCGTAGCACTGGCTTTAGTTGAAGCTACTTTTTAGTGTGCTACATATCTTTTTATATACTGTATACAGTATTGCATTTCTGTTAAGTCATGTTGTTACAACCTGGAGTCACAGTAATAAACGTATTACTTAAACTAAACGTGTCTTTAAACTGTAGTTCCTTAATATGACACCCTATAGCTATGCTTGGTTTTCCCTGGGAAAGTCTCCCATTTTTCTCATGTTTTTTTCAAGTGGCACCCAAATACCTCACTCCTTGATTCCATCTGTCACAGCTTTATTTGACAGACCCATATTCAGTTGCCAGTTCTTCAGGTAACGCATATTATTCAGCAACGTATAACTCTGCAAAAACATAAACCTGTTTCTTTACTATCCCGTTTGCTCCCTTTTTCTCTCTCAAGCTGTCCTCCACATTTTATCAGACCCTTGGGGTAGTTTTTTTTATTTCTGTTTAGAAGAAGTAAACCCTAACCCTAATCCAGTATCTGAGTTTGGTGGCCTATTTCACTTCTCAACTGGTGGGCCTTTCAGAAGGAACAAGTACAAGTAAGTATCCCCAACAGGGGAGGGCCAAGGGAATTTCCTGGGCTTGGCCAACATTGCAACCTGATTATCATGAGGGAAGAAAGAGTCTGAAATTGCAGAACATATTTCTAAACACCTAATCTCAGATCAACAGAATATTACAGTAGAACGAAGTTGCTGGCCGAGACCTTTCGTCAGAACAGAGGACTGTGAGCTGTTCAACTGGCAGAGAAAGGCCGTCGCCAACAAGAACGATGCAGATTTGCATCTGGTCTTTACGGACAGACAATGCCCCGCTGGTGATGTTCCAGATACTACCACTTGATGGCAAAGTCCCTTTTTCTGCTTCCTCATTTTAAGCTGGGCTAGAAAAGGAATAGCAGCCCTTCAGAGCAATGGTGAACTCTCCCATGTCGAGTCGGACACACAGCAACCCTCCTAAAGGAGAGGTGTGGTGCCAAAGCTTTTGGGGGTCAGCAAGGGGCCCTAAAAGCCTTGGACTCGCAGAAAGACACAGAGATTCCATGGCAGGAAGAAAAAGCTTGCCCCTAGTTTAAGGGTGATGGAGGCCACGCGTGTTCTGCCTCACCCACGAAGGTGGCCGGTTCCTGAACTCTGGTGGTGGTGATGCTCGACCGCTGGGCCAGGTCTGACCCAAGGCCTCTAGGCAAAGGGAGGCGCTGGAGCCTTGGGAGGTCCCCCAAAACTGAGGCTTTCTTCTTCTTCTTCTTCTTCTTCTTCTTCTTCTTCTTCTTCTTCTTCTTCTTCCTCCTCCTCCTCCTCCTCCTCCTCCTCCTCCTCCTCCTCCTCCTCCTCCTCCTCCTCCTCCTCCTCCTCCTCCTCCTCCTCCTCCTCCTCCTCCTCCTCCTCCTCCTCCTCCTCCTCCTCCTCCTCCTCCTCCTCCTCTTCTTCTTCTTCCAAAAGAGAACTGTTTTTTTAGCACATGGCCTATAAGTCTCTTCAGGAGACTTTTTTGAGTAATTTTGTTAACAGCTTTTTAAAGTTCAATATCCAGAAGTCTAAAAGTTTGGTAAGACAGAACTTCCCCTTGTGGAAGCCAGACTGATTCTCTGTCTTCAAGCCTCCGCCTAGTTTTAATCTTGCCTTTTGTTCGTTAGGGAGCACCTATGTTAACATCTAAATCAACTAAATGATAGTTCATTAGCATCACCTGAACTTTAGCCTGACTCTTTGCAGTGATTCCATATTATCTGAAAATTCATCAATATATTTGCTACTTGATCCGTTCCACATCTGAAAATATTGGCCTCTCTGAATACGTCTACCCCTGGGGTTCGCAGGCCACCAATGGTGATTACTCCATGGGGTAATCAGCCTCATATCCATTTTTATAGGTGGACTATCAATTAGGGGAAATTAGAAAGTGTGTAACAACGATTAAGAACAATTCTGCCACTGATCCTCTAGGCAAGAACTTCAGTATTTAGCCCACTAACCCTCTATGGCTGTATTCATTCATAAGTAATTGTAGATGTGATGTTGCTTCTGTTGAATTTTAGAAAGGAATTCAAACACGTATTAAGAATTCCCTGTTGCAAGGTGTATAACTCGGGTTAGGGGGACCTCGTGCTCCCTCATTCCTGTACTGGTGGAACTTGGAGCGGAAGATCTCCAGACTGCAGGCCGGACCTGCCGGGATGTCCAGTCCTGTAATTCTGGAAATCCGGAGTCTCCGGGCGGTTCCTTCTCGTATCACAGCCCAAGGATCATCCCAACTGCTTTTGTCTTCCTAACCACGGAACGGATGGAGAGGAACTTGCACAAATTGGGGAAGGAGGATCTATAGAGACAAACATTCTTATTGCCCCTCACGGCGTCCTTGATGAAATAACTATGGCTACTCTTGACTCTAGCCAGATTCAGAGGAGGGAGGGAGAGCAGTTTCATATTCCAAAGGCTTACTGTAATTCAGTGCAGCTCAGAATATAACGAAAAATTTATTCAAAACCAAGAGTTGCCCGTTGGGTCATTTTCAAAGATTCGTACCTCGAATACTTGTGCTGGGCTCCTGGAGCTCCACCTCCATGTAATGAAGTTGCTTCTTTGCTGTGGGACTTGTAGGGATATTAACATACGTTGCCATTTCACTGTGCAATTGCTCAGAAACCGGTAGATCTGCGGAAATAAACAGATGCAGCACTCTGTGGGAAGGACCTTGGGAGACCGGAGGAAGAGCCGCAGACCAGACAGCGGTCAGACAAGCGGCAGCTGAGCCCGCAGAAGGAATGGGGACGTGGCAAACGGATCAGAAGGGACCCTCCCTAGTTTCTTGGACTGTAAAGGGGCGGGGGGGGGGAATATGTCCTTTCAGCCTTGCAAGGTTCTGTTAATGGAACCTTACAAGAAAGATAGAGCTGGTGCTTCTGGGTGTGCGTCTTGTCTGGACTACCTCGCAAGGCTGACCACAGACTTTTAAATGGCAGTCGCTTAACTGGATATGCCTGGAGGAGTGAACAAACAGAACTGGAACGGGAAAGTTTTTCTCGAGGCAAGGACGACGTGGGAAATTCAAATCTACGCCTCAAGCATGCGCGTTGGTCCTGCCTGTTTCAACAGCCTCCCCTTTGCGGGGTGAATTTCTATGACATTAAAGCGTAAGCCTGGGAGCACGAGAGGAGGCCCACTGTCTCAAACTGCCACGAGCACCCCGAAGTTACAAAGCTCCTTGCACCCTTCTGAGCGGGAATTAAGGGCTAATGTGAAGAGGATAGAAAAACTTAAAACATTCAAAAAGTACGGATGGAGCAAGTCTGTGGTGATTTCCTCCACTGGCAGTAACGGGATTTTCCACCGAATTATTCCAGGGGGTAGAAAACTGTGAAATCACTGCCCGCTTCTTTGCACCCGCTCCTAACCAGTCACACTGCCTGGAAAGATGCCTTTCGGGCACCAGGCCCTCCGCCCACCAGACGGGCTCTCCAAACTTTCCAGGAAGAAGGGACGCGTTCTGCCTGAGGCCGTGGCATGAAAAACGATGCCTCTCCGCAACCAAGGAATCTGCTGGATGGGACAACTACGTAAAGTCCAAAGGTGGCTTGGGGGGCGTTTCGCAAAACTGTCCCCTTGGTCTTCTTGGAGTTAAGTTCCAGAGCTTCGGAAACGCAGGACTTGGCCCCGGCTCCCAGGGCCCTTCTTAGGCCAAGGCAACCGGAGTCCGGGGGAGGAAGGACCAGCGCGTCATCCGCTCCGACAGCTTTGGTGGGTGATGAGAAGGGTCAAGTTACTCACCAACATGTACTGGATCAGGTTGAACTCCTGGATCTGTTTGCTGCATTATCAATCCAGAGCTTCCTTCAGGGCCTAAAATATATAGAGATTGATATGTATATCTTTGTTCCTATTTGTTTAATTTGTTCATTGCTTAAAATTGGAGCAGGTGATCAATTATCTTCAGCTACCTACTTCAGCACCCGGAGATTCTAAGAACGCTAATGAAGTATAAATAGTACTATTATTTGAAGTTTCTGTGTATAAAGAATTTACGATGAGTGTGGGTGTTTTGTCCGTTAAAGGCTCCTGGTCCATGAATCACCTGCAAAACTTTCAGATGAGGGACTCCCAGTGGATTGTATCTCATGTTCCTGGGAGTTCATCCAGAATCCATGTGAGATTATTTACTAAAACTTAACATGGCAAAACTCTACCCCGTTGAAGAATTGCACTGGTATGACTTTTTGTGGTAATTTTGAATTTTTTACCTGCTCCTGCAATCCCCACCTGAGGATAAGATGGGCCACAACGTTAGCTCTGAAATGCCACTTGACAACAGGACTTCAGGGAGATTGTTACGTCTTTGAGGTTTGTTTCCCATAGGGACTTCTAGCCCCACTGAGTAGTCCCCGAGTAGTCCCTGTTCCCGCCGCCTTGGGTCAATGCTCTGCTGCCCAGATGGGGCAACCTTGAACTCTCCGTTTCTTCTAGCTTCTTTTCTATATACGTGATTAACCGTAGTCTTGGACATTGTTTCTTCATGCTGATCTGTCTCTCCAGATCCCTTTCTGCCAGGAAACTCATCCGCCGGTGTTCTGCCTCGTCCAGCTTTCTCCCGGAAGCGTTTCCAAGAGGAGGCCGGGTTCAGAGAGCAAAGCTAGCACGGCGTGGTCTGTTCCCTCTTCCCCAGCCCCCACGGCTATCTAGCGCCTTCTAAAACAGCCTGGGTTACATCCTCTTACCATATTTTCAGCAGGAGCAGCTTACTGTTCCAGCTTGTACGGCCCACTCCCCTCCAAGATCAACTGGGTCTTCCCGAAACAGCCGATCGATCGTAGCCAGGCCTCCCTGTTTCTTAGCCTGCCCTTCAGCATCTGAGAAGGGCCTTTTTATCTGCATCTCCACACTGCCCTTTAAGAGGAGCAGGTTCATATCCAAACGTTTGCGATGAAGACTCCGAGTGTCTGCTGCCAACACCGGAACGTGGTTGCTTAACTGCAGGAGGAGTGACTCGGCACCGGTTCTGCAGCCTCCAAATCCTGTGCCTGGCCACAGCGCTAACCGTTCACGGGCGTCCCATATTTATAACGATTTCTTCCTAAAAACCCACTATCTGAGGATAATTATGTGACTCAAGAAGAAGTATCACCGCTTTATGTCCACGATGTAAAAAGGAATTTTTTACGTCATGTATTATTTACACAATATCCGCATTAGATTACAGAAGGTAAGGTATGTAATATACATATAAATGCATATTATTATGAGGCGCTTCAGCTTTTGCCTTCAGCTCACGAGATCTTCACATACCTCAAATGGCTGAGTTTACATACCTGTTACCATGTTTTGGTTCTGGAATAAGTTGTGAGAAACCAACCACCGTAGCTTGTCACTGCCTGTCCCGCCTTAACCTCTTCTGTGAGCCCCCAAAGCCACCCGGGGGGGTGGGGTCTTAGGGAGGGAGCCATTTCTGGCTCACCCTGAATCGAAGGCCACCGGCCCACCTGCTTCAGACGTTGGGAATTGGGCGGTATGCAGATTTAATAAATGTATACCCAAAGAAAACCACCTCCCAATAATTAAATGCAAGCGTGTGAATATGCACTAATTATTACAAAAATTTAATTAATTTACGATTTATTGAAGAGATTTGTTCTAACACTATAAACTGAAAAATTAAAACACACGTGAAAATCTTAATTACTGCTGGGGAAGCACGCTTCCTCACTTCGAGCAGGACAGAACTCCGTTTTCCAGAAATGCAGGGGGAAAAAAAGCAAGAGTTGAGAAAAGAAAAAAAGCCACTCTGGGGAGCATAAACCTTCCAATAATTGATCTTTGCTGCCCGCTCCTGACTGTTTATAAGCATTAATTAATGCGATTGAGAGACCACGTCTATTGCTTATTTTCAACAGAAATGTCTCTTCGGCCATTAATTTCCCCCCCAAGAAAACGAATTTGTTGATTTATTTCTTGCTACCTAAAGAACGGCGGCATCCGGTGCTTTCTCCCAAGCAACGCTGAGGGACAACAGCTTCAACAAAAGCACCTGTTGGGCCCGCAGCGCTGCAGGGTTTCAGAATGCCCACAAAGACCAGACGGACCGGCTGATTCATTCGTTCATTTCCTCCCTCCCATCGTTTCGATGCCGCCACGACGACACATCTCTCGGCAGCTCACAGACCACACCCAAACGCCACAAGGGCGCTCTGTGGCATCGCAAGGCGCCTTCTGCCAACGCGGCTGGAGGAAAAGCTGCGTTTTCACCGCTTCCTGGGAGGCGGCTAAAGGGGGGAGGGGGCGGCCAGATCGGGGGGGGGGGAGCATGTCCAGAGGGTCCGGGCAGGGACAGAGAAGCGCTGCTTTTGGGGCCCGTCAGTTCCCTCCCCCTCCCCGAGAGGACTCAAAGCGCCCCCTCCTGAGCAGAGCCCAGTCGGAAGAGGGCAACTTGGGCCCTTACCCTGTTGGGCTCCGTAGGAGGAAACGAGCCCCTGGAGCTGCACTCAAAACCTACGGAGGGCCAGTGCGGAGCCCACAGCAAGGGGGGCACCGCTGCGAGCTGCTGCATTTGCCACCCACCCAAGTTCCCAGGTTGTCTTCGAAGACCCCCTGCGGCCACGGGCGACTTCTGCCAGAGCTTCCAGTTCCAAGAAGAGCCGCCACGATGGGTGCACCTGACCCAGCTGGGCAACGGCCCCCCGGCCAGGACTTCTGCCTGTTCAAGTGGAGCCACAAATCCAGCAGGACTCCCTGCTCTTTTGGGAAGGAGACGACTCCCTCAACCCCACACCTTGCCAAGGTTCACCATTAACCCTTTCCACCCAGCCCTGTACGGTCTGCAGGCATCAGGGAAGGGCCTTCACAGCATCTCCCGCCTGGCTCCAGGCAGAGACGGATTATCGATCGGTGCATTGACACCTCCCCTCAGACCACCCGTGTCTGCCTGTGGGTGTTAAAGAGCATGGTGAGAAGACCGAGACCAGCAGCGCCTCCTCTAATGGGAGCAACAGACTAAACTGCTGACCGTCCATCACGGTCAGAACTCAGGAAGAAGCGAGCCACGCTATCAAAACCAGCCAGGGAATCTCATACGGCACGCCTCCCACCCAAGTCCTGACCGAGTCACCCACAGAAGCAATGTCATTTCTATTCCCCCACCTGGGTCTGAATCCTGAGCGAAAGGGATCCAGGCAATCAGCCCCATCAACCCTCAAGCTGACCAGGGAAGGCTCCCCGTAGCAAGGGCCTAGTAACCAAGTCCTCCACTTTCAGATCATGCTTTAAGGGCTCCAAGGTGGGAACTGTATCTATCGTGTGTCCACCTACATATGGGGGCTGGAGTTATGCTTTTTGGTGTATCAGTCCATTTTTAATTGCTTCAAGTCTTCTTCTGGTTAACTTTTTGATGTATTTTAAAAAAATCCTAAATTAATTATTGAGGGTTAGGGTTAGGGTTAACTTAAATGCTGATATTATTAACTGATTCCCCCCCCCCCCCGGGTGTTGCAATTAAAAAAATGTTTTAACAAATAGCAAAAATCTCAGTGGTTCTTACCTAGATTACGTGGGAACATTTGGGATGATAAAATTGGAGTTTCCTTTAAAAACACACAAACACACACATAGAGAGAATAGGCTGTATTAAAATAAGTTTCTTTCAAAACTAGTAGCACTAAAACTAACTTCTTTGTCTTGATCTCTTAAAATATCTCTATAGAAACACATTAAAAAGATCAGATGCCTTTTGTTCCCATGAGCCTCTTATCAGTTCAGCTGACAAGACTATTCCCGAACAAATGGTGCAGGTGGCCAGCGGCATGTACCTCTGGGCGAAAATTCAGTCATGCGAACATTGGGTGGCTAACACAACGTTAAAAACAATAGTCAGCAAAGATAAAAATAAATGATAAAAATAAATAACAGATGTACAATCCAGCCATCACACCGCATCACACCATCTTCCGAGATGGGCACATCTAACATTAAAGACATACGTTAAGGAAAAGAGACCATCTCTGGACCCAACAGATCTGGACAATTTTTGTCCAGTCTCCAACTTTCCCTTTTTAGAGAGGTTGGTGAGGAGGTGATTGGCTTGCAGCTCCGGAGAGCCCTGGAAGAAGAGATTATCTGGACATTTTCCAGTCAGGATTCAGGCCTGGTTATAGTACCACGATAGCATCGATCACACTTGTCGAGGACCTCTGGCGGGCCCAGGATGGAGATAGTGCATCCATCCTGGCCATCCTTGATCTCTCAGCAGCTTTTGATACCGTTGATCATGGTAGCCCTCTGGGCCAGCTCAGGGGATTAGGAGTGGGAGGCATGGCGTTACGGCGGTCCTCCTCCTTTCTCCAGGGCCAGTCCCAGTCGGTGTTGGGGGGAGGGGATTAGCCTGAGGCCCCTGCTTGTGGGGCACCTTAGGGCTCCCCCCTCCCCCTGCTCCTATTTAACATCTACACGAAGCAGCTGGGCAAGGTCTTCGGCCAGCATGGGGGGCGGTATCATCAGTATGCGGATGGTACCCAGTTGTACATCTCCGCCGCCGTAGGCCGACCAGGCAACGTTGTCAATTTCCTTGCTCAGTGCCTGGAGGCTGTGAGGGTCTGGACGGGGGAGAAGAGGCTTCGGCTCAACCCTGGGAAAACTTGAGTGGCTCTGGGTTTTCAGTTCCTGGAATCTTCCATCTTTTAACTCTGCATGGAGGTGCACTTCCACAGTCAGAGTTGGTGCACAATCTGGGGTCCTCCTGGACTCACAGCCACGGCCAGGGGGATCTTTGCACAGGTTCATCTTGTGCACCAACTGTGCCCATCCCTGGGCTGGGAGGCCTTGCTCATGGTAACTCACGACTTAGTCACCTCCTGTTTGGATTGCTATAATGTGTTTTACACGGGGCTGCCCTTGAAGAGGACTGGGTAGCTGCCGTTTTTGGTGTTTCTCACTTACACCCATATAACACTGCTGAACTGGTGCAATTCCATGTGCTGGTTATTACTTATAAAACCCTACATGGCACAGGGCCATGGGCGAGACTGCCTTTCTTTCTTTGTCGCGTTTCTTCACCGCCCATCTCGTACAAACGACTCTTCTTCCGTCGTTTCCGCTCACCCCACCAGATCTAGCAGAGAGGCCATGCTCCAGGTCCCTTCTGTCAAACAATGTCAACTTGCTGGACCCGGAGTCATGCCTTCTCAATGGCAGAGTCTTCCCTGGAGATTTGGACGGCCCAACCCTGTTAGCCTTTGGTATGGCTCTGAAGACCTGGTGCAGGAGGTTAGACAAACTCTGCAGTTGTTGATGTGTGTTTTTTTTCTGAGTGGGATTATTGTTTATTATTGGGTGCCAGGGGTTCTATGCCGTGGGTTTTTGTGTTTTTAATCCTTGTATGCCGCTCGGAGTCACTTGTGTGAGATGGGAGGCCCATATAAACTTTTGTTCCTTAAACTTCTCCCCTCTCTTCTTAAGGATCTCCTCAACCAGTAACGTCTCAGCTTTGCCATCCTCTTGACCCATTCACTCTTCCTTCATATATTGGTTTTGAGACTCCATTCTCATTCATTCTCTCTATATGACCAAACCACTTCAATGTGTTTTTTTCGCACCAGCCACTCACTTTTTAATTCAATCTACATTTATTCTACACCTATTTTATTCTTGATCTTCCTCTTCTTGTTTTACTACACATACTTCTTAAGCCCATTCCCATTGCGTTCCGCTGACTTTGATGTTTCTCCTGACATTCATAACAAAATGGGCAGAAGCACATTCTTATACCTGGCCATTTTCACTACCTGTGACAGACTTCATTTCTTGCAAAAGAGGACATACTGTTCACTACCTTTATACCAGCATATGCAGGTCTTAACATTTCTCCTGTGGTTTTTCCATCTTCAGTGAACATTCTACAAAAATACACAAATGTATCTACTTGGTGCTTTTTTTTTGCCATTTATGTATAATTTGCAAATGTTCACTCCATCTTTCCTGTCAAGCACATCTACCTCATATAATCTATCAATGCACTGCAAATTATTTAGTCTCTAAGTCAACAACGTGGCATCATCTGCATATGTTTAAATCCTCAATCTACATACCTCTAACTTCATTACAAGCGTTCCTTGTACATTTACTCATAATTTATCCATTAAACTATCAAGAGGACATACTTGTCACATCACATATCCCTGCTCAGAAGTGAACAATTTCCTAAGCACTCTATTTATTCTCACACATTTTTGCATTCACTCCTCCCCTTTGTAGGTGGGAACAATAAAGGCATTCTTCCAATGGTCAGGCACAGGTGAGTCTTCACACCTGTGTTAAACAAGTCTCACATCCGTCTTCTAATCTACACTTGCAGTTTCCCATTTTTTGACATTCTCATAAGACTTTTTAGTTCCTTTTCACATCAATATCTTCTGGGACACAAATGTCACCTCCAGAAAGAGCCTAGATAGAATACTGAGAGAGTACAAGGGAGGCAAAAAAGTCTGGAGCACAGGTGGTGTTTTCATCCCTACTTCCAACAGTCATGGCCCAAGAAAGGAATAGAAGATTCCGCAGATGAACACTTACTCTAGGGATGATGTCATCAAGACAACTTCGATTCCTGGACCACGGCCTACATCACCTAAAGGAAGGGCTTCTGGCGTGAGATGGGCTGCACCTACGAAGGCTGGGAAGAACGTGTTTGGAAGACACCTTGCTCAGGTAATCTGGCTAAACCCTACGAAGAATAGTTAAAAGAACTGGGTAGGGCTAGCCTAAAGAAGAGACAGCTAGTGGGAGTCATGATAGCAACCTTACAGTGCTTGAAGGTCTATCAGAGGGAAGAGGGTGTGGATTTCTTTTTCACAATCCCTGAGGGTAGGACAGGAGCCAGTTGGTAGAAGCTTCACATTCAAGACAATGTGGAATAAGGAGGAATTTCCTGACTGTTAGAGCCCTTAAAATGTGGAACAGACTGCTTCCCGGAGTCACTAAAGGTTCCCAAGCAAGGGCTGGGCAGCAATTTGCCTGCAATGGTATGAAATTCCTGCCTTGGGTAGTGGTTTGGATTAGAAGACTTCAGAGGTCCCAACCTGATAACTCTGTGAAATTGCCTCTTCCGGAAGCCTCTAAGTTGTGACTCCCGGCCCCACCTCCTACTTTGCAGTAACAGTTTGGTAGTTCATCTCTCAGGGAGTACCTCACCTGTTGTCTGCTCCCTAAACCAAGTATGAGAGCGACAGGGTTCTCACACCCCTTACTACTATTCTGGCTATTAAGAAGCTAAAAAATACAAAAGATGGAACTTCTGACTATATAGCATACAGGGTTATGGCTTTGTGGGAGATAAACCTATGTCATGGGAGGAAAACGTCACGTTTTATTAGAAAGAAGAAAATATAAATGATAAAGAATCCAGTTTAAGTGTCTAAAATATAACCATTCATTGTTGGAAGAGATAATATCACTTGCTTAAAAAACAAATCCAGAAGAAAAATTAAAGTTCTGAGCAGACCATAAGTCTGATACAAACTTTTCTCCATTAGAATATTACAGATCTTCAGGATAATCTGTAGAAAACTTCAATTCTAAGGATTTTAAAATAAAAATTATGAGCACAGTCTGAAGACTAAATTACAGACAATTCAACAACTTCTATGGGGAAATTTTAAAAACATTGACCTAACTTAACAAAATACAGGGGGGGGGGAAGAATAAGTTTAATGTATATTCTGACTGGAATGTGCCCTTATTTCAACAGAACTAGCAATTTGCCTTGAAGCAAAGATCCCCTGCTTCCTTTTGTTAGGACTTCCCCTTTCCCTGGAAGTGTCATTGGCGATCACTCGTAGCCGAGTAAGATTGTCTTCCAAAGGTAAAATTTTAACGGTGGATCCGTAAGTGGCTGTAAAGGCCAATTTTGGATCCGCACAACCTCCCACAATGAGGGCATAGGTTTCCGGGTGGGAGACGGTCATGATGAGCGTCTGCCTGACGTGCCTTCCTTTTAGCTCTTTTATCCTTTTCGCCCTGTACTCGTGTTTCTTCAAAGTCCATAGCGCCATTAATAAAGGATGACCTCCAATTGAAACGCTCATGAGTTAGGGCTTCCCAGTTCTCAATGCTGATATTACATTTTTTTAAATTAACTTTGAGAGTATCTTTGAATCTCTTTTGCTGTCCACCAATATTCCGTTTTCCATTCTTAAGTTGGGAGTAAAGTAGCTGCTTTGGAAGACGATGGTCAGGCATTCGAACAACATGACCGGTCCAGCGAAGTTGATGTTGGATGATCATTGTTTCAATGCTGGTGGTTTTCGCTTCTTCTAATACGCTAACATTAGTCCGCCTATCTTCCCAAGTAATTTGCAGAATTTTTCGGAGGCAGCGTTGATGGAATCTTTCAAGAAGTTGGAGGTGGCGTTTGTAGAGGGTCCATGTTTCACAGGCGTACAGAAGGGTTGGTAGTACAATGGCTTTGTAAACAAGCATTTTGGTCTCCCTGCGAATGTCCCGATCCTCAAACACTCTACGCTTCATTCGGGAGAAAGCTACACTCGCAGAGCTCAGGCGATGCTGAATTTCAGCGTCGATGTCGGCTTTTGTAGATAGATGGCTGCCGAGATAAGAAAAGTGATCGACATTTTCTAGTGACACACCTTTAAGCTGGATTGATGGCGCTGCGGAGGGATTGGTTCGAACTTGCTGGTAAAGCACTTTGGTTTTTTTAATGTTAATCGAGAGGCCGAGTTTTTCATATGCTTCTGCAAAGATGTTTAGGATAGTTTGAAGATCTTCCTCGGAGTGTGCACAGACTACGTTATCATCAGCATATTGAAGTTCTATAACAGAAGTTGCAATTACCTTATTTTTTGCTTTCAGCCTACTAAGATTAAAAAGCTTTCCATCTGTTCGATATATAATTTCTACACCAGTAGGAAGTTTCTCTTCAACAAGGTGCATAATCATAGCGATGAAGATAGCGAATAAGGTTGGAGCAATAACACATCCCTGTTTAACGCCGGATTCCACTTTAAATGGATCGCTTTGAGAGCCATTGTTATTCAGGATTGTTGCCATCATGTCGTCATGGAGTAATCGCAAGATGTTCACAAATTTATCAGGGCATCCGATTTTCAGAAGGATGGTCCAGAGAGCAGTACGATTTACAGTATCAAAAGCTTTAGTCAGATCAATAAACGCCATGTACAGAGGGCGGTTTTGCTCCTTGCATTTTTCTTGAAGCTGTCGTGCAGTGAAGATCATATCCACTGTTCCCCTGGAAGGGCGGAAGCCATTTTGCGTTTCAGGGAGGATGTCTTCTGATACAGATAGGAGACGGTTTGCAATGATCTTTGCCAGGATTTTGCCTGCTGTGGCTAGAAGGGAGATGCCTCGATAGTTTCCACAGTCTGTTCTATCACCCTTTTTAAAGAGAGTGATAATTATGGCATCCCTAAAGTCTGCTGGAATCTCCTCCCTCATCCAGATTTTTTCGATGAGCTTATGAAGTTGTTGTGTAAGTTCAGGCCCGCCTTCTTTAAAGACTTCAGCAGGAATCCCATCAGGTCCACTAGCTTTGTTATTTTTCATTTGTTTAGTGGCTTTACTGACTTCCTCCAAACTAGGGGGTACTGCAAGCTCATTTCTTATTTGTTTTTGCGGGATTTGCAAGAAGACTTCATCAGCCACAGTAGAGTGACGATTAAGGAGATTGTAGTAATGCTCTTTCCAGCGCAGTGCAATAGACTCTTTGTCCTTTAGAAGCTTAGCACCATCTACTGAGCGTAAGGGATTTGTACCATGGTTTGTTGGTCCATAGATGGCCTTTATGGCATTAAAAAAGCCCCGTGCATCATGAGCATCTGCAAAATGTTGGGTTTCTTGGGCTTTTTTTATCCACCATATGTTCTTAAGTTCTCTAGTTCTTCTTTGGACTTCTGCCTTTGCACTGGCGTAGATTTTTTTCTTAACGGCACAGTTAATATCTTTTTGCCATATCTGGAAGGCTTTCCTTTTCTTGTCAATAATATGTTCAATCTCACTATCGTTCTCATCAAACCAGTCCTGATGTCTCTTAGTCTGGTATCCGATAGTTTGTTCACAGGCTGAAATAATAGAAGTCTTCAATTTAATCCAGTGTTCCTCAACATTTTCAGGAAGTTCCATAGGCAGATGTTCCTTGAGAGTTGATTGAAAGCAAGCTCGTTTAATAGGATCTTGAAGGGCCAGTGTATTCATTTTACGCCTTGGTTTTCTTCCTTGGAGCCTACGATGAGGGACAATCTTTATGGCCATCGTGGATCGAATTAATCGATGGTCTGTCCAGCAGTCATCGGCGCTCGTCATGGCTCTGGTGAGAAGTACATCACGGCGATCTCTAGCACGGACAATTACATAATCTAAAAGATGCCAGTGCTTCGACCGTGGGTGCTTCCATGATGTTTTAAATTTATTTTTCTGGCGAAAGAGTGTGTTAGTAATGACAAGGTTATGCTCTGCACATTTAGTCAGAAGTAAGATTCCATTTGTGTTGCTGTTGTCAACTCCTTCTTTCCCAATGATCCCTGGCCACAAATCAAAATCACGCCCAACTCTTGCATTGAAATCGCCCAGGAGGATAATTTTATCCTCCTTTGGTATCTCTGATAAGATGGTGTCCAGCTGGGTATAAAATTTTTCCTTGATATCCTCATCTGCATCTAGTGTTGGTGCGTAAGCACTTAGGATAGTTGCCTGTTGGTTTTTGGCGAGTTTTATTCGCAGAGTTGAGAGTCGTTCGTTAATCCCAGTGGGAACTTCTGACAAGAGCTTCACAATGTCGTTTTTGATAGCAAAGCCTACCCCATGTATTCGTCGTTCTTGTTCAGGCAGTCCTTTCCAAAAGAAGGTATAACCTCCTTTTTCTTCCTTCAACTGTCCTTCTCCTGCTCTTCGAGTTTCTTGGAGTGCTGCTATATCAATATTAAAACGTCTCAGCTCCCTTGCAATAATGGCAGTCCTACGTTCAGGTCGTTCACTATCCATATTGTCTTGCAGTGTCCGTATATTCCATGTTCCAAAATTCATGTGTTTTTTACGACCGCTAGATGGTGACCCCACTGGTCGCGGTAATCCAGTCAGGGAGAAAATGAGGCAGACTATGTTTAGGGCACCTTTTCTAGCCCCCTCCCCATATGGGGTGAGCAGAGTGGATCCTAAATAGGGCTGCTCAGTCGTGGATACAGCTGCCGAACTACTCAACTGCCTCGATCCTTGAGTCAGGGCGACTGAATCCGTATCCACCGCCCATGTGCTGGTCCATGACTAGGAGCTTCCGGATTTCACAGTCCTGCCCCCGTTGCCATTCATCAGTCGCCATGGGACTTTTGGTTGTTTTGGGTTTGGTGTGGTTGGAAGACGCCTGTGCGTGAATTTGTTTTATGTGTGGAGATCGGTGCACAACGATCAGCACAAAACCTTCACAGAAAAAGGTTCTAATCCAATGGCATGGATACCATGACGATTGGTGACCTTTTGTCTGCTGCAGCCTTCATCCGCCTTCGCAGCCGTTGTAACAATACACCTTGTTATCTTCCGCCTGTTCTGCCGTTGAGGACTTTCTTGGATCGTTCTTTGTCTGGTTCCTCCCCCTGGACCTTACCGCCATGGGTGACCCTGCCAGGAGTACATGACTCCCGACGGCTTCGCTCACAGGGTTCATTGGGAACACACAAGCCCACTCACCACAACAAGGTGACGATCCAGCGAGTGAGCCTGGAAGTGTAGTCTGTGGCTGGTGGGGGGCGACAGACAGACAGACGTTGGGCCCTCCTCGGCTTTCCAGAACCTCAATCTGCAGCTTCCTGTGAACGTTGCCTCTCTCTTTAAAAGTGCCAACCTTTTTGCCCCTATTTCCAACAGAGGAAGAGCTGGGGCATCTCACTCTCTGTCTATAACAAAGGACATCTCTCTGTCTTCTGTCTGAGCCTGTCTGGCATCAAAGCTGCAGCCACAGTAGTATCTTTTCCATGAAGGTTTCTAAAATATTACTTCCAACATTCCCTCACTTCAGTTTCATACCAAATAATTTCATCACTTTTATCTAATTTCATTCACAATACTGGAGGTTCCTTGTTCAGCCCTCTTCCCCGGATTCCAGAACAATTGTTTATTTCCAGCAAAATCACTCTTTTTCTTTGCCCCCTTTAATCTTAACATCCCTTGCAACTGTTTCTTCCTCTATGTGTTCACATTCCGTAATATCTTGCTTTCAGTCCTCATTTCTGCTGCAATACTCATGTGCCTTTTTTCTTATCCACAGCCTCTTTCACGTCATCATTGCATCAAGCATCCCTTTTCATAATTCCCATCAGCCTAACTCCACAAGCGGGCAGCCACTCTGTAGCAGTTCTTTTCATTCTGTTCCCAGCAACTTCTACATCCTCTTTCCATTCACTGGGTGGAGAGATGAGTTGAAGCCCACACATTTTAAAGTTCCTGAGGTTGAGAAACACTGAGGTTACTCTACCTCAGGAACTTTAAAATGTGTGGACTTCAACTCCCAGAATTCATGCTGGCTGGGGAATTCTGGGAGCTGAAGTCCACACATTTTAAAGTTCCTGAGGTTGAGAAACACTGGTCTACCTACTGTTTCATACAGAACTCAGCTATTCCACCTCCACCTCCAGTGAAGCCAGTTGGCCTTGCTCCCCATGCAGGGGAACCGAGTGCCACGCCCCCTGCCCCCCTCCCCACTTGGAGCTGCCACCTTCTCCTGTTCCACCACTACGAGAGCCACCTCTACTCTCCAGGCAGCCCTTGCGGTGGGACGCTGGGGGAAAGACTCCCTCCTCTGGTGTGCCTTCCATGTGAAGGTTTGCCAGCCAGCCAATGAGCAGAACCTAGAAAGGAGGCTACCACTATCCTCCTCCTCCTCCTCCTCCTCCCCCGCCCCCCGGGGAAGTGGGGAGACAAGAGCTCCTCCCAACTTTCCTCTGCAGGGAAGGAGGGGACAGGAGCGTTCTGGGCGCACTGGCACAACCAGGCACCAGGCTGCCAGCCCAGGATTTAGACCGTCAGCTAACATGCAGAGCAACACCTCCATCTCCTACTTCTAAAATAGTTGCAGACGGGAAAGAAGGCACGATTCTATAAATCCAGTAATGGTTTTGAATTTTGTGCCATGATTCCAGCAAGGGGCGTTTTGGAGGCCGTTTTTCTTACCTCCACGGCGGGCATTAAAACCGCGATCCATTTTTTTTTCCTGTGGCGGGGTCGTTCGCCTTGGCCAGGTGGAGGGCCTTCTTTTTTAGCTTACGCTTTGCTGCCGTCTGTGACAGTGGCACTAACATTGCTCAGCGGACATCGTCTGACACTTGCATAATACACAGAAATTCAGCAGAGATTTTTCCCCCAGCACCAGCCACATAAGAGAAGGCTTACGTACCCGGAATTTATATTTGCCAGACGGACATTACTTAATTTAGAGAAAGATGGATTCCAACTGGCTGTTAGCAACAGCTTCCTGAAAGTAAGAGCAGTTGGACGGTGGAACCGGAGCCACAGAGCTGGGGGGCTCCCCTTCCTTGGATGCTTTCAAGGGCAGGGAGGGGGCATCGGACTTGGCATCTCTGCACTCTGCCCAAGGGACGGGCTGAAGGGCCCCTTCCAACTCGAGGGTGGTGTAATGGAACGTGGGAATGACCTTGGGAGATGGGGGGGGGAGAGATGCTGCCTAGGGGATGGTCGGATAAGAGAGGGCAGAGCCCGCAGCTGCTAAATGGGCAGAGAAAGACACTTAGGAAGGACCCGCCTTAACTGATCAGGCGGTAAAAAGGGAGGGTGGCAGATGGGTGCTTTCAGACTTGCAAGATTCTGTTAACGTAGCCTTACAATAAAGTAGAATTAGCTCATCTGGTCGTGTTTCCTGTCTGGTCTACCTGAGAGGCTGACAGGTTCTGTTAGAAATCCTTCCCTGGTATATCAAGGATAATCCAAACAGTATTTCCTGAAGTCAGTAAGAGAACATTGAAAGGAGAACTACAGAACTAAACTTGAGTCTGGTTCGTGTCTGCAGCAGAGGCTGTCCTGCAAGGATTCAATATAATTTTTTTAATTAATTTTTTAAATTAATAAAAAAAAATTTAAATTAATAATTATAATTATTAAAATAATAATTACAATTAATTAAATTATATTTAATTATTTAAAATAATAATTAATTTTTTTTTAATTATTAAAATTTTTAAATTTTAATAATTAATTTTTTATTAAAAAAATTTATGCACAGCATAAAAAAGAACAAGTTAGCAATCTTCGGTAAAAAAAAATTCTTTAAATATTTGTCCATTTTCTCCAGGGAAGTTTCTTGTCCTTTACATAAATTAGAGTAATACTGATAAAATATTTTTTTCACGATCACATTGCTATTACAGTATTTCCCTCTTGTAATTTTAATATCAGTTTCTTGTATGCCAGCCATGTCCCTGGTTTGTTTGCAAACCAATACTTGTCAGATAGTAACTGATTAGCGGACACTAATTAAAACAATTTATTTGCTCACTAGACACACACCTACCTGCCTCCCGCCACAGACGGGGCAAGGCGGGAAGAGAGCCGGCCTCGTCTCAGGAGGGGCGCTGCACAGTTCACAGGGGCTGCTGGAGACAGACCCGCGCGGAGCAGCCTCGGCACCCCCACAGTCCTGCCCCTGGACTCGCTGCCGGAGACGTGTCTCTGGGAACGGGCCGCTGGTGTTCCCCGGCGGGAAGAGGGCCTGCAAATCCTCTTCCTGGCTTTGTTTGGAGGCAGCTTCTCCCTCCAGAGGTGGCGCCAGCTGCTTCACGTCCCCTCTGCTTGCCTGGGCCTTGGGCACGGAGACGCCTGGGCCGGAGGCGAGCAGGCCTTTCGTGGAGGCCTGAAGCAGACTTCTGGGCGTATCGTAGGTGTGTCTGAGCCAGCTGGGAACCTGGTACTCCGGGCCAGGGCTCCTCCGGGGCTCTCCCGGCAGGCAGCTGCACACGCTCCGGTCGGAAGGGAAACTCGGCGAGAGGCTCGCCAGGGATCCAAACTCATCCCCGTGGCAAATGTCCAGGCTCCCCGCGTAGGAGGAGAAACTTCCCGAGTAAGAGGAGTGACTGCCGGTCGCGATCCCGCTGTCCGAGGAACTTTGGCGGCCTATCTCTTGCAGCTGCCTACAGCGCAGGAGTCTCGGGGGCGGCCCGGCAGCCCCACGGGCTCCGTCGGGAGGCGGCTTCTCCGCTGCCGCAGCCGGTCCGCGAGACTCTTGGGAGGTGCCGGCTGACGACTGCTCGGGCCAGAGAGTCAACCTGCTCCCGATACTGGCGTCGGAGCGGCTGGTGTCCGAGGACGCACTGGACAGGCTTTGGTCGTCACCTGGTGGAAGGAACGCACAAATGATCAAATGGCAGAGCGCTGCCAGAAACCGAGGGGGTCCCCAGTCATCCCGGTCAGGCAGGGTTCAGAGTTTGGCAGGCCAGGGAGGTGCCGACTGAGTCACCTGCGGTGCCAATCTGTTCCTGGAGGTGAACAAGGGCAGGAAGAGACGCGATTCGCTGCTCGTACTTTGGACCCTGGCCCCTTTCCGCTTCTACTCACCCGCACACCCTCCATGCCAGAGAAGCAGCAGCAGCAAGTCCGGTGGCCCTTTAAAGATTTGCTAGCCGTGGAGGAGCCACCGGACCCTGCTGTCTTTGTGGTTCTTATGGCTACTCTTGCAGAAAAGCCTCACCCCCCCCCCTTTCCTGGCTCAATAACTACCCTTCTCGAAGCTGGGCAAAGAGCCCTCTCTTCAGACGCGGAGCCTGGCCACAGCCGTGCAAGGGGCAGCAGACACGGGTCCTCAAAGTGATACCCCAACGTCTGAAACGCTGCCTATTCCACCTCCATCCCATTGGCCCCGGCAGGAACCAGCCAGCCTCGGAAGGGCCCACAGCGGCAAAGGTGTCCAGTTCTCTGGGCTAGATGTAAAGCAGCAATCTAGCTAATTCCGGGGATGGCGAAGGCCGCGCCGGGGTGTTACCTCCACTGCCCTGGCAGCCGCCGTGGGAGAGCAGGCTGAGGCGCTTCTCCAGCTGCGAAGCCTCGTAAGCCACCCTTTCTTCCAGGCAGGCAGGCGTCGCACCAGGGTCTTCAAGGAGAGAGACACCGAGCGGGAATTGAGACAGGCTGTAAGCAATTCTAGTGAACAGGCGAGGGAGAGCCCTGGCGTGCTGCCGGGGCAGCTTCTGGAGCTCCCGGGGCCCAACCCCATCCCTGGCTGATCTTAGGATGGCCAGGAGGGCAAGCCCAAGTTTGCCGAATGAAGCGAAGGTGAATGGAGTATTACAAACGGAGTCAGGGGAGCATTTAGCTCTAATGCTACTGAGCCGGGCTAACTGTGCCCTTTTTTTACCCAGCAGGGTTCTGCCTCTCCCTCTAAATAACTAAATGCTCATCAAGGGGCGGGGGGGGGGGGGGGAGGAACAGAAACGCCAGCTTTGCTCACAACCCCATTCATGCTGGGTTCCCTAGCGTAACCTGCTAAAACGTGACGCAAGCCTTTCGTCGGAGAGATGCCGTGAACGATGCAGTCAAAGAGGAAGCTGATCTTTTCTCCTTCTGTGCAAGACAGGAAAAAAACACCGGCCCCTGCAAAATGGCAAAACATTGACGTTGCTAGGCGGTTGGAACCGACACATATGGAACATAATAGGCTGTATAACAAATCAAGCGTGTTCGTTGATTGATTTACAATGCCCCGATCCCAGGACTCTAGGTGCATAGAGCAGTCCACAAAAGAAAAAGACAAAATTAAACGCAGAGGATAAATGTCCCCACTCAAGTCACGGAGGAGCAGCCAAAGCAGTGAAGTAGAATTCTGGTAAGAACTGCAACAGAGCCTAACCTTAAAAAAAAATTGGTGAAGTATATCTACAACCACAAAATGTACCCGTGATTGGTTAAAAAAAAAACCCTACATAGATTATGGTGATCAAAATAAACATAAAATAAAAAGGAATGAAAAAGAGATTCCTACAGTACAATATAAAACTAGCCCAATCCTTTAACTTTTCATTCTGTCTAAGCCAGTGTGTCTCAAGCCTGGCGGCTTAAAGATGGGTGGACTTCATCTCCCAGAATTCCCCAGCCAGCATGCAGTTGAAGTCCACCCATCTCCAAGCCGCCAAGCTTGAGAAACAATGGTCTCAGCCATACGGAAAAACATTTTAAAAACATTTCAAAAACGGATAACAAACGTATGATTTGAATCCATTTCTTAAAATCAGAAAGTTAGGTGTCTTTTATTTTCCATAAAATTATCCCCGCAAAGCATGCAAGATAGACTGGCGAGGTAAAACCCACGAGTGGAAAGCAGGGGTGCAGGGGAATTATTGGAAGGGCAGAGGCCGGGCAAGGGGAGGGGGAGGAGGGCGCCGAGGTCGGGCGCTGGATTACAGGCCGACGGTCGCTGGGCTGGGCTGAGAGTGCGAGGAAGGGGAAGCAACAAAGAGGGGCTGGGGGGGTTGTCCCAGACCTGTACCGGCTTCGATGCACGTCCCACCCTTCCTGGCAGCACACGCAGCGCCCCTCCCCCCTCTTTTTCCCCCACAACTGTGGGAGGGGGGCTGGGCAAGACAGTGAGTGGCCCAGACTCACCTGCCGAGCTTCTGCACCTGAGTCTGGACCACAATCCGGGGCTCTTCACTGTCAGTCCACCCCCCCACTATGACCACACCTCATACCCATTTACACCTCTCCACCCCAGGCCGGCCAGGCAGCGCTGTTGTGGTCCTGCCCCAGCCCTGGAGGCTCTGTGGGGAGAAACGGACTCCAGCTGAATCCTACCCGGACGGAGTGGCTGTGGGTGTGGGGGCCCCCCGGAGCTGAGAGGATTCTCCATCTATAGCCCTTCCCCACTGGGGAGTGGTGCGCAATCCAGCGGTCCTCCGGAACTCACAGCTTCTGCCCAAGGAGCAGGCGGCAGCTCTGGCCAAGGAAGCCTCTGCAGTTGCGCCCCTTCCTGGACTGGGTGGCCTTCCAGATCGTCTTGTCCTTGTCACCTCACAGTTTGACTACTGGAAGGCGCTCTACATGGGGCTGCCCTTGAGGACCACTTGGCAGCTGCAACTGGCCCAGAACTGGTGTGTGCAATGGGGGGGATGCCGAGGCGGAGACGCTTCTGCTTTGCAAGCTGCCCTGGGAAAGGACTGGGGATACACTGGCTGTGCGTGAGGAATCCTTCAGCCGCCAGGATTCGTGTGACTTCCTCCCTTTCTTCTTAGTACATTCTTGCTAGAGAGACTCTGGGAAGCATGCTCGGGAAAGGAATCTCTTTCGGATTTAGGCAGAGGCCAAGAGATGGACGAGCTGGGAGACGCAGCAGCCGGCAGAAGGCAGGCGGAACTGTCCAGAGTGGTTCCGAGAGGCAGGATGAGGAACAACGGATTTAAATTACAAGTTAGTAGATTTTGGTTAGACATTAGGAAAAATTTCCTAATGGTAAGAACTGTTCAAAGACGGGCTTGACTGCCTCAGGAGGCGGAGGCCTCGCTATCACAGCCCACACATTTTAAGTGAAAATTTTGTTCATGAGCAAGATCTTTACTTGTTTTAACTGTGAAATCCAAATGCATTAAAAACCTTTTTAAAAGCTTTAGTTTTCTTTACATTTTAGGACTAGGGCAGTTGAAATAATCACACCCCCCCCCCATTTTCCCATCTCATTTTTCTACATTTTCTTGCAGGCAGATCCTAGCTGTTCAGAATGACATTTGGAGGCTGGCATCTCTCACCTGTCCAGTTCACTGCTGTTCACGGGAAAAAATTCTGGAATGATGAATACTCACAGAAGCCACATCGAGTTCCTCCTTCAAAGGCAAATCCGTTAGGAACAGCCCCGTAGCGCCGAAGGTCCGAGAGCTTCCACTGTCCCATGACGACAGGGGGGACGTCTTTCACCAGCACAAGGATGTCGTTGCACAAGTGAAGAGTCGCTGGGCCACTTTCCAGCTTTGTTCCAGGTGCTACCACAACGTGAAATCTGTGAACTGGTGGGGGGGGGCGGGGTGGAAACCCGAGGAATTAAGTTTTTCATTTGGCAAACATACCTAAACACTGGCTCTGAGTCAACTAACATCTTCACATCCATCAGCATTATTCTGATGATACCGACAGTCAAAGGAGGAATACCGTAACCAGCAAAAAAGAAAATGTGGTTAGGTTGAAAGGTCTTTTCACTGCTTGGCATAATGTCTCTGAGAGTAGTCCCTAAATTTACATGTAAAATAAAAATTATGAGAATATGCTTAATTCACATAGGCTAACGGTTCAGCTTTTCTTGAGGAACAATTTGGGATGCCTGGTGCAGAATTTTAAGATGCTTGGCATACGGAATGCAAAATGTAAAGACTTGGCGGGCCATGGGACAAACATTATTTTTTGTAACTTAAAGGTTTCCTCAAAATTGTATCTTGAAGTATCAAGAAGTAACAGAACAAATGAATTTATTAAAGAGCTCGTTGTTTATTTTTCTTTAATATAGTCATTCATTCCTTTGATTTTTGAGGTTGAAAAGCAAGAGAATGGAATTGATATGGCTGCCAGTCACAGTGAAGGAAAGGGAGGAACCAGGAACCGTATCCGGGAGCCTGTGTGCCATCAACTGGCACCCTTAAGCTCTAGGAGATTCCAGAGTTAATGCTCTGCCGGGATGCCGCCCACATGCGCAAGGCCGAGAGACCATGGAGAACCTGCTCAAAACACCAGCCTCGTTTCCTCTAGCGTGCAGAATACGTTGGGTTAAGCAAGACAGTGTCAAGGCAAGGAATCCACAGAAGCGCTTTGGGCAAAGTGTGAACGCTGCTGTTGCCTAGCAGCAACAAAGCCGGCTACAGTTTTGCAAGATATGACCAGTATCACCGCATACAACACGGAACCGGGCACAACAGATCGTGGGGTGGGCAGGGAAGGGGGCAGCGAGAGGGCTTCGGGGGCTCAGCGCCCAGAGCACGCGGCTGCTGAGTTCCACCGATCTTGTTCAGAAGAGCTCTGCAAAGCCGGCGGGACGTCCACCCCAGCGCCGGGATTCCCCCAAGCCGAACGAAGCCGCCCGCCTACCTTCCCCTAGGCTGTAGCGGATGTGCGCGTCCCAGACGAGCATGGTCTCCTTGCTCTCGAACCCCAGCATCACCACCTGGGTCAGGCAGATGATGGCGAGGGTGTGACTCAGCCCCTCGTAGCAGAGCCCGGGCTCCAGGCCGCAGATGTCCTCCAGGGTCGCGCTGCCCCGCTCCTTCAGCCCCCTCAGGCGTTCAGACCGCTCCTTGTACACCAGCAGGAGCAAACAATCTGGCAGACAGAGAACCGAGATCAAACGCCACCTGTGGATCCTGGAGCCTTTACTCCCCACGGCCCCGTGAGAGATGCAGAACTTGATCTCTGCCGCACCGCCATTCGGGTCACCCAGGCAGCCAGGACCGCCCGGACCCCGAAAGCTCCAAGTCTGACCCACAGAGACTGCCGAAGGTCAGAGAGAAGAGGACAATTGTTAAGCAGATGATGGGAGAGCAGACCTATTCGGCAGAATTCAATGCGAATACGGAGGTCGTTTCAGCCCCGGCTGCACACTCTCCGGGCACACCACCCAAAATGCCTGGAAAAACTTGCCCAACCCTGATCTGGGTTCCTGAACAGGGACTGGGCACCACAACGGCTCTGGCCACTTCTCTGGGCACCTCCCAGGCTCCCAGCCTCCGCTGACTTCTGAAGAGATTCTCAGGTGTCAACACCATAGAAGGACCAGCATGTCGCAAGGGATGTCACTCCGCACTTCACGAGATGAAATGCTAACTGTCACACCCCAGCAGCAATTAAGATGCCCGAGGGAAAAGCTGCGAGGCCCCCTTCAAGGCAATTCCATCAACATTTCCAAGGGCCTCCCTCACCTGGCGAACCCGGACACGCTCACAATTCTTGGTTAAGACTGCAGGCTGGTCCCTAGAGGCCAACACAGCTTAGTGACTTAAATTGCTGGCTAAAATTAAGGTACTTCCGGAGCTCTAAGGCAGTTTCTCTGCGGAGTTTTGCAGCTTATTGTCACAATACCGGAGAACAAATGCTCAAGAAAGCATCTGCATCAGAGGGAAAGGAATGAAGATTCCACAGAGGCCTTTCTGAAGAGCAAACCTCGCTAGACCCTCCTGGAGCTCCCGACTGACTTTCCTGGCACACTAGAGAACATCTGCCCTGCCAGGCTGAGCACCCTTGCCCCTCCCCAAGGAGGAAATCCAGCCCACGGTGCCCGCTTTCTCTGCTGTCCTCCTCACAATCTTCCCTCTTCGAGGGCAGCTCCAAGAATAAGGCACCTTTCTGTGCAATCAAGGGCCGGGGAACCACTGGGGACTCCACACCCCTCGCTTGGGATATTCTACCCCTTCCCTGCCCCGAAAAGCCCCTGGCAGTATGAGACCATGCCCATGCCCATCCAGCTGCCCAGTTTAGCCAAGGAAAGGGAGTTTCTAGGGCACCCGCCCATGCACCGCCCAGGGGCCTCATCCTGAGCTGCGGTGCCCATCCCAGGCGGAGGGACTGGGTCGGTGCCCCTTGCCACCCGGGGGGGAGAGCGCCAGGACTGTAGCAGGTGGACCCTCCCCGCCTCCCTTTGGGGCTGAGCTGCCCCGGCCCCCACGATCCCGGGGGCCCCGACAAGCAGGGAGGCGGAAGAGGCGCCCCCCAGGCGCCCAACGGGTGCAGCTGCCCCGCGTCCCAACCCGGCGCAGCGCCGCCGCGGCATCTCTTCAGGGGCGCCAGGGGAGACCCCGCGGGGCGGCCGAGAGAGCGACCCTCTTCCAGAGGGGGCTGCGGAGGGCAGCGCCTGGGCAGCCGGGACGGGAGGCCACCAGGAAAGCCCACGGCGGAGGCGAGGCCTTCTGCCCGGGCTGCGGCCGAGCTGGGACTCACCGGCCACCGGGGAGGGCTTGCGCAGGACCAGCCACCGGCTCTTCCACTGCGGGGGGAGAGAGAAGGGGGTGAGCAGCGTCCCAGGGCGACCCCTCCCCTCCCCCCCCCCCGCGCGCAGGCACCTTCTTCCCGTCGCGCCACTTCAGCTGCCCCTCCAGCACCACCGCGGCGGCGGCGGCGGGGTCCGTCATCTTCGGGCATGGCTGCCGACAGCTGCGGGCGGGGCGGGGCGGGGGCACCCGCGGGCAGGCTCGGGGACCACGCGCGCCCCGCCAGGCCCCGCCCCTCCCCGCCCATCGCGGCGCGCTGCACGCCGGGAGAGGTAGTCCGGGGAGGGCGCTGCCACGCCGGCGGGCGGGCCCGGCTGGAGCTGATGATTGACAGCGGCGGCGCGCGTCGCCCTGGCAACGGGGCCGGGGGGCTGCTGGCGCGGCGCGGCGCGGCGGCGAAGGTGAGTGGGGCCTGGGGGCGCGGGCGCGGGCGCGGGACGGGCGGCCCTCTCCGGGCCTGGGCGGGGGGCGCGGCGCCCGCGGACAAAGGGGCCGGGCGGGGGGCGAGCGGGGCTCTCCGCTGCCTTCCCTCGGCCCCGCCGTCCCGCGGGCCGCCCTGCTCTGGCTCCCCCGGGAAGAAGCGCCGCTCGGGGCGCGTCGCTCCCCAGACCCGCCGGCGCGCCGGGGGGATCCCCCCGCCTGAGCCGCGGCGTCGCGGAGGGGAGCCGAGTCGGGCTGGCAGAACTCGGGGCCGAGCAGGAGGGGCAGCCGGGAAGGGCTCGCGGCTCCCCGGTTGGCGGGCGAGGAAGGGGCGCCGTTCCCGCAGCGCCAGTCGGGCCTCTGCGCCTTCCCTCTCTTCCTCTCCTCTTTCCTTTCCTTTCCTTTCCTTTCCTTTCCTTTCCTTTCCTTTCCTTTCCTTTCCTTTCCTTTCCTTTCCTCTCCTCTCCTCTCCTCTCCTCTCCTCTCCTTTCCTCTCCGTTCCCCTTCCCCTTCTCTCCTTTCTTCTTTCCCTTCCTTCTCCTTCCCTCTTCTCCTCTCCTTTCCTCTTTCCTTCCCCATCCCCATCCCCTTCCCCATCCCCTTCCCTTCCCCTCCCCTCCCCTCCCCTCTCTTCTTTTCCCTCCTCTCCTTTTCTCTTTCCTTTCTCTTTCCTTTCTCTTCCTCTTCCCTTCCCTCCTTTCCTCTTTCTCCTTTCCTTTCCTTCCCTCCTTTCCTTTCCTTTCCTTTCCTTTCCCCTCCCCTCCCCTCCCCTCCCCTCTCTTCTTTTCCCTCCTCTCCTTTTCTCTTTCCTTTCTCTTTCCTTTCTCTTTCCTTTCTCTTCCTCTTCCCTTCCCTTTCCTCCTTTCCTCCTTTCCTCCTTTCCTCTTTCTCCTTCCCTTCCCTTCCCTTCCCTTCCCTTCCCTTCCCTTCCCTTCCCTTCCCTTCCCTTCCCTTCCCTTCTCTCCTTTCCTTTCCTTTCCTTTCCTTTCCTTTCCTTTCCTTTCCTTCCCTTCCCTTCCCTTTCCCCTCCCCTCCCCTCCCCTCCCCTCCCCTCCCCTCCCCTCCCCTCCCCTCTCCACTCCCCCCCCTCCTTTTCTCTTTCCCTCCTTTCCTCCTTCCCCTTTCCTTCCCCACTCGGGAAGCCCCACACCAGGACTGCGCTGCCTGTTTGGGAAGAGACCGACGCCGGCTTTCCTTCTGCAGTTCTCCGGCGCGCTCGCCGCCCCGGCCGCTTCCAGGCTCTGGGGCAGAGTCCGCTGTCTGCGGATTTCCCACCCTGGGGCTAAAGTTACTCGCTGCTGAATGCTCCGTTTGGTGGCTGCCCAGGGCGTCGGAAAGGGTGCCTGCCTGCGTCTGAGGGCGCTTCCTTTTCTCGCCGGCTTATTTCCCAGGGCTGGCCTCGCAGCCTCCGTGGCCGCCTTCGCTGGGCTGGTATTTTTTCATTGCAAACCACCGAGAGTTTTTGGTTAAATAAATCCATTTCATTGCATGCTGTGCTTCAGGGGTGGTCAAAACTTCCAGTCGCTCCTGTTGCCATGCATTTTTCCAATGATCAACCTTTCCATGGTACACATATTGCAGGATATGTCTGTAGCTTGAATCATGTCAACTGGATTTCTATTTTCTTAGTGGAAACGTTTCGCTCCTTATCCAAGGAGCTTCTTCAGTCTGAGCAAAGAAGCTCCTTGGATAAGGAGCGAAACGTTTCCACTAAGAAAATAGAAATCCAGTTGACATGATTCAAGCTACAGACAATTCCACCTGGATGACTGAGAACCTTCATCGACATATTGCAGGATACTTTTAAACCGTTGTGAAGTTCATTTGCAAATGGCGTTGTGTAACCCTCTCTATAAATCTATTAGAAATTGTACAACATATGATGTGTGATATATAATCTATAATATACATACATATATCTATTTCAGCAAGACAATAATCCAAATTAACCATAAATACTTACAGGAATGATAAAGGTTTAGGAATGGCATTTACATTTTCCAGACTTAAATGTTGGAAATCTGTGGGGAGGTCCCCGATATGCGGTGCATGCAAGCAGACCGAAGAATATTCCTCAACGGGGGCAGAAAAGCATTCCAAAAGGAAGAAGAGTAAGAAATTGCCCTGGCTGACTACAGAAAATGTTTGGAAGTTGCTATTTGGGCCAAAGGAGGTGAAAATAAAATACAGATTGGAGAGGTGTCCATACTTTTGCACCTGCCACATCCATTGTTTTATTTTAAATCTGTAAAAAATTGCACATAGGTATACATTCAGATTTGCAGAAAGGCAATAAATTTAACTTTGTACCATGTAGAGGTTGTGTCAACTTCTGTTCACTTAGAGATTAATAGAAACAAAATTTGACCAAAGGTGCATGAACTGTAGCAGAGCATGAGGTACGGAGAAATGGGCAGGGTCCACAATTAGCAGAGAGCATCTGTAACTGACAGTCACGTAGTGAAAGCTAGCAAGATCCAGTGCTGGTGGTAAAGCATAGCAAGATCCAGCCAAAGTTTTTCAGGAAGCTGAACAAAGTCAGAATATTGTAGAAGCTGTTCTAGTTTTTGACTGCTTTCAAGCAGAGGTGTACATTTATTTCCTCATCTCCATTCAAAGAGCTGATGCTGATTAGAGCTAAGTTTGGTCAGTGGTGAAGGCAGCAGGCTAGAAACCAGGAGCCTGAGAGTTCCAGTCCCGCCTTAGGCACGAAGGCCGGCTGGGTGACCTTGGGCCAGTCACTCACTCTCAGCCCTAGGAAGGAGCCAATGGCAAACCAGGAGACTGAGAGTTCTAGTCCCGCCTTAGGCATGAAAGCCGGCTGGGTGACCTTTCTCCTTTCTTGAGGAGAAAGAAGAGCTAGAGTTAAACCTTACTCCTGTATGAATACGGCTTTTCTAATTTTTGCAGTAGACCTCAAGGCTTTGGCAGGGAGGAGCAAATCCCGAAACTGGGCAGGGTCGATTATTCAGTAACAACAGGCTTGTGCTGCTGCTTCTTTGGTTTTGTTGTATAATAAATTATTTGCCTTTGACTCTGGTCGGTTGCCTTATACCTATATCAGGAATACTTTCTACCCTATCTATTATCTTTTATTTCATAATACTCCTGTCCTTTATATGGCTCTATTCCTAATTTTTAAGGGTCCTTATCCAGAATTCTGAATCCTTATCCGTCTGAGAACTGATCATGGCCCCAGCAGAACCCTGTGCTCTCAAGTGCCTTTGATCTCTGCCTTCCCCCCCCATTTGTTAATTGCTTACATTGTTAATTGCTTACAGGTGCTGTGCCTTTCTTTGCCCCGCTTCCCAGCTCCCTCAGGCGCCTTCCCAAGCCCTGCTGGCCCCACCTGACCTCCCCAGGGGCTGCCCCTGGCAGGTTTCCCAACCTCAGTCCCTTGTGGACTTCAGCTCCCAGAATTCCCCAGCCAGCAGGCATGGGGTTGGGGTCCGCCCATCTTCAAGGGGCTGAGGTTGGGAAACGCTGCTCCAGGCTTTGGGGGGGAGGCTGACGGAACCAGGCCCCTTTCTCTGCTGCTGCCCTTCCCGCTGCAGGCTCTCCCGTGGGTTCTGCTGCTCCAGTCCGCTGGTTCTGGACTCTGCCTTCCTGGAGGCTGCTCTCCACAGGCTCCGCTGCCCAGAGCTCCGTCAGCGTCGTTTCCTCTTCTCCGCGTTCAGGCATCAGGCGTAGAAACCCACGGAACAGCATGCTTCCCCAGGAAAGGACGAACGCCATAACTGGCACTGGCAGGAACAGGTGAAGCCCCCAAACAGTATGCAGGTAATCGAATCCCTGTTCCAGGCCATGTGGTGAGAGAGAGAGAGGGCTGCCCTTTTCTGTCTCTCATTGATACCTCGTTGATCCAAGGTGCCAGCCAACGGACTTGTGGCATTAAAAGGCTGGAGCCTGGCTTCTGGCACTCTTCCCAACCCCCGGACCATTAGTGAACATAATAAAGGGGTGGGGGGGAACGGGGGCTTAGAACGGGGTAGTTGCCAACCTCCTCAGAGGCTTTTATTTATAGTTCGTTTATTTATATTTCAAATTTCGTCACCACCCATCTCCCTCAAAAGAGGGAGTGTCGCTCACTTCTCCCCACGCACCAAATTCGATTCTATTCTATCCAGGTTTTGGAGAATTATCCCAACATTTCTTTGGGTTGGAAAGAAAAATCGGCTTGGAATAGATCCATGAAATCAGTCTCAACCGAGATACCCTGGATCCAGGTGTCTACTATACACTCAAAAACCTTGACAAAGTTGAGACAAGCTTTCGTCTTTTTGCTGTTAAAGTCCTCAAGGCATCATTCATTTTGCCTACCACAGAATACCACAGCCCCCTCCTTGAGAGATGCAATCAGCCACCTTAGCAAAGATCAAGCAAATGGTTGATGATACTTGATCAACCAGACTGTAAAAACGGAACATTCTCAATATCTGCCCAGATCATGCACCATGCACATACTGAGATTAGACTACAGAGATTGTTTTGCCTAAATCACGTTGTTGGAAAAAAATTCTTCTCAGAATATAAATAAACATGTCACAGAATGTTACCAACATTCAATTAGATCTCCTGAACCAGAACTTAGGTTAGAGTAGATCTCCAAGCACTCAACAAAGCTCCACTAGTTGCCACTGAAAGGACATAATGATCAAGGAGACAAAAACACTTCCATTCGCCTTCACTGCTACAGAGCTGATCATGAGTTCTTACTGCCAGTTTTTCAGCTTGCTTCATTACCTTCATCAGAACAGACTAGGCTTTGCAACCCAGGAGAGGGTGCTCTGAGCAACTGTGTCATGCCCCAAATCCAAAGGCACCCACTATTCTAGGCAGAAGATTTCACAGACCCATCAGAATTCAGAAACTTCTGAATGGGGAGAAGCATCAACTTACTTGGTCCCCCAAAGATGCAGAGAGGAATTGTTCCTTTTTAAAAAAATGGCTCTGAGTAGACTGATGTGTGTTGGAATGATCTGGATGGGAGAAATGAGCTGAGGAAGTTGGAAGGGGATGTTAAGATTGTTTCAGTGGCACGTGGCAGTTGCTGAGTTCTGTGTGCCCTTGATGAAATCTGCCCTTTATTCCCGCAAGGTCTGGAGACCAGCATGGTTCCTGGATGAGCATATCCAGCAGTTTCTGCCTGAGTGATAGTTCGTGGTAGAGCTCTAGTTGCTGGGATCTGCTTGAGCAATGTAGTGGCTCTCACTTCAACCCATCAGTAGACTTGGGAGCTGCTGCCTAGCGAAGGCCTGTAGAGTACTTGAGCCTTAGATTTTGAGAGGGGAAGCCACAGGACGATGGTCAGGAACTATTTTCCATGGACATAGAAGCTAGGACCAGAATTAATAGGTATACGTTGCAACTACATATATTTCATTTAAAAATAAAGAAAAACCTCCTGATGGTAAGACAGTGGAACAGTCTACCTATGGAGCTTGAGGGTTCTCCATCTTGGCAATTTTTAAGAAGAAGCTGAACAGATATCACTCATGGATGGTTTAATTGTTTTCCCTGCAATTTGCAGAGTATTGTACTAGATGATTCTTGTGGTCCCTTCCAATTCTACAATTCTAGTACCACCCAGAGTCATTGAGAGTCGAGCGGCATACAAGTGGATGATGATGATGATGATGATGATGATGATGATATGATTGCCTGCCCCAGAGATATTGGAAGGAATTTGTTAAAAAGGAAAGGACTATAATGTAATATGGTTACTAGTGGAGATGCTACTTTGACTGTAGGGGAAATTATATTACTGTAACCTTATAATAACAGCAGTATTAGCATTCATAACTTTGGTTTCCTAGTCTGGTCTACCTTGAAGGGCTGACGTCAATCTTGGAAGTCTGAATGCGCTTGCCCCCCCCTCCCTTTATCTTCACGAGAACTGGGGACAGTCTTGTCCGAGACACTTACTTGGACTACAGTTCTGCCCCGGACTCAGATTTCTTTTATCTGACCATTGTCTTGGTAGCAGCTCTTCCTCCTGTTCTTCATGGTTAGTTACAAGTACTTTGGCAATAAAATCAAAGATTCTCCAGAATTTTGACTCTTCATGGGTGGAATCCAAAGTGGTGATCAGGTCTACGTGGCCATTCCATCTGGGACTCCTTTTGGCCTGTGAACTCCAATGAAGTTACTAGAGGGCTCTTTAAAATGTCATCTGTCACCTGTAGGCTCAATCCATGTTTTTCTTGGCTCCTTCAGCCCACCTGGAGTCATTGATAAATTGGATGGCCTTAGAAATGCTACTGATAAGCAAGGGAATGAATTAGCCAGGTCTGGGGTGTTGTTAATGCCTCATTTCAAGTTGGGGGTGGGAAGAGGGAGGGGTTTGGTGCCAGCAGTCCTGAAAGAGGCGGTGGTGCACCCTCTCCTACAGAAATGTTCCCTAGATCCACCTGTTTTGGACAGCCATTGTCTGGTGATGGGGAGTCTGCTAGAGGATTCAAATCATCTGGACTCTTTTTAGTCAGGATTCAGGCAGGGTCATGGGACGAAGACGGCATTTGTTGCTTTAATGAATCCCCTTTGTCAGGATCTGGGTTGGGCTAGGGCAGCCCTTTCAGTCTGTGGAACCCCCCAATAGCCTTCAACATCCTGGTCTCCTCCTAGATTGCCTGCCTGTTTGGGAGATTGGAGGCACTGTTTTGCGACTGGTAAGGGAGGAGCTCCCTTGCCGTGTGCCTGTTGGTTCAGTCTTCTCATCTGCTGTCTGCTATTTTCATGAAGTCACTGGGAAAGGCAATCCATCAGTTGGGGGTGTGCTATCGTAAGTACACTGATGACACCCACTTTGCATTGTGCTGGAGGTGCTGTTGATGCTTTGTCCCAGTGTTTGGAGGCTGTCGTGGTTTGTATGGGACACCATGGGCTGAAGTTGACGCTGAGCAAGACAGAGCTGCAGCTTGTGCCCTGAGACTCTCTGTCCGCTCCAGTGTGGTCCCTTGATGGGGAAGCGGGTCTGAGACTGGGGACTCTTTCTAGACTCACAGCTGCTGCTGGATGGGAATGCGGAGGCATTGGCCAGGGCCCAGCTCTGGTTGATTCACCAGTTATGACCCTGCCTGAGTGGGAGGGCCCCACGCCAGTAACTCCAGCCCTCATCAGTCCCTGGCTGGGCTTCTGCAATGCAATCTACCTGGGACTGCCTTTGAAGGGTGTCCAGAAGTGATAATTAAACCGCCCAGAGTCCCCAGATATGGAGGAGATGGGCGGTGATACAAATTTAAATAATAAATAGAATAAATAAATAAATAAAAACAATTGGTGCATAATGCGGTGGTCCGTTTGTTAGCCGGCACACACTGCCGAGAGCGTATTATCCCTGTCCTGCACTGGCTTCCAATGGGCTTCTGAGGGTCGTTCCAAGTGCTTGCTTTGACCTATAAGAGCCCTACGTGGCTTGGTTCCTTGATGCCTTTTGAACCTTGCAGGGAGTCATGGCCAGCAATGGTGCTTACGAACATACTTTCTTTTTCCTTTAGGACAAGGGAAGATACAGACTTGACAGGCCACGAAAATGTAATTCTGGATAGATTTTCTGCTCCAACGAAATACCAGCATGTACAGACCAGGAGAGAAAGTGAAACGGCGATTGCGCATTCATGGTTCCAGCATAAGAAATGTTGAAGTTGCTAGAGGGAGAGCAGGATATGGATTTACTCTTTCTGGCCAAGCGCCCTGTGTTCTTAGTTCCGTTTTAAAAGGAAGT
The DNA here is from genome assembly GCA_023362775.1 of Charina bottae. Taxonomy (NCBI): domain Eukaryota; kingdom Metazoa; phylum Chordata; class Lepidosauria; order Squamata; family Charinaidae; genus Charina; species Charina bottae. The sequence continues at coordinate 651,161 of JALMGJ010000019.1, read as the reverse complement.
CCTGCAGATTATGTGGGACTTAAGGCAGGTGATAAGATATTTGCGATAAATGAAATCAATGTGAAAAGGGCATCCCATGAAGATGTGGTGAAGCTGATAGGCCAATGCTCTGGGGTTTTACACATGGTCATTGCTGAAGGAGCTGGTCACGCGGAACCTTGTTCAAGTGATGAAGACGCTGGGCTTCGTGATGGGAAGGGGTGGCCAAAGACCAAGCCTGACGCGAAAGGACTGGGCATAAACCGCGCAGAGAAGGTTGTTGAGGAAATGCAATCAGGTGAAATTTTCAACATGATCTTCGAAAATTCTAATATTTGTGCTAACAATATGCAGATATCAAAAAGAAAGGAAATGTCAGTTCATGAAGTGGCTAAGTTAGAAACAGAACCTGAACAAATAAACGATAAGCCTAACGTTCTGTATAATGAGGAACTGCCACAAGCCTTGAACGATGACTCAGTTTTTAGAATTGGATTGGAAAACCAGGATTATTTCGGAATAGATGCAAGCATTTTAAATGTGGCTATGGTTGTGGGCTACCTTGGATCAATTGAACTTCCTTCTTCAAGTTCAAATCTGGAATGCGATAGCTTGCAGGCCATCCGTGGATGCATGCGCCGTCTTCGGGCAGAACAAAGAATCCATTCATTAGTGGTGATGAAGATTATGCATGACTCTATTCAACTGTGTACTAATCAGTCAGTTGTGATTGCAAAGTATCCAGCAGAGAAGCTAGCATTTAGTGCTCTATGTCCCGATGACAGAAGATTTTTTGGGCTAGTTACCATGCAGAGCATTGATGATGCAAGTTTAGCTCAGGAGGATGAAGCAGTTTTGAGGACATCATGTCATGTGTTTATGGTGGATCCAGAACTATTCAATCATAAAATTCATCAGGGCATTGCACGACGGTTTGGATTGGAATGCACAGCAGATCCTGATACCAATGGCTGTCTTGAGTTTCCATTGTCATCTCTACCTGTCCTTCAGTTTGTCTCTGTTTTGTACAGGGACATGGGGGAATTCATTGAGGGGGTGCGTGCTAGGGCCTTCCTTGATGGAGAAGCAGATGCTCATCAGAACAACAGTATGAGCAGTAACAGTGATAGTGGAATTGGAAATATTAACCAAGAAGAAAAAAGTAGGGTTTTAGTTGTTGATTTAGGAAGTAACTCAAACAAACACGTGCTTAGTAATATACAGGGCAGTCCAATAAATAGAGGTCAGACGGTTTCCCACTGGAATATTGGTCATGAACAAGAAGAAAACTCGGGATTAGAACCTATCTTCCAGAATGATAAATCTCAAAATCTAAGTAAATTGCTAGCTTCTTCAGCTCATATTGAAGTTCCGGTGGTTTCTTCCAAAAGCTCAGTGCCACCATGTAAGAAAAATTCTGTGGACATTTCCAACCAGAGGTGGTTGCCTGTTCATGTATTAAAAGATTGGCAACAGGGGTGTATAAGCGATCAAGAGTCATACACAGATTCTACAGATGGCTGGTCAAGTGTCAACTGTGGGACACTTCCCCCTCCTATGAATAAAATCCCTGCTGATAGATACAAGGTCAACAGCAGCTTTGGTCAGCCTCATCTAATCTCCCAAAAGAAAGAACTCTCTGAGAAAGAATTTCACATTGCAAATTCGTTTGATTCCCAACAGAGTTTCAGAAAGCCCAAAGAAGAGAAAAAGGTAAGAACGTTAATAAAATATGCTCATTGGATGGAAATGCTATTAGAAATTGTGGGAAATACATATTCTGCCATTACTGGGGACATGAAAAATAGATTACAGGTAATAGAAATATTTGATAAACAGGTGCTACGTTTCTGCAAAGGAGACTTGGAACCTCCATTGCTTTACAGTCCTATAGATAGCTAATAGTTACTGACATTGTTGTATATAAAGTCCTACGCACAATAAGCCTTTAAAAAATTATTCACTTATGGAATTTATTTACCACTTCAATCTGACATGGACCTTAACCAATGTACAGAAACCAAATAATAATTTTAAAAACGAAGCAACAATAATAACAAGAACGAAAGGGGGAGAGTGGCAAAAGCCCAGAAGGCGTGGGGCAGGAAGCGAGAGGTCCAGGGAGAAGCAGGGGGCCAGGGCGGGAATGGCGGAGGTGCAGCTCGGGTGTTTCTACGGGAAAGAGACCGGGAGATCAACGGGAGGCACAGACGATGTGATGAGCATCCCCGGAAATTGCGGGGGGATGATGCTCAGGATTGGCCCGCTGTGCTGGAAGGCTATAATTGATTTTAAAAGAATAGACCCAAGAGAAAGGGAAGGGTGTTGCCCTGTACTTAAAGGAAAAATACACCTGCACAGACATTCAGGAACGTGGAAATCCTGTTGAAAGTAACTTTTGGTAAGAATAGAAGGAGAGAGAAACTGAAGTGATACCATTGTGGGAGTTCATTAGGGTAGTCCTCGCTTACCGCCTGCCTCATTTAACGACTGTTTGAAGTTACGAAGGTTTAAAAAGAGCTTTGCGACCAAACCTCACATTTGTGGCCGTCGCAGTGTCCTGCAGTCGTGTGATTGCCATTTGTGCGCTTTGCAACTGGTTTGTGACGAGCAGAGTTAATACAGAAGGTGGAAGTAAAATTGTAAGTCACGGTTATGTGATGTTTCGCTTAACGACTGAAGGGGAAGTGAGGTCACAAGCCTGTCACAGTCATGTGATTTTCCAGTTAGCGACCGCGGCGCTTAGCGACCAAGTTGCCGGTCCCAGTTGTGGTCGCTAAGCGAGGACTACCTGTATAAACCAGGACAGGGAGAAGACAAGAATGAGGCCCTTTTATAACTTCTGGTCTATATTTGAGCCTGAATGTGCAGGGGTTCCCCGAGGCCGGAAAAATATTTCAAGGGATCCTCCAGGGTCAAAAGGATGAGAAAGGCTGATTGAGAGGGACTGAGTTCTCCATAAAAACAAGTTCTTTTCCCTGGGATTGACACATCTGGGACACTCATCTGCACAGAGTCCCATTCAGAATCTTCTAGAACTTAGATAGTGTTGTTAGGCAGAGGCCGGCTCCCCACCTGTAAAGTCCTTCAGTTTGTTTTTGACTGCCATAGCGTTAGTGTGTTTGTTCTTGAACTGATGACCTCCTCCTTAATTTTTAGTTTTTAATCCTTAACTCTTCTTCAAAACTTGATAGTTATTTATCAGAACACCTTGTCATCTAGATGTCCAGCATTTGACTTAAGGGTTCGGTATTACAGTTTTATTAACCCTTAACACCCAGAAACTGCCCAGAAAAAGGCGGAACAGTCTAGAATACCAACTTCCAAATTAATCAAGCCAAACAACTTCACTAATCATCAGAAATCTGCAAGCGACTGATGGAGTAAGACAGAATTGTTCTACAGAAACCATGTTCCGTCACCTACTCTTCGGACCCCGCTCGTGTTTGAGAAAACGGTCCGACATTTTGTGCCGTTTGTGCCATTATGCAATAACTCATCATTTCTGGGCAAATGCATGTGCTAGTCGCAGAAAATGATTAGGGTTATTTCTTTCGTTTCCTGCAATAGAGGACTTTGTCTACCGCTACGGCTGATGCAACCCTGTCACAGTGTTAAGCAGTCCATTCGGTGTTAACAACAGAAAGCACAGTGCTCATCTTACGAAGAATCTACAGTAGTGACAGGAGCTAATTGAACAGGCTGCACAGATGAAGAGAACCTACTTAGAGAGGGTTGGTCTTGACAGACGTACAGACAGGATTGCTGTTGAACATTTTCATGCTTACATCCTTCACTGTCTAAGGTGATGCAACTGTGCCTAGAAGTCATTCAGGCAGACTTTGGTGTAGCTTGAATAACTGGGCTGGGGAAACAGTTTTTCCTGCCCCTCTCCCCCCCCCCCCCCGTAGCCCCTAGAGGGGTGTGGGTCGCCACTGAACGGAACAGGCTGTCTTGGTGTGCAGTAGAGTTAAGTGGGAAGGGAAGGAAGGGAAGTCCTCAGGCCAAGCAGAGACCTTGTCCAGAAATGGCTCTCTGCTCAGGAAGACCGACACGGCGCTCTCCTGAATGCTCGACTCGGGAGGATCTACCAACGCAGGAGCAGCTGCTCTGGAAAGGAGGAGATGCTGAACGGTTTGTTCCGTACCAAATGTACATGCCTAAGTCTGGATCCACCCCGCTGCGTGCTCAGGGACGCGGTGAATAATGGAGAGCGCGGTTAGAGGATGGGCCAGTGGCATTACATTGTACAGAGAAGTTGGAGGGGATAACAGCAGGACTGCTATTTAAAGCAGTTACCATATGTCCCATATCATAAAACGTTTGGCTCTCAAATTAATTCAGAGCACTCAATAATAGAACAATCATTTTAGATTCTATTGTTTAAAAATAGAACAGAAACCTACAATTAAGATTACATTACAGTGTCGACACTAAACAAATTCCAGATGCTGCTAATTTTGCTTGACAAAGAACTTTTTAAAAAAGAAACACTGCAAATGGAAATAAAGATTGGACAGAATAATTACACGACAAAAGGAATTGATGTAGGCTTATGCAGTTTTGTTTGCATTGTCCGTGCCTCAGTAAGTATCTCTGGATTATTCCAGCAAATATCAACTGCCCATAATGAATTGGAATGATGGAGTTCTTGTGATAAACAAGAATGCAATAAGTGATTATTTTATTGAGTATTTGTAACTCATTCTTCCAAATGTTAGAGTTAATATTCTTCTAAAATAAATAGCAATAGCGATCCATAGATCACTGGAGAATGGGAAGTTCAGTGGGGTCCAGGAGGCGTGCCTTCTCTGCGATAGCACCCGCCCTGTGGAATATCTTGCCCCCGGAGGTGAGGCGGGCGCCCTCGCTCCTGGCCTTCCGGAGGTCTTTAAAGGCCTGGTTCTGCCTCCTTGCTTGGGACGAAGGAGGTGATAGTTCCTCCTGGGGGTGATTAGCTCCATAATATCCTCCTTTTTAAGATCTCCCCATCCTCTGGATTTTTTTTCCTATTTATTATTATATTTTAAAGTGTATAGGTTTTAATTTTAATATTATTGTTGTAAACCGCCCAGAGTCTACTGCTGTAGAGATGGGCGGTGATAAATTTGAAAAATAAATAAAATAAATAAGTTATGTTCCCGGAGGCATCACATTGAATAGAATACTATATTTTAATGTATAGATTAACTTGTAACTATTAAAAGTAAGTGGTATATTTACCTCTTGTCCAACCCTGACCCTAGTGGAATTGTTTCTTTTCCTCCTGGGAGTGGAGTCAAATGAACTGATTTATCATTTTAGGTGGTCTCGGTACTGCAAAATTGGAGAAACTCAAATGTATGGAGTACAGTATGGAGAGCTCCAATGGGAATTAAAGATTGTGCTTTATCTCCTATGGGTCTGTTTTCAAAGGAGGAATTTTCCTCCTTTGCGTGGGTGTTTTTCTGTTTATACAAAAGGATCGTAGATACTGTATTTCCCCAGCAGAAAAATGAGGAGGGTTTTGCCCCCAAACCATTACCTGGGAATCCAGGGGGAGATGGCCCTGCTTTGGTGGAAAAGAGGAGAAGAAGCTGTGGGGAACCACGGAATGGGCAGGAGACCCTCTCCCTGCAAAGGAGGTGCCTGCCTGAAGGTTCGCTGCTGCTGGCAGTGTGTGTGTTTGTGTGGGGCTTGATAAATTTTACCCTGTTTGTAATGCCTAAACAGGCGTCTCTCTCTTTTCTGCCTTCCCTTCATCACTACCTAGTTTTGTTCTTTATTCTTCTCCTCTCCTCCTTCTGCGTTCTGTTGATTTCTTTGGGGTTTTTGCTGTGTCTTCTGAAAGGAAGGAGTGGAATATATGTGAGGCATTTTTATGCAAAGGAGTGGTGTGTGTGTGTGTGTGTGTGTGTGTGTGAAAGAGAGAGAGAGAGGGAGAAAGAGAGAGAATAGCATCTGTAACTCTGCAAGGGGCAGTTTGATTAATTTTATAAACGGGGCACCTTGTTTTACGGAGAATTGATTTTATTCAGTGGTTATTAATTCAGCTTCCTTGTTGTTGTTGTCCTGGCCTGGCTCTGGGCAGGTATTTGTGGCCAGAGATCTCGAGGCCCCACCCCACCCCAGAGAGGGGGAATCCCTAAGGCCGGCTTGACTTCCACTGAAGTTGGCAAATCCCAGCTGACCAGGGGGCAGCTTTTGGTGCACAAGCACTTCTCTGTTTATGCTCCTTTGTGGGTAGGGGTTGGCTTTAAAAAAAAGCTTAATGAAATTTGCTTTTAAGGAAGTACAAGGATAAATAGATATCACTCATGAAGAATGAAGATTGAAACCTAATTAAATATCTATTTTGTGGCTTATTTAGAGTGCAAAATTTGGACCTGGTTTTGGATTGGTACAACTACTCCAGCATTCTTCAGCTCGAAGATCATTTGGACGCTCAAAGAGATTCAGCGTTACTCGTTCGCTTGATAATCTTGAGGTAACTTTGACTTCCATGATTTCCTGGGAAGATGGGTAAATGAGCATTAATAAGTTAATTCTTTTTGATGCAGGAAAAGTAACAGGAAGTAAGTACAAATGTTCTTTTGGATACTCTGTCTAAGCCTTTACACTTCCATGGTTCCTAATTTCTGAGTCTAAATTCTACTTCTTCTTAACAATATTCAGTATACACAACTGCAAAGGTTTTCTTATAGAGAGATATACGGAATTATTTATTTAGCCTTCGTGGATGGTTGTGTGGTGGCCTAGGCTAGGGCATATTAAAGCCTTGATGTTCACTTCCTTTGTATGGGTATAGCTTCTCAGGTAGCTTGGTATCAGTCAGTCCATCCATCATGCCACCAGCCGGGTTAGCATGATCTTTCTTGTCCCCAGATACCTTTCTGCAGAATTATGTTTTTACAGCTCTCTGAAAATGTAGACGGTAGGGGGTTGGTCTGTACATCCTGGGATAAGTAATTCCAAAGAAGAGGGACGTCACCAAGAGAGCTTCCGGTCCCTGAAGATGGTGAGATCTTGGTGGTGGAATCCTCGACAAGCTGCCTCTCCTAGATGTTGCAGGCAGGCAGATTCAACTTGGAGAAGGTAGTCAGCGATATCCAGGCTTTGTAGGGCTTAAAGATGTCAACCGGCACTTTGAATTCACCCGGAAGCTAACTGGCCAGCACAGCAGTTCCTGTGATAGTAGTGTTACATGGGCAAACCTTGGTGCACCTGGGCCACCAGCTGAAGTATCTGCCTGGTCTTCAAGCACAGCCCCATGTAAAATGCACTGTGGTAATCCAGTTGCAAGGTGACGAGGGCACGAGTAACTGGGAGAAGAATCTCCTGATCCAATAAAGGCTGTAAATGGCATAGAAGGTGTAATTGGGTACAGGGCCTTCCAGCCAGAGCCTTCACCTGCTTCTGAATCAGGAGCTGTAAGTCCAGGAGGACCCCAGACCAGCCCTCTCTAGGAGAGCACTACCCCATCCAGAGTCAAAGATGGACAATCTCTGTCTTCAGTCAGCTTCCAAATCCACAGCCACCCTTAATTGATAGGGTTCTGAGTTTCTTCCTTCCTATCCAGACCCTAACGATCTGGACCGGGCAAGGCAGTGGATCTGATGCCTGGAGTGGAGAGAGATGAAATGTTGAGTGGAGATAGCATGTTGATGGTACCTCATCCTGTGCTGGCAGGTGGTCTCTCCCACCCGTTCCATGTAGATGCTAAACAGTGGGGGGAGAGGACTGAGCTCTGTAAGGGAATGACCAACGGGCCCAGCTTCCCTCCACCCACCGCCATTGACTGGCTGTGCCAATTCGGGAAGGAGAACAACTAACGAATAGCGCCCCCCTCCCCCAAACCTCACAGCAAGCCCAGGAGGGTGACATATTCAGTGATACCAAACACCAGTGACAAGTTCAGTAGGACAAGGATAGTCACACTTTTCTCCCCCATTCTGGTCCCACCAAAGGGCATCAACCAGAGTAACCAGTGTGGGTCAGCCCCACACCCAGGCCTGAATCCCGACTGAAAAGGGCCCAGATAATCCCTTTCGTTTGGGGTGGTTTATAACGTTGCCCAACCGTATTCTCAACAATCTTTCGCGAAAAGGGAAGGTTAGAGACTGGTTGATAGTTGTCTAAAACAGCCGAGTAAAGCAATACTTTCTTCAGGAGGGGACGCACCACTCTCTCTCCACCCCTCCACTCGAGGATGCGTTTGCCACCCACACACCCAGCCTCCTGGCTGCTTTCACCCACCAGGCAGGGCAGGGATATATCCATCCACAAGGGGCAGGATGTAGTGGGCCGTGGGAGTAACCTTGTGGAAGAGGAGGAAGAGCCACGGCAGCCTCGGCCCAAAGCAGGAGTCGAAGTTGAGGGAGCCTCTCAGGCTTGACCCTCCCTGGTTCTCTGTAGGATAAAGGCGGGGAGGGGGGAGGCTCTTCTCTGGACCTTTTCAGCTTCTGTGAACCCTGCTTAAAATTGTGGGGTCCAGAACTAGACTCAGTGCCTGAGGGAGGGTCTGACCAATGCAGAACAGAGTTGAATTATTTGGAAATTCATCATCATTGTCATCATCATTGGCGATCACTCGTAGCCGAGTAAGATTGTCTTCCAAAGGTAAAATTTTAACGGTGGATCCGTAAGTGGCTGTAAAGGCCAATTCTGGATCCGCACAACCTCCCACAGTGGGGGCATAGGTTTCCGGGTGGGAGACGGTCATGATGAGGGTTTGCCTGACGTGCCTTCCTTTTAGCTCTTTTCTCCCTTTCGCCCTGTACTCGTGCTTCTTCAAAGTCCATAGCACCATTAATAAAGGCTGACCTCCAATTGAAACGCTCATGAGTTAGGGCTTCCCAGTTCTCAATGCTGATATTACATTTTTTTAAATTAGCTTTGAGAGTATCTTTGAATCTCTTTTGCTGTCCACCAATATTCCGTTTTCCATTCTTAAGTTGGGAGTAAAGTAGCTGCTTTGGAAGACGATGGTCAGGTATTCGAACAACATGACCGGTCCAGCGAAGTTGATGTTGGATGATCATTGTTTCAATGCTGGTGGTTTTCGCTTCTTCTAATACACTAACATTAGTCCGCCTATCTTCCCAAGTAATTTGCAGAATTTTTCGGAGGCAGCGTTGATGGAATCTTTCAAGAAGTTGGAGGTGGCGTTTGTAGAGGGTCCATGTTTCACAGGCGTACAGAAGGGTTGGTAGTACAATGGCTTTGTAAACAAGCATTTTGGTCTCCCTGCGAATGTCCCGATCCTCAAACACTCTACGCTTCATTTGGGAGAAAGCTACACTCGCAGAGCTCAGGCGATGCTGAATTTCAGCGTCGATGTCGGCTTTTGTAGATAGATGGCTGCCGAGATAAGAAAAGTGATCGACATTTTCTAGTGACACACCTTTAAGCTGGATTGATGGCGCTGCGGAGGGATTGGTTCGAACTTGCTGGTAAAGCACTTTGGTTTTTTTAATGTTAATCGAGAGGCCGAGTTTTTCATATGCTTCTGCAAAGATGTTTAGGATAGTTTGAAGATCTTCCTCGGAGTGTGCACAGACTACGTTATCATCAGCATATTGAAGTTCTATAACAGAAGTTGCAATTACCTTATTTTTTGCTTTCAGCCTACTAAGATTAAAAAGCTTTCCATCTGTTCGATATATAATTTCTACACCAGTAGGAAGTTTCTCTTCAACAAGGTGCATAATCATAGCGATGAAGATAGCGAATAAGGTTGGAGCAATAACACATCCCTGTTTAACGCCGGATTCCACTTTAAATGGATCGCTTTGAGAGCCATTGTTATTCAGGATTGTTGCCATCATGTCTTCATGGAGTAACCGCAAGATGTTCACAAATTTATCGGGGCATCCGATTTTCAGAAGGATGGTCCAGAGAGCAGTACGATTTACAGTATCAAAAGCTTTAGTCAGATCAATAAACGCCATGTACAGAGGGCGGTTTTGCTCCTTGCATTTTTCTTGAAGCTGTCGTGCAGTGAAGATCATATCCACTGTTCCCCTGGAAGGGCGGAAGCCATTTTGCGTTTCAGGGAGGATGTCTTCTGATACAGATAGGAGACGGTTTGCGATGATCTTTGCCAGGATTTTGCCTGCTGTGGCTAGAAGGGAGATGCCTCGATAGTTTCCACAGTCTGTTCTATCACCCTTTTTAAAGAGAGTGATAATTATGGCATCCCTAAAGTCTGCTGGAATCTCCTCCCTCATCCAGATTTTTTCGATGAGCTTATGAAGTTGTTGTGTAAGTTCAGGCCCGCCTTCTTTAAAGACTTCAGCAGGAATCCCATCAGGTCCACTAGCTTTGTTATTTTTCATTTGTTTAGTGGCTTTGCTGACTTCCTCCAAACTAGGGCGTACTGCAAGCTCATTTCTTATTTGTTTTTGTGGGATTTGCAAGAAGACTTCATCAGCCACAGTGGAGTGACGATTAAGGAGATTGTAGTAATGCTCTTTCCAGCGCAGTGCAATAGACTCTTTGTCCTTTAGAAGTTTAGCACCATCTACTGAGCGTAAGGGATTTGTACCATGGTTTGTTGGTCCATAGATGGCCTTTATGGCATTAAAAAAGCCCCGTGCATCATGAGCATCTGCGAAATGTTGGGTTTCTTGGGCTTTTTTTATCCACCATATGTTCTTAAGTTCTCTAGTTCTTCTTTGGACTTCTGCCTTTGCACTGGCGTAGATTTTTTTCTTAACGGCACAGTTAATATCTTTTTGCCATATCTGGAAGGCTTTCCTTTTCTTGTCAATAATATGTTCAATCTCACTATCGTTCTCATCAAACCAGTCCTGATGTCTCTTAGTCTGGTATCCGATAGTTTGTTCACAGGCTGAAATAATAGAAGTCTTCAATTTAGTCCAGTGTTCCTCAACATTTTCAGGAAGTTCCATAGGCAGATGTTCCTTGAGAGTTGATTGAAAGCAAGCTCGTTTGATAGGATCTTGGAGGGTCAGTGTATTCATTTTACGCCTTGGTTTTCTTCCTTGGAGCCTACGATGAGGGACAATCTTTATGGCCATCGTGGATCGAATTAATCGATGGTCTGTCCAGCAGTCATCGGCGCTCGTCATGGCTCTGGTGAGAAGTACATCACGGCGATCTCTAGCACGGACAATTACATAATCTAAAAGATGCCAGTGCTTCGACCGTGGGTGCTTCCATGATGTTTTAAATTTATTTTTCTGGCGAAAGAGTGTGTTAGTAATGACAAGGTTATGCTCTGCACATTTAGTCAGAAGTAAGATTCCATTCGTGTTGCTGTTGTCAACTCCTTCTTTCCCAATGATCCCTGGCCACAAATCAAAATCACGCCCAACTCTTGCATTGAAATCGCCCAGGAGGATAATTTTATCCTCCTTTGGTATCTCTGATAAGATGGTGTCCAGCTGGGTATAAAATTTTTCCTTGATATCCTCATCTGCATCTAGTGTTGGTGCGTAAGCACTTAGGATAGTTGCCTGTTGGTTTTTGGCAAGTTTTATTCGCAGAGTTGAGAGTCGTTCGTTAATCCCAGTGGGAACTTCTGACAAGAGCTTCACAAGGTCGTTTTTGATAGCAAAGCCTACCCCATGTATTCGTCGTTCTTGTTCAGGCAGTCCTTTCCAAAAGAAGGTATAACCTCCTTTTTCTTCCTTCAACTGTCCTTCTCCTGCTCTTCGAGTTCCTTGGAGTGCTGCTATATCAATATTAAAACGTCTCAGCTCCCTTGCAATAATGGCAGTCCTACGTTCAGGTCGTTCACTATCCATATTGTCTTGCAGTGTCCGTATATTCCATGTTCCAAAATTCATGTATTTTTTACGACCGCTAGATGGTGACCCCACTGGTCGCGGTAATCCAGTCAGGGAGAAAATGAGGCAGACTATGTTTAGGGCACCTTTTCTAGCCCCCTCCCCATATGGGGTGAGCAGAGTGGATCCTAAATAGGGCTGCTCAGTCGTGGATACAGCTGCCGAACTACTCAACTGCCTCGATCCTTGAGTCAGGGCGACTGAATCCGTATCCACCGCCCATGTGCTGGTCCATAACTAGGAGCTTCCGGATTTCACAGTCCTGCCCCCGTTGCCATTCGTCAGTCGCCATGGGACTTTTGGTTGTTTTGGGTTTGGTGTGGTTGGAAGACGCCTGTGCGTGAATTTGTTTTATGTGTGGAGATCGGTGCACAACGATCAGCACACAACCTTCACAGAAAAAGGCTCTAATCCAATGGCATGGATACCATGACGATTGGTGACCTTTTGTCTGCTGCAGCCTTCATCCGCCTTCACAGCCGTTGTAACAATACACCTTGTTATCTTCCGCCTGTTCTGCCGTTGAGGACTTTCTTGGATCGTTCTTTGTCTGGTTCCTCCCCCTGGACCTTACCGCCATGGGTGACCCTGCCAGGAGTACATGACTCCCGACGGCTTCGCTCACAGGGTTCATTGGGAACACACAAGCCCACTCACCACAACAAGGTGACGATCCAGCGAGTGAGATTTGGAAATTATACCTCTGTTGATACTGCGTAAAATTGCATTTGCCTTTTTTGCAGCTCATATTTAGCTGGCAGTTATTTAGTATTCCAAGATCTTCTTCACAATGTCATTTTCACAAGATTCCAGTAACAAGGACAGCCTTTTCTGGGCTAGATTAGCAAAGTGAACAGCCCATTTATTATATCAAAAACAACAGCGAGTGTCCTTTATATTTCTGCTGCAGCCCCCAGGGATAAGGTTCAGCGCATTTACCCTGAAATTTATCATGCACATTCTTCACTATGGGAGGTGGTATTACTGCAGATTTCATCATATCCTTTCCCAAACCAAAAAAAATACACGCATTTAAAAATGGATTTCAGAGCATAACTTGAAAAATCCTGAACAAATTTCTGACCATCTTGGTTTGCTTCGGTCCATGAATAATTGGTCTGCAAATGACATCCTGCCCTTGTTAGCAGCAAAGAAGGTTATGGCAATTCTGTCTTTCTCACGTGAGACTATGGCAGATGTTTCTGAGTCTTCTTCCCAGTTGAGTGAGTCTAAGGTAACCTTGGAAGCAGTGGCTCAGAATTTACTTTTGGGGAGTGACTTGCTTTATTAATTTGTTCTGTATTACATTAGAACATTCTTGAAGACACTCTTTTCAACATTTCAGAGCCTGCTGATTTAAAATAGGTGGGTGTGGTACTGATTTTGTGGGAATCTTGTTCTACCAGGAAAGAGAATCTTGTAAACTTACTCAAAGGAGCAAAGAACAGGCAAGTCGATTGGAGCAAGCCACAAAGTAGACTTGCACGTGATTATAATCTTGAGCTGAACATGCAGCCACATGTCAAGAAACAGCAAATTGTAACAAGCTTTTTACAGGACTGCTTGAATCTCGAGCTAGTTCGGTTGCCTAAAGAAGGAATTAAAAAACCACTGGGTGAGATTTCATACGGATGACCCACTAATATGCTATCTTGGTAGATGGCTCATTGCTATGCAGAGATTGTCACAGCAGGAATTTAAAGCCTTGAGTTCGAGCTGCTTCTCCATTTTATAGCGCAGGGGAGAAGCCTCTGTTTAACCTGGGTGGGTCCCCACTGGGGAGGGAGGAAGGAAGGAAGGAAGGACGAACAGACACCTCACGCTCCCCCTTGTTTTGCGAGCCAGGAGAAGGGAACATGTCTCAGCAACCTGGCTGAGGATTTTACTTAAATGAGAGATAAGGCCTTGAGGTCTGTTTGTTCATGGATAAGATTTGCAAAGCCAGTCAGGTAAGTACCTTTCACTTTTCTAAAAAGGGAATAGTAAGAACCTTTGTAATCTACATTGTATCTTAGAAAAAGGGTTTTTTCTCTCTCATTATTTTTCTTTATTCTGTAGACGGGTGATTTGCTATATTAGTTATTTGATTATGTAAATCAGCAATACAATAATTTCCTAGTATTCTTATGTAAATGGTGACCTACACGTTTATGTTTTCTAAGTAATTTAAAATATTTATTATTTTCTATATGTTTTCTTAGCTGCTTTTATTTGTTTCCAATGGCTCAATTATTTTATGGCTCATTCAGAATCTGAATCGTCGGTTTTGCTTTGCTTTAATTTTAACATCTTTTGAATTAAATAGAGGGAAATATTTCAAAGGATCAGAGTGGAGCATTTAAAAGATCAGGCTAAAGGAAGAAAAACACCAACTATCATTGGTGACTTATATATCCTGGAGTAATAAAATTATTCATTCCTTTTCAGCAGATTGCTGGGGAAAAAAAGAATGTTAAAACCGTGGGACTATTCTTGTTGGGAAAAAATGTTTGTATATGCCCCTGGTTGAGAACGAAGCCACCTAAAACCAAATGAGGCTTCTGTCTGTGTAGCCTTGCGTTGGATTGCGGTGCACATTTTCCATTGGGACGTTGTGTGTTCAACAACAGGAGGGCAATGCTTTACCCTGGTTTGTCGATTTAACATGTGAACCCCGATATTCAGAGATCTGTAATGTTCCTCTCCAAGGGAAAATGTTCAAGATCTATTTCGTTATCTTGCACTACATATAGAAGCCATGTATCTCTTCTCAATAGGAACAGCTGCTGGCAAGAAATGATAGATAATGAGGGGAAAATGAGGGAAACTTGGTCAGACGTTAGTGAACCCTCAAGTACATGCAGCCAGTGTACTTAGTCTCTCTCTCTCTCTCTCTCTCTCTCTCTGTGTGTGTGTGTGTGTGTGTGTGTAATTAATGTTTTCATTCCTATGAATGGATGGATTAGATGACAGACAGACAGGCAGATAATTTGCAGTAAAGTCTCAGACGGTGAGAACTTTGGTAGGCTGAAAAGATTGTTCTGGTTGCTCACAACATCTGCCTCTGCCTCCAGAACTGTCTCCGCTTGAGGGTCAGCCAAAGGGTTGAACTGATTACTTATAGGAACAAATCAGTAGCACTTACTCGCATGCAGTTGGATTCAGGGACCACATCATCAACTCTTAGCTGCTTCAAGGATTTTCTTGGGCATCTATGCCCAGAGCTTGAGCGAGTCCTCTTCTTCCTCCTCCCCATTAAGATTAAGAAAAAGTACTTGGATAAAAGAAAACCAGACAGAGCCAGACACACACAGGTCAACAAGATACAAGTTGGGAGTTAAAAACTGAAAGTTAAAGAAATGAGTTAAATTTTTTTAAAAATGTATTTAAAAATGTTGGAGTGGGAGATGAGTAAACTCCTAGCTGTGTCCCACCATCTTGAAAAACAACAAACAACAACAAAACAGGATGTACCCTCGCCCCACTACTATTCAACTCTTACATTAATAATATTGCTGAGATGTTTGTTAAGCCAGAATTGCACCCCCCCTCCCTTGCCCACTGCCCCGTCTCTATTCTCCTTTATGCTAATGATGCAGCCGTACTGTCTGTAACCCAAGTCGGCCTCTGAAGATGCCTCAAGCTCTATGCTCTGTCACTTTACTGCTCTAGAGAACACCTTGAAATAAATTACTTCAAAGCAAAAGTACTGGTTTCTCTAGGGAATGCTTGAAGGCCCCAATTAGATGGGGAATTAACAGCAAGCTCATTGAGTGGGTAAGATCCTTCAAAAACCTAGGTCTCTACCTGTTGGTCTACTCAAACAAAAAGCCCCCAAAGCATCCCTTGTAATTGCTAAATTTGCAGGTCAGTTCGGTAACAATTATGTCCCAGCAGCTATTAAACTATTTAAAGCTAAAGTTCTGGGTTTGATGCTCAGTTGTGTATTTATAAGGAGTGTCCTAGTTTAGAATCAATCCAGTCAAAATTCTTGAAAATCCTACTGCAAGTTCCTTATTCAACTTCCAATGCCCTAACACGACAAGAATTAGGCTGCATTTCCCGTGGGGCCTGATTAAGACTTTGTTGTCTTAGATTCTGGATGAAGCAAGTCTACCAGGAAACTTCCTTAGTTCATCTCACCTTGCTGGATAGGTTCTCTTCCAACCGAAGAAGGTGGATTAATGATTTGGCATATTGCGGTCTAACCTGGTCAGCATTACCTGCTTTGGTACTTGATAAAACCCTGGCTGAACTAAAGCAGAGGACTTGGGATCTGGATATCCAAAATGACGGAGCCAAAGTCTCCCGTCCCTTTTTTGGCACCATCGCTCCTCCTCCCTGGTCCGTCCCTAGATATTTCTATAGGCCCAAATTGGGGTGCTACCTATCAGTGCAACAGCCAGCAGGTATCCAAGCATCCCATAGGGATCCCCCATCCTTTGGGGGAGATGGGGCGGTAATATAAATTGAATTATAAATAAATAAATAAATAAATAATAAAATGTGTTTTTGTAAAATTCAAAAAGAATATCATAGGTTGAAATGGAAATTCAACTTTTAATATACAGTATGTTTCACTCTAATAAATGAGGGACCACGTGAAAACCAACCCGCTATAAGTCTGCCAAGGAAACGTCAGCGAAGGCAGCGTCCCTCCCAAGGGTCAGTAATGTCTCGGTGCTTGCAGAGAGGAACCTTTCCTTTCCTTTCCCTTTTCACTCTAATATGAATAATTTTGGAGATGGGCCATTGGAGTTAGGTGGCTATGATAATTAATTAATTAATTCCAAAAATGTTGGGCTTTACAACATTGCCACCAGATACGAAAGAATGATCTGGCCAGCTCATTACATTTTCAATGATGTTTAGAGAATGAATTGTCGTTTTAGCAATCACAACTGGTAGTATTCTCCAGTTTGGAATGTTGTGACTTTCTTCTAAAACATGGATGCAGCTGCATGCGGTCCCTCATTTATAGTCCTCAATACTTTCCTGTTCAGGAGCCAAATTTTAAAATTCATTGGGTTTAAAATTGCAGGGAGAGTATTTAAGGTGCAAAATGGGTTCAGCTTCAGCCTTGCAAAGATTTATAATTCTTTCCCCAAAGCCCTGGTCCGTACATCTCCTGAAGGCAGTGTTGATAACGAGGAAAGGAGAAATAAAAATAATAAACTACTGCTATTTGACTTTAATCTTTCAGGCAAATGCAGCTGAGAGACAATAAATAAGCAAACAAACAAACAGTATGAAAGCAAGGTACTTTCGGAAGCTATCAGAACACCTGAAAAATTTTATTAGTTTTTTTTAACGTAGTGACTAATTTTCTGATAAGTACTGTGTGTGGGTTACTTCAAAACTAAAGGTTAAATTCTTCATTGCAAAGAGATTCTATTATGGAATTACTTTTGCAGAAATATTTCAGCAACGACCAATTTGATGCCTACGATACGGAGTTCCTAAGGCATCTGCTGCAGTGGCATTCTTGAGAGCTCTGGTTTTATTTAGGAATGTTCGCTTTTCTTCCTTGTAGCTGTTTCTTTTTCTCAACATCACAAACAGCACACAGAAAAAGGAGAAAGGCATGTACTACGTAAATGCCCAATCTAAACTGCTTCTTAAAAAAAGTTATTCTTACACAATTTTACATATCTTGTACTTACTGTAAGGTTAGGCTAGTAAGCACGGAACCTTTTTAAATAGCTGGACGTGCTTTGATGTGGACGATGCCTGAACGTCCAATGACGCCTCGGCTTTGCCTTTTCACGTCAACTCGGCCTGCAGCTGGGGGTGCCCTCTTCCGAGTGGGCTCTGCTCAGGAGGGGGCGCTTTGGGTCCTCTCGGGGTGGGAAGTGACGGGCCCCCAAAAGCAGCGCTTCTCTGTCCCTGCCCAGACCCTCTGGACATGCTCCCCCCCCCCCGATCTGGCCGCCCCCTCCCTCCTTTAGCCGCCTCCCAGGAAGCGGTGAAAACGCAGCTTTTCTTGCGATGCCACAGAGCGCCCTTGTGGCGTTTGGGTGTGGTTTGTGAGCTGCCGAGAGACGTGTCATTGTGGCGGCATCGAAATACTCGAAATAAATATATTACATAGGTTATACCTGGGGTTGTTGATATAGGCCACTCTCTCCCTCTCTCTTAAGTAAACTTTATTAATTCACAACTTACCTTTCTTTTCAGTAGGAACATTTTGTTTGCATTAGTAGACAGAATTAAATCACACTGAATGGGCTAAATGTTTGAATGTTGGATCAAAGGGAAGGATAAAGAATCTGGCTGAGACCTTAGAATTTTTCAGTTCGCATTTATGGCTAATCATCTCTCTCTTTCTCTGTCTCTCTCTCCCTGCAGTCTACAACTGTGTCTGATGGAGGTAAGCTAAGCACTTTATATGAAAGAACTGATATTTTTTAGATACTTTGACAATGAATGATAAACGTAGCATAATAGCACACATGTTTATTTGTTTATAGGCTGTTAAGTCTAACATCTATCAAACTCATTTTGAATTTGAACCAGTTACTCATTTAAACTTTGATGTTATGGGAGGGGGGATGGGAGAGGGTGGTGTGATTCATGCGAAGGGGGCTGAGTGTCCTAGGAGAGAGAGAGTGTAGGTTGGTTGGTTGGTTGGTTGGTTGGTTGGTTGGTTGGTTGGTAGGTGGGACCCTTGACTCTGGAGGGCTGGGGAGAATGTGGGGCACGGGGGGATCGGTGGCAGGCAGGAGCATTGCAGGGATGGTGGGAGATGTGGTGGGAATTGGGGCGGCCACTCAAGGGGAATGTGGACCCAACGTCTTGTACTAGTCCCGTGTTCTGGCCCCTGTACTCACCCCCAGTGCCTGGTCATCGAGCCTTGGGTGGCCCTGGATTCTGGCTGTTGCTGCTGAATGCCAAGTCCGTCTCTAATAAGACTCACATCTGGGATCTAATCTTGGATGAGAGGGCCAACTTGTCATACATTACAAGACCTGGCTGGGCATGAGGAGGGTGCCCCTCTCTGAAATGTGCCCAGCCAGGTTTTGAGTTTGGCACCAGGGGCAGGGCTGGGGGGTAGCTATGCATTTCAGGAGACTCTGAAGGCTGTCAGGGGTGCTGCCCTGCGCATAACTGGCTGGGAGCCCCTTGTGAGATTGGGCTTAGGGATCAGTGGGGATTGCTGCTGTTGTAGCAGCCTCTCTGCTCCATGGTGGCTTCCACGCCCACACTGCTCCATGCTGTGTCTGGATTGGCGGTGGAGTGCCCCAGGCTTATGGTGCTGGGGGCTTCAGCCTGCCCTCCGTGGGCACAGATTTGGGGGCAGCCCGGGAGTTCATGGCAGCCAAGGACCTGGGACAGTGGCAATGTGATCTGGAGTTGGGGGACATTACAGTCCCTTGTCCTGGACAGATCACTCCCTGTTAACCCTGGAGTTTACCACAGCTCTCCTCCCCCAGGACAGGGAGGCTGGACCTGCTGCATTTGATTAGTTCACCCCAGGAGCCCAAGGGACCCAGTGGGGTTCCAGAGGGAACTTGGAGTGGTGCCTGAGGCTCACAAGCATGGGTCGACTGACGTTTTACTCACCACTTGGAATGAGAGGATGACCAAGCCCTTAGACCGGATCGCACCTGTGCACAGACCCTGGTGGCCCCCTGCTTTACAGAGGGCGAAGGAGGAGGAGCAGTGGCAGAAGGACTCAGGGAGTGACTTTGGACAAGGACAAGGGCCTTCATTAGGACTTACCTTGTGGCAATAAGAGCAGCGGAACACACACGTTTCTCCACTCTTCTTGCAACCTCCTGGTGTCAGTCGGTGGCCCTGTTGAGAGGGGTCTGGTCCCTCCTCGGTCAGGAGGAATTTGGGGAGTGTCTGCAGGGCCGCTGTGAGCTCTAGGCAGATAGTCTGGGATTCTAGTGCAAGAAAGGTTTAGTGTAAGATCAGCATTTAGTGTAAGATAAATGTAATTAATATGAATATAACTCCAAGGCCAACTTTTATTTTGGGTGGCCTTCCTATATTTATTCCATCACGTTATTTTAAGCAAATTAACATAAATTGCATAAATTACTATTTACTTGTTAAGAAAGGTAGAGTTAACTTTCCACACTTTCAGGTTTATCACTGGCATTTATTCTAACTTTAGTGATTGTCCTGAATACAGAATTTCAAAATTTAGCTCCTCTTTGGGCTAACTTGAATGTTATTATCCAACCACATTGAAATCCTGGCAAGCAGTATCTGCTCTTATTGCTGCAAGTCATATATGGAAAAAAAATGGGATTGCTGATAGAATTGTACCTAGTTTACTCATCAAAAGCTTATGTTGTGAGACAATCCCAGTTCTAAAGTAGAATCTAAATCTCTAAATCATAATTTAATCAGGCATAATCTTTCCCCCATCTTCCTCCCTGCTTTGTCTTCTGTGCCTAGGAAGATTAAGACCATTTCACAAGCTCAACAGCAGCATGGTGATCTTAACGATCCTCCTTTAGATGATAAAAGGACTTAAAATAACATCTCAAAATAACCATGACCTAGCCCCAGGGTAAGGTCACACAGCTACCTAGAAACATATTTAGGATTCCCTTACCAACTTTGCTCAGACTGAAGAAGCTCCTTGGATAAGGAGCGAAACGTTTCCACTGAGAAAACAGAAATCCAGTTGACATGATTCAAGCTACAGATTACTACAATACAACATTATTTTGTGTCTGCCTCAGACAATGCTAATAAAAGTTGGTTACAATGACTCTGCTGTTGGTGATATAAATCAGAAGTTGGAACATTAACCCATATGATTTTGTCTCAACCTGTTCTTGATACATTTTGGGTTGGCGTCCATCGTCAATATGACTCTGGATCAATTACTCTTTGTTAAGGTTGCGTATGTTCTTGTTGGCTGTATCTCCAGTATTGGAAATCCCTTCAAATACGGCAAATTGTGGGTCATTGGGGAGAGGACGATGGCTCGGAGGAGTGTAAAATACTGGGAGGAGAAATCTACACTGGATTTGTAGCAGTGGATTGGTTGATACATATTGTTTTTCCACTACTGAATGAGGGGTTTTTTGTTTGTTTGTTTGTTTCTTGGTTTGACAAAGAAGCAAAGAAAAAGACCTCTGAGCAATATGTTCCAAGTTTCTAGTGTTCAGTTTATAACATAATTTCCAGGTCTTCCTTTTCCCTCCCCCCTTTTTTCTATCGCTATCCAGTTTAGTGGTTGTGTTGATTCTTTAATGCTTTTGTATGCATTCGTACTTTTTATTTGTTTGCATATAATTTTGACCTGTTTATCCAGAGCTGTTTATGGGATAATGGATTAATCGACTATTTTAAGATTGATGAATATTCTAAAAGCTTCGGATCCCTTCTTTAAAAGAATTCCATCTAGCGGGGTCCAGGAGGCGTGCCTTCTCTGCAATAGCACCCGCCCTGTGGAATATCTTGCCCCCTGAGGTGAGACTGGCACCCTCGCTCCTGGCCTTTAGGAAGTCCTTGAAGACCTGGCTCTGCCGCCGTGCCTGGAGTGAAGGAAATAATAGTTCCTCTTGTGGGTGGTTAGCTTAGTGGTTTCCCTCCTTTTAAGAACAGACCATCTTTTGGATTTTTATTTTTTATTTTTATAGTAGTTTTAAATGTATAGGTTTTATCTTTTATATTGTGGTTGTAAACCACAATATAAGTCTACCACGGTAGAGATGGGCGGGGATAAATCCAAATAATTAATAGATAGATAGATAGATAGATAGATAGATAGATAGATAGATAGGCCAGGCCTTTTATAATAGCATTTCTTTGGATCAGCTCAGTTCTGGCGAAGCCGTTTTTAAAACGTTTTGTAGAATTAAAACCAGACAGACCAGACGAAACTGTTGTAGGATGACCTCAGACAGCTTCTTGGCAGCTCCGTCATTCAGCTTGTCCTGGCTCAGCGCCTCTGTGCTTAACGAATGCGAAATCGGTGTGCATCGGCTGCGCGTAAGGCTTGTGCAAGAGAAGATGCCACAGGTTGGTTGGTTGGTTCCAGCGGCCTTCTCTTACGGATGGAATTCAGCCATTGGTCTGGGCTTGTCCTCTTAGCTTTGGGGCTGCAGTTGCCCTTATGCCTGGGTGAATCTTTATGCGCCATTGCTGTATCCCCAGCATTTGGTAGAGCTATCAGAAATTGTGATCTTTTGTGATAAGGCCCATTCTTAAAACCGGGGAAGGAGAAGAATTGACCTGACTTGCAGCAGTGGATTGCTGATACTTTTTTTTTTTTTGGGCGGGGAGGGGATGTCAGCCTTTGAATTAGTTCTTTTAAAAAAAATAAAAATTAACAATGGGGCAAAGAAGAGGACTTTCAAGCAATCTGATCAAACTTTTCAGAGGTCTGTTTATGATACAGTTTTCCAAGTTTTCCCTCTTTTTAATTAATTTCAGCATTTCACAACATTGTCAAAACTTTGTCAAGATCTACCACTTTTTTTCCTGTTGGGCTTCAGTGTTTAGTGACCATGGTCCAAACTGGAGATTTCCTGATGTTTTGTTGGCAGCTGTGGCTGGCGTCTTCAGAGGCAAGGTGGTCTGCCATGCCAACCCGGCTGTGAAGACAGGAGCCCGCCCAGACCCTGCTCGGTGGCCTGTGGCCTGCCTAGCACGGTCACGCAACCCTGAAGCCCAGCACCGCCCATCAGGTACCGGAGGTGGAACCCTATGCCAGCAGATTTCCTCTCTCTCTCTCGGTTAAAGAGAAGGGTGCCCTTGGCTCCGGCTCCGCTCTAGTCACCCCTTGAATGCGTCTGCGCAGTCTTCCTGGCAGCAGTTCGGAAGCAGGCTGGCGTTGCCATCTCAGGGGTGATTCTCAGCTTCGCAGCCCTGGGCCTCCCCGGGTGTCTCCCTTGCAAGGGTGAACTAAGCCCGACGCTGCTTTTCTTCCCAGGCTAAACACCTGCTGACATTTCTGTTCACTAGTCTGAGATATTAAAACATAATATATGATTAATTAAATCTTGCCGGTGAAAAGGAATGCTTGATGTTTTAAAACTGAAAAAATCAATGACGAGAGCCTTCCAGGACCTAGTACTGAAGCTTTGGAATCAGTTTTCCCTTATTCTCCAGATGGTGGGTGACTTTTTAACTTAGTTTTTAAAGCTGGGCTTAAGACGTTTTTGCTTGACTCTGAGAAATAGGGGTGTTTCTCTGATTGGGGGTCTGTGGCTTCTGAACTGGCACTGATGACCAGCTTCCCTGGCTCTTAGGTTGCGTATTGTATTATGTTTACCTGACTGAATTTGTTGTTAGTGAGATTTTTTAGGGTCTAATTTATCTCCTCTTTTGAGTGTAAGTAGCTGTTTGGCATCCCACTACTCCTGTAGAGGTAGAGCTCCTGGGTTTGTAACATGTCTGTTTGGTGATTTTGCACGTTTTAATTAATTGGATCTCTGTGGTGGTCCAGTGGGGGCGTCCTTGAGGGAGGGTGGGGTTCCGCTACCTCTTGAGGAGGCGGCGGCCTGCCTCTCCTCGAGAAGCCGTTGCGAGATCCAGCTGACCGGGCAATTCTGCCTGCCACTCCAACCTGCCCTTGCTAGGCAAGGCTGCTGAGAGGATAGTTGCCTGGCAGCTCCAGAAGGCCTTGGAAGAAGCAGATTATCTGGACCTCTTTCAGCCTGAGCTCAGCCAGGTCACAGCGCGGGGCCGGCACCCGTCACGCTGGTCACTGACCAATGGCAGGCGTGGGATGGGAGGAGTGCGTTCATCCTAGCCCTTCTTGACTTTTCAGTAGCTTTTGATAGCATCAACCATGGTATCTTCCTGGACCGGCTCCAGGGTTGGGAATGGGAGGTACAGTGTTACAGTGGTTCCTTCATCCTTTCTCCAGGATGGCTTCCAACCCTGCTGTTGGACACTACATCCCATGCCACCAATGATCTCTCCCAACTGCTTCTTTCAGACGTTAAGCAGAAGTGGAGAAAGGCAGCTGGGAGAGATCGTCTGTGGCAGGGGATGTAGTGTCATCATCGGTATGCTAATGATACTCAGTTGCGTATCTCTGCCCCAGGCCAGCCAAGCGATGCTGCCGAGGCGCTTCCCCAGTGCCTGGAGGCGGCAGGGATTTGGGCAGGGAAGAAGAGGCTTCGGCTCAGTCCCAGCAAGTGGCCGCGGCTTTTGGGCCGCTCAGATCCCAGAGCTGGAGATGAGGGCACTCCCCACTTAGAACCAGTGCGCAGCTTGGGAGTTCCTCTCGGACTCACGGCTCCTGCTTCAAGGAGCAGGTGGCACCTCTGGTCAAAGGGCCTTTGTACAATTTAAGCAGGAGCAGCAGTCGTGCCTGTCCCTGGACTGGGAAGCTCTGCTTGGGGTCCCTCATGGCTTAGTCACCTCCCAGTTAGGCTACTGCAACATGCTGATGTGAGGCTGCCCTTGAAGGCCCTTTGGCAATTGGTCTAGAATGCAGTGGTGCCGGTAGTTACGGGTGTGCCATCGTGCACCCACATAACGCCACCACTTCATGAGCTGCACCGTAGACCTCAGTTCCTAAAAGTGGCCAAATCAACAAAATGCAAGCATGAGAAGGACTGAAAAGGCAACCCTCAAAAGCGGCTCCTGTCTCCATCCCAAGATCCTTGTCTGACCGTAGTTACGCATAGTCAGTGCCTAACTCTGCAGATCATTGTTCTGAGGTGCTCTTTGTGAGGCTGGACCTTAGGAACAAGCCAGGGACATTGTGGCTGTATCAGTATCCCCATCTGAGATTCTTGATTTCGGTGCGAAGTTGGTGTTCGAATCCCTGAGACTTTGGATTCTGGAGGATTTCAGCTTGCCTTCACTAGGGGCCAGGGACACAGCTGGTGTGTTAATGGCCACTACGACAACCATGGGCTTGCCCAGGAAGTCATGGGCCCAACCTACATAAGGGACCATACGTTAGATCTGGGTTTTGTCTTGGAGCACCTGAGAAGTGATCTGGGGGTGGGGGACATTTCCATTAGTACCACGTCAGGGTCAGATTGCTCTCTAGCTACCATGCAGTTTACCGGTGCCCCGGATCTCTGTGGGGAGGAAGGGCCTAGCCTGGCAATGAAACGTCTGCATGAAAACAACAAGGCTCAGAGAGCACCAAAGACTCCCCAAGGGCCTTTTCGCTTAGTCTGCCCCAGGAGTCTCGCAGACCCTATAGGCTTCCAAAGGTCATTGGGGAGTTTCCCAAAACCCCGTTGGGCAGTTCTGCTGGATGCCTGGCTGACCTCTCAAGTAAGGGGTCAGCTGTGGTGCTCGATAGGGTAGCTCCTCAGCAATCTCTCTTTGGCCATTGATGCAAGGTTCCCTTGATTTTCTAAGAAGCTATGGGAGATGAAACAATTTCAGAGGAATCTTGAGAGGTGCTGGCAGAAAACAAAAGCGAGTGTGACCAAACATGTACAAGCCTACATTATGGCGGTAAGACTGGCAGAGTGAGGTCCACTTTTATTGCATTCACAGACAGCTGGCCGGCAGTATATGTAAGGTGACTCGTTAGAGAAAACCAAGGCAGAAGACTGCAACCAATTCACACAGTACCCAGAGGGTAAAACAGCGAGTGAGGTGGGCAGGTCCAGCCCCATCTTGCAGGGTCATCTGGGCTCAGCTGAGCCTGTGGTTCTCCGTGCTGCTGTGCCCCGGGGGGGCCCTGGAGACGTGGTGGGCAACCTGGCCCAATGTCTGGAGGCAGTTAGGGCCCAGATGGGGAGGACGGTGCTTAAGCTGAATTCCAGCAAGGCAGTGGATTTGAATGCTGGCTGTTTCCAGAGACCCCTCGCCTTTGACTCTGGGTGGGGTTGCATTCCCTGATGGGGCTGGCTTGCAATCGGGGGTTTTCCCTGGCCTCACAGCAGGTGGAGGAAGTGGCCAGGAGGCCCATCTGACAAACACCCGGTACTCCAGTTGTGGCCTTTCTGGAACAGGAAGCGTTGCTCTTGGTCACTCGTGCCCTTGTCCCCTTGCAGTTGGATGGTTGCCATCAGCCGTACAGGAGGCTGCCCTTGAAGGCCACTTGAAAGCTCCAGCTGGGGAAGCACGCAATGGCCCAGGTAACCGGGGGTGCGCTGAGGTTCCCCCAGGTCAAGGCGCTCCTGCGAGAACTGCACGGGCTGCTGGTTCGCGTCCAGGGGAATCCAAGGTGCTGGTTGTTGCCTTCAAAGCTCGGCTTGGCTCAGGGCCTGGACCTCCCCCAGACCAGCACCTCTGAGTTGGGTCTTCCCGTCCGTTGCCCAGAATGTTCGGGGGTGTGGAGTGCAGGACGTGTGGCTGTGGGACTTGCGTTTCAGTTGCGGCTGCTTGCGCACCGCTGCCGTCCTTGCATTTCAGTGTAGTGTGAATAATTAATGTTCCTTCCGCAGCAGCAGTTAAAGGCTTTTCCTTTCAATTATTGATGTCGCATTCGATAAGCTTTGCCTCAAGTGTGTAAGGAGCATCGCTTAAGGCTGCCAGAGGAAAATGCCATTTGGAGAAAATGCAGTAAAATAGGGGAAAGTAGTAGAGAAGAACCATGTTGGCCACTGCTGCTCACGGAAGGCCGGCCCGGCCGTCTCCGGGGGTCGGCCCCTCCGCCGGGCATGGCTGCTGAAGGACAGCCTTCGATGTATGATGGCTTGAGGTATCTGGTGAAGTGGCACCACCACAGGGGCTCATACCAGCTTTACCTAGGTAACGTCTTTGCTGATTCTTACTTGCCAGTCCTCTTCCTGTTTGTTTGTAAAAACGATGGAGGTGTTTCCTCCCCTTTATGATGTTATAAAGCTTGTTACTTAGAATGTACTGAGCAGAGAGTCCGACGGGTCGAATGCTAATGCTCCCCTTGCCCTCCTGGCACTCGATCCCCAGGGAGGCCTAATGCCGCCTTCTCTCTCCCCCCCCCCCCCCCCGCAAGCCTGCAGGCTGTGCAGTTGGGCCCTGGGGGGAAGGCTGGCCTGGGTGTGCCTCCCCCCAGCACCTTGCGAATTACAGGTTCCGGCAGGGAGAAGTCAGGGTTTGTGGAGGCTGCCTCCAGCCTCTGTTCTGCCCGGCCTGCGGACGGACGCCCAGCAGCTCTGTGGACCTCGCCGGGCTGCTCCGTCCCCGCGGGATGGCTTGGAAAAAACTCCATCTGATGCATCTGATACAGGGAGGAAAGGAAGGAAAAATCCCGCTGCAGCCCATCTGAAAAATATAACATTAACCGTGGCTTTGCTATGTTGGAATAATATCCAACATGCCTCATTCTGAGAAATAGGTACTACTTCATGCAGTCATACTGGAAGGGGCCTCTAGTCCAACTCGGTGCAGGGCAGGGTCCACCAGAAGACTTGGATTTGGGGGGGGGGCAGTTTACAGGTTAAATTTATCAGTGCTTTGGGTCCAGTCAAACTCTTAATGTAACCACCATATTTATTTATATTATATGTATATCCCAACACTGTCCAAGAACCCTCTGCACTTTACATGATAAATAATATAGAAAAATATTAAAACACCCACAGTATTATTAAAAAGCTAATAAAATAACCATCTGAAAACCCCAAACCAAAGACACAACAGAACCAAGCAAATCACATTTTTTAGAATAAAAGGAAATAGAAAGGAATATAAAATAGCGCAGTGCATGCGTTCAGTTGCAACCCTCTCCAAAACAGCTCCTGGAAACGAACACGGAAGTCCGTTCCCGGCCTGGTCTCCGCAGGAGACTCTCCCAGGCCCCGGCGCAGCGCTTTCGGGCTTCGGCTTCCTTTGGGGCGAGGAGGAGATCCTCCCTAGATGATCTGGTAGGTTGGGCTGATCCCAGCCGGGGGTCCTGCAGGTCCCCCCCTGCCCAGCCGTTTGTGGATCCAAAGCAGGCAGACCGGTTATTCTCCCTATAACCGGCAAAGGTGTGTGCCTGTGGGGGCTTGCGCTGCCCCCATCCTGTCTACGACAGTGACGATCAGAGGCACCGGAAAAAGATTTATTTCCATACACTACACATCAATGGGAGAGCAAAAACATTCCTGTTTTGGGTAGGAACAATTCCAGGATTTATTTAGAAAAATAAAGCCAGTACAGACCAGCTTTTAATTTTACTTGCTGCTGATATGTTTGTATTTTAAAACTATTCATTGGCTGTTTTTGCCCACTTAAAGACTGAATTAATCAGTTTGGTCAAGAGGTCCCTTTGAGCAGAGGGGTGTTTCTTAATGATGCTGAGGCAGAGCAGTTGCACTCCCAAATGGCCCTTTAACTTAATCAGGGTGGGTTTAGATATACAGAAATCATTCTAACAAAAAACCGCATCCGTTAAAGAAATGCCATTCAGAGCCTCCGAAAGCCTAATAGGTGAGCTGCCCAGGCAAAGCAGAGCGGGTTACTGATAGAACAGCTTCAAACATTGCCTATCCGAGTTCTGCCTTCTTGACTGGGGAAACTGGGGAAGGGTTACCCGCACAGCCGAAAGAGACCCTGATTACGTCCGGCAGCTTCTTCTGGTCCCCTCCTTCGGTCCGGGTCTTCCAGGGGCCGCTGAACTACAACGCCCAGCCTCCTTAGGAAGCCTGGCCGTTCCCCAGTCCCACGGTTGGGGGGGGTGATGGTTGCTCAGGGTGGTCCTCTGGCTGTGATGCTCTTGAAACGGGAGGGAAGGTGAGGAGGAACCCACTGCCACTGCTGCCGCTGTAGGGGCAGCAGGGTTCGGGAGGGGACAGGCGATCTGCAGTTCCAGTTCACTGACAATTGCTTAGAGGAGGCTTGGCTGCTTCTGTTGCTTTCACCCACAGGAGTGTTTTCCCTCTTCAGTTTATTTATCATTTAGAAAAGACTTGCTTCAGGGTCCCGGACTTTTATGGTGTTTGCTAATTAATTGCCCTTTGGTCATTAAAAAACCCATATGGTCTTGAATTGGTAAATACTTACATGGTTAGCCACCTTGAGTGCCATCTAGTTAGAAAGGCGGGAAGACAGGCATGCCTCGGAGATATTGCAGGTTCAATTCCAGACCACCGCAATGAAGCGAACATTGCAATAAAGTGAGTCGTCGTACAAATTTTGGGGTTTCCCAGTGCATATAAAAGTTATATTTACACTATACTGTAGTCTATTAAGTGTGCAAAAGCATTATGTCTAAAAAAACAATGAACATCCTTACTTAAAGATACTTTATTGCTAAAAAATGCTAACCTGTTGGGAAAATGGCTCCAATAGACTCGCTTGATGCGGGGTTGCCACAGACCTTCAATTTGTAAAAAAAAGCAATACCTGTGAAGCGCAATGCGACGAGGCATGCCTGTAAATTGAAATAACAACACCAACAATCCTCTTCCAAATCTAGGCATCCTCATAAAGTTTATAATGTCAGTAAAACTTTCCTTGCCCTTAAGCCTGATCTAAGGAACCTGGCATGGAAATTCGCCAGATCGGAGGAGAAACAGCTGAGCAGGTCCCCAGCCCGGTCCCACGTTCGGTCTTTCAGGGTTTTCTCGGTCAGAGGTTGGTTCTGTGGGTAGCTAGTTGTCCTGATTCTTTCTCTCTAATTTGCAAAAACAAGCAGCATGTTAAATATATAAAATATACAGTCTACCCCATGGTCAAGTCAAACAGTGCCAGACCTTCAGCAGATTTTGTTAGCTGCTGCTACAAAAAGTTTCTGTTTTTGCCTTATTTACAGCATGTGTGTTGCCAATGATATGTTTATTTCAGTTGGGCTTGGCACTTCCACTGATCAGTGCAAGTTGCTGTGGTAATTTATGTGAATATGTATGTATTTATTTAATGTATTAGTTAATTCTCACCTTTCTGGATGCAAACCTTAAAAAGGTGGTTGACAATGACTGTACATCAGACTTCTCATCTGCGCCACAGACTCTGGACAAGCATAGGAGGCGGGAAGGAGGTGGAGTTGTCTGTATCTCTGCTACCATCTGGGGTAGAGAACAGCAAAGCCGGGCAAGCAGAAGCAGGGGATTTCGGGAAGAACATTTGGCTATAATACTTGGGCTGCAAAATTCCAGGAGATCACTAGATGGCAACAAAGACTGTAGGCATCCAGATTTTTGAAGGCTAGATCTGGTTGCCCCACAGAAAAGTAGCTTCCAGATCAGTAATGTATTGCCGGTTCTTTAGCAAAAGTCAAGTTCAAGGAGCAAGAGAGCTGAGGACTTTGTGGAATGTCAAGTTGGGTGATTTGTCCCTCAGCCCTTCATCTAGCTTGATGTGGAGCCATTGACATGCGCTGGTTGGGTACAATTGTTCAGTGAGCTCTGTACCTATCTCATGATAGCATAGGCTAGCCAGCATTTCAAGACCTCCTCTTCTAGGATCTCATGGGAGGCTCTGTTGAATGCTTTGCTGATTGAATACGAGTCCCGCCATCAAAAAAGGAGATAAGGCTGGCGTGGGGTGATTTATTCTTGATAAACCCATGTGGGTACTGTACTGTACAGTCACCCAGCTCCTGTTTTTCCCCTTTACAAAGATAGGAACATCATCTCTTTCCCCATCTCCTGCTCTTCAGTCCTCTGTACATCCATAAGGCTTTCCTAAACTGACCGCTATTTTTGAATATGTTAATAGTGTGCGGTTGAACCTCCAGTGTTTTATTTTTGAGAAGTTCCCAGATCTCCTGCACTCCATTTGATCTGAAGATTTTTCTCCAAAGGATCCAGTTTGGGCTAGTGGTTAAGGCAACGGGCTAGAAACCAGGAGACGGGGACTTCTAGTCCTGCCTCAGGCACGAAAGCCGGCTGGGTGACCTTGGGCCAGTCCCTGTCCCTCAGCCCTAGGAAGGAGCCAATGGCAAACCAGGAGACTGAGAGTTGTAATCCCGCCTTAGGCACAAAAGCCGGCTGGGTGACCTTTGGCCAGTCCCTGTCCCTCAGCCCTAGGAAGGAGCCAATGGCAAACCAGGAGACTGAGAGTTCCAGTCCTGCCTTAGGCATGAAAGCCGGCTGGGTGACCTTGAGCCAGTCACTCACTCTCAGCCCAACTCACCTCACAGGGTGGTTGTTGTGGGGAAAATAGGAGGAGGAAGGAGTATTTGGTATGTTCACCGCCTTGAGTTATTTATAAAATTAATAAAGGTGGGATAGAAAATAAATAAATAAATAAATAAATAAATAAATAAATAAATAAATAAATAAATAAATAAAATCCTGGCTTCTGCTTCTCTAGGCTTGTTGAAATAGGGTCTTCTGAAATCTAGTGTGCATGTATGCCTATGCTCCAGTTTCTCTTTCTGTAATACCTTGAACTACAGCACGACATGGTCACGTCTTCCCAAAGTTCCCACTGTATTTTCCCCATGACCCAGGTCTTCCCTCTTGGTTGCCACCAGATCTAGTAAACCTGAACCCCTTGTTCATTTCTTCAATGATCTTGGAAGATGAAACAGTAAGCAAGGCCACTGAGAAATTTGGGGGACCTTGCAGTCTTGGCCAAGTTGCCTTTCCAACAGATCTCTATGTAGTTGATGTCTGCAATATTGCTAAGTGTCTCATTCCTGAAAGTTCTGTAACCTGGACCAGGAAGTCATCTCCCTGTCTTGGTGGTCTATATCGTTACACGTACACCCCAATAATATTTTTGTTGTTTCCTCTTCCCTGTATCCTTAACTCAAATGCTAAGATTGCTGGATCCCAGTGCATGTGCCCACCAGTCCTATATCCTCCCCCTCCCCCTCCCCCAGTCCACCATATCCATTTTGAATATGTTCCACACTTCCAGCCTTGCATTTCACTCCTGAGTGTCATCTCATCAGGTTTCTGTGAACCCATATTCTCCTTCCTGCCTTAAGGCTCCGATGTCTTCCTGTTTGTTCCCCTGACTCTGTGCCTTTGCACAAAGACAGTGGCATTTGGGGGTCCAATAACTCAACCTAGCCCCTCTGTTACCTCCTAAAAATTAAGGGCACTCCTATGTTGTAGACACAGCCACCCTTTGAGGTACAGTAGGTTGGGCTGAGAAGTTGATATTAGCCCAAAGTCATCCAATAAGATTTGAACCTGGCCCTTCCTAGGTTCCAATATACGCCGTATATACATTTAAGTGATAGATAGATGATAGATAGATAGATAGATAGATAGATAGATAGATAGATAGATAGGCCTAGAAAACTTGTAAATCCTATGAAATATACTCAAGCTGTAAGCATTCAAAAATATTGTTTATAAACCACTTAAAATAATGGTTGGAATACTGGAAGTATCTTTAAATTCTTTTGACTGGAGGGGTTATTGAAACATGTAGGTTGTAGAAATTAACCCATGAACAAGTGCTCTTCATCCAAGAATTTGCAGTAGGGAGTAGGTGGTGATGTGCAGTGAAGGTAATTGAGCACTGGACTTTGCGTTACTAGCAAATGCATTTTGATCCACAGTCCCCGGCTGTCTTTCTCGCGTTCTCCCTGTAGGAGTGAAAGAGAGATTTCATCGTGTTTGATTTCAGATGCAGCCACAAATCTATTGCCAGATTAATTTGTTCTTTGCTGCCACCACAGAGCTCAATCACAGTGACTTGAAAGATGGTGCCAGCGATACCAGTTTCAGCAGCAATGCCAGTCTGCCCAGTGTCCAGAGCTGCCAGCGACACCGAGAAAGAAGAGTTGCCAGTTGGGCTGTTTCGTTTGAACGACTTCTTCAGGATCCCCTTGGTATTCGATATTTCTCTGTAAGCAATGGAGAATAACTAAACTATAGTTTTGGTTTTGTATTAACCAAAACAAACCGCACCGAATACTGTCTAAGTAAAATCGACCACAGAATCCTGGCGCTATCTGTGGCAGCGTTATCCCAAGGTTGAATAAAACGGCCAGCCTGGCCTGTGACCTCGTGAATGATCCCCCTCGGCCAGGCTTCCCTCGCCTGAGCAGAGCCCTCGGCAGGGCTCGGGGCCGAATCCTCAGGGGAGGTCTGGAGCTTCCTGTGGGAGAAAGAACGTGGGCTGCACCCAGCCACTTACGACCTTGGTTGGAAAAAAGATCATCCGTGGGTTTGGGGTGTGATACTCTCCTGGGCCCCAAATAAGTCTAATAATTTCAAACCATGCTTTTCTGGGCAAAGTATGTGAACAAGCAGGGCATCATAGCTTCAAGAACGTCTGGATATGGCTGACTGTCTAGATCTATTCTGGGTAGGGGGACCTTGCACAGTGCTCCCCCAGCTTAATCCCTTGCGCCAGGAGATGGACAGATTGAGCTCAGGCCTCTGGATTTTCCTCCGTTGTATGCTAGAGCGTGCTCCAGTAATTGCTGTCTCCTCCTGTGCCATCCCAAGCACGGTGCCCCATGACCCTTCCAAGAGCTGCCCCAGGAGGACTAATCATCATAGCCCAAGTGCTTAATCCTGTTGCTCTTTCGGTTCGATTCGCTTTCGAGTCCCACCAGCAGGCTTGGACCCGGGTCTCCCCAAACCCAGCCTCAGCACGTCCCGTGAGAGAGAGGCCAGGCCCGGGCCGTCCCTCGCAACAGCCGATTTCCGGGGGAGACGTTCCAGGAATTGGGATCTCGCGGGCTTTGGAGTATCGTTGGACACTTTATTTCAATGGGATTTTTAATTACTCTTTCCAACTAGGAGTTTTTACGGAAGGAATTTAGTGAAGAAAATATTTTATTTTGGCAAGCCTGCGAACATTTTAACCATATACCTGCTCACGACAAAAACGAGGTAAGGGTGTGTTGTCAGTCGTGCGAATGCATCTTCAGTTCACGCTGAAACAACCTGCAATAAATGAAGGCTGCCCAAACCCTTTGGAGGGTCTGGGCTGGGGGGAGAGAGGGAGAGGCCTGTGAATGAGAACGTGGGGAAAGCCTTGAAAGAAGGGGCGGGGGGGCGCGGGGGGGGGCGAGGTCGGCTTCCTGGAAGGAAAGGAAGGCTCCCTGCTGCTGGCAGAACCCCTCTTCACGGGAGCCCTCCCCATACGCGCAGCCGGGAGGGGGGGGCACAGCCGGATCCTGCCCATGGTGGCGAGGGGGTGGCGCAGGGCGGCATGCACATTGCAGGAGCTGGGCAGGCACCCCTCCCCCATCGAGGCCGAGAGTCTGGAAACGGGTTGGAGGTCTGCAGGCGTGGAAGCCAGCCTGGGAGCTGGCAGGCCGTTCTGCTGCCCTCCCGCCCTCTGAGGAGACCGGTGCAGGCATGGACCACAGTGTGCCATGAAGCGTGGGCCTCCCCTTCACCCCCGGGCCCGATCTGCTCCTCTCTGTGCACAAGCAGCGGTGCGAGAGGGTTTTCTTCAGAAGCTGAAATGTGCGGGGGGGGGGGGGGGTGCCAAATGGTGGAGAACCAAACAAGGATCTAGCGTTGACCGTTCCTCTCTAAATCCGGCCTGTTCTTCAGCAATAATATTTTCATTTTGTACCCAATCGACTAACTTTGAATATAAAAATCTGGCATAAAGTTTATTTATTGTGTTTAATAAACTGATAGGCCTATAATTTGTAGGGTCGAGTCTATTTCCTTTATTTTTGGAAAACGGTACAACAATGGCCTGATTCCAGTCAGAATTTTCCTGTATTATTAATGTGTGTAAATAAGGTGGCCAAAACTGGGTCCCACCACTCTTTATTTTCCCTCATTAATTCTGGGGGGATAAAGTCACCTCCAGATGCTTTACGTGGTTTTAGTTGCACAATTAGATCTTTAACCTCAGCTATGGGTACTGGCGGCCAATCCGGGGGGTCATTGCAAGGGGGAATCACATCTGAGATTACAGCAGATTCCCTTTTACAGATGTTATTAAAATGATCCTCCCATTTATCTGCAGATATTTGTGTAATGGGGCCAAACCGTCTATCGGTAAGAAACTGATTTATTAAACACCAGAACAAAGTGGAATTCTTGAGCTTTGCTGCTAAAATTAAATTACTCCAATTCTCTCTTATAGCCTGCTGTTTCTTTATCTTTAAGAGATCTTTATATATATATATATATATCTGAATCTTAAGTAATTTTGAGGCATTTGCAGAATTTTCCTGGCGAAAGGAAGTTATTGCGTTTAAGAGAGCCTTTTTGGCTTTAATGCAGTCATTATCACACCAAGATTTAGATCTTTTATGTGCATAAACGCAATTAGCTGTTGTAAATCTTGTCGGGGGGGCTTGAAGATGAACAATAATTGATTGATACAGCGATATTACTTGTTCATATGAATCAGATGAGCAAATCTGGGTATGCATTTGAAGCAGGGGCTCTGAGGTCAACATTCCAGACATAATTTTAGCCAAATCTTGAGACCATTTATTTTGTACTTGCCCCTTCATTGTAATGTCAATGGGGCAGTGGGTGACTTCTAATGATTCGAGATTGGTTTTAGAATCAAAAAGACAAATTAGTGGAAAGTGGTCACTATCAGGGCGAGTTCCAATGTAAAAGTAAGCCATATGACGTACGAAGTTCCAGGAAATCATACTAAAATAATCAACTACAGCGGCCCCATTTGGGCACCAGAATGTAAACTCCCCTTTTATGTCACCCCTGATAGTGCCATTAAGTAGAACTAGATCTAAGCTGTCCACAAATTGAGCCAAACGAAATCCTGCAATATTACGTTTTTGGTCTTCAGATTGTCTGGCTGATAAATAGCCCACATCGGTTTTAGGGGGCATTGGCCACTTAAAATGAGTTTGCAGAGAGGCATCAGATTGGCCAATACGTGCGTTAAAATCACCAGCTATTATCATGATCGAGTCTGGGTACTGACATGATAGCAAATTTACGTGGGTATCCAACTGATCCCACAAATTATTTATTTCCCTATTAGGCCCACGAACTGGGGGGAAGTATACATTAACAAGTAATACAGTGTAAAATTTAAATCTGAGTAGGAGGGCTAGAGCCACATTTGAGCAAGACTCCAGCATAAATACTGGGACATTGAGTTTAACAGAAACCATAGAACTCAGGCCACCTGATGGTCTACCCTTTTTTGTACTGGGAATTGCATTCAGAGTAAAGGGAATATAAAGGTAAAGGTCCCCCCCGCACATTTGTGCAGTCGTGTCTGACTCTAGGGGCCGGTGCTCATCTCCGTTTGTTAGCCGAAGAGCCAGCGTTGTCCGAAGACGCTTCCACGGTCATGTGGCCGGCATGACGCGCGCAGAACGCTGTTACCTTCCCACCGAAGTGGTACCTATTCATCTACTTGCATTTGCATGCTTTCGAATTGCTAGGTTGGCAAGAGCTGGGGCTAGTGCGGGAGCTCACTCCGTCACGCGGGGCTAGGGATTCGAACCTCCGAACTTGCAATCTTCCGATCGACAAGCCTGGCGTCTTACCCGCTGAGCCACCACGCCCCCTTTCTTATATTTAAACTCAAACATTGACTAGTTCTGTTCACGGAACAAACGCATGATTCCTCTTTGCCTTCCTCAGGAGTTGTCGGCCAGATTACTGTCCATTCGCAGTGAAGACCCGACATTAAGTCACTGTGTTCTACAATGAAGCTTTATTTTGAAGAATATGTTTATCTAGCAGTACTTTGCATTAAAAAGGTAAAGGTAAAGGTTCCCCCCGCACATTTGTGCAGTCGTGTCCGACTCTAGGGGCCGGTGCTCATCTCCGTTTGTTAGCCGGAGAGCCAGCGTTGTCCGAAGACGCTTCCACGGTCATGTGGCTGCATGACGCGCGCAGAACGCTGTTACCTTCCCACCAAAGTGGTACCTATTCATCTACTTGCATTTGCATGCTTTCGAATTGCTAGGCTGGCAAGAGCTGGGGCGAGTGCGGGAGCTCACTCCGTCACGCGGGGCTACTAGGGATTCGAACCTCCAAACTTGCGACCTTCCGATCAACAAGCCTGGCGTCTTACCCGCTGAGCCACCACGCCCCTTTTAAATATATTTTAAAAGTTAAATATATTTTAAAGGGAATATATCCAGGTAATAATAGATCCTCCATAGCCCATGTTTCTTGAAACAAAAGAATATCAAAAGAAGAAATACATATTCCATAAATGAAACATCCGACATCTTTGCTTTCCAGCCTGCAACATTCCAGGCGAGGATAGAGAAGCCCCCTTCTGTAGGATAGAGCCATTCAGAGTCTGAGGGTACTATCAGTGAATTAGCTGTACATACAGAGCCTGTCTTCTGGAATGGGGCCAGAGTTGGAGTTTCATCTAGTGCTGCCTGTTGTGACACCACCTGAGGTTGGGGGGGGGGGGTAGCTTCCAGTTGGATGATTTTAGAACTTCCAACAGCAATATCCAGTTCTAAATTTTGTGGAAGAAGGCTAGTAGGTTCTAAGGGGTGTAATAAAAGGGCATTGTTTGGCATCTGTCTGTGGTATGGGAAACACTTCCCCCTCAATAGTTAGCAAGGTCCGGCACTCTCCAGCAGGCTCCCCATTCATCCCATAAAGGCTGGAACAATAGTTATTTGGGTGGCGATTTCCATCCATTTCTTTGTCCCCCGAATAATGGCAATTAGTGTCAGTAATTGGAGACACAAGATCAATGAGTGGTTCTGCTGTTGCAATAGTGTCCGATAAGGTTTTCTTAAGATTTTCCAGCTTATGTATTCTGTTATCTTGTTCCTTCCGGGGCAGAGAGCCAAAGGCACTGAGAAGGCTGGCTTCAGCTGGATCTGTCTCACCATCATTTTGTAAGGATGGTTGACTCCCACTGCCTTGCTTTTTCGAGGTCATAAGTGGGGAGGAAGGCTTGTTAATTTCTGTTACAGTTTTGGAGTGGCAATGAAATCTGGATGAGGCGAAGCCAGGCAAAGAATTAACTATTACATCGTGAAACACTCTTGATAGGGAAGATTTGATATGATGCTAAGTATGGTCTCATCTTAAGTAGCATTAGTGGAATTATTATTTATCGTATGGCACATTCACATCGTGTTACAATAAAAAACATAGAGCATAAGAAATATGAAATATAAAATATAGACAGGAAAATTACAAACGTATGTCTAGGTTACAAATAATAGTTTTTTGCTTCAGTTGTCACAGCCAGGAAATCAGCAAAGTCTCCATTGTAGGCTTGGTTTTGACACTCGGTCACTATATGTTAGGGGGCGTGGTGGTGCAGTGGGTAAGACGCCAGGCTTGTCGATCGGAAGATCGCAAGTTCGGAGGTTGGAATCCCTAGCCCCCCGTGACGGAGTGAGCTCCCGAACTCGCCCCAGCTCTTGCCAACCTAGCAATTTGAAAGCATGCAAATGCAAGTAGATGAATAGGTACCACTTCGGTGGGAAGGTAACAGCGTTCCGTGTGCGTCATGCCGGCCACATGACCACGGAAGCGTCTTCGGACAACGCTGGCTCTTCGGCTAACAAACGGAGATGAGCACCGGCCCCTAGAGTCGGACACGATTGCACAAATGTGTGGGGGAAACCTTTACCTTTACCTTAGGCATGAAACCAGCTGGGTGACCTTGGGCCAGTCACTTTCTCTCAACTCTAGGAAGCAGGCAATGGCAAACCACTTCTGAAAATCTTGCCAATAAAGCTGCAGGAACTAGGAACAAACCCAGGTGTGATTCGCCCCCAAGCTGTACTCCTGGTTGATAAAATGGTGGAAGGCAACAAGATCAGAGAGAGCTTGCTGGCTGGACAAGAATGGGAGGTTTTGATCCTGCAAACCATCGTGGTTGAGGCTGGTCCCGTAGAAGCGGTGTTCCAGAGCAACCAGGAGGGCTCTGTACTTCTCCGCCAATTCCACACGATGCCCAGACAGCACAGAGGACTGCGAGAGGGCGGATTCCCCCCCAATGTAGAGGAAGACCGGCCCCACGGGACCCTGCCAACGTTGCTCGTTAATCCAGAACCGCTGGCTAAACATGTGTCTGTGCTGCCAGTCGAAGTGATCCAGAGGCTGGGGGATGGTGCCCGCCAACGCTGGGATCCAACCTGGCACCGCTGGTCTCTGGGTCAGCTGCTGCCAGCGGGAACGGGCTTCTTTCATCGCTTGCTCCTCCTGTAGCTGCTGGACATGCTTGCGGAAGAGCCAGAAATTTTTGCCGGCTTGAGCAAACGCGAGCAGCGCGACTAGGAGGACCGCGCAGGAAAGCCGGGGAGAGGCCACCATCTTCCAGCCCAGAGGAGCGAGATCTGGAGTGGGACGTTTAGCGGGCAAAGCAAAGCAGAACCGACTACCCCACCCCACAGCCACCGTTGCAAGAAAGAGCCGCACTCACATGACCAGCTGCCCCTCCCAGCCTCCCAGCCCTCCTTCCTTCGCGAAGGCACTCGCCCGGCGGCCAAGGCGGAGGTCAGCGCCACGTTCAAGGACCAGGACGTCGCTTTCGCTTTCTTTTCTTTTCTTGCCCGCACCGGGTCGTCTGCCTAAATCAGTGCTTTTCAAACTGGCGTACTGGTTGGGGAATTTGGGAGTTGAAGTCCACACATCTTAAAGTTGCCAAGTTTGGAAAACGCTGCTCTAGCGTTTATTTTTTTTATTTATTATTGTATTTATACCCCGCCTATCCCCTCCCTAACGGAGGACTCTAGGCGGCTTACAAACATCGTTATACATACATATACATCGTTATACATTATTTCATTAAACCGCGCGCCAAGGAGGGGGGTAAGGGAACCGACTCTTCTCTGGCTTCTGGACTACATGTCCCACGATGCCTTGCGTCGGAGCCGGCTGCTGATGTCCTGTTGTTGTTGCTGCTTCGGGATCCGTTGTGACCGCCGCCATTCAAGGGATCTTTCGTTCGGTGGAAGCTGACCCCCGACAGGACGTCAGCAAATTCTCCCACTTAAGGTGGTACCCAATTTATCTACTTGCAAGCTTTCGAACTGCTGGGTCGACAGGAGCTGGGACTAGCAACGAGAGCTCACCTCATTGCGCGGGGATTCGAACTACCGACCTTCTGATCGGCAGTCTACAGCTTCAGCGGTTTAACCCGCTGAGCCACCGCGTCCCTTTATTCTACGCCCGGCACAGAGCCGTCTTTTGGGGGAAGTTCTTTCAAAAGGTTATATGAATGTCCCCTTTCAAATTTATGTGTAATGTAAATGAACACATTTAACTGAATTATATCTACATTTAATATCACATGGCTTCCGTAATTCTGTGTTGTGTTCTCCAAAGCTAATGTCAGGACTTGTTGCTTTGCAGCTTTCGTTCAGAGCTCAGGAGATCTTTAATAAATATTTATGCAGCAAAGCTACAACTCCGGTGAATATTGACAGCCAAGTACAGCTAGCAGACGATGTCCTCACTGCGCCGCATCCAAACATGTTCAAAGATCAACAGCTTCAGGTACCTTCTGGATTTTAAAAAGAGTTGATTAGTTATGACAACCCACTTTTGAGAAGGCGCCACAAATAGTTTTAGCGAAACGTTTCCACTGAGAAAATAGAAATCAGACATCAGACCAGCTCTTGAACTGAGATGCGGCACCCCAAACACATGCCTTCCGGACGGGGGCTGGCCCCTCCCTCCGTGCCAGGGTCCCTGCCTTCCTGGGGGGGGGGGCTGAGCAAAGCTCCTCAGGAAGGGGGAGCTGGCCCTGAGAACCCCCTCTTTAAATTGGGCTGGGAAATGAAGCCATCTTTTTCCTAGAGCTGTTTGAAAATTGGCATAGCGCCTGCCTAGTGTTCTACAGTCTCCAGCCCCTTCCTAGCCCCCCCGCCCCCCCCCCCCCGTCTTGGACAGAGCAGGGCAGGGGTGGAGAAGGGATGTGTGGTTCACAGCTGGATTCCTTTCCCCCCCCCGCCCCCCCAGCTGATTTCACTCATTCTGGTCCTCATGCGATTTATATAGTTTTAGGACTAACCTTTGAGTTTGCGTCATTCTCATCTCTTATCTAAACCTCTGGACTCCTCGGTTGGTTGGTTTTGTTCCTGTTAATTTGGGAGACCTTTCTTCTGATGAGCAGGTTAGTGTGCCGTTAATAAATACAGTATGCCTTGTACTAATCAAGCTGGGACATTCCCAGGGCAGAGAGACAGCTGGAAAGAGCCTGCCAGCCCTGAGGATGCCCCCGGGCTGATGTATCCTGAGCCCCCTCCCAGCAGGATAGCTTCTTTTGGGGTGGGAGGAAATTAATTCTTCCATTGAGGTGGTTGCAGTTGTGCTGTAACTATGGCATTATTGCGGCTTGATTTATTTTACCTCAAGGTGTGCCTCTGCAGCCCCCCTCCGTCCACACCCCCCCCCGCAGAGAAGTCAGGTTGCAAAGGAGCAGCCGTGGGCGGACTGTTGGCTCCGGCGGGCGATAGTGTGGAACGGGGTTCTGGGCTACCTGGGCAAGCCAGAGGAAAGTGAGCCACGCTCAGGTGTGGCCCAGTGATGCACCTGTGGCCCCTCCGCCCGCCTCCGGGCTGCCTCAGCTCACACTCCGATACCGGCTTGGCAGATCAACTTGTCTTCCTCAAGAAAATAAATAAATAAATAAATAAATACATACATACATACATACATACAAGATTTATAAATATTTACAGTGTAATTTCATCACATGCTGCTCAAATCCAAGTTTACATTAATCTACGTACTTTTCATCTCCTCTTTTGTTTTGGGTTCCTTGAAGAAAATGAGTATCTACCTTTCTGATTTTAACAATCATTCATTTTTATCGTTTTAAGTTCTTTCATATTTAAAGAAATGTTTTTAATCAAGATACTGTTAAAAAAGGCAGAAAAAGTCAGGAAGACAGAACAAAATAGTGTTCTGAACTTCCCTAAAAAGCGACATTGCTTTTTCAGCTTTCTTATGTCCATTAATTTGTCACTAAAAATATTCAAATTAAGAGGAACGTCCCAGGTATACTTGATACTGTAATGGAATTGCTTTCCCTGAGAAAGACTTTCACATAATATGAAAAGTGTATTTATAGTGGTCTGGGTGCCAGTTTTACTTCTAAGGTTTTGTTAAAATGTGGCTCCTCCCAAGGCCCAAGGGAGGGAGGAGCGTGAGGAAGGGGCGGGGCAGGAAGGGCGGCCCAGCCCAGACCAGGGGCGGGCCCTCTCTCAGCCAGCCTGCAGAGCCTCCTGCACCTGGGTTGCCTGCTCCCCCGACTGGGGTCCCCAGGGTCCCTTCTGGCGATCCCTGGCCCCTGAGCCCCGGGGGGTGCCACTGCTCTTCCGCAACCCAGATGTAAGTACATGGACTAGGAGGTGGTTTACCTCAGCATAAAACCAGGGGCAGAAAGACAAGGTATAATGTACCAGCTGCAGCCTGAAGAGGGAAGGTGAGAGGGAGGCCCGTCAGTC
Source organism: Charina bottae (assembly GCA_023362775.1). NCBI lineage: Eukaryota > Metazoa > Chordata > Lepidosauria > Squamata > Charinaidae > Charina > Charina bottae. The sequence goes on along the minus strand of JALMGJ010000019.1, from coordinate 609,305 downwards.
ACTGAGCAGACCGTCGGCATCCACTGCCCCCCCCCCCTCCGAGACCCCCTGCGCCTCTGGCCAGCACAAAGCAGCTTCCCGGGCAGAAGATCTGCCATTGGTGAAGCTAATACACGTGTTCAATTCTGTCCTAATATAGTTCTTCTTTTTTTGCTTTTTAGATTTTCAATTTGATGAAATTTGACAGCTATACGCGTTTTCTGAAGTCTCCATTTTACCAGGAATGTGTTTTAGCCGAAGTTGAAGGTCGTCCAGTCCCCGATCCGCAATGCATCGCAAGTAGCCCTACTTCGAAGTCCAGTTTTGGTCCTGACGTGTTCAGTGTTTCTACTCCAAGAAAGGTTTCTGTCCTTTATAATGTATAGTTGAAAAAGATACAGTTAAACATTCTTGCTTGTTTATCACCTAAATAAATGGAAATATTTTTCATAGGGAGGCACAAATTGGTATGCTTTGCCCTCATCCTTCACTCATAAGACATTGGAAGTATCCAACTTGCAAATAAACTAAAATTTCCAGACTCGGAGCAACTCGGAATCAAGTTAAAATCTAAAAAAAATAAAAATAAAAATACTGGTTTCCCTAAGTACAGCTATCATGGGGAACGGTGGTTCAGTTAAGCAGAAATGCTTGTTTCTGATCTTCTTTACTGCGTTCAGGACTGAGAGGTTCCATTAGCACATTTCCTGTCCAGAATTAGACAAAACGTAGCCCACGTTCTGAGGCAGGCACGTGGGGGAACGTCAGGGAAGGCCGGCTGTGCTGGATCGGCCCAACGGCTCACCAAGAGCCTCCCAGAATCTCAGCCCGGGACTCCAGATTGAGGCCCCCAGGTGGCAGCTCCAGCCTCTGCTTGCCCACACTCGGGGAAGGGGAGCCCACCGCCTCCCTGGGTCGCTGGGCCACGATCCTCCTGAAATTTGAAGGACGTTTCGAGACGCAGTACGAGCAGAAAATAAACAAGAATCAAAGCATTCAAGTGAATTGAATTTGAACGCCTACTACTAATTTCAGGATGACACTTCGAAGAGATACGTTTTCTTTGGGACTTCTTTTGAGGGTAGATCCCCATCCTCCTCCTCTAGGGAATACTCTAGAAAACATTTTCAGGACTTCTGAGAGGCTGTGGTTGGATCTTGGGAAATCAAGCATCCCTTGGCTTCAGGAAAGGCTGAATTTTGGAGGGTATCCATCAGAGACAGACAGACAGACAGAAGGTCCCAGGTCAAATACACGTGACCCTAAAGGAATGGTTTCTTTGTTTGCTTCTCTCCCGTATTTCAGGATGGTACTCAAGCCCCTTCCGGGGAAACGTTTCCCTCGGAGCTCCCTTTTCCAACTCTCTTTGTATCTCTTCCCTGCACATTTTTGGCATCTGAATGCGAGGGGCCGCTTCGGTCATTAAGGCCAGAATTCTAAGCAGCCCCTTTTCTGGGAGATGTCTGGCCCTTCTGAACCCTTATACTGTACATCAGTGAACGTTTAGAAAGCATTTTAACGCGGAGCATTTTTTTTTTAATTGAAAAGGGGAATTTGGGGCATGCATGCTGGAGTCTTTTTCCTATGGTGTGTGAGACCCCATGATTGGTTTGTGAAGGAGCTGTGCGTGCTTTTTAGCAAATATTGGGAAGGTGGTTCGTTTGTTCAAAATAAAAAATAATACCAATAAAAATGCATTAGCTAAAATATTTATTTGTACATACTTATCAAGAAGGTAGTAGAAATGTGTATTGTTTTTTTTTTTCCTGGTTGCCTGGGCCTGTTCTGTAATAGGGCATATTTGTAGGAGTGGAAGCTCATTGGGAAGATGATTGGCAATCAGCCGTATCAGAAAATTTAAACGCTACTCGGATTAAATAAACAATACCTGTCAAACTAATTCTTAAAATCATACTCGTTGATAGTTAGGCGGAAAAGCCAAGTCTGGACGTTCCTTAAATGAAGAATCTGGAGAGGAAGATGCTGAGAAAAAGAAAAAGGGGGCTTTTTTTTCCTGGTCCAGAAGCAAGAGTTTGGGGAGATCACAGAAGAAAAAGGAGAATGGTGATTGTCTCAAAGGTGAGTTTTAAAATACAAATATGAGGTGGGAGAGGGGGGAGAGAGGGATGGATGGATGGATAGACGGACGGACGGAAGGCTTCTGGATCCAGTGGAATTCACTGATGGGACAATTTGCTGTGGCATCCTTTCAGCCGAGGCCTGTTGCTTCCGTAGCCGTATCTGAGCTCGCGCGATGGTGATCTAGATAGGGAAGGTGATGGACCCGTCTTTCGCCAAGTTTGAGGGTGGCGCATTGCAAATGCCGTTCCATCTGAGGGGGGAAGCATCTTAAAAAGAACAGCAAAAGGAAAGTGATAAATGTTCCCTGAAGCAGAATTTGGAACTTTAGATCTGTCCACTGTCAGGACAGATGGCTTCATATAGATGTTAAACAGGAGAGGGGAGATATGTCGATGAAGGTTCTCAGTCATCCAGGTGGAACAGTCTGTGGCTTGAATCATGTCAACTGGATTTCTATTTTCTCAGTGGAAACGTTTCACTCCTTATCCAGGAGAGGGGAGAGCACCGAACCCTGTGGCACCCCACACAAGAGGGGCCGTGGGTCAGATCTCTCCTCCCCTATCATCACTGATTGGGAACGGCCCCCGAGGAAGGAGGTGAACCACTGCAGAACTACACTGCCCACCCCCAACTCCCTGAGCCGCCCCAAAAGGATACCATGGTCGATGGTATCGAAAGCCGCTGAGAGATCCAAGAGAGCCAGGATGGATGCACTTCCCCCATCCCGCCCTTGCCAGAGATAATCCATAAGTGCGACCAATGCAGTCTCCGTCCCATATCCCAGCCTGAAACCTGACTGAAAGGGTTTTTATTTCCCCCCCCCCAAGTATTAGCCACTCCTCCTAGCTTTGCATCATCTGCCAGTTTGGTAAGCATTCCCCCAACTCCCTGATCCGCATCGTTTATAACAGCGTTGAACCGCACCGGGCCCAGGACCGAGCCCTGTGGCAGCCCACTTGAGGGGGAGGAGGGAGTGTCTTCCTGCTGTGCCCGGGATCTCCCAGGGGCTGTTTGACGCCACTGACCACTGTCTCCTCCTGGACCTTCCGAGGGAGTTGGAGGTCAGAGGTCATTCTTTACTCAGGCGTGCTGGGGGATGACTGCCCTTCCCTCAGCCTTGGGCTGTGGGTGGCCACAGAGTTTTATTCTGCTCCCCTTATTCCCAGACTTACTCTCTCCAGTACCTGCACGAAGCCATTGTCAGGAACTGGAAATGCCCGTTTGTGACTTGGAAGTCGCTTCTCCACTTCCGGGATAGGCTGACCTGCCTGCAGTCATCTCCGTGCTGCTGACCTCCCAGACAGATTATTTTAGTGCATCTTACCCGGGGCTGCTTTGAAAGGAAATCTGGAAAGGTCAAGAAAGCAGCAGACAGGCTCATGGCGCATGGGACGCTTGCCCTGGCTCAGCTGCACTGTTTTCCCATTGTTTTCTGGGCCAAATTCAAAGTGTTTTAGCACCTAAATCTCTCTCTTCTTTGGGCCGCACCTTCCTCATTATTTCATGAACCAGGCGCTTTGTTCGTATTCTGTGCATCTGTGACAGGTGCAGCCTAGAAAGAGTCCTGTGAGACACAGCGAGGGCCAGAGCCGCCTTGGGGCGGAGGGGGGCATCAGTTGGGTATAATTCCTCCCCCTGGAGGTGCGGTTCTCTCCCTTGCTGCCTGCTGTTAGCAGAAGCCTAAAGATTTGCTTGTATAAACAGTTATTCTTTCCTGAACTTGAACTTTTAAAGATTTTGTATCATGGTTGGTTTAGACTTTATGTATTATTTACTGTTTTATTGATGCTGTTTTAATTTATGTTAGCTGGTGTTATTAGTGTTATTTATAGCTGTCTTAAAAACTGCTGTGCGGTGGCTCGTCAGGAGCATGGAGATATAAACATGACTGACTGACAATCAATCAGTCAATCAATCCATCCTATTCTAGTTATATGGAGAGTTAGCAAATCTCCAGAATGTCACTCACAGCCATCATAGAGTCACATCAGTTCATTTTTGAAAACACCATTCTAATACCTTCATCCAATCAGAATTATAACTGGTAGATTCTGAAGTCTAAAGGATGCATTCAAAGATATAAGTGGAGAAGTCTGGAAAACTGAATTAAGTTTTTTGAAAAGGATTATAAGACTTAACATTAACTAATTGAGACTTATGACTTAACCTTTCTCTACAGATTCTTCTCAGCCTAGTGGATTGTCCTACAGACATAAATCTCAAGATTCGTTGTCATCAGCTGCAAGTCTTGAGATGGTAAGGCTTGCCTTTTTGGACAGAAAATATAGAGTGTCTGGGACATTCCTAGGACTCCTTGTCAAAAGACCCCCAGAGTCCACTGGAGTTGGGCAGCCAATCAACAACAACGACAACAACAATCAGAAAAACTGAGATTGGCAGCCATCAGCGCAATGCTGGCAGAGGCTCTTGTCGATGAAGGTTCTCAGTCATCCAGGTGGAACAGTCTGTAGCTTGAATCGTGTCAACTGGATTTCTATTTTCTCAGTGGAAACGTTTCGCTCCTTATCCAAGAAGACTGAAGAAGCTTCTTGGATAAGGAGCGAAACGTTTCCACTGAGAAAATAGAAATCCAGTTGACACGATTCAAGCTACAGCAGAGGCTCTTGTTAGTAAGATTGCTTAATGTAAAAGAACGGTCAGTAACCAGCATTATACTGTAAATACTAGTGCTGTGAAGAAAAATTGCCGTTCAGTTAATAAATGAGGCAGTGTAGTGTAGAGTTTGGGTTTTGGACTAGAACCTGGGAGATCCAGGTTGAAGTCTACCCTCAGCCACAGAAGCTCATTGAGTGACTTTAGGCTAGTCACCAACTCTCAGCAAAACCTTGGGGTTTTATGGACACCAGCTTGAGCTTCAGGAGGACGAAGCAGGATTTTAAGTGTAATAAGTGGCTATATAAATCCTTAATACTGCCCAAGTTACAAGCAAGCTGGATTCAGCTGGGCAAAATGGCAACACGGAGATTTCACTAAAGTGAACATCCCTCCCATGCATTGCAGTCTCATTAATATCAGTGTCACTTCCTTATGCTATTTTTTAAAATGACATATTTGGCCCTAAGTTGCCCTTGAACTCAGTAAGTCTTATGTCGGAGTAAACAGGTATAACACTATCTGTATGTTTTTTCAGAAATCTTGGTATACAGCATTGGCATAGAAATTATGACAGTCAAAACATAAGGGCACATAGATATCTACATTCACTTGCTGCTGTTTTTGCAGTAGATTGTTATCTATTCCCCTCCTTGTATGAACATGCCCCCCTCCACCATGCAGTGGTTTCTCACTGTAGCAATCACCAGAAGAACTATGAATTATTAGGAAGCTGCCCACTTCTCCTTGCTGTAGAAGATGTGGAACCTGAGTCCCGGTGAAGGGTCCCACCGTTGGGGCTCCTCCCTTGAATAACAAAGGTGAGAGGGCTTTACTGGCTGGCCTCCAGGAACAAACTAGGAATTGTGGAAACAATCCATCTAACCTAAACGAAGTATAAGATGGCACATTCATAAAAGAAAATACATGTATTCTTGCACAGCATCAATAAACTCATTACGGTAAGGTCACTGTCAAGTATTTCTTTGCCCAATATGCATAGTTACTTACTGTGTTGTTATTTGCTAAAAAAAACCTTTCTACATTGCTCTGTTTAAATTCCCCAGTTCATTTCCACAGCAGACATTAATTCTTTCTCTTGAAAGGGTGAGTCCTACATGGAAAAGGAGAAGCCTTCTCAGTGCTGCCATGTCAACCTCCCCGATGGCTCCACTTTGGCGATGCCCATAAGAGGTGGATTTTCAATCAAAGAGGTGCTGTCTGAGTTCTGTGAAAAGCACGGCGTTAACATGGCTGCAGTAGATCTGTTTTTAATTGGCGGAGATAAGGTATTTAAATTTCATGGTTCTTGTTTATTAATTAACAATGAAAATTTTTCCAAAGCCCATAGAGATATTAAACCATCCCTGTCTTCAAGCTCAATATGTAAGCCACAGGATATAAAAGGGATAGAGGAAAGCAAGCTGTGGAGCAGCTACTTTTTCACTGACCCCAGAAAAGTCCAGGTGGTCTTCTTTTCTCTAATGGAGCCTTAGTTTTTGTAGAGGGAAACAAACGGGTATGAAAAATTCCAAGCTCAAAATACCAGTTGTGAAGGTTTTGTGCTGACGTGATTTTGTTCTTCGCCTGGGACAAGACAAGGGCATTCCCATTGTTCCAGATTTTCTAAAAGCCTCAAGTCCTGCAATTGGCTTGTTGTTTTATAGGTCAGGTTTTAAATCAGCCAATAAAGTCGAAGGCATCAATTCCATTCCAGCTTATACTGGCCAAGACCTAGTTGAGGGGAGGAGGCCCTACAGGCGAGATAAGATGCTGCTCCTGCTTGCCTGGGTCAGAAAGGGTGCTGCTCTCCAAGTCAGTTCTGGATAGCTGACCCCAAAAAGGAATTGTTGGACAGAGCACATGGTTGCCTGCCTGTAGATACAATAATTGTCTACATGCTTCATGCTAGGCAGAAGTTAGTAGTCATGTATTTTCCTGCGGAATGTTATGTTCTGTGTTATGTTTTCTCTTGGAGGCAGATAGTTGTTAGATGTTGATATAGTTGACGGCATCTTGCTGGGTTTGCCTGATATTAAAAAACTAAGCAGGATCAACCATGTTTGATCCTTGGAAGGGAGAGAACCAGGAAACATCAGGGCTAGACTAAGAAGTCAACGTCCTGGAAGGAGACCCTGGCCAACCACCTCCTCCCTCTCCTTGCCAGGGAAGATGTCCAGCCTGACTCAAAGACAACTTTACCTGGATTTTGGTGTGGTTTTTATCTTGTAAAACGCAAAGGTCTTGGGGTGTTTCTTAAGCTTTAATGTGTGCAGTCTATGCCTAGTCTTCCTGATGTTCCTGAGCATCAAGGCTGCCTGCCAGGTCCAGAGAGTGGTCTTTATTTGTACGTGGGGCATTGCTGACCGGTTCACAGGTGAAGAACGACACCCTGTGCTAAGAGAGGCGGGCCGTCTTGTTGCTGCTGCTGCTCGGGTTGGGTTGAAGCTCTTCAAACTGCGGGTTGCTCACAAAAGCCCTGCCTTTGAATAAAGTGGGTGAGTCGGAAAAGGGGCTTCCAGACGCCTCCTGACCTTTTGATGCCACAGACCCACCCAGCTCTCCCCCGATGAGGCTCATTTATGCTCGTGGTCCTGGGTGCAAGAGGAGGGAGCAAAGCATTGCTTTCAAGTTTCAGTTGCTCCCGGTGATGGAACACCGAAATGTTTGAGTTGGGTCCTGTGGAGAAGGCAGCCCTCGTGGCGTCTTCTGATAGATTGCTCCAAGCAAGGCTGCTTTGTCTTGAAGTGAAAAACAAACCCCCACACCCCAACATTTTTTCCCCGTTTCATACGTACCCGCAGACAGGAACCACCACTGGCCAAAGTATTACAAAAGTAAATAATAAATCGTACAGCTGCTGTGCTTCGTTCAGTGTTCTGAAAGCAAAATCAGTTTAACATTAAAGAAAACAAATTATAATCGGAAATCTTTGTTGAAGGCATGTTTAGATGTATTCTGTGGAGTAAAAGTCGCCATTCTTTATGGATGACATTGAAAGTTCTCAATTAATTAATTAACTAATTCACCAATTACATGTGAACACGTTCTCTTCTTTTATATTCGTAGCCCCTTGTATTGCATCAGGACAGCAGCATTTTGGATTCTCGAACTCTTCGATTAGAAAAGAGAACTTTATTTCGGTAAGAAAAAATATCCTATCTTGTAATTTCTGAACTCCTCCAGTCATTGTCAACATGGATTTGAACCAGCCTCGAAAGAGACCAGGAAGCGTTCACTGCTGGAGTGTGTTTCAGACCCTTTCAGTCCTTTCTTGCCTACATATACAGTAGATGAGAGTGGTTCTCCCATCATTTCATTTGCATGTTCAGCTGTCATAGCAAACGGGATTGGCCCTGCGTGAAGAAACTTTTCCTTGTCTGCCCCGCTTTATGGTACTGCTATTTCCTCCCTCACTCTTACTTGGATACGAAGGATAGTAGTTCCAGACTTCTGGAAATGAGAGTAGCGGAAGCGGATGAGTCTGAGGGTTGGCGTGAGCTCCTCGGTTGGCCATTGGACCAGCAATAAGTGGGGGCAGTGGGCCGACGGAAGCAGGAACACAGGGTGTGTGTAATGCCAAACCCTGGATCCATCTTCCTTCTGAATTCATTTATTTTTTCCTTCAGATTGCCTCCTCATGAACGTTTCTCTTAATTTTGCTTTTTCCCAAATGAAAGCTGTGCTGCTGTTCCCTTCTCCTGACGGTGGCATCCTCCTCTGTTTCCCTCTAATACGTGTCCGTGGGCTTAAGGTTACCCTTCCTTTTTGAAGGGCTTCAGTAGACAGTCTTCCCAACCCGATGCCCTCCAGACGCCTTGGACCCCCGTTCCCATCACCAGCTTCCCCTGCCTGTTCTTCTGAAAGGTCCAGGTTGGAGATGGCTGCTATAGATGATGAGTTCTGGGCTTAATTTCACTGAAAGAAGCACAGTAGAGCTTGAATGTGAATCTGTATAAAGGGTTTGTACTTGAAATGCTGGAATCCTCTCATTATGGCTTTGTAGCCTTTGTGGAATAAAAAGCACACCAGGGCTTTGTGGATCCTGGGAGCCCGCCACGATCCCCCAGCCCTACCTCGCGCCTTTTGTGGAACCGTCTCCCACGGCTCTGTCCCTGGTGGCCTTCAGGAAAGTGGTGAAGACCTGTATGTCTATGAAGGTTCTCAGTCATCCAGGTGGAATTGTCTGTAGCTTGAATCATGTCAACTGGATTTCTATTTTCTTAGTGGAAACGTTTCACTCCTTATCCAAGGAGCTTCTTCAGTCTGAGTAAAGTTAGTAAGGGAATCCTTAAATATGTTTCTAGGCTGGCTGTGTGACCTTGCACCTGGGGCTAGGTCATGGTTATTTTTTTAACCTTGCACCTGGCTTTCCCCCAAGCCTTCCTTGGGTCTGGGATGTTGATGGGGGAGGCACGGTGGGGCTGATTTAGGGACGTGAGCCTTACTGGGGCCTCAGTGCTGTCTTTTTTTGCTTTAGTACATGTGCATTGTTTTTATTGCTGTTGATCGTCACCCAGAGTTCTTTTTGGTGGATGGATGGCCATATGCGTTTGTTTAACAGATAAATAAGCACGGCGGGGGGGGGGGGGGCGCAAGACAGTTAAGGGAGGAAAGAGGACTGTTACCAAAGAGGTTCTGGAGTCCAGAGGAGTGGGAAGTGTGAGAAAGAGAGCCTTAATTCCACAAGGGTTACTGTAGGTTGTGTGGGAGAATTATTTTGGCAGGTTTTCAAGGTTCTGTTACTTTGGGAAAGACCTTTCCAGACACCCAAGTGTTGCCTGAGCTTGCCATCCATCCAGAGGGAGACGGAGACGCAGACGCAGTTGGGGGAGCCTTGGAAATGGCTGCATCAGAGCCCCCCCTTGAGCTCAGGGAGGCCATGGAATAACACCTGTGTCCGCTGTATCTGGCCGGCCTCCTCTTCAGCGGGCCAGAAGACTGTTCCAAAGCAAGAACCCACCTCAAAGCAGTCTCTGCTTTCGAAATGCCTTTCCCACTCAGGCTCCTGCTCTCTTCCCAGCAGCAGCTCCTTCCTTGTCCATGAGGACCCGATGGGCAGATCGGTGTCTCTTGCCTGGAGCTCCAAGCAGAGAGTGCTGGCACCTTGGGCGCTGAGCTTCCCCCTGACCCCTCTCGCCAGGGCTCAGCGGCAGCTTCTCCCCCTTGGACGAGGCAGCCCTGATAGAGCCCTTCGGTTGCGTGGTGCGCTTCTTTGAGTGCAGGATTTGTGGTGGGGCATTCTGCACCACACAGCCACTGAGATCTCCGTGCTAATTTTAAACGTTTGTCTTATCCTTACGTTTCTTGTTCTGCCCTTCAGTGATCACAAGGAAAACTCCTGTAGGCCACGAGTCAGCAGCCTTTTCTGCATAATGTTACAGGCACCAATTTTTCTTAACAATTGTTATTTTAAAAAGTAGGCTAAGATTTCAGCCCTTTAAAAACAATTTATTGTTTTCCTTTTTTGGGGTTACTGGTACTTCACTATAAGCTATCAAGTGGAATATAAGTTAAAAAACAGCATTTCAATGAAGAAGTGCCAATATTCTTGTTACTCCTTGGAGATTCCTGGGGCACCTAGGCTCCTCGGATTCCCCTCCCCTCTGCAGGGACTGCTCTGAATGCTGTACTAAAGCAGCAATGATGGAGCTACCGTAATACTTCCAGGACTGTGCAGAAATGGTGTTGTGTGCCTGTCAGAGGAGACGCATCCGGGGTGGAGGTGTTTGAAACAGTCATGCTGGCAACCGTGACTGCATGATCATAGCCACTAGGACCTTGACCTTTCGGATGCCCCGAATGCATAGAATGAATTATATTGTCCCCAGTTTTCTTAGTTTCTCACACTGTCAAACAGCTTGTAGGACTCATCTGTGTTCTGAATGGCTGTCAATAACAAGTATTTACTCAATCTGTTCATCCATTTTAGGCTTGACCTCATTCCTATAAATAGATCTGTTGGCTTAAAGGCTAAACCTACCAAGCCAGTAACAGAAGTTCTACGCCCAGTCGTTGCAAAATATGGATTGAACCTTAATAATCTTGTGGCAAGACTAGTAAGTAATTCATTAAAATAAGCTACAATAGTTTTTTTATCTTAACGTATAATGTTTTCTTTATGGTAAATAAAATGGTCTGACTTCATTCGTTATTTAAAAAACACGAATCTCACCTAAAATAATAGAACTGTAGAGCAATTTTATATTGAGTTCCTTCATCTCTACATGTATATTTATAGAGTTTCAGACTCTACGTGTAAGTTTTATTTTTTCATTTGTTTATTTTATTCAATTCGATGCCTCCCGAATTTGGGCAGCTCACAATACATTGGGCGGCATAAAAACAAAATAATAAGAAGTAAAACGAAAACAAACTAGAACGGAAGAGAAAGAAAAAAGGACATTCCGGCCCTCTGGAACGCCAGCAGGGTGGGGGCCACCTGGCGCTCAGGGGGAGCCCCGTTCCAGAGGGCAAGAGCTGGGTCCCAAAAGATGGCACGAGTCAGCCGAAGGAGCCCAGAGTGCACCAGCCCTACCGGCAGCTTGAATCGGCCAGACTGACCCACGGGAGATAACTGGGCCCCACGCCACGGAGGGCTTAATCGGTCAGAAGCAGCTTCTTGAATCGCACCTGAAAGCAAACTGGCAACCAGGGCAGCTTGCAGGGGAGAAGTGTCACATGGGCATACCGAGGCATGCTCGAGACTGCCCACACGGCTACATGCTGGACCAGCTGCAGCTCCTGGGTGATTTTCAAGAGCCGCGGGTTGCAATCCAGCTGTGCAGTGACTACGGCAGGAGTGGCTGTCTGAAGGGCCTCCTGGTCTAGGAAAGGGCACAGCTGGGGCACCAGATGCTGCGCAAAGGCCTTCCTGGCTACGGCGGCCGCCTGCTCGTTGAGTAGGTCCCTAGAAAGTAGCATCTCCCCCCCAACGAACACCGACTGGAACTGGCCTTAAGGGGAGAAAGAGAACCACCAATAAATAAATAAATATATATATATATATATATATATATATATATATATATATATATATATATATAACTTGTCACGGCCATATCATTGTTGAAAAATAATGTTTAAAAGATCATACATTCAAACTAAACCGCTTTATTTGTGCTAACACAGGTTAATTTGCTGTAATTTTTAATACAAGGCCATGAATCGAATTCCTCCGAAAATACCACTTTTCTCACATTGTACCCAATTTGATGACAGAACGGCGAGCAGGAACCCTTAGACCTCGGGGCCCCCATCTCCAGCCTTGACGGACAGAGGGTTGTTCTGGAAGACAGGGTGTCCAGGCAGGGGAAAGGTAAGCAGGGCTGGGAGCCTCTTGCCGTACTGCCCTTAAGGGGGTCTCCCTTGCGTCCGGCTGCACTCCTGGAGACTCCACGGATACTCTGTCCGGCAGTTGGAAATAGGGAATGCGGAATCACACTTTGGGTGGACTTTGGGGTCTGCTTTAAAAGCTGCCGTTTAGTTCAGGATTCTGGTGCATACTGTGCCCAACAGCCATAGCCCACGAGCACCACCTTCTTCCTGCCCGACCCATATAAGAAGCCCTATTGAAGTGTCTTAGGAGACAGGTAGCACCATCCTCGTTAACTGAATACTCTGAAGGAAGAGGGCCATCGTGTGTAGGGCTATTAATCTGTTTAGCAAATCAATACTCACTGCATTCACCAGGTTCTCAACAGTTTAAAATAATTTAACATTTATAATAAAAGTAGAAGGGGCGTGGTGGCTCAGCGGGTAAGACGCCAGGCTTGTCGATCGGAAGGTCGCAAGTTTGGAGGTTTGAATCCCTAGTCCCGCATGACGGAGTGAGCTCCTGCACTCGCCTCAGCTCTTGCCAACCTAGCAATTCGAAAGCATGCAAATGTAAGTAGATGAATAGGTACCACTTCGGTGGGTAGGTAACAGCATTCCACGCACGTCATGCGGCCACATGACCGTGGAAGCGTCTTCGGACAGCGCTGGCTCTTCGGCTAACAAACGGAGATGAGCACCGGCCCTAGAGTCGGACACGACTGCACAAATGTGCGGGGGGAACCTTTACCTTTGCTTAATAAAAGTATGAATCAAAACAAAATTACAAAACCTAAAACCACATCCCTCGGGGAATGAGACTGGCTGTCCCAATGCTCACCACAGGCTCTTTGGAATCATTTGGAAAAGTTTCTAGGAGGGGGCTGTTTCACAGAGCAGCTACCGAAGAGCAGGGAGAGTTAGCCTCTGTCCTGTCCAGCACAGAAATGGGGGATCGCCAGGAGTTTCTCTGAGGACGCAGAGTCCGATGGGTTGATTCCATCTGGAGAAGGCAGCTCTGCCATGTTGGGCTGTGTAGCTGATGACAAGCCCTTTGACTTGCACTCAGAAGCTAACTGGAAGCTGGGACAGGGCCCCAAGCATAGGGGAAATATGTTCCTGGGGATGAATACAGGCTAATAACATGGCCACCACATTCTGGTGAATCATTAACAGACAACACTGGAGCAGCCAAGGAATCTCAGTGGATAAACAAGAGCGGCATCTTGCTGGGATTCATGGGTGATGGTATGAAAGGGTGCTGAGAGGTCAGAAAGGACCAGGAAGGGCGCACTGTCTCCATCTAGGGGCTGATAAAGACCATCCACAAGAGGAACAATGCTGTACCAGTCCTATCTATGCCCGGGCCTGAACCCCGATTGAAAAGGATCCAGTTGGTTTGCTTCCTCTAGAGTGCTCCATAGCTGCCCAGCAACCATAGTCTCAATAATCTTCCCCCAGAAAGAAACGTGAGAGACAGAACAGGAGCCTCAAAAATGACTGTGTCCAGAGAAGTCGTCTTAGGGAGGGGCATACCGCAGCCTATTGTAAGGCTGTAGTTAACACTCCTTCCCAAAGTGGGGCATTGATGATCCCCTGGAAGCAGCCTTTCACATTCCCTCTGACACCCCAAAGGAGCAAGTGGCCAAGGACATGCAGGATCCCAGGTTACAAGATGAAACACTGCTCCCATTACCACATCGGACTCCACCCGTGAAGGGTCAAGAGACAGGTGAATATGAACAGCATCATTGCAAAAAACCTGCAGATGGATCACAGTGGCTAGGTGGGGACTCTGCCTGATGCCCCCTTCCCGACATCACCCTGTCACAGTAAGAGAGGAGACGTAAAAATGCTTTGCCTCTCTCGTTGTTATGATACGGTCTTGAACTTGTACTCATACCTGTGGTTGGTCAGCTTCGCTTCTCATCTTTCTCCACCAGCATCCTAACCGTCATTTCTGTTGCTTCCTCTCCCAGAACTCCTCAGTTAAACCCAGGGCCAGCTGGGATCAGCACACAGAGAAAGGCCACTCGGGAGCAGGAGCAATTTCATTAAGTGCCCAAGTCACTTCCGGATGCCCGCAGGCAACCAAGTGCTCAACAGAATTGTTTGTACGGTTGCCCTCCAGACAGTTCCGGGATCCACCGCCGCCTCCCCCCATTCTTGATCACTCCCTATTAGAATGTAAGCGTGTTAGCAGGAACAGCAGGTTTTGAAAAAATTTAATTTCTGTCGTTCACAGACAAGGGAAAAGGATCGTCCTTAAAACACGGTGCACCTGTAACTACTAATGCAGGAAATCAAGGCCTCACAGTAAGTTTTCCGAAATTATTGGACATTCCCGTGATACCTCAGTTTTAACTTTGCTTCCCAGGATGAAAATTGTGGATGAAAAGAATCCCGTATTTGCCTTGTGTTTGTTCTTACCCTGTTTGTGTACTTGCCTCGTGTCCTCCGTTACTGTCACCAGCTCACAACGGAGTCGGCTCGTATGTGTGCCCTGTCCGGAACCGCCAGGCTGCCTGCCCCCCCCAGCGCCCGCATCTGTCCCTCTTCCCGGGCCCGAGGAAGAGCCGCCTAGCGCGCTCTTTCTGCCCCGGCCTTGGCACAGCCCGGGCCTTAGCCCGGCCCTCGGGCCCCGTGGCAGCAGCATGGCCCCCGTGCCGCTTGGGGAGGCCGGAGCCCGCGGGCCCCCCCTCGGCCCAGTCGAACGGGGTCGTGGGGACTGGCCCCGTCAGCAGCCCACGCTTCCCGGGGCTGAGGGTGCTGGGTTGCGGGCGGGGGGGACGGAGCCCCTGCCAGAGCAAGAGAAAGAGCCGCCCCTTGCTTTTAGCTTGCGTTTGTCCGTTAACTTGAAGGTGCAGACTATGGACAGAAAAGGTAATAAATGGCTTTTGCCCCCCCCCCTCTGCCATGGGTCTGTTTTCCAAGGGGAAGAAAACTTTTCAAAGGAAAGTTATGCAAAAACACCTGTAAAGTGTGTAATTTGCTTCAACGTTATGATAATCCTAACCTTGCAGATTTGACTACTGTAGATGTAATCTTGGCTTATTCATCACATCAATATTATTCCTCAGTAATCTGCCTAGTAAGCAGGAGAAGGTGCCCATTTCCTGCCAGATTCATGGCCAAGACCTTTCTGACCCCTGGCCCTCCAAAATGAAACCTCTGGAGATGGCCCTGTGACTTCTCCTCAGAGCCACCGGCGCTGAAGAGCTCAGGGACAAAAATGCTCCCCCAGGAGCGTCGACAACCCCACTTCCAGGGTGGTGGAACGCCTTCATGAAGGCTCCCTAGCAGCATTGTCACGCCGCTAGGGATTGGCTAGGTGGGATCTCTCTCAGCCAGTCAGCAGAGGGCCGGTGAGAATTGATACTGGCGGCCATTTGATGTGCCCAGATGTGTTCTGAGCAGAGAACGTGGCTGTACTAGCATTACCTGGAGCCTGTGGATTTCCCCCTCCCCCTCTTCTTCACCCCCTCGAACGGTCACGACGGAAAGGCAGAGTAGTAGATCCAAGCTCTGTGACACCACAGAGTTTATAATTTCCTACAGTTTGATGTGCCCAGATGTGTTCTGAGCAGAGAACGTGGCTGTACTAGCATTACCTGGAGCCTGTGGATTTCCCCCTCCCCCTCTTCTTCACCCCCTCGAACGGTCACGACGGAAAGGCAGAGTAGTAAATCCAAGCTGTGTGACACCACAGAGTTTATAATTTCCTACAGTTTGAATAAACAAGAAGAAGAGGCTGCTGGATAGGAGAAAGGAAGAATTTGCCCATGGCCCTTCCTACAGAGAGCAAGGTCCATCCCTGAAATTGGGTTGAGAATAGAAAATGGGCATTCTCTAAATAAGGATTAAAGGGTTTCTAAAACAAGTTGCAACCACCCAATTAAAACAACTAAGGATTAGTCCATTTCAATAGCAGAAGTCAAACTTAGTATTCAGGAGCAATTTAACAAAATATTAGGAGCAAAATGGGGGGAAATTTTATAACCAGTCATGATTTTAGCTGTCTAGCACAATTCCTACTTCCAGCTTGCTCTTATCATGCTCAGCTGTTTGTTCAGAAAAGGGACCCAGTGAATGTCCGTGGTTCGCAGCAACTGCTTAAGAGCCCCACCGTGTGTTGAAGTCTCGAAGAGATGCAGCCTCTGAATTATGTTCAGTCAGGCACGCATCCATTTATTGTAATCCTCTGAAAGGTTAACGCACCTTTGCCCGGATCAAGCATGGTAGTAGGTGAAGGCTGCTGCCAAACTGTGGGATGACAAAGGCAATTGAACCTCACAGCCCGTTGTATTTCCTCACAAGGCATGGTCTCTGTTCAGGTTCATCGAAAAGGCTTTCCGCTGTAGAAGATGTGACTTGGCATCCCTGATTGCCAGCATAAAGAGAGGGGAAAAATGGATACAAGAGCTACACCCATTTTTAGAGTCGAGACTTTCCCAAAGTTGTTCCCCATGCTGCAGGTGTTCCCCCAAAAACTTTGGGCACAGCCACCAGAGACCTCCAAAAGTTGTTACCGAAGTGTAATTTTTAATGTGATGATAGGGAAAAATGTTAAATATTTCAACCTATCAGAGAATGGTTAGTTTTGCTCAAGAATTCTTACAAGCTGTTCAGCCTTTTTTCTCACACCGATCTAACTCCCGACCCAAACCTGGTTCAATGAATAGAAGCAGCGCCACTAAAGTCCAGACGTGATCCGGCCGGAGGCGGGACGTCCGCCCCCTCCCTGCAGACGGCTGTGGCTGCTGCGCAAGGGTAATCGGCTGTTTAATTTTGCTTCACACACAGGGCGAAGGAAGGACGGTAGGGAAGCACAATTCTTTTAAATTAAAAGGAGAAACGGGGAAGAACTCCAGAGAAGTATACCTAGCCAGAAGAGAAGACCATCTTGCTCAGACGGGGGGAAAAATACACCAGCAATTGAACTTGGATGAAGCAGAGGGTATGTCACTTTTTAAATATATGCAATAGTATTTTTGTAAACCGTGGTGACAAAGTGGATTGTATTACACGCTTCAGCAGTGCGTTTTGGCGGTGAAATAAACTTAGTCCACTCTGCAGTTGCAGTTGTGTCTCGGTGAAAGTGTTTGAAATGAATGTGAAGGACCGAAGAGCCGGAGCTTTTGCACTGAGCGAACCCGGGCTTGCTCAGGGAGGGGCCGGGGGGAGCGGGGGCTTCGGGAGCTCACACACAGCGACGTGGGGCCAGAGTCAGGGCTACGCAGACCTGCCACATACCTGGAAGGAGCAGCCATTTCAGTGGTTTTGCGCTTAATGGCAGTTTCTCTTACCAATCCGTCACTGATTTTCAAGCTGGTTTTCCCATCTCTGCTTGCACCACAACGGGCTTTCCAGAAGCTGCTGATTTGGATTAAGGAGCGCCCCTCCCAGACAAATGATTCAGCAGGCTGGCTGAGCTGCTGCTGCCTGATACATCAGGCACTCGGTCAAGGAGGCCGTTCCCCTCTGTGGGAGTTTGCCTCTGTTTCCTTTTTGGGAACCTTTTCTTAAGTTGGATAGCCAGGCAGTTCAAAGGTGTTCTAGGAAGAGGGAGGGAGGGGGGAAGGGAAGGGAAGGGAAGGGAAGGGAAGGGAAGGGAAGGGAAGGGAAGGGAAGGGAAGGAAAGGAAAGGAAAGGAAAGGAAAGGAAAGGAAAGGAAAGGAGAGAAGGGAAGGAGAGAAGGGAAGGGAAGGGAAGGGAAGGGAAGGAAAGGAAAGGAAAGGAAAGGAAAGGAAAGGAAAGGAAAGGAAAGGAAAGGAAAGGAAAGGAAAGGAGAAAGAGGAAAGGAGGAAAGGGAAGGGGAAGAGAAAGGAAAGAGAAAAGGAGAGGAGGGAAAAGAAGAGAGGGGAGGGGAGGGGAGGGAAGGAAAGGAAAGGAAAGGAAAGGAAAGGAAAGGAAAGGAAAGGAAAGGAAAGGAAAGGAAAGGAAAGGAAAGGAGGAAAGGAAAGGAGAGAAGGGAAGGAGAGAAGGGAAGGGAAGGGAAGGGAAGGGAAGGGAAGGGAAGGAAAGGAAAGGAAAGGAAAGGAAAGGAAAGGAAAGGAAAGGAAAGGAAAGGAGAAAGAGGAAAGGAGGAAAGGGAAGGGGAAGAGAAAGGAAAGAGAAAAGGAGAGGAGGGAAAAGAAGAGAGGGGAGGGGAGGGGAGGGGAGGGAAGGGAAGGGAAGGAAAGGAAAGGAAAGGAAAGGAAAGGAAAGGAAAGGAAAGGAAAGGAAAGGAAAGGAAAGGAAAGGAAAGGAAAGGAAAGGAAAGGAAAGGAGGAAAGGAAAGGAAAGGAAAGGAAAGGAAAGGAGGAAAGGAAAGGAAAGGAAAGGAAAGGAAAGGAAAGGAAAGGAAAGGAAAGGAAAGGAAAGGAAAGGAAAGGAGTGGTGCCCTACCATCCCAGATGTTGATACCAGACCTGGTTATTTCTCAGGTTGCTCTTTTTTATTTTACATTTTTAAATAAAAGCGTTGAGATGATTGGTAGAAAGTAAGGTTGTCTGTAGCACACTTGGAGGCATTTTTTTAAAAGCCTGTCACGAAAGAGGGCTGTCTTAACATTCATGGACTGGCATTCTCCCCAGCCACGCCACGCAGGTGCTCTCAATCTGCAGCCTCTTGTGAAGGGAGGGGGCACGGCCCCCACCCTCCGGCTGACCTGCCTTGTGCTGCCAGCAGCCTTGTTGCAGAGCTCCCGCTGCAGCTTCCCAGACCCACCGGGCTGGCCCTGCCTGCGCTTAAAGGGGGGGTGGGCTGCTCAGGGCGCTCAGGCGAAGCAGCAGCAGCAGCCTCCCCCCCCCCGCCCCCCCCGGCTGCTTGAAGCCCCCGAGCCAGCCAGCAGCCCCGCAGCAGTGTTTGGGGGTGGGGAGGCTGGGCCCCTGGGCAGTCAGGCTTGGGGCCACTCGAATACTCAACCGATGGCTCGTGGGCTCAGAAGGAGATGTCTGTTTTAATGTAATTTAATATTGCCAGCAGCCTTGCAGCAGTAACAGGATTGTGTTTCGCATTAAAATAGGAGAAGGAAACACTGGTTTCTCAGACACGTATCCAGGATTAGCTTGAATTGTTCCTTCCTCCTTTTTTAGAACGTTTGTTAATTTTAAAGGCCGGTAGGTTTAGGAAGCAACCTAATTACTTTGCTAATTGTAAAATACCATTTTCTTGTGTTTGAATCGGTTTCAACTATAAAGAAATGGTTCACGACCCCACGCTTGTTTACCTAAGGTAGGTTCCACTGTGTCTATTTAAGAACGGCAAGCTAACAGATTTGCCATGCAGGGAAAGGAAGCTTTGCCATGCCATGCCATGCCACACCTGCCCATGAAACAAAGGCACGTTAGTTAGGGCCCCTGCACTGCCACCCCCAGACCGCAGGGCAGGGAGCAACGCTACCCTGCCCTCTTTCAAGAGCACCCACGGCCTGCCAGCCCATGTGACCAGCCCCCCCATGGGAGGAAGCCCTCCTGATTGGGAGGGGCCTGTGTGACCCCTCTAGAGCAGTGTTTCTGAAAGTCTCTTCCAAGGACCCCCGGGGGTCCCCCAAGACCCTCTCGGGGGTCCGTGAAATCAAAATTGTTTGCTGGGTATTGAAGATATTTGCAAAAAATTAAAACAACGTTACTCTTCTCAATATTATTTTTAATTTGTTAAAAATACATAGCGTTTTTTATTTATGTTACTATCTAATGGATTTAATATTGTTATTTTTACATGATTCAATAAATAAATATTCTACAAATGCGTCAATTTTAGTTTTCAGTACGGTAAATATTGATTAATTCATCTGATATATCTCTTGGGGTCCTCCGTAATTTTTAAAAGCGGGAAGGGGTCCTGAGAGCAAACCATTTAAGAAACACTGCTCTAGAGCGCCTGGAGGAAGCCGAAGCGGAAGCCAAAGCGGCAACACAGAAATCTGCAGGCGCGTTAGCAGAAGACTCCTGCTCCCTGTCCGGTCGGGGTGATTTCCCATTCAGCATTTTTATTTTTTTATTTTTAAAATAAGTAGGAAGTTCACTGGCACGTTTGGAGGGCTGAAGGGCGGCGGTTACTTTGCGATCAGTTTTTCCGCTATTTTTTTTGCATCGGTTTCCTGCGTGCTCAGAGGTGGGCATTTTGCAGAGCGGCTGCAAAGAGTGCCGCCCTTCCTGGAATGACCGTGTAACGACCGGAGCCGGAGCTGTTTGGCTGACTGTCACACCACCCCCGAGCCTTTTGGCCCTGACCCTCCCCAGCCCCCTCTGCCCTCTTCTGCAAAAGCTTCCCGGTTATTCAGGTGGGAGTCGGCTCCCACACCGTCACTGGGGGACTCTAGGGTTACGGGTTGGCCTGTTTTCCGAACAAGGGACAGGTGGAGGCAGGAGCCCCTCTCCCTAAAAGCAGAGGCCACGTAGACTTCTCCCAGGTGGCCAAAAGGAAAAAGTGCAAAAGAGTTGGAAAGTTGATTCTGTGAGCAGAGTTTGTATTTTAAACACGGCTGTTGCTGGAATCCTCTCGGTGTGGCTTTGCAACTCTTCTGCAGTAAAAATCACTTATTGGATCCCCGTGAGTTTGCCTAAGGCTTCCAGCCCTGCCTTGCCAGCTGGGGCGATGCAGAACTTAGGGTTGGACCATGCCCGTCTCATTGGTCCAGGGCCACACCTGCCTCTGAGTGGCATGCCAGGGGACGTACTCCCCAAAGCAGGTGAGACCAGGATAAAGAATTGGGAGAAACCAGGAGAAAGACAAAATAGAACTGGATTTTAAATTAAATGCGATTGTCATTATATCACAGTAATTAAATACAGTTTAATGTGATTATTGTTGGGCTCAGTGGCTGGGAGTTTCCACCTAACTTGGGTGATGCAGAGAATGTAAACAGGCATCTGTCATCCATGGAAATGATGAGGGCTAGAGGCAAAAGGAAACCAAGACCTCGGAGCTGCAGTAGAGGGGGAATGGCTGGAGAGCTAACTCGATATAAATTCTGAACCACCATTTCTGCTCACTCAGCTCCTGCCCTCTGTCTTATATGCCTTTATTGGACATTACTACAATGTGCCTTTATTGGAATAGAATAAGAAAGCATCATCTTTGCCTGCATGGAAGCTCAACGATTTCTCCCCAGGCTTTCATAATTTCTTTCTTCTGTTGCATTAAAAATAACAGTTGGCAGACAACAAGTGAGCGCCTTTATTCACCTTATTCTGGGGCCCTGTGGGGCTTTTTCCCTGCCTCCAAATTAGGGGTCCGCAAAACATGCTGCGGTTGGAACATTCCAAGCTTGAAATGGTTCGTTCAAGTGTTGTGAGCTTGGACCTACGTACTTGTGTCCTCAGAGTTCTGTTCCAAGTTCAGGCAGAACAAGACACATGACTTTGCAGTAAGCTCAGAACAAAACAAACCATTTTGAGTGCGATGCTCCAAGTGCCGAGACTTGTAGTTTGCTTACTGGTTAAAGAAATCCTCCAGCATTCGCCAGTAAGACGCCAGGCCCTTCCCTGCCCTTCGTGGCTGAGAGGGTCCTTAGGCAAGTCAGCAAAGAACAATACAGGAGCCGTGGGGACAGATGGCTAAGGAGCTCTATGGAAGACTTGGCTGGAATTCACCCCCTCCGAGAGACTGAGCTTCATTTCGATTTGGGTGAGTGTTGGCTGCCCCAAACCACAGCCCTGCACCCTTTTCTTTCCTTAGCAATGCTTTGTGTTGTGTATTTCTTTTAGTTAGATGTAATTAAGCAGTGTCAGAATTGGTTAGATAAAAAGCAATCAGGAAGAGGGTCCTGCTCTCCCTCTACTTTTCAGTTCGTCAGTTCACTGAGATTAATTAATCCCTTTATTGCCTCCCACCGCCCCGCCCCCCCAAATATCCTGCTTCCCCGACTAAGCACTGCTGCTTTATCTGGGAGGGTTTCAGTCCGTCAGTAATACTCGTGAGTGTGCTGACACACACTATCGTATTGACAGGAATCGTTAGGCCATTCTTTTTAAGTCTTCCTCACTTTGTTGTTTCCTGCTTTTAAGGCCTCTTTTACCACACCCCCACACCCCCATTTCCAAATCAGCATCTTCCCCTGTAAAATTCCCATCACCAAACCCAGTTGGAAGAAAACGGGCCGAGAGACCGAGAAAAGTCTGCTGCTCTGGATGGAGGGGCGGCTCCTGCGTGTGGCCTGGATTGTAGCAAGCGCCTGCCCTGCAACAGCCACGCTGCCCCCCGTTGCCTCTGGAGACCCGGAGCCGGGCTTTGGGAGGGCCCGATGGGTGCTGAGGGGCTCCGTCAGCCCACGCTTCCCAGTGCAGTTCGGGGCGGAGGATCAGGAGGAGACGCAGAGGCCGAAAGGACAGCGGGGCCACCTCCGAAGCAATTCCAGGCTGGCCCCAAGGACAGGGTCGGATGGGGCCGCTTCCAGCTTAACACGGATAACGTTCTTGCACTGCTTGCCGCCATCACGAGGCAGGAATCGGCAGAGGGAAGGACACGTGTCTCGGCACGAGGTGCCTGAGCACCTGCATAGGCATCACCTTGGCATTGCTGCAACTCTTGGCCGCATGAAACAACCCATGTCTTCAACTAGTGGCAGGGCACCCACACAACAGGCGAGCAAAGCAGCGGCTGAGGTGCTCGAAGCTACCGACTTTGCCCAGGTGGCGACTTTGGGCACCCAGCTACCTCCACTGCTGGTTCTACAGGTTCCCTTCACAAACCACTTTCGACAGGTAGGTGGAGCTTTTCCTCGATCCTCCACACAGGGAAGAAGTGTTGGGAAATGGCCCTCACGGCTTGGCAGTTCACCTCAGACGTCTCTTCAAGCTTCTCCTTCATCGACCGTTGGTGGGGATGGGAGTAAGAGAGGGCATCTGCTGCTCTGCTAGCCTTTCAGCTCATGGATGTGGTCCATGGCAGATCAAACGCAGGGAAGCGTAGCTTGTATAGACTCCTCAAATGCGAGGGGGGAGTGGGAGCGTGGAGATCACGTCGTCCACTCTCCTGTCTGTGGCAGGGATCCCCAGTGATGGCCGTCCGGTGAAGGAGAGTCCGTGGCAGTCAATCCCGTTGCTGAGCAGCTTTTCTTGCTAGGAGGTTCTTCCTGATGTCCAACCAAAATCTGTAATAGGTGGCTGGCTGTCAGGGCAGACAAGCATCAGCTATGAGTTCATCATCATTAATAGCAAGGCCAACAGGCGGAAGGCAAGAGCAGTGCAATCCCAGGTGCAGTTTCCAGGCCTAAACCGTGTTACTCAAAACCGTATTTCATTGTGAGGGAGCACCTTGGCCTGGAAGGAACCAGCACCAGGACCATCCTCGGAGCAGCTGGCTGTGCCACGTGTGGTCTTCCAGAGAGAGGCCCCAAGACTGAAAGGTGCTGTAATACTTTCCCTGTTCTTCAAATGACCTCCAAAATTACCAGTGCCCCCATTTTAACTTGGAAGGCACCCTCTACCCTCCTTTCCTCTCTCTCTAGCTTTGGGCCATTAAGATCAAGGGCCTCTTTCTCGTCAACCAGAGAACAGTTGTAATGGAGAGACTTCCGAGGCCACTTTCCTTACAGGTACACGAGAGTCTCGTTGCAAAGCCTGCTGTACGGGCATTTTTCTTAGCATTGGTTTCAACGTTTGATTAAAACAACATTCAGCAATCCATCAGTCTGAGAATGATAAACTGTAGGTGGAGGAGGTGATATAACCACTTCTCTGACCCACTGATACCTTTTAGGTATGTCCATACGGGAAAAGAGTTCTACTAATGTACTTACAGCACCACATGTTCCCATAGGATATGCCCCTGGAAACCTAACTGTATAATCTGCTATGAATCTATTATCTTGATTTAATGGCTCAACCATCAAAGGACTGGATTAGAAAGCTGCCCAGAAGGATCTCCTCGTAGTTGCTGTCTAACAGAAAGACAACTTGGGCAGGAGGTTTTCACAGCGTGTCCCGCAGATGCCAGGCAAAAAATAGAACAGTACGTGTGGTGGCGATGTAGTTTTCCCTGAGTGGCCTGCCCAAAGGGAATTTTGGACTTGCAGGACTTTTCCTCAGTGCCTTTGTGATAGAGTTAATTGATTTGCAAGAGACTTTCCTGAACACGTCCCCCCTCCTGTGCCACCACTCGGCCACACATGCCCTTAATTGGAATCTTGACTCTCGACACACACACACACACACACACACACACACACACACACACCCGATTCTTTACGTCCCTTTCCAGAACAGCTCTTGACTTCTTCACAGACTACAGCAACTCAGCTGCAATCTGCAGCTCTCTAAAGTGAAGCCAGTTTTCCATGGCTCTGAGGTATCCCTGTCCGTTTCTTCTGGGGTATTGGAACTGTCATAACCTCTTGGCTCCTGTGAGGATATTCCTACCCGTGTGCCGGTATATGTTGGCATGTGCCAGAAATCCTCTCCAGAAAGGAGAATCTGTTCTAGTTAGTAAGCCTGTAAGTATGTCTGCTACTATAAGTATCAACAGAGTTGGTCATATCACCCTGTTTCATGTTGGCCAGTACTGAAGGACATAGGTCTTGGTTGCCGTAACCCCACCACATTGGCCAACACGACCCTCTTCCTTTACCAGGATCATGTATTGCAGTGTGCAAAGGACTCTCGTCAAATAGGGGCTTTGCCCACATAGGAAATCAGCTTTGCTCTCTTCTAGCAATAATACCATAAGGATTAGAATTAAATTCTTTCTGTAAGTGTCCTGTTTGTGTTTGTTGGCACATGAAATGGCCTTTTTGGTGATTTCCTCGTTCTCAGTAGTGTGATAGGTGACATTTCCTCTTCTGTCTCTTTCTCATTCCTGCCTTGTTGGTTTGAGGAACCTATGGAAACCTACCGATTTTCCAAGGAGGTGTTATGTTAAATTGGACCCATCGTTGTAGGGTCCAGCAGGCCTACCCCCATGCTGCAGGATTTTCCGTCTGCTGTTCTATTGCTTTTATTCTCCTTTCCAATTCTGGCTGATTATTCTGGATTCTTTCCTTCCCATATCTTCTCTAAATTGAATGAAAACAATATTGGATGCTATATACTTCTCCATTAGCCACGTAGCATTAATCGACTTTGGAGGACAGCTTGTTACCACCCAGGCAGTCTTTTTAGTCATTTCATATTTATCTAAAACATCTTCAGTTAAAGACAATCCAAGGCATTCACATTCTTTCAAGGGGAATAAACCAATGCAGGGAACAAGTATTGGGGCCCCTGCTCTCCGGTCCCTCTTTCGTTATTTAGTCAGTCTGAAATTGGGATTCAGTCCAGCATCTTCATTCATATGGTACCAAGGACTAGCCTGACTGGAGCCAAGTCTCCCACCAAGCTTCTTGAGAACTTCATTGAAGCGTCTGGGTGGAGATGCCATCCAGGATGGCACGTTTGCGGAGGGCTGTCAGCAACTGCAGTCTCCCAGGATACACAGACCTCCGGTTGTGGAAATGGGCCAGGCATAAGCTAGGAGGAGCTTGGAACGCTGGGCGCATATCCCACTCCCTGCAGCAGCCAGGGCTCTGGTTCCAGCAGGGGCTTCTCCTGGGCAGGCCAAGCGTGCCGGATCTGTTTGAGAGAGGGCTCTCGGCCCGTTGTCCTGCCGTACCCCAGAGGAAGGGGAGGAGAAGGATCCACTCACGTTTGGCGCAGCCAGTGCCCGGTCTGCCAGGATGTGGTAGGGATGGCTATGGTAAATTTCATGTCCCACAAGCAATGTCTGAAATGAGAAGCCAGGAGGAATGGTGGCACCCCATTGTGAGCAACTGGCCGGTGAGTTGGAGAAGCCAGCCCCCAGGGCACGCGAGGGCCGCCTGTGCTTCGCCCTCTCGGTCATTAGCGGCTACCTATCCGGTGCACAGCACCACCACCCCTCCCCTCCCCAACAACATGCGCACGTAGCCGGTGAGGGTGGCTGCTGAGCCCACGTCACTGCCGTGACGGGATCAGATAGGGTGCCACATCATGATGCTGCCTCTGCATCAGAGGCAATTCTGGACAGCCGGTCCCGGCGTAAGAAGACTCCTCCTCCTCCTTTGCCTGCCTGCCTGCCTGCCCAGTAGGTAAGTTTCCTGCCTTTTTTAATACTTTGCGATGGGGAAGCTAAATTTCATGACTTGTCCTGGGCTACATATCTCTGTTGTGCGTATAGATTATGCAGATGCAGATCTATTACACAGATCCAAACGGGGGCTTCAATTTGCTCCAGTTGAGCTCTAGGGTATAGATATCTGTTGTTGTTGTTTTACCACTATACTGTTTGTCTTTATATTTAATGTTCCGTTCTTGATTTGACTTTGTTGTTCCCCATCCAGAGACCATTTGGATTGGGGGGGGGGGGGGGCAGTTTACACACATGATGCACATTACACAGATCGTGTTGCCTATATCTAATGTTGAGCTGTCCAGTTGCACGCTAGCTGCAGAAGCAACTGCTTTGTTGAGTGAGCTTCGGCTACAGCTGCGGAATGAAACGCGCTCTGTGCTTGTGCTTTAGAGAAAGCCTCGAGCCTATAGAGAAGTGTCGTTTTGCTATTAGGTGGTTCATGGGCGGTTGAAGTAAATCTGTTGCTTTTGCCTGATTCTTTTGGGGGCTCAGTTTGATATAGCTGTGCAGATTGAGGCTGCAGATAGCATGCTTAATGGTTGCTTCCACAGTTTGCCATGAGAATGAGTGTGTGTGTGTGTGTGTGTGTGTGTGTGTGTTTGTCCCTTGACCAATTTTTCTGAAAGGTAGCTGGTAGGTAGTCAGCCTGCAACACCCTCTAGTAGTGAAAGAGCCAAATACTTTTCCTGTTTCTTGCCATCCCTCCTCAAAGGTGCCTTCCTAATTTTTCATAGCAGCAGCAGGGCCTCTGTGGCTGAAGCGGTCAGGGGGTGGGAGGGAGAAGTTAACTAATACACACTAACAAAGAGGCAGTGACTGAAACAAAAGTGAAACGAAACTGCTTTGGGGACCTCAGAGGGGGAGGAAGCTCTGAAAAAAGACATCGCGGGCAACTTTTTTTGCTAGCAGGATGGTACTTTGGAAGTGGGATGATATGACAGGGTGTGTGGCAGGAAAGAACTGCAAGCTGACACTGTGTGAATATCCTTGTCCATCAAGACGGACAAGGCAATTTGGTCAAGTCCCAGATTAGGACGATGGAACTTTTCATCCATCCATTTATGTAGCTTTAATCAATATTTATTTATTTATTTATTTATTTATTTATCAATCATACTTATATCACCGCCCATCTCCCCCCACAGAGGGGACTCTGGGCGGTTATTATTACATACAATATTTCTGTATGATACTTGTCTTGTGGCCATTTGGACTCTGCCAAAAAAATTACAGTGCTAAACAGAAAAATAAACTAGGGACATAACCCAAACCAATGAAACAAAAAAAGAATGTGTGTGTGTGTGTGTGTGTGCACGCATATATAAAATGTCCATATCTGTGTTTGTATTGAGGAGAAATACAAACTCTAAACATCCACATCCAGTATTTCTACCCAGAATGACATTTGTACAGACAAAAACATTGTTAATATAAATAATAAATGGCCACCAAAATTGAATAAATACATCTTTCTTTCTTTTTTCAGAGAGATTTTCAGAACTCTCTCTGTGTTAATTTTTCAGCCAGAGCAATTTCCAACACACTTAAATGCCATTAATCAAATCAAAGTTATATTTTAGCATCCCAGTGTTTTTGCTCATAAACAACAGGAATTGAATAAATGTATATGGCTTAGGAAATATGGCCAGTAGGCCAGTAATTCATTGCACAATGTTTTTGGTATTGTTTTGCTTTAATTAGTTAAATTTACATGAATTAACAGAAAGAAAAATAAATGCTCTATAAGTTACAGAGAAAAAAAGAAAAACATATATTCATGGATATATATTCAAATGTAAAAGTCCTACAGGAGCATTTCAATGAATGGTAGCTATACGTCTTTTTGATCCTCCATCGCTAATCTGTAAATTGCGAGTAACATCAGCTCTGAGACCGTGTAGCTACTGTGGTCGCATACTTCTCCTTCTAGCCCCGAAGAGGGAGCCCTTGAGCCGTAAGGGGCAAGCGGAAATCCCCCCCGCTCTGTCCGGGGCTCAAGTCCCATGGGATCGGAACGTAGTGAAAAGAATATGAGCGCACAAAGTTTTGTCTCAGTGTTGAATTAATGCATCAAGTTTTTTACCCGTGGGGGCATTTCTGTTAAGTTTAAGGTCTAAAACCTCCTCGCATAATAGAGCAATAGGCAATCTCTACCAAACAGTGGAAGCGTTCAGAGAGCAGGATTCCTCTTCCGCCAAGGTAAGTGGGGCTCCTGGAAGAAAGCAACTTCGCCCTTTAAAGAATTGAGATAGGTAACTGTATGGAGTTTAGAAGGTTTTCTTAGCCCTTTTATGTTCATGCTTACTAAATCCGCTGAAAAACTTTTGTCTGGCCTATATTATAGCATCATGCAACTTATCAACCTATTTCATGACTGTGGAGATATGTATGTTAAAAATATTTGCCCTGGTCCAAGGATCTAAGTATGAATTGGTAATACACTCAGATAAGCAACAGACTGTTTCTAGTGCTTTGGGGGGGGTTGTTTAATTAAAGGCAAAAAAAAAACCCGCAGTGAAAAGGAATTTTGTAAAATACACACACACACACACACACACACACACCAATGTAAATACCAGTAAAGCTAATGAACTGGAAAAACCAATCAGATAGAGTCCTTTTAAGTTCCATGAAAAATGTTTCAGCCGCTGCCAGAATCTGGAATCACTTGATTTGAGTTAATGCGAGCTAAAATGGAAGGAAAATGAAATTACTGTAGTGTTGAAGCTGGGATTTGCCCCAAAGCTGTAACTTTTTCACTTCAAAGCTACTTATTTTGGAAGATCAGGGAAAATGGGAGAGGGGATGTGTGTTCCTCTTCCAGCAGTGTTTTCATTGGGTCTTGTCTAAATCTGTGTAGGATTTCATTTTTATACACAAGAACTGCCCAATGATTGCCTTCATTCCAGCGTCATTCCCAATCTCCATGCGGTGGGCATTTTATTAATCTGTTCCCTTTCGGTTGAAAAGTCTGGAGTTAATGCAAGTAAATCTCGGGGGGGGGGGGGGGGAATCCTCCATAAACTACAGCAAAGAAACCTCTTCTGGCAGATCTCGTTTGCCCATTGTCTGGGTACTTTTCGTTTGTAATTGAGATGCCAAAACAACAGTACAAGAATTAAAAATGTTATGACTCACCAGGATTGCGATTTCTTGGGCTTGCAAATGATCTTCAGGATGATTGTCCTTGTTACCTGCACTTCATAGAGTTACTGATTTCAGCAACAGCTGTCTGAAGGGATGTAACGAAGCCTTTAATAGAGAGCCAGAGTCTTTTAATAAAGTTGTGGTAGGTTCCTTCTCAGAGGAAGAGATAAAGCTGACACTTTCTTAACTCAGGTAGACATATTTAAAGCAGGGATGGGCCAGTCTACTCAAGATCCTGAAGCAGATTAATGAAATGTTGATCCCACAGCACAGGATTTAATCTCGTTTTAGAAGATAATCTTCAATAGAGGAGAAAGACCCGTCCATTCAAGCCAAGATCAGAAGTCCTTTCCCATTTTCTTCACAACACTTTCACCAAAAGGCACCAAATATAGTACTATTATGTACCATTTGCTTACAAACCTGCCAACACAATGTGGAAAGTTTACAGTATGTATGTAGCCTAATATTAGCAAAGTATCACGTCACCTATGGATTAGCTTCGTGAATAATTTTTCATGACTGGATAAAGTACTGTAGATTGAAAAAGAATTCTGTGCCACAGAGTTCCTGGGTAATTAATCAAGTTCAAATCCCAAATCATCTTCCGAGAATCTTTAAATCTTTTAATGGGAGTCTGTTGTGTTAAATATAAAGGTTGGTTATATAATACTGATAAAATCCCATTGCTTTTAAATGTAGTTAGATGGGTAGCATTTTTCAAATCTAGTGTTTACAAAGGAGTGATTGGACTTGACTCATTAAAGCCAAGCCAGGATTTGTGATAATCCTATTGCACAATTTATGCAGCAGTAACGGGGTTTCCATCAATAATTGGGCCTCTAATTCCATAAATTCTTTCGCTTTTGTTTATATATTTTATTTAGTTGCATGTTATTTGGCTTAAGTTATTAATTTGGTTTTCTATAATTTGTTGGAATGAGTTAACCCTATTTTTCCCAGTGGAAAATGCTACCCATGAAAAACTGGGACAAGAAAATATAACCTGGTGCGTGCAGGTTAAAAGTTGTTCCAAAAGGTATATTACTTATTTAGTTTCAGTTTAATTTTATTTATTTTTACTTATTTATTATAAGAGAATTCTACCAGGCAAATACCAACCGTTAAAGTTCAGGCTACTAAACCAGCATCAATATATGGAATTTATGGTATCGGGAGAAAGGGTTTCAGCTCCAAAGGCTGACTGTTTTTTCCAGGTTTTTAATAGACCCTTCGGGGATGGAGAAATAAATTGGCGAAGTGTTTAATTAAAGATACTGTAGCTGCTCGGTGTGGCGCGGTTTTGCGGTGCTGACTGTCTAAACTACGCCTCTTCTGGGTTTCTTGCATTAGAATTCTTCGAGCTCGTATCCCGAGTGCAGAGCAGCCGCGCAGACGACCAGCGGGGGCTGCTGAGAAGGGAAGACCTGGTTCTGCCCGAGTTCCTCCGCTTGCCCCCGTGCCAGGCGGGCGTTTCCCCACCTGCCCCCGAAGGAGCTGCGGCCCCCCGCCAGAGGGCTCCCCACCCCGACGGCCGGGAGAGGCGCAGCGGGGAAGGCAGCTGCCCGCCGGGCACCGGCGCCCGGGCGGCCAGGAGAAGGAGCCTCCCGGAAAGCCGAGAGACGCCTCCGGCGCTCTGCGCGGCCCGCAGCCCGGAGACCCGCGGTGGCGCCGGCGCCGCCCCCCGGCCGCCAACCCCGCTTTCGCAGCGCAGCCCGGGGTGGGACGGAGAGGCGGCGGCAGTCGAGGAGGAGAGCGACGCGGAGCTGGCCCCGGGGGCCGAAGGAGACCTCCGCAGCCCCGCCGACGGCCCAGACTCGCCCCCGGCTGCCCCGGCGGACGGTCCTCGGGGAAAAGCCGCCTGCGAGGAATTCAAGCCAGGTATTTCCGGATCGTGAAGGCCTCTGAAATCTTCCCGTTGCGCTCGTGGCACTGCCTGCTCACGCCCGACGAGCCCCGCGGAGCGGGGCCGGGGGCTTAGGGGAAAGCGTGCCTTCCGAGCAGTGCGTTGCGGCGAGGTGAGTCCGGGCCGCTCGCACTCCCCGTAGCGCCCCGCACCTGAGGGGGCACAGGGGAGCTGGGATGTAGCCGCCCCGGGGGTCCGTGGCGCAAACGGACCGCCCTGCGTCCCGCCCTCTGCGCGGGGCCGTCCTTACGGTTCCGTTTTCCGTGGTTTCAAGAGCAGGAAGCGTGAGACGCCGCATCGGGCAAAGAGATGCGTTTTTTAAATTTCATCTCTGCACTTATGTGGTGATTTCTGCATGCCTGAATGTCCCTTGCTGTCTAATATCAGCAGCTCTGAAATATTAGGAAGTTTAGTTTGTCTTTTAAAAAGTCCTTTAGATAACAACTGCAAATTATTAAAATTAAAATTTAAATTACCTTGTAAAAGATTTTATCCAAATGATAGATACAAGAAGTATATTTGGTGCCTAGCGAAGGACATTTTTATGCAGTCTGCATGTCTGATTTTTTTTAATGAACATTTACAGGTTACACTATTTTAAATTGTTCATTAACACCTGTCTTTCAGCTCTTCTGTACTTCTATATGTAGCATTTGAATTGCAGCTTTTAATATTGCTTTGATTTTTTTCTGAAGTTATCTTAATGTGGGTTTTTCATACACTTTGTATTTGAAATGAATAAATTCTGTTCTTATACTTATTTTATTTTATTATTTTATTTTATTTTTCTCATATGGAAATATTTTATATGTCACAATGGATCCAACCCTTTTGAAGTTGTTGCTAATTTGCCATCTGGGGAGAAGGCACCACTCTGTATCCTCCACGGTGAAAACAGCATGGCAGCTCCATAGCTCCAGCGACTTTTGCGTTGACTGAATTACGAGATCCGTTGGAACCGGCTTCGGGTCTGGGTTTCAGACTGAGACCACTTTGGTCACCCCCCATTCCAGGGAGAATACGTTCCTGTTGATTTTGTCAGCAGCACCATCAACTAGGCGATTCTTCCAAACTGCAGTGGTGAAAATGAGCCTAAGAACGACTGTTTTGCCATGTTTCACATCTGACCTCAGAAGCTGCCGTGGGAGGACTCGGGTTTGGCCCAGAAGCCCTTGGGGCACGGTCTTCTCTGCGTTTAGCCTTGTCTCCCATGTTCCGTAGCACCTGCAGTGCTTGATGCGACAGCTGGGAGTGATTACAAGAAGATTTGGGGCATGTTGTCGTTGCTGTGCGGATGACACAGACTAGATCACTGCAACATCCGCCAGGCGTCTGTGTGGACTCCTCAAAAGCCGGAACTGATCTGGAGTGGGGCCATAAGAATTCTAGTGGGTGCTCAGAGGCAGGGCCCTTTTGCATTCGTTTTATGGCATGGATGACCAGGCTGGTTCTGTGGACTGGACGTTTAGCTCAGAGAAGGCTGCTTGGGCATCACCCTTCCACGTCAGTCTGCTTGCCCCCTAAGAGTGGACAGAGAGAGCCTTCCCTAGGCTGCAGCTGCGTGGAGGGAGGCCCAGTAAAAGGGTCTGGGAGAAAGGCTGGGTGGCACCTCCCTGGTTGCTCTTCGCTGGGTTTTGCTAGATTTTCCAGATACTTCTGATCTTTTTCAGCCATAGCATCCTTGCTCGGTGTGGCGCGGTTTTGCGGTGCTGACTGTCTAAACTACGCCTCTTCTGGGTTTCTTGCATTAGAATTCTTCGAGCTCGTATCCCGAGTGCAGAGCAGCCGCGCAGACGACCAGCGGGGGCTGCTGAGAAGGGAAGACCTGGTTCTGCCCGAGTTCCTCCGCTTGCCCCCGTGCCAGGCGGGCGTTTCCCCACCTGCCCCCGAAGGGAATAAATGGCGTCTGGGGATTTGTTTTAGATTATTATCCGTATGCATTTGGTATCCTCTTCTGTTCTTCTTGATACCATTTCAGAGGTGCCACTTTTTGATGGAAAGACACACAAGTATGAAATTTTAAAAAGGAGGAAACCACTAAAAATAAGGACATGGAGCAAATGGAGTGACGTCAGACGGTCCTGAAAGGCAGATCCAAGATCCAAGGGACACCGGCCACGTCTCCCCTCCCTTTTCTCTCCCTTGGGCCGCCTGCTCCTCCGCCACCCCCATTTGCCAGGATGAACTAGCAAAGTTGGGGTGCTGCCTCCCCAGCTGCAGTCCCACTTTGCGTTCCAACCACCGTCCCAGGTCACCTCCCTGCAACATCCTCGGACGAAGCGCATTGCAGTTCGGTCTAGAGTCTAATCTGCATAGACCGTTCTTAAAACTAACCCTTTCCCCCTTTGATTACTTATTTCTGTATGAATTCACGTGGAAGAGATTGTTGAGGTGGGAGTCGTGTGCTGCGGGGGTCTTTATCAAGCGGCCCCAGTAACGCAGACTGTTTCTGCCTCCGGTCCCTGCGCAAGGGGCTGGCTGGCCTTGCCCACCCCGAAGCCCGAGGAAGTGCTGCGTCCCCAGGGCCAGGCCTTGCCAAGAGAGCTCTTCTGCAGGAGATACGAACCGCCCCGTCATCCTTTCTTTGGGTGCGGACAACCTTCTAAAACACGTGGAAACGGGTGTTTACAAATCGGCCGTTTTGGGCAGACTGGCTCGGGGATCACCCTCCCCAAAGTAAGGCTTTTTTCAACGCACCTCCTCCCGTGACCGTCTTCTACTTCCACAGCTGTATCAATTTATTTTGCTTGCCCTCCAGAACATCTTTATTAAGAGATGGAGGATGTAGCCGATCAGATTGTGGAAATGTCCTGTGGACGGAACGGCGGCAGGGGCCTTCTGGAGGAAGAGATTTAGCAGATCAGCCGGCACCTGAGGGACGTAGAACAAAAATTTGGTACCGGCTGGTCTGTTCAAATCTCTTCCTCCAGAACCCCCCTGCCACCATTCCGTCCACAGGACATTCCTCTGCCTCTCTCCAACCTGAAGAGAAGCCATGGATGAACGCTTCTGGGATGGGATTGTCAGGCCACCTGTATAGCCCTGTAATTGTCAAGTCATCCAACCCACATTTAATTGATTTGTTAATCAGAATACCATGGCATAGTTTGTCAAAAGCTCTTCTGAAGTTAGCATGTTTTACATCCACAGCAGTCCAAATATCTATTAAGGAAGTTGTCAAGATTGACAAAGTCTGACAAGATTTGACATATGTCTATGAAGGTTCTCAGTCATCCAGGTGGAATTGTCTGTAGCTTGAATCATGTCAACTGGATTTCTATTTTCTCAGTGGAAACGTTTCGCTCCCTATCCAAGGAGCTTCTTCAGTCTGAGCAAAGTTGGTAAGGGAATCCTAAATATGTTTCTAGGTGGCTGTGTGACCTTGCACCTGGGGCTAGGTCATGGTTATATTGAGATGTTATTTTAAGTCCTTTTATCATCTAAACATCTTAACGATCCTCCTTTAGATGATAAAAGGACTTAGAAATAACATCTCAATATAACCATGACCTAGCCCCAGGTGTAAGGTCACACAGCTACCTAGAAACATATTTAGGATTCCCTTACTAACTTTGCTCAGACTGAAGAAGCTCCTTGGATAAGGAGCGAAACATTTCCACTGAGAAAATAGAAATCCAGTTGACATGATTCAAGCTACAGACAAGATTTGACATACTTCAGATGATACGACTTTGGTATAACTTTTCTTTATGTCTCATCCCATTCTAGTAGAAAGTAAAATAAATTATAGTCAAGGGTTTTCAAATTATGTATCTTTAAATCTGGTTTCTTAATCACAGAACCTCAACACAACTTAAACTTGTTGGAATGCCTAAAATGTTTACAAGCATGATTTGATCTGCCTCGAGAGGCTAGACATGTTGACAATGCTAATTTGAATTTGCAAAACTTTTTACCAGTTATGAAGCACAAACTACAAAAAGCAAAGGGTGGGGGGTCATATGTTTACTAGTTATCTGGAAATACGGCAAAAGACCTGGTCCTTGATGAGATGCATTCGACTCTGCTGAGTCAGAGTCAGAAGGACACAGAGTCGATGCCCATCAGTGCTTGTGTACGCTCAACAGAGAGAGCAGTCTTGGCTCCACCTGTTTCGTAACTCTCTGCTGCAGCTTTTTTTCTGCTCCTGGACGCAAAGTTTCATCATAGGGAAACTTAGTACTTGAAATAGCTCCGGCTTTGTAGTGGCCAGCAGACCGCTTTTTCTGGGCAGGGAGGATTTTTCCCATGGGGCATAGATTTCTCTTAAGTGAAAAATATTGTTTAAATTCAACCTAATGGAAATAGTTCCATAAACATTTATCTACTATATGTTTGTACTGCCACATTCCTGAAGGGCCCCTGGCAGTTTACACTTTAAAGAAAAAGGATAATCAGTAAACAACATATTTAACAACATAAATGATAAATTTGTAAATTTATAAATAAATTTGACTAATAATAATAATCTATAGTGAGTTATTAATAATTATAATGTTGTCATGAAAATAGACATTCTAGAGGTCAGGAGCAAGGTAAACCTTCTGGCGCTCTGGGGCAGAACGTTGGCCCCATATTTGATGTCTTGCTCTCCGCAAACCCCCAACATTCCTGCCCAGGATGGCAGTCCCAGAGGGATGGGCTCTCCTGTAGGCACCGGGCAAATGGGCTTTCTGGGTCCAAACCAGGACTTTGAATTGGATCCAGGAGCTCTCACTTGAAGCGACATTTCTCGCCGGGGGCTGCCCGCCACCCGCTCCTCCAGGCAGAGAAAAGCCACCACCTCCAATGACTCCATCGAGGACTTGGATGCGTGGTGGAGAACATAGACATAGACATTCTCGCAATAGGAACACTAAGAAAAAGCGTATGTAATCAGAGGCGATAGAGTTGAGTTGAAGGTAAGATATTTCCTACACAAGAGTCACTTTGCGTGAGATGGGCGGTCATATAAATTTAATAAATACCAAGAAAGGAATGCGCCTCCGGATACACTATTTCGTTTCCCAAGAATACATATGCTTCTCTAACATCATGAAGCACACCCTGACCTCTACATGTCTCACATCCCCCCGAAGCCCACCACACTGGGTTGCATACTGGCATCAGGACTCCTTGCTGGCGTCATCCGTTGGCCTAATGGGCAGCTGAGA
The DNA here is from genome assembly GCA_023362775.1 of Charina bottae. Lineage (NCBI taxonomy): Eukaryota > Metazoa > Chordata > Lepidosauria > Squamata > Charinaidae > Charina > Charina bottae. The sequence goes on along the minus strand of JALMGJ010000019.1, from coordinate 573,041 downwards.
AAAGGGGGCCAGGGAGCTGAGTCTGCAGCCCCATTGCGTAAGAAAAGGCCGGCTGTTTCTGGCTCTGCCCGGACCGCACGAAGAAATTGCCCCACTCTGCTCTGCGTGGGTCAGGGCCGCTTGGCCTGTGGTCTCGGCGCCACATGTTACAAGCGACATTGGCAAACTGGAGCAAGTTCAGAGGAGGGCTGCCAAGATGACGGCGGGATTGGAAACCAAGTCGTGTGGGGAACGATTGAAGGATCTGGGCATGTTCAGCCTACAGAAGAGAGGACTACTCTGAAGGTCCGTCATAGGAGGGAGAGGGTGGACTTCTCTCTTGCCCTCGAGGACCGGACCTGTAAAGAAATTTCGAGCTGATCTTTGGGGAGCATGGAAGAGCCATTAAGGGGGGACTTGGAGAAGAGATCACACAGTCCAGAGGTAGAAGGGAGTTTTAGAAAGAAAATCAAAAGACCCCTGTCTTTTTAATGGGTTCTTTTTAAACTGTACCCAATTTGATTGACCCAGACTCAAAAGACCCCCCAAAAGCACTGAACCCTAGACAATTGGATTTTTGCATCTCCCTATAAGGGTTGGGGAGACGTTTTATTTTGAGAAAAATATCCAAAATACAAAAGTGAAACATACAAACGTATATGTGCAAGTTCTTTCTACGGCTATTATCTTATCCTACACTCTATTTCTATTACTAATGATGCAATACAATTTTCTCTATACTATCATTCATAATTGGCAATCACTCGTAGCCGAGTAAGATTGTCTTCCAAGGGTAAAATTTTAACGGTGGATCCGTAAGTGGCTGTAAAGGCCAATTCTGGATCCGCACAACCTCCCACAATGAGGGCATAGGTTTCCGGGTGGGAGACGGTCATGATGAGGGTTTGCCTGACGTGCCTTCCTTTTAGCTCTTTTCTCCCTTTCGCCCTGTACTCGTGCTTCTTCAAAGTCCATAGCGCCATTAATAAAGGCTGACCTCCAATTGAAACGCTCATGAGTTAGGGCTTCCCAGTTCTCAATGCTGATATTACATTTTTTAAAATTAGCTTTGAGAGTGTCTTTGAATCTCTTTTGCTGTCCACCAATGTTCCGTTTTCCATTCTTAAGTTGGGAGTAAAGTAGCTGCTTTGGAAGACGATGGTCAGGCATTCGAACAACATGGCTGGTCCAGCGAAGTTGATGTTGGATGATCACTATACTACACTCTATACTATTACTTCTCTTTCTGTGCTATATTAAACTATTACTGTTACTAGTATACTATTACCATTGCTATTATACTACTACTATTACTAGTACACAACAGACCCTGGTCTGTCTTTAAATCCTCTCTCTCTCTCTCTGGGATTTCTTCTATTGTTTTTTAATTTTTATTGATGGGCAGCATGTAAAGCGCTTGGCTTCGCGGTGCCTCTTCTTTTTCCTCCGGACCCTTCAGTCTCTGTGAAGAAAAACCTCCTCCGTTTCTTTGGCTGCTTTCTCTGTTTGTTGCTGCTGCAGAGCTTCCGAAACAGGCTTGTCTCCTCTGTTCTCCTCCCATCAACAAGACCTGAACCAACAGTTGAATTCACTACAGGGAAGTGAATTCAGGTTAGAAATTTGGTAGAATTTCTTGAAGGTGAAAGCTGTCAGCCAGTGGAGCAGGCTGCCACGTGAAGTGGTGAGCATTGGAGGCTCGAGAGACGTCTGTCCAAAATACTTTAGCAGGCCTGCGCTGAGCTGGGGGTCGACTGCTTCCTGCTCACGTAGGTCGCTCTCCGTGAACTGCAACATGAGCTCTTCTCTGATACTCATAACACAACTTAAGTTTTCCAAGCCAGCCTCTTCTTCACTCTCACATGCCCACTGTTCAGAAAAAACTTGAACGATGCTTGAAGATGACCATGGGATTGCCGTGTGATTACTGAAGATCAGATACATATTGTAGCTTGATTGTCCAGCTGCATTTGTTAATGTTAATTATCATTTTGAATGGGAATGTTGTGTTATCGTGATAGGATATGAAAGTTCATGAATAATTCATTCTAATACTGATTTACAATTTACTCATGTATTATTTTATATGGAGGGGTTTGTTTGTTTTTGCCAAGACAGGCATTTAGACAAACTACAAGTATCTAACTGAGGTGTTAAAGATCATTCTAAAGAAACAGTGTGAAAGAAATAGTGTGCACAAACCAAGACGACAGATCCTGTACTAACATGTCATGATGTGAAACATCATAATCACCTCTCTTCCCTTTTCCTCTCTGTTCTAGGTGGGCTCCATGGGCAGGAAACCCCTGTCCAAGGAAGTGGTGGAAGCCTTTACGCACCGGGCCCCCCAGATCGCAGGGGCGACTTTAACCCGGCCGGACTCAGAAAGGACACTTTTAGGCCTGAGCTCCCTGTCAGTTGCATAATAGACGTGGACAGTGTGACGGCGGCACGTGGCCTGGAATGGTCTCGCCACGGACCAGAGGCCCCCCTCCACTTTGAGGGCGGCACCTCAGAGACGAGGGCTGGCCAGCCGGAGGTGCAAGCGCGAGTGCAAAGGACCTCCAACATGCCCACAATGGCTGCTGTTGGGAGTGAGAAAAACAAGGAGAACGAGAATCACTGTAAGGCAACTTTTGTCTGAAAGTCTTTGCACACAACTCCAGCAGCTTTTGCTACCTGTGGCATTCATCCCAGTGGACACCCTGGGTAGCGCACTCTCACTGGGCAGAAGGGAATCTTGTCACATGTGTTTGAGAACATGGAAAGGGAGCCCTAATCTTACTACAAAACCTGTTTGAATTCACTTGTCACCTTTGTAGGATCATCGGCTACAGAAGAGCTCTTCAACCCACATCAAATGGACTCCCAAGCCCATTTCCACCCCATCCTTGCAATGTCACCATGTGGGGGGAAACAACACTGGGCAAAACTGATGTTGCAAAACTCACCATGGTCCACAGTGAGGATTCCTGCAATACTCTACTCCTCGGTTTACCATAGCAATTAGGTGGTTTTCTTACCGTGCTTTGACTAGTCTGAAGATTCCAGTGCTGCCCAGATTTTTTTTAAATTCTAATGGACCACCCTGTCTGAAACATGTCAATGTATTTTTCTAGCCCTTTTCATTGAATGTTTATGAATTATATGTGATGTTTGTAGGCCACAGACATGGGCCAAAATGAACAGAAAGTGAATCCGTGCCAGGCTCCTCCTGTTTCTCACACCTTCTCAATCGTGTGGCGATCGTGGTGAGATTGCTTCCCAGTATTTTGAAGGCTGTTCCATGTTTCATCATAGATGGGACATAACCTTTACATTTGAATCCTGTTTCTCTTTTGTTCATTCGTTTTCCAACTCAGTGTATTGCTTGGGCCAGATTAGGAAAAGGCCCAGCCTGTAGGAGCTCCCCAAAGAACTGCTGGCCGACAATCCTGTGATTGTTGGAGCGTCCCCAAGCAGCATCACGCTTGGGGGAAGGACCACTCGAATGTGGGATTGGGTCCTACGTAGAAGCCACCATCTAGGCTTAATGTGAAGGAGCAGAGCGCTGGCAGTGCTGGCGGGTCATTCACGTCCACGCTGCTCATCCATTTGTGCAAATGTGTAAAACAATCTAGCGAGTGAAGGCTCTTCTCCTGCTTCCGTTGGTGAGTTGCCTTTGTTTCCTCAGCCGCCCTGGCCAGATTCTGACACTGTAAGGAAGCCCGCCGCGCAGGTTCTTTGCCTGCTTCCGGGCTACCTCATGCTACTCGGTCACAGCAAAGCAGACGCACCTGGCGTTGTGTTGTGGGCCCCCTGGAATGGAATTCAAATTCTCTTCTGAAATTGAGTAGGAAAAAGAGGTTACATACCATTCTTGAACATTTTGTTTTTGTCTGTAAAAGTTAACTTGTCGGTTGGCGTGTAAATCTTGGATTTCAGTTTAACTTAAGAGTAAAGTATCTTTTAAAATTATTCTAAGGCTTCAGGCTGCATTACAAGACGTGGATGCTTAGGTAACCCGCTAATACGATGTTAAAACAACAACATTTAAAGGTGCAATATTTAGAAGCAAAGGAAAATCACTCACTTGCCATTACTGGATACTCTCCAAGTCCTATTTTTCCAAGATTAAATAATCCTGGGCCCTCAGCTCAACCCCAACACAGCAGTTGTTGGGTAAGTGATTACCAGCATACGATACTCCACCCTTTGAGAGCTCTGTTGTTTGCACTGAGGGTCAAACTGGAGGAATTGTTTTATTTTCTGTCCAACAAGGGGTTCAGTTACAGAACCTTGGAAAATGGAGGTGTGTGCCCCATTTATCAGTGAGTGTGTAAAGGGGGGTGCTCTTTGGTCTCCTTTCTAATGGCTTCTTGATGAAGAGGAGATGCTGCTACCTGTTTGCCCAGTAAGGAAGAAATGGAGAGGTGGTCTGGCCCTGCGATATTTTGCAAACCGCCATCTTCATTTCCAGATTCAGATAATTCCCCCTGCAGTGCTTTCCCGTTGCTGAATATCTGTTTCTCACCATTTAACTATCCTTAGAAATGAGGGGTTGGTATTTAAATCCACTCGGGGATCCATTGTTCTGGGGAATCGTACTAGCCCTAACTCGACCCAATTATATCTAATGACATTCCAATGAGAATAAGCAAGTTTGGCCTCCCAACCTTTTACTAGGCCAACAGAAGATCTGGAGTCCACAGTGCAGAAGGTACATTCCTTGTATATATAGTGTACTCCTCTAATAGGCTGATCAGATGTCTTGGTGCCCTTTTTGTATGCGCAGGTCAAAGTGGCCATGGTCAAGGTAATGAGTTCATCCAATCAGGAACATAAAGACAAATGAAACAGATGTACAGAAGTGCTAGGCCAAAAGTGCTCTCAACCTTCCCAAATCAAGTCACAGGAAACATTTTTCTATATCAGACTTGGGGCACTTCAGAGCCAAATGCCAGTAGAGTCTGGACAATAGTTTTTGAAGGGCCCTGATAAGCATTTCTGAATCGTGTGTTTCATTTTAGAGGAGTAGGTCTAATTACTTTTAATCCTTTAGGGAATGGGGTAACTAGGGCTCCACAAAGACCTTTCATCCCACAGACTCGGGAGGAGTGAGGGGGGCAGAGAATAGCCAGGTACCAAGATCTAGAGTAGAGTCATCAAAGCCAAATATTATTGATATCCAGATCTTAGAATTGTAGGACTGGAAGGGACATTGGAAGTCTGCCAGTCCAGCCCCTGCCCAGTGAGGGAATCCTCAGACAAATGGCTGTCCACCCCCCCCAGTGATGGCGCCCCCATGACTTCAGGAGGGAGGGTGTTCCACGGCTTCATAGCTCTCACAGTCAGGAATTCCTCTTTAGAAGAGAATATATGTCATCTTCTTGGCGATCACTCGTAGCCGAGTAAGATTGTCTTCCAGGGGTAAAATCTTAACAGTGGATCCGTAAGTGGCTGTAAAGGCCAATTCTGGATCCGCACAACCTCCCACAATGGGGGCATAGGTTTCCGGGTGGGAGACGGTCACGATGAGGGTTTGCTTGATGTGCCTTCCTCTTAGCTCGTTTCTCCCTTTCGCCCTGTACTCGTGCTTCTTCAAAGTCCGTAGCGCCTTTAGTAAAGGCTGACCTCCAATTGAAACGCTCATGAGTTAGGGCTTCCCAGTTCTCAATGCTGATATTACATTTTTTACAATTAGCTTTGAGAGTATACAGTATTCGAATCTCTTTTGTTGTCCACCAATATTCCGTTTTCCATTCTTAAGTTGGGAGTAAAGTAGGATATGTAAAGTAGGGACAGTGGATATGATCTTCACTGCACGACAGCTCCAAGAAAAATGCAAGGAGCAAAACCGCCCTCTGTACATGGTGTTTATTAATCTGACTAAGGCTTTTGATACTGTAAATCGTACTGCTCTCTGGACCATCCTTCTGAAAATCAGATGCCCTGATAAATTTGTGAACATCTTGCGGCTACTCCATGACAACATGATGGCAACAATCCTGAATAATAATGGCGCTCAAAGTTATCCATTTAAAGTGGGATCCGGTGTTAAACAGGGATGTGTTATTGTTCCAACCTTATTCGCTATCTTCATTGCTATGATTCTACACCTTGTTGAAGGGAAACTTCGTAGAAATTATATATCGAACAGATGGAAAGCTTTTTAATCTTAGTAGGCTGAAAGCAAAAAATAAGGTAATTACAACTTCTGTTAAAGAACTTCAATATGCTGATGATAACATAGTCTGTGCACACTCAGAGGAAGATCTTCAAGCTATCCTAAACATCTTTGCAGAAGCATATGAAAAGCTCAGCCTCTCGCTTAACATTAAACAAACCAAAGTGCTTTACCAGCAAGTTCGAACCAATCCCTCTGCAGCGCCATCAATCCAGCTTAAAGGTGTGTTACTAGAAAATGTTGAGCACTTTTCTTATCTTGGCAGCCATCTATCTACAAAAGCCAACATCGACGCTGAAATTCAGCATTGTCTGAGCTCTGCGAGTGTAGCTTTCTCCCGAATGAAGCGTAGAGTGTTTGAGGATTGGGACATTCGCAGGGAGACCAAAATGCTTGTTTACAAAGCCATTGTACTACCGACCCTTTTGTACACCTATGAAACATGGACCCTCTACAAACGCCACCGCCAACGTCTTGAAAGATTCCATCAACGCTGCCTCCGAAAAATTCTGCAAATTACTTGGGAAGATAGGCGGAATAATGTTAGCGTATTGGAAGAAGCGAAGTCCACCAGCGTTGAAACAATGATCATCCAACATCAACTTCGCTGGACCGGACATGTTGTTCGAATGCCTGACCATCGTCTTCCAAAGCAGAATATATGTAGCTCAGGGTTGAACTGTGGAGTCCTTGGTGCTCCCTTAGCCTGGTTGTTTGCTTGTTTGGGTAACATCATCAGTGCTAGTGAGTGTGGGGTTCATATCCATCCCTCATGCAAACTACAAGAAGCCATCAGTAACAAACTTTTTATGGCAGAGCTTTCCAAACTGTGTCGCGACACAAAAGTGTGTCGCCACACACAGTCTGGTGTGTTGCCACACAACCCGGAAGCGCTGATCATCATCAGCGCTTCTGGGTTTTCCCACGGCGACACACCAACCGCAGCGTGCAAAAACCCCAAAGCGGCAGCAGCGCTTCCAGTTTTTTGCACGCTGCCGCAACGTCGGCACTTCCGGGTTTTCCTGAGGCAACACACCAACAGCGGTTGGTGTGTTGCCGCGGGAAAACTTTGGAAAGCCCTGTTTTATGGTATTGCTTCTATTTACTTACAATGGTGATGTCAGTAATGAGAACTAGGTTTTGTCAAAGTAATGATGAATAATCATAATTATTCAACACTTTAGGGATCTAAAAAGCAAGCTTGACTTCTAGGGAGGGAATTGTCTCCCTTGGCAAAATATCAGAACATGGTGTGATTATTTATTCTCAAATGGAGTGGGGAATGGATGCATTCTGCAAATATTGATCATCCCAAACTGGAATTGATCCAAATTCCTTGCAGCCTGTGTTTGGCTTCCCTTCCCCCCTCCAATTATCAGTACATGAACAGGTTAATTATTAACCCTAGTTGAAGTAAAAACTCCGTTAGAAGTTAAACTTACCCTAAAATTAAGCAAATATCCATACATCCCAATGTTGATTTGAGTTCCCATTTCAGTCCTTCAGGTACTGAGATACCAACTACTCCATGAAAATTACAAGATAGTTTTGTACCAAAAAACAAAAAAATCAGTGAAAGAGAACAAGATGAAAGTCTACATTTTTTCCATGACAGTTGCTCTGGTTTCAGGCTTGAGGAGTGCTGCTAATGGGATGGTAAGTGTATATATACAGTACCTGCTTGCTTTTAACATTTTCTTAAACATGTTTGTTCAGTTACTGAATCTGGAGTCAGAACAGAGAGTAACTTGATGATGATGTGCAACGAATGACATATCAGGAACAAAGAGACGTGTCCCAAGGGAGCCCCCTCCTCCTTACAGAGACCCGGGATCTTTCTATGAGAAGCAGATATTACAACTGGAAGTCAAGTATACAGTGCATAGCACTTTGCACTTTGGGAAGGATTTGACGAAGCAGGTAGCTTGTATTTATGAAGCAACAAGCATCTCTTTTAGAAGAGAAAATGGGACATCTCAGCTTGGGAGCAAAATGTCAATTCCAGCTTGCCTGAAGGAGAAAGGCCGCTCTGTCCCTGCCCTGAGGTTTTGTGGGATAGCTCGATAGAACTGCCTTCACCTCGCTTTGATGAGGTGGTTGATGGCGCCCATAGAGCAAGAGAGGGCACTGGCCCCTTGGAGGGACTTTGCAGGAACAAGTTGAGCAATTTGGACGGCCAGGAGGGTTCTGTTCTCTGCAGCCACACGGGGTCCCTGCCTCTCCCTCTCCCTCGTTTGGAGTGCCCAGCTCCTCTCATGCAGTTTCTTCTCCCCCGCCCCACCTTCTACTAAATCTGCTGTGGGGTTGTTTGGGGATTTCAGCTTCACAAATACAGAAGCAGGATCACGGAGACGGGTGAGATTTTGTCTTGCAAGTTTTAAAAAAGCTCACTGGCTCTCCATTTCCAAGAAGAATTAACAACCCATGTTACTCTTCGAAGCCCTTTATGACTTCCTTTATAATATATGCATCCAGATGAACTTAGTTGTGAAAGTGAATGTTGCTCCCTCCAGCATGTCTGGGCGGTGGGGAAGGGGAGAATTGTGTGCTGTAAAGGCACTCGATCTGTCGTGGCATGAAACGAGACCATCCCAGCCTCCGCTGGTTCAGAAGCTGGAGCACCAGCTCTTAGGTTTATCCCAGACATTCATTCATTCATTCATTCATTCATTCATTCATTCATTCATTTATTTGTTCCATTGGTGTGGCCACTCGCTCATGACCAATTCTGGTGGCTCACAATAATTGAAAACAAGGGGGAAACCAGGAAAGAACAAACATACCATGTCTAGGTAATAACCATTGAACATAAGAGACGCAAGATGGACTCCTCCAATGAGCCAGGTCTTCAGCATTTTATGAAAAGCCAGCAGGGCCAGGGCCATCCTAACCTTGGGGGGCGAGGGGGGGTATGCTGTTCCATAAGGAAGGTGCTGTGACATAGGAGGCACGCTTCCTGGTCCTGTATGAGGACTGTTCAATTGTTAACTCAGTCACTCTGTTTAATTGTTAAACAGAGTGAGACTGTTTAATTGAAGGGAGCTGGAGCATGCCTGCCCTGTCTATCTCATAGGGCGGGCAGAAATAATTGGAGACAGTTGGTCCCACAAATAACCTGGCCCTGTGCCATGAAGAGCTTCATAGGTAGTAACCAGCACCTTGAACTGCACCCAGACGCTTATTGGGAGCCAATGCAGCTCATGACCTAAAGGTATGGGAGGCTGAGTATGGGATACTGAGATATGCCAATAACTACCCATGTGGCTGCATTCTTGACCAGCTGTAGCTTCCAAGTGGTCTTCAAGGGCAGCCCCGTGTAGGGCTCATTGTAGCACCTGACTCAGCAGTAGTAGTTACAGGAAAGATCTGGGTTCCCTGGTGGACTACAGATGAAGCACGAGCAAGCAGTGTACAAAAGCTACCCAAAAAAGCCAATGCAGTTTGGGGCTGCATCGACAGGGGTATAATGTCAAGATTACAGCAAGTGATAGTACTACTCTGTGCTGCAATGGTCAGACCAGTCCTGGAATGCTGTGTCCAGTTCTGGTTGCCACAATACAAAAAGGATGGCGAGAAACTGGAAAAAGTGCAGAGAAGAATAACAAAGATGACTGTCAAAGGGGCTTGAAGGCTAAATCCTACCAAGAGTGATTAAAGAAACTTAGTATGTTTAGTTTAAAGAAGGGAAGGCTGATAGCAGTCTTCCAATAGAAGGTCTGTCCCAGAGAAGAGGGTGTGGGTTTATTCTCCATAGCACATGCGGGCAGGACAAGAACCAGTGGGTGGAAGCTTAACAGCGAGAGATCCAAACTTGAAATAAGTAGGACTTTCCTGACAGTGAAAGCCCTTAAGCAGTGGAGCAGCCTGCCTCCTGAAGGCCATCACTGGAGGTTTTCAAACAAAGGTTGGGCAGACATTTGCCCAGGATTTGCGTGGATTCCTGCACAGGACAGGAGGTTGAGGAAGACCTCCAGGGTCCCTCCCAACCCTAGGATTCTGTGAAAACAGAAGGCGACCAAAGCTTGAGTGAGAGCGAGCCGGGCCTCCTGGTCTAGGAACAGGTACAAGGTGAAGTTGTGCAAAGCCCTTCCTAGCTACCACTGCCACCTGCTCCTTGAGCAGGAGCCAAGAATCTAGGAGGATCCCCAAACTGCACACCAGTTCTGAGTGGGGAACTACTACTCAGAACCAAGGGTGGTAAGTTCCGAGATCCAGGAGGTCTCAAAAATCACAGCCACTTGGTCTTGCCAGGGTGGAGCCAGGGCCTATTCTTCCCATCCAGACTGTCACCGACTGCAGACACTGAAAAAAGAACCTTGGCGTCATCACTTGGACAGCCAGAGTAGAGATGTATAAGTGGGTATTATCAGCATACTAATAATATCTAACCCCCTGGTGTCTGATGGCCTCACCCACCAGTTTTATGTAGACATTAAATAGGAACAGGCAGACAATAAAGCAACTTGCACTGGTAGGGCTTGGGGCTAGATCTCTCCTGTTACCAACACTAACTGGAACCAGGGCTAGGAGGAGAACCACTGCGACACCATATTTCCCACCCCAAACCCTCGAACTGTCCCAGAAGGGAATCATTCCAGTGGAGTTAAAGGCTATAGAAAGACCAAGAAGGGCCAGAAAATGGCAATGCATCAACTCTTAGTCATTCCTGTTTCCCTACAGACCCTGATAGGGTTGGAAATACACCTGCAGGCTCTAGTAGATTCTGGTAACACATACAAGTTTACTCTACCTCCTTGGCCTGTTCAATCCCTTGTTAAGGTTGAAACTACTGATGGCCACCTCTCACATTCAGGCCCCACCAGAGAGTGCATGGAATCTCTCCTAGTCATCATCAGTAGTCACTGGGAGTCCCTGAAACTTTAGTCTTCCCGTTGCATGTTCCAATAGACTTGGCTTCAGACTCATAACCAACATATCCATTGGGCCAGAATAATGTAGACCTTATCATGGAAAACTCCCAGCCTGTGGGTCTTCAAACCTCCACCACTTAACACTCAACAGCAGGAATTCCCTCCTTCCACATCAGGCTATGCTGATATACCAATCGAAGAGAGTGCTGATATATTTAGAAAATGCTTAGATATTTAGAATTTAGAAAATGCTGATATATCAGGCTATGCTGATATATTTAGAAAGGGGAAGCACACATTATAGAATCAATCCATTCCTGGAGACACAAATCCTCACAGAATGCCACCACCCAATGTCTAGTTCAGAACTGGCCTATTGCCCTCCTCCCATCTCCATTCTATGCTGGGAAAACCTGGCCACTCTTCTGATGTCTGGCCTACTCTGCAGCCAGACACCTTCAGGGAGCCCGCATATCTTCTCCTCCCACTTTTTTTGGGAAACATGGGGAACTGCATCACAGCAACAGGCCATATATTCCTCCTTCCTTGAGGAAAGAAGAGTTGCGGCTTTGCTACGACAGCCAACTAGCCGGATGTTTTGGAGTATTTTGGACACAACTCTTTCTCTGCAACTTTTGGTGGCCTTGCATTAGAGCAGAAATCAGGGCTTACGTTTCTTTTCTTGCCCCACCTGTGGCCGTGCCAAGATCCTCACCAACAAGCCAGCTGGACTATTGCACCCCTCCCCCACAGGGGCCTTGATCACAATCCCCTTGGGTTTTATTGGTGCCTGACCAGCGTCAAGAGCCTAGATATCGTTCTGGTGGTAGGTGACCCATTTTCTAGTACAGCTCCGGGCTCCCCCTTTGCTCCCAGGACCACTTGTCTGTTCGTTCAACCGGCATTCTAGGACACGGCCTGCCTGCCCTTCGGAATACTGGCACCCCCCAAGATGAGACCGGCTCCGATCCTGCCAGCCTTTGGAACAGCCTTAGAGACTCGGTTGTGTTCCCAGGCTTGGGGGTCGAGAGGTTAGGGGGAGCCTGCAGGATGCTGTTATTTGACTGTTCATTGGGTTGGCCATTATAGGCTTTTATGCTAATGTGTTTTTATTTTAAGTAATTTTCATTAAAAGAAGATTTTACATAGATTTTAAAAACTACAGATACATAAAAGAAAAAACAGGAAAAGAAAGAAAATATAAAAGGGTAAAAGAAAAAGTGAAAGATCTCTAAAGAAGCGACTTCTGATCTTCTTTGTCAGTTACGAACATAACAATTACCATCTCCCCCCCTCCCAAATTACATAACATGGTTCCCTTCTTCCTGTAGACAAACCTTTTTAATCAAGAAATCCGGAAATCACCAGCTCATTTTTGCCCATTTTCAGCAAAAGGTCCATAAAGGGTTTCCAGTCTTTTATAAAAGCAATTGTACTTCCCTCCTTTATCAAACAAGTTGATTTAGCCATTTCTGAAAACTCAGCCATCTTCACAATCCATTCCTCCATGATGCGTATTTCTGCAATCTTCCATCTTTGTGCGTATAATAGCCTCGCTGCAGTTACCATATATAAAACCAGTCATCCAAGAGCCTTTTCTAGTTGACTGTCCATAAGTCCTAATAGGAAAAGATCCGGTTTCATCTGAATATTAATTTTTAAAACTCTCTGCATCACCACGTGTACACATGGTGACACAAATGTGTCCTGCATCTTTTCGCTTTTTCACAAGTCCACCATGCATGATAAAATGTCCCTTCATGTTTTTCACATTTCCAGTAATACTTAGAAGTACCTTTATACATCTTTCTCTGGTGTCATAAACCAATGGTACATCATTTTTAAAAAGTTTTCTTTTAAACTGCAAGACAATGTGAATTTCAAACCTTTTAACCACATTCTTTCCCGTTGATCCATTTGAATATTATAACCAAAATTCTTAGCCAATTTTACCATACATTCTTTAACTTGCTCTTCCTCCATTTCAAATCTCAGCAAATGTTTATACATTTTAGCAATCACATGTTCATCATTTGTACATAATTCATTTTCAAATTCCGTTTTATCATATTCTATTCCCAGTACCTTATTATCTATATCAGGGCTTTCCAAAGTTTTCCTGCGGCGACACACCAACCGCCGTTGGTGTGTCACCGTGGGAAAACCTGGAAGTGCCGCCGTTGCGGCAGCGCGCAAAAACCCGGAAGTGCTGCTGCCGCTTTCGGGTTTCTGTGCGCCGCCGTTGGTGTGTCGCCGCGGGAAAACCCAGAAGCGCTGATGATGATCAGCGCTTCCGGGTTGTGTGGCGACACACCAGACTGTGTGTGGCGACACACTTTTGTGTCGCGACACACAGTTTGGAAAGCTCTGATCAATATTAAATCTTTCTCTTAATTGTGCATATGAGAACCATTGAAAACTAAATCCATCTGCAGGCAATCGTTCTCTTGATTTCATCTTAAGCTCCGCGTTTTCCTGTACTAGCAAATCTTTGTATATTAACTGTTTGTCTTTCTATAAATCGCTTTTTTAAATTATTATAAAGTTTTATTATTTAAAATATTTACACATCACATCAATAGCTACATTTACAAAGATTTACAACATATACACAACATAATTACATAAAACACATAACACAAAACAAAGACAACATACAAAGTTACATATAGAACAGAATGGGTTCCTGTTTCTTTTACGAAAAAACTTTTATAATATATATTTAACAAAACTATTTCCTTTGTATCTTTCCTTCCTTTTTGATATTTTGTCTTTGTATTAGTATTTTATCTCATTTATTGATTTCATTTTCATCCTTCTCTTTTATCTTTAATCTTTTTTTTCTTACAAAATTTGTTTTATATTATAGTTCTTTTGTATGAAATTTAAAAAGGGGTTCCATGTTGATTCATAATTTCCGATTTCTTTACCTTTTACCAAGTTCGTTAATCTGTCCATTTGTGCTAATTCCATTGTTTTAAAAATCCATTCTTCTATTGATGGAGTCTGTTCTTCTTTCCAATGTTTCGCTAGGGTTATCCTTGCTGCAGCAATCAGATGTAATAGTAAATTTTTACAGTCTTTAGTCCACTTTGTATCCATAAGTCCCAATAAATAAAATTCTGGTTTCTTTTCCATATTAATTCCAATGATTTTACAAATACAATTGTGGATTTTTTCCCAATTTTTTTTTGTTTTTTTACAAGACCACCATAAATGATAATAAGATCCCACTTTTATTTTACACTTCCAACATATATTTGATCCTAAACATTTCATTTTATATAATTTCTCAGGAGTCATATACCATCTGAAAATCATCTTATAATTGTTTTCTTTTAAGTTATTACTTAAAGTAAATTTAGTGTTTTTAGTCCAAATGGTTTGCCAATCTTCGTAACTGATCTCTTTGCCCAAATTCTCTTCCCATTTTATCATATAATTTTTAGTTATTGTATCATTAGTTTTTAGTTCTAATAATTTTTTATATAATTTTGAAATCAAATGGTCATTCTCTTTCCATAATATATTATCCCAGTTTTCTGTTGATTTCAGAAATTTGAACGTTTTTTTATCTAATTTGAATTGTTCTTTTAATTGGAAATATATGAACCATTGACATTTGTAACCCTCTTTTTCTAATTCTTTTCTTGTTTTAAATTCATAATTATTTCCACTAAATTTAAGCAAATCTTTGTACCTTAACCATTTTTTATCATTTGAACTTTCTTTTCTGGCATATGCCTCCTGAGATGATGTCCACAGTGGAAGTGAAGGTAATAAAGAATTTTTGTATCTGCTCCATATTCTTAATAATGATTTCCTAATTATATGATTATTGAATGCTTTGTTAACTTTACTTTTATTGTACCACATATAACCGTGCCAACCGAATCTATTGTCATGTCCTTCTAAATTTAGTATATTTGTATTTTCCAATATTATCCATTCTTTTAGCCAGACCATACCACAAGTTTCATAATATAATTTTAAATTTGGTAATCCCAATCCTCCTCTTTCTTTATTATCTTGTAAATATTTTAATTTTATTCTGGTTTTTTTCCCTTGCCATATGAATTTTGTTATATCTCTTTGCCATTTTATAAAGGTCTGGTCTGTTATTGTTATAGGGATCGTCTGGAACAGATACAAAATTCTAGGTAATATATTCATCTTTATTGTCGCTATTCTACCCAACAGCGACAATTGTAGAGGTTCCCATTTTTCTAGATCATTCTTGATTTCTTTCCATATTTTAACATAATTATTTTTAAATAAGTCTATATTTTTAGCAGTTATCTGTATTCCTAAATATTTAATTTGTTTAACATTTTGGAATCCTGATTTTTGTTCCAATTTTTCTCGCTCTTCTTTTGTCATATTCAAATTTATCATTTTAGTTTTTTGGTTATTTATTTTAAAACCTGCTACCTCTCCAAATTCTTGCAACTTTTTGTTTAAGTTTTCTATTGAATCTAGTGGGTTTTGTAAAATTATCACCAAATCATCTGCAAAGGCTTTTAATTTGTAAGTTTCTTTTTTAATTTTGACGCCTTCAATATTATCGTCTTTTCTAATTTTTTGCAATAAACCCTCCAGTACTAATATAAATATTAACGGAGATAATGGACAACCTTGACGTGTACCTTTTTCTATATTAATTTCTTGCGTTTCTTCTTCATTCACTATAATTTTGGCTTTCTGTAATTTGTAAATTGCCTGAATTGCTTTTATAAATTTATCCCCAAAATTTCTATGTTCTAGTGTTTTAATTATGAAATCCCAATTTACGTTGTCAAATGCTTTTTCTGCGTCTAGAAATAGTAGCATTATAGATTTTTCATTATGTACATTTGCATATTCTATCAGATTTATTATTGTACGTAAATTCTCATTAATTTGTCTATTTGGTAAAAATCCATTCTGATCACGGTTTATCAAATTTTGTAGAATTTTTTTTAATCTTTCAGCCAAAATGCTAGTGAATAATTTATAATCGTTATTTAATAAAGAAATTGTTCTGTAATTTTGACATTTTGTTAAGTCTTGGTTTTCTTTGGGAATTAAAGTAATTTTAGCTTCTGTTCATGATTTTGGTATCTCATTGCCCTCGAGAATTGAATTAAATAATTTTTTAAGTGGTTCTGTTAATTGTTCTTTAAAATATTTATAATATCCCGCAGATAGCCCATCGGGTCCTGGGGTTTTACCTATTTTCAGTCTTGTAATTGCTTCTGTTATTTCTTGTGATGTGATCAAATTATTTGTAATATCTTTTTGTTCATTTGTTAATTTTTCTAAGTCACATTCCTGAACATATTGTTCAATTTTGTCCAATGGTGTTTTTTGTTTTTTGTATAATTTTGTATAGTAAGTATGGAAGGCATTTTTAATTTTTTCATTTTGAATTAAATCCATATCATTTTCTCTAATTTTTAAAATTATTCGTTTTTCTCTTTCTTTTCTTAATTTATATGCCAACCATCTACCTGGTTTGTTCGCATGTTCAAAATTTCTCTGTCTAGTATATTTTAATTTTCTATCAATCTCTTCTGTCATTAAAATTTTTACTTGTAATTGTAATAATTTAATCTGGTTTAAAATTTCTTCCTTTTTCTTATTGTTTTGTATTTCTTTTTCTTTTTCTTTTATTTGGTCCAAAATTGTTTGTAATTTTTTATTACTATTTTTCTTTTGGTAATTATTCACCGATACGAAGTGTCCTCTCATGAAGGCCTTGCTTGCATCCCAGACTGTTTCTAATTTAACTTCTGTATCCAAATTCCAAAAGAAAAATTCTTGTACTTTCTTTTTTAGATCATCTAAATTTTTCTTATTTTTCAAGATATTTTCATTTAGTCTCCATCTATAATTTTTTGAATTTATCTTCAGACTTATTTGTACAGGGTTATGGTCTGATAAAGTCTTCGGTAGAATTGTACATTCTTTGATTTTATTTTCCATATTTTTTGATGTCCATATCATGTCAATTCTTGAGAATGATTTATATCTATTTGAATAAAAGGTAAATTCTCTGGCGTTTCCATTTTGGCTTCTCCAGGCATCAATTAGAGATAAATTTTTTGTCATATCAAAAAATTCCCTAGGTAATTTGCCTTGGTAATCTTTAATTTGACAATGTGATTTCCTATCTAATTTTGGCATGACTACTCCATTTAAATCCCCCATTACTAGCCAATTGTTTTGTGTATATTCTGTAAAATTATTTAATAATTCTTTGTAAAAAAAAATTTGATTTTTATTAGGGGCATATATTCCAATTATTAATATTTTAGAATTTTGAATTTCAATTTCAATGATAATATACCTTCCATTTTCATCTTTTTGTATTAATTTGGGCTTTAAATAGGGTTTTACATATATTACTATTCCATTTTTTTTTCATTTGCTGTAATAAATTCTATTCCTAGTTTTTTATTGATTAAGTATTTTGTATCTATTTTTTTGATATGCGTTTCCTGGAGGCATGTAATATCAAGTTTTAATTTACTTAGTAGTTGGAACAATCGTTTTCTTTTAACAGGACAATTGGCCCCATTAATATTCCAAGTGATGGCCTTTAATTCACTCATTTACTAGAAGCGAAACAAATTCTTTAGAGTTTGATGCTCCTTTTTCTTTTGAAAACTGGAGTGTCTCTTTCTCCCTTATTCTCTGATCCCCTGGATTAACTATCTCTTTTTCAAATCCTTTCAGAAAATCCTTTGCTTTTGGTATTGAGTTTAATTTGAATCTTTGGTTTTTAAACGTCAAACTTAAACCCTCTGGTATTTCCCACCTATAATTTATATTGTTTTTTCCCAAAAGATCTGTTAGAAATCTATATTCTTTTCTTTTCCTTAATATTTTTGCTGGTATTTCTTTGTAAATAGTAATGTCCTTCCCTTCAATTTCTATCTTTTTGTTGTATGATGTTTGTATTATTATATTCCTTGTCTTTTTTTTTGAGAATTCAATCACTATATCCCTTGGTTTTTTATACAATGTTGCATATTTTGAGTTTACTCTAAACATTCTTTCTTTGTCTGTGTTTTTCTTTCTTTTTTTTTCCTTTACTGCACTTTTCTTTTCTTTTTCTCTTAATTTGTAGTTCTATTTTCATTTCATTCTTAACTTTTAGCTTTGTATATTTAAAATCCAATAAAATAAAAAAAAAAAAAAAAAATAAACATTCTTTCAATTTCCTCCTCTATTCTTTCTTCCTCCCAATCAATTAAATTTGCTAACATTTGAACAATTACTTCTCTCGTATTCTCTTCTTTCTCTTCTGGCACACCCCTCAACCTTATGCAGTATTCTTTCTCTTTTAGTTCTAATATTGTTATGCGCTCTTCTTCTTTGTCAAGGTTTTCTTCACATTTCTCAATCTGTTTCTTAACTCCAAGTATATCATCTTTTAATCTCTTTTCTATCTTTCCTAGTTTTTGTTCTAATCTGGTTTCAAAATCTTCTAGTTTTTCTTCTAGCACCTTTGTCACTGTTTGTGAAATTGTCTTAGTGGTCTTGACTGTAAAATCTTCAAACAAAGATTTTAACCATTCTCCTTCCCCTGTATCAGATCCTCTTCTAACCTTGCTTCTAGTACTAACACTCATTTTATCTAATATCTTAATTATCTAATACTTATATACTTATATACTTATACTTATATACTTATATACTTATACTCTATACTTATATACTTATATACTTATATACTTATATACTTATACTCTATAGCAAGGTTTGTACAGCAAGGTTTGTACAGAAGAACAAAGTTATTTCTATAAGAACAAAATGGCTTCATTTGCTTGTTTAAATTAATTAATTAATTCCGTCTTTGTAAAAGTTTTCAGTAGGGAAATTATTTCTCTTCTCACCCAAATATCTTTCGCTTAGTTTCTTCGTTTAGAAACAATTGCTTTTGATTAATTTGTTTTTCAAATTGTCTTGATGAAGCGATCTGCGGCGCTCGTCTCTTTCAAAGACTTTCCCTCCGCGGAACCTACTTTCGCTTTCCAGCTTCCCGGCTTGATTTTCTCCGTGAGTCAAAGAAGACACTTAAACCGGACAAACAAATGACTCGCCCGCCTTCCGAAGCCGCCGAAAGTTTTTTTTCTTTCAAAAGAGCCACATTCTCCGCTCTTTCTACCGCCGCTTTTTGGTTTTTAAATTCGCAAAGCTGGCTCAGTTCCACAGGGTCTCTAAATTTCTTTACGGAGCTTCTTCTACTTTGCCCCAGCCGCCGTCCATCTTCACCGGAAGTCCTCTATAAATCGCTTCTTGAGCTGAGTCCAACAAAGGTATTTTCGGGGATAGCCTGAGTTTGTATCTATTCCATATTTGTAATATGGCATTCCTGACATAATGATTTTTAAAATCTACACCTATTTTAACTTTATCATACCATAGATAAACATGCCACCCAAACCTCAGACCATGATCTTCCAAATCTAAAAGTCTCTTATTTCTTAACAACAGCCATTCCTTCATCCAAAACAAACCACAGGCAGCAAAATACAATTTAAAATCAGGTAATCCCAATCCTCCTTGTTCCTCTGCATCTTGGAGAATCTTGTATTTAACCCCTGATTTCTTCTCCTGCCATATAAATCTGGATATGTCTTTTTGCCACTAATGGTGCATCAGTTCTCAGAACAGGTAACGTCTGAAATACGAACAACATTCTAGGTAACACATTCATCTTTACCACAGAGATTCTTCCCAACAGTGATAATTGTAATTTTCCCTATCTTAATAGATCCTTCTTAATTTCATTCCATACTTTGACATAATTATTTTGAAATAACATAGAATTCATGTTACTTATAGTATTCCCAAATAGTTCACTTTTTTCTCAATCTGAAATCCAGTTTTTACAGACAGTTCTTTTTGAACTTCCATCTTCATATTCTTTGTCAACATCTTTGTTTTTCCTTATTAATTTAAAATTCGTCCAATGCACCAAATTCTCCTAGTTTTTCCATTGGTACATCTATCCCTCCCAAAGTGTTTTCCAAAATTAAAACCAAGTCATTGGCAAATGCCCTTAGTTTATAAACGTCTTTGTTAACTTTTACTCCAGCAATTCTCTCATGTTTTCCTATGTCTCTATTCAAAACTTCAAGAGCCAGAATGAATAACAACAGGGAAAGCGGGCATCCCTGCCTCGTCCCTTTCCCTATTTCATAGGGCTTGGTCAGTTCCCCACTCAAAAGTATTTGTGCCAGTTGTGAAGTATATATCAATTTCACCGATGTAATGTAGTTCTCTCCAAAGTCCGTATCTTCCAAAAATTTAAGCAGAAAAGTCCAATTCTAATAGTCAAAAGCTTTCTCTGCATCAAGAAATATTAAGGCAGTTGTTTTTCATTGTGTTGATCCAAGTACTCCAATTAGAACATTTCTAATATTGTCTCTAATTGTCTCTTGGTCTTGGTCACATTGGTCTTCATGGATAAAATTTTGTAAAACATTTTTCAACCTATCAGCTAAAATTGTTGTGAATATTTTATAATTATTCAGTAATGATATTGGTCTATATTTTTGTTTTGGCAAAGTCCAATCTTGTCCTTCTTTAGGAATCAGTGCTGTTTGCCCCATCCAACTATCTGGTATCTTTCCATTATTTAAAATTGAGTTCATCATTTTTTGCAAAGGTAATAAAAGCTCATCTTCAAAATATTTATAATAAGAGGCCAATCTGGACCAGGGGCTCTACCTTTATTCATCTTCTTTATAGTATCACAAACTTAGCAGAACTAAGTGTCTCTGGGCTGGCGGAGAAAGAAGGTCCCAGACTGGGATTAGACATTTCTAGGGAGCCAACAGAAGCTAAGAGGACTGCAAGATCCAATTGCGAACAGGATGAAGACAAAATCTCTTGAGTCTCTTACTTTACAATGATCTAGTCCACCTGACTGGTTTCACTATTTCCAAATATTTAGTGTAGCATCAGAAGAATTGCAGAAAAAGAGGGAATATTGGGAGACTGGATTGAATGTGAAAATCTTATAACATGCAATGCCAGACACTTGCTGGGCTTAATTTATAAACAATTAGTGAAGTATGATTCAAAGACCGTATGATCAAATGGATGCAGAATTTGAATATAGTAATAGAAATGCAACAAAGGGAATTTCAGTTGAACAAGAATATTAAATTTACTCAGTATTATACTCAGAAAAAAATTGGTATAAGATGTTTTATAGTTGGCATTTTACTCCAGTTTTGACTGCTAAATGTAATGACCAGACCGGATCATTTTTCTATATGTGGTGGTATGGCTGTAAAGCTCAACAATTCTGGAAAATGGTTCGTAGTAGAATGAAGCAAATGTTGAGAGCTGCAATCCAATTCCAACCTGAGATATTTTTGTTGAACTCCACCAAACCACGTATTCCTTCAAAGGATACTGAACTAGCTTTGTATGTGTTAATGGATGCAAGGATCCTATATGGAAGGGTTCGGTTCTTTCTTTGGAAGAATGGCTAACCAAAACGTGGGAGCCTGCTTTGAGGTCTGAGGCCACTCCTGCCGCCCAGCACGGGTCCCTCCTCCTGACAGCCATTCCCTACGAGGTATTTACTTTCCGTGCTCAATTTTAGAGAGAGAGAGACAGACAGACAGAGGATCTCTTTAGTAAGAATGCCAACTAGCTACACAATTTATTCTGATAAATTGTTTCTTAAAAGTAAATTTACATTGCTATTATTCATAGGAGGAAATAAAAACTGGCAGTAAGATGACAGCCGAACCTGAGCATGAAGTTTATCAACACCAAGGTAACCAAAACCGTTTCAATATGTAAGAAAAGCCGACTCAGCATTTCTTCTTAGCTTGCTCATTCTGGCAAATGACTCTAAAATCAGACCCTCCCTTTAGGATTCAGCAAACCAGCAAACGGAGAAACTTGGACTGTGGAAGGACCACTCAGCTCCCCACCCACCCCGTGTGTTCCGAGTCATAGTTTTTCTTGAGGAACTGGCCCAGCCTGATTTATCCAAGCTGTGGTGTGGGGACCGCCAAAACCAAAGCTTTGAAATTATAACTGAATGGGTATGATAGTCCTGTTTTTGAATCAGAGCAAGATAATTTGCAGAAATGTTGTAAGTGAAGAAAATATTGCAAATTTCATAGAAATTGGTGCAGGACTTTAGAGCTACACCCCTTTAAAGGTTGGTTTTAAAACTTCCCATAGCACTTTTATTTTTCTTCAGAATGGGAGAAAATATACAGGAATGCTAGCTTATTACAGGTAGTCCTTGACTTACGACCATTTGTTCACGTGCCCATTCAAAGTTATGACGGCGCTGAACAAATGGTGGTTATGACCAGTTGTCAGAGTTCCAGCTATCCCAGCAACCCCACGGTCACGTGGTTGCGATCTGAGCGTTCGGCACCCGGCTCACACTTACGACCAATTGCAGTGCCCCGCGATCACGGGATTGCCATTTGCGGCCTTCCCCAGAAAGTCCCCACACACCCACACACCCTCCCCCAGCCCCTCTGTGCTCATGCTGCACCAGCCCGTTGTGCGCCCTTGGGCATCCTCCTGCGCTCTCCACCACCCAGTAGCAGCCACTCGCTTGCCAGCCGTCTGGGTCTTGCAACTTCCTTCCAGCTTCCCCGCTGACTTGGTTGTGGGAAGCCGGCAGGAAGTTGCCTCGCCCAACGACTGTGGGATTCAGTTAACGAGGGCAACCAGGACTGCAGGGGTTGCCGTCGCTAAGTGATGCAGTCGCGCTTTATGGCCGCATCACTTAGCGATGGAAATTCCGGTCCCAATTGCCTTTGTAAATTAGGACTCCAGATCCGGGCTGCTAAAATGCAGGTGACCCCTCTGCTGACACCTAGTGGTTCTCTGGCTTTTTGTAGCCCAGACCTGGTGTTGAATCATGACGAATTTCATCGATTCAAATTATCTCGTTTAAACTCCAGTTTGATATACATCATGCCTATACCTTTTTAATTTGAAACGTATACTGAGATTTGCAGTGAAAATGGATCCTGTATGAGGACCATCGGCAGCAAATTGTTGAGAGGGGCTGTTGGCAAAGGGAAGAAGCAACTGTAAGGAATCGTGATGTTTTTTCACCAGTGGATTGGAGCTCCTGGAGAGAAGACCTCAAATTTCACTTACTCATCTTTTCTTGAAATGAAATATAGTCCTTCAGCCAGTCAGGCAGCAAGACAGCCCCCAGACCTCGTCATGGGTGGGAGGGGAGCAAACGGCAAGGGGTCCTTGGGTTGGGGGGCCAGGAAGGTCCTTAAGTCCAGGCCCCCCTCAGTGCAGGAACCCCGATTAAAGCACCCGACACCTGGTCGCCTAGCCTCTGCAGGGGACGTGGCCAGGCTCCTCTGGAGCTTCCTCTCCCCTTTCAAGGCAAAAAGTGTTGGTCTGATACTCTTCTGTAAACTGTTTGGTGGCAGCAAACACCGAAGGAAGGAAGGAAGGAAGGAAGGAAGGAAGGAAGGAAGGAAGGAAGGAAGGAAGGAAGGAAGGAAGGAAGGAAGGAGGAGGAGGAACAAGGATGGGAGGAGAGAAGGGCCCCTGGGGCCAGTGAGGGGCCGGCTGCGCAGAGAGTCTGGTTTGGAAAAGATCCCCCGAGAAGCAGCTGTTTAGGCTGGGTGGTCACCGGGAGGAGATCTTCTTCAGCGGAAGGACCAACTGGAGCAAACGCCACAGCTTTAAGAAAACCCCACTCAAAGGTAACTGTTTCTGTGGGCAGCAGCTGGCTTCTGAACAAGCGGAGCATTATAACCTAAGCACACTCATGACATAAGCCTCGGAGAAGTGAAGGAATGAAAAGAAAATCTACTTCTTTACAAATAACAATGTTCTTGTTTTATCCTTGCCTGCAGAGCTTTCCAAACTGTGTGTCGCGACACAAAAGTGTGTCGCCACACAGTCTGGTGTGTCGCCACACAACCCGGAAGCGCTGATCATCATCAGCGCTTCCGGGTTTTCCCGCGGCGACACACCAACTGCAGCGCGCAAAACCCGAAAGCGGCAGCAGCGCTTCCGGGTTTTTGCGCACTGCTGCACTTCCGGGTTTTCCCGCAGCGACACACCAACGCCGGTTGGTGTGTCGCCGCGGGAAAAACTTTGGAAAGCCCTGCTTGCCTGAGTGACGGTAGTCAAACCCGGCTCATGCTTTATGAAGCAACGCTGACCTGGAACACGACCCCCGATCACACTCGATCAAAGCGTTGTGGTTCCGGTTCTACAAACGTATTCCTAAACAGGTTTTCCACAGAAGATGGGCTGCCAAGACCCCTGTCCTGACACCACACAGAAGAGGCATTCCCTTTGTTTGCCCGTCTCGCTTGTCTAATTCGCTGAGCAGCCATAGACCAAAGAGGGGTCAAAAGCGGGTGGAAACGATGAAATAACTTGAGAGAGGGAAAAGCAGGCGCGCGGAGGGGCTTTGGACCCACACACGCCTCTGAGTCAAACGAGTTGGGGTTGCCCCTCATGGACTTTTTGCTGAGAAAAGAGAAAAATGAACTTGTGATTTCTTTTCTTTTCTTTTCTTTTCTTTTCTTTTCTTTTCTTTTCTTTTCTTTTCTTTTCTTTTCTTTTTTTCTTCCTCTCCTCTCCTTTCCTTTCCTTTCCTCTCCTCTCCATTTCTTTTCTATTTCTTTTCCTATATTTCTTTTTCACTTTCTTATTACTTTTCTTTATTCTTCTTTAATTCAAAATTTGTACTGTTTTTAATTCAAAAAACTTCTTCAATAAAAATAAGAAAAAGAAAGAAAGAAAGAAAGAAAGAAGGAAGGAAGGAAGGAAGGAAGGAAGGAAGGAAGGAAGGAAGGAAGGAAGGAAGGAAGGAAGGAAGGAAGGAAGGTAGGTGTTGGGGTGGTCCTGGCAGGCACTCTCCTGAAGGAAAATGGTCAAGGGACATAACAGACGGACAAGACAAATGTAGTTCATCATCATCCTGGAGAAGATCTACCTCCGTGGCCTCTAAGAACTGACACTGACGTGATGGCACATAATCAATCATCTTTCTTCTATGCTGTTTATTAATAAGTGGGGCCACTCCCCTGCTGTCCTTATTGATTTACTCCTTGAATGTTTTCCTATGCAGATGTTTCCAATGACTGCAGGCACCACCCTTGTAGCAATGGTGGCACATGTTTCAGTGAGTGTCATCAATGTTCTCATCGCTGCATTTGTCCCGAACAATTCATGGGGAAAAACTGTGAAGTTGGTAAGTATTACTTGTAGTGAGTATCATTTGTTTCACTCAGCAGCAAAAGGCGAAGCTCTCCAGGAAAACAAGGATGATCACTGGTTCTGAAAATGTTTGCTCCTGAAAAAGTTCCTAGCCCAGCGAAGCTAAGGTCACTCAGCGGCTGTGGCAGGCCGGGGAAGCACGGGGTCCCTGGCAACTGCCCAGGAGTAACAACCAAGTGGCTGTATTCACGTGGGCTATTCTCATAGCACTCACCCATGCTGTATGGGGGTCACACATCACACTACATTACGGGTGAACCACTTAGTTATTTATTGGTTTATTTATTGGTTTGGAAGCATCCCCACTTTGGAATGATCAGGTGATCTGGAACAGGAAAACAATAAAAAGGAACTACAGGTAGTCCTCGACCTACGACCATTCGCTCAGCAACCATTCAAAGTTACAACAGTGTTGAACAAGTGGTGGCTACGACCCGTCCCTGCAGTTCCGGCCATCCCAGCACCCCCAGGGTCACATGATCACGATCTAGGCACTTGGCAACCGGTTTGCATTTACGACCAGTTGCAGCACCCCGCGATCACACGATTGCCAATTGTAACATTCCCTGTTGGCTTCCCCAGAAAGACGATGGGGAAGCCGGCAGGGAAGGTCGCAAGTAGGTAGGTAGGTCTCCCCCCTCTTCCCGGAAGCCCTGGAGTGCGCTCTGGAGTTTAGGGGACAGCCCTTGACCACGCTGTACATTTTTTAAAAAGTGAGCGCAACCCCATTCTGAACCCATCTCTTCGTTTCGGATTAAAAACAACCCTTCAGGAAAAATGCCAGACCCAAAAATGGTTGATCCAACTAGAGAGCAGGAGAAGAAGCATTTTGAGAATCCGTATTCTGCCACTTAGGAATCCCCGATCCAACCCCCCGTGTCAGCATCTGCAGGACTTCATCTCTGGCCTTCCCTTCCACTTTAACGCTCCTTCAGCGCTTGCGTTTGGTTGGGCTTCAGCTTTGATGTGGGCGCCTTGCAGATTGTGTTTCATGGAGGACTGATCTGGGCTGAGAACGCTTTAGTTGATTGTAACCATTACAGTAAAGGTATCTCCGGCCCTCTAGTTCTTGTCAAATCACATCGGTGTGACCACCTTGTTTAGAATGACTGTTTTTCCTCTTTCAGTGCGACTTCTGAGGCTGCCACAGCCTCGAGCTGAAGTGCCACGGTTGGCTTTAGGCGGATGGTTACAGTCTCACTGACTGTTCTACCATGTTGATTACTTACCTGTGTTTAAACATAGATGCCTTTGCCGAAGAGGTCCACCATCATGCACAGAAAAGGCCCATCCCATAAACCGTTGATTCTCCCGAACAAAGGAAGGAGGCATCTTTCCCAGAGTTTTGCTGAACTATTTTAGAAAGCCTGGTGCCCACCTTACGATCTGATTTCTGTGCAGCAAGTCACCAGTCTGCCTAAAGCAGTGTTTCTCAACCTCGTCGACTTTAAGATGTGTGGACTTCAAATCCCATGGCTGGCTGGGGAATTCTGGAAGTTGAAGTCCACACATCTTAAGTCACTGAGGTTGAGAAACATCACCCTAAAGACTTGCTTGCTTTCATCTTTGTGCCTGGAGCAGGCAGCGCCAGGGAGACAGCCAAAATTCTCCACCAATTCTCATGAAGGGGTCCTGACCAGCCTCCGCCTGGTCCAAGAAAGAGCCCGGAAGGAAATGGTCATCCACAGAGCTGTTGCACATCCCGGCTCTCGCAGAGGGCAGCCTTCCCTCACTGTTTTCCTAGGCGATGCTGGGCCCAGCCCGTCTCTCACCAGCACCGCCTTCTGGCCCACCCTTTTCTCACCAGCCGCCATTCGGATTTCTTCAGCAGCGCTATTATTTCTTACGGGTTACTGGTGTAAATCTGGCGCATGGCTGAGGGCAATGAATGATGGTTTAAGGACCAAAGGATTGATTTTAGAGCCGTATTTTTATTTGATAACAAAAACAGTGGTCCGGGCTAAAAGGCTTTTATGCTTTCCTTAATCACAGCAAAATGTTTTGAAGAAACTCTCTATGAATATTTTGAGATTGGAGAAAGCTGGGCCACAATCTACCAAGGCTTAGTGCAAGTGTGCATGTGTGTTAACAGCACGATCAACTGCCATCCGGAACTGTATACAGGTATTGTGGCAAAATGTCCAGATTGTGTGGCTTAGTTATAGTTGCTCATTTGGTGCCTTGCAAAGAGATGGTGAGGCAGGGAATAGAAGAGAACAGGGACCGAGCTTAAAAAGGGTCATTTGATTGGCCAGTACATAAATATTGCGAAGGAAGGAAGGAAGGAAGGAAGGAAGGAAGGAAGGAAGGAAGGAAGGAAGGAAGGAAGGAAGGAGAAAGAGAGAGAGAGAGAGAGAGAGAGAGAGAGAGAGGGAGGGAGGGAAGGAAGGAAGGAAGGAAGGAAGGAAGGAAGGAAGGAAGGAAGGAAGGAAGGAAGGAAGGAAGGAAGGAAGGAAGGAAGATGATAGATGATGATAGATAGATAGATGATAGATAGATGATAGATAGATAGATAGATAGATGATAGATAGATAGATAGATAGATGATAGATGAGATAGATAGATAGATAGATAGATAGATAGATAGATGATAGATAGATAGATAGATAGATAGATGATAGATGAGATAGATAGATAGATAGATGATAGATAGATAGATAGATAGATAGATATAGATGATAGATGATAGATGATAGATAGATGATAGATAGATAGATAGATAGATATAGATGATAGATGATAGATAGATGATAGATAGATAGATAGATAGATAGATAGATAGATAGATAGATATAGATGATAGATGATAGATAAATGATAGATAGATAGATAGATAGATAGATAGATAGAGATAGATAGATAGATAGATAGATAGATAGATAGATAGATAGATAGATGATAGATGGAGAAAAGCCACATTCTACTCTTCGCTGTTTTCCAACATTTAAAGTGAATATACCTAAACATGTTCTGCGTGTGAGAATTCTTAAATATTTGTTCTGAAAAACGGCACTAAGAGGAAGCATGTTGCAGCTAGAGAACTCTCAAAAATATTGTCTGTGAAGTAGGAGTTTTTAATGAACAGAAAAGCCGGTTAACTTGTAGCTGTCAGAGAAATGCTGGTTTTAAGAGCCCCCTTGGCTGTGCTTCGACCCCCGCAGGCTGCCCCCCCGACGCCTGCCCCCCCGGCAGCTCTTGCAGGAGGACCCTCGGCTCGAACCGGACCGTCTGCGTGTGCAGCCACCTTTCCAGAGGCAGATTCTGCAACTTGGGTGAGCCGCGTGCTTTGGCCAGGGGTGGGAGGGCGCGCGTGTGTTCCCCGCGACTGAGCTTTCTCGTCTTTGCATGGCTAGGTCTGCAGCTGCACCCCCGGGGGCCTGGAGAAAGGGCCCCTTTGGCAAGGGGCATGAGGGCGTGCGCGTGCCAATCCCTGCGAGGTGAAGGGACAGAATTTCAGATCTGTTGGGAAAACAAATTCATATTCCCCACACTGTACAAGTTCTTTGACAAACTGGCCATCGCTTCCTCACAAGCTCCAAAACTGTTGAGTCCCAGGGGGAGAAAGGGAGAAAAAAGCCGCCAGCTCAGGCGGTCGGTGGAGCTTCCTCTGGCACTTCCTCCTCTTCCCCCCCAGGCATCACTTAATTTGCGATTTGCAGCAGCAAAAGAAGGAGCCGTGTTCCCCCCGCCCCGCTTCTCTTCCCCCCAGAGCTCAGGTTGAGATCCTCCTGCAAATATGAGCCCTGCTTTTGGGAAGAAGGACGACGAGTGGCAGAATACATGCTTTGTGCCTATTTATGCATAACTAAACAGCGTTCCGCGCGCGTCATGCCGGCCACGTGACCGTGGAAGCGTCTTCGGACAGCGCTGGCTCTTCGGCTAACAAACGGAGATGAGCACCGGCCCCTAGAGTCGGACACGACTGCACAAATGTGCGGGGGGGGGGGGAACCTTTACCTTTTTAAACCAGATGAGATCCCCAAGGGTGGCCGGATGACCGTGTTGTGGGCAGGTGGCGTGAAACTCCAGTGAACAGAACTTATTACAGTTCCTATGAGCTACCACAAGATGGCAAGACCCAACCATCGTTACAGTTTCTAAAAAGAAAGAATGCAGAAAATACACACATTCCTCTTCTCTGTATCTTTTGTCTGAATAACTTCTAAAGTGTGATGTCCAAATTGAACATTGTACCTGAGGTTGGAAGTGGTCAATGCGGAACAAGGTGAAACAATTACTTCTTTTGAGTTGTACCCACCCATAACTACTTCACCTTTGGCAATAACATGTACTGTACCTGCAAATCAGTGGCACATCTCCATGGCTGACCTAGAACTGTGCTTCTTTTCATTGATGACATCTTCATCATCTGAACCCATGGAAATGAATCTCAAATTCCTTCATGATTTCAGCAACTTCCAGCCCACCATCAACCTCAGGATAGACCTACCTACAGAAGAAGTCCACTTCTTTAATGTCACCATAAAACTACAGAATGGACACATAAACACCACATTATTCAGGAAACCTGCAGATCGCCATGCATCCACCCAGAACACATCACCAAATCTATAATCTATAGCCAAGCTCTGTGCTACAGTGCAACCACATTAGTTCTGACCCACGTGGCAGAGATGTTCTGCTGATGGAATTAAACCAGGCATTCAGAAGACTGAACTACCCCTCTGAGATCAGTAGACAAACCAATAGCTCCAGATCAATTCCCAGGGATGATCTATTAAAGGGCAGACAGCAGAACAGAACACCACTGCTTGTCACCCACAACTCACAGCTCAACCCACTCTATTAATAAGCCGCAGTCTATAGTAGACAACGACATAGCACTGGGTGGGAGGCCCATGCTTGCACACATACAGCCACCCAACCTGAAGCAGATTCCCACAACAAGAAACAACAGGACAATGGTGCCAACATGGGAAGTAACAAACTTACATGTCTACTATGCCCCAAATCTTCACAAATAGCACCACGACAGGCCCCAACAAATACCCACAAGATTAGAGGTGTTTCACATGATCTTCTTTTATGTGATATATGCCATCATCTGCCAGTAATTCCATGGATTCTACGTAGGACAAACAGGACAAACTTTACCCCAAAGAATTAATGGACACAAGTTTGACATCAGAACCCAAAACAAGGGCAAAGGTCACACAGCTACCTAGAAACATATTTAGGATTCCCTTACCAACTTTGCTCAGACTGAAGAAGCTCCTTGGATAAGGAGCGAAACGTTTCCACTGAGAAAATAGAAATCCAGTTGACATGATTCAAGCTACAGACAATTCCACCTGGATGACTGAGAACCTTCATAGACAAGGGCAAAGTAATATCAGAGCATTTCAACCTCCCAGGACACACCATTTCAGACCTCAGAGTGGTTGTTTTGGAAAACTGGGGCTTCAACAGCCCCATCGAGTGAGAAAGTTTTAAACTTGCAGACATCAACCGGTTTCAGGCCATCTCAGAAGGTCTCAACAAGCACAGTGGGTTTTAACGCACCACAGTGGCTAATTGACGAGGTCCTTGTAGTCTGTCTCACCTGCAACCTGCATCTGCATAGCTGCCCCGTCTTCCCCCGACCTGCACCCCAACTTAAATCCTACCTCAGTCCAGCCGCTCTCTGCATCTGAGGAAGGGAGATGCCGCCCACAAAAGCTGCTGCCTTTTGATACAACTGCTTAGGAAAGGCGCTACCGGGCTCCTCCTGATTTTTGTTACCATAACAGGGCTCTCCTATTACAGTGTCTTCTTTTTATCTGAAAACAATTGTTGATGCAAGTTAAACATAAATTTGAGAGAGAGCCAGTTTGGTCTAGTGAGCTGGAAACCAGGAATCTGTGAGTTCTAGTCCTGCCTTAGGCATGATAGGGATGTTCACCGCCTCAAGTTATTTATAAAAATAATAAAGGTGGGATAAAAACTAAATAATTAATTAATTAATTAATTAATTAATTAATTAATTAAATAAATAAATAAATTTGCTCTACCCCTGAACATATCACACTGCTGGCTCACATTCAATTTGTGAATATGACATCAAGACCTATTTCCAAGCACTATTACCAAGGCAGGTATCCATATCCTATCCCTGTGCATCTGTTTTAGAAATGTGTAACTACTCCTTGGTCTCTGATACATTTCAGTCTGCTGCTTTCAGCCCCAAAATCCACCTTGTCGAGATCCATTTGAATTTTACTTCTGTCTGTTAGAGTGTCGGCTATCCCACTCCAATATTATTTCCAGTTCTTCTGACACCTTCCATCCGAAGCCAGGAGGGGGGTCCCCATCCCAGATGTGATAGGAATAACTTAGACTATGGGCCAACTTGGTGGAAACAGAGATTAGGGCTTGATTGATGAGGGTCTGATAGATGCTTCTTTGGCACTGACTCGAATCTTTTGCCTTCCTTTCCTCAGTTCCTAGTCAACCCTGCTATTCTGGTCCTGGGACCAATTACAAGGGCCTTGCCAAGAAGACCGTTGCTGGAGACAATTGTCTCCCTTGGAATTCTGATCTCTTTTACTTCGACCTTCAAGCAAACATCGTGCAGCTGGGATTGGGATCCCATTCATACTGCCGGTAAAATGCCAGAGGAGTAACTCTTGTGTAAGAACAGTTTGGAATAGGATGTATGTACCTAGTAGGTATTTTCTTTGACTCAGAAACTAGGGACACACACAACACGAGCATACGCAAGATACATAGTCCTCACGCTGTACCTGCTGGGGTTGAGAAACTTCGCAGAGCAAAAGCAGGAGGTAAGAGAAAGAAAGGAAACACCCCTCAAACTCTTGAGCCTTCCCCCAAAAGGTCATCCGTTGTCTCATCATCTTTGTCTCCTTCACTAGTTTTCTGGATCTTTTCCATAAATTATCAAATCAATCCTGCTTTTAGATGTAGATTTATAGAATCACAGAGTTGGAAGGAGCTAATCCAACAACCTGCTCAGTGCAAGATCCACTAAAGCATCTCCGACAGGGTTAGGGTCCGGCTTCTGCTCAGCGGCCTCCAGCAAGGGAGAACCCGCCACTTTCATCTGGCAGCCTGTTCCACGCGACAGTCAGGAAGTTCCTCCGGATGTCGGGCCTGAACCTGCCTCCTGGTAGTTGCAACCCATTTTTCTGCTCCTGAACTTTCTCCTCTGTGTGACATCCTTTAAGATGTTTGAAAGCTGCTATCATACCTCCCCAGCAATCTCTTCTGTAGGCTAAATATACTTGTTTAGCCTTTAACGTTCCTCCCGGGGGCCCTCCCTTGACGGCCCTCCTCTGGCCCAGTGCTCCAAATGGGATCCGAGCAGAGCAGAAGAATGACGCCCCCTGATCCGGACCCTGTGCTCCTCTCAAGGCACCCCAAGACAGCCTTCTCCCTTTGATCCCTTGCATTGCACTGCTGGCCCGTCGTTAGCTGGTCATCAAGAACCCCCAGACGCCTCACACACAGTATTGCCAAGCCAGGTCTCCCCCACCCTTCCCTTCCCAGAGGCAGAACGTGGCGCTCCTCCCTGTTAGATCCCACCATTCATTTCAGCTTGCTGCTCCAACTTGACTTGATCTTTCTGAATCTTCCCTCTCTCCTCCAAAGGATCAGAAAGGGATCATAATCTGAATGGGAATGCAGAATGCAGAACCTAATGCGGGAGTACTGAATGCCAGATTCAATTGGCTAAGAGTAGAAATAAGAGAACTAAACTCTATGAAGATTACCAATCGAAGAGAATCTGTGAAGATTTCCACTGTGTCTCATGGGACATCATGGACCTGGGGATTAAGTCCCAAAGGGTAGCTTGAAGGCAGCTCCGAGGAAATTAAAATCTAATATTCTTTGTCTTCAAGACACCAACCTATCATAATCAATCAATCTAACAATTGCCCAGATATTTTTTGGCCCCCATTATCATACATCTGGCTCAACAGCCTCCATAACTGTTAACAGTGCAAACCCATTTAATTGTACAAAAGTCAAGAGATACCCTTGAGGTAGATTCGTTATTTGTAAGAGGATGGACAGGTAATGATACATAAACTAACAATTGCCTCCATATACTCCTAATCCCAAGCATTGCCTTTGCTTTCCTCTGCTTAAAAAGAAAAGGAAAACATGAAAGAAGAGCAGGTTTTTGGGAGGAGATCTGAGCAAGATTCTTCCTGCTAAATTAGAGAAATCCACTAAAGAATTGGCTTCTAGCACCAGAACTAAGAAATTATCCTTGCGACTTTTTCATACAGCATTTATAAATGAAGCACTTATCCAGCCAAAAATATTATACTTTTTATTCTCATAGACATTCTTACGGGTAGTCCTCAGGTTACGATGGCAATTGGGACTGGGATTGCTGTCGCTAAGGGAGGCGGTCTTAAAGCACGACGTCACATGACCGCATTGCTTAGCGACAGCAATCCTGGCAGTCTGGTTGCCGTCAGAAGCCCAAGACGTGTGGGTCGTTAAGCAGGAAGCAGCAGGGGTCCCAGGTAAAGAGTGCGGGGGTGCCGCAGGGGGGTGGGGGAGGCCCTGGGAGGCCCAGCGCAGGCTGCATGTGAGTTAAGGGGTGGTGCAGCGTGAGTGGGGTCCTTGAAGTCAGTGCGAGCACGTGTGAGCGTAGGGAGGCCCAGGGGAGGAGGGCACGGCACGGGGCACAGGAGGTCAGGGGGGGTTTACCAGAGCGACTTGTGACCTTCCATGCCGGCTTCCCCATTGACTTTGCTTGTGGGAAGCCGGCAGAGAAGGTCGCAAATGGCGATCATGTGACCGTAGGACACTGCAACCGGTTGTAAGTGCGAGCCGGTTGCCAAGCACCCAAATCTCAATCACATGACCGTGGGGGTGCTGCGATGGCCAGAACTTCGAGGACCGGTCGTAAGTCCCCCTCGTTCAGCACCGTCACAACTTTGAACGGTTGCTGAACGAGTGGTTGGTAAGTGAGGATTACCTGTATTCAAGAATTAATTATATAAACTTCTTCAGAGCTATGAAATAAGAGTAGTTTTGGATCCAGTCCTATTCCAGAATCACAGTAACTGATTTTAACATTTTTAGAGTTTTACCAGCTTTCTCTGAAGGGTCTATGGGTCTTGCTATATTTACTGACCTTCCACTGAAAATATCTCCTCGGCACTACAAGACTCCCTGTTATATGATTTGGAATACAGTCACATGTATATTAAGAGGAATTGCAAATTCTGAAACCAAATCCTGGAAAACTATTACACTGAGAAAAAAAATGAAATTTGTGAAAGAAATTAAGGATCTTAAGGAGCAACACAAAGAGAAAAACCCTGAGAATCTATAAGGCATAAGCTTATAAGAGGAGAATAAGTAGAACTTTAGCTTTGGAACAGATTACAAAGTCATATATGAAACAAATGCAAATTATTTATTTATGGTCCCAGATTCAGGTGTGCCCCTTTCCTGATAGATCCCTCCAACCTGTAGGGTCCAGTAAACTGTGGGCTGCTGTAGTCCAATTTCTTGAATTATCACAAGCGAACCATTTGAAACAGATTACTGGCACAACTAGGGATAGCTGTGACATTTTTGTCACTTCTCAGAAAATTATTGGTTTAATTCAGGGCTAATTAAGTCTAATCCAATTCCATCCTGCTGTCACTTTAAGAACCACTCCAAACTTTGCTGTGAGACTTCTGCATCCAGACCAAGGCTGTGGTCGTTCAGCCTATAGAAACAACCGGGTCTCCCTCTCGTGAAATTTTTCATTTGCTACAAAAGGAATACAGGAAGCTTAGGGATAACAAGAAAGACATATCAAAAGAAGTCACGGCTGTCCAGAAGAACGGGAACCCAGGAGTGCCAAACGGCTGTCCTCCTATCCCCGGGCCTGGGAGATGTTGAGGGCTTTCCTGGACGTCATTCGGTTGCAATCTGGAGACTGGCCCTGGAAATAGCTCTTCAGCAGAAACAGAATTGAAACAGGAATCTCATTTGTGGTTCAATTATTTAGAATTCAGTCTTTAATTGCCTCCCCTGAGACAGGCGAAATTGCCAAAGGAAAAGTGAACCTTTTGGAAAATTCATATTTAGAAAGCCTGAAAGGAGCACTTTCTAAAATTTACACCCTCCTAATACAATTGTTTGCCATCCTAAACAAATCCCTAAAGAAATGTGGGAGGCAGACTTCAAAGAAGCCATACCTCAATTAATGTGGGAAGAACTATAGCCAAAAAAACTTTCCAAGTCATTCCTAGATTTGTTGGAGATAATTTTTTCAGATTACTTTATCAAGGGGACCAGGCTCCTATGCAGCGTAATCAGTGTATGGCTGTGGTCAGAAGCACGGTTGGCCGCATGGCCAAGAATCAAGGCAAGTGGAGGGAGGAAGACCCTCCAGAGAAGCTGAGAGAAGAGGGCCATCGAATTGGGTGACCTCCGACCCCAGGCTCCGCTTATGGCGGTCCTTGGAGGGGAGAGGAGGAGGGTCCCACAAAGCCCACCTGGGTGAAAGGAAGCCCCCTCCCGGACCGATGGCATCTCCTGAAGGCCAAGGACCCAGCATGGAGTCTCTTCCCCACCCCTCCCCCTGACATTAGCAAATTCTAAGTCAAATTCCCGCTTGAAGAACACGTGCCTTCTGCTCACGACCAAACAGGGCAGGGAGAAATGGAGCCTGGCTGCCAGTGTGGCTCGGAGAGTTAATTCCTTCCCTGTCTCCAATGCCTTAGAAGTCCAGATGAGGACGAACAGCCATGGTGCTATTTCATCCGGGATGACAGACTCTCTTGGGGATACTGCAATATTTCATCATGTAGTAAGTAACGTGTATTCTGCAGGATTCAACTTGCGTTATGCCGCTAACTTAACACAAGCGTGGATAGAAGTGCCCTTAAGTAAATGTAAACTTCTTTAAAAATACCGCGGTTATGAGTCAGTTTGTATGATGCCGGAAATGTCCAGGAGAACAACTGCAGGCACCTTGCTGGGTCAGATCCACCCTCCTGCCGTCTCCACCCTGCCCCCGCCCCTCAGACCCTGCTGGGCCAGAAGCGGGGGTCCTCAGAGGACTGTGTCTGCCCTAGGAGCCATCCTGGGGAGAGAGGGAGACCCCTGGCTTGGAAGCTGGGGAGAGCGGTGCGCCCCACAGGCGGCCTCGTTCGCCTTAGCTAGCCCAACGGCCTATCCATTATATCCCAAAACAAATGCTCACTTTCTGGACACCGTTGACACATCTGCACAGCAGGAGGCATGCACTAATCAGTGAAGAGTGAATGCAGCCAGATTCGAAGGTGGGGAAATTTGGTTCAGATTTGTGACTACAGAGTCAAAGGCAGCAAGGTTGGGTTCAAAACAATTCGAGATTTGATTCAGTAAAAGATTTGAGCACGGGTTAAGGTTGCCTGCAGCGGCTTCCCTGTCTGGCAGAATGGGACGAAAAGAGGTGTGGGGGGGGGGATATCAAGGACGTTAACCCTGCAAAGAAAGATCCAGCCAGTTTCAAGGATTTCACCACCGTAGCATTTTGAAATATTCCCCAGCGGCTCTTTTAACGCGGTGGCAGCTGGAAAGGCCAACCCAGCAAGAGCTTAACATGCGAAGGGAATATTTTTCATTTGCTACAAAAGGAATAGAGGAAGGTTAGAGATAAGAGTATCCCAGCTTTAAAATCAAAACCTTGCAAAAATTATTGAGAGGATTGCAAAAGATCTTGGAGCCCAGCAACCTCTGACTGGTTGCTTTTCTCAGGTCAGCCTCTTCTGCTGCAGGTTCAAGAAAGTCTGAAAGAAGTGTGTGTGTGTGTGTGTGTGTGTGTGTGTGTGTGTGTGAGAGATCACTGGTAGACGTGGAGATGGAGACAGAGATGGCAGGATGGTCTGAAGGCTAAAGGCACCCTCAGAACCACTCGCCCCGTCGGAGTGTCTCTGTCCCTCCGGCTGAACCTGCTTAAGCATCTCCTAGCCAAAAGGCGGGAGAGACAAGGACTACAATGTCCCGGCAGCCACATTCATGTCAATATCAGGGAGACCCTCACTCCTGTCAGTCCCCCCTCAATATATGCAAGACGAGCCGCAACCGTGTTTGAGACTCAGTAAAGCCAAAACTCCAAAACAAACTCCTCGTCTCTCCTAAGCCATTTGGAGGCACTTAATCTGAGCCGCTACCTTGCCCTGATTTGAACTGCATTGGAATGAAATTGAAGCTTCGCGGAGGCTTCATCAGCCGTAGGACTCCATCCGAGACCTGCCCAGTAATAAACAAATGGGAGCGGTGTGGAGGCTCAGGATAATGGGAGAGGAATGCTATGAGGAAGAGAGATCGGATTGTGGAGCACCAGCAGGATGGGATGATTCTGGAAAGTATTTCAGTGTTTCCATCCTGATCGTCCTGGGGTGACCCAAGAAAGGGGTGTTGGAAATTTGTCCTCTGCTACCTTGCAGAAGTCATAGTAAGGGCAGATTCCCTCATCCAACAATAATATTCTGAAAAGTAAACTGAGTGGAAATTCAGGAAGGAAGCAAGAGATGCCGTGTCCCCACCTTCTTTCAGAGAACAGGAGCAGGACGCTGCCCCCGCTGCCATCGCCCCCTCCAGAAGTCTTGGAAGACTTTGCTGCTGCCAAGAGGACCTGCGGGAGGAGACACAAGAAGCAGAAATTCGTAAGGCCCAGGATTGTAGGCGGATCTTCTGCCTTGCCGGGATCCCATCCCTGGCTGGCCACCATAAACATTGGCAAAACGTTCTGTGCTGGAAGCCTCATCCGCTCCTGCTGGGTGGTAACATCGGCGCACTGTTTTGCTAACAGGTAACGCCAACAGGCTGCATATTGGATTCATTCATGGCATCGAGCTCTGCCTTCCTTTCAAGCAGAGGTTTCTGTGAGCCAGTCAGTGAGGACGGGCCCAGTTCAGGGATCTCCCCAAACCCAGAAATGGGGAAAGCGGGGCAGAGCCGTCCTCCTCCCGCCCTCTCTCTGCTGCCGCCCGGTGGTGCTCCCAGGTACGTCGTCCTGCTTCGCGCCTTTGGAAAGGAAATCGCCGTGCGCGGCCTGGGGACGACGGCCTCGGGCGGCCAGCAGCTGCCTCGCCAGCAGCGGGAGCAAGAAGACGGGGAAGGTCAGCTGAGGCGGCGGAGCACAAGATGGCAGGGGTCTCGGAGTGCAGGTGGCGAGGGCGTCTGCGGCTGGGCTGGGGCGTCTGGGGCTTCGCACTGTGCTGTGGGGGGGGGGTGTCCTTGGCTAATGACCGGTGGAATTCGGTTAATGACAGCAACGGGGAATGCCGGGATTGCCGTTGCTAAGCGATGCGGTCATGTGACATCGCACACCACATCGCTTAGTGATGGAAATTCCGGTCCCAATTACCGTCGTAACTCGAGGACTACCTGTATGGGGGGATATTCAGTTTTGATCATTCCAGGTCAGTAGCCTGGCTTTTGATTTACTGGATGCCTAGAAGTTGATGTCTCCTACAGAAATAAGGCAGAAGCCCTTCTCAGACACAATTTTCTTGTTTCCAATTTTTCTCAGGTGTCAAAGATGGCAAGCTCTGAGTCCCCTTTCATAGCTCATTCTCACCCCCCCAGCCCTTACTTTAGGAGCAGAGGCTGAAATTTTCCAAAAGCCTTCTGGCATTTAAATAACATTTTATTGAACAAATACCTAATGATAAGACAGAACTACAGGACACATCCACAACTTTTCCAGAGAAAATTCTTGTCCTCCATAACTCCTGACACACCTATTGTCCACGGTATTTTTGTTCCAGAGAACTTTCGAGACAGAGAAGCCTGTCGGTTGTTCCTCTCAATTCTCTGTCTTTCTGAACACTTTTCTGTTCACTCCATATAAATTCCTCCGTTGCTAATTCACACGACACCAACACCTTTCTGAATGAAACAATTTAGCTCATTCAGTGTTGATTCTGTAAGGCACTAATGTCTAACGAAGTGCCTGAAATACTTTTGAAAAATTAAAACGGAAGGACTCCTCAGCACTGGTGGCTTCGCTGCAGAGCGTGGCGAAGACTTTGCAGGGCCATCTAACGCCTCGGCTGACCACGGTGTCCTTCCTTCCGCGTCCAGGACGAGGAGCAATTCCGGGCTCTGCTGCCAGATGGAAGGCTGCGTCTCAGGCGCGTCTGGGTTGGGCCCGGGGGCCAGTCTGGGGGGGGGGGAATTAGCTGCTTTGGTTTCTCTGGCAGGCATGAAGCTTTTGATTCTTGTGAAATACTTACTTTCAGGTTTGGCCCTGGAGGAAGTTTTTTATCAGTGACAAGTGCCAGTGTGGCCCCGCGGAGGCTCAGGGAAGGGGCGTCATTAACAGGGCTTTTCTCATTTCCTCCAGCCCACTGACCTCAACTATCCGTGTTGTTTTGGGACAACATTTTTTTAATAAAACAACAGACGTTACTCAAGAATTTAAGGTGGAGAAGTACATCATGCATCCCGACTACACAGTGTTCAACCCAACTGAAAATGATATCGGTGAGCTCTTTTCTTGCTCATAGTTCCATGTAAAGGGTAAATATCTGAAGTCCATTTATTTGATAAATAAGATGTTACATTAATGATCATTTAAAAAACAAGGGTTGAAAAAGGGTCAATAGTGTTTAAGTGTAGGCCACTGGTGTGGTGACAATTCTGTAAGCCATACCCACACCTGCGTTATCTGCATGCTGTTACTTAGGCCTTTTTGTCTAAAATCATAGCTGTTCTGAGGTCCGGTTTGCCAATGTAAAACTGGCCGATGAGCTGTACGAGTGGGATCCAGGGATTAAGGAGACAGCAGGGAGACAGCACTTATTCATGAGCTGGAGCCAAGCAGGAGGTTGATCCCAGGACCAGCAGAGAGTTGGCAGATTGGGGGCAGTCCCAAGGCATCGGTTCCTTCTAAATATCTAAGGAGTGATGGTCTGGTGGTCACCAGTTGAACCAGCATGCCGAGGGTTAGTTAGGGCAAGCAACAGCTGGTCAGAGAGGACTGGTGAACCAGGGGGGCAGTGAAAGGGTGGGTCTTACTTTTCTCTTTCTTTTTCTTGTTCTAACTGGGAAAAAGTGGCAAGAGTTCTGCTGGTTTTCCCTTCAAGCCTACGTACAGGAAGGATGGTACAGCTGTGAAGTTTTCTCCCCCCACCTCCCCACCCCTTGGTCCATCAAGG
The DNA here is from genome assembly GCA_023362775.1 of Charina bottae. Taxonomy (NCBI): domain Eukaryota; kingdom Metazoa; phylum Chordata; class Lepidosauria; order Squamata; family Charinaidae; genus Charina; species Charina bottae. Next base: position 532,659 of record JALMGJ010000019.1, on the reverse strand, counting down.
GACGCAAGGATGGGAGAGTCGTTGGGGAGGGACGCATCCCAAAGGTCTATCAATGGAAGTCACCTGTCCCACAGAAAGTAAAGCAATCGGTGTTCGCTGTAGCTGCCATCCGAAGGGAAGACCTGGTCAGATCACTGACAAAGATGCAGGACCAACTGAAATCCAGACCGCAATTTCTTAGGCCAGCTCCAATGCCTGCTAGGCTCAGCACAGATTAAGCCCTAAGGCGGTGGGACAGAAGAGCCCTCTAAGAGGATCTCAGGATAATTAACTCCCACTCCCTTATGTGTATAAGTATTTTTTCCCTCTCCCTTGCAGTTTTAGTTAAACTCAAGAAAGCCAAACAACATTGCGCCGTCAGATCCCGATTTGTTCAACCAATATGCCTGCCAGAAGCTTCAGTGTCCCTTCCAGAGCATTACAAATGCTACATTGTCGGATGGGGACACTTGTACGAAAGTAAGTTATGACCTTTGTGGTGGCTACCAGGCAAACCGACCACCCATGCAGCCAGGTGTTTCCGCTGGCAAGAGGATGGTCACAATGGCGTCTACACACCACACTGAGCGTTTATTCCGCTGGTTCTTTTGACTAGAGTCCGTTCTGTGACACATGGGTTGCTAAGCCTAAACTTCCCTCGGGTCCTTGAAGTCACACGCCACACGGTTGGTGGGCGCACGGTTGTCCACAGCATTCCCTTTCTGTTTCCTTTGGGTGGGAGCTGGTGCATGTACTGGGACTGCAGAGCGTTCCTGAGTGGAGAATGGGGTGCCTCTTTTCATGCCCACTGCTTCCAGGTGGGATCTAGGAGCCAGAGGGTCCAGATGGCTGCAGCCATCCTTAGGCTTCTTCCCTTCATCGGGTCTCTGGCAGCATGGCCGCTGACCCCCCTCCGTCCATTTTGATGTGGCTGCTGAATGCCAGGTTGACAAGATCATCTCACTCATCCGTGACCCAGCCCGAGATGAAGGACCTAGCCTGGAGGGTTTCATTCTGAGCTGAGTGGGTGAGCCTGGTGGGCAATGACTCAGCTCCAACTCACCTGGTTTCCCATGGCAGCCGCAGTCCAGCTTGATGGGAGGGGACGGGGGCTGGGCGAGCCTCCGGGGCCCATGGGAATGTCCTCTTGTTCCCCAGGCCATGAGGCCCCTCCCTTGGTGTGGAACGGTTGGGGCCCCTCCTGTCCTGGATGGGCTGGAAGCACCCAGGATTCTCAAATGCTCTGGGGGATTTCCAGAAGCCAAAGCCAGTCACCAGGCCCTTGGGGAGCAGAATCGGCCACGGACACCTCTTGGGTGCTAAGGACCGTGGGCTTCTCCCTGGTTTTGCGGGGAGCAATGAAACGGGCCAAGAGATAGGTGCAGTGCAAGTGTGCAAAGTGTGCCAAGGAAAGGGTCTGCCAGACACACTTTAGAGCATGTCAGGGTGCCTACTGCAAAATGGGGAGGGCCATTTCTAATGATTTCGTACCGAAGCCCTTGTGGACTTCCTTTCTCTGCTTTGCCCCAGAGCTAAAAGCCCCCTTCAGGCCCGCCTGCTGCTCCACAGAGTTACCTTCTTTCTCTTCGTTCGAACAGATTCATCCAGATACTCTAATGTGGTGCAAGAAGCATTAATTCCGATTATCCCGGATTACAAGTGTCAAAACTCTGACGTTTATGGAGCTGAAATCAGTGAAAATATGTTCTGTGCTGGTTACCTTGATGGCAGATCAGATGCTTGCCAGGTACCCCTGTTGCGTTTCTGTCTGAATTAGCGGCATGTGGGTATGACAACATAAGACCTTAAGGCCATTGTAGATTTTTTTTATTGTATTATAAGGCTACGTTGAGGGGCGTGGTGGCTCAGCGGGTAAGACGCCAGGCTTGTCGATTGGAAGGTCGCAAGTTCGGAGGTTCGAATCCCTAGCCCTGCGTGCGGAGTGAGCTCCCGCACTAGCTCCAGCTCTTGCCAACCTAGCAATTTGAAATCATGCAAGTAGATGAATAGGTACCACTTCGGTGGGTAGGTAACAGCGTTCCACGCGTGTCATGCGGCCACATGACCGCGGAAGCGTCTTCGGACACCGCTGGCTCTTCGGCTAACAAACGGAGATGAGCACCGGCCCCTAGAGTCGGACACGACTTCACAAATGTGCGGGGGGAACCTTTACCTTACCCCTAAGCATAAGCAGAGTGCCTGGGTGCCTGGAACTACGGTTCCAGTGCCCTTCCCCACCCCTAAAACTCCTCTTCCCAGGGGCTTCAAACTGATTGAACCAATATTCTTCCACTGTTTAAAGAATATCATGTATTTCTGCCTTGGGGGGGATTTCAGTGGAGGTATGAAGTAATCAGAAGATCCCAAGTTCGGAGGTTCGAGACCCGAGCGCCGCGTGACGGAGTGAGCTCCCGCACTAGCCCCAGCTCTTGCCAACCTAGCAATTCGAAAGCATGCAAATGCAAATAGATGAATAGGTACCACTTCTGTGGGAAGGTAACAGCGTTCCGCATACGTCATGCCGGCCACATGACCGTGGAAGCGTCTTCGGACAACGCTGGCTCTTCGGCTAACAAACGGAGATGAGCACCGGCCCCTAGAGTCGGACACGACTGCACAAATGTGCGGGGGCAGCCTTTACCTTTTTAAGGCTACGTGGAGGTGGCTGTATAGCTTTCCTAGGGACCGTATGGTCCGCCGTTGCCGTATTTTGTATTTTTTTCATTTCCTAGCCTGGTCTACAGCCCTGGAGCTTCGGCTGGTTCTCCATCCACAGTAACCACACATTTTATGATGGCCATCAACAAATACAATAAAATCTGCAAAAGGATCAGACTTTGGAGAAATAAAATGAGCATAAACTGAGCTCTTGTCTTCATAGCATATAAAAAATCTTTGCAAATGTTTTAGTTATATTTGGGCTGACATCTGCAAGGCAATACGGAACATAAAATAAATAGTTTCTTCCCAGGAGCCCGGATGGTTCCATACGCTCCTTCCTTAGATCCTGCCAAGTTGTTTTCCTACCAGCCAAGGCCACTCCTGTGCTGCCACCTGCTGGGGTGTGTAGTTTTCACTTAAACCGGTGCTTTTTTCCAGGGCTTTTAGCCATGAGTTTGTGAGTGCTGCTGGTGCACATCCATTCATATTTAAGCCTAAAAATATATCAATTTGTAAAATATATCAATTTGTAAAAGGCACTGCAATTCTGTTCATTTCTTTTTCTGAGATTCTGTAACATCAATCATTTTGATTCCACAGCATAGCCCAGCTGGATGTTTCAGTTTACTGATTTCAGATCAGCTCTGACACTGAAAAGAGCAGGAATGCGCAGTTTCCCCCAGGGCTTTTTGCTGCACCCCAAGGAGCCTTGGGGGGGGGGAAGTTACTGAAGCTCAGCTCCTGGTGATCCCTCGCTCCCTCCCTCCCTCCCTCCCTCCCTCCCTTCCTTCCTTCCTTCCTTCCTTAAGCCTCTCGGTTGTGTCCTGGTCAGACCACTGACCATGTTGCATCCAGTTCTGGGCTGTGCATTTTAGGAAGGACATTGAAGGAAGGAAAGCCCTGGACCTCTGTTGAGACAGCCTAGGATTTTTATTTATTTTTAATTTTTTATTTTCCAGCTGCATCACTGGTTGGCCCATGTCCCGTTTGAATGTGGCTCCCTCAGGGAGGAAGACTGGAGTAAAGGAAGTTTGCCTCTTACGACCACCTTATGTCTTCTCCTGTCATGTACCTCCTACCACTTGCCTCTGGTTTTACTGCTGACTAGGCCAAAAAGCCCTTTTCATTGCTTTTATCTTGGCTTGTGGGTCTACTTTCCTTTTGAACTTTAGCCTTTCTAGTTTTTTTTTTCTGCAGATTAGCTTCATGCTGATATGCCTCCTTGGTGATTTACCCCCATCTCTCATTTCCGACCCATTTCCGTTTCAGCTTTGACCTCAATCAAAAGCTCTTGAGCAGGCAGAACAGCAGCCCATTTTTTCCTCATGGAAGTGATGCACGGCCGCATTGCCGTTTCCCAAACTCCCCTGCGCACCCTCGTGCCCTCTCCACCTCCAGATGCGCTGCAGGTCTCTTCCCATTCATTTCGCCACAGCTAAAATATAGCAGCCCGTCAGAAGTTTAAAAGGATGGCTGGGTGGAACTGAGAAATCATGTTGCTATTCAATTTATCTCCGTGTTTCATCTTTGTAACAGGGCGACTCAGGAGGTCCGCTGGCCTGTGAGAGGGACGGAGTATTTTACCTCTACGGAATCATCAGCTGGGGTGACGGCTGTGGCAAGGCCATGAAGCCGGGTGTTTACACCAAAGTGACAAAATACGTCAACTGGATTAACCAAGAGGTACAGCCCGCGCCGAAAGGATGATTGTGGCTTCTTATAGGGACGGATGGCCTTCATGCGCTACCAACATTACACCTTCCACAGTCACTGTTTATAACACAAAGCGTTATTTCTACCAAATGTTTCTTTTCCTGGTGCTGCAAATTTAGAGAAAACAGACTCTGAAATCCACGATGCCCTGCGAGGAGTACAGACTCCCGTGTCAGTGGCCCATTTCTGCAATCCTTCCCTTCGGATTCCTGCTTGGCTTCTGATTAACGGCGTAGGGAAGGCCGGATCGGGTGGTCAACTCCGGGACTTGGGCTGGGCGGGGCTCCTGACCCAAACCCAGCAGAATAAACCCCAGGAACAAACATATTGATTTAGGAGCATTCGTGTATAATGGATCAATGAAAAAGATGGTTCTTTTTTTTAATTAAAAAGGGATATAACAAATTGTCTTTACAGAGCAGTATTACAAGAGACCCATATCAAAATTAAAAAGACAAAAACATAATATAAATAATATTTTAAAAAGACAGTTTACAATCATTAACGAACTCATATATGCCTTGAAGAAGGAGAACAAGGTTAAAAAGGCCCGCCACCCATTTCGCTTTGGGAAAGCGCTCTGGGCACCGAGTTGTGTTCTTAACACTTCCAGTTTTAACTCTGGAAGCTGCTCCATTACTTTGGAATATAAACATTTATTTCAAAAACCTTTCTGGTCAAAAGTCAATGAGGTCCAGAGTTCCCTTTTAATGACGGGGGACAGGGGGAGCCCCGTGAAGTCTGGACAGGGGGAGCCCCGTGAGGTCTGGACAGGGGGAGCCCCGTGAAGTCTGGACAGGGGGAGCCCCGTGAAGTCTGGACAGGGGGAGCCCCGTGAGGTCTGGACAGGGGGAGCCCCGTGAAGTCTGGACAGGGGGAGCCCCGTGAAGTCTGGACAGGGGGAGCCCCGTGAAGTCTGGACAGGGGGAGCCCCGTGAGGTCTGGACAGGGGGAGCCCCGTGAGGTCTGGACAGGGGGAGCCCCGTGAAGTCTGGACAGGGGGAGCCCCGTGAGGTCTGGACAGGGGGAGCCCCGTGAGGTCTGGACAGGGGGAGCCCCGTGAAGTCTGGACAGGGGGAGCCCCGTGAGGTCTGGACAGGGGGAGCCCCGTGAAGTCTGGACAGGGGGAGCCCCGTGAGGTCTGGACAGGGGGAGCCCCGTGAGGTCTGGACAGGGGGAGCCCCGTGAGGTCTGGACAGGGGGAGCCCCGTGAGGTCTGGACAGGGGGAGCCCCGTGAGGTCTGGACAGGGGGAGCCCCGTGAGGTCTGGACAGGGGGAGCCCCGTGAAGTCTGGACAGGGGGAGCCCCGTGAAGTCTGGACAGGGGGAGCCTGGGTGTGCACGGACTTAATTCTTCTTTCTCACGGCTGTCTTGGGGCTGCTGTTCCACACAAAACAGGGTGGGGACCCTTTCCTAGGGGTCCTGTCTGTTGGGTCTTCCTGGACAGCTGGACAGAGGGTCTGAATGGCAAAGCCTTGGCTTTGGTGACCAAAAAGCGTCCTCCAGGGTTAACATCCTCTGGTCACTCTAATCATTTTTACACACTAATTAGCTCTGAGGAGAAGTTTGAGTTCTCTCACTACTGCTCACCTTCATTACTTCTCAGCTGTGTTTTCAGATCTCTCATACAAAAACATTATTCTCAAACATTTTACTCCATCTCTATTTTGTGTTAGTCAGTTATTAGCAACCGTTGTGCCCAGAATGGCTCCGTTCAGGCACTCTTTCCCTGACAGTCCAGAGGAAACTATGGCCAGGGGTGGGGTGGGGTGGGGTGGGGTGGGGGTGGGTGGCCGCTGCTGCCTCTTTTCTACCTTCACACAAGTGGTCACCGCCCGGCTCAGAGCACCTGCGTGTCAGTCGACTGATTATGTGCCATCACGTTGGTGTCAAGTCTCTGCACTGATACAGAGTTTCTCCAGGATGAAACTGCATCTGGACAAATCATTTCGAAGAAGCACATGGAGAGAGGCCACATCCGGATTCCACGCGCTCTGCCCCTCATTCTTTCAAATACGAACTCATTTGCTAAGCGAGAGGAGAAGGGGGAAAATGTCCGATCTCCTTTCCATCGCAGTTCCTGCTGGTCCCCATCACCCTCTCCTCTTCCTGCCGCCCAAGAGCCTGCCTGCCCTGCCCCACTTCTGACAGACTTTGAGAACCCGAAAGCCCACGTTTATTTACTTGAACCGTTTATGGAACCGATTTCTTAGGGTTACTTTCTATACGCGACCTGCATTTTATTATTCTACTGTGTGGACATTTATCCTTTTGAAAAAGTTGTGCAACGTTAAAAATCCCTTAATACGTACAGTATGTGTCAAATATGTAAGAGTTGGTGTCTGCCTGTGTTAATAAGAGACATTCCACCGCCCTCATTCATTATTAGGGGATAAATTTCTAGTGATCAGGATGAGGACCAGGAGATGCCTCCAGTGTGCGTGCAAGAGGCCTCTTGGACTAGAATCCACTTTCAGGCATCCAGACGGAGGCTCTAGCCTGCCTCCCTCTACTTGAATACTCTTGCGACAACAGTCAAGCACGTCTCTTGAGCTTGGTCCCCTATTCTTTGACTTTGGGGCGGTCACTGGCTGGGCTAGCTCCTGCTCCTTACAGTTGAGCCAATAATTTTTACTTTTCTCTTCTGAGTTGAAGCATAGACACATCTTCCTTTTCTTTATGCTCTGAGATGAACGCCCCATGCGCTGCTGCCAAGTCCCATCCATCCATCCATCCATCCATCCATCCTTGTCTTCTATTTCTGGTGGCCCTGGTACCACCCGCACCCCCTTGCTGGAAGGGTTTCTACTTAGCCCCTGCTCAGGTCCACCCTTTACCCAGCTCTGCCCAGTCTCCAGAGAGGACACTTTTCCTCCTCCTCCTCCTCCTCCCCCTCCTCCTCCTCCTCCTCCTCCTCCTCCTCCTCCTCCTCCTCCCCCTCCTCCTCCTCCTCCTCCTCCTCCCCCTCCTCCTCCTCCTCCTCCTCCTCCTCCTCCTCCTCCTCCCCCTCCTCCTCCTCCTCCTCCTCCTCCTCCTCCTCCTCCTCCTCCTCCTCCCCCTCCTCCTCCTCCTCCTCCTCCTCCTCCTCCTCCCATCATGAGTGTTGCTCTCCACTCAACCTGTCCAGGCCCTGAGCAGACACAGGATGGCATGTTTGCATATTCCAAACCCAACAATTGAGCTGCTTTTGATATTTCTGTAACATCATTGACTTGGTGCCATCATTCCAAATTCAATCCAATTCTTTTATCCACACAAATTCAACTATAAAATCAAACTATGGAATTTTGGTCAGCATGAACTGAAGATTTAATATCCATTTCACTTGTTGTTATCACTGATTGTGATATGATCCAGAACATTTTCTCTTAAATTGGAATAATGAAGTGTAAAGAAAAATTATAATTTTGGAATGGGATTAAAATGCCTTCACATAACATTTAAAATATAGATAAAGTTTCTATCTCTCTTAAATGTCTTTTAAAACTAACCATATTTTAGTATTTATACTTTGGGAAAGAACTATACCTTGTACGACAGAACATAATAAATAAATTTGTTGCATATAATAGTTCTCATGTATTTTTTTCACATACTACAGTATTTGCAAATACAAGAACAACCTTCCTTCCTTCAGAATTCCATACTTATTTTTCCCAACGGTATGTGATCAGTCAACGTATTTAATTATCCTTCAGAGATCCTGGAGTCTCAGGTGAGGGCAGATAGATCAGATGGGGAACACCACCAGCGATTCCTTCCCGGGTCTTCTTGGGGTGGGGGAATTCCTGGAGACCTCTTGCTTCTCCTGCAGGGAGCATCACCGCCTCTGCCTGCTCAGCTCCAGCTTTCCCACCTCCTCTTCGGCACAGGAAGTCTCCGGAGAGTCTTGTCCTGGGGTTGAGCTGGACCTCTTTCTTTGGCCTGGGCTTGGACCTGGTGCTTGAAGTCCAGCAGAGAAGTCCATCTTCTGACTTCCTTGCTTCTGTACGTCGCTTTCGTTCATTCGCCTTAGTTTTTCTTCAGACACTGCTAAGATTTGCGCTGCTTTCAAGCAGGAAACCAAGCATGTCAAAGCATTAGAGCATGGATTTTCATGAAAGGAGATTCTTGGAGATCAGGGTTGAGTTTAAATTTCATTAACTGTCAATCAGAAACAGAAAGAAAAGGCTCAATGGATTAAGTAGACTCTCAGCAGCTGCCTTTTCTTTCTCCATCTCATACTGTCAAGCTCCCCTGTCAAAAGCCTCTGGACCCGCAGCTCCACAAAGCTGCTGGGCTTGAACTTGGCTAGCGGCTTCTCAGCACACAAGAGCAAGGATGTTGCCCTCGAAGACAGTGGATTGCCCTGATGACCCTCCTTGTTCAAAACAAAACATCAGTGCCTCGTTGCCCTAATGCCAGCTAACTGCAGAGAGCAAAGACAATGCCATAATGTCCTAGTTTGGTGGCAGCCAAATGGCCCTCCCAGGCCTGTTCGAGTGGAAGGTCCCAGACATAAAAGTCCTGTCCACTTGCACCCCGTTCTTTCTGATTTCTTGTGAGCCCTTCAGGAGCACCGCTAGCGATAACAGCCCCGGCTCCACAGTACAGGACCCATTTCTTTTTCAGGATTAGTAGGGACAGTCTGGCTCTTCCTTAGACTCTCAGATGACCCATCTTCTACTGATTCTGCCCACCGTTTTTCTAGAAAATCTGGCCAGGTTGTGGTGAATACAGTAAAGAACACAGTTAAACAATGGATAAGGGAGTAAGGGAACAGAGGAAAGAATAAGGGAAGGGCAAGGGTTACTAACTGACTGATATTAATTCACTTTTGCGGCTGAATAGGTCCCTGCAAAAGAAATCTATGGACTGGATCTCCATGGCTGGCGAGATGCAACTTTTGGAAGACTATCCTCTCTTTGGCCACCTGTATTTATTTTATTTATTTATTTGTTTGTTTGTTTAATTTATATGACCGCCCATCTCCCCCCATGGGGAACTCTGGGCGGTTGCTCAATCTGTATGGCTGCCTATCTCACCATGGTGACTCTGGGTGGCTAACATGATTTATCCTGACCGTCTTCAAGATGGGACGCTTGGAGGTGAATTACAGAGTCCACAGTGAAGGAGGACTGGTTACTTGGAGCAGTTATCTGTGCATTCACATAACCTGCCTCTTCTCGGGTGACCTTTGGGTCTGCTAAGATGGTCTCAGACACGGAAGGGCCTTGGCTGGAGCTGCTCCAGTCACTTGGCATCCCAGGAGGCAAATCTCCTGCCAGACTGTTCTGTAAGGTGTCAGCGTTTCTGAATGGGGCCCTGCACAGGTGCACAGCCCCCGTAGGGGAATTCCCCAATAGCCACTCGTAGAACTGCAGTTGCAGGTTAGCAGCCAGTTCTTCCACCTGCATTAAGCTCTGGGAGGTACACAGATGCCTTTGCTGGAACTCACTTGTACAGAGCAATGAAGGGGGATCATCAGGATAACCTTCATGGACCTGAAGCCTGCTAAAAGCTCCAGTGCCTTGATGCAGAAGCGACTGTTGACCGGTCAGCCTGGCCACTGTGCTCCCCACTCAAGGACAGACACTTCATGGAGAAAGGACCATTTAGGGCGCCAGACCCACCCCCTGCGATCCACCCCCAGGAATCCAAATGAGAACATTCTTCTCCATGAACACACCCAGTGAAGACGAAGCTGCACCTCTCTCGGTCTTTGGGATGCAGTGAACCCGTGTCGTTAGGATCATCCCCTCCAACTTAAACCGATTGTTCTGCTCCCCACTCCCCCCCGCCCAGTCTAAGCATTCCCTCTGCCTCCCTCTCTCTTCACTGGGCTTCAGTAAGGTTGGAACAAAGTAGGACAACCGGGGCGATTGAACCACATGACTTAGGAACCGTTTTTCTGATCATGCATTGTTTTCTTTGCAGCCCCATCACCCTGCTGGCTCATACTTGTTTGTAATTACATCTCATTCTGATCTTTTCATAACTGCTATTGGCAAGGATAGTCCCATCCTATATATGTGCATTTGATTTTTGTTTCCTATGTGAATAACCTTGCACATCTCAGATTCAATCCAGTCATTTTCAGCCAGTTTCTCTAACCGATTAAGACTGATTTCAACTGTATTTCTATTTTCTAAGAAATACCAATTTTATACCATGCCCACATCTGTCAGCATTCCTCTCACCTCCTCACCCACTGTACATAGAAATATTGGTGTCCCACGTCCAGGACTGAATCTCGCGGTACCTCCACTCCATAATCCATGCCAGTTTGATGAGTAACTCTTGATAATCACTCTTGGTGGTCAGTAGTTTGGTGACTGGGAGGAAAGCTCAGGGTCAACTCCCCTAAATTTGATGGCTTATGTGAGGAGAAGGAAGAATTTCTTCCGATTTATATAGAGCTCTAGTGCAGGAAACAGTGGAAGGGTTGACTGTAGATGGACATGCAGTTGGATTCCAGATTGGGCCATCAGAAGCCAAACTAATCTCTAGGGAAACTTACACATTTTATGAAACAAGGGGCATCAGAGCAGTACATTTTGTAAAAAGTTTGACGGCCGTGAAAAGTCCAAAGGGAAATGCAAAACGCTGATTCCCAATAATGAATCAAAGGAATTTGAGATGCAATGGATAGATAGCATCCCAAAGATCTATGAAGGAAACCAAGAAAAGGAAGAATCACAGCCAAGGTTACCATGTGAAAATCCTGTAGTTCATCCAACATGTTATACTGGGGAAAGAATCTGATCCCTCTTTCTCTAGCTGGCCCTGGTTCTCTGGCTCCTTGGTTGGAGAAGGACTTTCCTTCACCCAAAAGTTCTCGATGGGGCTGTGACAGTGAAAAGGACGGAAAGGGAGGTACCTGGAAACTACCGAGCATCTATTTTGAATAACCGTAAGCACTCGGTAGCCTGTGGTAGCATCAACCTGAAGTTTGCGGGGAATTCTCAGGGGAAATCTTGTGTTCCTATCCAGAACAGGCAGGTGAGTCAGAAGTGTCATTTTTCTTAACTAAAGGGCTTCCCCACAACTGGTAAAATATATTCTGTTCCACGTCCAAGATTCTTTTGAAATCCACATGAAAATCTAGACTAAAATATGTTTCCATTTACAGACTTTGAAATTGCATGTCCTTGCCTTTGGGGTGAGAAATTATTTTCCTTTGGTTAAAGCTCAAAAACCAAACCAAACTTTGCTGCTGTTGATGCTGAGCACCCAAACTCAACTATCTCAACTATCTTTGGAGAAGAGCAGGCAATAAAGAAAAACTTCCATCACTGGGAAGTTCTAAAGCTGGACCCACCTCTCTCCCCGCAGGAAGGAAAATGGGAAGCTGTGATCAGATTCACTGATGTGCAGTTTCACCCACCCGTCCCCTCAAATAATCTCATATATCAAGCCCAAATTTTATTTCTTTAAAAATTATCCTTCAATGCTTATGTTGTTTCTTTACAGTTTCAATTTACCTGGAAGGAAGAAGCTATCCTAGGGGTATGAAACAAGCCATTTCTATAAAATAGAATAATACTGCTTTTTTCCAGGAGAAATTAAGCATTGGCTTTGGTGATCATTTTTTCCAGTAGATTCATCATTCTCTCTTGCAGCTGCAGACTCTGAACTTGGATGATGTTCTGCTGGTCTAGAATCCTTCGCACCTCCCTGCAGGTTTCTTCCATGGCCCTGCTCAGTTTCTTTTGCTCCTCCAGCATGGCCTCCATTAGCTTTAATTTCTTCTTTTGGAAGCTGCAGCTTTGCATCTTTCTTTTCTTTACAGGCCTCTCTTCTGTTCTGAAATGTAAACGTGTCAGCATTAAAACCACTCCGTGCAATGTACTCCGGTGTGAAACTTTATTATATCAAAGTAATTAACCAAAGAAAAAGTGTACATGCATGCACACACCCCCACACAATATTAACATGTTTTCCTTCCCTGTCTCTTGGTTGAAAGAAACACAGTTTGAATGTTGACTTGCAATGCGTATGAATGGTCCATTGGTACAAATCTGGTGCAGATTTCTCCTTCCAATGCTGCGTAATAATTCTTTTAGCCAGTCCCCCCCACGCCCCCACCTCAACGGTCACCATTCTGGGTGCCCTGGTGCATTCCAGGTCCTGGGCCTACAGCCACAAAGAACATACAGGCTCCTATCCTATCCAGAGGCGTACTAGTAGATCTCAGCCTAAGACGGAGCAAGTGCAAACCACGTGAACTGTGTTCCAAGCCCTCCCCCAATTAAATCTTCTATGAGTGTGTGTACTGTGGGCAAAGCAAAGGCTGCAGTTGTTGCATTAACCTCGTATTGAGATCTTAGAAAACCAATTTCACCTGATTTAAGACAGGACATTCAGGGTCCTTATTGCAAAGTCTGGCAAACGACCCAAGAGAAGCTTCTCCGTTACCTACAAGAAGGGCTACGGACTCAGGTCCCCGCAAGGCCCCCCAGATTTGCCACACAATGGCTTCGGAACGCTACAAGGTGAATGAAACTCTGCTCTGAATCCCGCGAAAGTTGAAAAACAGCTTTCTCAGAATGGAATTGATCCGCTGAGTAAGCAAACAGGGTGAACTACCAAGAGTTTGCTGAGAGAGTTCATCCAGAGGGAGAGAAGCTGCATTGCCCTGAGGGACGGTGTGTGGAGTGGTGAGGGGTGAAAAGATCCGAGCAGGAAGAACGAAACCCACAGCGGAGCCCACGACTGGGAGAGGGGTCAAGCTGAGGCTGGACAGCGCCTTGCCCTGAGCATGGAGTTGGCGTCTCCCGGCTTCCTACTTCTGTTATTCTAATTGAATTACAAATGACCCAGTTTACTCAGAAGCTGGATTTACCCTCCAGTTTTACTCTGGGGTTATTCCAGAAAGCAAGCTTTGCATTGATAAAAGGGTCAAAATTACTGTATATCCACAACTCAAGATTTAACATGTATATTTTATAGGCATTGAAACTGATCCCTGCATAAATGGGAAACCAGGAAGTTCAAATAATAAATCTCAGTTGAGCCCAAAGATTTATTTATTTTATTATTTATTTAAATTTGTATTACCGCCCATCTCCCCCATTGGGGGACCCTGGGCGGTTCACAATAAAACATAGTTAAAAACATAAGTAAAAATTTACAATATTAATAAATAATATAAAATCCAAGCATAAAAGATGTTTAAGATGGAATACTGAAGGGGCTTCATGGGACCAGCCATCCCCAAGAGGAACTGTTGGCATTTCCCTCCCAGGCAAGCCGGCAGAACCAGGTCTTTAAGTCTTTTCGAAAGGTCGGGAGCGAGGAAACCCGCCTCAGCTCTGGGGCCAAGATGTTCCAAAGGGCGGGCGCTACTGCAGAGAAGGCCCGCCTCCTGGACCCCGCTAGATGGAGCTCTTTAGTCGATGGGGTCCTCTCTGACTGATCGGGTGGGACGGGTCAATGTTCTGGTGTGTTGACAGGCCTAAAACTGTAGGAAGTTAAATCCACCTTTTCCAACAGAGGATTGTAATTTGTACAGGGAAAGTCTTGCGGATGATCCTGCCAAAGAACTTTATTCCACGTACTGTAAATTCGTAATAATGAAATAAATGCAGGCCAGCCTCATTAAACACTGGCGAGCATCTTCCACCAGGAAGGCATGTCTGGTGCCATAGAGACAAGCACCTTTCTAGGAGCAGGGAGGGGGCGCTGAGAAGTACTGAATAGGGACATCTGGCACCTTCAGCATCCAAATGGCGAGTTGGAGAAGGGAGGAGGGACGCGGACGTCCCACCCAGGGCTGCAGAAGGAGGCATCTCCAGAAAGAGGATACAAGTGCGAGCTGCAGCTGGCGGTGTGAGCATGTGGGTCAGGAGAGGAGATGACCCAAAGCCTCGGAAATTCCAGCAAAGAAGCCCCAGGTAGGGGTCCAATTGCTAGACCCGGTGGCCAGGAATCCCCACCTTCATCTGGGGAAGGAAAGAGGTAGGAAAGCATCACAAAAGCTCTCAGTGAAGCAAAAGGGAAGGAGATAAATCATTGTTTCTTACAGACACAGGTTTGGGGGAGGCCAGACTGAGGCCCAGAATCCAAAACCGAAAGCTGAAGGTAGCTAGAAGGAGGGAGGAGCTGGCCAGAAAATTTTAGGTTCTAATACACACAGCGATGCAAAGAATTTTAAAGATTAATATTCAGTTTGAAACCAGAACTTTTCTTGCTGGGACTAATGGACAGACAATTAGAAAAGGGCTATGGAAGACTGTTTTTATATATGATAACTGCTGCGAGATTATGATATGCACAAAAATGGAAAGACTCTGAAATGCCCACAATGGAGGAATGGCTGGTGGAGATGACGGAATTAACAGGGATGGCAGAATTGACTTGTCTGATTAGAGAAAGGACAATAAACACATTTATTAGTGTCTGGAAACCCCTTGTGGACTTTTTGCTGGAAAAAAAATTAACTTGTGATTTATGGGTTTGATGATTAGAAAGGATAGACTATGAAAAGAAGGAAATTATGATGTAACCTTAGAGAGAGAGGGTAAAATATAAATGTACTTGTAACTGCTGTTAAGAAGATTGGAAGCTGCTTTTTTATAACTTTTTTCTTTCTTTTTCTTTTCTATTTCTTTTTTTGCACCTTCACTTGCCTAATACATTTCTTTACTTTCTTTACCTTTTTCTTCCAAAATTTGTATTGTTTTTATTCTCTTAAAAAATTCTCTAATAAAATAAATAAATGGATGGATGGATGGATGGATGGATGGATGGATGGATGGATGGGGAGAAAAGTGAAAAACCATAAAAGTATGATGTCTGTCATCTGCAATTTGTAACTCTGAACAACTGAAAAACTTATGCTGGGATACACAGTGGAGAGAAGACATGTTTGGGTCAGATGTGGACAGCGATTTGTGTAAGCAAAACAAGATGAGCTTTCCTGTGCGGTGAACGCAGCAGAAAAACCTGATGTCTGTGATAGCTGTAGGAAAACTTCATCGCCTCAGGGACACTTATTCCTCACTCAAGAAAAAGAAGAGGGAGAGTAAAACCTATAAAAGTCTAAAAGCGAAGTTGTAAAACAATAAAAAAGTCAAGAAGGTATTAAATGAATGAGGAGTGAAAACAGGAGGGGTGTCAGGATGCCATCCTGCCATTCTGCTTTAGATAGATGGGATTTGTAGTAACTAGATAGTGCGAGGCCTGTAGTAATTAGCTAGAGTGCTTGCCAGACAGTAGAGCAACCATTAGAGATAGGAATGGCATCCAGGCGAGAGGAGCCAGGCTCCAAGGCCATCCATCCATCTGGAAACCTCAAAGTGTAAAGTTATGGGAAGTGAGTCAGGAGGGGAGGGTGGGAAAATTTTTAGTTTGCTCTTTGCATCGATTCTATTCACCTGTATTAATAAAATAACTTTTTCATATCCTATCATGGCCTGTGCTAAAAGTTTCTAAGTTAATATCAAAGGAATGAGTCGTCACAGTATTAAATGAATGAGGAGTAAAAACAGGAGGGGTTAAGTGAAGAATTCAGCATTTGGGCAAAGAACCATGTTAAATACAGAAAAACTTTCAAGGTTAAAAACTGAACTCTAATAAAAAGGAGTAAAGTTCAAATAAAATAGAAAAGAACATAGAAATATAAAAGGGATAAAGTTAGAAGTGACACAAAGACATTTTAGTCTTTAGCAAGCTAATGTTCTGACTATTTTGTATAATTTGTACAATAAAGATTTTCATAAGAAAAAGAATCTACAAGATGTAAATCAACCTTGTAGTTACATTCACCTGAATCACCCTTATCTTTTCCCCCATATGCCAAAGAATTCTCCAGCGTCTATCCAGACAGTTTTTCATTTGTGACACAGCAGAGGATAAATTCAAACGGAGTGGTTTAGAAGGCTTCCTGCATATTCTTAGATGAACATATAATTCTTGCATGCTTTAGAAACATACTCTAAAACCCCAATTCTTTTTAGGGATATCCCCTAACACTCCATTATTTTATTTGTCAGAATGACTGCTATGGCCCAGTAGCATCAAACCTGATTTAAATAATTGGAAAGAATACCAGACACATATGTTAGTGAAATAAAATGGGCAATATAAATTTCTGGTTTATCTATACAACATAATACACCATCTGCATGTGGTGGCATGTTATGCTCTGTTCCATCCCCAACCCCAATATCTCTTTTTTATCCCCTAGAATTTCTCATGAAGGAAGGAAGGAAGGAAGGAAGGAAGGAAGGAAGGAAGGAAGGAAGGAAGGAAGGAAGGAAGGAAGGAAATATTTTTCTCCCAATCTGCATTCATGGATTTGATTTTTTATTTTTCCTAATCACCCAAACGTAGGACATGGCCCCAGCTTTTCTAGATCTCTTCCATCTTGATTCTGTCCTCTAAGGGGATTTCCATCCATCCCTGTGTCATCCACAAATTTGAAAAACATATTTTCTGACTATTAAGTATGTGAAGACAATTAAGGAAAAGAGAAGAAAAGGAAAAGCAAAGGAACACATCTATCATTATAAACGAGAGATTTTTTTAAAGCTTAATAGCCTGAGTACAAGTCAGCAGAACATTAATTCTTCAGGAAAAAAACCTCCTTCAAAATAGGAATTTTAAAGAGATATACTATTTTTCAGCTTTCATATGACTATGAAATAATTTCTGAACCTTTGATAATTTCAGAAGAATGAAAGTGAAATGATATCTGATAAAATATTGAAGATTCTTCTCTTGAGAAATCTTTCTTGCATGGAAATATATTGTTATCTTCTTGAACTTCTTTGGTATAATCTGGAAAAAACATAATCTTTTTTATCTCCAATTTAGTTACTCAAACCAGTTGGGCCTTCTGTAAAATATCATCCCACACAGCAAAACTGATGAAGATTATCAGATGCATGGAAAAAAGAGCTGGAATAAAATGAACTTCTCAATATCCACCTGGCAGTTTTCAGGCAAAGACAATAATCCGTATTCCATCAAGTATCTGGACTTTGTCAACTTCCTCTAGGATTTGAATCACACATAGTTTGAGGGAGATGTTTTCAGGGACATTTTGTCCTGAAGAATCTTATCAGCCTTCAATAAATCAGTTGTAGGTGAAACCCCGGTCTTCACACCATCCTGCAGTTGAGGTATTCTGTTCTCAGGTGCATCCAGCCATGTCAACAGTGTCTCTAATGGCTTTTATATCCTTTCTCTGTCATCTCCAGAAGAATGGCCATCATCCTCTTTTGCAGGAGCAGCTGAAACTGTTGTCTGCGAAGGGAACTCTTTTGGGTGCCTCTGAGACAAATACAAACAGGACCACTCTCCAATAAGCAAAGCAAAAAACATCCTTTTGCAGTGTTTCCCATATTAGCATCAGAGTAACTAAAATTAAATGATTATCAGAATTAAAGCATCACGTGGAGAGCTGGAGAATGCTGATACCTATCCAACTACAGCACCATCTTGAACAGAAGTCCAAACTGCTTTGGTGAAGGTGGTTGTAACGGATCTCGCAAGCTTTCCTTCCTCTCCAGCCTTGTAGGAGGAGAGTCTTGTTAGTCTGTGGTAGCAAAACATCAGGAGCCGGGTAGCACCTTTTCCGACTACCGTAAGCGTATGGCTTTTAATGACATTCGTTGGTCAAAAAATGTGCTACCAGACTCCTGAACTTTTCCTTCCTTTCCGCATGCACAACTATGCTTCTAAAACTTTCCCCACCATCTACAAACATTGTTTAGCAGCTCCGCCTCCTCCAATGTCTGGTACGTTGTCATCTCATTGCCTGCCCTCAGTGGAAATTGTTTTGCTCTTATTTTTATTTTATTCCGACAGCCCAGAGACACCACATCCCTAGATAGCATCACATTCCACAATCAAACCGATTTGTTAAGACCCTGATTTATGTTTTAGCTTACCCTTAGTTTCTTTTTTCTTTCCCCCTGTACGCATACCCAATTACACGTGCCCAGCGTGCCCATTGCCCATCGCTTTGGATGGAGGAAACCCTGGTCACGTTGACCATCCTGCGGCATGCACTAAAAACTTCACAGGGAGGGGAGAGAAAAGCAGCCCCACAGAAAAGGACCTTCAGCAGTTTCCTGGCAACGTACCAACCACACGGGGCCCACTACGCAAGATTTCAAAGTAAAATGTCATGGTTACCTTAATTTATATGAAATTAGGCTGGAGGAACTCTCCGAATGCTCATCTTCAAAGAATTCTTCTCGTCCTTCATATGTGAACTGATTATAGGGCAAATAGAGAGGTCCCGATTTGGTGGATGGTGACTGTGAAGCTTCAGTTTGTGAGGTGGAAGGACCTGGTTGCTGGCTATCGTGAATTTTCATGTCATTGTGCTCCGAGACTTTAGATAATATTCTATCAATGGTTTTGAAATAAGGCCAATCAGGCGCCAAGGTTTCACTATCAGTCATGCATTTTAATTTCCTGCGATGATAAAAACACAATCATGTATGCATACATACATAACAAATGCAAATAAAAGAGACTTAGCATAAAATAGAGCATCTAACGACTAATAGAATTTTACTACCGAAGACCCTTTATCCTCTTCAACCTGCGCCCTTAAAGGACTGGCACTGCTGTGAAACCAAAACTTTCAGCCACCTATGCCTTCTATTCGGGTTCGTCTCAGACAACAGACGAAAGATGTCATATTTATCCAGGCAGAGAGGCTTTTTCTTAGGTAAATAAATAACTTGTTCAGTCAACTCTACTCCTTCCAGATCTCATTGGCAAAGCCTTTGAGAAACTGGCATGTTGTCCTACCTTGCCCTCTAGGACTGCCAATGGGAAGGTGTCCACGTGGGCTGTAGTAAGTGGGCATCAGGAACTAGGATAGTCAGGTCAGCCAGCCTCCTCGGAGGCTGACCTAATTCCGGCGGGTGCCCCAGACCTGTGACCCATTGTTGAATGGCCTCCTTGGCCTTCTCTGCCAGGACCCCAGAGCGGAGCACTTGGTCGTGCCTTTCTGCCACTGAGATCTGCTCTTACTGGGAGAGGGACCTCCTTTTGGAGAGGGATGGAAACTCCAGGCTCAGGCAAAGAGCTCCAGTTCTGGGCTGGCCAGCCTCCAGTCCCCGCGCTACACAGGAATACCTCTGGGTGCTTCAACAGGGATCTTTTTTTAAAAAGCCGGTGGTTCTTTTTTGTAGTCAGCCAAAAGCTGGGCCTATTTGCACCCATACAAGAGTACCCTTCCTGCTCTTGCAACAAATCATTTGAGTGCAGCAGGAATGCAGCTCCCAGAGGTCAATGAAAATTTAAGAAGGCTGCCAAGCTCTTTTGGGCTAAGAGGGTGGCATCGTTTACCTGCAGTTTTCTTCCTGAAGGGTTGGAAAGCCACTCCAAAATATTTAAAGGTGATCACTGGTTCTATAACCTGGTTACAGACTCACCACCTACAAGTCTTAATACTCCTGGAGAATACCATGGTTCCTGGGTGTTTTTTCAAGGATAACTAGCTCTTCTTCCTTGGAATACTGTGCCAAGTCCCTGAGAGCTCTCCTAGGTCCCGTTTGGGTCACTGGTAGAATAATAGCATTGTCCACGTAAGTGTTCATCAGCCAATGTTGGCAAGGGCCGATTATTGCTTTGTCAGCAGATTTATTTTAAATATAACATTTTGCCAATACCCCGTTTAACCCCTTTTCACTCTTGGAATGAGACTAGAGAGATAGTGCCCAGCTGCCTCTCATTCAGAGGCAGGTATTATTATACAGCTTATACAGGTGGTCCTCATTTAATGACCACTCCTTCAGCGACTGTTTGAACTTATGACGGTGTGGAACGAGTGGTAGTTATGACCGGACCTTGAATTTCTGGCAGTTGCGGTGCCCCTGTGGTCGTGTGGTCGTGATCCGGGTGCTCGGCAACCGGCCTGGATTTCCGGCCATCGCAGCATCCTCTGCTCACATGATTGCTACCCTGCCCACTTCCCACAAGCAAAGTCAATGGGGAAGCCAGCGGGAAGTTGGAAGTCACGTGAGGTCCTTGCTTAACAATGGCAGCCGAGGGCTGTCGCTAAGTGGCACGGTCACATGATGTTGCACTTTACGACTGCATCGCTTAGCAATGGAAATTCCGGTCCCAATTACTGTAAGCGAGGACTACCTGTAAACCAGTGACAAGTATCATTTCTCAATGGAGGAGGTCCTTAACTTCTCTGATAAAAGACTCTTAAAACTTAATTTGTTTATTTCAATGAATTGACTCACTGTGGTTTACAGCAAAAACATAAAACATCCACAGTAACAGGACTCAAACAAATGCAGAATTCAAAGACCCTTGGTAGATTTAAAAATAAAATATTTAAAACATTTAAGATGTGAAACAATGATAAACAAAACTGATGGTGTCCATACACTAGAGAAAAACCCTAGGAAGAGCTCCATCTTCCTGAAAGTTGTCAGGGAGGAGTGAACCTGAGGCAACAGCCCTCGAAACTTTCTTTCAAGCTTATCTTGTTGGTTGGGAGAATTCTGGCTGGAGAATGTGGTGTTGGAGATACCTACGTGCCAAGCCACGAAGGTGCACTTTATGCTGTACCCAGAAACCATTCAGGAGCCGATGTAGGGCAAACTACACGTACAATGTCTTGTTGATGACAGGTGCCATCGGAACCTGGGCCACTGCATTCTGGACCAACTCTAGTTTCTGGGAGTCTTGAAAGGCAGAGTGTAGAGTGCATTGTGCTCGTTCAGTCCTGTGATGACAAGGGCATCTGCAGCCAGGTCCTCAAACCCCAGATAAGGTGGTAAAAGGCACACCGGTCTGCCTTTGTTGGGTAAGGCCCCCCTGCCCACGGCTTCCCCCCGCTGGTTTAGCAGGAGCCATAAGTCCAAGAGGACACCCAATAACAGACGTGGTAGACAACACTGGAGGCTTATGAGAACCTTCTTGTATCAACAGTACCTCCATCTTACTTGGGATTAACTTCAGCCCACTTCTGTCCCGTCCAGACACGTACAGCTTCAAGACACCAACAACCTCCATAGCATCTCCAGTCAGACCTGGGGGGTGAGGGGTGATATAAGGTTGGGTATCACCAAGCACACTAATGATACCACGCCCTGAGCTGTCGAATGACCTCTCCCAGTAGCTTCATGAAAACGTTAAAGAGTAGAGTAGAGTAGAGAGGACGCCTCATGTGGCACTCTGCAACTGAGTGACCAAAAGGGCAATCTCCCCTTCCCCACGTCCGGTGACTGGAATTGGCCACTGAGGGAGGAACCGAACCACTGTACAACTGTGTCCCCGATCCCCAGCCCCTGAAGGCAGTTTGACTGGTGGTGCCAAAGGCCAACGAAAGGTCTAATGAGCTCTGGAGAGGTGCACTCCCCAGGGAGTGCAAGTCCTGGTTTTGGAAAAGGTCATCCAATAAGGCAACCAGTATACCTTGTTCCATGCCCTGGTCTGAAACCTGACTGAAAAGCTGTAGAGGGCATAGGGAATGGCCCCGAAGGACAGGAGGAAGAACCAGACCAAGGCAATGGTCAGAGAAGTGAACTTGAGCCCAGGCCGAGAAATGGGTTTGAGTAAACTTCTCGGTCAGGACCCTCCCTAGTTCACAGAAAGGCAAAGTGAGGGAGGGGAAAACACATTCAGACTTGCAAGATTCTGTTACTTACAGCTGTTACAATAAAAGTAGTCCAGGCCTCGGTGTCTTGGTCTGGTCTACCTTGTAGGGCTAACAAAAGCATATAGGTATCTTTATTTATATAGGGTGCTCTGCAGCTGAGCCATCACCACCATCTCAATAACATTTTCCAAAAAGGGACGGTTGGAGACCAGACTGCCGTTGTCAAGACAGACCATCTGTCTCAGCCTCTTTCGAGGCCCCTGGTAACCTCCCTCCAAATCTCCTGCATCCACCCAGGCCCCCAAAGGAGCTAGGAGAGGAGTGGGTCAAGGCCACCGGTGGTGGAGACCATACCAGAGAGCTTCCTAGCCACTGCTTCGGTCTCCGTAATCTAGAAGAAATGCCAGACAGTGTAGTCAGACATTGCTCCTGTCACCAGCAATGTCTGTCCACAGCAAAGGAGTGGTGACTATCTCCTCCTTATCCAGATCAATTCTCAACTGCGCCGAGAGAAAAACAAGGTTTAACACGTGCACGATATGGGTCCTGCCTGAGATTACTTGAGACAAGCAATGGTTGCCGTGAATTCCTGAGCTCTGAGTTCCCAGAGTATGGATGTTGAAGTCCCCCCCCATTAAAAAATGGGGGGGGGTCTCCAACACCAGACCTGAGACCACATCCAAGAACCTGGGAAGGGATTCCACTGGCAGCAGGGTGGCCAGTACACGAGTAGAAGCCCTGGCTTGTCCCTGAAAGCCCGTTTTCAGATGCAGGCATTCACTCCTGAAGCCTCCAGATCTGGTCACAGGTACAGTGCATTTGAGAATGGGTGCCACCCGCCCTCCACGCTGGTGTTGGGCCTGAAGCCCAGGTGGACAAGTCTCAGACAAATGCAGCATTAAAAGATCCTTGGTGGACACTGTTATCTTCAGCCAACCAGGTTTTTATAATATTAATTCGTTACTAAATCATGCATAAACGTAGTCTAAGTGCAGACTGACCTGGTGTTTACCTTGCAGCTCGAAAGCTCAGCTACCTGGCCATCTAGTTCTCTAGCAGAGAGGCTGAGTTACAAGTGGAGACTGCCACCAAATTGGTTCCCTTGGAATGGCTTATCAATTTCTTGTCTCAGTTCAACTGGATAGGGCTGCCATCCCTGTCATGCGAAACAATTCAGACAACTCAAACAGGGTGCTTCAAGCTGGCAGTTGCCACTTTAGCTGGTCCCCTTTGAGTCAAGCACTCACACAAACATCCCTCTGCACTCTCCCTGCTAGAACAATGCTGAAGGAATAGCCACCCTGAAGTCCAAAAGGGCTGGACATAAGATTTTGTATTGTGGGTCTATCTGGGGGCCAAATGCGATAATGCCAGACAGTGACTGACCATAGATCTCCTCTCCCTGAGCCTCCTCCTTCAGGTTTCCTGCTCCTTCCTGTAGTTTCCAGGACAAGCAATTGTGTATGTTATCAACTGAAAGAGAATGGGTCAACCTAGTATTTATTTATTTATTAGTCAAATTTATCACCACCCATCTCTACAGCAGCAGACTCTGGGCGGTTTACAATAAAATATTAAAATTAAAACCTATACACTTTAAAATACAATATAATAATAAATAGGGGGAAAAAATCCAGAGGATGGTGAGATCTTAAAAGGAGGATATTACTAAGCTAACCACCCCCAGGAGGAACTATTATTTCCTTCGTTCCAGGCACGGCGGCAGAACCAGGTCTTTAAAGACCTCTGGAAGGCCAGGAGTGAGGGCGCCCGCCTCACCTCCGGGGGCAAGATATTCCACAAGGCGGGTGCTATCGCAGAGAAGGCACGCCTCCTGGACCCCGCTAGATGAAATTTTTTATTGACGGGGTCCGGAGCATGCCCTCCCTGCATGACCGGGTGGGGCGGGTAGATGTGATCGGGATGAGACGGTTTGTCAGGTAACCTGGTCCTATGCCATGTAGGGCTTTAAAGGTGATAACCAACACCTTGAATTGGACCCGGAAGCACACTGGTACCCAATGCAGTTCGTGGAGCAGCGGTGTTACATGTGCTGATCTTATAGCACCCGTAACTGCTCGTGCGGCCGCATTCTGGACCAGCTGAAGCTTCCGGATACTCTTCAAGGGTAGCCCCACGTAGAGCGCGTTGCAGTAGTCTATATGGGAGATGACCAGGGCATGAGTGACTGTTCGGAGGGCCTTTACAAGGTCAGATCTACCTGTCTACCAGAAGCTGTAAAGCTGTTTTTGCTTTAATGTGTGCATATAACTTTATTGCAGTCAGTGACCAGTCACGTGGGGCAAAAACTCAAAGCAACATGAAAAACAACAAAATTATTTTACATAGTTATAAAATTACAAAAGTTAAGACACTATTTTCCTGCATAAAGCAATGGCAGCTCTAAGAAATTTTGCAGCTGTTCTGGAGAGGTTGTAGTCTGATAACAGAAAGCAAGTCAAGTCACCCTCAGGGCAGGCAGAGCTTCGGGGGGCAAGGGGCACGTTGCTACAGAAGAGACCCCGAAGGCGCAGGATGGCTGGAGTTTCCCCCAAATCGCAGGACAGGCTCCTTCTGCACAAGAGGCTTGCTAGACCTCCCCTCCAGAGGGCGAGACCTTAAGGGGACCCAAGAGAACAGGTTGGACAGGCGACACGGAAGGGGTCGTCACTGGCGGACACAAAGCGTGTTTCCTGTTGAGATTCTGCCGGTGGTGGTTGCCTGGATCTGCCTGGAGAGTGAGCTTGAACATCTGCTGCTAAATTGTTGGACCTGCTTTGTTACAGACTACCAGGCATTTTTAAGCACAATTCCAAGGACAAATTTGCAGCTTCAAGAGCATCAGTGCCATACAAATACACAATTGAATTAATGCAAAAGTTATGTCAGCTGGTAAAACAACCTGGCTGATCAACAACCTAAAAATAAACTGAACAAATCCTGGCCAAAGACCTCTTTTCTCCCCAGTGGCACCACCACAGACATGGCACCTGCAGACCGTGGCTGCTCTCGGAAAACACTCACCCATGTTTCCAGGGTGAAGGAAGCTTTCTTGTCCCCAGGAAGCTTTCGGGACCTGCTCGCCTCGCCTGCCTCTTCCATTTCCCTCTTCTTGGGATGATTGTGCTTTCAGCATCGCCTTTTTAGCTGCTCCCACCCACACCCACCCACCCCCGAGCTCCCTCTGCCATTTGTGTCCAACGCCACCGAGTCCCACTGCCACTGCTCAGACTTTGTCACGTTAGAGTGAGGCCACCTGTTCAGGTTCCTTCGAAAGCAAGGGCTCTCCTTTCCCTCAATGTCCCAGGTGGCGTCTTCGGTGGCTCCAGGACAACCGGGGGGAGAGGCCACCCATCTGGTAAATCCCCTTTGCCTCTGCTGGCCTGGGATGGGACGTCTCTCAAGGCTCCTTGAGCTGCACAAGGTACAAGGGTGTTCACGAACGCTCTCTCTCTCCTCCGCTGGTTGGTCACCCAAGGCAGGCAGGCCTGGGTCACCCTCGGTCCTGCTCTCCGTTCGGAGGGGTCTAAATTCTAATATATATTTTTTCGCACTGAAGATGTTGCCTAGCCTGGCAATGAAACGTCTGCAAGAAAACAACAAGGCCCAGAGAGCACCAAGGACCCCACAAATTCTGTTCCAACCACTTTAGAACCTGAACAGAGCAGGTGGGAACTCTTAGTGCTGTCTGCTGCCTCAGGCTGTTAGTTTCAGTATTTTCCCTTCTTGCCTCATAGCAAATGGATTAATCTGGTAATTTGGTAAATTGCTTTTTTAGATTCTATACTTCCTACCACTCTACTTATTGTAGCTTTTTAGACTCCACTTTTATGTTACTGTGCTTACACATTTCTTCATATTTATTGTAGTCTTGTTTTTAGTGTTTTCTGGTTGTCTAATCATCTTTTGAATCTTTTTTTTAAATCTTTTTTTTGAAGGGGGTGTGGTGGCTCAGCGGGTAAGACGCCAGGCTTGTCGATCGGAAGATCGCAAGTTCGGAGGTTCGAATCCCTAGCCCCGCGTGACGGAGTGAGCTCCCGCACTCGCCCCAGCTCTTGCCAACCTAGCAATTCGAAAGCATGCAAATGCAAGGAGATGAATAGGTACCACTTCGGTGGGTAGGTAACAGCGTTCCGCGTGCGTCATGCCGGCCACATGACCACGGAAGCGTCTTCGGACAACGCTGGCTCTTCTGCTAACAAACGGAGATGAGCACCGGCCCCTCGAGTCGGACACGACTGCACAAATGTGCGGGGGGAACCTTTACCTTTTTTAAATCATCTTTTACAGCTAAGATTGTTTTATTGAACTGGCTGCAAATTTTGTTATACAGTATACTGTTTTGGTGTTGATCTCTCTCCCTCTCCCTCTCCCTCTCCCTCTCTCATCATATTTGCTTTCCTCTAGTGGGGTCACCTTGCTGATATCCCACACTCTAAGCATCAGTGTAGACACAACAAGAGTTATGGACTCTGTAAGCCAATGTTTATTTTGACTTTTCACTGAGTGAATTGATAGATCACAACAGCACTCCATTTCCCTTCTGCAATGCACAGTCTTTATCTGAAGTCATAATTTCAAAGTTTTACCTCCAAAGATGTCATGATCAAACTCCAGCGAAATATGAGATGCAACCTATTCATGTCAACCTATTATCTTGTGACTCAGACACCGTCTCAGAAACCAAATCTCTCCAGTTTCCCCATTCAAACAGCCATCCACTATCATGTCTATGGAGTGGAAGGGTGGATGAAAGCCATTACCTTGAGCTTACTTTCTCAACCTTCAAAGTGGAACAAAGTGAATAATGAAACAATTGTAACTGACCACGGAACAATCTCCCCGTGTGTTAGCAGGAGGGTAAAATGGCCAGTGGACATTCAGTACGTCTTCAGATTTGCCCTTTTCATCCTGAGCACCAGCCCTTCCTACCAGATCCCTGTTGGTATCCACATTGTTGTTACTTCCTTGGTTTTTACTTACTTAGTACAGTACTTTGGGTCCACTCTGATATTTATCCAAGTATTTTCTGATGGAAGAAGAACAGAGGGAAGAGCCTCCCCCTAAACCGTTACAGCTGGGAGAGAGACAGAAAGGGAGACACACAGCTTCAGAGAGCCTTGCAATATATGCATTGTGAGCAGTTACAACCAGTCCTGATCACAAGCTGGTTGCAGCACTACAGATGACCTAAAGCTTCTGACTAGGGATGGCTCGGGGTAGTAGAGCATGTTACTATAAGCCAGTTGGGGTGTAACTACAGCATGCATTATATTGCTAGGACAATCTACTACATAAGTTTGGAGATGGAGATAGAAAAGTTGTCTAGGATAGCCGAATCCAGGGAAGGCATTTTCAGAAGGTGGTGTGCAACTGTATCACCCCACCCTAAAGAAACATAGATGATCCCCAGGTCCAACCATTCATGCCCTCTCCCCAGCAGTCGGAAGGAGCCAGCTGGAGCATGGCCCAACCTACAAGTAGCAGAGCTCATGCTTCAGAGCATCTTGTCCACTTCTTAAAGTCCACAGACTGGAATGATGTTGCCCCTTTCACCTCTTGAGATGAAACCTACCCAAATATAAGCAGGTTTATTGGCAAAGTCTTGGGCAAATAACTATTATGCCTTGTAGGTAGATCTTCCTGCCCACCATTCCTTAGTGGAGAGTGAGTCACCCTAAAAAGTGGTGCTGGGTGACATCCTTTCAAAGC
Organism: Charina bottae; assembly: GCA_023362775.1. Classification (NCBI taxonomy): domain Eukaryota; kingdom Metazoa; phylum Chordata; class Lepidosauria; order Squamata; family Charinaidae; genus Charina; species Charina bottae. The sequence goes on along the minus strand of JALMGJ010000019.1, from coordinate 505,030 downwards.
AATACGGGTGGAAAATTGGTGGTGCTTACATGCCCTTCTTGCCCCAGTCTAGGCTCAAACCCATGTTTGGTCAACTAAACTTCTTCAGTCTTCCTCCAGAAGTGCTCCAACAGCCTCTTCTCTTGCCTCCTTTCCTGGAGCAACTTGGTCAACTAAGGCAGAGGATTGTCAACTTTTTCAGGCCATGGAACTCGTTAGTTAAAAAACGAATTTCCCGGAACCCCTGATCAAGAGGCAAAGCTCTAGTGATAGGAAGTCAGTTGGGTTCGAGTGAACTTTTTATTTTTGTCTTTAGTATCTCATGGAACCCCACCAGGTTCCCATGGGAACCCTGTCTGAAAAGCCCTCCCCCAGGATCGATGCACAGTGAGAGGCACGGCCCATATTCTGGCCACCTTAGTTCTAGGCTCAAGCAAATATTCAGCAGAATTCCCTGCTAGGAGATTGTTTCATCATTTTTATTTTTAATCCCATTCACTCTGCTGGGAGCTCCTTTTTTAGCCTTTTCACCCACTTGCTTTTCAGCCCTAGGACTCCCTGGCTTGACCCCATCAGAAGGGACACTGGAATGACTTTGATGGAACTCAAGGAAGCTGTAAGAGATAGAAAGGCATGGAAAGCATCGATCCACAAAATGGACACGACTGAACGGATAGACAGACAGAGCTTTTAATCAAAACTACTGTACATTTTTTCTGCCTCTTTTAATTGTTCTTTGCTGCATTTAACTACATTCTTTGCAACTATCTTTTTATCTTCAACAAATTATGAATGTTTTTCTCTCATCTTTAGTTTTTGCAGTAATGCCTTTTTTTCTCATTCACGGTCTCTTTCTCTTCATCATTCCATTAACCATCCTTTTTCAAACTTCCCATTAGCATAACTCCACACACTTCTCTGGCACTCTGTAGCAGAGCTGCTTCCTCTCTGTTCCAGCAGCTTCCACAACCTGTTTCCTTCATCCACTCTCTACTCATGGTGTTCAGAAATTATGTAACCCACCCAGAGGCTTTTGAGTTGGGCAGGCTACAAAACCTGTAACATAAATAAAAATACATAAATATCTACTGATACCTTTTCACACATGGTTCAGCCATTCTGGTTTTACTTCTTCCCATATGACTTTTCCCAAACTCTTTATCCTCTCTTCCAAATGATGACCTGTCCTCACTCGTGTGTCCTTCACTAATTCTCTCTATCCTTCATTATAAACAACAAAATCAATAATTCCTTTTCCAAGTGAATATAGGAATAGTTTTATGCTTCAAGCATATATCTGAAACAAATAAGACTTTTTTCTAAGCAGCTGTTTAGTAAACAGTAACAATACTCATTTATTTCTGGTCTCCAAATGGCCTCATCACTTTTTCTGTGCTCTCGTGTCTCATTCCTGGCCTTCCATTCATGTCACTCAACAGAATAATTTCCCCACAGATTACATTCCTTCCATTTCCCCCCAAATCCTCCCTAGTTCTCCTATTTTCACCATTCACTGGAGCATAACAGGCAACAATCACCAACTTAATAATTCTATAACCCTAACCCCAACGGGCTAGAAACCAGGAGTCTGTGAGTTCTAGTCCCGCCTTAGGCATGAAAGCCGGCTGGGTGACCTTGGGCCAGTCCGTCTCTCTCAGCCCTAGGAAGGAGCCAATGGCAAACCAGGAGACTGTGAGTTCTAGTCCCGCCTTAAGCATGAAAGCTGGCTGGGTGACCTTGGGCCAGTCACTCTCTCTCAGCCCTAGGAAGGAGCCAATGACAAACCAGGAGACTAAGAGTTCTAGTCCCGCCTTAGGCATGAAAGCCGGCTGGGTGACCTTGGGTCAGTCCCTGTCTCTCAGCCCTAGGAAGGAGCCAATGACAAACCAGGAGACTAAGAGTTCTAGTCCCGCCTTAGGCATGAAAGCCGGCTGGGTGACCTTGGGCCAGTCCCTGTCTCTCAGCCCTAGGAAGGAGCCAATGGCAAACCAGGAGACTGCGAGTTCTAGTCCCGCCTTAAGCATGAAAGCCGGCTGGGTGACCTTGGGCCAGTCACTCTCTCTCAGCCCAACTCACTTCACAGGGTTGTTGTTGTGGGGAAAATAGGAGGAGGAAAGAGTATTAGGCATATTCGCCGCCTTGAGTTATTCATAAAAATAATAAAGGTGGGATATAAAATAAAATAAATAAAATAAATAAAAATAATAAAATAAAATAAAATAAAATAAAATAAAATAAAATAAAATAAAATAAAATAAAATAAAATAAAATAAATAAAATAATAAAATAAAATAATAAAATAAAATAAAATAAAATAAAATAAAATAATAAAATAAAATAAAATAAAATAAAATAAAATAAAATAAAATAAAATAAAATAAAATGAAATGAAATGAAATGAAATGAAATGAAATGAAATGAAATAAATAAAATAAAATAAATAAAATAAAATAAAATTAAATTAAATTAAATAATAAAATTAAATAAAATTAAATAAAATTAAATAAAATTAAATAAAATAATAAAATAAAATAATAAATAAAAATAAAATATAAAATAAAATATAAAATATAAAATATAAAATAAAATATAAAATATAAAATAAAATATAAAATAAAATAATAAAATAAATTCTACTTTCATATGCACATGTAAGAACAAAATGTTGTATCTGAGGGTCCACCACCCCTTTAGTCAACTTGACGTGGCTTCCTCTTTCCGCTCCTTGTTCCTTGTGGCAGGTTCTAGCAGCAGATCAGGCCTGAAGGGGTTCATCTGCTCGCACTTGTGGGACTTCCATGGGCTCTGATTCATGAGGGCATAGCCTTTTTCCTCCCCGTGACAGGAGGAGCAGGAAACTTAATAAAAATCAAGCTTCCGTGGAGGGACATGATCTGACACATGGCCTTCGTGATCTGCTCTTAATCATCCTAGATATTGTTGTGGCTGTATAGATTGTAACTCCTGGAATCTCTGGTCTTTCTGTTTTTGAAGACAGGGACAATACTTGTTCTCTTCAGGCATCTGACAATTCTCTGATTCTCCAGGGTTTCTCAGTGATAACGGGCAGAGGCTTGGCAAGGCCATCAACAGCTACCTAAGGATATAATCCATCTAGTATTGGGGGTTAGAACTCATTTGAGGTCATTAGGTGCTTCCTGCCAATGCTCCTCTCCAGCTGGAATCCTGTTTCTTCATACTGCACAATGGAACACACATCCTTTTCTCAAGGAAGACTGAGCCAAAATAGTAGTTGAAGAGTTTTGCTTTTTCACTGCTTTCGGTTATTTTCTGGTCATTTTCACCAAGCAGCAGGTATACGGTTTCCTTTCTCTTCCTTTTACTTTGGGTATCTCTCAGCTTGAAGTCCTTTTTGTGCTGTTGTCGTTCTTGGGATTGCTCATTAATCTCATTAAACTTTTCTATCTCAATAAATCTGCTACTTTGAGATCTGCCCTTCTTTCTGCCTTCTATATGTGTCATTTTTTTAATTTTCAGATTTTCAGTAAGCTTATGCACAGCCATATTGATTGTGCCACAGTTTATTCCTTTTCATTTCACATGAGAACTGTTTGCAATTGTACAGATCTTCCTTTCTAGGAACCTCCATCTATCTTGGGCTTCTTTTCACATTACCTTCTTCTACTATGGATTCCTACTTATCATTGTTCTGAGTTTATTAAAATCTATCCTCCTGGGGCCAAAGTATGTGTTTGACCACTCTGAGCTCTAGTTTCCCTTAATATCAATAATTTCAGCTTTATGTGGTCACTTCCCCTCAAAGTTCCTAGAACTTTCACTTAATCTTAGTCCCCTTCCACAAGTAGTGGGTCCAACATTTGAGGCTGGTGCCACACTAGTATGTCCTCAAAACAATATAGGGTTTTCAGTGATCCCAGAAGTTGACTATCTTAAAGAGTTTCCTCCTCCTCCTCCTCCTCCTCCTCCTCCTCCTCCTCCTCCTCCTCCTCCTCCTCCTCCTCCTCCTCCCTATTCAGCCATATCGGCTTCTTTTAATATCATCTAGTTTTCTTTCACGCTGGTAGTGCTTGAGATCTGCTATCTTTAATTTCCAATTCAAGAAAGCCCAGCTGGCTCCTATTGTATCTTCCTTACTATTTCTCCTAGTTTATTAAAATTAGCCTTTCTAAAAGCTTTGGTTTGTTTGTTCTTTACCAAGCTTTTTGTTCAAACCAAGAACCCTAACTATGTGTGAGTCATCTGCACCCAAAGTTCCTACCGCTTTAATATCTTCAATTAACTCTTCCCTGTTAGTAAGGATTACATCCAGCATAATGCCCCCTCAACTTTTTGGAACAGCAAATTATCACCAACACAGACCAAGAATTTCCCTGACACTTTAATCTTCAGATAGGTGCTTGTGTGATTGAAATCTCCAACGCAAACGTTTTATGGTTTTTGAGGCTTCAGTTGTTGGCTTTCATGAACCTTCACCTACCTCTTCTGACTGCTTTGGTGCTCTGCAGCAGAGTCCCAGCAGGATGCCCCTTCGGTTAGCCCTTTTATCTCCCCCAGATGCTTTCGGCCCTCGTGTTACCTTCAGTCCAGGGGACCCCTGTCCAGGCAAGCCCATTCCTGGTAGGCTACACGATAGCTGTTCCTCTGAAACAAGGGGTCCCATCCAGTGGGTCTCGTGTTCCACTGGTGGGATTCATCCCCTGTGCCTGCAATCTCTGCGATGTCATCCTCGTGCTTCCGGACATCCAGCTCATCTTGCTTGTTGCCCATACTTTGTACATTAGTGGAGAAACCTTTCAGGAGATGGGTTGGACTTCCTTTTCCTTTCTGCCTGCATTTCCTTTGCTTCTTTGTTAGAGTAATAATTTCCAAAGCCCTTTGCTCTGCTGCTGTATTCAGTTCATTACTTGCCTGTTCGTTACTCATCAGTGGTCGTACAACTGTGGCCCCCTTGCCACTCAGTGTAAACCCCCGCTGACCAAGTTAGCCAGCTGTCCTCCTAAGACATACAGCACAGGTGTCATAAAATGTAATTAAAAAGTTTGTTTTACATGTTTTAGTTGTCTTACTTATTAACAGTCCCTACAGACTACACATACAGTATTTTATGTGAGGTTGTTATTCACAAATTCTTTTATTGCCTCAACATTATTATTTTTAGAAATTTTAGAAAGTTGACTGGTGGGTATTTGAGTGGCTTTTGTTTTTGTTTTTTTATCCCCATGTGGGAGTTTATACAAATAGTGGTTTACAATTGTGTTGGCCAGGGTTCTTACATCCTTCTGAATGGTGCTTCCCCCCCCCCCTTTGGGAGGAAGGGAGAGCCGCAGCCTTTACTGGATGGGTGGTAATTCTCTCTCAAACTTCGGTAGGTCTAAGAAAAGCATTCCATGCTTTTGCTTCCTATTGCGACAAGCAATGTTTAGAGATCAACTATAATAAAATAACGGTATTTGCAAAAGGATCAGGGATGTGAAATTGGTCACTAGATGGGCATGGCTCGGAACAAGTAACCTGTTTCAAACACCCTGGAGTAATCTCCCAGGCATTAGGGAGAAGATGCGCCCATAGAAACTAGGTGGCACAAAAGGCATCCAAATCTACATCAGCCATCCAGACCCTTTGCCATCTTTGGCGTGCCCAGTTTGTCTTTGCTGCAATAACATTCTTCTCAGTGATGGCTTGAGCTCAGCTTCTTTATGGGGGGCAACTTGGCATATACACCAACTTTTCAAAGATTGAGACCGTCCAGTCCAAATTCCTAAGAAATGTCTTGGAGTGTGTGCCCAACACTGCTCTTCATATAGAAGCGATACTCCTTAAAGCTGAAGCCAGGGCATGGATTTGCCATTGCCTCCTTCCCAGGGTAAGAGAGAGGGACTGGCCAAGGTCCCCCAGCTGGCTTTGTGCCTAAAGCAGGACTAGAACTCACCGTCTCCCGGTTTCTAGCCTGATGCCTTAACCACGACACCAAACTGACTCTCTATTGCACCTTTATTATCTCGATATTCAGGTTGTGCCGACTCCTTTTATCCAAGTTATCCTTTAGATGATAAGAGTGATATGCTCTTATAATGTTACCAGATTTTGTTTAATATCTGGCAAAATCCATCAGGACCTTGCTAGGAACATTTCAATCTGACTATGTTTTCTATTCACCTCGTTTTCCTTTTAACTCTATTTTACTTATTAATTTTATTTGGTTATGTTGCTCAAGTCTGGTCAATGACCAAAAGAAATTACTTTTTCACCATGATGGAGTCATTTGACTCCTTGGCCATGATTTCCCTCATGGCTGCTTTAGTTCTTAGCTTCCCTGTTCCAGGTGTCTGCGTATCTTACTTACTTACTTACTTACTTACTTATTTATTTATTTATTTATTTATTTATTACATTTATATCCCGCCCATCTCCCCCACAAGGAGGGACCCTGGGCGGTTATCTTACTCAGTTTTCCAAATTGAGGACCTTTTCTTGAGGTGACTAGTTTTTTGAACTCGTATCCTTTCCTGATCTGAAGGCTATTTTGGGGCGTTTTCCCCCTTCCTCCCCTGTTCTGATTTCTATTCTGCAGCGATGTTCATCCCTCGTCTTTCCTTTCACATCTTTCAGTGTTAGTTTTTCTTCTGTCTAGACTTAGTTGATTGTGACTCAGAACAAGGCTCCAGAACAGAGGCGGATGGGCAGCGTGCTGGAGGAGCAAAGAGGTGATCAAGATGAGCTTACACAAGATCATGAGAGATTTCAATTTCAGTGAATTCAATTTCAACATCCCAGGGACAGCCAGGTTTCGTGGAGCTAAAGGATTGGTCTACTCAGTGGTAATGTGCAGCTGTGAAAGGTGCCCACTGAGAAAGAGTGAAAGAAAGAAGGCAGGATATTTCCAGCTTGTGGATTTGGGAAGACTAGCATGAGTGCAAGAAGAACCAATCGAGTAGTCCTGGGTCAAACAAAGGCCCTTGAGGCGATGATCTGCAAGTAGACATTTATGATGGGAACAGACAGTGGACTAGAAAAGAACTCTTATGCTTGGAAAGGTTGAGGGAAGGAGAAGAAGGGGAGGAAATGGGTGGGGTAAATTGATGGGATCGAAACTATCCTTCAGAGTTATGAGGATCAGGTCAAGCCGGTGAGCGTTTTTCCAGGCAGGCACCAGCAACTCATCCTGACCTGATGGCACTGAACTAAGTAGCCTGTTGGGCCTGGCAGGATCCCTGCTGAGATCAAGCACATTTTCCTCGGCCGCCCACCTTCCCTCCTCCGCAGATGCAGCACACTCAGGACCGTCAGACCTCACGCCGAGTTCTTTGCGCTCAAGAGCACAGCAGGGCAAGGCCCTTCCCAATCTTCTGCCCCAGCCCGGTTTGAGCACGAGCTGGGGATAAACTGCAACATCTTGAGGCAACTCCCTGCTTGCCATTAAAGTAAGAAGATGTAGGATCACCCTTTGCATCGGAGAAGGTACCGTATGTGGTGGGTTGTATAGAACTGATATAGAAACGAAGTATGATGGTGATATTTCTTAATCAATATACTCCTCAGTTACTTATACTCCCTTCTTCCTCCGTACAGCAGAGGGAGTCTTCATCTGGTTCCCTCATTCTCTGGAGCAAAGTGGTTTTCAGCAGCTCCCCAAAGACCTGGCTCCCTGCTGGGCTCTTACTCTGGGGCAAAACAGGTCAGATCTTAAATAGATCGAGACTGCCCTGCCTAGCCGTTAACAAGCCCGGTTTTGCTAAACCTGGGCTGCAAGCTAGATGGCAGCAAGGAGGCCTTTTTGCTGGCACCAATTTTGTCCTTCAGGATGGCACCGCCTGGCGAGGGTGGCCCTCCTCTGGGCGCTGTTTCCTGGGCTGCTCACGCTGCCAGCGCAGACGTCTCCTGCTCAGGGCCCGGATGACACCCCCAGCCAAACCTTGCCCAGGTTCAGATTGTGTCTTGCGAGAGATAGATGACCCGGAGGAATTTGAGGGAATTAATGCGGAATTTCGTCTGAATGAGCAGGCTTAGGCTTAACCAAACAGATTTCATGATCAGGAGGCAAAGTTGGTTGGGACAGCGCAGATGGGTAAGCTATCCCTCTGCGGGTGCACGGTGCAGTCCAGGCGTGGTGGAACCATACCCCGCACCGTAGATAGCGGGACAAACCCTGTAGCCGGTTGCTATGGAAATGCTGCTATTATACAGATGTGCAAAGGTAAACTTCGGGGGGATTCTGCACTTGCTTAGAAATGTGTAATTGACCGATATGCATTAGCCAATGTGACTGAAGCATTTGGAAGGGTGTGTGTGAAAGTGACGGTTTGGGCTTGCATGTGGGCTCTTTCTCCTGGGAACGTAACTTGGCGTGTCTAAACCAAAACTCTGTAGAGCTAGGTTCTGGAGGCTTTTAGTGCGTGTCCTGACGGAGCGGAGGAACGGACCTGAGCCTCGCCACCCACGCGACCGAAGGGAGGAGGGTGTCCTCAGGGCATTTCTTCCCCAACCGCCTGGACCGATGACCATCTTCACGGGGCTCTTGCTTGGCCTCGCCCATCCGGCTACACGCAAGCTGTGTTCACATGACACGTCCGTCCCCTGCACTGCCGCGGGGCGGAAATGAAATGGCTGCAGACTGGGGGCTCTTCTTGCACGGCCCTCTAAGGACTAAATCCAGACTTCGAAAAGCGCCAGCAGCACTTCTTGACATCTAGGATCTGTCTTAAAGTGACGCCAATTAAGAATTTAGCTTGCTGGGAAATTTTAAAATGGAAAACGCAGTAAGTTGGGGCGGAGGTGCGGGGAGAGGTTCAGCACTTTAAGTTGTCCTTTTTAGGACAACACGTGCAGTTATTGGTGCCCCTTGGTCGGCCCATGTGACACCTCTGCTACGCCAGCTGCACTGGATACCAGTATGCTTCCGGGTGCAATTCAAGGTGTTGGTTTTGACCTTTAAAGCCCTCCATGGCATGGGACCAGGGTATCTGAGGGACCGCCTCATCCCCATAACTTCAAACCGTCCCACTCGATTATGTAGAGAGGGCATGCTTCGGACCCCGTCGGTAAGGGAGTTTCGGTTGACGGGATCCAGAAGGCGGGCCTTCTCGGCAGTGGCGCCTGCCCATTGGAACATTCTGCCCCCGGAGGTGAGGCAGGCCCCATCACTCCTATCCTTCCGGAAGAATTTAAAGACCTGTTGCCGCCTCGCGTGGGACGGGAATAGGAATAGCTCCTCATGGGTATGGTTGTTGTCTTAGAGCCCTTTTACGATCATGTGGGTCCTAGGTTGGTTGAGATCGCCCGCTTGGATTTTCTATTTAATTTATAATAATAAGTAATTATATATTGTATTGTATATTTTTAGTAGAATTTTAATTTTTATGTCTGTAAACCGCCCAGAGTCCCCTGTGGGGGAGATGGCGCGGTGATAAAAGTCTAATAAATAAATAAATAAATAAATAAATAAATAAGGGACGGCACCTGGTTTTAATTTTTAAGTACAGGGTTTTTTAGATGGTCTCTGCCTTCCCTCCACAGCCACCCCGAAGGACACGAGACGGTGCCGAGGCAGAGGCAGAGGCTTTCTCGCAACCGGATCGCCTTCACCCCTCGTGGGAGGCCAAGCAAGGAAGGGAAGCAGCAGCCAGTCGCTCCAGGCGGGCGGACCAGAAGCACCGGCGTGGGAGCAGCGGCCAAGACGGGCAGCGGGAGGCCCTTCCTGATTCAGCCTCTCCGGGCGTCGTTTGTCAGGCAGGGTCTCCTGCTGGGCCACCCTGGAAATGTGGGGGTCCTGCGACAGTTGAGAGAGAGGGTGGGTCTGAAACTGCCCGGGGGAAGGAGAGGGCGGCCCGACAAGCATGTAGCTGGACTCTTCTCTCCTTGGGGGATGTGGCCACCGACAGGCAGGGGGCGGGGGAGAGATGATGATGGATGGATGGATGGATGGATGGATGATAGACAGACAGACAGACAGACAGTAATAACGATTTATACTGCTTGCAAGCAACTAGGGGGATTATATGGGGAATATAAGTCACCATAATAAGTAAGTAATAAATAAATATGAATGTAGATAAGATGGATGTTTTGGAATATTTTTCTTTTAATCTACATTTCTTTCCCTTGGATTTCCTAGGTCAGAATTACCATTTGGAAATCACAGAGTTATAATCTGAACCAACTTGTCCTGTGTTATGAGAATTCGGTTCCAAGATTAGATAGCGTATAACAAACGTAATGGCATTTAGGAGGAGACTTTCATTCTATTTTTTTGATATTCTAAACAAAAATTCAAGATAGGATTTAAATTCTATTAGTAACACCAAGACAAGCCTGCTTTTTGACTCCTGTATTCCTGGTTTGCTTTCAGTATATCAATTGTTGGAACAAGTTTCAGTTACCCTGAAATCTGTCTCTTCTTCTAGTGTGCTGTGGCGCCTTCATCTGCTCCTCGGTTTTCTTTATTTTCCTACCCATTTGCAGTCTATTGTTAAATAATTCAAAGAGGTGGAGGATGGGAAGAAATAATACCACTAGTTTAGCCTACTTGCTGTTTACACAACTTTTGCTGTAAAGATCACAAACTAACTTTATTTGCTGGAAAAATATCATAAGCTAATCTGCCTATTTTTCCAAAACCTGAACATGAAAATCTCTCTCCCAATTCCATGTTTTGTTCAGCATATAGTTTGGCCTCTGCATGCAATGTCCAGCTTTAAAGAGAAGCTGTGGGAGGAAAGGGCTCATCTGCAAAGTGGGGAGATACTGCTGGTTTTGTTTTGTTTTGTTTTGTTTGTTTTGTTTTGTTTTGTTTTGTTTTGTTTTGCTTTGCTTTGCTTTGCTTTGCTTTGCTTTGCTTTGCTTTGCTTTGCTTTGCTTTGCTTTGCTTTGCTTTGCTTTGCTTTGCTTTGCTTTGCTTTGCTTGTTTTGTTTTGTTTAAAAAAGTCTTTTGGTTTCAGTTTCTGGTGAAAATCATCTATTTCAGGTGAGTGATTTTCATTAAAATCATCCACAGGAATAAGATGTTTAAAATGTTTCACCTCACTTCCAGTTGGCCTCCTCAACTGCTATTTAAAATGGAAAAATTAAGTGTGCAAGACTTATGTAGCAAGACCACGTGGCCCTCTTTTCAATGGCATTAACTCAACACAATGCGTTCTACAAGTTGCTCATATGTGTCTCCAGCTATAATGTTACAGCCCTGAACTAATTTGAGAAGTAAGTTGTACTGCACTGTAACAGCTCTGGGAAATGTGGTACGAAAACCAATAAACAACCATCAACAACAGTGATAATAATTCAATCTACATAAATATTTGTGTTTAAGATTGCCTCTTCTAAATCCTTTCCATGAAATATGATCTACTAATATCAATTCCACTTATGTTTCTTGAACAGAGTTATTAGTAAATATATTTATGTAGTAATCTAACCCCAATAAACAGAAGCAAAACTGCACAGCTATTTTTAGAATTATCAATTTTGTAAATATGATGTGTTTGAACTTGCCGTGATCATGGGAAGTGATCGTACAGCTTCGTGCTGCGCCGGCCAGACCACGCCTGGAGTCCTGTGTCCAGTTCTGGTGGCCACAGACAAAGGATGCTGAGAAACTGGAAAGGGTTCAGAGAAGAGGGACACAGATGCCGAGGGGGCTGGGGGTTCAGTCCTGCAACGAGGAGTGGCTAAAGGAAGCGGGCATGTTACAGAAGGGACGGCCCAGGGGAGACCCGATAGCAGCCTTCCAATACACGAAGGGATGTCTCAGGGAAGAGGGAGTCGATTTATTCTGCCTGGCACCAAGACTGAACCAAGGGGGAATTTCCTGACTGTGAGAGCTGTGTGGAACAGCCTGCCTCCTGGAGTCCCGGGGGCTCCATCACTGGTGTGTGTGTGTGTGCGTGTGTGTGTGTGTGTGTCAAGGAAAGGCTGGAGAGCCATTTGTCTGGGACAGGGTGAGGGTTCCTGCCCTGGGCAGGGGTTAGACTAGAAGGCCTCCGAGGTCCCTTCCAACCCCAGGATTCTCTGATCCTGTGGTGCAGTTTGCAATCAGGGAATTCAAGGGCTAATAAAATGAAATCAATAAATGTGAAATAAAACTCCCCAACATAGTTCTTGTTTTAATTGCTAAATGAATCTTAACCAGACCTCTTTCCCAATCACTCCCAAATTCAAATTTCAGTTGGTTTTGACTGATGAAGAGGAATAGGCAGAATATTTAAAGCTTGAAATGTCAAGCTGGGAATTGGCTCCGTGAGAGATGTGAGCCCTGAATAAACACCCCCATCCTAGAGTTTTGTCTTGAGTTCAGGATATTATTATTATTATTATTATTCCAAATAAATTATATTATTACAAAATATAAAACACACAATCGAAACAATACATTAAAAACAATATAATCACCACCTGCAGAAGGAGAAAGAGAAAACTGAAGCAGAACTAAAAGCCCTTCGCATAGCAGAGGCCTGAGCAAAGAAGTAAGTTTTCACCCTCCCTTCACAGCCTTCTGGGGGTGAGGATTTCACGGCCAGGTGCCATCACAGGCAAAGCCCCCGCCTCACGCACCGCGGCTGCCCCATATGCAGCAGGACCTTCCCTGACCATCTGAGCGATCAACCAGAGCTGGAGCAGCCATCCTGGTTCCAGCTTGCTTAGACGGTTGATGTCACCAGCACATCTTAGGCCCTCCTGGGAAGCAGTCTGGCAGCCCTGGAGGGGGCACGGAGGGACACAGCACGTCTTCCCCAGACACTCCATGCAGCTGCCATGGCTGCCATGTTAATCTTCACCGGCTACAGCTTCCAGACCAAGCACCAGAATAGGCGCGCAGATAGTAGTGCATTGCTGTAACTTAAGTGTGAGTTTATCAGTGTGCAGACAAACAGAAGTAAGCTCTTCCTGTTCAAGAAAAGGCGAGATCAGGAATGTCACTGGGACCTTAGGCAAGACTAATGCCTCTAGGAGCACCTCGTGACCTATCTTTTTTCCTAAGGGTGTGCAAGGTCTCATTCCTTACACATGTGAAGAGCCTATCTGCAAGGTTGTTGTCTTACTGGGCTTCAATCTCAATTTAAAGGCCATCACAGGACCTAGACCCTACGTAGAACATGCACAGCCTCTCGGATTCCGAAGAAATATAGAGAAACGGAGCTGAGCGTCGTCAACATATTGCTGACACCCAGCCTCAAACGTCTTGATGATCACCCCCAGCAGCATTATATAAATGTTAAATGCACTGGGGATAAAATAGTGTCTTTCCCAACCCCACAGCATAGCACAGGCACCTAATACTACCCTCTGAAAGTGGAAGTGGAGCCACGGTAACACGCTTCTCCCAACTCAGACTAAAGACCCTCTAGAAGGATAACCATGAAAACTGCCATGAGACCAAGCAGGGTCAACCCTCGCGCTTGTCTTTCTCCTACTGGATGTCAGATTGGCTGATTCTGTCCCAAAACGTGACCCGAATCCAGAGGGAAAATTCGAGTCAATTACACTCCCTCAAGAATGATGCAGTGGCACCGATGTCGCCCTCTTGCATGCTTTGCCCCCAAAGGCCTTTCAACTGGCTTTTTAAAATTCCTCCAAGCCTTATAAGCCTTATAAGAGTATATAAGCCAAACGGCACAAATTCTGTAATACTGTAATCCTTTGCCAAACTTTACTGTAGAATCTTAATAGATTATGCAGAGCCGTGGCTGTTAATTCAAAGCAGAATTCTTCAAAATCTGTCCCCCACCCCCACCCCAAACGAATGAAAGTTTTATAAATACAACTACTGTAGCCGGGCACGTGCAGATAAACGTTTGCATGCAGAATATAATATTCAAATCTTAATGCTTGCTTGGAAAGCATGTTGCCTTATAAGTAGAACAGTTTATATACAGTATACATTATGCTATTCCCAACTATACTTTCATCACAAGTCCAGTTGTGGAAACTGGAACAAGGATGATGAGGACAGAGGGTGGCCTAAGACTTCCCCATAATGTGTGGCCAAGATTCGGCAGGTAGACCTGGGCTGTTTCTTTAAAGGGTGTGTTTTGCGCTGGCCTCTCTGCATGTGGTCTTTTCTCTCTCTGTCACACACTGTGGAATAATTTCTTGACAAAGGCACAGGGGATGGCCTTCCCTTTTAAAGTGCAGGCAGCAGCCAAGGGCCTGGAGCAGAAACGCCGCCGGGCTCTGGTGCCAGACGCCACTCTGCGAGGGTTGAAACTGGCAGCCTTCTCTGGAGCTGTCAGGCGATCCTGCAGGCTTACAGGCCACCGGTTCATCCCCCAAAGTTCTGGATAGGGCACGTGGCGGTCCCAGTTCCCTACAGGGCCACCTCCAGAATGATTCCTTCGATGGTGCCCAGCTGTCTTCTTTCAAGGCATTTTTAGTGCAAAAGAGAGAGAGGCTGCACATCTCCAAAAACATTTCTTCTTCCCTCCCATCTCTTTCCCCCCTTTTTGGTAGGTGAAAAGAGGTGGAGCGTTAAAAATTGGGACATAATTTAAATCTATTGGGGAAGCAACCTAAGTGCTTCCTGTCTCTTCAACCTTTCCGGTTCGTTTCTGAGACCTCTCTAGTCATCAGACCTTAAGCACGTAATAATTCTACTCCCTGTGCTCACTGTGCCTATCTGGAAACTAGTTAGGGCCTTTCCCTACAGTGAAAATCGAACCATATGGAGGGAGGCGGTAAAAAAGTCACGCTGACAGCCCCAACCATGCGGTGGAAGCCCTGCCCGTTTTTGGGCGTGGAAACCCCAGCCAAAAGACAAACGAAGCTTCGAATCTTAAAATGCTTGTTTGCAGTTGCACTCAGTTGACCAACAGAGGACTTAAATACAGGGATGATGTTCTGAATAACTTTTCCATCACGGCAGGCTTCTGCATCGAGCCAAGGAGAAAGCAAAGAGCCTCATGCTGAAGATTCCCGCATGCCGGTTGGGCGTGAAGTGTCCCCAAGGAGCAGGCCTGGAGTGCCACCCCCGGTCAGGCAAATGGGAAACCAACCCCTTCCCTCCCTCCCTCCCTCCCTCCTTTCCCTCTCCTCTCCCCAGCATCTGGTCCTTCTCGATTGGCAGGAACGCACGCGCGGCAGCGCCTCCTCTGCTTCGAGGGAGCCTCTCCGGCAGCCGCCTCTGCCATCTTCCCCAGGACCGGCTCCTCATTTGCTCGGCTGCTGACAATGCCAGGCGCACGTGCCGCCACCTGGAGAGGCAGGCCGGATTTCAGTCCCCGGGAGGGAGCCAGATGGGCAGGGGCAGGACGGAGAGGCTCCCTGGGGAAAGGCCTCGCTTCGCCTGGCTTGCTTGAGCCTGGCCGGGTGACCCTCTGTGACCCTCACCTGCGACGCACGCTTCGGCTTCTGCCGGGCCTGGCACTGCCCGTGCCCAGGCTGCTTCCGGGCTGCCCTTCCACTCCCCGGAGGAGGCCCCGGGTACCACTTCGCGTGAGCCGAGGCGAGCGCCTGGGTCCGCGGAAAGGCCTGCGGAGGCCAGGGCAACCTTCGTGGTCAAGGCTTACCTGTACTGGAATGTCATGTTGGTGATTTTTATCTTGATCTCCTCCCCGTGGCGAATTTCCCCCGTCATTTCGAAGAGTTTGTTGGCCATCTTCTCGTAAACTTTGGCGTTCCTCTTCGTTTGCTTGAGTTCGTCGAAGAATTCCTCCCAGACCAGCATCAGGCCCCGCATCTCCGCGTCCGTCCAGTTCCGGGCCCGGCGGTGCTTCTCGCTCTGGGGGGAGACGAGGTAGCCGGGGGCCGGGGCGGCAGCCATGGCCGGGAGGCCCTCAGAGGGCTCTTAAAAGCGGTCCAGGCGGCACCGGAGCCGCCGGCTGCGACGACAGCCTGAAAGCTCTTTGCCACGGCGGGGAGCGGAGCGCACAAGATGGGGCCTACATCTGACAGGCTGGAATTTAGTTAAAAGCTTTTAAACAGAGAAACGTCATTTTGATGTCATGTTTCCATAGCAACAGAGCAACTGCATAAGCTACAACAACAAAAACCTTTTAACTGAAAGGCAAAGAATCAGGACAAAGTTGACAGGCCATCAATATTAAAGCTTTTAAACACATTAGGCTTAACTAAGCCCACACACTCACCCTCTCTTGCACACACACACACACACACACACACACACGTATACATACAGGCCCCCAGCATCCCCACCATCGCAGCAGCATCTCATCGAGGCAGCTCGGAAGACCCCATTTTAAGGGCTGTTTCTCCTCCGCATTTCAAGCCCTCTGCCAGCTGCTCCGCTCCGCCTTGGGGCCCTCTGCCAGCCAGTGCTCCAAGGGTCTCTGGCTGGGGAGCCCCCCGCGGCCTCGGCCTCCGGCAGGGCAAGGAAGACCCCACTCGAGGGCTGGGCGGCTTGTGCGGGTCCTGGGATGCAAGTGGGGCACCCGCGAGGGAAAGGTGGGAACGGCTGCTGGCGGTTCAAGGGCGCAACTACTCTGCTGCCCGCCCCCCGTGGTTCTTGGGGCAGGTGGCTGTGCCCAGAAACGCCCTCCCGGGACACCCACGGGGCCCAGGCTGACGGGCCCAAGGGCTGAGGGACTCCTGCAGGGCCAGCCTCTGAGAAGGGATGGGAGTTCTGACCTGAAACGAAGCCACGGTCTCCCTGTGCAAGGAGCCAACCCCAGGGAGGAGGCGTCTGTGGGAAAGCCTGTCTTTTCACGCAGTAGCCCAGCAGCCGGGCCACCCGAGGGACGGTTCTCGTGCTCTTCTGCCCAGTCTTTGAGGCCCTGATGGCATTCTCAGCCAGACGAGCGGGTAAAAACTGGGGGCTCCCGAAGGAAGCAGAGGAAAAGA
Source organism: Charina bottae (assembly GCA_023362775.1). NCBI lineage: Eukaryota > Metazoa > Chordata > Lepidosauria > Squamata > Charinaidae > Charina > Charina bottae. Next base: position 488,284 of record JALMGJ010000019.1, on the reverse strand, counting down.
AACTATCAGTTCTTCTTTCCTGGCTGGTCTCTAATTCTTTCCTAATTGCTTTTTCCTGAGAGAAAGTTTCAAAAAAGTTATTTCTGTGCTTCACAGCGCTCTTCAGCTACCAGGGCAAGATCCACAGGCTGAAGTTGGGGTCCCCAGAAGAACCCGCATCCGGCAGGAGCGCCGGTTGCGTCAACGCCCCCCTCCTGGCCCCCGTTGCTGGCTTTGGTTTTTTGTGAAGCTATGTCATTATAACAAGCCGGCCAACAAAAAATGAAATCCACCGTGTTCACAATATAATATTAAAATTAAACTGTGTTAATTTTACACCTTCCCCCTTTGCCAAAAAAAGCTCTAATTCAAATATTGGTTGCCAACGACGCAACCGTCCATTGCCACAAATCGGGGGTCGATTCAGCTTTCCAGTCATATACAATCATTCTTTTGACCCCCACCCCCACCCCCTTTGCCAAACCCACCGTTCTTAATGCCTGGCTAGATAATGGGGGTACAGCCGAGAGCAGGTGCATCGATCAATCTAAAGCCACATTAGCAGTCTTCTGGCTTTCATCCCCCTAAATGGGAACAGGAAGATTAACCGATTAATGCTGGGAGGGCAGGTTCCACCTCCCCGGCTGCATCTCCATGAAATAACATATTCTGTTATGTTAATCTCGTGCCAAAGAGTTATTTAATAGCATTTAAATTTGCTAGAAATAATATGCATGAATGAGAAAGGGAAGGTCTCTTGAAACACAAAACAAATGTGGAGTTAAATTCAACTTAATCAGACGAGCAACTTTTCAAAGCAAGGAACATATATCAGCAATCCCTTACTAGATAATCCACGTACGTTTCGCCTTTCAATGCTGCCCAAGTCTTGGTTGCCATCCATGTGCGAAGGGTCCACAAATCTTAACGTCCTCGAAAGACTCGAGACGCAGGCAATTAACATACATGTCTGTGACAAGCAGCAATTCCTCAGGCAAGAGGCAACCCATGGGCCCAAACGCTGGAATTTTGGCCAAGCAGACCGACCCCGGCCCAGGGAGCCAAGGGACCCTTCGTCCTCCGCGTTGGCCCTCTCCCTTCCCGCATCCTCCCACTCCTGCCCACCGGGTTGACTCTCCCAGGCCTCTTGGCCGCCCAAGGGACAGCGAGCCCTGCGGGGGGCGGGCAGGGATCCAGCTGACCTTTCCCGGGGGCGGCCTGGGAGGATGAAGCGAGGGCCTGAAAGGAAGCCGGTGGCAGGTCTGCAGATGGGTGCTCGGGCCCCATCCAGGTGGAGACCATTGGCTGCTTTCTTTCTAGACTACGAATTCGGGAGGAATATTGATCTCCGAAATATCGGTTTCAATGGGCGTCAGGGGTCTGTTGCTCTTTCTGGTTGATTGACAGTCATGTGACAAAAAGCAGGCAAGAATGTTTCCAAAAGAGGGTTCATAGGGATTCAGGAAGGGCGCAGGAGTAAATTACTGAGTGCCAACGCGGAAAGATATGCAACACTTTGAAGCGCTGATAAATTATTGGTGGAAGCACCAACTGTTGTTTTAAAAATGGTTTTATATTGTTTCCAGAAGCGGGATAAAGGGATGATTGCAACCTCAGTTTTCAACCCGTATAAAATCTGGGACAGAATCTTACTTTGGCAGAGTTTTAAACTTGAGGTGAAAATATCCCCCCTTTTCTATACAGTAGGAACATTTTAAACTAAGCCCTGTTGTCATTGCTGCTGCTATTTTAACATGACCGATAGAGCGTGTCAGGAAACAAATTCCCAAGTATTTAAACTATCCATATTGTTCTAGGGCAGAGCCTTGGACAGTCTATCAACACATCTGATCATTTTCCAAAAACCAAAGCTTTCATTTTAGCATGGTTAACTTGGATTCTCTTCAGGCCAACATCTGTAAGTGAGACAAGGACCAGGAATTTCAAAAAATCCTTAAAACAAACGACATGATTAATCTATAAACTTAAGCAATCTTGTTTCATCCCAAAGGTCAGATGTTTACGTGGGACTGTTGAATGAAAGATGTGGTTTACTCTTAGGCTGTTGCACCCAAAGCAGCTTCCACATCCCCAACCGCAAAGATGCGTGAAGGATCCGTAGGGCCTCCCCTCCGTTTCGGAGCCCGAAAGGAGCAAGAAGAAACCAACAGGACCGAGCAGTCTGGTTCATTGGGTGGGGAAGTTACATTATTTGTTTCTACCTAATTATCCAGCAGGAAATTAAAAAGGTTGAGAGAAAAACAACAACTGGGATGTCTAGTTAGGTTCTTAAGGTAATAACTATTTAGATGTAATTTGTTGCCTTGGGGTCAACTGGGACTTCTGTACCAAGGGCCTAAGAGCAGTTAGGGGAGTGGTGGGCAGCAGCGGTCCCGCAAAGGGGCAGGGGGGGGGACGTGGTGCAGCCCCCCCCCCCCCCCCGTGTCTGCAAGAGGAGACTGCTTTGGAAATGCAGCCCTGTGTTGGAACTAAAATTCTATTAGCCCCCACCTTATGGCGGATGTGCATGCTCAGTAGATTGTTTGCGGCCCTTCACCTGCAGAGCAAGCGCAGAAGCCAAAGAGAGCTTGATCTGTGCCAAGGTACAGCCTGGAAGAGGAAGGAGTGACATTAAAGGACAGAAGCGGCATCGAGAGAGGACAGAGTGAGCGGAGCTGAAACGCTTTTTCTCTTGGAGCCTCGGGGAAGTGCTGACCCACACTTAATGGTGGGGAGCTGCCTCCCCACGTAGCGGTAGTGGGGAGCACCGGCCCACCACCCCACGCCCACCTTCTGCGCCCAGGGTGGGGGTCACGTGGCCCCAATGGGGGGGGGAGAAGGGGGCCTGCCAGGTTGGGTGGGAGGAGGGGGTTCCCTCAGGCGCGGCTCAAGCCATTTAGCCAGCTATTTATTCTCTTATTCTCTCCTTTATTCTCAGCTGTTTAGCTAGCTGTGTGTTCCCTTCCATTGGGGCTCTTTCGCCAGCCAGAGCGGCCTCAGGGCCTTCTGTGCGCGGAAAGGGCCCTTCTCCGGGCACCTTCCCGCGGGTTTATCCGGGGCTCCCCCCCCGCCCGACCGGCATCTTCCCTTCCCCCCCGACCGGCTCCCCTTCTGGCCTCAGCCAGACCCTGACATTGACCCAGAGTCAATGTCGCTGTAGGAAGCGTGGTGGTCCCCATGCGTTCAGTCTACCTAAGGGGACATCCCTCCATCGTAGTCCGTGTCTGCTAAGACAGCCTGGGGTAAATATCTTTTTCATGCACCCCGAGAACATAATGCCAATTTTGCATCTCCCTCTCCTCCTGGTGGGCGAGTGGAGGCAGCTGTGGGGGAAACACTGGATTTTCATCCCTTGCTAGTTAAGAAGGAGTGTTTTGTGGCATTTTCTGTGGAAGCTGTTGATTGTACAATGCAAATGGAGAAGTCTGAAAAGCTCTTGATTATTCTAAACACAGTAGATTAATTTGAGGGAATAAGATGGTATATCTGCAGAAAGGACCTATGAATTCTTACAGCATCCTGAGTCATAAAAGTTCGGCCTTGGGATCTTGAGTTGGAAGATGCAGAGTTGAGAACTTTGTGTTGTGCATCCGGTTAATCAATCTTTCTTTCTTTCTTTCTTTCTTTCTTTCTTTCTTTCTTTCTTTCTTTCTTTCTTTCTTTCTTTCTTTCTTTCTTTCTTTCTTTCTTATCCCACCTTTATTATTTTTATAAATAACTCAAGGCGGCATACATACCTAATACTCCTTCCTCCTCCTATTTTCCCCACAACAACAACCCTGTGAGGTGAGTTGGGCTGAGAGTGACTGGCCCAAGGTCACCCAGACAGCTTTCGTGCCTGAGGCGGGACTAGAACTCTCGGTCTCCTGGTTTGCCATTGGCTCCTTCCTGGGGCTGAGAGACGGGGACTGGCCCAAGGTCACCCAGCCGGCTTTCATGCCTAAGGTGGGACTAGAACTCTCAAGTCTCCTGGATTGCCATTGGCTCCTTCCTAGGGCTGAGAGACAGGGACTGGCCCAAGGTCACCCAGCCGGCTTTCATGCCTAAGGCGGGACTAGAACTCTCAGTCTCCTGGTTTGCCATTGGCTCCTTCCTAGGGCTGAGACACGGACTGGCCCAAGGTCACCCAGCCGGCTTTCATGCCCAAGGTGGGACTAGAACTCTCAGTCTCCTGGTTTGCCATTGGCTCTTTCCTAGGGCTGAGACACGGACTGGGCCAAGGTCACCCAGCCGGCTTTCATGCCCAAGGCGGGACTAGAACTCTCAGTCTCCTGGTTTGCCATTGGCTCCTTCCTAGGGCTGAGAGAGAGGGACTGGCCCAAGGTCACCCAGCCGGCTTTCAGGCCTAAGGCAGGACTAGAACTCTCAGTCTCCCAGTTTGCCATTGGCTCCTTCCTAGGGCTGAGAGACAGACTGGCCCAAGGTCACCCAGCCGGCTTTCATGCCCAAGTTGGGACTAGAACTCTGTCTCCTGGATTGCCATTGGCTCCTTCCTAGGGCTGAGAGACAGGGACTGGCCCAAGGTCACCCAGCCGGCTTTCATGCCTAATATGGGTGTCAAGCATCTGTGTTATCCTCATAGTCATGGTTGTGCAGACTAGAAGCTGCCCAGCTGAAGAAGCCTTCAGGGAAAACAGGTGGCGCTTTTGGTACCACCTGGCAGTGTCTGCAGGGATATCCTGGAGAAGACCGTGGTGGATCCCTCTTTAACCTGGGCAGGTTCCAGTGTGTCCAGAAAGTTAAAAAAAATGTGCAGGCAGGCTTTGTGCATGTGATGCCTCTGGAGGTGCCCAAGTTATACGCGACTCCCAGGGAGGACACACCAATTCTTAGTGAAGTGCTACAAGCTGGGAATGCAGCTTCCTTATGCATGTGCGTGGTTTGCGCCAATCACAGGTGGCTGCGGAGTGTGGTCAAAAAAACCAAGATGGCGGCCACAACAGGGGGATCGAAGCTCTGCATGTTTTTAGGCACATGAGACGCACATACAAAATGGGTGGAGCATCAATTGCACTCTCATGGCCGCTCTCTTGACTTTTTGGACCACACCCTGCCGATACCCCTGCCTCCAATGGCGTAGGAAGAGGACAAGAATTTAATTTCTTAAGCTTTGGGGACAATACTCTTCAGAGTCATGTGGATGGCTGAAGGGAAATTGTGTGCAGCTTTTGAGGACTTGCCCTTAGAGTTGGCCAGCTTCCATTGCTTGGCCTGGTTTCTGTTCTGCGTCAGCAGAACTAATGGCAGTGTTGAAAGGGCGGGCTGGCTGGCGGGCTGGCGGAGCATGGCGAGGCAGTGCCTCTTCCGGGGCCACGGCAGCAAACGGACTGACTTTTTGAAAGACACTGGTGGGTGGCACAAGGCTGCTTGGCGGGTGGCCCGTGGCCCGCACGTTGCGCAGGCCCGATGCAGAGTGCAAAGAACCGCTTCAGGCGTGTCCTCTGAACCGGCGTAAGGACGATCTCCTGAATTACCCTCTTCCGCCCAGAGTTGGTTCCGTACTTGGACCCACTCCAGTGTGTGACCCTGACTGTACCGTAGCACAACCCAGCAGTCGGGAATATCTCAACGGCGACTTCCCACTCCTCTAGGAAGGGTGTGTTATGAAGTATGTATTTCCCTGGCACTGTCCAAAATCAAGTATCACACACGCATATAGTGTCCACGGCCATTTATAAGTATGTAGCACTTTTGGTTTTAATTAAATAATGCACATATACAAAATAACAGCTGGTCTACAAACGGAAAGTAGTTTAAACTCCATTTAATAAATACATCTGTATGCATACATCAAATGTAGTTGCACATATTTTACATAGACTATATACACTAACGCAGTCCATATTCCTTCTGATAAAAATTAATTTTGCTAGCAAGAAATGTGGAGATAAGCATTGCTGAAGATCAAAATGCCGAACTCCCCAACCCTGTTCTGCCTCACAGTGAGGCACCAGCGGTCCCACCCAGGAAAACAAGCGAATCTTCCTGCGGCCTCAAGCCCGGGGGGTTGCCCCCCACTTTAAGATGACAGGCGCCGGCCATTGCTGTGCGTCTCTTGCTCTCGGGTAGTCCTGTGGCGCCTCTCAGCAGCACGAGGAGCGCCTGCCCAGCAGAGGGAAGGCAGGCCCTGAGCGGGGCCCACGCCAGCCTCCTGCTGGCAGCCTCCCCGGGGGGATCTGAAGTGGGCACCTTGGGGCAGGGCTGGGAGGGGAGAGCCTCCTTCGGATGTCAGCGGGAGGGAGGGAGGGAGGGAGGGAGGGAGGGAGGGAGGGAGGAGGCAGCCACAGGAGTTAGGAGGGTGGCTGACGGTGAAGCAGGGGACCTACCAAAGGAGAGGAGGAAGCAAGGGGGTGGCTGAAAGACTCCCTAGTGCCAGGGCGTGGGCGTGTGTGCGTGAGAGGGAGGGAGGGAGGGAGGGACAGGGGCACGGTTCTGGCCAGCTTCTCTCTCTGCGCCGGCCCCCTTCTGACCTGCAGATCCTCAGCTGTGTCCCCCTCAGGAAGCAGCAGCCCACGCCTGTGCCAGCCACAGAATAATCGCCTTGGCCTCTTCCTCGGGTCCTGGAGCCACATCTAGAGGAGCGAGGACCGGGCTGGGTTCTCAGCAGGTTTGAAGGCTTATCCAAAAATGGCTGCACGAACTGCTTATTGTAAGGAAAGCTTTCCTAGAATGTGCGCTTCAAAGGGTTTCGTGAAGTGTCAAGTCCCTTCCCCCCGTTGCTTATCCAAAGTGAATCCAAAGCACTTACATAAAATTCTCTTATGTCCAATTTAAACTAATCAATATATTTAAATTTTTCAAAGAGTAACATACAAAAGATGAAATACAGAGTTTAAAATGTTACACTGAAGTGCATTAAAAAAATAGACCTAAAGAACATACAATAGGAAACCGTATCAAGCTATTCAACATATGTGGCAAATATTGTTTTTAATTGTAAGTGCTTCCCTGCCTCACACCATTCCTGTATCTTAACATACTATACATGATTTAGAACTATTTACATGGGCTATTTTTTAAACCAATATATTGATTCAACTTTTAAATCTAGAGGTAAAAAAGGAAGTATAGTTCCATATGTCTAATTTCTCCACTCTTATGCATCAAAATAATGCTTGGAGCATATATATATATATATGTGTGTCTTTTTCCCTTTTCTTCCTCTCTGGCAACATTAGGAAATAACTACAAATTGCAGCTAGATGAAACTAAAGCATGGGGGCTTTTTAAATGTCTGTGAGCTCATACTGCAGAACTCACAAGGTTCAGCGTTGACAATATATCAATTCAAGCCGAGATGAACAATTTGCTTTGCATTCAGCACTTGTCCATATCTTACTGGACCTCATTTTAATACATTCCTCACAAAAACATGTTTTGTGTTGCTTGGTTCAGCAACCATGTTCCATATGGATTACATGCGTAATAATTTTGGTTGGGAAATTTAAAAAACGATGCCCAGAATTTCAAGTGTTCTCCATTGCGTTAGATTCAAATGTCAACCTTCCATTTCATTTCATATTTTCTCTGCACTGTTTCAACATGGTGTGATCTTATGAACATTTTGTAAGCAAGTCAGTAGACGATGATAAGGATTTCCCGGGGATGAGACCACTTCAAAGATAGACTGAAAGGCTCTGCGATCCAATTCTTCGTCTATTTGATGCCTATAAAAATCTATGGCCACCAAACAGAACAAGTTAATGTCTATTTGTTCTGATTTTCCCATTCTGCTGATAATGTGTGGGAGACTTCAGAAAAGGTCAAGGTTATAACAAAGATGTACTTGGGAAAACTTCATATAAAATGTTATGAACTTTAACTCTACCATTCCTCAGTGCAACTAAAATTCAAAAACATACAAAACCATAAAACATTGCCAGTTTACTATGTTCTTCAAGTGAATATTCTTCAACTATTTTCCTTATTTGATAGTTTTAACATTTTGTAAGAATCAATTATCATGATATTCTTCATCAGCAATCCATATTAAAATTTAGCAGGCCTGATGAAGGCTGCATACAATATGGAGTAAACATTATTCCCTGTAGGCTACTTCCACACTTCCACTTCCCAAACCCTCAAAAACAGCTTGAACATTCCCTGGGATCAGCGTTCAAGTGAATGCCTGAATGGGGCTCTTGCTGATAAAGCAGATAGTAAAGTACTATGGGATGCTTTGTGTTTTGGGATGCTGAAATACCACTGTTCTATTGCTTAACTGAATGGATTAAAATAAGCTAAGTAGTAAATATCTCACTATCTCAACGCTACAGTTACTTCTGTGTAAATGCATAAAGTGTGTGCTGGACTTCTATCTCCAGGCCATGGTTGTAAGGTTGAGCTTGGAGTTGAACTGTCCCTGTGCCTGGAGAAACATTCACCTCCACAGCGTGCAGGGTCACAAGCTGGTGGGCCAGACTGCATGACCAGCGGACAAGGGTTCTGGGAATTCGCTCTGCAATCCAAGCATTTAACACAGGACTATATAAGTTAGGGTCAGAATTGTCCTCTCATTCTCCTTTCTTCTTGAATAATTAGCCTGGTATAAAGCTGTCATTATGATCTTATTCTTCAAAGGGTTATTGTGATTTCTGCAGGCTGTTCTGCTGATTCTGTATGTAATTGTTTGAGAATGAAATGGTTTGCCCTATCCAGGAAAAAAGAAAAGACAGTGTTGACCTCAGATAATTCCTGCGATTTTAAGAATCCAAGAGGGTGTGCAGTACATGGAAGCGGATAGTTTGCTTTTAAAAATCGGGAGTGTTCAACCATCTGTTAATGCTCAGAGTACGGGAAATAAACACAGCATGAGCTCCTGAGTACAGAAAGGCAAACACGATCTAACAGGTATGACAGAGACTTGGTAGGATGACTCCCGTGATAGGAATACAGCAGCTGAGGGCCACCATTTGTTCAAAAGGAACAAAGGCAAGAGGAAGGGAAGGGAAGTTGCACAGGGTCCTGTTAAAAGTGTAAACCCCTGGGCAGAAATCCAAGAGAATGAACTTAGCGATGCTACGAGAGCACCTAGGTTGGAAAAGGCGGGAGGATGAATAAAAGCAACACTAGGCTTGTCTACCTTGGCCCACCCAACCAAAGAAAAGATGGCTGATACATTCCAAAAGCAAATTGCAGTTCTTTCGAGGCATGTTGTAGTAGATGGGATGGGGGGGGGCTAAACAGGTCCTTCCCGGTTTGCCTTGCAGACAACTTTCTCCTTCAGAGGATGGAGGAAGACTCAAGTTGAGATCTTGACTTGGCATTAACTGGTAGGGATGATGTAATCAAGAAGATGGAAGTATCAGGACATATAATGGGAAGGCAAGAGTCACCGGAGAAGAGCCCAATTGCTGGGAAAAACCCAGTGGCCAGACGACCAGGTAGCAAGGTGCCCTCTCTGATGACACGAGCGGGAGCTTAGAAGAATTCAGAAGTGTTGCTGACTGACAATCCTACTGACGAAAGGGTGTCCATCAGGTCATGAAGAGCTGAAAGCAACTCAGTGACTGAGTAGCGAAAGAAGCAGGTCAGGGGGAGGGAGGGGCTGGAACAAGCCAGGCAAAAGCAGGGGGAGCCCCCCAAACCTGCTTCCCAAGTAAAGCAAGCTGACATTGGCCACATTTGGGGTGGGGTGGGGTGGGGGGGATGCACAGGTAAGTGCTCGCACCTACAGAATGCTGGTTGCCAGTCATAAAGTATCGCTGTACTCAAACTGAATATGACCTGTTTATATTTCTGATTAATTGGCTCTTCTTTTATCTTTATATTCACCTATTGTTTGAACAAACTCAGTATAATTAATTTAAAAAAGAAACAGAAGCGCTGGAATGGCTGACGTGGAACCTTGTACAGTACATCCTGACACAAAGCCAGTTTGCCAATAGCTTGACCAGGATCATCATCAAGTCCACTTGAATTCACACACACACACAAACACGCACGTCAGAGAAGGTATTTTATCACCCATCTTACTAAGCGTTGAGGAAACAGAACTTTTGGTCAAACCGTGGCTCAGTTCCTTTGTTCAAGAGATCCAGGTCTGAATGGCTGGAAGCCAGTTACTGTGATCGCCTCTCAGCCTCTCTCTCGCTTTTTCTTAACCATGTTGCTTGGTTAAGATTCCAGTGACCGATGCTTCCAAGATGGCAGCCAGGGACGTTTTTGTGCACCTCAGCGCCACTATCCTAATCATGAAAAGGCTTGTTGTTACGGTTAGGGTCAGGGAAGGTGTTCTGTCTCTTCATTTCTTCTTGAGGTATGAGAAGCAGTGAGGAACAGAGCTATAACGTGAGGGGTTTTCTTTCTTTCTTGGCAAAGGGGAGAAGACAGGGACGTCAGCCAGTCTACCTTCTCAGGCAAGCCCCTAATTAGGAAGTGGTTATGGTGGGTGGAAAGAAGTTAAGCCTTCAGAATTAAACTTAAGCCACTGGGCTACGAATGGCTAAACCAGCAAGCTCGTCCGTAAACTTGGGGAAACAGACTGCTCTTTGTGTATTTGCAAGCTGGCCTGCCTGCATCAACCAGAAGTGTTTCTTTTCCAAAAGTCAAGACTACCCCATTACCGCATTCCTGGAAACAGAAGGGTTACTGTTCCCTTTCAAATGAGAACCTGCAAATGAATATTAATTGCATAGGATACATCCCTGAAATCCACTGGCTGGTGGAAGCGCTGACAAAGAAGCAGGATAGACTCCACATCGCCATGGCAATTGGCGTCCTCTGGGTGAAGTTGGAGAGCGACAGCATCACCCAGTCTCGGACCATCGATGACTGACCCGTCGTATGCAAGGTCTGAAATACCTGCAGCAACGGGAACCGACAGTTCACAGGCTTTGGAAAATTCATTTGGTAAATGCAACAAATACACAACACTCTCTCCTACATACATAAAACTGTACTTGTGTTGTGTTATTTATTACTTCAGCATGTTTATCACGTTCTTCATCCAATAAGGGCTTTTAGACACAATTATTAAAGATCTATTAATTAAGAACATACCTAACCAGATTTGTGAAAATAAAATGCTGTGAAAATAAGAATAGTAAGAACGATGAGGTGCTAATTAAAAACACCTATGGGTCCTGTTGCCCCCGTGGCGGCTGGCATAATCTGCTAAAGGAAACAAAACGAGGAACGTGGAAGAGCAGCGCCCTCGGCTGCTTTAATGGAAGTCCCCACCTTCTCCATCCAAACCATTTCGGACACGAAGGTGAAGAGGCGGGAAGAACGCAACTGCCCTGGGGAGGGGGAGGGCAGCAGCCCCCATGGAATCAGCAGGTGCCTAGTCTGGGGAGGCTGGCAGCTCCTCCCTCCCGAAAGACAGCCGGCGGCCCCGCTGCGTGCTTCGGAGACCAGAGGCGCCCGTCCCTCCTCGGAGAGTCCTTGGAGCCCCGGGCGCGATCCAGGCCTTACCTTATATAGCACTTTTGCCATAAATTGTGGATAGGGTTGCTGGTTTGATAAAAATTCTCCAATAACTTTATTCATTACATCTTGTGGGGGGAAAAAGTCATCGAGAAATTGCGGGAGGATCCGAGTTACCACCCTGGCTTCAAAGGGGAATCCTTTTCTGATCCTGAGAAGAGAGCGCAGCCGTCAGTCCCCACCGCCAGCCGGGGGCCTCCCTCCTCCTCAGAGGAACGGCCGAGGCCAGGTCTTCTCCTTGGCTCCGGGGGATTCCGGCCCGCCCACGCCGCCTCCTCCGTGGCCCACGGAGGCGTTCCAAAACGGGCCCCCTACGCTGGGATGGCAGGTAGCAGCAGGAAGTACAACGCAGGGCCGCTCCCCGGGTTTCCAGGGCTTCTCCTTCTTTCCCTCACCACGCTTCCTGGCAAAGAAACCGAGGAGGAGCCGGAGTCGAGGGACGGCGGCAAGACCCTCCTGGAGTTGCAGGGCGGGAGAGGGAACTCCAGGGGCCGGGGGGAGGCAGGTCTTCCACTGGGAAACTGCCTCCCCCGCTCAGAGAAGAAACTTCCCAAGATACTTGCGGCAATGTTGGTCAGCATGTTTTCTGTGGTTTACCCACACGTGTCTCTCTGGCTGATCCCGGTTTCCAGAGCTCCCTCCTTGGCCACTTCTTACTGGCAGCGGGCAGCGCCTCGGGCAGGTCCGCCAACTGCGCCTGATCTGCCTTCGCTGCCCCTAAACTAAATACTCGGGGCCCTCTATGCGGGGCTGCCTCTGGAGGGTCTGTACAAGCTCAGCTGTCCTGGATGCCACCGGACGGTCCCGTCCTGACGAGGATCGGGCGGCTCCTGGGCACAAGCCTTTAATGGCCGTTCCAATCCTGGCAGTCGCCCCCAAGTCACCCCAGTGACCCCGGGGCGGCCTCCAAAGAACACGGCGGGAGCCCTGAGGAGACGGGGGGCTGCCTGCAACGGTCGCGGGGGGAGTCCTGCAGGTCTCTGCGCATCGACTAATTAAAAAGGGAAACCCCCAGCTTCTGGGGGTGCCTCGGGCACGGCCATCGGCTTTTCTTGGCAAACAGCATGGAAATGGTGGAGCACTGCCTTCTCCGGGGATGTTTTTTCAGATGATTTTTTTCTAGCTCTGCTAGTTTCAGTATGGTCTTAAGAATGGCAGTTTAAACTCAGCCCTTTCCTCAGATTCTGCTCCTAGCATTATCGCTGAAAACCCAGAGAACCATCTTTAGATAGCCCCAGTACTGTTTATACCTACATATCTTCTGGATGTGCAATGGGTTTACAGTAAATGTGTATTTACTTTATAAATTTATAAATGGAGAATAATTGGGAAGCTGCGTTTGTTTTGTGCCTGGACTAATCTCTCCTAGCAAGCAAGTCGGTGCCTTCTGTTCCTACCGGTCAAAGAGGACAGAAACTCGCTCCATTGCCACAATGACAGACTCGCTGTCTGGGGCTGCTTGGTGGTGATCGGTGTCTCGTCCAGGACTGACTTTCTCTTTTCCTAAAGACACAATCAGTGTGAGAAAAATAAAGATTATTACTACAATGCCATGAAATCAATCAAAAGGAATGAAAAAGAAAGGCTAATTAAAAGCAGGCAGGCCAGGATAATTCACCTATAAGCTGTGGCGTAAGTGCGCTGCAGAACCATCAGCACAAGTCTTGCTGGTGGCTTCATACTTCGCGTGAGGCCTGCACGGCAACGACAAGGCCCGCTCACCTGTATACATGCAGGTCAGCATCAGCCCCAAGGCAGCCATGGCTCTGTGCGGACTGAGGACGTTCACTCTGTCCACGCTCAGCTTCACCAAGGCGTCGCAATCGGGGCGGGAGAGCTGCTCTGACAGGAGGAGCCTCTCCAGGCCCCTGAGAACACAGTGGTAAATCACGGACGGGGTGGACCCTTCGCTTTCAGACAGCATCACTCCACACATCTGAAGCACGCGGGAAAGAAGACACGGCAGAAGGAGCGCCGAGTTAGTCGGTGGGGGTAAAGAATCTGGAGTCTAAGCCATTTTATGAAAAGGCGGAGGTTTTCAGGAAACGTAGCTCCCTTCATCAGATGCATACGGTGGCGGAACTGAACTTTAAATTGGGGCGGAGGGGGCTACGAAGATGCAGGTTACATACGAGGCAGATCACAAATACCTTATCAATTAACAATTGTAAATTGTTGAATACTCCTTGAGCTTGTTGAGACCCTCTGAGATTACCTGAAACCTTTTGATGTATGTAAGTCCAATGAGGTGTCCAAGTTTTTGTTGACTCTGTTGGCTAAACGGCACGTTTGGTTCCTTGGTAGGGACGCAATTGGATGGAGTGGCATGTCCAGTTTGTGTGGGGTTTTTGGATGTCCAGATAAACATGGGAGGATGGGGTCACAGCTTTTCATATGCCATTGTTCTTCCTTGGTAATTTGTCCCCTCATAGGTTAGGTCCATGTTTCTCAACCTTGGCAACTTTAAGATGTGTGGACTTCAGTTCCCAGACTTCCCCAGCCAGCATGCTGACAGAAGAATGCTTTAGTCCTCTGAAGGTCCCACAGCAGAACCCCGAGGGAACAGGAGGAGATGACGACTAAAGCTGGAAATGAATGGGGTGGACCAACCTCCCAGAATTAAGCCTCAGAATTAAGATTCTGGAACCTCCAAGAAGCTAAAGAAGTCTAAACAAGGAAGGCTCCTATTTCTGAAAAAAATAGGTTAAATGTTCTAGACCAGAGCTTTCCAAACTTTTTATGTTGGTGACACACGTTTTAGACATGTATCATTTCGCGACACACTCTTACAGCAGGGCACGAGGCAGGCACCAGGACCTGCATGGAATCACAGCAGGTTTGGAGGCAGCCGGGCACAAGGCAGGCACTAGGACCTGCGCGGAATCCTGGCAGGGCAGGTTTGGAGGCAGCAAGGCACAAGGCAGGCACTAGGACCTGCGCGGAATCCTGGCAGGGCTCGGACGCAGCAGCAGCCGTGACACACCCAGACACTGCAGCCGACACACTAACGTGTCCCGACACACAGTTTGGAAAGCTCTGTTCTAGACAGAAGCTGTGCAAATTTTAATTTCTTTTTTCTGTGCAATTTAAGTCAGGTTCTCCAGGGGAGAGATGGGCTGAGGGGAATCTGCCTTCTGAATGCGACAGAGTGTATTTCCTTTGTGAAAAGAGGTATTTAAACTCAGATGCTGCAACATATTCCACCCTGCACAGAGCTAGACCAGACAGTGTACCAGGTCCTCAACCGTAACGCATAGGAAGAAGCGTTCAAGTTGGCAACCAAGAGAGCACCTTCATCCGTGGTCCCTTGCGAACCTGACACTGCAACTCTTCTTGCGCTAGCGGGCCGTCACTCAGGTAACTCAAACCTAGAGATGCTCAGGGTTGAGGCAGCACAGAAACATCCGATGATGGATGGATGGACGGACAAACAAACAAGGACTGAAAAGATCAGTGAAAACATCGCTGGAACCTCCTAGACCCTGAGCTTCTTTCCTAGAATTTTGAAATCTAGGATAACACAACTGTTGTTGCTCTTGATAAGATCATTTTATTTCACACTGGTTAAGCAGCAAAAATAATGGTCAGTGGATCTGATGAATCTCAGCAGCTGCTCCATCATACCCCAAAAGCAGAAAATGCCCAAGCAGCACACTTCCATCTCTGCTCTTTAGGGGACCGCCGCCCGCGACCACGTCTCACAGGCGGCTGTTACAGGTCTCTGCTCTCCAGGCTCGTTTCCCTCTCTTCTACGGCACAAGCTCTCGCTCCTCTTCTGAACGGGGAAGAGGCACTTTCTTCTCTGAAATAAGCCTCAAGGCCCTTTCTGAATTCTAGCAGTGCAGAATCCCCCCTGCTCACTCTTCATCTGCTGGAGCTGCTCCTCAGTCTGCTTCCCCTCCGAGTGCAGCAGGCTTCCTGCCTGAGCGTCTTCAGGATTGGTCCAAGGCATCTTTATCCTCCTGAGAGTCGAAGGGCTGCCATTCATCCTGCCAATCCTCTCACGCTTCCCGTCAGCAATGCAACGTATATGCTTTTACTACACGCACGTGCTCGCTCTCTGGCATGAACGCAAACAAGCCCAGAGTTGTGGAGAGTCGGGTGGTGTATGAGTTTCATAAATTAAAATTAAACGCCGCTGGTGACCACAAGGGCGTCGCCTTTCTCTTCCCTCCCTCCGTCTCCGCTGGTGGTCTCTGATCTGGGAAGACAGTCGACTGAGAGGAGGAGTTCACCTCTTCTTTAGAGACCTCGCCAGACTATCGCCCAGCACGGCCCGGGGGGATATGGCTGGACTGTCTTTGGATTCAGAGGCGACTTCTTCTCTCATCCATATTTTGTGTTGGGGGGAAGGAGTCTTACATCTGCTAATGGGAGATTCCTTCCCGGCCTCAGCTGGCCCTCCTTCCATGAAACCTTTAACTCACTTTCAGAACTGGGGCCGCACTGGAGGCACCACCCAGCTGCTGCCCCCTTCTGGTGAGACCTGCCCCCTTCTGCACACCCTCCCTGGAAGGCCTCCTTATCCCGGAGATGGATCCCACCACGAGGAGGACGTCCATCTTCTGCGTCCTTCCCTACCCTGATGGAGCTGGGAAGAGGGGAACGAGATGCTCCTCGCCCAGGACTGCCATGTGAAGCCCCTTCAGTGGCATCCTGTGCCACTGGAGGACAGTTGGGCCTCCTGCTATCCTTGGTGCGTGAAGCCCCAGAATTTTGGGGTTTGGTCTCTGCTCTGCCCCCATCTAGAGCAATAGGCAAAAGGGAAAAAAACAGGCCTTTTTCTAGATTGGGGGGTTGTGGGTCCTCCTTGTCATTCCAATTAATTAATTAATTAATTAATTAATTAATTAATTAATTAATTAATTGGATTTATCACTGCCCATCTCTACCATGGTAGACTCTGCATGTCCTCCAAGAAGTTCAGGAGGAAAATGCTCTGCCTGTACGGAAACTCTCACGAGAGCACAGAAGGAACCACCCTTCCAGTTACGTAGCTGTGGAGAGAAAGCGCCATTTCCCCAGAAGTGATTCAGCGGAACGGCTGACAACACAGGATGGTCCCGAGCTGTTTCGGACCGGGCACAACGCAAGGCACGAGGAAGCCCAGCGCGTCTCTTTGTTTCAGCCTGTCCCCGAAGGCGAGAGGGAAAGCCCACACACTGGAGACCTCACCCATACCTGAATAATTCCTGAAGAGAATTCGGGTCCGACATCGGCAGGATAATTTTCTATTAAATAGAAGGCCACTGCACACATGACCAAGACGTGCTGCTGGTTGTGGATATTCACACAGCTGTTGAGAGAGGCAAAAGTGGTTCACCGTAAGACAGAGGTCTTCCCTTCGCATTAAAAGCAAGCGCTCTCTTCTTTAATCTTTCTACGGAAGAAACTGTGGACTGAACCACCAACGGGCAGCCTCAGAAGCAGCAACTAAAGGTTATCGCGCCTTGGAAAATTCCCCAACTGCTTTAGCATTTCACTAAAATGCCCATTCCACTAATCCAAAGTAGTTAATCTTATTTATTTATTTATTTATTTATTTATTTATTTATTTATTTATTTATTTATTTCTTATTTATTTATTTATTATTTATCCATCCATCCATCCATCCATCCATCCATCCATCCAGCTTATATCACCGCCCATCTCCCTCCACCGGAGGGACTCTGGGCGGTTTACAACAAAATGTTGTAACCATGTTGGGTTACGATGCACTTTGTCTCCACAATTCAGTTTTCCTGTCAGATGATAAGGTAATGTCAGAAACCCCCAGCTAAGGTTAAGACCTACTGTGCTGCTCCACGCAGATTGGAAAGCAGGTATTCGGTGATAACAGGGATCAGCTGCCTCGCCGTCTCGTCCAGGAGATCGCACTCCAGGATGTACAGAACCCCGTGCAGGGCCCCGATTCGGCTGGGCAGGTGTGTGCTGCGCAGCGTCGATTCTAGCAGGCGGCTCACCGGCTCAGCTACGGCTTTATCCTGGGGGACACAAAGACGACGCGGAAGTCAGGCTGACTTTGTCATCGACATTTATGGCTGACGGGAAACCCCTTGAAGACTTTTTGTATAAAACGGGGAAAAATGCATTTGTGATTTGTGGCTTTGATTACTAGGGAAAAAATGGGATAATAGAAAAAAGTGAGCTTTTTTTGTAATCATAAAGTAAGTTAATTTTGTAATTGTACTTATATTTGCTGCAGAGGAAATTGGAAGCTTCTTTCTATTTCTTTTTGTTCTCTCTTTCTGCACTTTTTCTTTTTTGTTTCTTCTTTCTTTCTTTGCTCCTTTTACTTTTTATTTGTTTGTGTTAGTTTTTATGTTCTTTGTAAAACTTTTAATAAAATATTAAAAAAAGGGAAATCAGGTTGAATTTGCAAGCTGGTGGGAAACAGCAGGGCTCGGTATGGGTTTCTTAGTGTACCCTCCAATATTCTGGCGTGCCACAAAGGCTCCTGACTGAAGGGGTAACTGTGTCCTGTGAACCACTGGCCCCCCAGGATCTGCTGTTCACCCCTCCACCCCCCCCCCATCAGAACCTACCCCTCTCCTGATCCAGGCCGCTCCCCGCAACGCTCAGTTAGGGCTGACATTACGGTCATGCAGGAAAATTCCTCCGCCTTTTAACTGAATCAGAGTTTATTCCATCGGCGGAGAGAGAACTGGTTTCAAACTCTCTTTCAGAAGAGAGCAGCATTTTGAAGAAATCCTAATGGGCTGAGGGGGTGTTTTGTTGTGAGGGGGGCAACCTCTCTGTGCGAGTCCTGAACCACCACCTCTCCAGATGTCTGGGCTCCGCTAGACCTGCCTTCCCTTTTCCGTTAAGTTCAGAAGAGAAGCGCGCTCTGCCTTGGGCAGGAAGAAGATGTGGGCTGGAGAAAGGAAGGCTGCAGAACCCACGGCCACTTTCCACAGTAAACTAAGCTCAGAGCAGCACCCAGAGAACTCCAAGACAAATTCTCAAATACCCTGAGAGCGAATAAAGAAAGAAGCAGCAGCGATGTGGGTGGTTGAGGAAAAGAAAAACAGCCAGTTTTTGAAAAGCCATTTCTGCCTCATTTCAGACCAAGGATCTTTAGCACATGAGGCAAGTGTGAGCGTGTCTGTGCTACTGCCGTCCTCCTAGAGCAGAGCTTTTCAAACTTTTTGTGTTGGTGACAACGCTTTTTAGACATGCATCGTTTCGTGACCCACTCTTACAGCAGGGCACAAGGCAGGCACTAAGACCTGCGCGGAATCCTGGCAGGGCTCGGAGGCAGCAGCAGCCGCCACACACCCAGACACTGCAGCCGACACACTAACGTGTCCCGACACACAAAGCTCTGTCCTAGAGCGATACCTGCAGAGGGATTAGGAAGCCAAGCCTGGGGAAGTGCAAGAGAGGGAACTGTTCTTTCAGGCTGGCTGTTATATCTGTTAGCAGAAGGCAAGCCGACTCCCAGGAACAGCCGAGAGAGAACATCCTGACTTCCAGAACTGGATGGATTCTGGGACCAGCAAGGAAGCAGGTCCCAAGATGGCAGGAGCAACTCAGCCTTCGTGCCACTGCACGGATCTTCAGAAAGATCCCAGAAGCTCCACCTGGGGAAGAGAAATCCACCTGCCACAGCCCATCTGTCCAGGTAAGGCTACCCACGCTCCCTTCTCAGCCTGAGCCCTGCCACTCGCTTCTCACAGGCAGAGGGAGAAAGAACAGGCAATTGCTGATTGAACGCCCCAGGGCACTTAATTTGTTTCTGTTATTAAATGACACGTAATGAGAAGATATAAACAGGGATAACACCTAAAATTGCCCCAGCAGCAAAAAATGACTTAAGTATTACTGCTGTTCCTCTGCCTTCTGGCAGGCCAAGGCCCCAACGGGCCGCGTGGGAGGCAGCGACATTTTCTCTTGAACTTCGGAACTGGAAGCCTGACCGGGTGTTCCTGCTTTGGGAGCGGTCAGGAAACAAAGGAGGGGGGTTGTTTGGCTGCCTCAGCTGGAGTTTCCAGCAAAGTCTTTTAGGGGGCATTTCCTCAAACAGGTAAAGAGAAGCAGGAGGAGGGAGGAACGGCTGCAGCTTCAAGAGAAGTGAGAGTTACCAGCAAGGGTGAGCATGGCTTTCAACACAAAAAAATGGTTTCCAGGTTTGCTCTGAAACCCAGTGAAGAGAGAAAGGAACTTAATGGGGTTGTTTTTAATTTCTGGCATCCTAGATTTGTATTTATGTAATATGTAGTACTGAATATGAAATATCCACAAAGCACGTTCAAGTCGATTCCGGCCAGGCATGTTCCAGAAGGGCATCATCACCCCGATTCCTCAGAAACGGTAACGGCCCAAAGTCTCACCATTCCAAGCACGGCGGCTGCCTTACACACAGCGGGGACCAAATACTGAAGAAGGATCTCGTCTTCTGACGGGTGGACCTTCCGCAGTTCGGTTAACGTTGCGTACATCATTTCAAACTGATTTCTTTCAGTAAATAAGTCAGATACAGCTAAAAGCTGCAAGGACAAAAGCAAGAAAACATATGAAAACAAGTACTCGTTTAATGCAGTAGATTCTATATATTTGCATATAGGAAGGAAGACTGGAAAGGAAATATTTCAGTATTTCATTTCATCTTAAAATGGCTAAGTTCATGCAATGGTTCGATTACTAGATAAAACTGAGAAGAAGATCACACTCAGCAGCAACACAGGCACAAAATGGGAGAGGAGCAGAGCAGAAGCTTCCCTTAGGAAGGCAGAAGAGGAAGCCTCCTGGACCCCCGATGCGATCCAGCGTCTGTCTTGTTTTTTTTACCTATATAATATCCTCGTTCATTAGTTGATCCTTCTATTATATTCTCCCAGAATCCGGCTTAGCTCGTGTGTTCCCTGCTCTTAGCAGCCGCCCAGACAAGGGAAGAGCCAGGGAAGAGGGCGGGAGGATTCAGACGGAACCACCAACCCCACCGTTCGGGGGGAGGCGAGAAACGGAGACCGGCTGAAGGAAGCCCCTGCCTGCCGGGATTCCGTGGCCGGTGCTACTAAACAGGCCTCCCTCCCTGGGAAAGGGCCTGAACACCCCCGACAGGAAGGAGGGGCCGGCGGCAGGAAGTGCCTGTGAAGACGAACGCTTGTTGTGAGGACCAGCAGACCCACTATGAGCGGATGAGGGATGGAGGCCTGGGGTTGTCGGAAAAGCTGAGCTCCGGGGATCCTTTTTTCCACTTGGCAATGGAGGAGAAGCCCCCCCCCCCAATTCTGTCTCCCTCCTTCTCTTCCTTTTACATAGATATTATGGGAGGAGAAACCAGTCAGAAGTTCACAATGCATGACTCAGGCAGTTATGGACACCAGCCATTTTGCCCATGCTTACCGCTGCTATTAGAGTGGGAGTAATAGGGGTTGGTTGTCACCTTTAAGGTCCTTCATGGCTCAAGGGGTATCTTTCATGCATGCTCACTGTTACAATGCTTTGGAACATTGGAACAGGGATCATGACACTAGCAAATAAATAAAGAAAAAAAGAAAGGAAGGAATCCTAAAATATGCAAAAACTATGGCTATTATGAATTAATTGTACTAATGAAAGTATGATTTGCTTCTGAACTTATTTGTACTTTCAACCATTCAAAACACTGTATTCTGATTTATGAGAACGAAAACACTGAAGCTTACAGATCGGACCACTTCGCTGATCAGAATAACTGGCGTCCTCTTGTTTGGGTTGGATGGCAGAATCCACTGACTGTATAATTCCAGCAGGAACTGAGAACACGAATGGATATCGACACCAGCACGGTGCTTCCTACAACCCAAGAGAAGTAACGTTAACAAGCCCATAAAACCCTACTGGAAACATTAGAGGCAGCGTAATTTCACGATTTACGGGATGCTGGAAAGGATAAGGTGCTCATCTGCAAATCACAGCTGTTTGGCCACCTCTGCATTTGCAGGTATGGAAGTCAATGGCTGGGACCGCAGAGCAGTGGGGAAGACGGCGTTCAATGGGGAAGGCAAATTAGCGCATCTGTGTGCCAGCAAAGGAATCTGCCTGCCCAACGTGAAGTAGTCTGCAAGTGGACCAGGGAGAGCACGCACGGCTCGCTTCTCGATGGAGAGTTACTTCCTGCACCCGTCCTGCAGCAAGTCCAAGAAACCTTTATCCTCTGCTATGAGCTGAAACGAAGCCCCCTGCCCTTCCATCATCTTGCCTCTCCTTCCATCACCGCTACAAGCTCACGTTCAGGCAGGAAAAGCTTTTTTTTCTGCAGGCCTTGCAATCTGGGACTGCAGTTGCCCCAGTTCACTTCCTTACCCCTTATAGTGACTGCAGCTTTGAAACTTTTTACTGCTTCTTGTGACCAGGAGAAAGTGTGCCTATACAGCAATATGCCTGTCCAGAAACACAGCCAAGTTCTGTGCAGTTTGTACTTCTACTCAGGGGCTAATGGTTTAGGCTTCTCAATTATTAAACATCTGCATATTCAGAACTTTCCCATGCCATGGGTAAGATAATCAGTTGCGCTGTTTGGAGTATTGGTAATGATGTAGTGCAGGGCTTTCCAAAGTTTTCCCGCGGCGACACACTAACCACCGTTGGTGTGTCGCCGCGGGAAAACCCGGAAGCGCTGATGATGATCAGCGCTTCCGGGTTGTGTGGCGACACACCAGACTGTGTGTGGCGACACACTTTTGTGTCGCGACACACAGTTTGGAAAGCTCTGATGTAGTGTGTCCTTTGTACTGCTAATCAATTACATTTGTAATGTTTATATTTATGAAAAGAAGAGCTATTTACTAATTAAGGTACAGAAATTTCATCTCAGAAGAGAAAACTACAAAATTATTCTGAACTGAAGTTACTGAACTGGTACACACACACAGACAAAATAAATAAAAAGGAAAAACCTGGAATTAATGGGGGAAGAGGGTGGTGAGGAAAGGACAGGCATATCGCTCTCGTCATCTTCATCTTCACCCCATTCCTCTTCCCGCAACGGAGTAATACTGTTTCCCAACCACACAGAATGGATGGAGACCTTAAAGCAAAAAAATAAAAAATAAAAACAATTCAGTACTTTAGCTTCTTCAATGTGCATATCAACATAACACATCAAAATAAATACATAGAAAATTAATTAATAGATCAAATTTAAATAATACATAGAATGTATTGGTGCCAGAGCACTGGAGAAGACCAAATGTAGACCCTTCTTCAAAGAGGAAAAAAAAAAGAGGACCCCAGTAATTATCAACCAGTAACCCTAACATCCATACCTGGAAAAATGCTAGAGCAGATAAAAAAGCAGGCCATTTGTAAGCGTCTTGCAAACAATGTTGTGATAGCTAGCCGCCAACACGGCTTTGTCAAAAACAGATCCTGTGAGACAAATCTTGCTTCCTTCTCTGACAGGCTGACTACTCAAATGGACAAGGGGAATGCGAGAGATGTCATCTACCTTGACTTCAGCAAAGCTGCTGACAGCGTCCCACACGAACTTCTCGTTAACAAGCTGTTGACATGGGGTTACAGTCCGGTGTGCCCATAGCTGGCTATTTATTGCACTCAAGAGAGTCAGCATTAATATCAACTTGAAGAGCTGTAGCCAGTGGGGTACGACAGGGATTAATCCTAGGGCCAGTATTACTCTACATTTTTATTAACGGTCCATGTAATGGGACCGATGGGGCTTCTTATCAAATCTGTGGATGAGATGACACAAAATGGGAGATCTGCCTGATACCAGGAATCAAATAACAATATTGCCATCTACTCTGGACAAGTTGGAAGACTGTTGATATGCGATGCTGCTGATCAAGATGGAGAAATGCGAAGTACTGCATTTAGAGAGGAAAGATACAGAGCACACATAAAAGATGGGGGACACTGGCCAGCAGTGTGAGACAGCTGCTGGAAAGGCTAATGCAGTTTTGGGCTACGCTGGTGTCTCTGGTATCATTGTCAATGTTCACCAAGGGAGCAGGACAGAAAGAGTGAGGGAATTCATTATCATTGCAGGAATCCTGTTAGCCCAGCCTTGTTCTGCCTGCCTGCCTGCCAGCTTCTGGCTGTGATTGCAGCAACAGTTCCACATTGTCCTCATCTGAGGCATCCTCTGCGATAAGTATGACACTGGTCTAGCCACCTGAAGTCATGTGCCAGCTGTATACTCAACACATTTCCCAGAATGAAGGCTGGAAAGGATCTTGGGGATCATCTAATCCCATCCCCTGTCTAGTGCAGAAATCTACTGCTCCACCATTACTACTACAGTGCAGGAATCCACTACTCGACAATACTTCCAGACTGGAACAGCTCTCGACAGGAATTGCATATGAAGAGTGACACGTGTTGCCAGTTCTTTTTTGAAAGAGAGGTGCTCCAGGTTAAAATAGGGTAGGTAATAAAGATTCAAGGTTTCAAAATATCTTCATCGGCAACGTGTTGACCTCCCCTGAAAAGGGTCTTCCATTCAGTCTCTATACCCTGTTCAAAACCACCAGAAACACAAACAGGCTTAAGAGGTTCTCTGAGGAAACTCCTCCTTTGTCTGGAATAGGGGCATTCTTTTCTGCGTTTTCGTTTCCTTCTTTTCCCCCGTTTTCATTTCCACATTTTCCTCTGTGACCTTAGCAAAGAATAACCTATCCAAACTGAATCTAACGCGATTCATTTATTCTTCGTGACTTGCTGTCTTGTCCAGCAGATTAGTATCCAGAAAATTATAGGCTTGTCAGGTCAAGGGCTAGCTCTTCCAGGAATATGGGGTCCCACTCCCAGTGGGGTGGCTTCTGAGGTGGCATCTCCCTAACCTTCAGCGTGGCACTTGGACCGATTTATGGCTCCCTGTGGTGCTAGTGCTCTCAAAGTGAGGCCGTACTTCACTGCGAGGCATCGAGATGGAAGAGAAAGTGAAAATCCCAGTTTAACAGGATTAAAATGAAACAAACAGGAAAGAGAAATGGGTGGCTATATAAATTGAATAAAACAAACAAATAAAATATGATATCGTTTTCTGCCCAGATTTCTAATTCTTTTAAAATCTTAAAATTACACTATTTTCTTTTCAGTTTAACCAATATTTGAACAAACCTGTCCTAGTTTATATCCCATATTTCCCATTTCACGCTCTGTATTGATTTGCAATAAAAGTTTTTCATGACCAATAAGAGCACCTGAAATAAAGAGAAAAAAACATAATTATGTTAGAAAAACAAGTTATTTGTTCGAGTGATCCTCCAGGAGCGCAAGGCGGTGAAAACACAGAGTTCTCAAATTTATTCCAGTGGATTTAGCAGTCCCTGATCTTAGAACTATTTGACATGCAGGAGACAGCTGTAAGAGCTGAAGAGGGGAATTCCTTGTCCCCTCCTATATGACTGGAGCGCTTCCCACTCAGTATCGCAAGAGGAGGATGAATCCTCATTGATATTAAACTATTATTACTCAGTCATTCAACCAAGCAGCA
This sequence comes from Charina bottae, assembly GCA_023362775.1. Lineage (NCBI taxonomy): Eukaryota > Metazoa > Chordata > Lepidosauria > Squamata > Charinaidae > Charina > Charina bottae. Next base: position 463,433 of record JALMGJ010000019.1, on the reverse strand, counting down.
AACAACAACCCAATCAAGGTACTACCAAGGAGAGTACAACACCCCCACCAACACAGGCAGGACATGCCAGGTATATAAACAGAGAGCAAGTCCCACTCCCTTTTCGCACTGAAGATGTTGCCTAGCCTGGCAATGAAACGTCTGCAAGAAAACAACAAGGCTCAGAGAGCACCATGGACTCCACATATTAAACTATTTCTGAAGCAATTCTCTTTTTTTAAACCACTATAATTTAGGCAGAAAATAATAACACCAAGTTATCATTCTTTATTTTACATAAATTCCTCGCCTGACAATGCAAAGAAATCCCAACTAGGACATGATTACCTTTTGCAACTGTCCTGCTGCATATTTTAAAACATACTTTATGCAAGAGGGATGTAAGCTACTTGGGATTGGTTATGACTGGAGTGTTAAATAACAAACAAATGAATAAATTCTAAAGCAAAGATGAGGACAGTAAAAAAAATAATTTGAGCAAGGATAATGTTGAAATATACCTTTTTCTAACCCCCCTTTCACATCTAAGCTTTCAGTGCTTACCAAACTGGAAAATGGTGAGGATATGCTGTAAAAACTGGATCAAGAATTTCATTAAATCGCTACCGATTTATCAAAATGCAGTAGATAATGAAGGTAATCTAACTTCATAATCATGAAATACACTAGGAGCATATAAATTTGGACTCTAATATTAACCTTTTCCCAAAAGACATAATCATCATCAGATAAAGGTAAGATACAAGATAAAGCCCCTCTACCTCTGTTACCACTTTCGGCATGGAAAACCAAGTGCTTTTATGTCTAAGTATGGCTACATCCTGCTTTCTGATAAGAGGAACTATAGGTCTCTCCCATCCAATCTTCCTTCTGTAAGTTATCTGTGTCCTCATCCAAGAGGTGTGTCTCTGATGAAAATGCAGTATCAGCCTTTTTAATGTTTATTATTTATTTATTTATTTATTTATTTATTATTTAAATTTCTGTCACCGCCCATCTCCCCCAACCGGAGGAGTTGAGGAAGACTTTGTTTCTCTTGCTAGTGGTACCCAAATCCAAAGGCATAAAGTGTGGGTGTCTCTCTGGGTTTGTGCATAAAACGTACTAACGTTCAAGATATTTACAACTGCATACATCACCCTTTGGGTGGCTGCCACGTACCTGCAGTAGGAGGGGCAAGGGACGGAACGGGGTCCCACACCTGGTACAAGTGGTGGCAAGCAATGTTGTCTCTCTTAGAGGCCATTTCTTGGATTTCTTGCTCTACGATTCCTCTGATGACGTTTAGTTTTCTCCCAAACCTGGTATTTACCAGAAAGAAGGGTATTATTAAATAATCTGTTGAGAAATTATCAAATCAGCTATGTATTTTAAAACAAGTGTTCCTTTTTTCTAAAAATACATGAAATATACATTTAAACTCCAGCAATGACGATTCAAATTATAATATCCAAATTATGCTTCTATTACAGAAGCAAGGATTTTATGCTGTGTTCCCCTACTTAAGGATGAAGGCGTGATTAGGGATAAAGAAAAAGAAAGCGGAGTCTGAAATACCTTGTATCAAGTGCCTTTAAAGTTTTGTTTCGAGGCTGCTGCTCCAAACAGCTGACGGCTGGGTTGCCCGCAAGGGGCATCGTCATCGCACTCAGCACCAAAGAGGTTATTGCTTGAACAGCTAGAACGTTTATCTGGGTCCTTTCCATGTCTTCCTGGAAGAAAATGGTACCGGTGTCATCTACCGGGAAAAAAGGCGAGGAAGGGCGAGGAAACCACCCAAAAGAATCACGTGTTTATGCCCACCTAGAAAAAAAACTGCACTTCTACTTAGCCGAGCTGGGTTTCCAGGGAAAGTACAAAGCGAGAACTCCATTCCCAGTAAGAATTGGCCACATTTCAGCCAATTCAGGCAAAACACACAGGCACAGAGGATTATTTTACCTCTTGCTGGTTTTCCTCTTGATCCATTGCGATCGGCTGAGTTACGAGAACACCAAGAAGGGTGGCCCACGTTTCTTCAAACTGCATGCGGTTTGTCCACCCTAAGGGCAAAACCACGTGCTTGCTGTGAGATGGGCGGCTATATAAATATGACAAATGGATAAATAAATGTTTTATTTATCTATCTATCTGCTGGACTTATATGGCTGCCTCTCTCATATAATGACTCTAGGCGGCTCACATCCCACGAAACGTGGCTAAAGGCAAGGGCACCCTTCCCCCCAGGCGCCAGGCCAACCCCCCTCCTGGCCCAATGCGCCGGGGGAGGCTGTTCCGAAGGGCTGGGGCAGCCACCGAGAAGGCGCCGCGCCTCCTACAGCAGGGATACTTGTCTCTCTACAGCATACATTCCCCAAATAGCACTTTTATTAAAACTGAAATAACAGCGACACTGGTGTAACCAACCAGTGCAGGAATAACAGCTTCAACTTATACTGAAAGCAGCTTTATTTGAGCGGGCCAAAGAAGACTCCGAGTGACTGTCCTGATGTTTTTAGTATAGTATAGTATAGTGCATAGTGTATATTATTATTTTATTTTATTTATTATTTATTATTTATTATTAATTCTAATTCTAATTCTAATTCTAATTCTAATTCTAATTCTAATTCTAATTCTATTATTTCTTTGTTTAGAGAGATCACAAGGCTGAGCGCAAGGAAATGACACGTCCATGGAATGGGCACAGGGGTCGGGGGTCTAGAGCTAACTCCAACCCATGCCTCCTCCAGGATGTGGGAATGAGCCCCAAGTTAAGTTCTTTGGGGAAAGGAAGGAAAATGATGGCGTTGTAAACTTGATTGCATGTGAACACAGAGTAGCTGACGTGCCCAAGAAAAAGAGACGTGATCCAGTTGTGCTTTTGAGATTAGTGTATGGGAACCCTTCTGAATGCTCAGGCCTCACTGCACGCTACGCCTACTTTTCAGCTTGAATACAATGTGCCACAAATCAATCAATCAATAAATCAATCAATAAATCAATCAATCAATCTCTCTTAGTATAAAGAAGAGGTTAATGAAAGAGGTATCTTGGGGGGGGATACTGCTGCCATGAGGGTCTACAATGACCAAATACGACAGACTCCCTGTCTGCACCCGCGCAGCCTGCAGCTAATCCTGGGCCGACTTCGGGCTGCCCACAGAGTCCTGGGCGTCACAGCCCCACGTGCCCATCCAAGGCCTGGAATGGCATCACGGACGCAGGCAGAACCACCCTGCTGGCGCTAGATACGCATGTCCATGCCCAGGCTGATCAGCACTTCAAGTAGTGTCATTTGACACAGCTATTCTAATCCACCAACTTTTTAACCCTAACATTTAACTTCTAAATGTTAATCTCTATTTTCAAACTAGGTAGCTCTTGGGGTTTATTAGTTACCCCTCCCCTAGTTTCAGGGCGGATTTCAGCTATTTTTTTGCTTAGGGTTTTATGTTCTTAGCTGACTTTTAGTTGCTTTGCCCTCTTCCCGTTTTGCATAGCTTTACACAGTTCCCCTTCAGCGCACTCTGGACGCGGCTTGCCCCAGCGCTTTGCCTCCTGACCACCCGCTGCATCAATGGCCGAGGGCCGAGGGCCCCCTGTCGTGTGTTTAGCCCTTTCATGCTTGCTCCCCAGTTTCTTTACTTAAGACCACGGGGACTGCAAACGGATCACGAGGGACTGCGGGTCTCTGCAGATGACCTGTGGCCCGTGGCTGACTCCCTCCTTCTGGGAGGGAACACTCAGGAGACGTGGGGGTGCCATAAAAGTAAACGGGCCTCGCCTCTCTGAACCTGGTTCTCGGAATCCGGGCCAGGACTGTGCTCTTCGGCAGAGCCCATCTGCAGCTGCCGTTTAGGACGGGGCTTCAGAATAGCAGAGAACTCAAGGCAATTCATTTGCAGTTAAAGCTTGAGATTTTAAAATGTTAACCTATACCAAACAGTCTTTTTTAAATTAAGTATTAAGTTTTCATTACTGGAACTCATTTCCAATCTTTGTACTTACCCATTGTGTTAATTCGATAGATGAATTCCTTGAATACTTCTCTCTCTTGAAGAAATTCTACAGGTATTTCTGGAAACGTCGTGCCAAATTCACCGGTCGGCCTTGGAGACCAACCCAACTTCCAGACCTATTACAACGTAGAGGGGTGAAGAAATACAAATACTAGAAATTTGGAAGCAATGCTTTGATATTTCACTCCTGAATAAAGACAGATACTATAATGAAGCACATGTTATCTATCTATCATCTATCTATCTATCTATCTATCTATCTATCTATCTATCTATCTATCTATCTATCATCTCCTTCCTTCCTTCCTTCCTTCCTTCCTTCCTTCCTTCCTTCCATCCATCCATCCATCCATCCATCCATCCATCCATCCATCCCAAAATATAAATGTTGTGGCTTCATTCCTTTGAAAACGAGAACAGACTAAGACAGGAAAACCAAAGGCAACGTAGAGGGGTGAAGAAATACAAATACTAGAAATTTGGAAGCAATGCTTTGATATTTCACTCCTGAATAAAGACAGATACTATAATGAAGCACATGTTATCTATCATCTATCTATCTATCTATCTATCTATCTATCTATCTATCTATCTATCTATCTATCTATCATCTCCTTCCTTCCTTCCTTCCTTCCTTCCTTCCTTCCTTCCTTCCTTCCTTCCTTCCTTCCATCCATCCATCCATCCATCCATCCATCCATCCATCCCAAAATATAAATGTTGTGGCTTCATTCCTTTGAAAACGAGAACAGACTAAGACAGGAAAACCAAAGGCAACGTAGAGGGGTGAAGAAATACAAATACTAGAAATTTGGAAGCAATGCTTTGATATTTCACTCCTGAATAAAGACAGATACTATAATGAAGCACGTTATCTCTCTATCTATCATCTATCTATCTATCTATCTATCTATCTATCTCAAAATATAAATGTTGTGGCTTCATTCCTTTGAAAACGAGAACAGACTAAGACACAGTCAGTGCCAACCACAACCCTGCTCCTTGAGCTCGCTCCTCCTCATTGCCTGGTGGGCCACATTCTCTCTCCAAGAACAAAGGCTTGGGAACAAAAAGAGCTTTGTAGCGGTCTGTGGGAAGGACCTTGGGAGACCGGTGGGAGCCGCAGACCAGACAACGGTCAGACAAGCGGCAGCTGAGCCCGCAGAAGGAATGGGGACGTGGCAAACGGATCAGAAGGGACCCTCCCTAGTTTCTTGGACTGTAAAGGGGCGGGGGGGGGGAATATGTCCTTTCAGCCTTGCAAGGTTCTGTTAATGGAACCTTACAAGAAAGATAGAGCTGGTGCTTCTGGGTGTGCGTCTTGTCTGGACTACCTCGCAAGGCTGACAGGCTTCTTAGAATAGCTTCCAAAAAGGGGGGATAAAGACAGCAATATATCAACCATGCAGTGAAGACGTCCAAATGTGATCAGGTAACAGAGACAAGGCTACAAATTATTTAAGAAGCCCTTTTTGTTCTTCGTATCCTTAGCTAAACCTCATGCCATTCCGAGTGTTAGTCCTTTGTTTGTTCTTCTGTTTTTCATGCTTACTTCCCAGTTTCTTTTTTCTTATCTAATTCTTGCTGCTCCTTGGAAGTGGAAACATTTGAGGAGGACATGATCATTGCTTGTCTACCTGAAACTTTTATTTGGAACATTTCCTGCTTTTCCCACTGAACTTCAGTGGCTGCAAACGGACCTTGCATGTCTTCAGTGTTGGAATAGACTGGGATTAAGACTTCATTGACTTTATCTGTTGGCTACTCTATTAAGCCTTTGGCTGGGATAAGAATTGCCTGGTCCAATTTTCCCTTTTTTCACAGGCACCAATACCAACCTTGTCTATGAATAGCTTCCTAAGACTTAACAAAATGATGGAGACAGTGAGGACCTACTGAGTTCATCATATCTGTAATGTGCCGAGAGCCCATTTCTCTAAAGCAACCACAATCTTTGCATTCACTCCAGTTCTTTGATACATTAAAGGAGAAATTAACTCTGGAGAAAATAACTGAACCTTCAAGAGGTTTTAGAACTGTAAATATGTAACAATAAAAGAATATGTACATTAAGATTTTGAAAAGTACTAAAACTCGAGCAGAAACACAACAACATGCACGGCAGTCACTATCAACATCAGCTTCACAGCTCAATACGTACCAAGAGAGGGACTCTTGCATAGCTGTTTACTAAGGGCAGCCTAGACAAGCTGATGATGATGTTCTTCAGGACAGGGGTAAGGAACGCTGGGATGGGGCTATTCTTCCGGTGCCCCAAAGCCAAGACAGATGGCAAACGTTCCACCAACTCTGCTACCACTTCACAAGTTGCTGTAATATACTCAGAAACTTAAGTGGAGAATAAAGCAAAAATTTATTATGAGATAACTTCCATAACTATGATCAAACTAAGTTCTAAATAATTGGGACTTGGTGTCTGTCTGTCTGTCTGTCATCTCTATCTATCTATCTATCTATCTATCTATCTATCTATCTATCTATCTATCTATCTATCACCTATCTATCTTCCTTCCTTCCTTCCTTCCTTCCTTCCTTCCTTCCTTCCTTCCTTCCTTCCTTCCTTCCTTCCTTCCTTCCTTCCTTCCTTCCTTCCTTCCGTATTACATGCATTAATATATTCTTGGTGTGCACATGTTTTCTGATTTCCAAAGTACAGCCACCAAAGGGAAACTGAGGATGGAGCAGGTATCATATGGAAAAGTCGCGTCTTAACCTTTCTCTTACAGACTCAACCCCAGCTGCTATTTGCCTAAAAACCGCGTCCTCCTAGTTCTCACTTTGAAGTCTTCAGAGAAATACATTTAACGTAATCATGAACTGAACTTTCCATCTAATTTAGCCTTCTTTAGCTGCAATGTATTCCCAGCCATTGTTAGTCCACATACAACTATAAGGTTAGTTAGAACCATAACATATACTATACATTCAACTATGACTTGTATCAAAACACAATTGCATGTATACTTAGAATTAGTTTTATCCTTACTTGGTGCTTGTGAGCCCCTTTCGTTCTCACTGGCAGCCTTCTGAATCATCTTCCTTTTCTCTGGACTGAGAAGGTGATTTCCCGGTTCAATTGCCACTAAATCAGATGGAAGCAACAAGTATTTTCCAATGCTGATCTTTCAACGTTCCTCAACTGAAAGATCTTAGATTGTACATATGAACCTCAGCAAACATGAAATAGTTTCACAACACGGACTTGCTCCAACTAACTACTGAAGATTCCTTGCCTTTGTACCTGGAATGGCTGCAAGTGAAGCTGTTTGATACGCTGCTGCACGGGCAAGGTTTCCTCTAGGGCTTCACTCACTCCATTTTCATTCATTTATACGGACAGTGAGAGACAGTCTGGTGTAGTGGTTAAAGGCACTGGATCAGAAGCCAGGAGGATGTGGTTCGAGTCCTGCCCTAGGCACAAAACCAGCTGGGGGACCCTGGGCCAGTCCCTCTCTCTCAGCCCCAGGGAGGGGGCGGCAAGGGCAAACCACTCCCAAAAATGTTCCCAAAACACCTGCAGGAACCTGCCCACATGGTCACCGGGAATCAAGACTGACTTGAAGGCATTAAAAAAAAAAATAACACCTGACACCAGCCTCTCATTCTCCATTGCTGAAGATTACGAAATGAGAGAAACAGTTCAGAGTTCAGGTAAACGAGGCGACTCTTTCAGTGGGAGTAAAACCCAGCCTTCTGGATGCAGCAGCCCCAAAGTGAGCCTTGCAGAAGTCCTAGCAAGAACCTCGCTTTTGGAACGGAGCCCTTTGCTCCCGAGACGCTCCCCTGCGCTCACCTGCTTCCAGGACGAATCGGGTGCAGTGGATGAGAGAAGAGGCGTGGGTCATGTGCTCTGCCGAAGCCAAGAGGCTCCACAGGTTAGTCTGCTGCAACGTCAAGCAGCAGCAGTCCAGCACCGCCTGGAGATCGACACTCAGCGGAACGTGCTTGCGTATCAAGTGCCAAGACAGCATCTGCGGGAGCAAGAGAAAGGGAAAAGGGAAAAGGGCCTGACCTTCCTCGTTTATTTAAAGGCATGATCAGGAAAAGCTTTAAAGGGCTGATGCTTCCAACAAGCCCTGTAACTTCAGATCACGTAACTTTTCAGGCGGCTCACTGTAGCCATGGTTTGCACGTTATCCCTAAAACGTCTAGCAGGTGACCAAGGAAACCGAGGGTTGCTTTGTCCATTTCTGGCTGGTCCCTCAAGCCCCCTTTCCATGCTTAGGCCGGTGACTTGGCTGGTGCAACCTCCTCTCGATGCCTGCTCAGCTGCGCATGGAAATTCCCTCAGCTTCTCCCAGCAGGGTTAGGAGAGCCCCCGTCAAGGAAGGTTGGGTCCCCTCAAGGAGCCACTCCGTGGTCCCTTAATCACCGCCTCCCTCGGACCTTTCCTCACGCTGTCAGTAGCGGGGAAAGGGCACATTTCCTGAGGGCGTTTCTGCAGTGGGCTCTGCCAAAGGTTATGGGGAAGCTGAAGAACGCATTTTTGGTAACGGTGAGAGTAACGTCTCTCCACTGCCCATCAGTATGTTCGTCCTATTTTTTGGAAACCCCCATAAACCTTGAGAAGTGAGTCACAATCCTCATCAAGTTGGTATGTGCAGTAACTGTACAACCCACTCTGCTGCTTATCCATTCACCCCCTCATTTCTAATCTTCTTGGGTGGGAAGTGGGGAACCCCCAATCGTTCTTGCTGAGCTTCCAGACTGATCCCAAGGCAACATCTGGAGTAATTAAACAAGGGACTGCAAGATTCTCTGTGAGTCTTCACTTTTTAGAACGTAATGACATAAAATTCCTGAACGGACATATTTTTTGATATACTGGTTGTCTTACCTCTAGCAGCATTACAACGAACTTCAAAATGTCACTCTCTTTCTCATGGGGAATGCGAAGAGAGGCTGGCAGTTTGGAAAGCAGCACGAGATATTGACTTAAAGCATGAGCCAGAACCGTTGTGGATTGAAAGATTTCTGTGTCTCCTGTGAAAAAGGACATGGGTCATAAAACAAATGCCATCAACAAACACTGATTTTGTAACAGGCACAACTTTTAAAATATCCTGAATGGTAGTGTTTTCACAAACAATGAAACAAAAAAGACAGTGGTTATCCCTGCTATATTTTTTCTCTAATTAAAATATTCTAACAGCATATCCTTTAAAATGTGTTGACTGGATTAGTTTGTTCTCTGAGAATCAAAAGGCGGCTGTAAGTTTGAAGTTCTTCGGAATGATCTAACTGGCCAGTAAACTCTACTAAGACTTTTCATTCATTCTCCTTGCACGTTCTGTATTCTCAGGATTCTGAGATTCTTATTTGTTGACGTTCAACTGATTGGTAGGATTGTGCTCCAACTTGGAAGACAGAGCAAATGGGGAGGCTAAACTAGGACAGCCATGCCAGGCTCAGAGTAAGGCTTGTGATCCGACTTGGAGACATCAGAGTTGCTGTGGATGGCCAGGACACGGGCCCTGGGTCAGACAGGCCCCTCCTCTTTCATTCCGCAAATGGCCAGCAGCCTGCTGTCCTCCTCTCTAAAGCCTTGGAGGGGCCCCGCACAGTCCCATCATGGAGGCAACTGGTGACGCTTCAGGCTGGGCCTTTGCACAGAGTTCCTCCAGAAAGGTCTTGGGCAGCTGGCCCAAAGTTAAATGATAAAGATGTTTTAAAAGAAACCCCCGTCAGGACTTTGAGGAAAAGAAAAGATTACTCGCTTTTGACAGATACACTTAAAGGAAAAGGGCAATGTATCCTCCACACACACAGCCTTCCTGCCTGACACAGAGCCACTGATACACACTTGCTTGGTAAGACTGTTCAACCAGCTCTATACCCATCTACTGAAGCATTGCACCATCTTTCCTACTAGGATCTGATGGGGGAGTCTATCAAATGCTTTGCTGAAGTCAAGTACGTGACGTCTACTTTGTTCCTGCGGTCAGCCAGACTGGTCACTCTGTCACCAAAGAAATCAGGATGGCATGGCACAGCAAACCCACACTGGCTCCTGCCAGAAAATGAACTGTATCCTAAATGCTCGCCAATCAACTGCTTAAAGTCCGTCCCAGGGTTTTGCCAAGCTGACCAGGCTAGTTATCCGGGTCCTCTTCTTTTCCCCTTTGACCACTATCCTCTGGCACCATGCCCTGGGTTCCTGAAGACGACAGCGAGGGGTTCCTGATGACACTGTTCGTTAGCCTGGCTGCGCAGGAACCCCCAAAGATGGTGAGCCCACTCGCATACTGGGAGGTCGGAATAAAGGGGTCCCCCTCTTCACCTCCTCCAGGCAACGTTGAGGGCAAGGAAAAAGCCGGCTTGAGTCCGAGTCCCAAAGCACGTCTTTGCCCGCCAGGCACAAGAAGACAGCCCCGTCACTGAAGAAAAACCACAGGTCCTTTGGGCAACTCCTCTCCTGAAAACAGGCAGGATCGTTTCTCCACCCACCCTGGGCCCCCTTTCCAAACAAAAGCGCACAGTGCTCCCATCTGAAAGAGCCAACGCTACAAAGAAGTTGTTAAAACAATCCCGCCTCTCAAATACAAGAAACCAAACCAAACCTTGGTAACTGACTCCCAACCTTTCTGTGAACAAAGGCAGCAAATGGCAAAAGAGGCCGTTCCTCAAAAGCCCACCGGAGACGCACACCGGCCAACGCAGACCCCCAAGACACCCCCTCCCTTTCTGTCCGCAGAAACGGTTCCCCTGTGTTCCGCTCAGACGGGGAGGCCCTGGGGATCACAGAGGGCTCCGGTGCCCAGAGGTGCCGAGGAAAGCCGGCCCCCTTTCCCCCCTTACCGAAGATATTGCTCAGTTTGCCCCAGTACGCGGACGGCTCCGTGGGCTGCGACGGCTGGAACGCCTGATGGCTGGCGGGGAGCTTTTGCACAGCTGCCGTCACGTGATGCAGCGTGACCAGGCGGGCGGCTTCGAAAAGGCTCTTCGGGCCTCGGGAGAGTTCCTGCCCACCGAGGCTCAAACACGGGGCAAGGAGGCTCATGTTGAAATCCTGGAAAGGCAAAAGAAGCAGGACGCGGTTTTCAGGCGTAAACCAGAAAACACATTTCTTACCGGACGGTTTGGTCCCAAAGAACGAACGAACGAATGAAGATCAATTGCAAAGAAATAGATGGAGGAGGAGTGACTGTCTCGAGAGGAAAGGAAGGATTGGGGAAGTGGTGGCTGGATGGAGCTGATGAGGTCTAATTAATGGTGTTGGGGTGTGTTACTTTCAGCCATGCGCTCCTTTCACTATTCCTATCTTGTCTCTTTTTCTTTGACCTATTATTTCATGCTCCTTTTCTGCACACTACATGACACTGCTTACCCCAAAAGGGAGGGCTATCAGAGCAAGTTTGTATGCGAGAAAAATCTGAATGCTAAAGTGAGAGATGGATGGCATATAAAAAGTAAAAGTGTTCTGATAAAAAACAATTCGCAAGCAAGACTTTGTATCAGTTAGGAAAAAAATTAAGCCATACTACACTTTCATTTTTCCCTCATCAGATATTTCACTTTAACTCCTTCTGGCCACTGGAAAAAGTATATTTGCGTAGCAAGAAATTTATTATGACCTCCATGAATTCGAAAGCATGCAAATGCAAGTAGATGAATAGGTACCACTTCGGTGGGTAGGTAACAGCATTTCGTGCGTGTCATGCCGGCCACATGGCCGTGGAAGCGTCTTCGGACAACGCTGGCTCTTCGGCTAACAAACGGAGATGAGCACCGGCCCCTAGAGTCGGACACGACTGCACAAATGTGCGGGGGGAACCTTTACCTTTTTACCATAAATATGATCTCCATTTTAGAAGTCCCCTTCCAGGGAAATGAATGTTTGTGGTGACCATTTTTGTGTGGTATAATCCCATCCGTAGCGAGATTATTTGCTAAAACGTTTAAACTTAATGTTTTAATGCTTTTACTTCTTTGTATTATTATATTTTAATGCTGTTTGCATCTCAGTGGCAACCATTTTAAGTCTCCTTTAAGCAAAGGGGCTACTTAACAACGAGAAGAATATTTAACGACAATGGAGGAAAAGCAAGACAAGCATGCACTGACAGATACGATTTAGAAGTGTGAAAAAAAACTCCTGTTTAAATTTTGAAGGACACCCACAACACCAGTGCAAGATTTTAACAGATCCAAATTGTTTTCCTGTTTTGCTGTGGCACGCTGGCTTACGTTGGTAATTGTAATATTTCTAACTGCATAATTAAGTAAGAGTCATAAACATTAAGGAAAGCCCTTTCCCCTTCACGTGGCAACATGCGCATTACCTGGTGCATCATGAAGGGAATCAGTTCTTGCTCAGGAAGCCGACTCATCAGTTCTGCACCTTCAGGCAGAGCGAAAGCGGATTTTGTGTAGCACTGGGAGCTCATGAGCGAACAATACCAATCCTTTCAGGGAAACGAGCCAGGTTAGTAACACGTATTTAAAATAGAGGCGTGAGAAATGCATTACGTGATTTGCTACAAATCAACTATTCTGAATCAAACACTTATCCATAATTCTGGTCTAAAATGGTTATTTGTGGAACAAACTGTAATTAATTACCAACCAGCCAACCAATGACCTTGCATGCCATCCTCCTGTTGCCCACCACCCACCAGTTAGGCCTCAGCTGCCAAGAGGGGGCCTAGAAGAATCTTCCTATAAGAAAAAAAATATTTTCTATTTCAGCATAGGTTTATGGGCTAAGCAAATAGGATTTGGATCAACAGAGATCGCTGCAAAGTTTCAGAATATATTCACAATTCTAAGAATCTACTCATTCCCAATTACTTTGCCACTACTGAGATACAAGGGAAACTTATAGTGCACCACTTTTCCCTCCAAACGCTAAGGAACGTCAAGCACTGGTAGGAAAAATGAATGTTTGGCCTTCATTTGGGACCATTCTGTGTTCACCTTCATCGACATTCTGTGTTGAAGTATTTGCCAAGAGGGCCTCCCGGAGCCCAAGGGAGGCTCCCCCCCGCCCAAGCCACAGCTCCAGCAACAGCACCTGGATGATCCCTGCCAGACTTCAGCCAGAGTGCCACTCAAACGAGGCAGCTCCCAGCCAGCAGGGATCCAAAGAAGTGGCTTTAATAAGATATTAGAAGATCCCTCAGTAAGAAAACTGGCCAGCTGTGGGACTCAAGCAAAGTCACGGTTTTCCTTCTCTCGCCCTTATGCCGCAGCGGACTGAGGCTGACATACGGTTCCTGGCCCTGGTCCGCTCTAGACCCCAAAATTGCCTCTGAATGACCTTACTCCAAAATACGACCAGAAGAATTAGGACGCTGCCATACAAAGCTTCTGTACAACTGTTAACATTCAGATCAGAAGGTTTACATTTTTTTACAACTTAAAAGTAGTACCTGTGTATCTTTAAATCTTTGTTGCGGTCAAAGATCAATGCATAATAACATTCAATAGTATAAAACAGGTTACATACGTCTAAAAATAATTAAATGTAAAATTAACTGGGCGTATTAATGAGTTCCTTCGATTAAACAATGCCATCTATCAGGACCCCGGAAGCGTGACTTCTTTTAGCAGCGCCTGCCCTCAGGAATGAGGTTCCCCCCCCCCCGAGATCTGGATGCCCCCCCACCCCCACTGTTGTTTAGAAGCGACTTGAAGACCTGGCTCTTCCCCCGGGCCTTTGGCCGGGGGGGGGGGGAGGGAGACCCCTCGCTTCATTCCATCTGGTCTGTCATGCTTGCCATCTTACTGTTGTTGTTGTTGTTGTTGTTGTTGTTGTTGTTTTAAATGGGCTATTATTGTATTCTGTTTAGTTGCTGTGAGCAGCCCAGAGCCGTTGGGAGACAGGCTGCATACAAATTCAACAAACAAACGAATGCCACGAATATCTAAAAGTAAAAACTGTAAAATTGACTGGAATGACTAAGAAATTGGCTTAAATGCAGGGTTATCACTCTGACCGTGTGCCAGCCCAGAAAGGGCAATATAATAAAATGTGTTTAACAGTTTCAACACCCCTTTGCTCCCTGAGCCAGCCGCAGCCCAAAGGCGGTCCCTTCCAGGGCATCAAACGCAGCCAAGGCGGAGCCCCCCCCTCCCCCCCCCCCCCCAGGCAGGGACTGGATTTGGCTTGGACACTGAACGGGTCTCCAGGGGGAGACCGGGCTGCTCAGGAGGCTGTCCGTGGGAAGGGGGGCCAGATCCGCCTGCAGAGCAACATCTTGAATCGGATGCCTCGGCGTCACTCCTGCACGCGTCCACCTGGATGTGCAAAGTCGGGTGAGCGAAAATCCAAGGAGCTCCCGTGTTTTACCTATTATTTTGGCCCAGGAGGTCACAGAATGGCCAGTGAGGATCCGGGATGTCAGGCCTGCAGGGGGAAAGCAGGTTTTGGCCCAGCCAAGCCCTGGTCTCAATCCTACTCCTGCTGGCCTCATCGCGAAGAACCGCCTTTGAGACACATCGGGGGACTGGAAATATGTTCCAGAGCAATTGGGTCTGAACTCTCCAGGGGACCAAAGAGCTACAGGGGTCTCACGGGGGGCCAAAGGAGAGCTGTGCTCTAACTCGGAGCGCCGCCGGGATGCACAAAGCCCTTGACCCGAGAAAAAGGTGGCCAGGCTGCTGCTCCTCTCAGGGAGCTTCGGACGTCTTCCCTGGGCGTTCTGCGTGAGGCCGTGGCATGAAAAACGATGCCTCTCCGCAACCAAGGAATCTGCTCGATGGGACAATTGCGTAAAGTCCAAAGGTGGCTTGGGGGGCGTTTCACAAAGACCGTTCCCTTGGTCTTCTTGGAGTTAAGTTCCAGAGCTTCGGAAACGCAGGACTTGGCCCCGGCTCCCAGGGCCCTTCTTAGGCCAAGGCCAACCGGAGTCCGGGGGAGGAAGGACCAGCGCGTCATCCGCACACAGGAGGACTGGGACAGGTTTCTCTGACAGCTTTGGTGGGTGATGAGGAGGGTCATTCATTCATCATGGAAACTAGTGCATTAAATAGTAGTTAAACAACAGTGGGGCGTGAATACAGCCTTCTCTGAGTCCTCTATTAACAGGGATCTCCTTGGTATTGTCCCCTTGGGACCTACATCAGACTTTTATGGTGGTTTTATTGCAGAGTTTATAGATCAGTTGTAACAGCAGTATCGGTATATTTAAAAATGCAGTGATGATTATTATCATTCAAATTTGTTCCAAAGACAATTAAAAAAGGGGGGGGATTAATATGAAACCAACTCAGCCTTACTTTGTCTGGAATTAAAGTTTCCAGAGGAGGATGGTTCCCCCCATCCAGGGGATGTGCAGTAACCAAAGGGGATGGGCTAATGGTTTCTGGAGCTACAGTTAGACGAAACCGGTCCAAGAGTGAGGAGAGTCTTTGGTGCCTAAAAACAAGAGAAATCCACCAGATCAGATAGCTTGAGAAAGACAGAACTCTTCTAGCAATAATTTCAGTGGATACATGTGAATTATTTCAGTACTACAAGAGAAAAAAGATTACATAATAAATTCAGGTCAACATTTTATACATACATACACACATACTTTAAATAAGCATGGAATATATTTTCTACAGTTCTGGAAGGGGTCTTGATTTTTTTTCTAATTCAGAAAAAATGAATTAAGCATCCCCCGTTTTAACATTCAGAATAGTACAGCCTTTTAAAGGAGCTGAAGAGGATAAATCTCCCTTTTCTCTGTTTCTTTTAAATACTAGATCAACAAATACTGAGAATGAAAATACTTTCCATCCCAAAAAATATGCTTTCATTTCCCAATATTTTGCTATAATAAATCTGGATGCCACCCTCCCTCCCTCATGCCCCAAAATAGTCTTATGCTGTGTACAATAATGTCACAGTAGACACTGCTAACAAAGACTGTGGAGTAACGTTTTCTAATTTCTTCAAAACGTTCAGTCAAAATAATTAAATGGACACCGTTATCATGAATGGTAGCATGGATCAATCAATCACTTCTCGGCCATTTGGCCAAGATCATGTCTAGTATCTTATCGATTTGATAATAATTCCTCCAACACAATCTAAAAAATTTCAGTTGATACAAGTAAGGTAGACCTTTATTACAGTCTTTAACCAACAATGGTAAATGGTTCCATTTATGGATTATTTTTATGGTCAGTTCTGAATATTATGCTAAATTGGATTTAAGAGAAATCAGTACCATAAAGAAGTCCAAATTGACTAAATTTAAATTTATTCCCCTATTTCTTTACAGTCAAAAGAAAGACATAATATTCTAGACATAAAAAAGTTGTGCAATATGGAATAATTCCTTCGGGTTTTAAATTTGAAAGCATTCTTCAAATATTTTTAATGTACTTATTTAGTAAAAGCACACTTAAAAAGAAATGAGCCTGTGTTTCAGTGAAACCATGATGAAGGTTGTACAGTAACAATCCTTCTGCAAGATATATTCTGCAGAGAGAATTTTCTCATCAATAATCTAGCCTTCAATCTTTTAAACTTTTCTGTCTTCCCATTCTTTATATCTATCATACTTATCCATTTATTTGAAATTGGACAATCAATAAATAGGGAAGATGGAAGAAAAAGGTAGTGCCATTATAGTGCAATATTAATTCAGCTTGTATCCCTGAACTGTGAAATGTTTTCAGTTTAGGATTCCTAAGATTCTATCATGTTTCTGATCACACAGTAGAATTTGTCTGACCCTAAGATGTTTTAATTATGTATAAATGAAAATGAACATAATCTTAATGTTGGACAAATTCATATTTTCCTAAGACTGCCTAGTAGCTGTGAGGAAAAGATGCAGCTGGTTGCAACTTTTCCAGAGGAACCTACACATTTTGCCATCTGAATCATATTTTGCCCTTTTTTGACCCTGGATCCAAATCAGTGCCAATTCTTTGTAACATTTACCACTTAATCTCTAATGGCAACTTGGGAGTAGCTTCTCAAAGACATTTTGTGACTTCCTCGGTGCTAATGACCACAGCAGACTGAAGTTTCGGCCTTGCTCAGGCAGCCTTCCTGGGCCTGGAGAGCACCCACGAGGGCGACCGCCGGAGCTTCTCAGCCAGCGTGGCCACTGCTAAGGACCTTGGAGCTTTGCCACCTTGGAACATTTATGCGATTCAGTTTGAAATGCGGTTTCAGATGATGTTGAGGAGGACAACATCAACTTGAGGAGCAAAAAGTTGGCTTACCTAGAATCATTAAGACTTGAGACAGAACTTCTGTCATTGTATTTCTCTTAGAGAAGGAAATTAAATGTGATTCATTTTCGGAGAGGGTCAGGGCTCTAAAAAAATCTGGTCACCTTCCATGCTGCAAAAGTGTAGGATCCGTTATGCCTTACCTGTGGGCCAATCCACTGTTCTGAAGATATTCCTGAATTCGGTCAAGTTCTTCAACTGGTAACTGAGCAGTGCTATTCTATATAAAAACGAGAAAGGCAACACACTTGCACCAGTCTTGAGAATGAAAAGTTAAAAGTTGCTAATGCGGGACTTAAAATAAACTTAAATCCAAAGAACTGAATTAAAGCAACTAACTTTAAACTTGTTTCGGATCTTAGTCTAGGTTAAAAAATTAAACATATATTTTATGGATTAATTTATGGAATCATATAATTGTAGGACTGCGAAGGGGCAATCAGGCCACTGAATCCAACTCTCCCCCACCCTCAGAAACCCCGCGGAAGGGCTGCTCAGCCTCCCCCTGAAGGCAGCCAGAAAGAGGGCTCAGTCCCACCGCCCACTCGCCCTTACAGTTGCAGCCGAGCCTGTCTCCCTGCCACTCAGATCCCACAGGGACCGGAGAGCTGTTCTCGGGGGCCCCACAGCTGTCTGTTCTCGGGGCTCAACAGGCCCCCAATGTCACCAGGGCCATCTCTGTGCCTCTCCCAGCTTCTCTGGCTGCTTCTTCTGAGTGCCCACCCTCCTAACAGTCACCACATCAAGTAGCTGGAGCCCAACCCCCCGGGAGCTGTCAGGGCTGGGGGGGGGGGGCTAAAACCCGGGCTTCCCTGTGGCCGGTCCAGCACCAGCCCAGACTGGCGCGTGGCAGCCATTCTCGGAGCATGGCGCCACGGGGTACCTGCACAGTGGCAGCGAGAAGCATTTCCACGCGACGGCAAGCCAGCGTGTCGACCATGTGAGCCAGGACACGGAAGG
The DNA here is from genome assembly GCA_023362775.1 of Charina bottae. NCBI lineage: Eukaryota > Metazoa > Chordata > Lepidosauria > Squamata > Charinaidae > Charina > Charina bottae. Next base: position 445,275 of record JALMGJ010000019.1, on the reverse strand, counting down.
GAGTCGCTAGCAGCTTGTCCACGTAGAAGATCAGCACGGCCCCCGACTGGCTCAGATGGATCCCCTCCAAACACTGCAGGGTCTTCTTGACCGCAGTCGGCTAAGTGGGGAGGAAACGTGTTTAGAGGCCTTGTTTTCCAGGCTAGACAAGGTAAAAGCATCTCCACATAACGATTTCCTTTTTTAAATAAACATCGGTTCCTGCCGTCTACTCATGAGTAGCAGCTGTCCAGAGTGTGTACTGATGATCTCACGATCTCTCCTTTCTCCAGAGAGATTTCGGCGGCTCGGATCCAGCATCCATCCGCCGATTCAGTCGTAACGTCATCCCCGCTGCTGTTCGGGGATGTCCGTTCGCCATGTTCTCACCGGAAGTGGCCCGATCCCACCCAATTTGGATGTTCAAGCATCCTTCGCCAACTTCCGCTCCTTCTGAGCTTCGGCTTTCGTGACACGACAGCTATAGTTCTGCTGCATTTTCCCCTTCTCCTTTCCACCTCCCACAAATGTTATTCTAGTGACACTATTCTATAATGCCCATTTTATGGAATCAGAACAAAACTTAGCCTCCCCCATTTCTGGGACAGCGATATTATGGTTGATTCTTAAAGAGAACAGCGTTTACGCCATAAGGAATTTACCAATAAATTACCGTAAACATCAAAGTAATAATTAAGACGTGAAGAATCACTTGCAAACTTAAACTCATGACAGCGAGAAGAGCTTTACAAATGAACGCCAACTCATTTGCAATGGCTGGATGATCTCCAGGCATTATCTACTGCTTCAGTATCCTCAATATTTGAACTATGTTATTACCTTTAAGTATCAGTACCTTATTTCTACCGCAGGTAAACATCATGTGTTGTGTAAGAGGTTATCGTAGAACATAATTTTAACACTCCAAGGAACTTACAGATGCGAAGTTCTCACATCGTGACTGAATAGCCTGGATGAAAAGTCCGCTTGCAGCTGAATTTCTGTGAATGGCACTTATGAAGTCTTGGACGGGGGGTTCATGAGACAGGCTGATAAGTTCTTGAACATGGTTCACGGTCAGCCAGGTTAAGTGCTCCGAGTCATGCAGGTTTTGGCACTATTGGAAGAAACAAGATTGATCCACGTGACCAGCGGAAACAGCAGGGAGGTCGTGGAAGGCTTTATAAACATATATGGCGTCTCTTCCTCAAGCCTCCTCCCTCGCCTGGACGAAGGCGTTTTTTCTGTGACAGCCATCCTCCCTGCTGCCAGACATCCCACCACCCCGGGAGATCTCTTGCTGCTATTCGCAGACTTAGTTCTGAAGGAAAAAGCCACCGCCAGGAGAGCAGTCTTACAGGCTGGGGCAACGCAGAGCGCAGAGGCTCAGAGCCAGGGGAAGGGGATGCCCACGCTTCCTTTCCATCAGCACACCGGACCTGCAGCCGGAACCAGGACGAAATGACCGAGGCCCGGCAAACTTCACGTGATGCAGAATAGCTCTGAACTTCCGGAGCCTGTGCGGAGTATCAGTACTCATACTGATATGAGTACTATCATACTATCATACTGATCCCGATTCCCAAACGTGGGTCTTCTACTCCTCTCAAGCAGAAGCACAGAAACAAGCACGGGTCCAAATCCAGTCACTTCCCCGACAGCCCAGGGCCAGTCGTCCTGACCCTGACCCTGACCCTCCTGCGAGGACCAGGGGGCAGCTCTGCCAGGAGGGCCCGCTCTGGGCTCCCACTGCGCCCTTGCCTCCACCGGGAGGCCCGTCCAACAGTTGCTCTCCCTCCGGTCACCCCAGGGCTGGATTACTGCAATGCATTCCACAGGGGCCGCTCTTGCAAGGCCAGCTGGCACGAAATGCAGCGGCACAAGCAGTGCCGGGCATGTCTCAGTATCACCGCTGCTACGCAAGCTGCACCGGTTGCCAGGCGCCTCCCAGGCGCCATTCCGGATGCTGGCTGTTATCTATAAGGCCCTTGGTGAGAAAGGGCCTGGGTGCAGTATCTGAGGGAGTGCCCGTCTCCGATTGTTTCTGCCCACCCGGTACATTCGCAGAGTGCGGGCACGCTCCAGGTCCCCTCCATTAATCATCACCATCTAGCGGGACCCAGGCAGCGTGCCTTGTCGCGGCCCCCACCCTCCGGAACAGCCTCCCCACAGAGATACAGATGGCGCCCACTCTCCTGGGGTCCCAACTTTAAAAAGCTAACTTTAGGAATAGGGTTCCTATAAAGGAAGATATTAAAAACCCATTTGGAAAGAATTCCAGAGGGGGGGGGGGGAAAGGTAAGGACATCAAAAGAAACCAACACGATTACACAAAACCTTAGTGATGAGTATCTGAAAGCAAAAGAGGACACACACAGGAAGAAGAGCCACTGAGGAAGAGTACGCAAAGGTGGTCCAGAAGTGTGGAGTTGATGCAAGAAGCTGAAGCTCGGAATGAGCTGAAACTGGCAAAGGAAGCTAAGAACCGCAGAAAGATCCTTCGGGTACGTTCAAAACAAATGAGAGAGACAACGTTGACAGCAAAATACTGCCAGGAAACAGATCTACTAAAGGCCTGGTTGAGGATATTCTAGTGCAGTTCTCAGAATAATCGACTTGAAAACCATGCAGGACTGGAAACGTAGTCAGACCTCCCTCCCCAGATCCATTCAAGCAGAGGCTGGGCAGCCCTCTCTCAGGGATGAAGCTGGAACGGGCCATCTCAGCAGCACCACTCCAGGTACACGGTTGGTTCTGCCATCTCTGGCAGTGATGCTGCAGGAGACAAAGTTGCCCAGCAGCAGAGAGGCTGACTGACCTCTTGGGTGGAAGAAGGCAGGGTGAGTGATAATGCTAATCCCTCCGATGATATCATGCTGGTAAATGCTGTGGACTGACCTCAGAAGTACAAGTGGTCCTCCAGAACCAAATGTAGTGCCAAGGTAAGGACGCAGTCTTTCCCAGTAAATAATGGAGAGGGAGGAGAGTAGTAACAATAATCTTCAAGAGGTGTAGCAGAAAAACAAACCCTTGAAAAAAAAAAGAAATGTGTTTTCATCATATGTTTGCAGCATCAAGATGAGCAGCGATGTCACGGGTGATGGGTGGCTGACACCGAAGTGACTTCTCTGTATTTCAGTCTCTCTGGAGGATCTCACGCCCAGCTCCTTCTGCCTCCCCTCCAGGTTTGGGACCAGGTAAACGTACAGTGATGGTGGAAGAGAAACCGAGTATTACACTCAGCAACTGGAGGAAAGGGAGGTACCAAAGCTGACGTATCGAAACAGCCCCAACAGCACTCTTGCTAAGGTCGGAGGAACCAATGGAGTTAAAGGAACTAAGCTGTGGCTTTGATCCTTCTGCTGTCTTCTTGAGTTGAGTGTTGAGTGCGGAGAAACCGAGATATCTTAGATGTCCGCCTTGATGCTTACCTTTCAAAAGAACGGTCAGAGGAAAGGGGTTGCCAAAGAGGCATCAGATTCATCTGCAGAGAGAGAAGCGTCTGCTACCAGGGCAACCGAAATCATATTTGGAGAAGAAAGATTTCCCGATCCCTTTTGAACAATGAAGGCCAGTCTGTTCCTGAACATGCAACCTCAGTGCACAAAAGGTAGCTCAGGTGTACCCAAGGAAGCTTCGCTGATGTATCTTCTGCTGAAAGAGCAAGTTCTCCTAAGAAAATTTGTGAACAGATGACGGACAGGAGTGAGCGTACATGAGTTGGAACGAGAGAAGGGCCCCTTGAGGTATGCGAATGTATGGCCTACATTTATCAAATTGGCCCTTCCTTCGAGATCATATAACTCCAGATATCAAGAGGAAAGGAAATGCCCAACGTGATTCCAAGAGGTGAAAGAAGCAAAACTGCTAAGAAACACAGTAAACAAAAATTAAAAGTTATCAGTAGAGAAAATAGTTGACCAAAGCAAGAGCAGAAGTTCAGTAGAGCAATTTCAGCCATGTCATTGCTGGAGCACTGAAGAAGTATGGAGCGGGGGCATCAGCTGGAGCTTCACCACTTGAACACACGTACCAAAAATGGAGGGACTCTCACCAGGTAGCTTAGCTCTAGATCGGCTCTCCTCCCCTGGTGTCTCCGGATGGGTGGGCTTTAGCTCCCAGAATTCCCCAGCCACCTCGGCCATTGTGGGAATTGAAGTCCACCCATCCAGGGAGCTCTAGACGGTTCCAAAGGAAGGGCACGGGAGCCACAAGGACTGTACAGGAAGGAAAATTGTACTTACATTTTATATATTGTATTTATATTTTATGCTTATTGTTTTAATTGATCATTTTTACTGTAAACCGCCCAGAGTCCCTCTTGAGGGGGGAGATGGGCGGTGACAAAATTTAATGAATGAATGAATGAATGAATGAACAAACAAACAAACAAACAAATAAAGCAAAAAAAGAATGCCCACTTGATTAGATCTTAAACCAGCAATGGCAGTCTGGATTATTTTTTGCACAAAATAGAAAAGGATGAGGAAAAAACATGTCTGAAGATGAGTCATTAAGGAAAACAGAAATATGGCCGTCATTTGCAATAATCAGAGCTTACCACGTAATCACAAAAAAGGATGAGTGACCCTCTCCGCACTATCTCTCCGTTACAGATACTAAGCTTGGAGCCACAATCGTCTTCGTGGGGACCTCCGCTTGGTTGAGGGCTGAGCAATTTAGCACTCGAAAGGCTCTGCCTTCTGGAAGAGAAGGAATGTTTTTAACTGCAAACTCCAGGCCTGAATTTCTAAAAGCAACGAGCATTTTTTCTTCTGCTGAGAACAGTAATTAAAATTTAATTTCTAATTTTCTTTTTTAAGTACGACACTGGATGTTTAAAGGGGAGGAAACACACATTCCAGAAATATGTCTATTTCCTCTCATAAATGACAGCCACCGGTAAGAGTTGTGGAACACAACCTGCTCAAGATTAGAATATATACTGAAGCAATATTTGAGCCAGTATCACAATACCTAGTCCAATCAAAGCACAGGATCAAACAGAATCAAGAAAAAGTGGTTAGCATTCCCCATACGTTTACCCTGAGGCTGCCTAGATGCTCTGAGCGTTTAAACAATGCATACATTCTTTAACTGTCTGAGCTTGAATTTGGAAATGTTAATAGTACACGAGAGGGAGGAGGGAACCCTGCTTATGCTGTGGAAGGCTGGGAGCTTCCACATTCAACCACCTCCTGGGCTGCAGGGTTCACCACTCCAGGCCAATACAGGAATATCCCCCGAAGTCACGAAGTGGGTTGGCAAGAGGCTGCTCCCGCAGCCGGGAACAGAACGGAAGGACACTCGGCCACCGGCCACCAGAGCAGCCCAGACTCCGGCTCCTCTTCCGCGAACGGGCGGGCGGGACTCCCCCGGCCAGCCCCGGGGTCTCCGAAGCTCCCCGTCTTCCGAAGAGGAGTCCTCCGCGGGAAGGCCTGGCTCTGCCCAGACCCCCCTCAGAGGGCCTTCTGGCCTCCACCGGCACGCCGACAGCTTGACTCAGGTTCTTCCGTTGTTCGGGCGGGTACAGGACCTGCTCCGACACAGCCGATGCCACGGCCTAATTCTCAATTTTCTGTGCCTACAGCACGGAGCGGACACATTCTAGCTTTAGGACGTGATAAAGGAAGAGGCGGGGGTGTTAATAGTTTGTACCGAACAGCACCCGCTCTGGGAAGAAACCCTGCGGAAGGACGCAAAGGCAGGCATCCCCCCCAAACATCTACCAGCCTGTGCCTGAACAGGCCCCGCCGGTGGGGAGACGCCCGTTTCTTTGGGAACGGATGCCACCCCAGCACCCTGTTCAGCCTTCCACAACCGCAGCCTCCCGTTCTCCCCCCAAGCCCTTTGCGTACTTGAAGGACCCCCTCGGCCCTCCGTCCGTCCGTCCTTCCTTCCTTCAGGGCCCCCCTCCCTGGCAGGACTGAGCTCCCCCTCCCCGAAGGATCTCCGGGCCTCCCGGACTCAGCGCTCCTCCTATTTTCCCCCCGCAGCAACACCTTTGCGAGGTAGGCTGGGCAGAGAGAGACCGCTTCAGTCACGGGGGTCCCGTGGTGGAGGGCGGACTGAAACCTGGGCTGCCCGGTCCAGCAGCTCAGCAACTGCGCCGCCGCTGCTCTCGTGGTGTGTTTCGAACGGCCACGTCACACTGCTGATTCCTATCTGGCTGACCGGGATCTGCAATTCCAAGATCTTTTTCAAATGCATTATATTCGAACCAGCTACTCCCAGCGCTACCCTTGAACAATCAATTTCTTGTTGCTTAGTAAAGAGCTTTGCACGCTCTCTATCCAATTTCATTGTGTTACTTTCAGCCCTCCTCTCTGAACTTACTAAGGCAGTTTTGAAGGGCAGCAGAAGACATGATTTGTGACCACCCAGAAAGATCTCAGAACAGTAGATGGCAAAGATAGGCCAGAGATGCCTAGTACAAGAAAAGGAAGACTGAGAGCGAATGCAATAGTGCTCGTCCCATAACCAAAATGATGTCACATGGAAGGAGAAGCCTGTTCTCGATCATTCCAGGGTGCAGGACACGTAAGAACAGACTGAAGTTGTAAGAAGTTGGATGCCCTTGAATTCAAGGAAAGACCAGACAGCTAAATTTCAGGGATGGTTCAGTTGGATTCCTGCGCTGAAAAGGAGGGGGGACTCCATGGCCAAAATGTCCCACCCAACTCTAGCAAGCAAGCTACCCAGGACTATTTTCTTTGGGGTTAGGGTGTAATTGTAAGGAACCCCAAGGAACCTTGGGGTTCCTTACAATTAGACATTACAGGTGATCCAGTTCTTCGGAAGGAAGATGAACTGCCAGCAAGTTAGCAGGAAAACGAGACATCTCGTGTTGGCTGCTAAAATCAGAATCAGAAGAAAGTTTAACTAGCGAAAGTCTTAGTTTTTGAAATCTACATATAATGAACATTCACCCAAGAAATAAGATTTGAATCTGTATAACGACCAAGTAGCAACGGTAAGAACAGAGCACGGAACAACGGACTGGTTTAAGATTGGGAAAGGAGTACGGCAGGGCTGTATACTCTCACCCTACCTATTCAACCTGTACGCAGAACACATCATGCGACGTGCTGGGCTTGAGGAATCCAAGGCTGGAGTTAAAATCGCTGGAAGAAACATTAACAATCTCAGATATGCAGATGATACCACTTTGATGGCTGAAAGCGAGGAGGAGTTGAGGAGCCTTATGACGAAGGTGAAAGAAGAAAGTGCAAAAGCTGGGTTGCAGTTAAACCTCAAAAAAACCAAGATTATGGCAACCGGCTTGATTGATAACTGGCAAATAGAGGGAGAAAACGTGGAGGCAGTGACAGACTTTGTATTTCTAGGCGCAAAGGTTACTGCAGACGCTGACTGCAGCCAGGAAATCAGAAGACGTCTACTTCTTGGGAAGAGAGCAATGGCAAATCTTGATAAAATAGTTAAGAGCAGAGACATCACACTGACAACAAAGGTCCGCATAGTTAAAGCAATGGTATTCCCCGTAGTAACCTATGGCTGCGAGAGCTGGACCATAAGGAAGGCTGAGCGAAGGAAGATAGATGCTTTTGAACTGTGGTGTTGGAGGAAAATCCTGAGAGTGCCTTGGACTGCAAGAAGATCAAACCAGTCCATACTCCAGGAAATAAAGCCAGACTGCTCACTTGAGGGGATGATATTAAAGGCAAAACTGAAGTACTTTGGCCACATAATGAGAAGACAGGATACCCTGGAGAAGAAGCTGATGCTAGGAAAAGTGGAAGGCAAAAGGAAGAGGGGCCGACCAAGGGCAAGATGGATGGATGGTATTCTGGAGGTGACAGACTCAACCATGGGGGAGCTGGGGATGGCGACGGCCGACAGGAAGCTCTGGCGTGGGCTGGTCCATGAAGTCACGAAGAGTCGGAGGCGACTGAACGAATAAACAACAAAGCAAGGGGCAGCATTTGGAAACAAGGCTTGAGGAAACATTCACACTAGACCAAGAAAAATACCTGAAGACCTTAAGAGCAGCCTTACTTGGGAGTCTGATGGACTTCGGACCACCAGCAGGAGTTGGTGTAATTAATGAGTAGCAAGATTTGACACCAGAGGAGTACCAAAGAAGGATGTGTGGCTATCATGGACTTAACAAGGTCATTTAATCTTTCAAGGGTATAGAAATGAAGATTATGTGGCCCGTTTCCTGTAAAAAGCTTGGTAGCAGCAGCTGTGATTCTTCGGAACATTCCTGAAATATAGAAACAATTAAGAATATTACTACATGTAAATGAGATCCAACTGAATGGCTTGGCATGCCACCAAAATATTACCGCCCTCTCCTCTGCTTTTTGTTTGTTCAAGTATCACTGAATGCTACGTATTTTCCTGAAATGAAATGTTTACCCTACTGTCAAAAGCCTCTTCTTCAAAACATTAAAGAACGTGGGATTATCCTCTCAGCTTCTGCCACCAATGTCCCACTCCAGTCCTTTCCTTTCCTTTCCTTTCCTTTCCTTTCCCAAAGGGGCCTCCTCTTTCCACTGTTTTCCTCCGGGGTATAGTAAGAGGAGGACCGACTCCTCTCCCAGGAGGAGACGGCTACTTACCCGGGGCTGAGACTCTTCAGGTGGCTCTCAGTGTGAATTCACACTCGTATGTTCTGGGCCTGCACAAGGCTCTGTCCAGAACACACCGTGCCCTTCCTTACTGGGGGCCCTTGCCCCACGTGTAGCTCCTGCCTCCAGATCCTGCAGCTCCTGGAGCGAGGCACGCCTCAAGGCCTCCAAGTGGGAAAGGCAAACAGGCTGAGCAAATCTGTACTTGACCACGCACAGAACCAGTGACGGGCAGGGAACCAGTTCTCCATCGTGATCTCTGGGATTCACACTAAGGAGCAGACCAGCAGCCCTGTATCGGGAGGCAGACCCTGCTCTCCTGAAAACTGTAACCCGCCGAGCACGAAGGCCCTACCCGTAAAGCTGGCCGAAAGGAGAGGGTTGTGATCATAGCGCTATTTGACACAGCCCTGTCAGAGGAAACCTGCCACCACTCTGGTGGAATATCTCCAGTAGGACTTGGGCAACGCTGCTTTGCTAACTCACGGCACGGTATGGTCAGGGACCAAGTCCACAGTTTCTGGAGGACGGTCTCCAAGCCTTTATGAACTTCTTGGAGGCAGAAAAGGAGGCCCAGCGTAATACTGGGGAAGCCCAGAACCGAAACTGCTCCAGTACAGAGGGCTGGGTGCCCTTATAGGTAGGCTGACCGTACGTCCCGTTTTGAACGGGACAGTCCCGTTTTTTCCACATTTCCTGACCGTCCTGTCGTTTTAACATAAATGCCGGTTTTGTCCCGGTTTTTTAAAAACCTGTCAGGATCGCGCCTGGGGCTGCCGCCATGCCAGGGAGGGAACCCTGGCGCACGCGAGCGAAAGAGGGGGTGTTGCAGAGCGCGTGCGCACACGCTGCCCCCCCCGGCATTGGCTCAGCTGAAGGACGGGAAAGCCAGGCGCGCATGGAGCGCCTGGCTTTCCCGTCCTTCTTCCTGGATGGGGAATTCCCATGCAGCCTTGGAGAAAGCGAAGTCCCAGCTACCCAGCATGGAATGATCCTTCAAAGGCTAGGAGACACCGCACTCTCTGGTCAAACCTAGCTGCTGGCGACTCCAAAGGCACATCCATGTTCAGAGGTGTCTGCAGGGTGTGGTCAAAAAAGTCAAAATGGCGGCCACAAGGGGGCGATGGAAGTTCTGCCCATTTTTATTACATAAGTTTAACCCCGTCCCATTTTGCCATCCCAATGTCCCGTTTTTGTCTCAAGGAAATATGGTCAGCCTACTTATATGTGGAACTATGGCGCACCTCCTTCCAAACGCCACGGCTGGCACGCTGGGACAGACGAGAGGGGAGCTGCAGAGTCATCAGCTTCCAACACTATACATCCCCCTTGCTTCTTTCCTGGCCGAAGGACATCAGATATTTGTCTTTTGTGCCCCCACCCCGCCTCCTCGGAGCCCCCGCTGGGCCCTCCTTGCCTTCCCAGACAAGGTCTCTATCCGGTGGAACGTCCATGCCAGTCAACTAACAGGGCAGGACACACCTGCCCTGCCCAGGGACAGGCAGCATGGAGGCCATGTGCGCAGCTCTGGGCAGCTTGAGCCTTCCCGCATTCAGGTGAAGCTGTGAAGGGGGCAGGGAGGACACAAGGCGAGAGGCACCTGATTTGAAGGTATGAATTAAGCACATGAGTAGGGTGCCCAATTCTTGGCAGTAGAACGTGTGCTGCTGTTCGCTCATTTCCACATTCAGCTGCTTACTAGTAATATCTTCCAGCAGGATTCCCACTAACTGGATTAGGAACCTAGAGAGAGAGAGATTTTTAGAGGCCAGGAGCTAAACGCAGGAAAGGCAGAAAATGGGGTTTGTTTTTTAACAACGGCTTATTGGAATATATACCTGGAAAATGTCTCTTCAGGCAGAAATCGGTCTTGCTCTTCCGTGGGGATCTCCTGAGTTGTAGGAACTCTATTTTCCCCATTTCGCAGCCCATTAATTGTTTGACAAGAGATTAAATACGGTGAAAAGGACAGCTCTTGAATACGAGAAAGAACTATATCCTCGGTTGACTGGGAAATCAAGACCCGCAGAATAGCAAGAATACCGGATACCCATAACTGAACGGTGCTCACTGAAGCCTGTTGAAGAGGGATGGTTGGAGAAAAACACAAAATATTGATTATTTAAATAACATATGCCCTCCCTCCCTCCCTCCCGCCCACCCGCCTGCCTGCTTCAAATGGTACCTTCAGACTTGATCATTTGCCAAAAAGAAGGCAGCTTATCTGTAACAGCATATATTTGAATGAGTAACCAACTAAATACATAGCGGTTCTTTGGCTGCTTGAATATGAAGAAAAGGATGCTGTGCCCGGAACACATTTCCAGAGCAGAGCAGAGCAGAGCAGAGCAGAGGGGGCCTGCCAGAGGGGGACGCCTGCTGCTGAGCAAATGGCCGGCTGCTGATGGGCTGGATTCGCACCCCGCCTTTGATACAGGAGCTGAAGGTGCCGTACACAGCGCTCCCTCCTCCTATGCTTTCCTCACCACAACACCCCTGCAAGGTAGGTTGAGCTGAAAGGGAGGGGCTGGCCCAACGGGAGCCCCCAGGGCCGAGGGGGGACCCAACCCAGCTCCTCACCCAACCCCCCACCCCCAGGAAAGAGAAGGGGGCAGCTGGACGCTTCGTTCCAGGGGAGCAGCTCTGGCAGATGGCAGCGCCCCCTCCTTCCTTCCCTCTCAGCGGGTGCTGGGAGGGAGGTTTGCCCTTACCATCGTGCTGGGAGTCACAAACATGCTTCTCAAGAGCATGTCCACTGGACGCAGGGCAGATGGCGCCAGGATTTCAAACAAAGTGTTCAATATCCCCAAAGCTTCGTGGGAATCTATCTGCATCTATTTAAAAATAAACAAACAAACCTGTCAGAACCACCAACGGCTGCAATCGGCACAATGAAACGGAAGAGATGTGAAAAAGAGTTGTTTAAAACTGCAGAAACTATTTCTCACCTGGCTATCACAATCACAACACAGCATTAAAGTTCACAGCAACAAAGCACTATAATCTGGGCATCCGTTCAGTCTTCCAGCGGTATTTCAAACGTCTATGCAGAATTTGGGATGACTTCCTTGAACCTGACCTAACGCTAAAGGGAACAGAACCCGTGCGCCGCTGCAATACCAAGGCGTAATACAACGCTCGGCGTCTCGGAATCAGCCGGAGGGCAGCCCAAAGCCGACTCGGGTGGATCTTGGAAAGCGGAGCCGGCCCGGCCCTGGAGGCCCCCCAGGCCGAGAGGCCAAGTCGGGAAGCGGAGGAACCTCCCGCGGCGGCGGCGGCAGCGGCAGCAGCCGCCCGTTTCCGAGCGGTCGCCGGGAGTCTCCGCCTGGAAACGCCCCCATCGCAGGGCGCACGTTCTGAAGCCGCGTTTAGCACGCCTGGCCCTTCCGCGCTCAGAGCTCCTGCAACTGCCTGGGAAGGGGAGCGGGGAAGCCGGGGCCGAGGAGGGGCCGGCAGCACAAGGGCGGGTTGGGGGATGATGGTGGTGGTGGTGATGACGAGCCTTCCGGGAGCAGCGCTGGAGCTCAGAAGAGGTGGGTTCTTTAAGCATAAGGTGCGTTCAACAAATTTAAAACGGAAAGGCAGAGAGCTGATATTAAAAATGAAACAGGATTTTATTTGTTTATGTATCAAATTTACTGACCGCCCATCTCACTCGGAGCGCGACTGAGCGAGGATGGGGATGTCCCGGGCCCTTCTTGGCGTGACTGTCAGGAGGGGGCAACGCCCCGGGAAGACCGATGCCAGGGCTCTCGGCTGGCAGCTCCCGTGGGTCGGGCTCGGAAAGCCCCTTCCCCTCGGAGCGCTTGCTTCCCTGCCGGGGGACGGTGTGTGTGTGTGTGTGTGTGTGTGTGTGTGTGTTCCGGGAGGCTGCTTGAACGTGACCGTGGGGAGCCACCTGTTTTCGAGCGGACGGGGGCGTCCCTGCTGGCACATCAACAGTCCACAACCAAAGAGCAGGAAAGGCAGAAATTCATTTTGAATCCATTTTGTTGCTAACTAAGTACTTTTCCTCCAGGAACGGCCAAGGCATGCTCCAAAAAGCCCGGTGGAAGGACGGGAAAACCATTGCAGATGGAACAAGCGGGGTCTCAGATGTATTTCTGCTACAATTAGTCAATATTTTTTCTTAAGATTAAGCATAAATTATCCAGATGAGTGACAGTAAATAAGTGACCAATACTTTTGTCATCGTTCTGACATTTGAAAATGAAAGCGTGCAATTTAAAAGGCCAGGAGCTGAATTCCCAAGCACTTCTGAAGTTTAATTATATGTAAAGCCCATCCATTGCCCTGAAATACTTAAAAACCTTCCATATATTTTGCATTTGCCCAGATCTTACTCTTTTTGATTACTAGAGATTATTTCCAAAAAACACGTTGCTGAATTTTACGGGCAAATGCAAGTGAGGTTCCAGAGATGATACCAACCCCCCCCCCCTCTCCAAAACACAAAATGGTCACCAGGGGGATTTTTCTGGCTTTAAATAGGTTTGCTATTCCTGCTCATTTCCTGACGCGCGTGTTAACCAAAAGGGTTTTGAAATATTTAATTATGACTTTGGGGCTGTGAAAATGCGACGCTGGTTCAGCCGTGCGTGTGAAGTACGTGGCGGAACGAGCCCCGAGACCAAAAGGCGCCCTTCTCCTCTGCTGGAGAGCACCGCGGCTGCTTCCGTCCTCGCCGGCCGGCCCGGCGCAGGGGCTGCGGCCAAGCAGGCGTCCGGAGGAGCCCAGCCACCCCGCAGGCACAGATTGATGAGGGGCAGGACGGAAAAGGAAAGCGGCTTTGCTCTGAACAGGAACACCGGCGGCCATTTGGGAAGTCCTAACCTGCTGCCTGGCCAGCATCGGGAGGATGATGTCCGCTACCTGCCGGGACAATCTCTTCCACTTCTCTTCGTTCTCTCGGTGGCACTGCTGCAATACAAGGATGAACATCTCCAGCACCTGTCGGCAAAGAGGAACCACAGGACACTCCGGTTTCGCTAAATAAACGTAGTCTCCCCAAGTCCGTCTTGCATCTTAACGCTCTTCTTTCCCCTCCCCAATATGCGTACAATACAATTTCTATCAAATCATGCTGAGCATCCCTTTCTCGGCTGCAGCTAAGGAGCATCAAGGATGGGAAGCTGCAGCACAAGGCCGAAGAACATACACGGCGCAGCGGCTCTGGGGCGTTTCCGGAGGTGCAGCTCGCTCGTTTCCTGTCCTCTTACGCTGCCCGAGAAGAAGAGCGAGCGGCACCCCTGCCGGCGTCAGGGACCGGCTCCCGTGCCTCTCTCGGCATCAAGCGGCGGCCAGCCCTGCTGTGCGGGGGCAGCGGCCCCTCCGGCGGCTGAAGCCGCTCGGGCCCCTAAGATGCCAACGCTGGAGAAAAGGCCCGCCTTGCTGTGGCTCCCTCGCGCCGAGCTCAGTCACCAAGCAAAATGGCGTTGGGCCACCTCGCCGCATCGTCCGCGCCTGGACCCTGACCGAGCCGAGCAAGGGCCTTCCTGGAGAGACGTTCGCCTTGCTAATGGAACCGCCCAGGGTCCCCCCTTGTGAGGGAGATGGGCGGTAATATAAATATGATGAATGAATGAATGAATGAATGAATGAATGAAATAATGTGCCACAGGAGAGCTGGGAGCTGCTCCCTTCCCACATACGGCCCACCTGGGGGCGGCAGCGCGATCCCCGAGACCCCGACTCCCTTCGCTCCTCCGCTGAGCAGGCAGGTCCACAACGAGCCCCCATCTCCCCCAGCCCTGGGACGCCGCCCAGCCTCCTGCTTGGCCAGGGCTGTGCTGCGGGGCCCCACGGGCTGGCCCGGCGGGGGGTCAGACGGGTGTTTTGGCTCGGCAGCCCCCCTCAGGCGCCCGGCACAGGCAGCACCGAAGCAGTGGGGGTGGTTAATATCATAGTGTCCTCCCTATTATTGAGATACTTGCCGGACTGGATTTTGTATTTATTTATGCTATGTTACTAATTTGTAATTTTATATTTATATTTTAACACTGATTTTATTGTAAACCGGCCAGAGTCCCCCATTGGGGGAGTTGGGCGGTCATATAAATTTAACTAACAAACAAACAAACAAGCAAACAAACAAATAAATGCATGCATGCTCCGGCCCACAGAAGACCAGCTTCCCCACTTGCAGCGGCTCTGTACGGTTCCCTGCCTTCCTGGAAGGTCGGGCACCCCTGGTTTTTAAAAGATTTGCAACTAAGCTATGATTAGTGTAGGGAAACGGGAGCACCCGTAGGGCTTCAAGTGTCAAGTTTAGGTTTATTAAGTACCGTATTCAGTCCTAGGGCGTTACCCGAGGTTTACACAAAGCAGATCAGGCTCTGTGCAGCAAAGAGGCGGCATAAGGAAGTCGTATATTCAAACAGCGGAAACTCTTTCTACTGGGCCTGAGGTAAGCCACAATCTCTTAGGCAGGCAGACTCAACACGTTTTGAATAAAAACAGCCATGTCGAGTTATGAACACCTTAGGATACCAACAAGTTGCAAGGGTTTACCTGATGATTTATTTATTTATTTATTTATTTATTTATTTATTTAATTTATATGACCGCCCATCTCCCCTCATTACCTGATGATACTGGATAAGCCTCAACAACATTGAGACCACAACTTCTTTTTGGGTTTCCAGTTCTTTACCGGCATCGGCTTTATTAGCTCCTCTTAATATAAAGAGATCATGAACGATGGGCTGCAGAGCCGGGATTGCTGAAGAAAAACAGAGGGTCATTAGCACTGAAATCACAAGCTATCCCCCCTCATCCAGAGACCCTCTGTGCCCAAAACCTAGCTCTTATTGAATTCCCTCAGGTTATCCTGAACGCCGAGGACATCTACCGCTCACTTTGGATAAGCCAAAGAGGATTTCTTCTTACCACAAATGCCGCCTTTTAATGACACCCCAAGAACGTTCCACCATAGCTCGGGCAAAAAGCCAGGATTCGCCCACGGCCTCTTTCCGAGGGGAACGGCCCCTCTTCCCTCCCAGCGAGACGGAGGGAGCCCTCGGCTCAGAGCCCAGAGGCCTGGCAGGGCCCTTGCTGGAAGACGGAGGGAAGGAAGCGGCTCCAAGGGGCCTCCCGCCGCTTCCCGCTCAGCTCTGGAACGGTCACCTCAGGTGCAGTAACACCTTCCGAAACTTCCATATACTCCTCTTGAACCGTTTATTGTACCTGGAGTCCTTTTACTCCCCAAGTTTAAACTGGGTTAATAAAGGTGAAAGCTTCTAAATAAGGGTTAAACTAAAAACAACCCTTATTTGTAGTTTTCTACAAGAAATTATCCAGGTACTATATCCAGTCTGTCTGTTTACTGGCAGGCCAGATTTTAACACATAACAAGGACTAACAAGGCTTTCCTCCTCCAGTCTGACACATCTGCTGAGTGAGATGCATCACTTCCCACAGTAGATACTTGATCCTAGGACCAAGAATTCACATTCATCCTAGTTTAATACGATACAAAGACCCATCCATCCATCCATCCATCCATCCAATTTGTATAGCTGCCCATCTCTGGGAGGCGTACAAAATAAAACAAAATACATAAAACTAAAATACATAAAAACCAACAGAACCACAATGCAGAAGACATTTGTTATGTCTTCTTTACTCTCAAATATGAGAGCACAAGCTGCTATGATTTTTGGCATGCTATACCAAGAGTCCAATCCTATGACTTCTGATCTTTCCTTACCGTGTGTCACCGCTTTCCTTCCACTGGCCATTATCCCATCACACAGCTGAATAATTTTAGGAATTCCAATGATCTGTTTGGAGTGGTAGCGCTCATAAGACAATAATACCAGGAAGAAGAAGACACTAGGAATAATTGCTTCCGATTCCCTGGGGGGGGGGGGGGGGAGAAAAAGATGCATTGGATTTACTCATCCCAGTCAGAATGGGATACTTCCTGAATGGTTGGTGCCCCACTTTTGTCAAACCCCTTGAATTACAGCTGAAAGTCCTGACTTCGCTCCCATCTGGGTGTGTTTCCTTTCAACTTCCAGGTGGTGGTGTACAGCGGCCAGCGGCCAAAACAGTTACCCTTGTTCCAATATTTCTGGTCCTGACTGTATGCGGAGATCTGCCTTTAGACATTTTCTTGTTCCTGTTTTTCCACTCTTCTCTCTTCAGCATGGAGACTGGGAACGTGACAGTCTACAGGCTCTCTCTTTCCATTCCTCAAAGCCTCTTCGATTTCTTCATCAACATACTTTGACTTAGTCCACAATCTGGGCATACTGTTCATCCTAGAGGGGCTAAGTGGGGATCAGAAAGAGAGGGACTCACCCCCTTCTAGCCATCACGCCCCCAAGTCCTCGTTATCGGTGCCACCCGGGGAGTCTTCCGTGGCATTAGAGCGCAAGTGCCGGTGTCCCACCTTCCAGGTCCCCTTCCCTGTCCTCTCATTGGGGGTCAAACTCGGAGTCATGGGGAAGGTGCAAGAATGTCTTTGCTGCTGCAGTTTTATGCTCCTGAGTTTTATGCTACTTCACCTTGGAAACAGCTGATGCTCCTTTCCACTGAGATCCCTTCTGACTCTGAAATCGGAGACTTTATTTAGATGTGAAGAAGTTTCAGCTCCTACTGAACTCCAAACAATCCCAACTGCTCTACTCACGGGGGAGAAGCCGTCCGAGATCAGGGCAGCTGCTCCCCAAGAAGAACTGAAATGAGAAGTCGAATCCTGTCTGTGAATCGACGGTGAACATCCTTCTCTCAAGGCGACTGGTATCTCCATAAGGCTCAGGAAAAATGCCCATTCCTTCCTTTTCTTTCTAGTGCATTTTCAGGACCTGCAGTGCCTTCATTGCTCCTCCGGTGCCTTCCTTCCCTCGTGGCCTGATTTCCAAACCGATGGAGAACCCACTTAAGTGGGACTACAGAACGTTCCCAGGTCGGACAGCGTGATAGCACAAAAGTGATTTGTTTGTGCTAGGCATTTTCCTAACAGGCCGGGGAGAGGAACTCGGCCGGGGCTCCGATAACAGAGAGTTGGCCTCATAGTCCCAGCAACAAAGATGCTTTTCCCACATCTTTTGCTGCTCTCCCACCAATGGCCATGAAGAGGCAGCAAGTTTAAGAGGACTAAGCAAAAACAAACCCCAGAATCACCCATTTGGGTTTGGTCTGTTTCGTATAAATATATTAACATTCAGGGAACGTGTGTAAGATGGGATTTGTACCTGAATTGGCCCACTTCAATGTATTCAAACTGCTTCAGAACAAATCCAATGAATACCTACAAGCAAAATAAATATCCAGATTAGTTTCTGCCAACATTGGTGAGTATGTTCTTACAATATCTATTTGGATCTATTTAGATCAGAATAAAACAGACCATGACATCTGATGAGACAATAACTGGGTGTTCATAACCACAACTCACCCTTATGTCCAGGAAAACAAAGCAGAAAATAAATGAACAGGGCTTCAAGAGTCAAATGTCTTTTTCGGACAAGGACAGAGGCAAATCCTCTGACCTTTGAGCTCTCTAAGAGAAAGACGTTTCTGCTTGCACAAATTTTCCTCCACTGGGATAGACAGATATTCTTCATTACAACCACTGACCAACCGACATAAAACACCAGAGCATGTAGGGAGGGCAACAGAGCAAAGGATGAGACACGCTCTGCCACCGGCTCAAGAGTTCTGTACAAGCTAAGAGAAAGAGGTTTCTGCTTTCGGACATAGCTCTCGTGAAGACCGTTGGGCCTTGATCTGAGACACTGGGCTTCGAAGTAAACTATTACACTGGATGATACTTTTTTCTGCTTTTCGATGCTACTGGCTGTGTTCCACCAGGGCAAACTGACCCTTTTCTCCGACCAAAAATTACTCTGCCTTCTTCATAGATCTCAAAAGATAGCACTGCTCTGAAACTGCCCGAAACTTGTACACCCAGGAGGTGCTTCAACTAAGCAGCCGGAACCTCATGTGCGCTTTTTCAAAGGAAGTTATCGGCACCGGAACGCAGAACTCGCAGCCTCCACAATTCCCACCTTTACTGACTCTGTGCCTGTGGAGGGTTTTGTTCAGCAGCCGCTGAAGGCCTCAGCGGAAGGAGTAAAAGGGGGAGCTGCCGGGAAAGAGGGCTGAGCTCGCCCCGCCCCGCCCGGAGTGGCTCAGAGCTTCACGCTCAGAGCTGGGAGAGGTTAGCCTGCGGCCCCCCCACACACGGCAGGGCTCAGGCTGGATACGGATCTAAGGTCAGAAGACGGAAGAACCGTGTGTGACACTGCTGTCGTGGACAGACCACGGCCGGCATAAATCCCGGCATGGGCGGAAGTTAGAAAGGCCCAACCCAGCCGCCTGATGGATCCGGAGCGTCCCACGTCATTCGTTAGCAATGCTGTGGTTGACCTGCGGAATACAGGAGCGGCTCTGGTCGTTGCTCTTGGGCTCTAAGGGACCAGATCCTTCCCTTTGGTTTCCGAGGGGGCTGAGAGAGCTATAGTGGACGGGACATGAACTGGAGCACAGGTGGACCGGCCACAGGAGGCCAAAGTACTCACTTGGTCAGAGTCCAGAAGGCAATAGTTGACCCGCAGCTGAACGAGTTGCGCGAGGAGATCCAAGACTTGCCTCTGCAGCTGTACAGATGTGGTGGTGGTATATTGCTTTAAGGCTTTGATTACAAGCGGCTCAAACAGGCGAATGTGATTATGGATAATATTCTAAGAGGAAAAGAGAAGGCCGGCAACCGAGTAAGACTCCGGTCGAACAGCAAGATAGGGAAGAACGGTCTCTCGTCTTCACGGCCCCAAAGGGTCGCCCCACACTACGCGGGCAGCCGAAGGGCAACGTCTAGGGGCCAGTGGGGAGCTGGCAGGGGCCGCACCCTTTCTGTAACGGCATCTTCCTTATTTAGATTGATTACACATGAAGCTCAGAATACAGGGACCACCTGCAGAATGCTGCATTTTTACCAAGGGACCACGGGTGGCACAGAGCGGCAAAACAGGACGAGGAGGAAATCCTTTGAGGCGGAAAGTGGGGGAAGCCCAGGGGGGATATCTGAGTTCTACCCTCAGTCGCGCGGACTGAATCATCTTGCAGCACTGCATGGTGAGATTTACAGTCATGTACTTCAGGACTCTAGGGTTAAAAAAAAGTGCCCTGCCTGCCCCAGATACATATTCAACATGTCTCTCCTAAAAGTTTAAAACAATACAGCAAGCAACGTGTACTTTTTTATTGTACCTTGTCAGCACGATGCTTGGCCACACTCGTCATGCCAGTTTTCAATTGTGCAGAAACTTTTTGCAATATATCAAACCAGCTATAAAGGCAAATGAGAATATAGGGTTGGGGTCGGGGTCAATGGTTCACAGGGCAATAAAACAATTTCAACTTCAACCGACTTACGCTTATAGCAAGTAGCTTTTATCAGGTGTGAGACAAGTGTATTCAATAAATAATGAAACAGCATTGTGCTACATCTGGTTTTGCCCTCTGACCACTTCCCCGCAAAGAGCCTCACGGTGACTATGATAATCATCGCTGTAATTTTTTAAAATTAATTTTTATTGCTTTTTTAGATAATAACAGAAAAAGAAACAAGAACAACAAAACAATACTACATACCTAGTACATGGAATCTGACAACTAGACAACATAAATGGATTCTCCGGGCCCTTCCCATGGCTAAAAGACGGATATTGCAGCATTGGAAAGATAAATGTATGGCCCAATTTACTCAATGGACTGAAGACCTGGTTACACTTGCCACCTATGAGAGGATTGCCTATAGACTTAGACTTTGTATGGACAAGTATAATGAAATATGGGACTCATTTATACAAAATACAGTAGTTTAGGGAAAGCATAATGGTTATTTAATTGTATTAGAAATAAATATAGATATATATTTGCGTCATATTTGCATTAGACAAATATATATAGAATTGTAACTGTTTATTGTTGTAATGATGTATTATATATATTTTTATTTTACTTTTTATTCTATATTTTCCTCACTTTTTAAGCGCGTTATGTATTTTTTTTAAAAAAATTTTTTTTAATAATCACTGTAATTTTGCTTTTTATTTATTTATTTTATTTAGTACACTACCAACAAACACAATGGGTTTTAACACATTATACAATGGTTAACAGGTAAGGTTAAGGTAAAACAGGTTGAGGTTGTTGCAACCTGTCTCACCTGTAACCTGCATCTGCGTAGCTTAAGCTTAGCCAAACATTTCACTGACTTGTCCCTCATTTCCTCCAAGATACCCAATTTGGTCACATTTGAAAGGGAACGCAGCTAAAGCCAGTAACTGGCAATACTTAAAACAGTAAGAAGTCGGCGGGTGAACGACCGCCTTACAAACAGGTCAAATAAATACACGCGAGGGGTCCTGCACCACAGACGTCGAGAGTGCTTTGAAAGTGGAAGCAAAAGTACAGAAAAGCCGCATTTCTGTGCTCCCTACCCAACAGCTCTGGGTAGCTTAAATCTCTTTGCCTGGAAACATCCACAAAATCCGTGTCATGTTAACATCTTAAAGTCTGTTGCCGTCAATAGACTTTCCAATTTTAGCTTTCTGTTCCCTAAAAGGGCTCTCTTATTTTCAAAAGACAGAACGATTTGACGACTGATTTTTGTGCGTGTTAAAATTTATAATCTGCTCAGTGTCTAATATAAAGGATTTCTTTTCATAACCAGCCAGCTGTCAACTATTAACTAGAAACTCCGAGGGTTGGGTCAGAATTTGCTGACCGTAATAAACACCAGCAATTTGTTGCCGGTCCTTTATCTGTTCCAACAAATTACTAATAAGAACATTAAGATTTCCTGCATTTTGTCCAATCGGTTCGCAGGTCGTTCAGCACAATAAATCCTTGAAGCGTGCAACGCTGGCGCGTCTCCTTGCCCTGCGGTTATTTTAGCTCTTCCATAACCCTAAACATGGAGGCGAAGCAGCCACCAGCCAAGGACAGGAGCTGCTCTTACCCCGAGGCATCGGGCTGCTGCTCGGCCTGCATCATGTTCCGTAAACTGGCATCGGCGAGCGCCTGGGTGAACTGGGTGTAAGGAGCCATGAAGCAACAGTGGTAAAGGCCGGGCCTCAAGTTTGAGGAGCCCAGGCGCTGGCACTTGCCCTGCGCTCTGCAGGAGCCGGAAGAGGAGCTGTCGAACTGCGATGCCAGGTTGGTGCCAAACAGCGTCTTCAGTAACTAGGGAAAGGCAGCGAGAAGAATCTTCCTGAGAATGCAGAAGACGATCAACAGACGCTCTGGTCTTAGAGCAGGTTCTGAGCAGGGACCGGCTGAAGAACGATCCAAGGACCCTCCCCTTGACGGACAAAGTCCCCTTCCCCTAAAGCAGTTGCAGAGTGAGGTAAGCGTGTTACATTTCGGTTTCTCTTTTAACTGCTGCACTTATATAAGCAGGAAAGGAGGGCACAGATTTAATAATGCAATAAAATAGGATGCACTGATGGCTCGGTGCGCAGCAGAGCGCTCCCAGGCCGTGCGACATTAATTAAAGGGAGTCGGGAGCACCTCGGAGAGAACTGAGTCACGGTTTCTGGCTGTCCATTCCTACTGAGATTTAGAGAAGGCTGTTCCCACTGCTAGGGTGGGCTCAAGGAGGGGAATGAACGGATAGCAAGGGGCCTGTCGATGTCACCGTTCGGTCCCCCCGAGGACACCCCAGCCTTTCCACCCGTCACATGCGACAGAGCAGGGCAAAACGAGGCCAGAGATGGCAAGAGAGCGGGAGGCCTTGAAGGGGGAGACGCTGCTGCCCCGTCCTCTGTCCTCGCCCCTTCCGCCCAGCTTGGCTTTGGTTTACTTATTTGGCTTCTGGCGCTGCCCAACTCCAGCCAGCTCTGGGGGCTTCGTTCCCCCTCTTCTCTGCATGCCCCCACCCTCCATTTTGCTCTTCCTTCTTCTTGGCTGTTTCAGCCGGAGGGAGGGGGCTGGGGGAGAGAGGGGTCGGGGTGCCAGATTTGGGTCTAAACCCGCACTGGGAGGGATTAAAATAATCCATCCAGGATGTTTAAGTGATGTAAATCCTGCCTGGGATTTAACGCAGCTAACGCAAGGAAGAACGCTCCACACACACACACACACACACACTAAAAAATCTGTGTTACCTGCTGAACACACACAGTTGCCATGATGGGTTCCTTGCTGAAACAGGATTTCAGGTAACACAGGATTTCTTCAACGTACTGAAAACAGAAAGAAAGAATGAGATGTTGCCCAGACAGCACTAAGTGTGCTGCACTCTGACAAACAAAGAAGCTGAAGTTGCATGAAAAAGTACTGCTTTGCACATGTATAATTGTCAAAACGAGCACATTTTCTTCTGACAGGCAAGCGAGGAGGTCAAGGTGGACGCCGTTTGCTCTTTCCGGGCACCTTGCAACAGTCCCAGCGTGATAGCTGCCCCCCTCGCACGGGGCGTGGCCAGGAGGCTGCCGGAACACCCACCGGTCCTTAGTCCACCGTGAAACCTGGGGATGCTCCGTCTCCACAGGCCGTGCAGGACCGGGGGGCTGCGTGGAGGGCTGCGTGGGGCCACGGGGGCCGCTGTTTGTATGCCCTGGCCAGAGACCGGGGCAGTGCGGACCTGGCAGGCCAGTAGTGACAGCGCTGCAGGAGCCTGCGGGCCCGGCAGAGCTGCTGGGGCTGACAGGCCCCCTGGAATTTGGGGGCGTCATCGGAGCTGGGGGCAGGAGAAAGGCGCTGGGCACTCAGGGCCAGCTGCCGGGAGGCAGGTGTGGCGAGTGGCCACACGGACCTTGTCAGCCTCTGCTGCCCCTTGGGCCCAGACCTGCTGGGAGCGGGCTGGCCTGATCCTCCACGGACGCGCTCCGGCCCGTGCGGAGGACGGGCTCTGGCGGGGAGGCTGTTGGGCGAGCCAGGCACCGGGCTCATTTGGGGGCCTCCTCTGCCAACTTGGAGGCTGTGGCAGCCTGACCTTTGGCCCTTCTTGCTGGGCTTCCGAGTTGCCCACCTCGGGGACGTCAGGCCCGCTACTCGGAAGTGGCCCGCTGCCCGGCCCCCGCCTGCCACCCCCCGTGCCTGGCCGTGGGCTGCTCGGCGGCCCTGGGCTCCGGCTGCTGCTCTCAAAGGGAGGCTGGTTTGCGTCAGCCCCATTAGGTTCGCCAGACCAGACTAACACTATCTTATTGAAATTGGCTGCAACAACAGATTCTTGCAAGTCTGATTGTACGGAGGTGTCCGCCTGAGCCGCTTGTGTGTGTTAACTTGTTATTCTGGACGTAAAATACGTTTCTGCCCCTTTTGCCCAAGTAACAGTTCCTGCATATCTCCGTCACGATCGTCTTCCTGATTCTCTACACCTTGTTAGGAAGCTGCCCTCATCGGGCAAGTCTGGGCCCCAGCATCGTCAGAAGGAGGATGCCCAACTCTATCTGCGGAAGTGCCATCCCAGGGCTGCTGGCTGGGCTCTCGGGAAGAGACAGGCTGGCTGCTGGCGTAGCGCCCTCCCTGCTGCCCAGCGGCACCCCCCCCCCCCCCGCCTCAGCTGCTGGACTCCGCTGCCGGGCTGGCCATGGGGTCTGCGGGGCTGCTGGAACGTGGAGCTTTCCATTGGCTGCCTTGCACTCCCTGATCTCTCGGCAGCTTCCAATCCTCCTGGGCCAGCTCCAGGGGTCGAATACTGGGGCCCTGCACTGCAGTGGTTCTCCCCCTCCTTTCCAGGTGGTGCTGGCAGGGGGAGAAGGGGCCACCCCCCAGGCCCCTCTGTGGAGTGCCACAGGGCCGGACTCTCCCTACCCTTCCGCCCAACATCAACAGGAAGCCTCTCGGTGAGGTCATCTGCCACTCCGAGGCCCAGTATCATCAGTATGCTGATGCACAATCATACGCGCCGAAGTGCTTGGAGGCTCTGCAGGCCTGGATGGGGAAGCGCATCCTAAACTCCACCCTACCAAGACCGCGTTGCTGTGGGGATTAGGGCCATCCGGTTCCAGGGATGTTCCACCACTGGCCTTGGACGGGGCTGCAGTTTCTGCTCCGAGAGCAGGTGGCAGCTGTGGCCAAGAGGGCCTTCGCGCAGCTCCACTCGGTACACCAGTTGCACCCCTTCCTGGACTGGGAGGCCCTCCAATCATTCGCGCCCGTGTCACTTCGCGGTTCGAGTAGCGCCATGTGCTCTACGTGGGGCGGCCCTTGAAGACCGCTCGGAAGCTCCAACTGCTCTAGAATACAGAGGCGTGGGCAACGGTGGGCTTGCTCTGGTATGCCCATGAGATGCCCCGCCTCACGAGCTGCATGTGTTTCCAGGTGCAATTCAAAGGGCCAGTTATCACAACAGCATAGGGCCCGGCTATCTGAGGGACCTCCTGTCTCCCATGGTTTCTGCCTGGCCAGTACGAGCCAACAGAGTGGGCACACTCTGGGTACGTTTACCAGTGTCCTATTCTGGGACCCAGGACGTGGGCCCTCTCTGCCAAGGCACCTGCTCTCCCCCCAAGATCTGGATGGCCCCCACCTGGATGGTGTTCCGGAAGGCACTGAAGTCCTGGCTGTTCTCCGGGGCCTCGGGGTAGGGTGGAGGGAATCCCTTTGCGGCTGTGTGTGCTTTTCAGCGTTGTTTGGCTGGACATCCCGTCTTGTTCTTTATTTATTGTACATTGCTTTTTCCAAACTTGCTTTGTTATGTGGTGAGCTGCCCAGACTCAGCAGTTAGTCTGGAGTTAGGCAGTGCCAAAAGCAAGCAAATAAATAAATAAATAAATAAATTTCAGAGATGGGCAAACTGCATCGAGTTCTGCTTTAATCCAGAATCAGTCTGATGTCAATTTGTACTCGCACCCACGTGTGGCCTTCTCGGGCTCCATGGCACACTTAGGCCCAAGTGCTAAATTCTTCCAACGGCCTGAGGTGCTGACTGAGAAGACCCTTGGAAGACCTTATGCTGTACTTATCGTTTCAGTTTCTAAGGCTACCCACTCTTTCAGATTCAGAAGGAGGAAGTTGCTGTCACAAAGAAATGCCATAAGCCCTTATGTGATTGAATGTTTTCTTGTCCTTTGTTTAGGAAGGAACCTAAACCTTGAAAAGTAACTTCTGATATTAACAAACATGGTTAGGAATGTAACCTGGAATTGATAAGAATGGACATTATTGTCTGACACAGGCGGACTTTGTACAAATACATCAACAAAGCTCTCAAACTAGTAACATCGACGTTAATTAACATTAATTATGCTTGCATTTGTTCCTCTGACTGATCTGGCTTACAGACATCTGTAAGCAAATATGAACCCACCTTTCCAATATCTTGCAGAGTTGCCAGTTCTAAAATTTGAGAGAGAACGTCCAAAGCTGATCTCAGGAATCCACCAAACTTTTCATTGGTGTTTTGGAGATCAAGTGTAACCTGACAGACAGACAGACAGACAGACAGACAGAAAACATATGAAATCCTAGAACTCTCTGCTTAGTCCTCTGTGAATAGTCCCTACTGGAGATATTTGCTTGCACCAGAATGCAGGATCAGAAAACTCTTCAAGAGCAACAAGCCTAAATGAAGAAGACTGAGATAAATCAAAAAGATAACTCTACCATTTGAGGAAGTGTGATGGAGGCCACACTCTAACGAAGGAGCGAGACAAAAACTAAATCTACGTTGGGAAGCTACAGTGAATAACAGGCTCTGCTGAGCTAATTCCACATTATTTTTATTAGAATAAAATTTATTAGATTTATTAGAAATACATAAAATAACTTTAAGATATGATAATAAAAAATCTGTTCTTGATGTGTTTGCTCATAACTTAAGCTTATAAAATGGATCAATGAAACGTGCTGTATCGATTACTCAGAAAATGCAGTTTTGATATAAGTACCTTATAGTTGGCGTGGGTCGCCTTCAGAACATCATACAGCTTGAGATATGATGGGAGGTGATAGAAGTTACCCAGCGTAGAGGATGACTTACTTGGGGGAGCCGAGCTTGAAGCATCACTTTGCCTAGGAGCTTATGAATCAAGCAAGGAGAAGATATATACTTCAATAACGTTAAACTCTTGAGAGTTTCTCTACACATCTACGGATTAAGCACATGTGAAGTCAGCTGGACCTGCAACAGAATGCTGCAAAATGGACCCTGCAATAAACATCGTTCCCCTTCTTCTCTTCAAGTTACAGCCAGAACCTTGTAGCCAAGCGGCAATGCCCGGGGCCAACTGATTCTTGCTGCTGTGTATGCTTGGTACTGCCTGGCCACACGCGACAGATTCAATG
The DNA here is from genome assembly GCA_023362775.1 of Charina bottae. Lineage (NCBI taxonomy): Eukaryota > Metazoa > Chordata > Lepidosauria > Squamata > Charinaidae > Charina > Charina bottae. The sequence continues at coordinate 418,456 of JALMGJ010000019.1, read as the reverse complement.
AACGACAGATGTCTTAATAGTAAACCCCAAAGATACATCTGTGAAACTCATCTGGAGGAGCAGCCTAATCCACAGAAACTGACGGGATCAGAAATGTATTTGCCTCTAAGATGCCACAGCACTCTGCAGCTATACCCATGAATGTCATTTTCTATCTTATTAGGTTTGCATAGAATATTTCAAGTTTGTATATATAGTATTAGAAAATAGGAAGAGGGCCAAATTACTTATCTCAAGGAGCAGTACCCAAATGTTTTTTAACTTCATAGACATTTGCTCTTATTAAGCCAAATATTTCCTCTCTAAATTCTGCCACCTTAAGAGCTGTACAACAGAAAAGCAAAGAAATCAGACGCCTCTGGGTTGAGTGCGAAAAAAGCACTCCTTGGGGCTTGAAAGGAAAAGGCTTCTTCTGAAGAACCTTCTAGTGATAGTCAATATTTTTTAAAAAGCAATTAGATTCATCAGATCATTCTCCAGACCTGGGCTGTTTTCACTTGTCTTTTTAGGACTTATTGATACAGTTGTTTGTTCAGCAACTTCTTTTTCTTTTCCCTTGCGTCGAATTGGACTCAGTGATGGTGGGTTCGTTAGAGATGGTAAGGTAGCCTGGAAAAAAATACATTAAAAAATAATCCTCACGCTCTTCAGGACAATTAGCCATCCTCTTTGGGCGGGGGGATGTTTGGGCATTTGCAGACATGCCCCAAATGACCAGGGCTTCCCTATCTACCAAAAGATGGCTACAGTGGCCATGTTGTTTTGCCTTCAAGTCATTGCTGACTCCTGGCGACTGCCTGGACCAGTCCCTGCAGTTTTCTTGGCAAGGTTTCGGAAGTGGTTTGCCCTTGCCTCCTTCCTAGGGCTGAGTGTGTGTGACTGGCCCAAGGTCACCCAGCCAGTTTTCGTGCCTAAGGCGGGACTAGAACTCTCAGTCTCCTGGTTTGCCCTTGCCTCCTTCCTAGGGCTGAGGGAGAGGGACTGGCCCAAGGTCACCCAGCCGGCTTTCATGCCTCAGGCGGGACTAGAACTCTCTGTCTCCTGGCTTGCCGTTGGCTCCTTCCTAGGGCTGAGAGACAGGGACTGGCCCAGGGTCACCCAGCCGGCTTTGTGCCTAAGGCGGGACTAGAACTCCCGGCCTCCCAGTCTCTAGCCTGGTGCCTGAACCACTGCACCAACCTGGCTCTCACAATGGCCATAACCCATCGCAAATCATCAGCGTGTAAGAATGCCGATGTTCCAGTTGATTGGAATAACAAAGTATTATGCTACTGTCACATAACATAAGCCAGCAATATCACAGGAGGACAAAAAGTATACCTTCAGCGTTGGGCCAGGAACGACATCATCCAGTATATGGGAACAGATGTTAATGATCTTCAGCAAATGGGAAAATAAGTGCTCGACTAAGACAGCAAGCGTTCGGTCTGCAAGAGCTGTCCACGCCTCCTCTTGCCTAGGAGCAGAAACGTTAGTTTCATCCTCATTGTGTGTCCAGGGGTTTTGCAAAGATTTGGAAGCACCAGCTGAAAATACAACAGGCATTTGAAAAACAAAACAATTTATATCCCAAAGAACGTGTCAAATGTTTCCAATGTGCATTTTGTATATGACTGCACTCCTTTCTGGATTGTAACGCAATTCTTTTCTTTAGACTGCAATAATTTATAGACAAATAATGCTTCCTCGTTGTTTAAAGCCCGCAAGTGCAGAAAGCCAACTTATATACAGGAAATAGAAAATACAGCATTCTACAATTACATGAGCTGCTCCAGTAAATAATGGCTTAGAAAATAAAAACAATAATCAGAATATTATTAAACTAATGCTGACTAGGAAGTTACTCATGGTTTTTAATATGGGTAACAGTATAATGTATAACCTTACAAAGAAATAAGGTCAAATATTTTCCTTTCAGTTGTATGTATATGCACGTTTTGCCAATAATAATTCTTTCACCCAGCCCAGCAACTTGGATTCTCACATGGGACAGAGAGTTGAACTCGGTCGTTTCTAGCTCCATCATTCTACTTGGACAAGGACTCTACAAACTTAATGTGAAGCAGAGACTCTAAAAGCTACTCGACACCGTTCAGCAAAATTTCTGGCCTCATTTTTTTTTTTAGAAAAATCAAGGAACTGCATAAAATGCATTTAAATCTTTTTTTGGAGAATCAAGGTCTGAGTGGGCAGTCAGCTAATCAACCATTTTGTGCGTTAAGCCATGGCTAGTCAGCCAAATGCTTCCAGAGACCCCACATAATTGTGGGGAGGAAGGAAGATACCTGGTGGAAATGGCCCTGGATCGTTGCCTGGGCAAAGGGGGCAGAAACATCTTTTAGGTCCAGAACAAGAAAATAACTCTCAGAAGGGGTTCGGGCAGATGTCTCCATGCGTCACTGAAGGAGAAGAAGCCCAGCACAATCAGACTTACAAGATTCTGTTATTATAGCCAATCTTAATCAATGTAGTTTTAGCCTTCCTGTGGAGTTGATTTCCTGGTCTGGCCTCCCTAGTGGGGGTGACCACCATGCCATTTTCATAATGAATTTGCATGATATGCTTTCCTTTTTCCTCCTTTCAGCTCAATCTGATAATTCAACCCTAACCCTAACCCCATATAAGACTTTGCTCTGTACTAAATGATGCCAGAATAGTTTTTACTTTCAATTACTGTGCAGTTCCACTGATTTTGATTCTTTTGGCCTATGACTGTTCAGCAAATCAATCAATCAATCAATCAATCAATCCAGGAGTGGAAATAACACCAATGCACAAAATGATTCTCCTTCCCCAAAGCTATGCCAAGGACAAAACCTCTACCTTCTGTGAGACACAGTCGGCCCTTCGAGGTCGTCCAGGCAGGAAACCAAAACCACGAGTACTAACGCTACCTTTCTGGTAAGGTTCTTGCGTGAATCTTGCGTGTCTGAGAGCGCTTCCCCCATCCCTGCCTTTACGTTCCAGAGGACGAGGGAGGGTCCCTTCCTGACGCTTCCCCCGCCCCCATTTCTTCTGAGATATCCCTTGTCTGACCGTTGGCTCTTCCTCTCCCAGCCCTTTTCAGATACCTCTGGTCCCCAACGGGCCCAGGAGCACTGCAAAGGTTCCAGGCACCACGCTGGACCAGGGAGCTCTTCAAGGATGACTTACGACACAAGAGCACGGCCTGGACATCCTTCATTCCCCGTTCTATGGAAGAGGAATAGACCCAAGTATCATCCAAATAAGAATAGAAACAGACTCTTTTGTCTCAAGGGAGCCACTCCTGGCGTCAAAATGCCGTGAAAACGTGTAGGACTGTCTATGTGAACAAACCCTCTCTGAAATTGAGGGGCCCCACAGGAGGCACGTGGGGAGAGGTGTGTGTGCAGTGCATTTATCTATCTATCTATCTATCTATCTATCTATCTATCTATCTATCTATCTATCTATCTATCTATCTTATTTATACCCCGCCTATCCCCTCCCTAATGGAGGACTCTAGGCGGCTTACAACCTCATACATATTTAATTACACATTCATATATACTTATATATACATTGCAGTGCACCGCACGCAATTAGGGAGGGGGTAAGGGAACCGGCTCTTCTTTTTCAGGCATCGGAACTACAAGCCCCAGAATGCCTTGCTCTCCGAGCCGGCTGCTGACGTCCCGGAAGTTGTAATTGGATCCATCGTCCTCAGCCTCCGTCCTCAGCCACCATCATGGGCTTCTCCAGATATTTTGTCTTCGACTCCGAGGGCGACTCATTGACAGGACGCCAGCATATTGCCCCACGTGAGTGGTACCCATTTATCTACTTGCTTATAGCTTTCGAAAATGCTGGGTTGGCATAAGCTGGGGCTAGTGACGAGAGCTCACCTCGCCACGCGGATTCGAACTGCCGACCTTATGGTCAGCAGACTAACAGCTCAGCGGTTTAACCCGCTGAGCTACCCCGCCCCTGCTGGTATGAATGCCAGGCCTCTGTCAGCTAACAAGGCGAACAGGATGGAGCTGGTCTGCCATGGCTTTCTTCCGGGATTTTTAACTTCCCAACCCCGTCTCTATCAGTGACTTCCTGGTGGTCTCTTATCCAAATAACCAGTCCAACCTTCTCATCTTTCCAGGTTTTGTTGTTTAGTCGTTTAGTCGTGTCCAACACTTCGTGACCTCATGGACCACAGCACGCCAGGCCTTCCTGTCCTCCACTGTCTCCCGGAGTTTGCTCAAATTCATGTTCATTGCATCGGTGATGCTGTCTAACCATCTCATCCTCTGCCGTCCCCTTCTCCTTTTGCCTTCTGTCTTTCCCAGCATCAGGGTCTTTTCCAGTGAGTCCTCTCTTCGCATTATGTCTTTCCAGGTTTAGGTTGTCTTAACTATCCTCCTCTGTTCCTTTCACGGTTCTCGGTTGGTTTGCTTCCTTACTAATAATTTCCATATTCCGCGTGCCCTTTTCTTGAAGGACAATCTTGATGGGAACCTCCAAATGTCCTTATTTACGGATTTCTTTAGTGCTTGAAGAATTTAATCCATTTCATGCAGGCATTGAACAGAACTACCATACCCTCCTTCAGTTGTCTTTTTCAAGGCTCAACCTGCTCCAGGTCTTCAGTCCCTCTTAGCTCGCCCCACATTTTCACCACCTCCGTTTCAGTTTGAATCTTTCTTAACATGCGGTGCCCTGAATTGGGCACAATACTCAAGGCAGGGTCTGACTGACACAGAATATAGCAGGGTACTACTTCCCGTAATTTAGAAATTACACCTATAAAACCTAAAACCGCATTCACCTTTGTATGTGGCCACATCGCATTTCTGGCTCAAATTAAGTTTGCAGTTATTTACTATTGCAAGGTATTTTTCATAAGCACATTACACCAAGCCAGGTATCCCCCATCCTGTACCTGTGGATTTTATTTTTCTTCCTTAGGAAAGAACTTTGACTCTGTTAAATTCCATTCTGTTATTTTCATCCCATTAGAATCATTTTTAATTGTATTTGAATCTCCAAGGCTGTTAGCACACAGTTAAATATCATCTGCAAATCTGGTCGGTATTTGCTCCACCTCTTCTTCCAAGCCATTAACGAAGACGTTGTAGAGTCCTGGACCACGGACCAAACCCTGGGGCATCCACTTGAAACCTCCTTTAAGTCCGTCACGGAACCACTGATGGGCACTCTTCAAGCCAGCTGTGGATCCGTATCACCCAGCCTGTGTTTAAGTCGCCTGCTCTAGTATCAGCAGGATGCCAAAGACACTGGCCCAGTGGATCCACTGAAAATCCCATCAGATCAAGAAATGGGTGAATTTATATTCATAATTAAGTGATGGAAGTTCAGGGCTCCCTTGTCCTCCAGGCCCACTGGGATTCTCTCTTCCACTGGTCTCTTGGCTGGGTGCAGGTATGTCCCAAGAGTGTTATCATCGGGTCCCCCGTTTTCCCAAGTAGGAAAGGAGTCCGCCCTGGCTTCTTCCAGGACCCCCCAGCCTCTTCCCCATTTATCCTCAGTCTTCCATAACCTTCTTTATTTGTTGACCTTTGAAAGTAGCTTTAAAAACATTCTCGTTCTCTTTTAACAGAAAAATATTCCTGGAATTCACTACTTCTACATAATTAAAATGGTATTTTACTTTTACTGCTGTATTTTATTTTATATTCAAGCAGCATGTCTAAGTTGACGCTGAATTATGCTGTTTTACATTATAAATCTGCTCAGAAGCACATTCTTGAAAAGCAACTAAGAAATGTATTCAATTAACAAGTAGAATATGGGGTTCATGTGTACTCTTTTATACAAAGAAATACACAATGAAAATAAAAATTGAGGTATATCATTAAAATATTTTCAAAAATAGTTAAAATAGTATTTATTACCTAATATACATGAATGTAGACAGATAGACACATACACTGCCTAAAGATTATTTGAGGAACAAATACAACTGAAGAAAGCGTCTCTAGTTACCAGGTAAACCTTTACCAAATCAGCAGCAAAACTGCTGACTAAAATCAAAGGGTTAACTTTCTCTCACCTGCAAGCAAGTTTCCAGCCAGGATCAAAGCATCTTGGTGGGCAGAGAGATCCAGGGGGAAGGAAGCAGAGGAAAGAAGGGAGAGCAGCAAGCCCACCTTTCCGACTGTGCTGTTCTCTTGAGACTCTTCCACGCCTCCCAGGGGAGAAAAACTGAAATGAAATCGTTATAATCAACTTCTACCATAGGAGGAATAGATACTAACGCATAGCAAATGCAACACAGTGCAAGTTAGCTCGTCTACTGAACGCTTATTGGGGTGACTAGCATCCCCCGCACAAACAGTGGGTCCTCCTCATGGGTGTAGTTTTGCATCAGGCAAGACGCTGCGAGGACCAGAGTGCGCGTGTCTCCCAAAAGCTGCTCTTCCTCCTCATGGGACACGCAGGGCATCCCGCACCAGGGCACGGGAAGCAAGCGGGATTACTCTGGGCAGAAATCTAAACGCTGTAGGGGAGCAGAAGGAGCAGGTCATACATGCTTTGCGGATCGTGTCAGGTGCAAGGTGGTCTGCAAACCTATTAAACTGGATGAAATGGGAGCAGGGAGAACGTCCCAGGCCCTCATGGCACTTTGTGTGTCACGTCGGCGGACCTGAAGTTATCGTTCCCTTCCTTCCTGAGGGAAAGGCTCTGGTGGACACTGGCGCCCTCTTCCTCTTTGGCTGACCTGAGATCCAGGCCACCGGGATGACTGTTCCGAGTTAAGAAACGGCAGGAAAGATCTCCAGGCAAGTCAGACTCAGCAGTTACAGTCACCTCTTTGCCCAAATCCCAGTGCAGAGAAGGGTCAAGCAGGGGCGTCTCTGGGCTCCTCTTCCCTTCCAGCTCCAGCTCCAGCCAAAAGGCGGCTTCGGGCCTTTCCCCAGCAGGCCGACAGGCAGCCGAGCTTCCTGGGGCAGCTACCCTTCCTACTACATGTAGGGCTGGACTCAGAGAAGACGCTTAGCTCTGTCAGCCCACGTTGCCGAGGAACAGCTAACTCTTAGCTATTCCAAGGATATGATCGGCTTAAAGACCATCTCATGCCATGAGTGCTGCCGCCAAGTAAACAGAAATAGAGTAAATCAGGTTCTTTAAATATCTCAGACTGGCCTTCCGTTTCTCTGGATCGTGGAGGAGCAAACAAGGCTACTGCTGAAGGGACCGTACTGAGTTCCCAACGGTGCACCTACAAACCTTTAACGGAAACCATCTCATTTAAATGTCAAGAGCCTTATTTCAAGTCCCTTGCTCTGCATCTAAGGACTCTCAGGTGGACTACTGCATTCTGCTCCACACTAGGCTTCCTTCGAAGATCATCAGGAAGCTACGGCAGATCCAGAATCCGGCAGCCTGAATAGGGAGAGGTGCACCTCGTTTCACCCAAATAATACCGCCATCTTGGGAGCTGCCCTGATTACCAGCTGGCTTCCAGGTGCAACTCAAGGTGCTGCTTCTCACCTTTGAAGCCCTACATGGTTCAAGACTGGGTATCTTCAGGTCCGCCTCCTCCCGGCAGTAAATGCCTGTCCAATAAGATCTGGAAGGAAGGGTTCTTTTCAGGTCACTTCCCTAATCTAGTTGACGTTTTGTGGATTTTATGAAGAACTGCAGAAATCTAATCAGTTTTTTTTAAAAAACAAGATGGCTGAATTCCTCAATTCCAGAACTCCCTCTTGGGGACAAAGATATTGAACACGCATATAGATCACTAGCCCAAAGCAAAAAAAAAAACACAAAGATAATCTCCAGGATTTAATTACCCTTTCTGCTAATTATTAAGAAAAAATATTATCAAAATCCCAGACTTTGGGCAAGAAGAATTCTTCATCAGAGAAAAAAGGAGTCCCTTTGCACAGCATTTGCAAAAACACTGAATAAAAGAGAAATGGGACTTCCCAAATAAGACAGCGGCCCTGAAGATGCCTCCTTGTCATTCTATAATACAGAAACACCTGATTCAGACTTGTTGGAAAAGGAGAGGGAGGGAGAAAAAGAAGTTTCCTCTAACCACATATGGAGGCAAGTCAATGGGAAGAGCCTTCATCCATGAACACAAGCCAGAAGCAGCCTTCTGAATTAGGCTGAACATCACCTATATACCTGTGACCTCCATCCCAATTAACCTCAGATTGATGAAAGGCAAATACTAGCTTCTCCCAGGTGTTTTATGATTATTGTTAACAGGCCCTTATACTGTATGCCATAATTATATAGAATGAACAAGGTGACTATGCTCATGGCATAGGATGTTTGGGATTAGGAATACCGTACCCAGCACCTTCAATGTAGGGGCTACGTTGCTTCTTCTCACGGCCCTGCCTGTATTAATCCTAGGAATGGCTCAAGGAGCTGAGAGGCATATAGTTGGAGCAAAGAGTTTGAGGATGAGGAGGTGGGCGTTGGGGGGGGGGGAGGACTGTGCAATTAGGCACCACCTACTTTTCATTGAAGTGCTTATTCAAGGAACAAATGTTGAGCTTTGCTGGAGGGAAAGTATGTGAAGCTTCCAGCTTGGAGGCAGAGGCACGTTAAATAATCTCGGAGATTCAGCAAAAAGGAAAAAAAGTATGTCATTTCGATAATCCTTCTATAGCTATCCTTCAAGAAATGTTCCGGTTGAATGGACTGAAGCAATTAACAGTTAAAACACAAATATTTTGGCAGCCAGTATCTTGCTCTGTGTTCAGATACTAATTTTAAACTGATAAAAGCAAAAAACAAAGGACCACTTTCATCCTTGCCAGAGCCTTTTCAGATTCAAAATGTCTCACATGCGCATCTTTATCAGTGAACCTTAATTAACCAAACATTCAAATAGCCTTGCGAAAAACAGAGGTTTCCAGCCTTGCTTAGAGATCTTTAGGAAAAATGCTAATGTGCAATCTGACTTTTTTCTAGCTGAAACACACTGTCTTGGAGTTTATTTCTATCTGCAAGGGCACCATGCCGTACGTAGGTGCTTATAATTTTATGCCTGGCAAGCTCCCTCTAGACACCTTCTTCAGCAAGGAAATTTTTATGAGCTGCGACTTACCCGCAATGCCATCCCACATTCCAGGTGCAAACTGGAAACGACGAGGACAAAAGGCAGAGCGCCTCACAGCAGCCAAACTGGGAACCCCAAGGAAGGAAGGAAGGAAGGAAGAATACGGTGATCACTAACCCAGGGAAACACAGAACAGACACAACATTGTGCTCTGAGACACAAACGGCATATTCAAGATGCAGGAATGGAGGACAGTATTGAAAAACGCAACTGGTAAATTATCGAAATCGTGGATCCATTTGAAAAACTCACTGTCAGAGATCTCGATGGTGACGTTGTCAACGCGTGGGACACGGCTGCTATCACTCTGGAAAGGTTATTCTCCACTGTGACATCTGCCGGGCTTTGTGTCAGATTATATCCTCTGTATGTTCTAGAGCAACATTAATGCATCTCATTAAACTTTTCCTACAAAAGTGTAATGGTGTCCGTTTAAGGAGGAAAAACCACATTGAACTTGTGATTAAGTATCTTCCATTTGAGGTTTTATTCTAGCCCAAGTGGAACTTCAATGTGCAGCTCAAAATCTAATTTGGCAAGTTGTTCAGCAATTACAAGAACGTAAGTGAAACTCTACCACAGACTTATCCTTAGTCCAAAGGAAAGAGGTGAGCAAAATAAAAGTTCTATTCTCTGATTTAAAGAAAGGTAGTTAAACTGTTATTAAGTGAGGTGCTCCTTCCCGCCTAAACGTAGCTCTACCTGGTGATAGCGCTCACGGCAAACTGAGAAGCTGGCGGGGTTTCGTGCATCAAGAGTTTTAGATAGACGCTGCTTTGCTCCTTTGCCAGAGCGACTACCGGATCAGCCTGTCCTGCGTCACAATTGTAGAACAGCTTTGGAACCAGCCTGTGAAAAACAAGACAGACAAACGATAAGGCACTTCTTACTAAGAGAAAAAGGAAAACAAAGGACACGCTGGACAACCTCCGTCCAGTGTCCAGCCTCCCTTTTTTAGGGAAGGTTGTGGAGAAGGTGGTCACGCAGCAGCTTCAGCGGGCCCTGGAGGAAGCGGATTATCTGGACCCCTTCCAGTCAGGGCTCAGGCCTGGATACGGGACGGAAACGGCGTTGGTCGCACTTTTGGGTGATCTCTGGTGGGAGCGGCATGGGGGCAGTGCATCCATCCTGGCCCTACTTGACCTCTCGGTGGCTTTGGATACCACCGACCGTGGTATCATTCTGGATCGGCTCCGGGGACTGGGGGTGGGCAGCTCTGTATTAGTGCCACCCACTGTATTAGCCGCTGGGGCGCTTGCAGTTGCGTCCCGTGCTGCGCCTCAGGGGCTTTGCAGCCCCAGAGCCGCGTGGTTCTGGGTCTGCTTGCCACCCTGCCAGGCAGGGCACACGGCTTCCAAAAGGGCAGAGATGCGGGGGAAAGGCGGGTGGGGGTAGTTGAAGCACCCCTGCAGTCTAAGTGCGGGCGGGCAGCCAAGCACCCGAATTTCGATGTGACTGAAGGGGCGCTATAACAGTCGGAATGTCGGGCACAGGTTGTAACTCCATTTTTTCAGCTCTGTCGTAATTTCAAACGGTCGCTGAATGAATGGCTGTTAAGTGAAGACTACCTGTACAATTGTTCCGTTCTACTCTTTGAATATAATCCTACAATAATGATTGTATTTGGGGTCGGTCATGCCGGCTCGGACGTCGCCCGAATTAACAAGGTCCACGTCTGATGTTGGAAAACCAGGACAATCTGACGGTAAGTGGGCTACTGGAACAAACCATATGTACATGGACTAGAGAACCCGGAATTGATGGAATGCTACTACAACAGTAGATTTAATGAGAGGGGGTAGATGGTTGATATGGAGCCGATCAAGTGGCTGATTTGACTGTGTTTGTGGCCACCGCAGGGGGTGGGTTGATGGGTTTTTGTATTGTGGATTTTAATTTTGTAAGCCACCCGGAGTCACCGTGAGTTGGGCAGCCATATAAATTTGTTTAATAAATAAATAAAGACTATATATAATCCATTCCTATTTCATCTACTCCATCCCCTCCCTCAAGACCTGCTGTGCTGCCTTATCAGGCGGGGAGAGGGGGTGTCCCTGGGGATGGAGAAGAGCGCTGGGAGTGCACGCCAAGAGTGTAGCATCCCAGCAGGGTCAGCCAAAATGTGAAGATCATCCCAGCTGCCCAGCTGAAGCAAGCAGATACTTATACTGGGCAGCAACGATATAGGAACGTGCTGGAGGCAGACAACTGCTTTTAGTGACAATGGCAAAAACATCCAGTAATACGGTGTGGGAGAAGGAAATGGCAAACCGCTGCTGTATTTCACCGGGAAAACCACACGGCTGGACAATATAAAGTGACTGACGATATAGTGATGGATGGCGGGAGCTTCATGTGGGATGACACTCAACGTGCCACTGAGGAAGAGCTGAGGATCTTTCAGATCATTAATGGAGTTTACGGAGTGGCTGGATTAAAGCCTTTGGGATCTCTAGTTGCTGATATTGCCATGCAGGAAATGAAAAATCTGAAACTGGAATTACATTGGGAACGTAAGAGGCATGAACTGTGGAATGAAATCAAAGAATTTGTTCAAGATGAATGTGAAAAGAGATTGCCAGAGACCAAAAATCAGAAGAAAACAAACTGGATGACACAACAAAAGGTGGAAATTGTCAAGAAGAGAACAGAAACCAGTGCCAAGAAAGATATAGATCTCAGAAAAACAATTCCTGAGAGCTGTTAGAAGAGACAAGCAGTATTACAATGACATCTGTAAAGACATCGAAGATGGAAACAGACATGGAAAAACAAGGCAAGTCTCCCAAAAGATCTGAGAATTGAGGAGGAGGTTCCAACCTTAAATTGGTATGCTAAAGGATGCTAAGGGATGGATGGATGGATGGATGACAGATAGATATAAAAAGGTAAAGGTTCCCCCGCACAGTCGTGTCCGACTCTAGGGGCCGGTGCTCATCTCCGTTTGTTAGCCGAAGAGCCAGTGTTGTCCGAAGACACTTCCACGGTCATGTGGCCGCATGACACGCACGGAACGCTGTTACCATCCCACGAAGTGGTACCTATTCATCTACTTGCATTTGCATGCTTTCGAATTGCTAGGTTGACAAGAGCTGGGGCGAGTGCGGGAGCTCACTCCGTCACGCGGGGCTAGGGATTCGAACCTCTGAACTTGCAATCTTCTGATCGACAAGCCTGGCGTCTTAACCGCTGAGCCACCACGCGCTGTATATGTATATGTACAGTATATATATTGTATATATACTGTATACACACACACACACATACACACAGTATATATCGAATTTAGTCACTGCCCATCTCACTCAATTCAAAGAAGATCAAATTAAGATGGAAGGAATCCAACCTGGTCTATCAGAGTAGTGTCATTAGCATAGCACACATTATTGATTTTTCTTCCTCAAGTTTAAAACCAGTTTAAAACTAGCCAGTTTGGTCTAGTGGTTAAGGCTCCAGGCTAGAAACCAGGAGACTGAGTTCCAGTCCTGCCTTAGGCATGAAAGCCGGCTGGGTGACCTTGGGCCAGTCTCTTTGCAAATTTGGGAAATAACTTATTTGCCCATCAAAGCCACAGATTAAGAAAGGGAGAAAATAGTAAAGAGAAAGCTTTTTAAAAGGAAAGAAGGAATAGATAAGGCTGTTTTTTAAAAAAAGATGAGAAGATGTGAATCTGGAAAAGGTAAGCAAATACAAACAGGGCAGTTAACCCATTTTTGGAGGCTTCCTCAACCCAACTGAGAGAGAAGAATGTGTGAGAGAGAGCGGGAGGGAGGGAGGCAGACAGAGAATAAATCAGGACGGCTCCTGCGGTATTTATTTTCTCCCGCCCCAGCTCTCACCACCGCCAGTAAATGGCGGCCTCAACAGTTTATCCTCCGCAAATGTTCCCCTGAATGGAGAAAAAAGTGGCCATTTCAGACTGAATTGAGAGACAGCAGTTGGCCCACCGGAGTGGTTCACCTTACATTTAAATGAACGTCCATACAACCAACATTCCTCCAAGATCCTCCAAGAGGAAGCCAGGATTGGCAGCATCCTAGTCCTAAGCCAAAGCCAAAGCCCCAAGCCAAGCAATGGAATAAGGAGACAGTCCTCGGGCTTCTCAGCCCCAACCAGCGGGCAGCCTCCCGGAGCTACCTTCTCCTCCTCGCAGCTCGGTTGAAGTCTCTTCTCTCAATTAAGGCTTCCAACATTTTATTTTCCTTCACCATATATTAAAATCCTGGTCCTGGTGGCCATCAGAAGCAACAGACAGAATAGGCTGAGGCTTTCGGACTCCACTTCCCCTCACCCCTGAAGAGAGAGGTGGAAATGGAACATGGGACTCCAGAAGGGGTCCGTGGAGGACCGACATGCCCCACGCTTGCTTCAGGGGCCTTCCAGCCAGCGCCCTCAAGATCCAACTTCCAGAGGTGCTAGGCCATCTTCACATTTCCCTCGCTCGGGAATGTGGCTTCCTTCAGCTCTCTCGAGTGTATCCCTGGACACGCCGAATCCCGAAGTGCTGGGCAACACTTGGGCCTCCAGCTCGAAACGTCAATCACAACGAAGAATAAGTTTTTTTTTAATTTAGCCATTAATAATGCATTTAATTCCACTTTTTCTTATGGCGACAAGCAACTACTTTCACCCTTACCACTCAGCTCTTGCTGCAGAAACACGCCATGCTCCCAAATCCTTCTGTATATGGGAATATAAACTTTGCAGACAACTGTATTTTTTGTGTGCATATAGATGTCCCTCCATGATATATATTCAGCACTAAAACCCTGCCTGTTGACACTTATTAATCCTAAAAACTATTTTCAATTATGTCCGTATTAGACCCTTCTGTACAAAAAATAAGCACCGGGTCAAAATACAGTAAGAACAGAAAAATTAAGTTTCGCTGAATGAATACCTTGCTAAAGCAGCAGCAGCCACACGCCTGACCCTGGGGTCTTCGTCCCCCAGGAGTGAAATGACCACTTCCTTCAGAACACGATCCTGAAGTTTTAACAGCTATTGGGAAAAAGGAGTTCAAAGGCTGATCAACAAAAGCCATTTTTTAAGCAGCTCATCACTGTTAAATAGACTGCACCTATAAATGTCAAAACAATAACATACTAAGTAAGCCACAAGTCCAATGCTGTGTTCCATCTTAAAAGAATGCTATTCTTACATAAACTTAGTTGGAAGAGGAGATCTCTTTAAATTTATTAATAACTACTTTGTGTGATTTTGAGCAGCCATGAAACAAAGCACATTTTTGCAGCCTTGATCTGGCAGCTCTGAAATAATTCAACCAACTAGTTACTCACTCCAGTACAACGATGAGCTCCTCTATGCAGGCTGCTGCCCCTTTCTTCCAAAAACCGGATCAACCTTAACAGCAAAGTAGATAAAGGCACCGTGACGCTTAAGCATAACAGTAGATGTTAAACTATAACATAATTTGTTGGGGGAAAAGTAAAATAAGAATACTTACCGAAAATCTATTTCAGCGACGGTTTCCAACAGCTCCGTCCGAACCAGCCAGTAGGAGCTGCTCCTCAGGAGAAGGAGGTCAGCCATTAATTGTAGCCCCAAGGAACTGTAGCTGCTATTGCACAAAGTCATGATGCAGTGCTGAAAGGAGAAATGTTTAATTACTTTCAACAATACAGTGTAATAAATCAATAATTAGTAAACTTGGTTAAAGCTCGACAAGTTAATATCCGCAGGATTGTTTGAATTTTGGAGAATTTTTCTATTATGCTAATTTATTGAGGTATAACTAATTCAAACTAAGCTGTTTATACATTAATGGCACAGAATAATTAAAAGCCTCCCTACCATATCCCAAGGAACCAGGGCACTGATGTCTATCACACCAAGGCACCAACGTCATCGGAAGAGTTCTTGGGCAAGAATTTCATCTGGAGAGGATTCATTTGGCCAACCCGCACTGCACCAACATTCAGCAACTCAGAATACTGATTTTCAGCAGTGTGATTTTTGTGGCCCTTTAATCTCCTCTTACATAACTAATGAGAGCCAGTTTGGTGTCGTGGTTAAGGCATCAGGCTAGAAATTGGGAGATGGTGAGTTCTAGTCCTGTCTTAGGCCCAAAGCCGGCTGGGGGACCTTCGGCCTGTCCTTCTCTCTCAGCCCTAAGAAGGAGGCAATGGCAAACCCCTTCTGAAAAACCTGCCAAGGAAACTCCAGGCAGTCTCTGAGAATCGGACACGATGAACGTTAGAGATAGAGATAGAGAGAGATATATCTATATGCCATCACAATTACATAAGATATGCACGCACATATTAAAATGTCAAGATTTACACTAGCTGTTCAGCGCTATTACCTTTATACCTTGACAAGCAATGGCATTTGCTTTTAAAAAGCCCCTTTTGGCATTTGCTGGAATTCTGGAGCCTGGAATTTGAAGCTGAGCCTCTGGGGGAGTCTAGGGCAACTTCGTGTATGCACCCACCCACCAACGTCCTCAGCTCCAGTACCAGCACCACGGATCACAGGGCAGAGTGGTTGTTCCTAGAGGGCAGGGAAGGGCAGGAGGAGGAGCCGGTACCAAGGCAACGGTCAGATAAGGAAGGCTGGGGCCCAGGCCAAGAAAATAATTTGAGAAAACATCTCACACAAGGTCCTACTTAGTGAACAGGAAGACCAAGTGAGGAAGAGGGGAAGCGCCTTCAGACTTGCAAGGTTCTGTTACTATACTGTTACAATACAAGTAGTCGTGACCTGCATGGCTTGGTTTCTTAGTCTGGTCTACCTTGCAGGGCTGACACTGTGTGAATGCCCAGATGGCCTTCTGAAGAATCACCCGCAGAGGTGAGCAACCAGTTCTTGTTATTTGTGGCCTCCCTGAATCAGACGTACGGAACAACAGAGAATCTTATTGTACGGTAAGCTTTGACAAGGCCCAAGAAAGTGCAGCTTGACCAAATATCTGAGCAGCAGCATTTGATAAAGGTAAATTGGCAAAACACCCAGCTGCTTGGCATCCCCCTGGCAAGGGCAGCAGATGTGGAAGCTTCTCCCATCACTTGGCTCCTGAGCACAAAAGAACGAGAGGACATGGCCAAGCAATACTGCCCACAGCCTGGCGTGCCGGGCCCTGGGCAGAAACGGCCAGCTCGCGCTTGGGCTTTCTGGGACAAACTGACCCTGGAGGCTTGCAGAAAACCCTACAGAGCACTTTCTATGGAAGGCAAGACGAGGATGTATCTCCAAGCAACGAAGCCTCTGCTGCAGGAAGAAAGGGCAGCAGATGACGCCCTGCGTGAGAAGCATCGCTTGCAAAAGGAAGAAGGGATGACCGTGAGCTTGCCAGGGAGACAGTCCACACACCCCATCCCACTTAACCTATTTAGCTCCATCTGCCTGGGAGGGAAACGCCAACGGTTCCTCTTGGGGACAGCTGGTCCCATGAAGCCTCCCAGTATCTTAACATCTTTTATACTTGGATTTTATATTATTTATTATATTGTAATTTTATATTTATGTTTTAACTATGTTTTATTGTGAACCGCCCAGGGTCCCCGATGGGGGAGATGGGCGGTAATATGAATTTATTATATTTATATTTATATTATTTATATTTATATTTATATTTATATTTATATTTATATTTATATTTATATTTATATTTATATTTATATTTATATTTATATTTATATATGAACAAACAGTGGATGATTCCCTAGATCAGAGCTTTCCAAACTGTGTGTCGCGACACAAAAGTGTGTCGCCACACACAGTCTGGTGTGTCGCCACACAACCCGGAAGCGCTGATCATCATCGTTTCTGGGTTTTCCCACGGTGACGCGCAAAAACCCGAAAGCGGCAGCAGCGCTTCTGGGTTTTTGCGCGCTGCCACAACAGCGGCACTTCCGGGTTTTCCCGCGGCGACACACCAACGGCGGTTGGTGTGTCGCCGCGGGAAAACTTTGGAAAGCTCTGCCCTAGATGAATCCCAAACCTCTTATACTCAAAATGTACCTAACTGGAACGTCCCAAGGGCAGGACCTCCAGGTCCAGATCTAGAATTTGCCCAGGGTCTCATTAAACGTTAAAACTATCCAAAAGGTGATTTGACCTAAATTCCTGTCTGATGTTTCTGCTCTGCAGTGGGCAGTTTCAGCCCTGGTGGGAGCAAAGGTTCAAACGGTGACAGTAACGTGTCACAGGGCCTTTGTCTAAGGGGCTGTTGTGAAATCTCCCTTCCCCCATTGGGAAGGAGGATTGGTGAACCAAGAAAGTGAGAAGAATACATCTGGCTCAAATAAATTTTCAGGACTGTCCCAAACTTGCAATCCTTTAAATGCTGGTTATGTTTATGTTTGGTTCATTTTTACTATTTAATCTGTTTTAAATCTGTATGCTCCCAGAGTCAGTGTTGAGCTGGGCAGCCTTATAAATTGAAATTATAAAAACAAACAAATGAATAAATTTAACAGAGCCAAATGCAAAAAAGTTAACTTAGGCAACAAAAATCAGAAGTATGAGTACAGAATGGGGGATACATGGATTGGAAATAATACAGGCAGTCCTCACTTAATGTCCACTCGTTCAGTGACTGTTTGAAGTTTGAACTCGTAGTTGTGGCGGTCACAGCGTCCCCACGGTCACACGATTGCAATTCGGGCACTTGGCAACTGGCTCACAATTACGATGTCACAGCATCCCAGTGTCACGTGATCGCCATTTGCGGCCTTCACACAAGCAAAGTCAATGGGGAAGCCGGCAGGAGATCGCAAATGGCGATCACGCGACTGTGGGACACTGCGACCACGTGGGATTCACCTAACGACGGCAACTGGGACTGCCGGAATTGCCATTGTAAGTCAGCATGTTCATATGCCGTAGCACCTTATGATCATGTCACTTAGCAATGGAGTTCCCAGTCCCAATTACCATTGGCAAGGGAGGACTACCCGTACTTGTGAAAAAGATCTTGGCGTAATAGTTAATTACAAATTTATTTATTCATTTATTATTTAAATTTGTATTACTGCCCATCTCCCGCAGCCGGGGGGGCTCTGGGCGGTTCACAATAAAACAAATTAAAAACATAAATATAAAATTACATCAATAAAATAAATATAAAATCCAAGTGGAATAGATGTTAATACTAGGGCGGGCTTTGAACACGGAACACACCGTGTGATGTGACAAACATAAGCAAATGTACTTTCAAATGACAAGAAGAGTTTCTTCTGCATTGGTCAGACTCTAGCTTGAGTACTGACTCCAGTACTGAGCATGGCACTGTTAAAAAGGATCCAGAGAAACTGCAACAGGTTCAGAGAAGGGCCACAGGAATGATCAGGGGACTAGAAATTAAATCCTGTCAAATTAAGCATTTCCTCGCCGAGGAGGAGACTGCTGGCAACACTGGATGGGAAGGGACCGAGGCTGGAGCCATTTGTTAATGTTCCAATCATCAGGATGATGAGTGAAATGCTTAAACATCCATGACTTTGAAGTGGAGAACAAAGCTGAAGTGCTCAGTGTCAACCGTGGCTGATGATCAAAAACTCAACCTTGAAGCAGACCAAGTTTTCACGGACGGTCTAGTAAAGGACCCAAGTGAGGGCTCCAAAAGGAAGTACCCAGAACTGGCACCAAGCAGAGGCTCTCGCCGAAATAGGCTGAAGCACTTGCAAGGTAAACTTACGTCAATGGACACCAGAGATAACCCAGCAACCTTTTCCCAGGCAGAGGAGACGTAACAGTTATCCAACCACCGTGGGAAGTTTACTTCTCCAGTTTGCACATTTCCAACAATAGGTTGAAATTTTGGAGAAAAACAAAATAAAAACGTTAAAGAGATATAATGATAGAAGGGAGAAAAGAAAGAAAAAATAACAATTGTCTTCTGAAGCAGATGGAGAAGATCTGAGACATTTGAAAGGCGTGGCAATATGGGACCGTGCAGGACATCCCACCAAAGGCTCAGATCATTCAAAGTGTTCCGGTACAACGGTCTCTGAAGAAGAACCCCGAGTGACTGGGTCACTCTGAAAAGAATGACATGTACTCCGAAGACTGAACAAGAAGACCAAAGAAGAGCGTTTCCTGCCTCTGCAAAAGGCACGTTTTGGCAGAATGGAATGAAAACGTCTGATAGGCCCCATGAGCTTCCATAGGTTAGAAAGAAAGGAGGAGGAGGAGGAGGAGGAGGAGGAGGAGGAGGAGGAGGAGGAGGAGGAGGAGGAGGAGGAGGCTCCTCTCAGAAAACTCCTAAGAGAGGGGAACCAGAAGGTACATGCGATGCAGATAAAAAACTTCCTCTTCTCTACAGGAAGACCCAAAGGAAAAAAGGTCCCCTTCCCCTTTCCCCTCCCCTCTTATTGCTATTACTCAACAGCTCAGTTCACATATAAAGGGGGAGAGGGAAGGACAGATTCGGTGTGATATGTGAAGCCACAGATGTGTGAGTCTGTCTTTGTCTCTAGCACCTTTTCAGAGGTGGGGGCCTTTAATCCAGATAAACAGCTTATTCTAAGTGGTTCCCTTAGAGGGGGGGAAGATCCAGGGGTTCCCTGAAAGTTCCTGGCCATCACAGGACACCTGGCAGCCATTTGGTGGGCCTCAGGAAGAAATAAGCACAAGGTGTGACCGTTTAAAGATGCTTTGCCTACCCTCACGGCTATGCAGGCCAGTTTGCAGGTAACCGAAGACTCGTCTTTCAGGGTTTTTTGTAGCAAGGAGATACACTCCACCAGCGTACCTGGGGGCAACAAAGGCAGAGGTGATGAGTCCACTGAACTCTGTAAGGCACAAAATTCAGATCTTCACAAACAACTCCACAAATTTTACCTGTTGATGCTCTTATGTTTTCTAGCCAACTTTCCACACTGAAGCAAGACTGAATGAGAATGGAATAAATAATGGTTCCACATAAAATGGCAGTTGTTCCTCTAATCTGGGGGTCTCCATGATCGATATAATTCACAATGTCCTTCACATACTGCTCTTCTAGAAAAATAGATCAGGAACAGATAAAGAAAACCCTGCGCAGAAAACCCTTTCTGTTTACTTTGTGCCATTGCCTACAGTCGTTGGGAAATCGGGAAAATCCACCCTAATTATTTGTAGCTTGAATCATGTCAACTGGATTTCTATTTTCTCAGTGGAAACGTTTCGCTCCTTATCCAAGGAGCTTCTTCAAGAAGAAGCTCCTTGGATAAGGAGCGAAACGTTTCCACTGAGAAAATAGAAATCCAGTTGACATGATTCAAGCTACAGACAGTTCCACCTGGATGACTGAGAACCTTCATCGACACGCTAATTATTCTTCTAAAGGCACGTATCTGGTAGCCTGTTTGCTACTCCTCTTGTAGGCAACTGCCGTTTTTTTGTGTTTTTTTTAAAGGAGGAACAGAGGTCCAGGAGAAAACAAAATCCAAAGACTCCGTACTTGGGAGCAGCTTTGAAAATCTACTGAATGTTTGTGACTAGTAAGGACAAACAGTATGTAAAATCTAAGGGCTGCAACGCCTGTGTCGATCCACCGTCCTCACTACCCAAATCAGTCTTTATCCTCACTGGACGCCGAAGGAAAACCACCGAGGCAGGCAGCGTGGGACCATTTTAAACAAATGTAGAAGTAAGGGTTTTTTTAGCACTCTCCCCCCTCTCTATCTGTGTAAGAACACACAAAACACCTACCCCTTTCTTCTCTGATCGTTTCCGTGGGCATTTTATACAGTTTGCTGAAGAAAGCTTCCGGGTGGAGGGCGACAGCTGCCCCCACACAGCTGAGGGCCAGGGCTTTCACGCTGACTCTCACCTCTTTGTCAGGCACCAGCGCTACAAGACGTAAACAGGAAGTCATTCCGGTGTGTCATGAAATTTGGTTTTGGTCAATCATTTTTCACTAAGAAAGCTCCATTCTGTAAGCTAGTGCCAAGTATCAGAAATATCAAAACATGTTTTATTATTACGTAATGATTAAGCACGAGAGCCAGTTTGGTGGAGTGGTTAAAGGCACCAGGCTAGAAACCGGGAGACGACGAGTTCTAGTCCCGCCTTGGGCACAAAGCCAGCTGGGGGACCTGGGGCCACTCGCTCTCCCTCAGGCCCAGGAAAAGAAGGCAAGGGCAAACCACTTCCAAAAAGCCTTGCCAAGAAAACTGCAGGGACTAGTCCAGGCAGCCTCCGAGAATCGGACACGACTGAACGCATTAAAAAAAAAAACCAGATTAAGCACAGCTGTGTCCCAGAAAGAGTTATGCCAGGACTGGAGATGAGCAAATCAGGAACCCCTTTTCAGAAAAATGTTCCAGGAACCCCCATGGCCTCCTTACTCCCTTGGAGTATCTATCTGTGTGCCTGTCTCCATGATGGTTTCAAGGTGTCCCGGCTGCAACTACATAGTTTAGGGGTGGCTCCCAGTTGGGCAGCCCACCAACAAAGCTCTTGAACATGCCAGTGATCATCAGCATCTTCCATCGTTGTAAAGATCCAGCATTACAAGATAGGACCATTTCAAGCTTTGCGCAGTTGTTTTAAAACCAACCGTGGCAGGATTCAGAATCAAGCCCAGTTTAACAGTACAACCCTACAGAGCTCTATTCCGACCCTAACCCTAACCTTAACCCACCGAGTTTCCTAATTTAGCGTCAGCATATTCTCAAAAGCCTTATTCATTTCAGTTCTTAACTAGCCTAGCCGTCATCGAGGAGGAAAGGTTTTTACAGGTTAATTCTTTCTCTACAGCAGCCTTTCTCAGCCTTTGGACCCTGGAGGAACCCTTGAAATATTTTCCAGGCCTCGGGGAACCCCTGCACATTCAGGCTCAAATATAGGCCAGAAGTTACAAAATCATTATATTCGTTTCATGGGTGGGCCTGTCTATATGCATTAACCGTGTTCTTAAACTAAAAATAAAGAATGAAACGTACGTCTTTAATGTGAAGTTGCCCGAATTTGAAAAAAAATTTTTTAAATAAATGGTGACCTCCCAGGGAACCCCTAGTGGCCTCTCGCGGAACCCGAGGGCGCCACAGGACCCTGGTGGAGGGACCCTGCTCTACAGTGACCCCTTGCCTTCAACTTACCACCTTTCTCTCCTGTAAGCAGAAAAGAAGCCGACAGAAGGCGAACACAGTGAACTAATGGAGCAGCAGTTCCATCCTTATAGCCCCCGATATCACCTTTAATTCTGGACAGCTGTCATTAAAAAAAAAATCCAATTATATTTTATTACAGGAAATTAAAGTACACCAGTCTGCCAAAGCGCCGATGCTGTTAAATTAAAGGAGGGCCAAAGCATCACAATGTTCACCCAGAAGATGCCCACCCTGGACTGCTGGCCTCACAGCCAAGGAAACTCTCTCGCCAGAAGAGCCTCCACATCTGGCCAACCGAGGAGGCGGCGGCGGCGGCAGAGCCACAGGGGAGCGGGCTCAAAGGCAAGCCCCACGCCTTCGACCATCAGACTCTGACCTTATTTCCATGATCAGCAAGCTCAGTTTCCTCTTTAGGCACAAACTTCTCCATGCTACCATTCGAAGGCTCCCTGCTGTGGCTCACCCCTTTCTCTAAATGCGATTGCTGAAGCTCTTTCCCAAAAAACAAAAGCAATAAATGGGCCGCTTAATATACATTTCAAATGAAAGTTTAAAAAAAGGTAAAGGTTCCCCCGCACAGTCGTGTCCGACTCTAGGGGCCGGTGCTCATCTCCATTTGTTAGCCAAAGAGCCAGCGCTGTCCGAAGACGCTTCCGCGGTCATGTGGCCGGCATGACACGCGCGGAACGCTGTTACATCATAAATAAAATAAAATAAAAGTACCGTGTTTTAAATTTAGTAGCATTCCTGAGTATGAGTGGTTTTGGAAAGAATGTAATAAGCAACAATTATCAGAGACACGGGGTACAATTTAGAACGATCCAGATTCAGTAAATCCACCCATTTTAGAAATGTGATTCTAGGCTTTTTAAACAGAGCCAAATGTAACAGGAGCAGAAATTAATGTGTTTGCAGTTAGACAGCTTTCCTGAAGATAACAAATGACTGAAGTCTCAACTTAGTGGCACCGTTACCTCTTCAGGAAATAACAGCTTGATAAGACACTAAGAATGATCATATGGCAAGGACTAACCCCTAGATTTTTTTTTTACCTAATCTATGATTTCCACAAGACAGAGTAGGAAGAGAGCCATGTTAGTCTACGGTGGCAAACAATCAGGAGGAGCCCGGTAGCCCCTTTCCTAAGCAGTTGTAAGCGGATTCCTCGTCTCCGGATGCCTCTCCCTCGGCATCTAACGCCTCCCACAAGCTCCCCACCAGAGCAGCCGTGACGCTCAGCAGGCCCGGAGTCCGCAGACGCGCACTCCCTGGGCTGAGACTGGGCTCTCCCCTCACCCACAGGGCACGGGTTTGTTTACTCAGTAGCCCATCTTAGCTTGATGTACATAAAACAGCCAAATGGTGTTAACAAAGGTTATTATTTAAAGATACGAATACACTCTTACTTATATGCAAGAAAATTATATACCGGTAGTCCTAGCTTAGCAACCCTAATTGGGGCCAGAATTTCCGTTGATAAGCAAAGCGGTCGTTAGGCAAAACATCACGTGACCACACTGCTTAGCGACGGCAGCTCCAGTAGTCCCAGTTGTGGTCGCTAGGCCAGGACCTCACGTTTCTCCTGCCCTGCCGTGCGCGCCTCCGCTTCAGCGCCCCCCACCCGCCCATCTCCCCCCTTCTCAGCCCTTTTGGCCGCCCTGCGCTCCGCCACCCCCTGCCGTCCCGCCCTGCCGCCTCTCCCCTGGCCAGGCCTGGCCAGGTCCCTTCGGCAGACGAGGCCCTGCCACGCTTCCACGCACATTCCAGGGCTGCCCCCTCGCCCAGCGCCGGGATCCCGGGCCAGCGGCAGGAGGAAGAAAACGGTGACGGTCAGCTGGGGGCGGCGGGTGCAGGGCGGCCAGAAGGGAGGAGGTGGGGGGCGGGCTGCCAGCCCCCAAATTTTGACCACGTGACCATGGGGGCGCTGCAATGGCCGGAACTTCGAGGACTAGTTGTCACTATTATTCGTTCAGCACCACCATAACTTCAAATGGTCACTGAACGAATGGTTGTTAAGCGAGGGCTACCTGTAAAGGACCGTCAGTTTATTGTACGTGAGTGGAGGGATGTCAAGAGGATAATTACTCAATGCTGGAAAGACAGAACTTTTCCTGGCCTATAATTTTGGATCACAGGTACACGCTTACTTCCCATGTATTAACTGGCACTCTTTCAACACAATGGGAAGACTTGATGAATATTATTTCATGTGATCAAAGTTGAATTATTTTTTTAAAAAAATGAGGCTAAATAATATTTTGTATGCAATATTATTGTGTGTGTTTTCTTGTTTTCTTTTTGCATGAAATAATTTTGACAGGGTAAGTTATAGTTCGACTAACCCTATTTTCTCATACATTTGCTTCTACTATCAACATACCAAGGCAAGAATTTCTGAAAGGATCAATAGACTCATCTTGCAGGACATTGGTACTTTCATCGTCCTCATCTTGCAGTTGTCCAATTTGCATTCCAGAGTATTGATTTTCACCACCCTCTAGAATCTAAATTGTACACAGAATAAAAAAACAGCTTAGATTAAAATATAAGTCAAATTGAACTTAAGTTCTGTCCATTTATATACGAGTAATATATTTAATGAAAGTACAGGGAAGACTCTGAGAGTCCCTAACCCTAACCCTAACCCAATGGAATATCTAAACAGCCAATGAAGGAGAGCTCCAGGTGGTGCAGAGGATCATGGGAGGTAACCTTCACGGAGGAATGCAGGAGCTGCTAAGGGAGGAGAAATGGTAACTCGGTCCTGGGACAGAGGAAAGAAACTCAAAGTAACCCGGCCTCAATTCTCTTTACTGTAAGAGGACACAGAGGGAGACTCTGGCAGGCTTTCGGGATTCTGTTATTACCCACTACGACAATGAAGAGGCAGTCCTGGAACCCTCGCGGTGTCCGCTGCTTGCACGGGCTGGCACCGAACCGTTAAGAACCGGTCTTACCATTTCAGAATAATCGGAAGGGGTAACTGCCGAGTCCGGCCCTTCCGTGGTCGTCTGAGAGCTGTCGCTGATGGGAGATGACGGGCCGTCG
Source organism: Charina bottae (assembly GCA_023362775.1). Taxonomy (NCBI): domain Eukaryota; kingdom Metazoa; phylum Chordata; class Lepidosauria; order Squamata; family Charinaidae; genus Charina; species Charina bottae. Next base: position 393,292 of record JALMGJ010000019.1, on the reverse strand, counting down.
TTCAAGTCTCCTGCAGGGTCCGACTGGATGGTGCTGACCTGGCTGGAGCTCCTGCTAAGGACGTCGTCGCTGGCGGCATCGGCTTTCGCCGCTGCGCCCGTCAAGTCACAAGCGGAAAGATCTGATTCTGACTGCAACACATGCTGAGAACGCGGCTGCTCCGTTATGATATCGCAGCCTGCGGGATCAGAGGCTGAACTTGCAGTCGTTGATATACCCGACGTAGAAGTCAATTCACTATTTAGCTCACTTTTCACAGAACCTAAAAGATAAAGAAAGAAACCGCGTAAGTATTCCAGAACACAATAAAGTCTCTTTACCTACCAAATGAAAAGTTACTGTTATTTTTGTAACTGTCGTTACTGTTGTTATTTAGAGTTATATCTTCTCTTTCAACAAAAGAAACTGTTCCTCAAGGCACTAGTAATAAAGAAAAGCAAACATTTAAAAACAAAAACTTATTTATTAATTATTTGGATTTATCACCGCCCATCTCCACAACAGTAGAGCATAATTGTGTAGCATAGCTACAAACAGAAAACTTAAAATAAAAATACAAACCTCATTAAATAACTCAGAAGGGAAGAGTGAACAAAGCAGAGAACTGCAGCTCTAAGGGAGCGTGTTCGCACGGCGAGCTGCCTGCAGCGGTAGCCCCTCCAAGGTAGACGCGCGTACCTCCAGTGCCCCTTGCCTGGCATGGCCTGGCTGCTAAGCCAACGGCAGGCATTGCACCTGGCAGACTGATGGAGGGAGAGGGGCCCCCAAAGGCCGATAGTCAACCTTCCCAAACACGAGGGGACTGATAAAAAACAAGTTAAGTAAAATGAAAAGGTCAAGTCCCCTCTCCCTGCAACAATTCTTGAGAATTACTCAGACCCCCAATAATCAAAGTTGAGGCAGAATGTAATCTCAGATTAAGGAGGGCCAACAAATTGGAGATGTCAACTTGATTAACAAGTGGGGGGGGAGGCTTCCTTCCTGAGACAATTAATGACACCAGTACCAACTTGGCTCTGGAAGAACTCTCCCATTCCATCAGGCGTTGATTCAAGGGAGGTGGTCGATTCTCCCTTGAGGGGTGCTTGTTCAAACAGAGCCTTTCCAGCACTCTAATTCTGGAATAGCGCCAGTCTGGTGTCATGGTTAAGGCCCCAGGATAGAAACCGGGAGATCTAGTCCTGCTTTAGGCATGGCCAGTTGGGTGACGTTGGGCCAGTCAAGCTCTCTCAGCCCTAGGAAGGAGCCAATGGCAAACCAGGAGGCTGAGAGTTCTAGTCCCGCTTTAGGCATGAAAGCCGGCTGGGTGACCTTGGGCCAGTCCCTCTCTCTCAGCCCTAGGAAGGAGCCAATGGCAAACCCCTTCTGAAGTCCTGCAAAGAAAACTGGATTTGTCCAGGCCGTCGTCAGGAGTCAAGACTGGCTTGAAGGCTCCTCCCCAAAAAAATTCTAGAATACCTGCACAGTGTGGAAGAACTGGGTAGCAGAAACTTTCTATCCTCAGTGAAGTATAAGAACTTCAGCCACTGAAGCAAATGTCTGGAGGTTCCAGACTGATCAAGGGAAGTATTTGTTTATACAGTCTATAATTACACTGTGGAACATGCTGGCAACAGTGATTAACAGCCACTAATTTAGGGGCTCTTCAAGGAGGAGGAGATAAATTCCTGCAGGACAGCGCTGCCAACAGTAAGTGGTCTTGCTGTACCTCCAGAAGAAAAGGCGCAAGCTAGAGAGCAGTAGCTGAAGAGGACCACCTCTCTCGGGAACTGCTTGTGAACTTCCAAGATACATCAGGTGAGCTACTGCACGGTACAGAGACATGGACTAGATGAGCCTTCAGCATGAATAAGCTACTGGGGACCAGAGCCCAAGTCTGTCTGTCTGAACAAATGACTGCAACTCAGGCTGCCCACTTCGTAGATCTCCTTGGTCTTTTCAATCCACCCGAGCTTTTCCCATTCCCTTCAACCCTGCCAATCAGAGCAGGTGGGTTTAGTCCATCATCCTGTTCGTATCGGATGCTCAACGTAGGTGAGTTTCTGCTTGCTGATGGTGGCCTTGAGATGACCGTTGTTAGTTCATCCAAACCAGCCGCGTTTCTTTCCCCTGCTCCTTCTCGGAGCCCAGCGGTCAAGCCATGCATCCTCACCGGCGAGGCCCTCGCTCTAACCATTTCGGTCCTTCTCATCACAGAAGCATCCTTCTATGCCATTATTCTGCCTACGTGTGTCATTGCCTTCCACCCTACGGTAGGATTAATCCACTTCCCCAGCACGTTCTCCATGGTTATTTGTTCTTCAGCCCAAGGAAGCGAAACAGCCTATTTTCCCCTTTTATCTTTCAACTGTGCGTCCACTGAGCAGGCAGGCTAACACTTCCTCTGTCTTCTGAGTCTTTATTTTTCACTTTCATAATTAGCTCTTCCTTACTTCTGATTAATGGAGTGGGGGGATCAGTCTATCTCTGTTACTGTTTCAACTTCCAGCGTTGACCCCAGCTGTCACTTCCTCCATTCTTGCCTATCGTATAATATATTCGTTGAAATGTTAAATAGACATGGAGACAACATGCCACCTTGTCACCCTCCCTCCTCTTTTCCAAATCACTCTCTTTCTCCAAACTTATTTCTGCCAGAAACTTTTCACTCAAAGATGCCTCAGAACAATTCTCAGGTTTCTGGCACATTCAGGACCTCTGACCAGCATCCGCAACACTATCAAGGGAGCTGCCATGGTATTTAATTCCTCCATCTTACAAAACCTGTGAGATCCGATCTCCCCTTGCCTTTTTTTGAAATCTGTTCGTTCCTTTTCTCCATGTATGGCTCTTTGTAACATCTTAAGCAAAACTTTGCCTGCGTGAGGAATTAGTGCAAAAATCTGTACTTTCTTGCATCTTTTGGTCCCACAGCCTTCTTCCATGTTTGCTGTTCCATAACTGCTATTAGCACTTCTTGTCTTCTCCTATTAGCTTTAAACAGTTTAATGACTATTTCGTAGGTGCCAGGCCATTTCCTTTCTGTACCTTACCCTCTGATAAGAGTCAGCTCCTGAACATACTTTTCTCTACAAATTAATTATCTTTCCTTGTCCTTTTTTGCTTGGCAGTAAAGTTGTTCTACGTCCTTCTTATGGCCAGTCTTTTCCCGGCTATCGCAATAGCTTGTTCAAAAAGTCCCTTGGAAGTTCTGCTCTTTGAAAACTTGGGAATTGTTTCTCTACATCACTTTTCACAGTGTCTTTTATCCCTTTCCACAGCTTTGCATTTCCTTCCACGTAAGTTAAGTGTATGGAACACGGTCTGTACGGTGATCTTGGTGCCACGCTATTCTCTATAATATCCACTGTTATCTTTGATACCAATAATTCATGATCTCACTTTGACATCTTGTTGCCTATGTAGCCAATTTGATTCTGATCCTGTCCATTCAGTGTTGTCCATCTGTAGCATCTGTATTTTATGTTGCTTGAAGCAGATGTTAGCCATGAATGAATAGCAAAGCTCAATTAACCCATCTCCTCCATTATTGTATTTACCCAATTCAAATTTTCCTCTACTTCCTCTCTCTTTCTCTCTCCAACCTTTGCATTTCAAGCACTGGTAAGCATGTCCTTTCTAGATGGGTATTTAGCATCTCTCGCAATTTGACATAGATTTTTTTCCATGTTATCCTCCATTGTGTAACTTTGATATTTACTGGATATCCAACAAGTCTCATATACATGATTCTGTCTTTTCTTATTTTATTTATTTATTCAATTTATATAGCTGCCCATCTCGCATATGTGACTGGGCGGCTCACACAATTAAAGTAACAAAAAACAATAATCAAATACAAATGGGCAACCAAAACGAATAAAACCATTACAAAAGCCAATTAAAAAATCTTGGATTACAGCTGAACAATGTCCTTTTTGAGCAAGAGTGGCACTTCATGGGAGTGGATTTTACCATCTTCTGATTTAACACAGCCTATTCTGACCCACCTAAACGAACTTATTCCTAAAACATCCAGTTTGGTATGCTTCGTCTATGCTTTGACAATTGCAGGTTTCTAGATGCAATCGGGTTTGTACTTCCCCAATGTCATGTCTGAATCATATCTGATTGCTAAAGAAGAACTCCTCCTTCAATGCTGTCGTCTTCAGTGACCGGTCTTCCTTGAAGCTTCGATCTAGCTATGCGATCCCCTCCCGACCTGCTCGTGAAAATCCTACTCTCTTCCCTAAGCCATTCAATGAGTTCCCTCCAATATGGAGGCCTTGCACGTGGCATTCAAACCCATGTAAATGTTGCAGCTATTCCTTCAGAATTTTATGGGCAACACCACACCAGTGGCTTATCATTGTCTTCCTCTGGGTTGGATTTTGGAGTTCCTTCTGCTAGTGTGTGGACATCTCTCACCCCACTTCCCATTCAGCTAGGATGGCTCTGCTGGGCACTTCCGCCACTGCTCTCTGGTTCGCTGTCACTCCTGAGTCTTTCTAGCACGTCAAGAAGGTAAACAGTCCTAACCTTCTGTCCAACCTTGAAACTCCAGTGGGGGCAGGAACGTTTCCTCACAGTTCTGTAGTTGCATCTACAACTCTACAAGAGCAGAAACACTTCCCTTTGTCATGTTCACTCAGGACCAAAAGCATACTTGCCATACCAGGCATGACAAAGCTGAGTTACATTCCAACATTTTATTAATTTCAAAATGAAAGAAAACAAGTCTTACTTTGCTCCACCCAAGACCTATCTTTTCAAAAACTCAAAATTGCCACATTCAATATTGCATTATATCTGGAATTATATAAAAAACTGTCAACGTAATTGTTATGAAGTCATCATTCATTGTGAAACTCTAAAGCGGGCTACAGAGCTTTTCCATACTAAAGCATAGACCACTGGCACTCTGATATATGAGAGGTTCATTTTATGTTGGTAAAATGTTGGTAATGAAAAATGATAACGAACAGATTTCAGTAATTTTAAGCAATTTTGCCATTAACAGAAGAACGAGAAACAAACCTACCTGCAAAACCAGGGTGGCTGGCTTCAGATCTGGCTTCAGGGTCATCTTCCAAACCTTCTTCTTCTCCTCCTAAAAGTACTTTAGCTGATAAATCAATGCAATAATTTTTTTTCAGATTTTCTGCTACTCATTATACACTGCATACAACAATTTGATTAACTATTATCTATCAACGTTTTTTATTTGCTGCACTTTTTGCCCCCCAATTCCTCTAGGAGCTCCAAGCAACGTATCTGACCCTCGCCCAGTACAAGCATCCTTGTTGAGAGGGGCCTGGAGGACATGCCTGGCCCCAAACTATCCAGCCATTTAAGACCGTTCTTTTTGTAAAGTTTTCACAGAAAATCTGAATGCCCACAGCCTCGCTTGGTAGTGAAGGGGGTGGACTAGGAATGCAGGGGCCCAGGTCCTAGCCGCCCCTCAGCCACAGAAGCTCCCTGGGGGACTTAGAGCCAGTCCCTCTCAACCCAATCCCCCCCCCCATATATATATGTATATAGCGTTATATATAGCGTTTCGCGTTCGACTGGTAAGAGCCAGCTGGGAGGCTGGGACTTCATCACTTTCCAAGCCGCGCTATAGCCTTAAAGGGACACTAAGGCTGGCCACCCCATTTCTAAACCACCAATTTGTATTTTTTTTTAAGTATATGTACCCCAAGAGAGGCTTTCTACAGCGAGGAGCTGGTTCTCTTGGTGCTTAGTGTTATTTTTGGGATTACTTAAAAAAAAATCTTTTAAGTTTCGAATTTCGTTTTCCTTCCAAAGGAAATTCCAAAGATTGAGAGTAAACAATTGTCTTCCTGTTATTATTTTTGTATTAAATTTGAAGATATTAGCATTTTCCTACACGTTGAATCGGCTGATCTGAACCTTCAGCTTTCTGTTTTCACTTTCCCTTCGGAACTGTCTGCTTATCTCACTTTCGCTTGCACAAATACATTTCAGAACTTTTTCATATCTTCGACTTTTGCTGGTTAAGCTCCTAGGGAGCGCCTTAATCTACTGCGTGAGACATGGAGGATTTTAAACAGATTTTTTCTGACTTCCACCAAGATTTTAAACAAATTTCTTCTGACTTTTACCAAGCTTTTATGCAAGATATTCAGGACATTATTACTGCCCAGAGATTAGTTCTTCAACACTGAAAAGACAAAATTTATGGCCCCGTTGGACTGAAGAAGTTACTTGCAACTTATGAATTAGTTGCCTATAGATGAGGTATGGATAATTACAGTGACATATGGTCATCTTTTATCAAAACTCTTACATGAAATGCAATGTATATAAACTTATATATGCACGAGAAGCCCATATATATACATTTATGTTGTCATTGCATTTTTTCTGATACACACACACACACACACACACACACCCTCTGTTCAGTTTTATTGAATAAAACAAAAAATGTGGGGGGTTTTGTAGCAGTGAAGTGAATTACTCTTCATTGCATGTTTCCAGGCAGAGACGAGAGAGTCCCCTGTCTGGGATGGTTCAAACTGGGATTGCTGGGGGGCTCCTTCCAACATAACAGAGTTATAAAAAAACATGCATCACATGAAAATGGTGAAGATAAACTTTTCTCCTCATTTACAGTATTAGCATTTGGGATCATCCACTGAAACTCAACACAAGGAGAATCAAGATTGATAAAAGAAAACAATTTAACTATTGGAGGAGGCGCTGGCACTGGTTTAAATGGCTTCAAATGAAGGACGGGCAATTTCATAGAGAAAAGGACTATCAAAACTATGGACTTATCTGATCAGCCTTAGATGTGTGACTTAGAATAATAAAGTACTCCTATGTTCCATAAGCACAATCCCAAACTATGGGTGTAAATTAAAATGCTGCACAATTAGGCAGAACTCAGAAAAGAAACTGCATGACTCACAAAATGATGGTTTTTCAAACAGCTTTGAGCCATTACTGCTTCTTGAAAGGCCCTTCAAGACAACGCTCTCAATTGCGTAATGAACAGTAGAGAGTGAAAGGAGACCGAGTGAACAAACGGCTCCCTATATTTCTGACTCTAAATGTCTGTATCAAGAATGATCGGCACTCAACTCATGGAACCCGAGAGAGCAGATTATCAGCCTCGTGAAGTAGTCCAGACAGGAAGCACAACCAGATGGACTAACTCTACCTTATTGTAAGGTTACATTAACAGAAGCTTGCAAGTTGAAAGTGGAATCCTTGGTGCTGAGCGTGGTTTGCTTGCAGACCTTTCATCTTAAGCATGTGAGCATCTTAAACCAAGCCAAATCCAAAAATGCCAGAGAATTCCTGGAAGCTTGGCACTCAGACAAAGCAGCCATCAACAGACACATAGAGGTAAACAACATTTACATACCATTCATAAGAGACAATAGAAAAGCCAAAAGACCAGAATACCTCCTTGCCAGCAATCAACACCCAGATATGCAAAGATTAACACCAGGATTAGCACCAGAGGAACAATCAAACAGCACAATATACCCTAATCAAGGAACTATTAACTCAGTCAATCAACCAAGCAGCAAGCAACAGCCCAATCAAGGAACTCCTAAGGGGAGAACAACACCTCCACCAACACAAGCAGGACAAGCCATGGTATATAAACAGAGAGAGAGTCCCACTCCCTTTTCGCACTGAAGATGTTGCCTAACCTGGCAATGAAACGCCTGCAAGAAAACAAGGCTCAGAGAGCACCAAGGACTCCATAGACCTTTCATTACCCAACTAGGTAACATCATCAGTGTTCGTGAGTATAGGGTTTGCTCCCTGTTTATGTACAGTAGCTTGCCTTGCCAGTGTTGGTGGGAGTGTGGTTCTCCTTGATTAGGGCATGGTTTTCTGCTTGATTGTTTGTCTGGTGTTAATCCCTGCTTATCTGGATTGCTGGAGTGGATGTATCTGGTTGCTGGAGTGGATGTATCCTTCTTAGCTTTCCTTCTTAGCTTTTCTATTGCCTCTTTTGAATGGTTTGTAAATGCGGTTTGTCTCTATGCGTCTATTGACGGCTGATTTGTCTGAATGCCAAGCTTCCAGGAATTCCCTAGCATTTTTGGATTTGGCTTGGTCTAGGATGCTCACAGTTTCCCAGTTGAAAGTATGGTTGAGTCTGACCATGTGTTGTGAGATTAAGGAGATTTCATTGTGTCTTCTGATTGCTAGTTGGTGTTCATGGATGCGCTCTGCTACTCTTCTGTCTGTCTGTCCTACACAGTGGCTGTGACAGTCCTTACACTGTATGTTGTAGATGGCTCCTGTTTTTCTCTTCATGGACTACTGCCCTTTTGGTTTACTTAAGATGTCTTGGAGGGCCTTGGTTGGTTTGTGCACTACGGTGATACCGTGTGGTTGTAGTAGCCTGTTGGTTGTTTCTGATATGTTTTTGATGTATGGTAGTGTTATCCTTTTCATGGCTTGTCTTGGTTGTGCTGTAGTGGGTTGAGTGGTCAAGCACTTTATCAAAACGTTGTGTGGGCATCCATTTCATTGTATAGGCAGTCTGTTTCCTTTTTCTGGTGTTCTGGGTTGCTGCAGTGCGTTTGTGCTCATCTGAATAATATTCTTACACAGCTCCTCTTGTGGGAAGTTGGGTTGTTACTTTGGTAATGCAGCACTTGGTTAGTGTGGGTTGTTTTTCGATAGACTTGCACTTCTAATTTGCCGTCGTTTCCTCTGCTGAGGAGGATATCCAGGAAAGGTAGTGTGTTGTTGTTTTCTTCTTCCCTTGTGAATATTCCTTTGAAGATGTTGTTTCATGTGCCTTCTCTAGTTGTTACTTTTTTATTATGACGGTGTCGTCCACATACCAGATCCATACTTTTGGTTGTATGTGTGAGAGTGCTATAATTTCTAGATGCTGCATTACAATCTCTGCTGAGTCCTGAGAGTGGTGATCCCGTGGGTGTTCCCTTGATTTGTTGGTATATTTGTCCATCAAACTGAAAGTAGGTGGTGAGGCAGAGGTCGATGAGGTCCATGATTCTGGGCATTCCGATCTTAAGTGTATTTGGCTAGGTCGGGTGTGTTGCATAGTACTGCTGCCCTGGATTCTTTCGCGAGTTCTGGATCTATGGACGTAAAGAGTGCTGTGACATTGAATGACACCATAATCTCATCTTCTTCTATTCTTAGGCCTTTGATTTTTTGGAGGCGCTGTAGTGGGGAGTTGATGGAATATTCGCTCCCCTCTGTAAGATGCCCAAGCTTTTTTGTAAGTTCTTTTGCTATGTTGTATGTTGGGGTCTCTGATAACAATACAATTCGATGAAGAGGTATATATTTTGTGTATTGTGTATTTTTGGGATCCATAGAAGCGTGGGAGGATGGGTTCACTGCTTTTCATCCACCACTGTTCTTCTTTTGTGATTTGACCTTTCTTGGTTAGGTCATTGAGGGTTCTCTCGATCTGGTTGTCTAGTTAACAGGGAGCAAAACCCACACTCATTAGCACCGATGATGTGGCCTGGTCGGGCAACGAAACATCTGCAAGCTGACCACCAGGCTCAGAGAGCACCAAGGACTCCACGGCTCAACTCTGAGCTACAGATATTCTCTTCTATTGGAGTCTGAAAGTACATTTCTCCCCCATCGCCTTTCCAGCCCAAGAAACTCAGGATGGGTCCCTTCTGAGACGTTGCTTTTGCGGGCTAAGCGACCTCTTTTCCAACCATCCCCCTGGCTGTGGCTCTTCCCACTGTCTCCCAAGGTCATCCCCACATCCCGTTACGCAGACTGACTGAACCCAGAGCTGCTGGCAAACTGCAGACGAGGTGCACCAGCAAGACCGCTGCTGTGCAGATCACACAGGACCTGGAAAGCGCGATGGGTCAAGGGCGGAAACTATTTCTTGGCAATAATCAGTAAAAATCATATTCAAAGATCCAAGCTAAAGCATTGGAACTAAGAGTAGAAAGGATATGAAAACAGTTTAAATCCAACATTTTGAATGTTTTTTAATCTCTCATTTTTCTTAATATTTTCATACTAAACATGTTACTGTAATTTTAGATGCTATACCTTATTTTTCTCTTGAACTAAATTCTATATGCTGCTTCAAGATGTCTTCAGTAGAGGGAAAGTATAAAAATGGACTATACATATAGCTTTAGTAAGATATTTGATTCAAAGGATATAGTAATGCCTTAAGGAAACGCCAGAAAAGTTCAAATCAAAGCAAATACAATTAACTTAAAATTAGGCCTTTTTTTAAAAAAAAAGTAATGTACTTTGTCCAAACAAAGTATTGTAGTAAAAAGGAGTATTCAAAGACAAATCAGACATTCAGCCAAATCAGTTTATTATGACTGATTATGTGCCATAAAGTAGTTGTTGACTCTTAGCGACCACATAGATTTTTTCCATGAGTTCATTATGATACCTTATACAATTTTAATAACAGCAAAAAGCAATGAATTAAACATAACTGTGATTCTTTTAAAGATCAGCAATAATATATGGTGAAAGCAAGGAAAGAATGAATAAGAACCAACCAAATCAAGTTTTCCAGGTCAAAGAAATGAAAAGAGGCAGAAAATATAACACAAGACACTGATTTCATAGATATAATCACCTTTTTGTTTTCTGGAAAAAACAGGGCTGCAGGAAGACCCCCCTCCAGCTGCAAATTACAGAAAGTAAGAAATCAAGTAACAGATAAAAGTCAATGTCAAGAAGGAATCATAACAATCTCTGAGAAAGTCAGCAACAGTGAATTTGAGGTTAGCCTTTTAAAGAAATTAGGCAACTGACTATTCCTGAAAATCAGTTGTGTCGTCTCCCTCGAGCACAAATCAATTCCATTTTTCAATGACCCAAAAGAAAAGGATTATTTTGTAAGATACCATCAACTGGAGAAATAAAAACAATCTTCAATTTATTATAATTTGATGCAATCGTAGTACACAGAGAGATAAAGTTGCCCACGCTTAAAAAGGAAATACGAGAGACCTCCAACCCACCTTGAACATTAAAGGATTCATTACTGCATAAACCCTAATCAATGCTGGAAGACGCCATAAAGACATTTCAAATCTTTGGGTAATATGCTTTTAAGAATTCTACTGCCTGCTTTCTGCAGTGGAAATGTTAAGGAAAGGTTTTACATCTATTTCTTAGTGTCTCCCATGTCCAACCAGTACGAACCACAGCTTACCTATCAGTTCCACAATGCTGTCACTGCGGTTTCTGCTCACAATCTCCTCCTTGGCTGCGCTGACTTGCAAAAGTCCCCCGCCCATGGTGAGTGCCAAGAGGAGGTTGGGGGGCGGCGTTCGGAGGAGCTGCTGTAACAGCTCTAACGATCCCGTTACAACATTGTGGTCCCGGTGCTGAGTGTAATGTAGGCTCAATTCGTACACCTGGAATGGGAGGAGCACGCTGAGTCCCGCACCCTACCTTTAGGCACCCCTCCTTGACCTGCACCGGAGACACATTTAGGGATCCGCCCCCCATTTGCAGCCGCACAGCAAGAGGATGAGTAACGCTGCCACCTGTCGCGAAGGCCCAGAAGATGGACTGACCGCACAGCCCATCCTGTAGGCTGGACAGGACTGAGGGGGGCCAGGAAACAGGGTCAACGTGCAGGACACGCCTTCCGCCCTGGGAGAAGCCCCCTCTCCTCTGCAGCTGGGCCGAGGGGCCGCAACGCCTGGGGGAGCAGCAGCCTTGGCCCCCACTAGCCACATCGACCAAGCCAGCTGAGGCGGAGGAGAGCTGAAGCTGGCGGCTGATGGAGTACCCGAAATGTACAGAAACCCCAATGTTCGTCTCCTGTTCTGCTGGAAGGGAGAGACCTGAATGGCCGAAGGATTAAGGCGAAAAGGAGGCTTTGCTGGGCGTGCGGAGCCCGTCTGTGCCGAGCAAAGCTTCCTCCTTCCCAGCTCCTGGAAGGGTCAGGGAAGACGGACAAGAATAAAGGGACACTCTGGTGGGGAACGTGAGCGCTTAAGGATCAAGGCCACCCCCTTGACTAAGGCAGTGCTGGGTTGCTCTTTCAGTGACGTGTTAGTTATTTTCTACAAAAAATGTGCAGATTTACTCCAACACGTGGCTTTGTGTGCAGAAAACACAGTCAAGTTGTTGGGTGCCCATGAGTTCCACAAATTAAAAAAGAATAAAGAAGCTGACGGCTGTGAAAACACGGAGAAATGATCTATTTTTCAGGGTCACCGCAAAAGCCAAAGTATAACCCAGGGCTGCCGACAAAAGAAAAGCACCTGTTCTTGTGCCCCTACCTGTATCAGCTGATCCAGGGAAGGCGAAATCTCCGTTTCTTTCTGTATCACACCAAAACTGCCCTTCAGGCTGGTATCTTTCACCTGCTGCTGCAGGAACGGGGCCAGGTACCGCAAGGTGAGCAGCACACCGAGAATTAAGGCGCTGGGGTGCTCTTCTTCCTTGGGACACAACAGCCCTGTAGAGGTGATTGGGACAGTTGAAGAGCAACACCGCCCGTCCAGCCCTTCCCAACTCCCACTGACCCCACGAACCCACGGAATTCCCTTGCCATTTCCCCGGCTGGCTGGCTGGCTGGGGAATTCTGGGAGCTGACGTCCACATATCTTAAGGTGGCCAAGGTTGAGAAACACTGCCCTAGACATTACACTTTCCTTAAATCGCCGCAGTATATATTTATAATCAAACACTGTAAAAACGGGAATAGCTGCCGTCCAGAGTGTTCCTTTAAAGCACCCTTAAAGCCACCCAGGAAAAGGTCCGTGCCGAAGAGAGCGCCCCAAGAGGGTGGGGGGGGGGCAGCGGGAGCCGGGAGCCAGAGGGATCTTTCCATTGCTGGCCAGGGGTGTCTCTCTCGCTTTTTAAAATGCATTCTGTCTAAAAGAAAAGCCACGTTACCCAGTTGGTCAATTTCTTTTTGTGTGGCGTGCGCAACGAACATGCACACAAACACGTGTTGCTTAAAGTATGCTCATCAGAGCGCATTTTTACATCTGCCTGAGTGGCATACCTTTTTATGTGGTTTTTAAGTGGGATGCTCAAAAGGGAAAAAAGAAAAGGAATTCAACTCCTTTTACTGGAAACTAAGCTGAAACTTGCAAACAATTTCTGAGCAAGAAATATTTGGCAGAGACCTTTTCCCCACAAATGCCTGGTCCAATAGAGGCCCTTGCCTTTATTCGTTGTTCTGGCTATATTTGTCTAATGCCCAAAAGGGGAGACAGGCCAATTCCACATTTCTATGGTAGGGGTGGGGTGGGTTGTTTTTTTTTTTTGGTGCCTTCAAATCAGTGTTGACCCCTGGCAACTACCTGGACGAGTCCCTGCAGTTTTCTTGGCAAGATGCTGGAAGTGGTTTGCCATTCCCTCCTTCCTAGGGCTGAGAGAGGGGGACTGGCCCAAGGTCACCCAGCTGGCTTTGTGCCCAAGGTGGGACCAGAACTCATGGTCTCCCAGTTTCTAGCCTGGTGCCTTAACTACAAGACCAAACTGGCTCTCAAGTTATAGTAATAGATGTTAATTTCTTGATATGAAGAAACAATGGGCTTGAGGAGCCAACATTACTTCAATGGCACCCACTGAATAATATGTTTTATAGTAGGACCTTAAATATTCCTAATTTGTCCTAATGTTCAGTGCTAGGAGATGGTTAGCAGCCATATTGGATACTTCAATACATTTGAAAAAAATCCATATCCATTCACATAGTTATTGTTTCTGCCTGGCAGAATAGCTGATTTATATCCTACTTTTATTCTGTATAACTCAAGGCCGGGTCATAATGTTCCCACTTCCTATTTTCCCCACAACCACCACCCTGTGAGGTGGATTGGGTGGCGAGAGGGGGACTGGCCCAAAGTCACCCAGCTGGTTTCCATGCGCAAGGGAGTCCTAGGACCCACAGTTTCCCGGCACCTAGTCCAGCACCTCACCCACTTCAAATTGGCTCTCGAGTTACTGAAAATCCCACTTTTAAAGAAATGGGAATTAGCGTTCCATTCTACCCAGCGTAGTGGCCCCCATCCAGCGTGGCACACACCGCCTTCAGAGTTTCACCTTGCCAGTATGTCCACGTGCAGCAGAGGCCACGCTGTTTCATCAGGCGTCTGGTGGAAGATTTTGATGGTTCCTGGTAACTTATTTTGTCTCAGCTGCCATTTTCTTATTATTTCTATTTATAACTGAGTTTTGGCTTGGTGACTGTTTTCTGTATTTTTAACCTGACTCCTGGAAACCGCCTAGTCACATGAGTTGGGCAGTATATAACTACTGCAATTAAGTAAGATAAAACAGCTTTCAAAACTTCTGCAATCACGTAAGGAGAATGGACTTCTCATATATTGAGCGTGTTATATTCTTTTCTTTCCTTTTTTAATGAGCCAGTTTGGTGTCGTGGTCAAGGCACCAGGCTACAAACCGGGGGAGCGCGAGCTCTTGTCCCGCCTCAGACAGAAAGCAGCTGGGTGGCTTTGCGCCAGTCCAAAGGCGGCCAGGGGAAACCGCTAAAAATCCTGCCAAGAAAAGTGCAGGAAAACCGTGGAGCGCGTGCCTTGGAGGCAAAAAACGATATAGGCTAAAAATACATTCCAAATACATTTCCTGACTAAAGGATGCAAGCCCAATGGCCAATGAAGCGGTGAATATTTTTTCACCTTGATCTAACAGTGACATCTTTCTTGGAGATGCTTTACTGGAAGATAATCAGAAGCTGATCATTCCTCATCTCGAGAGAGAGATAATACATCTCTCTTATAAAAGGCTTTGTAATGTCAGTTTTACAGCAGGTATTTCCTTAGAAATATCATCTTTCAGCCAAGAACGAGGTACTGCTATGCTAAAGGGCTTAATCTGCAGTTATAGCTGAAAGAAAGCGAAGCGAAGGAGCGACAAAGATCGCGCCCAGCTGCAGCAGGATGATCAACTACGCACTCACCTAGCAATGCCTGGAGCAACCGAGTGTAGAAATACTGTGTCCTTCGCGAATGCTGGCAGATGCTCACGGCGGCCGCGGCGGCCGTTCGACGGACGGTCGGAGAAGCGGAGTTAAGATTACCTATGAAAGCTTTTAATAAAACCTAAAGTGAAAAAAAATCAATGAAGTGTTTCTGTGTTACCTAAGTTTCCTTTTTCAGAGTCTGGTAATGTTAGACTGACAAGCTTGAAGTCAAGGTAAAGATCAACAAAGCAATTATCACTAATCTAACGTAAAAACTCAAAACAAACAAAGCTTCTTCTAATTCCCACCAGGAAAAGCCAGCCCTCCGCAGCCAGCTGCCCCGCCACCCACCAGGAACGCCTTCGCCTCAGCCCAGGGGCTCTCCAAGGCCTGGCCTGCTTTGGCCTGCTATGGAAACGCTTCCAAAATTACTCACAGGCTTCCTTCTGGATTTAAAAGAATATGGGAAAGATCATCATTGTCCCGATCACCCTGGGCCAGGAATGAAGGCAAGCAGAGGCAGAGGAAGGCCACGGTTTCAGTGAGAAACCAGGCTGCTGCCTAACCCTCCTCCTGCTCGTCAGGCGGCATCAGTCCAGGGTCCCAAAGGGGCAACCATCGGCCCCCATGCCCAAACCCGGGGTTCTTCGCCATTTCTAGCTCCGACCTCGCAGGCAGAGCACAGGAACCTTCAGACAGGGAAGCTTGAAAGGCCTTTATACCCAGTTTCTCAACTTGCTCATCACGTACGGAAACAAGCGTGAGAGAAGACGGGTCTCGCTTATTCAGGGCCGGCACCCTGTTCGGGGTCTGGCATTCGGAACAGCCTGGAGCCTGGGCCCCAAACCCCACCCCCTGGTCTTCAGGAGGAATTCCAAACTTCAGCCCTGGAGAAACCTTCAATGGACATAAATCAGCACACTAGCTTTGAACTCAGCAATGGGGTATTCCCGTGCAGCGGCAGCTGCTCTGAAGCAAGGCCGACGCTTCTAATTCCTGCTTGCACGTTTCCCAAGGAGACCCAGGCTCCTTGCCAGAAAGCGAAGCCTCCGCTGCACCTTAGTGGGAACCCGGACTGAGGCTTCACAAGGAACCTTGCAATTTCAGACACTTCCAATGTTTCCTTTCTCGTGTTCATAGAAAACCAGTCTTAACAAGCAGCCTCTCCTCATTGACTGGCAGATTAACACTGTAACTCTCTCTTCCAACATTGTGTGTGTGAGTGTGTGAGAGAGAGAGAGAGAGGCATTAGTATTTAAAATAATCATACCTTGATGTCACTGTCATTTGCAAAATTTCCAAAAGCTGCCATGATTTTGGGTATTGCCGCAGCCAAGGTTTCTTGCACGGATTCTTCAGGCCGCCTGCTTACACGCGTCAAGCAGGGCAGGAGGTTTATGAAGTACGGTCTGCACCGAGAGACGGCAAAAATATTACTCAAAGGTTTGGAACAGGATTCCCCCTTGCCAAAAAACACTCAGAAATGGGAAAGTTAATTAGAATGTGTTGGAATGGTAGAAGAGGTTAGGGGTATGGAAGAAAGAAAAGAATTCAGATTTTGAAGAAAGTGTAAAGTGTAAAGAAGAAAAAATATAGAAGAAAGGGTAGAAGGTAGAGCTGTAATCTTTCTAAAGGTTGTTAATATATCAATGTATATATCTAGAAAACACACAATATATTGTATAATGTAAAATATGTGTTATATGTTGTATTGTATTGTATTTATTGTTGATTTATGTCTATATTATTGATGTTTGAATAAAAATCTATTTAAAAAAAAAGGAATCCCCCTTGTCATGACTGGCCCCGCGTGAAAAGAGGCCAGCAAAGTGACCTTCCGGGGGCTGCAGAGGGACCCGCAACCCAGGAAAGGGCGCCCCGCCTTCCTCGGAAGGAGCAGCTGCCCAGGACAAGCCTGGATCCAGACCTCTGAGGACACACGTCTTCACACGACGGAGGACACCCCAACTAGGGCAAACGGAAGTACCAAACGCCATCCAAGGAGCGTTACGGCGTGCAACGGGTGGCCAGCCGGAGGAAAGGCCAGTCAGCCAAGTCCCAGTCCAACTTCCCACCTGCCCCTGTCCGGGGCCCAGGTGGCGAGACTGCCGGCCATTCTGGTCTCCAGCTGCTGTCGGTCAACGCAGGCCTGTGGCTGACAAGATCTCTTCCGTTTGCAGTGGATGGATGCACAGACCCGGCGCGTACCACAGAGATCCGGCTGAACAGCGACAGGGTTACACCCTGTTGGAAATCTGCCCACCGGTTCCAGGTCCACCAGCAGCCGCAGCGCAAGCTCCGGGAGGACCGTTTGTGATGCGGAGCCCTGCCTTGGAGACGGCGGGCGGGAGGCCTCTGCGTGGAAGTGGGTAATGCTGACAAGCTGGGGCTGCTGCCGGCACACCAGCTGCCCAGCTGCCACCCTCTGCGTTATTATTATTATTATTATTATTATTATTAAATCCCGCCTTTTATACGTATGTATATATCTTGGTCAATTCAAGGCGACAAGCATACCTAATTTCCCTGCCTATTTTCCCCACAACCACCACCCTGTGAGGTGGGCTGGGCTGAGAGGGGGACTGGCCCAAGGTCCCCCAGCCGGCTGCTTTCGTGCCCGAGGGAGGCCCAGGACACACCGTCTCCTGCTGTTTGGGCCGGCGCCTTCACCATGGCACAAAATCCTGTCTCGGGGCTGGTGCTGGAGTTTCCAAAGCTTCTAGTTTGGGGGGGTTTGGTTGTTTGTGAGTTTGTGGCTTTCCTGGGGAACATGGGCTTGACTCAAGCACCCGCAGCCCCAACACACGCGCCCGATCTGGTCTTTACTTCGGAGCAGATGAGACACGATCTGAAGATGGAGACTAACGCCTGTCCTCTGCCGTGGTCAGATTACTTCCTCGTCAGGCTGCCAATCGTGGCGGGGAACCCTTTAGACTGGTCCACCCTAGGAAGGCAATTGGTGGGCAGTTCCACCTCTCCCGTGGTCAATCTTGGACACAGGAGTAATTCTCACCTGCATTTCTGGGGTCTAACAAGATGTGCAAGTTCAGCAAATCTCCAGAGAGCAGCCCGCAGGCTCCGGGAAGCACCGTTCTAGCAAAACGCAGCGGAAAAGAGAGACGCATCTGTTAGTCGCAAAGACGGGGCAGCATGTGCTGACAGAGCAGGCGGTTACCTTTACAGGATTCCTAAACCCAAAATAAACCTATAGCAAATGTTTTCACGTGAATCTTTATGGAACTGGAAGCAACAGTGCAGCCAGCTTTTTTTTTTTTTTTTTTAAGTAAAACAGGATTTAAAAAACACAGGTATTCTATACTTGAAAACTCCACATCAGCGGTCCTCCAAGTGTGGTCTGGAGACCCCCAAGACCCTTTCGGGGGTCTGCAAAGTCAAATAAATAAATATTTTAAAATTTCTCAATTTTAATTTCTAGTACAGTAAATATCAATAGCTATAACCCACATAAACCAAAGCTCTTTGGGGTCCTCAATCATTTTTAAGAACGTAAAGGGGTCCTGAGACCAAAATGTTTTGGAACCGCTGCTTTAGAGCAGCGTTCCTCAACCTCGGCCACTTTAAGATACGTGGACTTCAACTCCCCGAATTCTTCAGCCGGCATGCTGGCTGGGGAATTCTGGGAGTTGAAGTCCACGCATCTTAAAGTGGCCGAGGTTGAGGAACGCTGCTCTACAGTATCTGATATTAGGACTTCAGGTTAATAATGTTTTGTGCGCTTGTGGTAAACGGCCCAGCGTCGTGTTCTTTCTATCAGAGGGCTGAAGTGAAAAAATCCAGGCAAGTTTTTTAGAATTCATATTTTCAGCAACAACTATTTCAGCAAGGGGGGGCTCGGGCTCCGGGCGGGGGCGAACCCCAACGCTCTCCAAGCTCCCTTCCGCTTTAGGCTTCTCTGGTGGGGGCAGACAGGCATCGAAACCCCCTGCAAGCAGCCGCAGGACACGCTTAGAACGGCCGCACGCCACGGCCACACCTTGCGGCCATCCCCACCCGCCCTGGAAATTTCTGCGTGGCCCTACACGGCCCTCAAAGTGCTCACCACTCACGGCTTTACCTGACAACAAAGTGTTATTAAAATACAAGTTACCTCAAATTCCTGTGCAAAAATCTATATATTCAGACAAATTCAAATTTTTGAGTAAAAAGAACTCACTTTTTTAATCTCTTTGTAGAGTTCCAATTGTAACCTAGGAAGACTAGAATCCATCAAAGCCTAGAATGAAATCAACTGTACGTATTAACAAAGTATGCATTATTCCAATATTATGTCTTAAGTAGCAGGTTTATTTATTACAATGATACTTAGCCCCTGAATACCATAGCACAGCCATAGAGTGAGTTTTCACACCTAGCGTTTCTTATGTCTACTGTTTACTCAGCGGGAATAATACCGAATTGCAGTACGAAGGACTGCTAGAGAGCCCATGGCATAAGCTGGCAACGGTTGACCTATTAGCGTGCCTCTGTTTGCAGCAGACTTCCAAGAATCTAAATCCCAGCTGTTTTGAAGCTCTACGCAAACAGCACGGGAAGAGTCTGTGAGGAGGCGCTTTGAACTCCCAGGTCTGAGCGCTCCTTGCCAAGTGCTGGTCAGCGGCCTAATTAAAGGACCAGACTGCCCCCAGAGCACGGGTCTGCTTAGCCCCCTACCTCCCCAGGGTGGCTGGAAAGGAACTTTGGCCACCAGCACGCATGCACACACGCACGCACACACACCCCACCTCCTAGTATAGCAGAACGTTGGGACAAGCTACCTTCAACCTGCAACGCTCATATAAAACTTGCAGTACGTATCCTTCAAGAGGGTAGCTGCTTTATTTCATCCTAAAGCAGTTTTCCCAGGTATGAAGAGCCTGTTATTCCGAACGTTATCCATATTTATAGGTCAGAAAAATACAACTTACTTTTATCACTTTATTGAGACACTCATCGGCAACCATCCTCACATCAGACTCTGCATCATCACTGCAGAGAAGGAAGAGTTCCATGGCAATGCCCAACAGTTTCGGGAACTCTGGGGAATTTCTTAAACGAAGAAGTTACATCCAATGAGAAAAACACCTCATTTGCTCACAGAGTTTCAATGAAAGCTGGAGTACACAGTCCTCTACTTCTGGGGAGGTTCTACGCAAAGCACTGGGCTGCCGTCACCCACCCATTTTTTTCATACAAATTGCTACAGGGCCAGAAACACTCTCGTAAATACAAATGAAGCTACGGCGAGGTCCTTTGCAG
This sequence comes from Charina bottae, assembly GCA_023362775.1. Taxonomy (NCBI): domain Eukaryota; kingdom Metazoa; phylum Chordata; class Lepidosauria; order Squamata; family Charinaidae; genus Charina; species Charina bottae. The sequence continues at coordinate 373,131 of JALMGJ010000019.1, read as the reverse complement.
ACCGACAGCTTCCTCTGTCTGCCATTTAAAAGGATCTTGGTGTGGCCTAAGGATGCCCTAAGAGCTGCCCATCTCTGGGTTAGAGGTTCCAGACATAAGCATCAGTATTTCCTTGGCCAAGAAAGATCTGAATGCCGTCCCCGACTTAGAAGCCCAAACACCTATTTTGCCCTACTGAAACACAGTTACTCATGGTGGCAAATGCTGGAAATCACTACACAGAAAAGTAGTATGAAGCCTACCTCTTGTAAGTACCAAAGGAAAAGCATCCAGCCTCCCAGTCTGTGGTTTGTACCACAACTTAGTGTAACCCTGCCACATGCCACATACTGGTATTAGCTAAATCCACATTGCTGTGTTGCCTCTCAGCCTTGTGGAGCAGCAAAGGGACCCCTCCATAAAGGACATGCAACTCACCACCGAGAGCGCGCTTATCCAGGCAGCACGCACACACCTCCCCCCAAACACATCAATCTGCAACGAAGCGGTTCCAGCATCCTAAATCTATTTGCTTCCCTTGATTTTCTATCTGTTTTGATCACATTTTTAAAATTTGTACCACATTTGCAGATTTCATTTTATGAAATTAAAGGCCTTCAATGGTTTTTCTATACTACATTGCCGTTTTTAAAAAAAACCCAGTTTTCAGTAACAGAGTTCAGAAAATGCTTGATTACCTTAAAGTCTGAGCAACAATGTTTTCACATATCGTTAGGCAATGATTCACGCGATCTTTCTTGGACGTGGACAGTTCTTTCTTTCTAAAATAAAGACACAACCGTTAAATCATGCCCACATACCACATTCTTCTTTTCTAGCCACAAACCCACTGCTCTGGGCCAGCCGGCCTGCTTTTTGCAACAGGGAGCTGCCTCTGGAGGAAGAACGTGGCTTTGGACATGCTCCGGGGCAGGGGCCAGGCCCTGTCCAACAGGAGTATTTTTACGGTCCTGCCCATTCAGGAATAAAAAGAAAGGAAGTGGCAGTCAGCCAGTGCCCCAAGGGCATCTCCGTGGCCAGTCTAGGCAGGTCAGCATGCAAACATGCACATATAAGTCAATATCGATAAAAACAGGTGGTTATTAAAATTTGAATTTGAATGCAATACTTAATCAGATTTTAACATTTTCTTATATGCACAAAATTGGAAAAACCAAGTATCGCCTACGATACAAGATTGGATGTTAAAATTGATGGATATGGCAGAGAATGATAAACTGACATGTTTATTAAAAGAAAATTCAAATTATTATTTTCTTAAAGAGTGGAAACCACTAACTGATTATTTACAAAATGCGGGAGGAACAAAGCTTATATGGGGATTTGAAGATTAAAATATATATATATATATTGATGTAATAGACAAGAAATATTCTTTAATGTTTTATATAGACCTAGCATGTAAGATAAAATTGTTAAAATATCATGACCAGATACAAATCGGAAGTTGACTAAATTCTATGTTTCAGCTTTATCTTTTTTCTTTTTTACTTTACTACACTTTTTTATCTTTTCCTTTTTCTTGATTTGTATTTCCATTTTCCTTTCGGTTTCAAACTTTTATCTATGTAAATTTAAAACCTAATAAAATTTGTTTAAAAAAAAAGATTTTAACATTTTCTTAAAAGCTTTGTATTAAAAAAAATGAATTTAGCTTAGAGATAACCATAAATTTATATACAGCTGTATATAAATTTACATCTATGTAACACCTGCCAGAGGATTAAGGAAAGAAAGTTTCACGCGCTGGCCACTTTGTGGGCAACTGCTCCCGATCCAGCACGTCAGGCAGGCCCCTCTTCTGAGCTAGCCACGGCCTGGCTTCACACGTGCCACTGAACCAACCGTTTACAGCTCGGCACAGCCTGGACCCACCCGGCTCTCAGCACTCCCTGGCCCAGCTCAGGTTCCGGCCTGAATGCGACCCCAGTCCCCGAGCCCTCTCCGGCCAAAGATTTCCCCGATTCACTAGTTAGCGGGAGAATCCGCCTGCCTCCTACTCCTCTAACGGCCCAGGGCAGCTTGGTGGAAACAGAGGGAGTTCGCCCGCCAAGGCTGATAAAGGGCCATCAGGCCAGTGATCTTCTCGGGTTGTCCAGGATCAAAACTGCACCCAGAGGGAGCCCCGAACCGCTAGGCCGATCCCTACGGGGAGGGCAATCCCACCCTGAATCCCCATTTCTCCCGAAGGAGCCCCGCATCTGGTCTGACTGACTCCCCATTTACTCTCCTGCATCGAGTCGCTCGCAGCCTGGGACCGACCCACCGACCTTGGAGACATCCACCCTCAAACTCACGGGAACGGGGAGCCACAGGCGAGCACCCTCAGCTAGCGCCAAAGGGGCCTTTAAAGCCCTGCCAACAAGCTAGAACCGGATGGGCCCTTGGGCTCAATTCCTGGGGGGCGGAGCAGAATTATTACTGTGGCTAGACGGAGTTAGGTTTGCCTTTCCTTTAGGAGCTGAAGGCAGCTTTGTTCTTCTCACCCCCACCCCACGAGGCACGTTGGGCTGAGAGACAGCACCCGGCCAAGGGAGCCCATGCGTTTCCTGGGAGCCCCACACCGAGTCCCACACCGGAGCCGCTAGGCCAGACCAACCCATCTAGGTGCTCACGTCGGTCTCTTATCCGGGGGAGCAATGCTGCTGCCGCTGCCCCGTGAAGGGGGTCCAGACAACCGGCCCTGCCCCAAAAGGACAGGTTAGAGGCTAGGTGAAAGTTCCCAGCTGGCTGGCTCCAGGGACAGCTCTGCACCTTCATCAAAGCAGGCGGAGCACCCCGTCCCTGGAAGAACGTCGACTGGCTCCGGAGGCAGCTGCCCACGGCCCGCCAAGGAGCCAGGAGGGGCATGGGCCCAGCCCACGGGTGGCACGGCTCCGACTACCCTGTCCACTCCCCCAGAAGAATCTCTGATTACGCCACGAGGGCTCCCCGGCCGGCTGGGCGCGGAGGCAACTCGAGCAGCTGTTTCTGGCCGCGCGACCCTGCACGCTCCGGAGCCCGCGTTCTCCCGGGAGCAGACGCCGGGCGCCCCAGAGGCCCCCCGGCCCGGCCCGGCCCGACCCACCGCTCAGCGCAGATGCACCGAGGCTGGAGGCTCTCGGCCAGACGGGGGACAGGGAGACCTGCTCCTCCCGGGAACGAATCCCGCCCGGCGGTCCTGCCCTCGGGGCAACAGGGGCAGGCCTACTGCTGGCCGGGCGCGGGGCTTCTCCCAGGGACCCGCTCCCCCCTCCTCCGCGCCCGCTCCGGCCGGGGCTCCCCGGGGCAGGCCGCGGGGGCAAGCGCAGGGGCCGGGCGCGGAGCAGGACGAGGAGCAGGCGCGCTTCCGCCGGGCTCCCCACTCACGGCCGGGCGGGCGCCTCCTCGGGCGCGGCGGCGGCGGCGGCGGCGCTGGCGGCGCTGCCGGCGGGGCTCTGCTGCTGCTGCTGCTGCTGCTGCTGCTGGAAGGAGCGGAGCGCCTCGAAGGCCCGCATCAGCTTCTCCATGGCGGCCATAGCGGAGGGCGGGGGGGGGGTCGCGGGGCGCTTCCTGCTCCGGCTCCTCCCCCGCCGCCCCGCGGAGGAAGGGAGCCCCGCCCCGCCAGCCGCGCCTCCCGGAAGGAGCGCGGGCAGCTCAGCCGGAGGCCGGGCGGGGAGGGGAGGGGCGGGCTCTGGGGATCCTCCCCCGTCTCTCCGCTTGGCAGAGCTGCGCCCGCCCCGCCCCGCCCCGCCCCACGACGTCATCACGGGGCGCCTCCCGCGGCCAGGGGCGACCGGGCAACATGGGGCGGCGGGCGGCCGCGGCGGCGGCCCCGAAGAGCCCCTTCGAGGTGAAGGTCAACCGGGAGAAGTTCCCCGTGCTGGGGCGCAGGGCTCGGCACGCGGTGGGCCTGCCGGGCGTGGCGCGCTCCCGGGCCCACGCCAAGGTGAGCGGCCGGCGGGCGGGCGGGCGGCGGGGGCTGGCTCGGCCCGACCCGGCCCGGCCTGACTTGCTCTCGCCCCCCCTCAGCGCCAGCGGACCCTGCGGAGGGAGTACCAGGAGAGGGAGAAGCGCGGCGTCTTCAGGGACCGGCGCTTCGGCGAGTACGATGGCGGGATGAGCGCGGAGGAGAAGGCCGCGCGGAGGTTCGCTTTGGAGCGGCAGGTAAGGGGCGGCAGGAGGGGCCGGAGCAGAGGCCCGCGGGCGGCCGGGAGCCTCTCCGCCCAGCGCCGAGCCGGGGCGCTTCCCGGTCCTTCCTCCTCGGACCGCCCCTAATTTTGGGGGTGGGGGTCTAGGGCCGTTAATTCCGTTGGTGTAAGGAAAGCCCCCGCCTCCACCACCACCCCGATTCGTTCCTCGTGGAAAGAGCTGAGCTGGAGAAGATCAGGCCAGAAGCCAGCAGGAAGGAAGGAAGAGGGACGCTGCTGCCGTACCTGGGAGGAAAGATCACCGGGAACCCCCAAATCAAGGTCACGGCGGCCTCAAATAAAGCCGCAGCTTTTAGGGGAGGCCGTGAAACGCTTTGCCTAGTTATTTGACTGCATATTTTCACACTGTGGGCCTGAACTGTGGCTAATGTGGAATAAGAAGCCCGCATTTGCAAAGCTATAATTTTAAAATGTCTGCGTTAATGAACATGTAGTAAGGTTTTCTGGTACAAAGAATCCCTGTGAGAACCGTACTTCCGACAATCCCTCAATATCGGCATGCAGAGCCCCCAGTCTTGTCACCAGTGGCTCCAGTTCCAAGGAAATTCGAAGTTCTCAGACACCATACAAACAGATTTCTCAGAAGCTACATAGATAGGAATCCTTACCAATCTAACCAAGATTCTACACATATATATTTATATGTTTGGTTGTTTTATTGCAGAAAACGTTTGAAAAGAAAAATGTGTATAATCTCAATGAAGAAGAAGACTTAACTCACTATGGTCATTCTCTAGCAGACATTGAGAAACTTAATGATATTGTTGATAGTGACAGTGATACTGAAGAAAAAGGAATATTATCAGGTAGGAAAAGTGGATCATATTTTTTTATAGCATGCAGTTGTGATTTAATAAGATCTCTATTATCTCTCATATATTGTAAATGAAATTTTGAAGTGCCAATAGTTACAGAAGAGTAACTAAAATGTAACATGATAGAATTATATTCAGGAGTCCCCCTCGGGGGAGTTGGGCGGTAATAAATCCAATAAATAAATAAATAAATAAAATTTTATAAATTGATACTTTGGAAAGTTTCAGTAATCAGTGCCATTTGAATCTGATCTTCTGGAAGCTTGTGAGGAGAAAGGGTAGTCGTGCTGTGCTTTCCTTCAATTTTGCTCTTGGGCAAATTATTGACAATGTTTTTTTCTAGGATGCTAAAGCAACACTAAAATGCCTTTGGGATGTTAATATGCTGCATTCTCATGATTCATTTATATCCTGACCAATTCAAATCTTGCATTTCCAGAGGAATTAACAGCTTCTCATTTTGGAGGACTCCTTTGTAAGAAAAAACCCACAGAACAGCAGAATGAAGAGGATAAAACTCCCAAGTCACGGAAAGAACTTGTTGAAGAGTTGATAGCAAAATCCAAATGGGAAAAGGTGAACTATACTGAACTTGAAATGCTTTGAAATTGAAATCAGTACATTCTTCTCTAAAGCAGGCAGTGTTTGTCTGTCATTTTCCATGCAGCATTCCCCTGCTTTGTAGCTGCTTTGACATGCATCTCCATCACTGTCAAATAAGGACTTAGAGTCAGGTATCATACTGCTTTAACATGGTACTTTTCAGCTGAGTATTATAGTAGTCAGGTGTAAGCAATGCACAAGTGTATGTAAACCAAATTGAAGTGGTTTTTTTAATTTCACAAAATACATTGTTCAACTTAGGTCTTAGAAATTCACTTTCTCTTAATCCATCAGAAGAGATTGAATCCTGCTGTTTGCTATCTGTATTTTCTAAGGCACATACTTTGATGGAACATAAGGAATTGATGTAAGTTCCGTCATTAGCTGCCAGCTATCACTAAGTCTTTTATCGGTTTCTTATGGTGTGTTGATTTCCAGGAAATCCAGACAAGAAGCCAGCAGGTTTTGTGGTGAAAGATTACATGATAGATGTAATGTATTTGCATACATGTTTGTAGTTGGTTTAGTTTCCTTTTTAATTCTCTATTTTTACTTCTTGTCTTGTTTGAATAAAAAAGAGCATTCACATTAGGCACCTATTGTGCGGGATAGCAATAATATGACCCCCCCCTTTTTTTTTCTTCTTCTTTTTAAAGAGAGAGCGACAGGCTCAGAGGGAAAACACTCTGGAGCTTACAGAAAAGCTTAACAGTGATTGGAAAGAGATCCAAGCCTTCTTGTTGCAGAGGACCTCCAAGTCAGAAACACAAAATCAAGTTCAAGGAAAACCCAAGGTGAGCTTTATTTATCTGCATCCCCTATCCTGAATTGTATTTCAGGAAGGAAGCCGTTTGCTAGTAAGTAGCGTATGCTTTTTACTAAATGTCCCGGAAAAACTCAGTCATTTCTCCATCTTCCCAGTGACAGGGAGATAGCCCTCAACTGGCCTGTGGAAAGACTCTTGGAAGTTGTTTTGTTTTATAAAACAACCTTGTGTTTTTATTATAGTTGTTACTTGTATATCAAAGTGACCGTGGGTCATTTCTGATCCAGATAATGACGCCGTCTTGCTGTGCTTCACTCTGTTTCCTAATTATTTGTGAGATACCTATTCATCAGGAGGTGCTTCTGCTTGTGGACTGGATAGAGGGAATACTTCTTTGCGCGGTGGCTGGCCTAGACTCTATGACCAAACCACCACGTACTTGAGGAAGGGTGTCCTTAGTGTCCTGTTGGCTTTGTATAGCGCCAGGCATTCACAGATCCATGCGTGTGGCATTGAGTCGTAGGCTTTCCTGTAGTGAATCCAGGCTGTGCTCAGATTGGTCTGTCTGGTGTTTTGAGCCTCTGGTGTTGTTCCCAATGTCCTTCTGTGTTGTGCTGAAGAAGATACATACCACCTATAGGGGTGAAAAGGGATTTTTTTTATATATGTATAGATCTTCTCTCTCTCTCTCTCTCTCTCTCTCTCTCTCTCTATCTTTTGCACCTGCTGGAAAATGCTAGGAAGAAAAAAAAACCATCTTCGTCCTCGCGTTTTCCCGCAGGTGCAGGGTCTGCTTTTCGGATCATCAGCCACCATTTCACGTATATAAACAGTAGGTTACTGTGTCTTTTCTGGATACGCTGAACTGCCTTTGGTATAATATAAAATTATATAATGGAATTTTTTTTAAGCAGACATTTTTGGCCATCAAAAATACAGTTTTTGCAAAATAAATGTTTGGAGTTCATGTTAGGGTATGTATGTAATTTCAATATCTTGTTTTGCATAAGGAGCAGAACTGATCACAGCAAACTGAGATTAAGCAAAATTAGGATCCGTGTGTCCTAGCCTTCTGTATTTGCATCCCAACTGCGGTTTTTACGTTTTACCATTTTCCCCCCGCCCACTGTCCCCAGATGCCTGTGCAGTTGATTATTGGGGTCGACTTGCAACGTCCTGTCACTGCCAGTGAAGTATCGAGGAAGACTCCATAGCTGAAGGTCTGATTCCTATGTAAACCTCATGTGGCATACTGCATAGCACGGGCACCATCGTCCTCATTTTTTGCCTATTGGTTTTGCAGCCAGATGAATATGATGTGCTGGTTAGAGAGCTTGGATTTGAAATGAAGATGCAGCCCTCGGATAGGATGAAAACTGAAGAAGAGTTGGCAAAAGAAGACCAAGAGAAACTCCTGCAATTAGAGGTATAACATGCTGTATACCTCTGTTTTACTTAATCTTGAAATCCTTTCAGCAACTGTATTTATGCTTTTTTTGTCTATGTAGTGTCAGCTCTGTAATACGAATGCAGGTTCGTTCTGTTCGTCGTTGGGAAAAACCAGGGTAATGATTAGTCGGTGTTTGTCCGTGGGCCGGACTGGGCAGGCAGAGAACAGCTGACGCCGTCCAACCACAGCTGCCTTTGGCAGGCCTGCGTTCCTTGCAGCTAAGAGGGCCCCTTTACCTGCCTTTGAGTGAGCCTGGAAAGCCTGGCTCTCCCCTCCCCCCCCCCCCCGGCTTTGGGTTAGTCTGGCTGGCCCCTTTAAGTTAGGGGGAGGGGGGAGGGATTTGGGGCTCATTCCATCTGAGGGATTGCTGCCCTCTTTATATGAGATCTGGACAGCTCCCCGCCAGAGATCTGATTTATATGAGATCTGGCCATTCTCCCAGGCCTTGGGGTAGGATGGAAGGAAGCCCTTGTTAGATGTGTTTGCCACGTGTTCATATGTTTTATGTTAGTGGTCTGGATTTGCCGTTTTGTTTATTTTTATTTATTTTATTGTGTTTGTATTTTTTTTTAATATTGTGAGCCACCTAGACTCGGACTGGAGTCAGACAGTGCCAGAGTTGAGTTGAGTAGAGTAGGAGTAGAGTAGATAATAAAATAAAATAATGCTGTTTTTACCTGTTCTTACATTATGAAGTTGCCCAGACTAGTTCTGGAGTTGAGTGGCCTAGAAACTCGAATCAGGGAATCAGTTCTGTGAGGAAGCAAATGAATCCGCAATTGTTCAAGTAGTGGAACTCATCAAAGCTTCCCAGCCCAGTGCCCGTTGGTGGCTGAACCCTGGAGAGCTTGCAGTTCGGTTCTGCCTGGCGGTTCTGCAGCCGCTCACCCCTTGGCCCTTTCGCTCCTCCTCTTCATTCCCCGCCCCCCCCCCCGATTTCAGCCCCCCTTCCTGGATCATCCGCCTCCCTTTTAGACCTGGTGACTGGAATGAATCTGATTTAACTCGTATTGAGCCCAAGTCATAACGAACAGAAGTGAAACCCAGGCTGGGCTTTGAAATGGCTAAAAAGCAGGGCAGAGAAAAATCCTCAGGGACGTTTTTTCTTCATTGGGTTACGCTGGAGGGAGTTTCTCGCGGTGTTTTAGTTCATTTAGTAGAGAGCTGTATTAACTGCGAATCAAGAAGCGGAGTAACTAAGAGAGCATTTATCGCGTCATTCAAAGTGTCATGCCGTAGGGGTCTTCCTCACAGCTCTGCCAGGCGGGCCATGGCTGTCCTGCCACACAGGGCTGACTGGATCGCCGGGGTCTGTTTCCCTTGCAGGCCGACCGCTTACGTCGAATGAATGGAGGGGAACAAGCGGAGAGCAGAAAGAAACCAAAGCACGTGTCGGCCGACGATTTGGCGGACGGGTTCCTCCTGGCCAAGGATGACCGACCCTTGCTGTCTTACGGCGTATGTCCTTCGTCCTTTTTCGCGCGCCTGGCCCAAAATGTTCAGGCACAGCCCATCCACAGAGGATCAGGGCGAGCGGCAGAGGCCCGGCTTCGCCTGACGGCCGGGGGGTCTTCCTAGGGTGCTCGTGAATTCTGCTCCCCCCCCCCCCGCTTTCCAGATACGCTGGGTCTGGCTTCCCAGGATTCAGCGCCATACCGGGTTGCCACCCCAAGGTTTTAGGCTGCCGTGTCCCAGGATTCCCAGCCGCAGGGAGTCCGGACGGTTGTCGTTCGAACACACGGCTCCGTTGAGAGAGGCTGCCCTCCGTGTATTGTGCTCAGCTGGGCAGAGTAGGCCGCCCGAAGGTCCATGGGTGTCTCGGTGCAGGACTCCAAACTGCACCTCGCTCACAGGTAACGTCCAGCTGCCCCTGGACGGGTAGGTGTGCCTAGGATCCCCCCACGGTCGAGCCGTCTTGCAGTCTTACCAAGTCCGGGAGTCACTGCTGACACTCATTCGGAGTCGGCATTCCGGGACCTCACACCCACTGCTCTGCGCCCCGCACTCCAGCACAGCGGAAACCTGACTGTCTCTGCGGCATCCTTTCTGGTGTTCTGTCCCCGTCTTGCCTCAGCGAAGAACTTTGCATTTCCCTTTGTTAAACTTCATTCTGTTACACGTTTAACAAGATGGTTTTGAATTTTGTAATCATGCCTGTCTATTATACTGCAGCATATGATTTGCTAGAGGACAGCAAGTAAGGAAAACAGAAATGTTCTTTGCCTGCTGGTTTTCCTATATATGCTCACTAGACTATTACTGAATATTTGTTGGGGAGGGGCTCTTACCCCAGGGGAGCCAAATTCCCTTCTGAGGAGTTTGTCGGCAGAGTTGTCCATTTGGGAAGTAATTGATCCATTTTAATGCACAGGCTGTCTTATTAATTTCTGTTATTTTGCAGAAAGACAAGGATGATGAAGATGGGAAGGAGGACGATAGCGAGGACAAAGAAAGTGAAGAAGAGTCTGATACGGAAGCCGATGCCACTAATGATCCCTCCGAAGGTGGCACGGATGAAGAGACGATCGTGGGGAAGGTGCTTTCGAAAGGGAAAAAGCAAATCGAGAAGCGAGATGCTGTCAAGGAGGCTGCCCAGCTGGAGTTGCCGTACTTGTTTGCTGGTAAGAAAAGAACCATTCCTTTTTGCTACCCCGATCAGGAGGCCCTGGGAAGCCTGCGGTGGCAAAAGCCCAATCCGCAACAGTAAAAATAATGCACAGCTAATTGCGAAATCACAACCCTAAAGCTGGCAGAGGAACAGCAGCCCCAAGTCCTAACCAGCCCGGGAGCAGAACAGGGTCTTGACCGGCCTCTGAAAGCACGGAGGGAGGGGGCGTCTCCAGCACAGGCGGCCATGCAGGCTTTACGGAGGATGACCAGCCACCCTGAACAGGACCTGGAAGCAAACCAGCCCGTCGGTCCCACTGGCATCTCCGAAATGCCACGGTGCAATGAATTATTTTAGTAAACAAGGCTTCATGCCAAGTATGATGTTTCGTCTCGCAAGTACTGATAGGGAGGGAGCTGCTTTTCCGTTCATCTCTCGTGGTATTTAAGTGAATGCTTACTCCACGTTTTACCTGGATGGCTTTTAAGCTACTTTCTGAAATACTTGTAAATTTCCCCAATACTTTTCACTGTTTTAATAGCTCCTGAATCGTACGAGCAGCTTCAGTCTTTAATGTTGGGAAGGACAACAGAGGAACAGATGCATATCGTAGAGAGGATTCGGAAGACCAGTCATCCCAGTCTCGCCATGGGGAACAAAGCAAAGTTGGAGGTATGTTTTTTGCTGTCATAGGTGTTAATCAGGGAGCACTATAAGCGTTTTCTGTTGAAACAAATACAGTGATTCAGGACTTCATTTGTTGTTAATCTTAAAAATTATATTTCACAGAAACTCTTTGGATTTCTTTTGGAGTATGTTGGAGAGTTGGCTCGTAAGGAGCCACCAGATCTGAAAACCATTGACAAGCTTGTCGTGTAAGTATGGCCCTGATGCCTGGGGATTTCTGCCTCTAAACAGCTGGCGGATTATGCCAAGCTAAACACAAAACGTGCAAGAGTTTTGCGGCAAAGACAGAACTTGGTCCTTGGAATCCGCATCTTCCAAGTGCTGCCGCTGGGCTGCTTGAGGTTGTGATCGTGTTGCTTGTTTCAGACTTCTTCCGGCCCATACAACAGTCGAAGCCAGTTGTGCCACTGCTCTTGGTCCAGAGCCGATGGGGTGTTTGGGGAGGGGAACGCTGAGGGAAAAGCAGCACCAGAGCGGGTGGCTAGATAGAGGTAATTGCTTAGAGCTGCACGCTGGCTAGCCTGCCTGAAAAGTTGCAACTCCTTTTTTTAAACTTCACTGTAGATAAATAGGAATTCATGAGAGAGGGGTGGTTTGAAGTTAAAGTTCACGTGTGGGAGGAATTCATGTGTGTTGTGCTTTGCTTTATTTTGCAGATAATACAAGCATTTGTGTGTACGGGTAGTCCTCGCTTAACAACCCTAATTGGGACTGGAATTTCCATCAGTAAGTGAAGCAGTTGTTAGGCAAAACCTCATGTGACCACGACGGCAGTTCCAGTGGTCCTGGTTGTGGTTGTGGTCGCTTCTCCTGCCCTGCGCGAACTGCCAGCTCCGCCCTGCTGCCTCTTCCCCAGCTGGGCCCAGCGCGCTCCCTTCGGCAGACGAGGCTCCGCTGCCCTGCCACGCTTGCCTCCACTTCATCCCCCCCGTCTCGGCCCTTTCGGCCGCCCTGCACCGCCCGGCCGCCTACCCCGCCATCCCCCACCGCCCCCGGCTGACGTCTGACGTCCTCTTCCTCCCGCTGCTGAGCAGGCAGCTGCTGGCCCTTCACAAGGCCTTCGGCAAGGGTGGGCAGCGGTGGCCAAAAGGGCAGAGACGGGGGGGGGGTAGGCGGGGGGGCGTTGAACTGCAGGCGAGCGTCGCAGGGCAGGAGAAGCGTGAAGTCCTCGCCTAACGACCGCAACCGATACTACCGGGACGGCTGTTTCTAAGCAGTGCGGTGTTTCGCCTAACGACTGCTTCGCTTAGCAACGGAAATTCCAGTCCCAATTAGGGCTGTTAAGTGAGGACTACCTGTCTTGATGGAAGGGGGAGAATACTGGCAGGGCACGGCTCCTCTGAACCTAAACGGAAATAATTTCCCTCCAGTATTTCTCAGAATCCTAGTTAGGTTTATCTGGGCCATTTTCAGACTAACCCTGGCCTTAACAATGCTTGTAACACTAATTCGGATTCTTACGGTAATCCATTTTACTTAGAAGCAATTTCTGATGTGTGAATTTATCAAGAACTCAAGCTTGTTGTTAGCATATTGGTTATTCTCCCTGATGGTTTAAGAGCTGATAAATTTTGTGCTTCAGGAGTATCAGTTTATTGGGTCAGATGAATACGTGCAGGTATGTGTCAACTTAACTGAGTTACACATACTAACTTGTAATGAAAGATGCTGCTGTTAAAAATAATTCTGTTTGACACCGACTTTTATCTTCTTCTGATTAACAGAATCTTGTTTGAGCTTTGCCAAATGTTTCCTAAAGCTGCAAGTAATCATATGAAGCTTCTCCTTCAAGATGCTACACATAGCATGGAAGAAATCATAGAAGAGAATGGTCGTCTGGCATTTCCGGAGTTAGACATGGTATACATTAAATTTTTGCTATTTCGTGTACCAGATGGTGGGAAATGAAAAGGGGAGGAGTTGATATCCTCCGGCGAGGACTAGAGCAGGCAGAAATGTCAGTCCTGCCAAAAAAGGCAACTGCAAGCAGGAGGCTGGCTGTGCTGGAGGCATCCCAGGGGCTCCTGCGGAAGCCTTTGGTCCATCTCGGGCCTTGAGCGATTCTGATGGTGGGCGGAAAGGCAGCCGAGGGGCCGAGCGCGGTGCCGTGGAATTGATATGCATGCTTTCTTCAAAAATACCACGGCAGTAGCTGCCACAGGAGTAAATTGTAACTTTATTTAAAACGTGGAAGGAATTTCATTAATATTGATTGTTAACCTTTATATTTTTCAGCTCCTATATTTGAAAATTATTACTGTTCTTTTTCCAACTTCCGATTTCTGGCATCCGGTAGTAACGCCGTCATTGGTTTATATGAGCCAACTACTTACAAAGGTACATTTTCACCATTTTTCCTGACAAAAAAAAATTCACATAATCTGGCTAAAAATGGTAAAGATGAAACTGAAATAGTAGTCATTATTAAATTTGTTTTGCAACGATACTAACAACAATTTCATTTGATTTAGGCCTTGGCCAGATGATACATTTTAGATAGCTCACAACACTTCGCATCTTCTAGTTTATTTATTGGCTATTTATTGTTTGTTTGTTTGTTTGTTTGTTCATTCATTCATTCATTCAATTTTCATGGCTGCCGATCTCAGAAATGCGACTCTGGGCAGCTAACAACACATTAAAGCAGTTTAAAAAACAGTATTGGCAAAGGATAAAAACCAACCATGGTCACCGAGGGCAAACCCAGCAGAACGACCGACAGAGACCCCTCCGTGGGCCGTCTAAGCCCGGACCCTCGGGCCCCGCTCTTCAGCGCTTTGCGCAAAGCCAGCAGGGCCGGGGCCAGCCGGCTCTCGGGGGCTGCGGCGTTCCGGGGGGCAAGTGCAACAGAAAAGGCAGCTTCCGAGGTCCCAGAGAGCGAACTTGGGAAAGTTCAGACCGGATTTTTGTTTTTCAATCCCTCATTGGGAAATGGATGAGTGTACGAAAGTTAATTGTGCATTTGTTGGTCTAGGAAAAAAAGTGGGTAAAGTTAATAGGCTTGAACTGGGGAGTGTTTTATGGGAATATCAGGTTAATAGTTCGTTGCTGACCGAAGCAAGGGTGATAGATGATGGAAGTGAAGCATGAATAAGAGTAAATCGAAAGAGTTCAGGACTCGCGGGCTGCAGTGTGGAGCTCGTGACGCGCAGACAACACCGGAGTTTTCTCTTCTGGCTGTTTCTTCAGTGCACAGTAAGAACCGAGCAAGACGTGGCGAAAGGATTGTTTGTTTGCTGTCTGTTCCTGGAATATACATCCGTGTCTCAAAGATTCGTCCCAGAACTGGTCAATTTTCTCCTGGGAGTCCTTCACCTGGCTGTACCTGGCCAAGAAGTCCAAGGTAGCGAAGTGCCTCCCCCCCGCCCGCCCCCCCGGGCTCCCGAAAGGGGCCCGTTAAGACACAGGGGAGCAGTCAGAGTTCTTCTCGTGCAGGAGAGGCGAGGTAGTAGTTTTCAGGGCCTTGTAAATTACTGTAATATTTGGAAGATTTATAATACATGTAATTTGAGGTTTTTTGGACAGACGCCTTAAAGTAGTTTATGTATACTGACTTTTTAATTATTTTTAGAACTTATGCATACCTGTATAGAGTATCGGTCAATACCAGCGTGATGTAAACTGACAAGAAAATAATCTTAACAGCATGTAATCTATAAAATAACATACACATTGTAAATATAGCTAAATAATCATCAGGGTTGTAAGAATTGGCCAAACGTTTGCCATACTTAATACAAAGGTGTTTTGTCTTCTGTTTGCCAGCTGTATCCGTGAGCCCCTTGTTCCTTCTTTCCCCATGTATCTTTCTTTGATCAAGCATAGCAATTCATAGACTTCTAGGTCCTGGAAAACGTTTGACACATTTATATAGATTTTTAAAAATAACGAGTCTGTGTGTGTATGTGTGTAAAGTCAATGAGTATTCTTAGTGGAAAACTTAATTATTTGTATGTGTTTTTCTCTCAGGTTATACTTTGTTGCCTCCTTTTGTGTCACTAGGAAAACACTCAAACTTGCTTGTGGTCTGTGAAAAAGCAGGGACCGAAACATGGCAAAAGCAAAATATTTCACTCCATATTTTAAGTAGATCAAAAGGAAAAAGCAAAATAGAAATGAATGATCTGAGGTATGTTGTACTCTGTTTGTTTGTTTATCGAATTTATATAGCTGCCCATCTCACAGAATGTGACTCTGGGCGGCGCACAATAAAAACACATCATAAAAACTAACAATTAAAAAACTTTCTACAGTTAAGAACACCAATCAGACGTACTAGTGAGAGTAGTAGAGATAGTTATTATCATGTTGTAGATGCAAATGTTTACAGTAAATCAGTTTGTGTTCTGAGAAATGTTAGAAAATATCTCAGTTTTATGATGAATGACATTTTCATACCTTTACTTGGCATAGTTTTTGTAGGAATACAGTAGACATTATTGGTATTTGACATGATGAAATGGTTGGTGTGCAGAGCATTTGTAAGATCTAAGTAAACCGAAGCGTCCAACTCTACGTTCAGAGATGTATTTGTTAAACTTGAAATTGCTCATCATGAAACCATAATTTGTATAGCAGCAATATTTTGGGATTTGCCTCATAGGGATCTTCCAGTGAGCCGGTAGGGCTCCCGTGGAATGCCGGCCAGAAAGGAAGGGCTGGGCGGCCAGGCCGGCTGTGAGGAGAGGAGGGAAGGGAGCAGAGCCGTAGAAAGCGGGGCCAGGGCTGGCTAGAGAAGCGCGGCCCTCGCTCCCACCCCCAGCACCCCGAGGTCGCAGCGTGGGGTCAAGTGCCGCAGGAACAAAGGGACCCTGAATTTCAAGCCGCGGGCAGGCCAAGGGCCGCCTCTTCTCGTCCTCCCTGCAGCGTGGGGTTGCGGTCAGTCAACAGCTAATGCAGCGGGCGCATCTTTTGCAGATTGCCATGCGTAGCTCTGTGTCTGGATCTCGTTAAAAGATGTGCAGTCCGGTATGGGGCGCTCCCGTCCTTCCGTGAAATCGCGGCCCCCCTCCGGATGCTCCTCTCCTCATTCGCACCTCAGTCAGCCAAGTACCCTGCTCAGCTCCAGGTAAGGGCCTTCCCTCTCCTCCCCCAGTCCCTGCGGCTTCCTTGGCAAGGTGTCAGAAGGGTTTGCCCCGCCCGCCCGCCCGCCCGCTCCCCAGGGCCGAGGGGGAGAGGCCGGCCCAGGTCACCCCGCTGGCTTCATGCCTCAGGCGGGACTAGAACTCATGGTCTCCCGGTCTCTAGTCTGGTGCCTCTAGCCACGCCCCCCGACTGGCTCTGCTCGGCACACCATGTTAAATCCTAATGGCGGTCTTGAGAGAAATCACCAGTAGAAAGAGGGCGCATTGTTCTGACGGGTAACCATTCATGACTGCAGTTCAACCCTCGAAAGCCCTTGAAGGCGACCGAGTCAGAGCGTGCGCCAGGAAGGGAGGGGCCAGGTCCCGCGTGAGGGGCGAGCCACAGTTGCAGCAGCGGCAGCCCAGGGTGGTGCAGGCGGTTTCTGAGCCTGGGGGTGGGGGGGCGAAATAAAGGAAAGAAGCATCACTTGCTAGCTCAGCCTCCCTCCCTCTACGTGCTGGTGGGGGGCTGCTATATTCAGTGGCAAAAATACGCAGGAATTCAGAAAATGCAAAAGGGGTGAGTTCATTTTCACCGACGTGTGTATCAGGAGGACACTGTGCCCTTAAAAAAACTCAGGAGAAGTTCAGGTGCACATTCCGAGCAAAGCGCTGCTGAAAGGGCTGGCAGTGCTACTCGGAGGAGCAAAGGAAGGGAGGCTAAGCGGCGCTCCATACGGCACCCGTCGATTAGGACCTCTGCAGGCCGCGAGAAAGATGGTCAGGAACTATTGCCCATGGTCACAGAAAGCAGGAGCAGAAACAAGTTTCAACTACCAGTGTTTCGTGTAAATGTAAGGAAAAGCTCTCTGATGGTGAAATGTGTGCAACAGCAGAACAGTCTAGCTGCGGCAGTGGTGGGTTCCCTACCTCTGGAGGTTTTTGAGAAGAGGCTGGGCAGTCACCTCTCGTTCGTGGTTTACTGGTTTTCCTGCACATGGCGAAGAGTTGGGCTGGATGATCCCCGTGGCCCCGTCCATCCTCACAGCCCGTGGCTCTCGTGGGGGCTTTGAGACGGGGGAGGAAGTGCCAAAACCGACAGAGCGGGACCAGCTCTACCTTCATTGTCAGGTTCCATTAACAGAATCTTGCAAGGCTGAAAATATTTCCCTTTCCTTGTACTCGACTCCCTGGAAGACTAGGGAAGGTCCCCTCTGAACCGTTTCCCACGCCCTCCCCCCTCTTTTACACGCCGGTCGCCCCGTCTGCGGCTTCCCTCCTGGCTCCCAAGGACGTTCCCACAGATCATTACGCATGTGGAGATGATAAACACGTGGAGAGTGTACAGTTACCCTTAAAAAAACCCAGCATAGCCCCTCAAAATCCCCTTCAGCCCATGGTATTTGGCATGAAAAGCTTACCATTCTTGCTTTTTATTTTAAATCTCTTGGGACCTTTAGGAGTTATATGACAGCGTTCTGCAGAAGCTGGATGTCCGCAGGCAGTATAACCCGTTGGTCTGTGAAAAAAGAAAACCCGTTCCTTTGAAGCTGTACACTCCAAAAATAGTGAAATTGTGAGTATCTCAAAATGAAACCCAACTGCAAGTCCTACATAAAATGGGCATAGATGTCATGTGTCGCAAACTAAATTTAAAAAAAAAAAAGTTCAACTGGCAGTTCTTTTATGTCCTCCTGGCCTGATTTTGCTGTTGAAATCCAGGTAATGCGAAAGAGAAACGGTCTGACCGTATCCAGGGTCTCATTCTGCAACTGACAATTTATTTGAACCATCAAGACCATGAATTGGAAAATTGTTCAGTGAAGAATTTTGTCTTCGCTTCTGTCATTAGAAAACAAATGATGAGTTTCATTGACAAGAAACAGGTTTTATGGCAAAATAAAAAGTTAGAGAATGCCTTTAGGGAATACACTTCTGTTCATATCCTGAGGGTTGCGAGACGAGCATTCAGTAAACTTCGGACGCACCAAACTCCTGGGGATGGGTTGCTTGGCGAGGGAGCCGGCGGGGCAGGGCGCCCGAGGGCCTGGCCAGGAGTGGGGAGACCCGGGTCCCCATCCTCCTTGGCACAGAAGGCACCGGGGGGGGGCGTGGGCCAGTCGCGCGCTCGCGGGCCCAAAACGGCATCGGGCTCTGGGACCCCTCGGTGCACCATGTGTCAGTGGCGTTGCAACCGAGCTGGACAGACCCTGAGAAGAAGAATGCTGTAGTAAACACCAACAGAAGACAAAACAGGATCGTGTCTGCACAGATTTAACCATTGGGTAAATTCCAAGGGGGGCGGGGGAGGGGTGGTCAGACCGGCTTTTCTAAGGCCTGGAAAGTCCACAGGCCGGTCCATGTTCTTTTCTTGGCCACAGTGTGGACGTGCCCCGCCTTCCTTCGGACTGTGGTCAACAGCTCTGTAAACCAGGCGTCAGTTATCAGAGCCACATGCAGGACACGAGAGCCACGCGTTAACCCTTTTGCACCCTTTATTTTAATGGTTGGCCAGCTATTGAGGCTCCAGTAAGCAAGCGCACCACTCTGCCTCTGGCACGCCGCCGTGGCAGCTCCAAGCTCCTCCTGTGACGGCCGTTTTGCCTACGGCTTGTCTCACGACTCCTAACGTTACTGTCAGCACTCAAAACGGACGGCTTCTGTCCTGGTCTGTCTGAACCGGAGGCCGCAGCGAAGGGCCAGAACCCGGGTTGCTCCATCCCATGCTACAGAACTTGGAGAAGCGCCTGTAAATCCTGGGAACCTTCTGCTCTGGATCCTTCCCTTTACTCACAGTGGTGCATCCCCTGGCCCTGCATGGTCCTAGGAACACACCGCCACCCAGCTCAGCTTCCTCCAGAAACCTTGGCTGCGTATTTTTCTGACGTCTGGATGGGCCGAGTCTTTGAAGCCAGGCGTCGTCCTCCCTGGCCTGCGCCCGTGGAATTGCCGCGGCGCTGCGGTCGGTTCTGCAGTGGTGGTTCAAGCCTCCGCTGCTTGTTTGCCAGCTGGGGAAAGCAGAGTTTCCCTTCCCACGTGCTTCCTTTCCCCGAGGTCCTGGGGGGCATCAGCCTCCCCCCTCCAAGTCCAGCCTGAGGCCTTTAGCTCCTGCCAGCACCAGAAGCCAGGCCGCAGGGTGGTCGTCGTCTGCCTGCCCGCCCGCCCGCCCGCCTGCCTGGGTGGAGGGCCGTTGGGTCTCGGCCTGGCCCGGTGAAGTGCTGGGGAGGCTCCAGATCAAGAACCGCCTTCGGAAACCTCCGAGGAGATTCACGCAGGCCTAAAAGTGGTGGTGTGGGGAACTAAAGTGAGAATTTGTTGTGGTGTTTATATTCTTGTTCTAAGGATATGTATAACCCCATTTTTTATTTATAGACTTCTTGGTGTTTGCCTAATTTTTAAAAATAAATTTCAGAGGCTGAAATACTCACTTCCACTGTAATTTACTTAATAGTGCAGCCTATAGAGATGAAAAGTAATTAAAGCTTATTTACTCTGGAAAGGCTCTATTTAACATTTTTCTATTATGCGTTTTCCCCTAAACTATGGAATTGGATCAGATTTCCACTTTATTGAAATACCATGCAGTGGAAGTGCCACAGTCTCCTCAAGTGAGTGAAATTGGAAGCTGGTATTTTGACAGTAACTTTCTAATTTCAGGCTAGAATTTGGGAGAAAACAAAGCAGCAGTAAGCAAGAGCAGGAAAGGAAGCGCCTCGTTCACAAGCACAGGCGTGAGTTCAAGGGAGCCGTGCGCGAGATCCGCAGGGACAATCAGTTTCTTGCGAAAATGCAGCTTGCGGAAATCGTGGAAAGGTACCTCCATTGGATGTTTGTGGTTTCTTAAGAAAAGCGGACAAAAACACGGATGGTTGGGAAACAGTCTCTGCTTCTAGAATGAGGTTTTGCAATCTCGCAGATCTGGGCGTTTTGAGTTATGGTTGCTGGCATCTCATAACGGCCCCCGAGCAATTGCTCTAGAGAAAGAGAGCAATAAGCAACGATTGGTAATGTTTCCAAGTGTCATTAGCCCAGCATGAATGAAATCATTTGTAGGGCTCGGTTACGAACCATAGAAGGATAATCAAAACAGAAGGAAGTTATCATTTGCGTATTATTTTTATCACCATGCCCGGTTGCTTTTCCCTCACTGAGTGTGATTGGGTGGCTTATGAGATTCCTTACAATCACGAGACATTCAGGCCGTAAGTGGCATTTGCAGATCGATATTCCCAGGATGGAGGGGGGATGATGGGCCCCCCTCAGCTGGATGGGCTTTAATTTGGATTCTGGCATTGAATCCAACTCTGTGATTCTGCACGGACTGGAGAATGTCTTCAATCTCCCTCAGCGTCTCCAGACGTTAATAATTCTACCGGGAAAAAAATCACTTAGTTCTCCTAAACTTAAATGTTTCACTGGTATTTTTGAATACAAATGCAATTTGTTTTTGCTTTTCCAGGGATTCCGAAAGAAAAAGAAAAGTGAAACAACTCTTCCAAAATCTTGCTCGGCAGGAAGGAGATTGGAAAGCCACAAAAAGAAAAAAGTTTTAAATATTCACAGATACGTAGTACAGAAGAAAACCAAGAATGTCTCAGTGGTTAGAATTGCCTGGAATATTTTGATCATTTTATATGGGGGTATGGTACTTCTGGGTTAAAAAAATAGATCTCCACAAATACAGTCTTGTAAGGGAGAAATCACTTTCTAAATAAAATTTTATAATATATTTGATACATTTTGAAGCCTTTTTGGCCCAGTTTAATACTTTGACTTTTCCCAGAATGGGTGAAAATGCCCGCTGACCCAAGGGTGCCAAGGTTGCAAGCGACGGGGGCGTGCTCGCTGCCTCCCGTCTGGGCCCAACCTTGGCAGGTAGGCCCCATTTCACTAAGTCTAAGAAAGCGAGCTCCTTCGAAACCTTCCCCTAGCAACCGGCCCATTCTTCCCCGGAAAGGCCGCTCTTCCCATGGCCAGAGGCTGCAGCCGCATCGAGGCACCCCGGGCCACGGTGGGTCAGGCGGCCAGGCCGGCTGGGCGGAGCTGCGCCCTGGACGTGAGCGGGCCAGGAGTTTGGGCTCTAACAAAAAACAGGCAAGAGAAGGCGCTCCCAGGAGGGGGGAAGCAGGCGTGAGCCACGCACGAGGCAGCGGGGCCCCTCCGGCCAACACTAGCCCAGCGAGAGGTCTTAATGCAAGAAGGGAAATCCCAGGCCCAGTGGGGTGAAGCCCGCGAGTGGGGCGCAAGACCTGAAGGGCCGAGCTTACTCCAAGGGGCAGAGGAGAGCAGCACTGGATGTGCAGGGAGGGCACGCGTGCTCCCAGGTCCAGGGATCTGGCGCAATGGTCCTGCTGAGAGCAGGGGGGGTACGCTACTGAGGAGGTGCGCTGGATCTTGCCATGCCAGAGGGCAGCTCTGGGTGAGGCTCTGCAGAACCAGATCACAGAACTTTCAGGGACGGCCATAATGCAAGTCTTCATCTATGCGGACATCTGCTGAAAAGCCAAAATCTGCCAGCCCCAGCCCCCCCCCCCCCCCCGGTCTGCACAAGATGCCACGTGTTGCCCCTGATTCATTCATTCATTCAGTCAGTCAATCAATCAATCCATCGATTTCTATAGCTGCCCATCTCCCACCAGTGACTGATGCTGTGCTGGGACCAGCGGCTTCTCCCTGGAGAAGCTTCGGCTTGCAACAGCAGTGATCCTGCCAAGGGGAGGCCCTTTGCAATCCAAGGGGAAAAGCATTTTATGAACCCTCACATCTTTTCCCAATACCGCAAGCCCATTTCTTTGCCTCTGAGCGGACACGACTGCACAAATGTGCGGGGGGGGGGGGCTTTACCTTTTTTTTTATGCATGCACCAAGTGTATACCTGCCAGGAGAGACGGTTTGGGGCACAAAGAAATGCCTTCTTTTAGAGGCACGGAATTCAAGAAAGAAGTGCTCTGTCTAAATCCGTATCAGTATAACAAAACCGAATTTTTATGTCAGCAAAATTGCGGAGATGTTGGGTTACCAAAAGAGCGCCTAGCAGGAAGGAGCAGGTAAAAGGGATGGTCCTCCCCAGCCTCCAGCCAAAGGACCAGGAGCAGAGAAGGAAATGGCTGGAGCTGTAGTCTGGGCCTTCGGGGGACCCAGCCCCCCACCCAGGGAGTCGTAACGTTACTACTATTGTGTTGTCGAAGGCTTTCACGGCCGGAGTTCGATGGCTGTTGTGGGTCTTCCAGGCTGTGTTGCCCTGTTCTGGAAGTTGTGGTTCCTAACGTTTCGCCAGCATCTGTGGCCAGCATCTTCAGAGGGCAGGAGTTTAAATTTCAATGGCTTCTCTGTATAATCTGTATATGTTTAGGTGTTTAGACATATACAGATTATACAGAGAAGCCATTGAAATTCACAAACTCCTGCCCTCTGAAGATGCTGGCCACAGATGCTGGCGAAACGTTAGGAACCACAACTTCCAGAACAGGGCCACACAGCCCGGAAGACCCACAACAGCCATGTTACTACTATTGTTACTAGCTTCATCAACTCTGCGAGGTTATGATATCACGCAGAAGCACGTGTGGATTCACTGGGGCAAACCGTGCTTCGGGTGAAAAAGTTGCGCCCCGTCGGAAGTTGGGTCGGGCGGCGGCGGCCCCGCGCAGCCCTCCTGATCGCGCCGCCCCCTCCTCTGCCCCGCCGCCTCCGCGACCGGCCGGAACGGGGGCCGCCCGCGCCTCTTCGAGCGCTCCCGGCAAAGCCTCCCCGCGCCTCGCTCGCCGACCAGGCGCGCTGCCCTCCCGCCGGGGACCTTCCTCGGACCGCGGGGCCTTCCCGGGGATGGAGCGGGGTCTCGGCGCCTCCGGGGGGAGCCGGCGGGTCCGCCCTGCCGCGCCTTCGCGGAAGTGGGCCGGCGGGATGCCGGGTCCCCGCCGGGAGGGCGGGGGCTAAGCGCGCCCAGGTGCTCCCGGCGGGCGGGCGGGCGGGGGGCCGCCCGGTTCCTCCTCGGGGCGCGCCGGCAGCGGCCCCGGCCGGAAGAGGAAGGCGCCCGTCTGGCCGCTGGAGGGAGCGAGGGAGGGGCGGCGGGGCGGCCGGCTGCGCCCCCGCCACTGCAGCGCGCCCCGAGGCCAGGCGGAGCGGAGCGGAGCGGAGGGAAGCGCCGCGGTGGGCTGCCCGGCGAAGGTGAGCCCCTCTGTCCGGCGGGGCGAGTCCGGAGGGCGCGCTGGGCGGGCGAGGGGAGCGGGTCGCCGCCGCTGCCCTCTGCGATCGGCCCTCCCGGCCCATCCTACCGGCGGGGGATTTCCTGGTGGTCTCCCATCCCGGTACCTCTCCGGTCCGGCCCGGCCCCGTGGGCGTGAGTAGGAGCGGGTGGCCGCGCGAACTGCAGGGAGAGGCGAGGCGAGGCGAGGCGAGGCGGCCGGAGGGAGGGAGGGAGGGGCGGCCGGGAGCGGCATGGCCGTCCTCTCCGCCGTTCCCCCGGCCCCGCTCTCCGTCCCGCGGCGAGGGCAGCCAAGCTTTCGAGGCCGCGGCCGAGGGGAGGGGAGGGGAGCCCGCGGCCTCGCCCTTCGGAAGCGGCTGCGGGGCGGGGGTCTCCGGCTGGAAGAGGCCCCCGGTGGGCGTCCGGGTGACGGCGCCCCGCGGCGCTTCCAGGGCAGATGGCTGGCTGCTGCGAAGGTCTTTCCCCGGCCTCCCTTCCTGAGCGGCAACCGAAATGGTTACTCTGTGTCTGGCCCTCCGGAAGGAGGCCGAGCGCATCTCGCGTTTCTCTGGGGCGACGTCCTTTCCCCTGCTACTGTTTCCCCCGCCGCACATTTCGGAACCGGAGCTTAATCCGAATCCTCCTAAAGTGCGTCCAGGGCCGGACACAGGTTTGGAAATGGGGCTGGAGCGAAGCGAAGTAAAGTGAAACTGTAACATCTCATGATGTGGAAATGATATTCCTGTGGAGGCAGCCTAAGATTGCATTTGCATTTTCCACGGGCACATCACACTGCTGGCTCTGACTCTGTTTGCAGTCACAGGATGAGAAGGGACCTTGGGGGTCTTCTAGTCCACCCCCTGCCCAGTGCAGGAATCCTCATGCCGTCTCACACAAATGGCCGTCCAATCCTTGCAGCTCCAGTGAGGGAGGCAGGCTGTTCCTGGAATAAGGCTTAAG
Organism: Charina bottae; assembly: GCA_023362775.1. NCBI lineage: Eukaryota > Metazoa > Chordata > Lepidosauria > Squamata > Charinaidae > Charina > Charina bottae. The sequence continues at coordinate 348,827 of JALMGJ010000019.1, read as the reverse complement.
AGCTCCAACCGTGGGGAAATTCCCGCTTACTTCAAGTTCGGATCTCCCTCTGCAGAGCTTCCTCCTATTGGTTCTTGTCTTGCTCTTGCGTGCAGTGGGGAGCAAACCCGCACCCTCTGCCCTGCGAGATCCCTTCCGGCACTGGGCGACCCCTGGGCCTTCTGCTCCTCAGGCGAGACATGCAGGGTCCCCTAACTGCTCTTCGTAGGGTGCTGCCCCCACCCCTCACCATCTGCGTTGCTCTTCTCCGCACTCTCACACGTTGAAGAGCGCCCTTTTCGTACTGTGGCGGCCAGAACCGGGCACAGGGTTCCCAGCGGAATTGGTCTGGAGAGCAGAGCGATCCCCTGCTGTGGTCCTGATGCCCGCCTGCCTCCCTCCGCACGGCTGTTCTGGCAGCTGCTGCGCATTTCTGGCTCAGTCCGTGGTCCTCCTCCCAAGGACGGCTCCTGCCAAGGTCCTCGGGAACCGCGGCTGGGTGGCAGCGGGTGCAGCGCAGCGGTGCCGTGCTGGGCCAGGCGTGAAGGGGCCCGGGGCCCCCAGCCCCAGAAGCGCCCGGGGATCCTGAGCCCGTCCCACTGTGGGGTAGTGGGGAAGGTGCAGGCCTAGGGGTGGGGAGACACGGGCTCTAGGCCCCCGAAGCCACGCTGGGTTGCGGGGTGCGCTTTCCAGAGATCAGCCATCAGGGAGGGACCGATTGTCCGTCAAGGAAGCCAGGGGCCGGCCGGCCCCCCTCCCCCTGCACCAAGGACATCGCCCAGCCCAGTGACGGACGGTCTGCGGGAAAACCGCCAGGCCCAGAGACCACCCAGGGGCCCCCTCCGCCTGGCGGTGCCCTCGAGCGCCTCGCCTTCGCGCCAGCAGGTCCCCAGGAAGCCTTGGCTACCCCAGCCCTCGCGTCCTCCTTTCAAAGGGACCACGCTTCCCCTCCAAAAGCGCCTTTGCCCACCCACCCCCGGTTTCATGCCCGTTTTCCAGCCATCCTCGTCACTTTCTGGCCTTTTCATAACAGTTCTGCTTTTATGCCTTTCTGGACTGTATTCCTTCCTTATTTATTTGTTTATTGGTGACATTTATCTAACCCCGTGAGACTGACCGCACCTGAGGCACCTTACTGCCTTTACAGGATGAAGACAAAGATGCAAAGTTGGGGAAAAATTGGTTAAAATAGTAACTAAAATAAGGCTAAAATTATGGAATTGTGAAAAATGGCACTGCGGTCTACACCTGGTCCCCAAAGGTCTTCTGGAAGAGCCGCCTTTCCCGCAGCTTCCGAGGTGGGGTGGGGGCCCTCGGCGGAGGCGAGGGTTCAAGCAGGGGAGGTGCTTCGGAGAACGCCGGCCACTAGGCCGAAGCGCTGGGGAAAGGCACTCGCTGGGCACTCTGGCCTGAGCGGGGGGGGGGGCTTGGGGAGCAGCTGGCCCTGAAATTAGGTGGGCCTTTCCTCTCCAGAGCATAGAGCTGGCGAAGGGACTCCTGCGGAAGATGCCGGACGGAGAGGCCCGGGCGGCCGAGGACGGCTCCTCCCGCATCATCTTCACGGTGTTCCTCTCGCTCCTGATCGACCTCCTGGGCTTCACCCTCATCCTGCCCCTGCTGCCTTCGATCCTGGATCATTACAGCAAGAACGATGTAAGTAAAGCGACGCCACGCTGGCCAGAACGCCTCGTGCTTGTTGAAGGGGCTTGCATGGGCTTCCAAGGACGCGTCAGTGGAGCCTTAATTGACGTTAGGCTCTGCAGGGTCGAGTGAGCGAGCCCCCCTCTCGCACAAAGCGGGCTAAGGGGACTCTGTGGGGAAGCCCCCCTCTTACTCAGGCTCTTGGGAACGGCCTCCAGTTTTCCAGAGACCCCCAGAATTTCAAGCCTTCCGCACTTGGGTCCTTTCAAGGCCTGGGGAAGCAGGGCTGCAACCGGGGGGGGGGGGCAAGCGGGGCATGTGCCCCGGGCACTGTGCTGGGGGGCGCCAAAATGTATAATCGAATAATAAAACTTGCTAACACCTCCCTCGCCAACCCATGGGGGGAGGGGCGCGGAATCCATGTTTGCCCCGGGTGACACAGACCCTAGTGGCGGTCCTGGGGCCGCTCGCAGCGAGGGCTGTACGGCCACGTGAATGCAAGGTTACCCGTGCAGGGGATCTCTCCGTGCAGCCTGTCTGCCAAGAATGCCTGCTGCAAAGATGCCAACCGTGGGCAGGGGCAGCCTGCACCCGTTCCTGCCCTGGGGACAGAGAAGAGCCCTCAACGTTGGATCGTTGAAATGCAGCCTGTCCTGGGCAGCTGGCGGCCTCCTGCTTTACGGAGTTCGGTCTGGTCTAGGGGATCCCTCGGGGCCTCCAGGGACAGGCCTTGAGCTGCACCCCCTTCCCTGCGGAAGAGAGCTGGGTCTCATCAGGGTACTGGCAGAACAACCTGATGCCACAAGAAGCTGTGACGTCTCCTTGCAGCGGCTTCATGGAGCCACAAAGAGCACTGGAGACAGGATGGGATCTTGCGTAGTTCTGGGCACGATGGCCGGGGAGTTTAGAAATGATCGTAATCTCCTCTCAGAGAAGTGATCTTGCGAGACACCCCAGTTAAAGGGATCAAAAGTGGTTGAGAAGCCAGGCCAGTAATGCCCTTATCAGAGTGAGCAAGGCTATTTCAGCCCCCTTGTGTCCACGCCTTTGGACGATTTTGAATGAGTTTTAATCAAACAAAAAAGTGCTTCAGCATCCACTCACTTTTAATAAATGAAGAAGTTAGTTCTACATTTCAAACAATTGTATTGGTTCTGTTCTTAATTAGCCATAAGTTTGTTTAGTGTATCACACTGAAGGCATTATGGTTAGATTGCTATTTTATAAATATTTTAATTAATTGTTTAAAAACAATTCTGATTAAGAACCGCAACATGGCGGTGAAGCTTTAATTGTGACTGTTTTAGGTAGTGTTTTAAAAACCTGTACGTTAACCAGGCAGCAGTAGAGGCTCAATGAGGAAATGCCGACGGGTGTGATTGGGCGTCCCCCAAAGGGCAGGGCCGACGGGCGCTGGGTGGCGGGCGCTGGGAGTTTTCACGGGAGCCTGTTTCCCCAACACGATGGCATTTCTGCAGCTGGCGGAGTGCTCCTGCCGATGTGCTGCCTTGAACTTTTGATCTAAGTCTAATGTAATCTGGCCGTTCATCAAAGTGGTGGGCAGCCCCTTCGGCAGGAGGGGAGGGTGGGCACGGGTTGCCTAATCGTGAAACTTAAAAGAAGGAAGTACCCCAACGTCTCGAAGGCTCAGGCTGCAGCTGAAGCATGGTGGAAGCACCACTTCTTCCCTCATCTTGTCAAGAAAGTGTCAGGACACAATCCGGGCAGGAGCAGGGCAAGGCAGCTGTTTGCTGACTGCGGCAAACACACCCAGTTGTAAGGCCAGTCCGAGAACCCATCCCTGAAAAGCACACGCACAAATCCTTGCCCAAAGCAAACACACGCCTCCCGTCGCACAACCCAAGAGGGCATCATGCCGGCTGGCGGGACACGGAGCAGCCCTCCACAGAGCGGCTCCCCGACTCCCCAGGCGCCTCCGCAGAACTGCCCCACAGCCCCCACTCCGCAGGAAGAGCGCCTGCCTGGCGGAGGAGAAGCGAGCGCAGGCCGGCCAAGATGGCACGCAGAGCTCTCCCCCACCTCCTGGACTCCTGCGTTGCAGCGCAACGAGTGGCCGGAGCAGCGCGATGGGGGGAGGACGGGTGCCTGCCATCCAGCCTGCCCGGCAGAGGTTGCCCCCTGGGGCGGGCGGGGGACGACTGTGTTTGAAATGCTTTTTCAGGGGAGAGGCAGGTGCTTCTGGGCCTCCTGTCCTCACGCCCAAACCTCCCCTTTTTGGATCAGGAAAGTCACGGATCAGTGTGTTTCCCATATTCGTGGGCTTATGACATATTGGTGTCTAATTGGAAGGAAGCACGCTTCACCTCAGCCCAGTTTCCTGCTTCCCCAAAGGGGAAATCATATCCCTGCACCATCCGATCAAGGGGAGGTTTCAGCATTAATAAATCTGCTATCCTCAATATGCTACAACATCCTTTATTCTATCTGTGTAAAAGAATAATCTCTGCCTGAGTTATGCGATAGGGTGAGGAATGGGCTTTTGAAAGTCAGTCAGTCTGAAATATTGGAAGCGTTGATTCAAAAATCTAACGTTTCTGGTTTCCATGGGGGCTTTGTCAAAAAATACCAATGGGTGTTTGAGACTCAGAAGGCTTGTTTCAGTTCCAGAAACAGATGAACCTGCTTTATCGGAGACCTTCCCTGGTGTTTCTTTTCATTCCCTCGAAATAAATGGCTCCTACAGAAAGGCAAGAGGTGGGGGCAGGAGGTGGCTCCCGTCATTCCCCCTGGGCCAATTCCTTTCCTCCTTCCCCAGGATGGGCTCTACCGGACAGCGCAAGCCGGCGTGGACTGGTTCAGCAGAAGTCTTGGCATCCCGCCCGAAAGGAAGTACAACAGCGTTTTATTTGGAGGTAGGAAAGGCCCTTCAACGCAAGGTGGGGCCTAGATTTATTCCTGGTCTGGAGAAACCGTCTGTCTGCGCGCTTTAGGTCTTGGGGAGGGATCCCTGGCCTGGTTGCTGGTCCTCCCCCTCCCCTCCCCTCCCTGTTGTCGAAGGAGCTGCAGAGGCTCCAGCTGCAAGCGGCACCCGATGGGGGAGCCCGTGCCGCCCACCTCTTCCCCCAGATTTCTGCCTCAACCGGGAAGAGCTGAGGCCAGAAATAGGGAGGCGGAGGAGCCCCCCAGGCAGAGCCCAGAACGTCAGGGAGGGCAAAGGCGAGCGGAGGGCCAGACACGGCCTTTGCTCTTCCGAGAGGGGAACGTGGCGCGCCTAATGCCCCATCGCAGAGAATTCCTTGGACAAATAATGGAGAAAATGTTTGGGCGTGGCGGAAAGCTTGAAACAGGCTGGCCTCTCAGAGCAGCCTCTTCCTCCCTCGGAGTTCGACCCCGTAAACGTGCTGGGAAAGGCAAGGAAAGTCTTAGCTCTGGAGCGAGTTGACCTGTTGAGAGACATTCTTCCTCGCATGCACAGCTGACCCTTTTTAGAAGCAATGCTTTAAACATTTTATTGGTGAAAAGACAGGAGTGTAACCTCAGTTGTGGCCACTGGGCAGTAGACCCTCTGATCCCCCAGAGCCTCCCCACATTCTGCGATCCCCCTTTTTCAGGTCTCATCGGCTCCCTGTTTTCTCTGCTTCAATTTCTGGCCTCGCCGCTCACGGGGGCTGCCTCGGACTCCTTCGGGAGAAGACCGGCCCTGCTGGCCACTGCGGTACGTTGGGCTGCAGCGAGGGCGGGGGCAGGCGGGGGCAGGCGCGGTCCGGCAGCCTCGCGCGCCCGACGTTTTTGAAGGCTGGATAGTGGACGGGATGTGTAGGAAGATGGCAATGCAGCAGTATAGCCTTAGCAAGAAAGAAAGAAAAGAAAATGCCCGAAAACTGATACAGGTAGTCTTCCCTTAGTGACCATGATGGGGACTGGCAACAACGCATTGTTAAGCAGGACACCGCATGACCACAACAGACTTAGAACCTCACTTCCACCACAATCGAGTGAATCACCCGCGGTCGTTAAGGGAGACATCACATGACTGCAACTTGCGATTTTACGGCCGGCTTCTCCATTGACTCTGCTTGTCGGAAGCCGGCTGTGAAGCGCGCAAACGGCAATCACGTCACCGCGGGGACGCTGTGACGGTTGTAAACGCAAAGCACCTGAATCATAATTGCGTGACGGCGGGGACTCTGCAACAGTCATAAGGGCAAAGACTGGTTGTAAAGTTACTTTTTTAGTGCCGCCATAATTTCGAACGGTTGGTAAACGGCAGTTGTTAAGCAAGGACTACCTGTATTGCAACTAATTCACTCCTCTCCCAATTGACCAAAGTGCAGAAAAGGCCTCTTCCTTACACTTCTGCCAAAAAGGGACCTATTCAGGGTGGTCCGTAGCATACATCGGAATCCACTACTGCGAAGGAGGGATCGGTTTTCTTTCCGGTCTTGTTCAGCCGGAATCTGCCGTCCAATAACTTCAGTTCCCCCTGTGTCCCGCACTCTGGGATAATGAAGAACAGCCTAGTTTTCTTTGGGGTAACTTGCTTCAAGCGCAACATTATCCCTCCTCACCTCCTTTCTCAGTCCTGTGATCCTCCTCATGGCCCTCCTTGGCGGCCTGTCTGAGCCCCCCGTCCTGTGTGGAGCCGGGACTGGGCGTGGTCCTTGAAGTGGCGCCTGCCTGATGCAGAATAGAGTGGAACCCCTTAGTTCCCCTGACTTGGGTATTTCTGCTGATGCAGCCTAAAACTTCCTTCCTTCCTTCCTTCCTTCCTTCCTTCCTTCCTTCCTTCCTTCCTTCCTTCCTTCCTTCCTTTCCCACCTTTATTATTTTTATAAATAACTCAAGGTGGCAAACATACATAATACTCCCCCCTCCTATTTTCCCCATAACAACAACAACCCTGTGAGGTGGGCTGGGCTGAGAGAAAGTGACCGGCCCAAGGTCACCCAGCCGGCTTTCCTGCCTAAGGCGGGACTGGGACTAGAACTCACCGTCTCCTGCTTTATCATTTTTGCCGTCACATTGCACTGCTCTCAACCACCGTTTACTATTCACAAGTGACATGCGTCTCTGACAAGGAACAGTCAGTCCCTCTAACCTCTATCAGACTTCCCACCGTTTATTGATAGCAATAAAGCTGCCTTCAGGAACGAGCTAACAGGCTTGACACACCTAGAGAAGTGGCTTTATTGTGGACAAGAAGGAAGTCATGCAGTTCCATGAGAAAGTATTTGCTGTCTTAGGGATATTTTAAATATTTGTTGCTCTCTTAGGGATATTTTAAATATTTGCATGTCTTTGCAACTGAATGTTGCCAGAGGTTCTGATCTATGAGGGAGCAAGAATGCCAAAGTTTGGTGCTGGTTTCATACATTTCTTAAAGTCACCCAACGTGCAGTGTGTCTACATGAAAGTCACCACCCTTTTTGACCGAGCGCCCGGTTGCACCACTTTTTGCTGCAATAACGGCAAATAAGACGCTTCCTGGAGCTGGTGATCAGTGAAAGAATATGGTGTGATAAAAAATAAAACCTGCCCTGGATTTAAATTCATCTTAATCATATTTATCCATCTGAATCCTAGATTGCTTATTTTAATGTTCTTCATATGTCACAAAAGTGAAGTTAAATTTAAATGTATTAACAGGGAAAGTTGCTACAGCTAGACACACTCAAAAATCTTAAGTTCTACATATATCAGTAGTTTTAGAACTAAGGTTTAGATTCCAAGCTTTCTAATTATTGGTTAAAATGTGTTTTTGTGCAGTTTAAAATAAAATGTATTGGACACTGAATAATTAAAAGTATTAAAGCATACAAAGAAGGAGTAGAGATATTTGTATCTAGTAACATGCTTTATTTGATAATTAATTAAGAGCCAGTTTGGTCTAGTGGTGAAGGCAGCAGGCTAGAAACCAGGAGACTGAGAGTTCTAGTCCCGCCTTAGGCACGGAAGCCGGCTGGGTGACCTTGGGCCAGTCCCTCTCTCTCAGCCCCAGGAAGGAGCCAATGGCAAACAGGGAGACTGAGAGTTCTAGCCCCGCCTGAGGCATGAAAGCCGGCTGGGTGACCTTGGGCCAGTCCCTCTCCCTCAGCCCCAGGAAGGAGCCAATGGCAAACCAGGAGACCGAGAGTTCTAGCCCCGCCTGAGGCATGAAAGCCGGCTGGGTGACCTTGGGCCAGTCCCTCTCTCTCAGCCCTAGGAAGGAGCCAATGACAAACCAGGAGACTGAGAGTTCTAGTCCCGCCTTAGGCATGAAAGCCGGCTGGGTGACCTTGGGCCAGTCCCTCTCTCTCAGCCCTAGGAAGGAGCCAATGACAAACCAGGAGACTGAGAGCTCTAGTCCCGCCTTAGGCATGAAAGCCGGCTGGGTGACCTTGGGCCAGTCACTCTCTCTCAGCCCCAGGAAGGAGCCAATGGCAAACCAGGAGTCTGTGAGTTCTAGTCCCGCCTTAGGCATGAAAGCCGGCTGGGTGACCTTGGGCCAGTCCCTCTCCCTCAGCCCCAGGAAGGAGCCAATGGCAAACCAGGAGACCGAGAGTTCTAGCCCCGCCTGAGGCATGAAAGCCGGCTGGGTGACCTTGGGCCAGTCCCTCTCTCTCAGCCCTAGGAAGGAGCCAATGACAAACCAGGAGACTGAGAGTTCTAGTCCCGCCTTAGGCATGAAAGCCGGCTGGGTGACCTTGGGCCAGTCCCTCTCTCTCAGCCCTAGGAAGGAGCCAATGACAAACCAGGAGACTGAGAGCTCTAGTCCCGCCTTAGGCATGAAAGCTGGCTGGGTGACATTGAGCCAGTCCCTGTCCCTCAGCCCAACTCACCTCACAGGGTGGTGGTTGTGGGGTAAATAGGAGGAGGAAGGAGTATTAGGTATGTTTGCCGCCTTGAGTTATTTATAAAAAATAATAAACGCGAGATAGTAAATAAATAAATAAATAAAATAATTATGGCTTAAGGTTTGTTCCCTATAATTCTCAGTACCCCCATCTAGTGGGCACTCTGAAGTGTTGCTTCAGTATCAGGAGGTAGAGCCAGATGTTTCCTGCTCATGGACTGGATAACTTCCAAGATGGCTTCCGGCTGTCTTTTTATTCTTTTTCTTCCTTTTTTTTTCCAGATCAGGCATAGTTTCAGTTCAGTAGGATCATTCAAACGATTCAGATTCTGTTCTAGGTTGGACAGTTAAAACTTCAGTTTATTTTATTTTATTTTATTTATCACATTTGTATAACTGCCCATCTCACGTAGTGTCTCTGGGCGGCATACATCATAAAATAAGATACATAAAAAGCATTAAAAACCACAATGTAAATTAAAAAGATAAAAACAAGGTAAAAGACAAAATAAAAGACAGAATGGTGGCAAAACATACAAAGATGGCTCTCCGGTAACTGTCCTACAGCCATCTAGCAGGGTCCACTCTGTCATGGGGTCCCCAAGCTAGTTGGCAGAACTGTTTTTGAGGGCCTTCCGGAAGGCCAGCGGGGTCGGGGCAGCCTCACCCCGGGGAAATGACGTTCCCCAGGGCGGGGGCCATGGCAGAAAAGGCCGCCTCCTCAGGCCAACGGGACCCGCAACACGCCTCTCCTGCTGGACCTGAAGGGATGGGAAGATGTAACGGGGGAGAGGCGGTCCCTCAGATAGCCTGGCCCCACGCCATGGAGGGCTTTGAAGGTCATAACCAGCACCTTGAGCTGGACCCAGAAGCAGACTGGCAGCCAGTGCAGCGCGCGGAACAGAGCGGTGACGTGTGCCGTTCTCGAGGCGCCCCTGGCTGCACGCACCACTGCATTTTGCACCAGCTGAAGCCTCTGGGTACTCTTCAAGGGCAGGCCCATGTAGAGCGTGTTACATCTGGGAGGTGACCAGGGCATGGGTGCAACTGGCACACAACACGAAGCTGTGCAAAGGCCCTCCTGGCCACGGCTGCCACCTTCCTCCCACCAGCTTCTAGGCCGCCTCCCTTGCATGGTCAGTTTTCTCTGAATGGAACAAACCAAGATGCGGCACGTTCTAAACACATCCCGGAAACACTCTCGCTTGACAACCGTGCGTATGAGAATGCCAAAATCTCTCTCCTCTCTGCAGCTTGGCCTGATAGCATCCTATTCTCTGTGGGCCGTTTCCAGGAGCTTTGGGCTCTTCCTTTGCTCCAGAATCATTGGTGGAATAAGCAAAGGGAACGTCAGCCTTTCCACTGCCATCATTGCTGATTTGCAGTGTCCAAAAGCTCGAAGTAAAGGCATGGTGAGTCATTCTTGTATTTCAGAAACAAAGTGTGCTGGATTAACCTTCTCCTTTGATAAAGTTCCTAGCTTAGTGAATGATGATGATGAGGAGGAGGATGATGATGATGAAGAAGAAGAATTATTGTGTCAACAATTTATATAGCCACCCATCTCATTCTTACCACTCTGGCAACTAACAATACATTAAAAACCAACATAGAAAACCAGAAACCAGAGTTAAAAGGAAGTGTAGTTTGTTTGTTTGTTTCATGATCCATGGCATCACTCATGGCAGCCTGGGGTAGAGCTATAAAGCTGGGTATCATCGGCGTTCACAGAGCAGTGGTGTTATATGGGCACACAGTGGCATGCTCAAAACTGCCAGTGCCTCTGCATTCTGGACCAGCTGCACTTTCCGACTGCTCTTCACGGGCAGCCCACGTGGAGCACGTTGCCAGTTCGAATGGGACGTGGCCAGGGCATGGGTGGCCATGAGCAGGGCCTCCTGGCCCAGGAATATGAGGAAATGGTGCCCAAGAGATATAGGTGCACTGACTCGGTTGGGGGGAGTGCTACCCCATTCAGAGTCAAAGATGGAAAATTTCCAGATCCAGAAGGGCCCCTGACTCACAACCACTCAGTCTTGCCACGGTTGAGCCAAACATTCAGCCCAACTTCGCAAACAGCGTCTGATGTCTGGTCACCTGTGGAGCAACGACCCCGGGAGGCATCAGGGTCTCCCGGATAACAGCAGCCCCCCAGCTGTGAATGAGGCTGCTTTGTTACCAGCTGACTGTGCATTCAGCAGCAGCTGGAAACCAGGGCCCCTCGGGCTCCAGGGACCAGGCGCTGGGCGTGGAATTGGTACAAGACGCTTCCCCTGTGAGCGGCCTGCCATGTTGTTAAACAACCGGAGCGTCTCAGCTGACTGGGGAAAGGCCATCCGATCCTGGCCTAGTCAAAGCAACGGGCCAGAAAGGGTGAAAACATTCATCCGTGAAAACCTTTCCGCCTTCTTTAAGGTCACAAATGTAATTGACGGAGGAGCATTGAACATACTTGCTAAATTCCATCAAAGTTTAATTGGATTTGTTCCCCATAATAAATGTATTCCCCCAACGTTTATATTAAGCTATTTATTTTAGCAAAGCTGTATTTGGCTCACCGTGTTGCATTTGTTCTACAGTATCTTTTTCCCTGAAAGCAGTGCCCTTTTTAGGTGTGAAAAAGAGTTCTTACAAACCCCGTGCCATCAAGTCAAATCTCAGGTATAATTAAATAGTACATTATTTTTGTCTTTGAAATAATGGTCATCTTGGCATCATATCTGAAATAAAACTTCAGTTGAGTTGGCTAGAAATGTTCTTAAATGTTTGTACTTGGAACAAACAGCCGAAACGCCCCGTATCTTCTCCCCTGCTGCTGTCATTCACCACCTACAACGAAGGACTCGGGGGTTTATACAAGACGCCAAGAAGGCAGAAGGCGGCCACGTTTTAAAAACGGCACTGCTTTTGGGATCAGCCGAGGTTCCCGGGGGCCCTGAAGGACACGGTGGGGCAGCCCTGGGAGATCCCACTGAAGGCGGCTGTGTGGGGTGCTTGCTGAATCCTGTCCCCCACAGGCCATGATCGGCCTGGCTTTCTCACTGGGCTTCACCCTGGGGCCAATGCTGGGGGCCTACCTCTCCCTGGAGACGGAGAAGGACGACGTCTTCTACGCGAGGTCTGCCGTCTTCGCCGTCATCTTTGCTGTTGCTGACTTTGCGTTCATCTTCATCTGGTTACCAGAGACGCTCCCAGAGGAAAAACGGGTAATATGTTCTGAAACTGATCAGAAAACGAAACAGGTGGCGTCTTTCCTGAAGGATCCCTAGGTCAAAATAGGAAAGGAAACATGGTCTTATCTCCTCCATATTTTCAAAATTGGCCAGAATCCCTCTGCGCATGGCACGCCAGGGAGAGGGCTTTGCAGCTAGGAATTTCTCCAGCGTTCCCAGCATTGGATCCAGGCCAAGGACACGTCCTCTTGCTCCAGGGAGAGAGTGGGTGGAGAGCAGGGCCTCGCCACTTGCTCCAAACCTCTCAAGAGAAAGTGGCTCTTTCAAGACAAGGAGCCCCTTCCTTCCCTCTCTCTCCTGGGGCTCTGCGGTGGGGCAGAACTTCTGAAGGCCGAAGGTGTGAGGGGTGCCATGTGGGCCGGCTTCATCCTGGGGGGCATGTTCTCCCCACCCCAGTAACCAACTTTGCCTGGAAGCTGTGGCTGTTGCAGAGGCGATGTAACAGCTCTGCACGCTTGATGCTCCAGGGAGCTGTAATCCTGCTGGGGTGCCAGTTCCACAGAGCCCCTTGTGAGAAAGGGGGGCTCCCTGCCAGCCCAGACACTGGGAGGGAGTTGAGCGTGGGCCTGGGGCCCCTCCCGCCCCGCCTGGGGCCCCTCCCCTCCCGCCCATCTCCAGGAAGATTCACCGGAAGCAGCAACTCTTCACCCACTGAAGCCAGTACTCTCTGTAGGAGGATCGTGATCCAGAATAATAGTCTGTACATCTTGAGAACCAGACGAAATATTACCTTTCCCCAATCAAATAAATAGCATACATCCCAAATGGATTTTTTTTTCCTACATTGTGGGTGAGATCCCCCCAAAGTATGAAAGCTTATAGATGATAAAATAAATTTAAGGGAAGAAATGCATAGCAACCTCAAAATATTCCTCAACTGATTGAAAGAACGTATTTCCTAAGGAAGATAAAGAGATTAGTTTCTGTTCTATTGTCAGCTTATATTTGGGGATAGTGTAGAATGGATTACTCCCTTCAGCCTCAACAGCTCCTCTTCCTTCTGCCTCGGCTAGGTGCCCTCTGTGATATCTGGCTTCAAGTCGGCATTCGACCTGATCAGTCCCTGGGCCTTGTTCCAGTTCTCTGCGATACGCCAGAAGATGGGAGGCCCCTCCAGAGACAGCAAGTCTTCTGCATTTTCTATTCTAGTGTTTCCTTTTATTTGACTCCTTTAGAATTCAGTTGGGTTCTCCTTTGGAACGATCCTGCAAACCTCTCTGTTGTCTTTCCCCCGATCAGGGCTGGGGTCCCGGACCAATGGGAGCCAGGCATTTGTGCGAATGGAGATGTGAGATGAGGTTAGGGGATTCAGTCAACCATTTAGATAAATCAGCAGGACACTTTCACCACCAAGCACAATATAAAGGAATCTGCCCCCTCGCCCCCTCCCACTTTAACAGTGGCATTCTCCCGTGGTCTTTTCTGAGCCTCTGATACTTGTTGGTGCGTGACTTGCCAAGTCAGGGGTGTGTGAACTGCATTTCATCTTTGAATGTTGTGTTGGGAGCTATTTGATTTAATTTACTTTTAATTAAAATTAAATGAAACAGAATGATTCCCCAGTCGGGTATTTTAATGTTTTTCCTCATCTGTCCCCAACCTACAACAACTGTTACACGGCTTCTGGTGGCCACACACGCTTCTAAAGCCTCTGGTACGTGTTAGAGATGGCTAAACCTCGTTCGATGCTTGGCAAATAATACGCAGAACGGTGGTTAACCCTGATTGGAAGATTCCCTGTTGTTCCCCTCTTATCCTACCAGAGACCCTGTTTGTACATTCAATCCTCTCCGCGCATTCTGTGTCCGCAGAATCGCTCCTACGCTTCTATAAAAGTGTAACCCGTGTTTTGTCAAACGCCGTCTCAATGCAGCTATACGCGGCCATGCGCAGGAAGGAAAAAGCGAGCGCCTTACCGCGCAACGTCGATGCAAGCTGCACTAAGGGAAATCGTGTTCTTGTTCTCGTGGTGTTTGTTGTGTTGACAAGTCTCCACGTCGTTCTGATAATGGATCACGAGATCTCACTAGGATCAATGCTTCAATAACCACAGTTTCCGTGTGGTTTTTTTAAGAACGTAACCCCCGGATAATAAGGGTTGAATGTATTTGTAAGAGCGTGGCTTCAGTGTATCACTGACCCTTTTCCCCACTGGCCAGGCTGGCGGCACGGAAGGAAAGAACCTTGAGCACCGTCAGGAGAAGAGCCCTTCTCCAGTTACTCCCCCCCCCCCCTTGTTTGGGCCATCCCACCCGAGAGAAATCATCCACCACAGGGGTGGGCTCTGCTGCTTCCTGCCCAGCAAGCCATTTGCTTGCCGTCCCAGATAGCCAGGCCCTAAGCCACGAGGGCGTTAAAGGTGATAACCAGCACCTTGAGTTGCCCCTGGATAACCAGGGCAGCTCGCAAAGCAGCGCTCCTTCCCCCCTCCCTCACTTTATCTTCTTGTGAATTGGGGAGGGGCTTATCTGAGGCGTTTTCTCAAGTTATTTTCCTGGCCCGGACTCAAGCCCCTACAAGCAGAATGTCTGTCTGTTGCCTTGGTAGCGGCCTTTCCTCTGGCCCTTCAGGGTCATTCCCCATGCCCTCTACAGCACCCCACAAGTGAGGGGCCATGGGTGTGACGTCTCCCCCCGTCAACCTGACAGGAACAGACTGGTGAGGAAGGGAGTGGACCACTGCAGCGCAGCGCCTCCCATTCCCAGCCCCTGCAGCCAGTCCAGAAGGATACCATGGTCAAGAGTATCGAAGCCCGCTGGGAGGTCAAGGAGCACAAGGATGGATGCACCCCCCCTACCCCAGCTCTGCCAAAAGTCGTCAACAACCGTGACCAATGTCGTACCATGGCCTGAAGCCCAACCGGAACGGCTCCAGTTTTCTTAAAGAACCGGCTGATCACAAACCAGTAAAACTTTAACAATAACATTGTATGGATAGAATATGGCAGATCATGTCTCTTCAAAGAGGGACGTCAACAAAGCTCATCTGAGCCTGATTCCCAAATGATTGCTTGACTGTCAGAACGAGTAGTCGGAGTCTCGGTGGGCACTGGTGATCTCCTCTTGCTTCTCCGTCTTCCACCGGCGCTCTCCTTGTACCCCCTTCTTTCCCCATTGGCTCTCTGGCTTTCAGGGGAGTAGCAGTGCACCCTTCCTTTGCCTTCTAACAGAACAACTGACTCCCATTTCATCACTCACGCTGTCACGGGAACATTTTTGACTGAGCAGCTGCTGAAGGTAGAAAAGGGGTACGATATACAGAAACTGCCGAGAGACCTGTGCCTTGTCAGCAGTAGGGAAACCGTGGCCTGTGTGACAGCGCTGGGAGAGATCCTGTGGGAAGGGAGCAAAGGGTATCCGGAAGGCCAGATGCCCCATAGGAAAGAGTGGGGCGGGCCTTCCTACAGCCTGCAACTCTTCCCCCATCCCAGGCCTTCATCGGTTGACTGGTAGCGTCCACCATTTTCTTGGATTTCTTGGACTCGGAGGAAGAAGACCAGAGCCAGCAAGGAGTGGGAGGACCGTGGGGTTGGTGGCTTCCACCCAGCAGAGGCAGGTGTTCTGCTAGCAAGTGGAATCCCTCCCAGACAGCCAAGCTTTCGGCTAGTGATGAGACGCCAGATGCTGCGTCGCGAAGCAAGGCAGCCAGAGAGAAGAGCAAACCAACGACGGCCCCCAGGCAGACACGTCGACTGATTTCCTGCGTTTCCCAGTACAAGGACGGGGGTCAAGGCAACATCAGGAATCTCACAGAACCGAGCCGTGTCGGAAAGAGACATTCGCCACCTTGACCAATTTCT
Source organism: Charina bottae (assembly GCA_023362775.1). Classification (NCBI taxonomy): domain Eukaryota; kingdom Metazoa; phylum Chordata; class Lepidosauria; order Squamata; family Charinaidae; genus Charina; species Charina bottae. Next base: position 333,382 of record JALMGJ010000019.1, on the reverse strand, counting down.
ATGTTTACCCTGCCTGGTTTGCAAACAGTAATTTGGAAAGAATGATAGGACTGATCTCCTAATTGACAGAATTCCTGGCCCTGATCTCACAACTCCAGATCTGAAGCCAATCCCATCCAGGGTTTGCAAAGAAGAGAGATTTTGTTGATGCTCTTGTTTACAAATACTGTAAGCCTTGACCATTTTATTCTTTCAACAGGTCTCAAGATCCTGGGCCTGGTGTATTTCCTATACCTCTTCCTGTTCTCTGGTCTGGAATACACTCTGAGTTTTCTTGTTCATCAGCACTTCCACTTCAGCAGGTATTTCGCAGGATCTGGCCTGCAAAACTCATCACCTTAAAGGGATAACCATTCTATCAATTGGGTTTAATTTTATAAAATCAGTTTATTCAACGGTGTGGTGTTAAATGCGGTATTAGATTTCTCCTGCCACCAGTGATAAAATAGTCTCAGAGAGAAGGGAAAGAGAGTTGTTTTCCCGGAGCCCCCGTGGAGAGTTCCCCGTATAGGGGCGCCCCCAGGCTTGAGGGAAGCATTTTAAAAGATGCTCGCTGGCAGCAGGAGTCCAGTTGTCACGTTCCAGGAGCAACAGATACTCACCTTTGTACTTCCGAGGAATAAGTGGGGCGGCGTGTCTGGATGACGAACCCCGAAGGCTGCAGGAGTTGGGCTCCTCCATCGAGACCCGGGTGTTGATGCTGCTTCACCCGCAGGGAGGGAAGGCCCTTCCCAGCCCCGCCCAGCTTTCTGCAGGTGCTGCGGCCGGCTGCCGAGGGCGCGCTTCAGCTCTCCTCTTTCCTGCCTTCAGTTTGGACCAAGGGAAGATGTTCTTCTTCATTGGACTCACCATGGCTGTGATCCAGGGGGGCTACACTCGCCAGATTAAGCCGGGAGAGGAGCTGACGGTTGTTAAATGGGTAAGCTGCTTTTTTAGCCCTGCAGTTGACTGCGTTGTCTTTATTTCAAGAACTCTCAGAACGAAATACTTTAATTCTGATGCTAAGCTCTGCATTCGCTAGTGAGTGTCTTCAGAGCACGTGGACAAAAAAACCACAAAACTCCTCAGTAAACCGAGGTGCTCCATGAGGTCTGCGGCCAGAGAGGGTCCGCCTGGCTGTCCTCTAAGGTCCCACAGCTGCAGAGGGAGGGTCGCGCGTCCGTTCCTGATGCGTGAGCAGCAGGTGGAAGTTCCGGTGATCGCAAAGAAGGCTGGGCCTGGTCAGTGGGGTTTAGTATTTCACTAGGGGTTGACAGCCCACCTACTGTACCACCAACCATGAGATTTCTTACTCCCCTTTTGCTTTCTCTGGACAGGCAATAATGCTATCGGCGCCTGGTTTCCTTTTAATTGGCTGGAGCAGTAATGTTATCATCCTAGGTTCAGGGCTGCTGTTTTACTCTTTTGGTAAGTTTCTCAAACAAATCCTTTCAGCCACAAATCAAAATCAAGGAAAACACGCTATATCTAATTCATCGATTTCTTCAATTTATTACTTGAAGTCAATTAAATGTATTCAAATGTCTTTACATTTCACTGACCATTTTCCTTGCTTATAAAATATAGAGGGGACTTACTACTACTGTCTGGGACCTTATATTCTGTTGGATGTTTCCAATTTGTTTGGAATACCAGAAGATTATTTATAGTTTCCAGGAATCAGTAATTCTAGCAAGGCATATTTTGTTAAACAAGACATTTGATCTGAGCTGTGAGTAGTATTTATTAAAAAAGGACAAGAAATGAAGAGAATTAATTATATTGTCAGAAATTGTCCCTTGCTTGTGAGATTAGCTTTACGGAACGCTGCCGACTGGTCCATTCTTCAGCCCGATGTTGCTGCTGCTCGGTGGATGGAAAGAGTTGACTATGGTCATTTTCAGTTTTTCTTAGAATTAAGAACTTCAGCATAATGTGATCATTTCCCCCAGCCTTTCCGCTCTATTTCTTAGCCATATTTTTCCTACTGATTAGAATTACGTTTAGTTGGTTCTCTTCTGCCTTTCTCCACCCCTCTGATGGAGGGTAGTTGTCAGCAGGACAAGTCAGGAATTTCCTGGAAGGACCATGCCTGGCAGAATTTAATATCGGGATAATTTATGTTTCCCGTTGCTACAACTTGGTGCCAAAATTTGCTTTTGGAAGGTATCATCCATATTTTCTTGGTTAGTTGGGCAGGAGTAGACACCAACAGCAGTTTGTTATTTTATTTGTTCCCCCCGTTATTTAGGCACTCTGCATTGCATCACCAAGGCCATTGTAGCAGCTAGAGAAAGAGTTCTAGTGGTCCTAGGTGACCTCTTTAATAGCACTTTTGCAAAAGCTGAAGGGGGGGGGGCGTCATGCAAATGAACGGGAGACTAGCACTTGGTCCTTTACAGTCCTGACCTCTGGACTTCTATCTCCGCGCTCTCTTTGGTTTGGGCTGCTGTGTTCCTGAACTTACAGTTCTGGGGAAATGTTTGGAAGACGAAATACTTAGCAATGCTGAGATGGACCTCTTGAAATTTTGGAATTGATCCCTTTTCATAATGCTTGAAAATACACTTTCTTTCAAGAAAAGAAGAGAACGTTAATAGCATGGCTGACGGTGATGTCAGGCAGACGGGACTGTGTAGAACCTTTGAGAAAGGTGCTTCACAAAGTGTGGTAGCAGGAAGGAGAGCGTCTCTCCTCACCCTATTAAGGCAGCCGTTTCCTTTGCAAGGGTGGTGGGGCTGCTTCGTCTGCGCACACCCACGCCTGGAGAGTCGGCTGGGGCACCCTTCCAAAGGCCGTGGCTGCTTTAATGCTTCAAGGAAAAGCTCTTGTAAACTCTTTGTACAGCACTAGTAACAGAGAAGTTAATTGGGAACCCAGCCTGTAGGGAGAGGACAGGATGCCAACTGCTCCTATTCCAACCTTGAGGAAAAATATAGAGCGAGTGGAATATTTGGTGGCGTGCCAGGTGAGGTGACGGGCTGCTCTGACAGGCTTGTAGCTAGAGATTCTCCCTTGCAGAGTTGCAGCGTTGCATGGTCACCTGTGTAACGGCGTTGTGCACCTTCTTGCAGCTGCAGCTGTGGTGGTCCCGTGCTTGTCTACGGCAGTATCCGGCTACGGTAAGCGAACTGCCTTCTGGTGCAACCTTGCTGGCTGTTGGGGCTGAATGGCGTATCTGCGGAGCTCGAGTTCTCTCACTGGCTGAAACGAACGGCCCACCGTGTGGCCTCTGTCCCTTGGACAGCGAGCTCCGCGTTCAGGCACGTCATGAAGCACAAGAAGATGAAGGAGGTGCTTAGGGAAATGCAGCGTTCCCTAGCTGGGGGATCAGTTAATTATTCGTGTAAATATTGCTTTGACTGCAGATTTTGAGAGCCGACACAGATCCGTTTTTTCTAAAGGTGTTTCTGGACCTTTGTGTTAGCAATTTCACAGGGCATCCAAAGGATGCCCTAAACACATTAGGCAGTTCCTAGTAGGCAAATACTGATTTTTCTTTATTTAAAAAAATAATGTTTACATTGCAATTCTACAGTCTTAAAACACTCCAAGCATAGTATTTTGAAATTTGCTCTGCACCTTATTTCTATCTAGCTTAAGTGTTTTGTTTCTGTACAACCACTGTTCTGCAAACAATATTATTTTAAAATCGAGCTCTGCCAACCAGAGATTTGTGCTGGATCTTCAGGCTTGTTCTGTGGTGAACTACGCATACCTTTTCCGCTGGGTATCGTTAAGATTATGAAAACATTTCTGTGAATAGCTGTGCCAGCCTCACCTGAAAGACCTTGCCACCATGGATGCCCTCAGCATAATGCAAAACACCTACCTGTGGCACGCAGAGAATGGCTGCATTTCCTTTCAAAATCGATTGCAACGTCATTCTAGTGCTTTCATAAATATATGCCTAACCATTTAGCAGGATTTTGCATTTCCTCTTACGTGAAATGGGATTTCCTCTGTGAGGCTTTGCTTTTCTTACTGAAAAAACGAATGAGCAAAGCGAGACGTACACACGGTGGTTGCTTTGACCAGTGAGGTGTCTGCTGCAGCGAGAGCTGAATCTACCCAAGGGCCTTATTTGCCCCCAAACTCAGTGTTTGGAAAAGGCAAAGCCTGGCGAGGAAACTGGCCTGAAGCTGCCCTTCTTTTCCCAGGACCGGACGGCCAAAAAGGGACCGTGATGGGCATCCTACGGAGCCTGGGGGCCCTTGCCAGGGCGCTCGGGCCGGTGGCATCCGCAACAGGTAACTGGGGTGGGCGGCAGTGCGCGGGAGAAGGCGGCTTGGCGGGGGCTTCCAGGGGCGAAGCTGCCGCAAAGTGAAAGGCGCCCTCCCCATTCTAACGCTTTCGATGGGGAGTCCACCGGGGTGCTCCGGGTTTGCTCCTCGCCCATCTCGGGAGGTGTCCTGGGACTGTGTACTTAAAATGGCCCTTGGCTTGCAGTGTACTGGCTGGCGGGAGCCAAAGTTTGCTTCACTGTTTGTGCCTCGTTGTTCCTGCTCCCCTTCGGCCTGCTCCAGTTCATGCAAAAGCGAAGGAAAGAGGAGTAAACAGCTCTGAGAACCGCTTTCCAGGAAACTCGAGACATCGAGCTGAAGTAGCCAGCCGAGAAACCAGGTTGATACTGGAGAACCTAGCCCCGGCATCGGTGCATTCTTCATCGCCTCCCTACACGGTCTTTGCATTTATCTAAGTGGAAGTGCCTCCTGCCTCCGTCTCTCTGTGGGAGTAGGGCCACCCCCCCGAGCAGAGCAATAACCCATGAAAAGGGGCCTTCTGATAAATCTGCCTTCCTGCAGATGCGGCTGTGGTGGGGCACGCTTGCTCGATCCACTGCTCATGACCCAACTACTAGAAAGCATCCTATGGCCCGGGGCCCTCCTCCTCCCAGCTGGAAAAAAGCCCAGGGACATTTCCTTGTTCAAAACGGGATGCTCACACACCCCGTTCCTGGTTTGCCTGCAAGGTCTGTACTGTGAGGCAGCGAGACCCAAACGATGCCATCTGCGGGTGACCCAGCCTCGGGTTGTTACTGCCCCTGCCCCACAGGCGTCTTCCCATGTTTTCCTTGCCTTCGCCTGGATTGGTGCTTTTTCCTCCCGTCCCTGTTGTGCCTCCCGGACATCCTCCTTAATTATGTCTCAGTTCCCCTTTTTGCCTTCTGAGTAGACGAACCAAAGAAAGTCCTTTCCTCTCTTGGGTGCATGGGCTCCGAGGAAGGAGGGGAAAACTCTGCCTGGCAGACTACCGCAACTGCCGAAGACGCGGCCTCCGAAGGCTGCGTTTTTGTCTCTTCCAACCCCGTGCCAGAATCACTGCCTTAGCCAAAGACCAGGGAAACCTCCGTCTTCCTCAGGTTGCTCCACGGAGGCGCCGTGGGAGGAGGAGGAGGAGGCCATAAGGACCCCTTTCAACAGAGGGAAGAGCCGCTCGCGAGAAGGCGACGCGCTGCTGGGTTCTTGGCCAGTTTACTCCTGAAATGCAGGAGTGATTTGCTGGGGGGGTCCAAGGCTGTAACTTCCCCATCATTCTCGTGTGGGGAAAATGGCGGCGGGGGTGGGGTGGGGTTTGCAGATCAGGCCACTTTTTTAAAATTCTAAGGTGAATCTCATTAAACATGGAAGAGCAATTTTCGGTACACAGACCCACCTGCCTCAGAAAAATAAGACACTTTCTCTTCAAAATGTAAACGCGAGGCAACTTTCTTTAAAAAGGAAGTTCATACATTCTCAGCCTTCCAAGCATGAGTTCCTTAGAAAGTTTAAATATTGGGTCCCCAGATCCTGTCTTTCATTGCCTCAAATCTGTTCCCATTTTGGATTCAAATCATGATTCCAATTCAGGATGAGGGGGGGAAAGAGAATGATTGAGGGAAACAGAGACCCCTGTTCCTTAAATTTGGTCACTTCTAATAATGTCACCCTACTTTCCTGTTTTTCCCAGGGAAGACAGACAGACAGGGAGGCAGGCAGACAGATCAGCACCATGAGCCTGTGCGCTCGCTCCTCCCAAATACCACCTTTGTTTCAGGAAAATGTTCTTTCTCAGTGAAGAAGCCCTGATAGACGTTCCTGGCAGCTGTGGATGGAAGCGGTGTCCCTTTCTGGAGAGAAACAATTCAACAATGAGTAGAGGTCGCTCCATGAGACACCTGGACTGGCCCGGAGGCCGCCTCCAGGATTGTCTTTGCTCGCCAGGCAGTGAAGATTCCCTCATGTTGAGTTTGACCCCATGGACTTCCGGGGCACGTGGAGTGCAGTTTTCCTGGCCACAGGATAGACGTGGTTTCCTGTTGCCTCCTTTTGAGCGGTGCCTCCCGCTCCCGCTTCCCGTCTCGCCTCCGGCCTGGGTCCGGTCAGCCCAGTGCTGCCCCCAGGAAACGGCGACCAGGTCCGAAGGCTGTTTGGGCCGGAGCCCTGGAACGCCGCTGGGGCCGTCAGTCAGGCGTGGGGGCAGCCTTCAGGGACAGGCGTTCCTGTCCGGCAGCCGAAGGATGCCTCTGTCCACCGTGCCCGGCCCGGCCCCTGGGAGCCGTCCCAGCAGGGAACCGGGAGTCCCCGCGGGACGGGCTGGTGCATAGCGCTGCCTCTCCCTGGGGGGGGGGGGAGGCTGTGGATCAGGCTGAGATCTGGGTCGCACATTTCTTTGGCGTTTTTGCAGTTGGCCCCTGCGCTTCTGTTCTAGCTTAGACAGAAAGATTTCTTTCCCCTCAGGTCTCTGCTCAAGGAGGCCAAGGCCGGAGACTTACTTTAACGCAGGCGCGTTGCAGCATTGCTGGGTTCATTCACGTGGATTCTGGGCAGAAGGGGTTTTTTTTAATCTCGACTGCAGCTCTTCTTCCCTTTCAATTATCTCTCTTCCTCCTTGGTCAATTGTATCTTCTTCTGCTTAGGTCCAATGACGGGATTCTTTCAAGTCTGTTAAATCCTATTTCCCTTCCTTTACTAAGACCAGCCCATCGTGTTCAATTCCCTGAACATTTGGTGAATAAATGGTGCTTTGTAAGCAATTTTTGGTTAAGAGACTCCATGACGCAGTGTTCCCACCTTTTTTTTTTTTTTTTTGTACAGTGTACGGTGTACAAATTTTCTTTGTTCAAACCCTTGGTTAGGGTTTTCATCTTCAATCCCAACAGGACTCAGTTTAATGTCCTCCTAATCCAACTTGCTTCAATCAAACATATTTTACCAGTCCTTGGAGGTGTAGCTCCGCCCCGCCTCCACCCCGTGTCGGTAGTCCACCATTTAATACCTCAGAAACGGAAGCCAAATCTCTCCTGCTGACAGTGTCTTCCTTTTTCCTCCTCTGTTGTGGAGGGATGGGTGGGAAGACCATCTGAACTCCTAGGCGCTCGGACTTCCTTCCTTCCTGTATCTTCCAAGGCGAAGCAGCTCTTTGCAGTACGTCTCATTTATCCCTGCATGAACCAGCAGGAAGGGATCGTTGTTGGTGGATGTGGCAAGTCTTTGAAGCTGTTCTGTCATGTTCTTGATCCTCACTCCGGGCAGCCAGCACACTGCCAGTGGATCTGGTTGGCACCAACTACCGCAACTCTTTTCTTCGTGAAGGGTGCAGTTGCATTTCCTCCTGTCTTCAGGGGTTCACTGTCCTGTCTTGTGTTCCAGAGTGTGTCTTCTCTTGAGCATCCAGAGCTTGTTTCTTTTACAAGGGCCTGGAACATATTTCTGACTTCCACTGGTGCAGAACAATTTCCATGTGTCTTGCTTTATTGTTACTTTCATTTACCAGACATGTTCCCCTGTTTATCTTTGTTATGGAGGTTAGCTTCCACTGTCAATTTCTGTTGTAATGCTTGCTTGCTTTAATCTGATGGATCCAATTAGATAAAATAGAAAATTTTATAGTGTCTCACGGAAGGCCACTCTCTTGTCCTAGAATGGAGGTTGAACGGTGGAAGAATGGTCCTGAGTTACAGGAAGGCAATTTCCAGTTGAACATTAGGAAAATGGTATATTGGTAAGCGCAGGGTCTCGATGGAACCAGTGGCCAAAGAGGTAGCGAGCTAGTGATAGAGAGGCTGGTCGAGGGTTGTGGAAGAGGCTCCGGTTGGGATTTCTGTGCTGAGCTGGAGCGTGGACTTAGCCGCCTGGTGGCCCCTTCAAAACCGATTATCCTACTTCGTACCCAGGTAATAAAAAGTGCTTGCATAAAAATCTCAAGATTCGCCTCACCTTTTTTTGTTGCCAAGAGCGGCACAGATTGGAGGAACATTCTACATCTGAATACATCATCAAGTTGAAGACCCTGCAAGTCGGGAGACCTTTTCCGTCAGCTCTACGTTGGCCTTAAATTCTGTATTTCACTAAGTGTCTTACATGACAAGTCCCTTTTGGAGGACTTCTGAGTCTCTTGGCATTTGAAATGCTCATTGATATGTGTAATTATCCTTTTTTTTCTTTTGTTAAGTGTACTTACTGAAATTTGAATGTAATGTTTTGTTTAGTACATAAGAGTGTATGTTGGGGGGGGGGTATTTTCCAGTTTCTGTTTTTCTTTGTCCACATAGTAAACATAAAAAAAAAAATAAAAACATTTGTGGGAGACTGCAAGTTCAAAATGCAGAAGCCTTTGCAGATCAGATTATTTGGCCGCCTAGGTCTGATGGAGGTGTATCGGCACGTTAAAAATGGCTGTAGGACACAACTGCTTTCAAGTTCGCATGCTGCCAGCTCTTTAACCTTAATCTAGAAAGACATTTTGGTCAAACTCCGTTCTTCCATTTGGCAAGAAACTAGATACAAAGAAGGGTCTTACTGCTGTCTTCAAAAAGAATCCACGTGTTTCATCTACATAGTCAGAAAACAGACTAATCTCAGGGCTTTATCACAGAGGAGAGACATCCTTATTTGCTTATATTTATAAAATTTTATAACCCTGCTCTTTGAAGCGGCCGCTTCAAGTATCGGCATATCAGTTAAAAGGTCAATGGTAGGATTTTTATTTTCACCATTTGTAAAACTTCCTTTGGGGAGAATTTGGTCCAACTTTCACAAAGTTCACCCAGGAGAATTAGAATGTCGAGAGGTGGGATGCTCTGTGCGGTCTGTAATGAAGGGAAAGACGCTCGCAGCGTCTGTGGGCTGTGACCGAAGTGGGGCACGCAGGACTTTGCCTTCACAGGTCGGCAACTCACGTTCTGCTTAGAATGGCCACGATGCCAGGAAAATGTTTTAGGATACCTAACGGCACCATAAGGCCTTGTTTTCTTCACACACAGGATCCCACAGGAGGCAAAGACCCAGGCACAGACCAGCGTTTCTCAATCTCGGCAACCTTCAGGCGTGTGGACTTCAACTCCCAGGATTGCTGGCTGGGGATTTCTGGAAGTTGAAGTCCACACATCTGAAAGTCGCTGAGATTGAGAAACCCCGGCAAAGACGATTCACCTCCTCTTTCTAAAATTGCACCCAGGGTGGAAGTGGAAAAAGGGGAGCCATTCTACCGGAGTCCCTGGCAGTTCGGGGGGTGGGGGGACCGACTTCTGGGCCACTCTGGTTCTGGCGGGTTCTCTGGACTCACCTGCCGTCGAAAAGCCGCCAGGGACAGCCAGCTGCAACCTCCTCTGGACGAGGACGGCCTGGCCCCAGCAGTCCCCTGGGAACCTCTTGGATGGACTGCTGCAGCGAGCTTTAAGTGGGGCTTACCTCGAGCAGCAACTATGCCGGGACCCTTTTGGCAGTCAGCAACGCTCGTTCTTCAGAAGCTGCGCTGCGGCCCATTCAGGGAGGGCCAGGCTTCGAGGTGCTCGAGGAGGCAGATCTGTCGGGGGGATTGCTTCTTTTTGACTCGGAGCTGGGAGAGGGCAAGACGTCGGGCCGCCGGAAAGCCTTTCTGCGCTGGCACCCCACCTCTGTGGGCGGCGTCAGTTCTTAGGCGCCAGGACTCTGCCCACCTGTTATGAAGCCCCTCTTTCAAAGGAGTGGCATAGCACACAGACCCCAGCCTGGCACCAGGCCAAAATACCCTCCAACAGAAGGCGTGTGTCGTGTGTAGGTGCAGAATAACACGCCGAGGCAAGGAATCTAGTCTCTAATGTTTATTGCATATCCTACAACCAGAAATCCTGCTAAACTAAGAGTACCCGAAGAAAGCCAAGGATATGAGTCTAGTCTAGGGTGGAGCCTTCCTGATGCGTTTGGGGGAGAAGGCGAGGCTTTCTGAGCTACGTACCCGTTTGACTGACAAGGGCAAGCTCCCCCCCCCTTCCTCCTGTGACTCCCTGACAGCGTGGAGCACAACCTGTGGATGGTTATGCATCAACTATTAGTGCATGGACTACAAATGTGCCAAGCGTTATGCAGCTTAGTTGTTGCGTGAAGTTAGGAACATACAAGTCTCCTTAAAAAGATTTTATTTGTGAAGAGAAGTGCACGGCAACAACACAGGACTACACAATCGGAGTCTTTCATATTCCCCTCCCCGCCACTGTGGCGTTGCCAGAAACCCACACAGATGTCCATATTTTAAGACAAAATTAGAAATAAAAAAATCACTGCATATGTCATTCACAGGTACGTTAAGTTCCCTACATTTCCTAACAGACACACTGAAACCATGGCTGTGGTAGTAACGCAGCGCCAGTCCTGGCACTGGCACAGGGCTAAGATTCTTGGCAAGGCAGAATTAAGGAATGAGCCGGACCCACCGTCATCACACCACCAACAGGAACCACGGTGCTACTCTCCGATGTCTCTCCTTGTGCAGCAATTCAGGTCCTCCTGTGTTGTGTTGTCCCCACCCAATTTCTCCCCTAAACCTTTCCCTTGATACCACAGAAGCAAAATTTAAGCTGTTCTAAAGCATTTATTTGGAATCTACTGTGTGGTTTACGGTCACTGTCATTTATTTTAAAACAAATGATATGGCAGACCAAACTGGCCATGTGACTAGAATTATTTTTCAAAGAAAAGACAATTGTGAAACACTACAAATGCATCACAAAATGTAGGTTCTATGCTGTATTTTTAATGAATGCAAAAAAGGTGCAATGGAAAACAGGCTCGACCTCTAGAAGCGGATTCCGGCCCCAAGCAAGGGGCCGGATCCCCCTCAGCCCTCGCATTCGATCACTTGCCGCTCGAATCACACCTTTAACGATGATCCTGAGTTTTTTGCTGTAGGAAGAACTGGTCACTGGGCAGAAATCTGGCACTCGCGTGGCTGTGCTTGCACGGTTGAGACCGGGCTGAGTTCCCGACAGGATTTGCGCAACGTCCAAATCCAGTGAGCTGCTTTCCCTTCGAAGCGGGCCGGTGGGCTTTTCCAAAGCCGCCTTATTGTCTCAGGCTCTTACAGACAGAGATGAAGTGGTCCATTCCATAAAAATGAATAGGGTGCTTCCTGCTTTTCATAAAAGAAGACTGCCGGGATGGAGGGTATGAAGAGGGAGGAGCTTCTTTTTAAATTACAGGGAATATTTTTACCAGGATTCCCTAATCACCGAGATTTGGGGATGGGAAAAGAAAGAAGACCCGGAAGGACTTTCCAGGAAGCGCCAACCGTTTCACTTTCGGGAGCAGAAACGGGCAGTCTGGGATCTGGGAAGGCAGTTGAACTTCTAATTGGAAGTTCAATTAGAAAATATATGTACGTTTCTGTCTAATTTATATAGCCGCCCATCTCACAAAACAAGTGACTGGGCGGCCTACAACAAAGCTAAAACAATTTAAATACCTAAAACCATTATAATAATTATTAAAAACTATACAAACCAAACCAAACCAAAATGCTGGACATCAGGTCTGTCTGCGCCTTGGTTGGTCCCCTTGGACACACCTCCTCCCTTCCCTCCTGTGTCACTGCCACCAACTACAAGGAACATCTAAAGCCGTTTTTCAGACGCTTTAATGAGGAAATCCCTGCGCCTAATCTTCAGAAAGTGTTCTGTCTCCTGCCGATGAAAGATGCCGTTCCCACAAAACTGGAAGATCCCCGTTTTGCAAAAACCACAGATGCTATCACCCCACCTGTTTAGTATTTTCAGAACAAACAGTGGCAAAAATATAGGGAGATATGGGGGGTTTTTTACACTCCCCCAAACCTATTTATCTGAAACTTCGCAGTCTTGATCCATCAAGGAAGGCCAACTTTGCTTGCATGTATCATCCAATTTTGCTATGCAATAAAAAAGGCAGCAATTTATTTAAAAAACAAAGTAAAATTTTAAAGGTGCCTAGAACACCCTGCACCCATTTGCCTGAATTCTGACAGACTTAATCACCTAAAAAAACCCTCATTTATTTATTTATTTTCTATTTATTCTTTTATTTTTTTCCTATCCCTTTATTATTTTTATAAGTAACTCAAGGTGGCGAACATACTAATACTCCTTCCTCCTCCCATTTTCCCCACAACCACCACCCTGTGAGGTGAGTTGGGCTGAGAGTGAGTGACTGGCCCAAGGTCACCCAGCCGGCTTTCATGCCTAAGGCGGGACTAGAACCCTCAGTCTCCTGGTTTGCCATTGGCTCCTTCCTAGGGCTGAGAGACAGGGACTGGCCCAAGGTCACCCAGCCAGCTTTCATGCCCAAGGCGGGACTGGAACTCTCAGTCTCCTGGTTTGCCATTGGCTCCTTCCTAGGGCTGAGGGACAGGGACTGGCCCAAGGTCACCCAGCCGGCTTTCGTGCCCAAGGCGGGACTAGAACTCTCAGTCTCCTGGTTTGCCATTGGCTCCTTCCTGGGGCTTAGGGACAGGGACTGGCCCAAGGTCACCCAGCCGGCTTTCGTGCCCAAGGCGGGACTAGAACTCTCAGTCTCCCGGTTTCCCATTGGCTCCTTCCTGGGGCTGAGAGTGTGTGACTGGCCCAAGGTCACCCAGCTGGCTTTTGTGCCTAAGGCGGGACTAGAACTCTGAGTCCCCTGGTTTTTAGCCCGGAGCCTTAACCACCTCAAGGACATCTCCATGCAGGGGGTTGGCGGCAGTACAGAAAACACCCTGGTGTGTCCTGATGGTCTCCCATCCAAGGACTAACCCGATGAGGTATTGCTCAGCTGTTCAAGGTCATCCAAGCCTGGCTAGGTGCCAAGCCCTAAGGGGTGGAACAATTTCTGCTGACGTCTCTCCATTATGTCAAGGAGAGAGAGAAGTTAGGGTCGGATGTCAAGAGGTGGCTCATGGTGGCTCTGGATTTCTGAGCCGAGGGCTGGACCAGGAGGAGTGCTGGGACCGCTGCCCACTCCCCGCTGCCGCATCTGCAACTGGTACAATCCAGGAGAACGATGATGGAAACGGTGGGAAGAAACCTGGACTCAAAGGAAGTGGATTAGGGCTGAAGAATGTCAATGCGATAATTGTTCTCATTACTGTTTTGAACAGCCCTTTGAACGGAGATGTGTAACTGAGCCAGAGACAGCAGATAAGAAAGCCTTTACTTATATATATACACGAACAATTAGCCCTTTTCTGAAACAGAGGACACCAGAGGAGACTTAGGCCCTCTGTGCCCAAGGTTGCAATTGATGGGCAGGGAAGATGAGGACGGGGGAGCTGTGGAATTGGGGAGTAAAGTTGGCAACGTGCATTCCAGATAAAGATGCTCCTGGCTGGACCTGGTAACCTTTAGCTCATTTACATTTTAATTTTTACACCCACAGGCGGAGATTTTTTAGAAAACACAGTACATGCTAAGATTATTACGGGATAGTATGTTATATGCAGCGCTTTCTACGCAGACGCAAGAACAGTAACCAATTAGCAGCTTTTATGGCTAGATGGCATTTGTGATAAAACTTTAGAGGGGTATAAAATGAATTGCTTGGGCTGCTGGAGGCTCTTTCCCTGCTTGGAAAAGGAGGCCCTCCTTTGCTTGCAGATCTACAAATAAACGAGCTTCTGGCTGAATTCTCCGATCCCGCGTGATTATTGGGCTAAATCATGCCGGATTCAACGAACCTCCGCACCTTGGGGACTTCAACGAGGACCCACGTAAATAAAGGGAGACAGTCTGTGCCTGCTACGAATAAATTTTATTTCCAAGGAAGTGAATTTATCCTTCATATGTTTAAGTGTGACTGAGTACAATGCTTTGCTAGAAAACAAATTAGTAAAATAGCTGATTATTCTGTGGAAAAGGCTGTATTAAGCTGAATAGAAAACAGGCAGGGGATGAGCAAGATAACGCCACAAGTCACTTCATTCTTAGACACAGGAACAGGCTCCCGTCGCAGCGATGCCACACCACCAAGCGGGGCGGACAGTCGCGCAGCCCCGGGGAACGGGCCGGCCGACGGACGCACAGCGCAGAAGCCGAGGCCCAGGGCGGCGGCGTGACCGGGCCCCGCTCCACCAAGACTCAAAGCCACCCGCGCCGGAGCAAGAGCAGCGTGGGGAGCGAGCAGAGCGCAGATGGGGGGTGTTTTTCCAAGCGTCACACCGAGCGCCCCTCCACGGGAGCCCTTCCTTAACGTGCGCAGGATCGTCCCTGCTCAGCTGCTTTTGCATACACAGGATTAGCACCTTCCGCTTGCTAAATTTCAATTACAAACTTAATCAGTCAAGCTATAGTGTTGTTTGTTCTGGTTTTTTTACAAGAAAGACCAAACAAAAGCACACAGTAAAATCTGATACATTCCAGTGGTTAATAAACATAAGATGCTTAAACACAACAGCCTTTCTGAGGGGCTTTAGGACTCGCCCTTCTTCTTGTTTTTCTTCAGGAAGGAGGGCGTGCGGAACTTCTTCTTCTTCTTGGAGGGGGACTTCCCGGGGGACTCGTCGCTGCCCGCTTCGGCCGCCACCCCCTCCTCGGCCAGGGGGGGAGGGGGCGCTTCGCTCGCGGGGGGGTGGGGCTGGGGGCTGTCGGGAGGACCCTCCTGCTGGGGCGGGGTGGGGCCTCGGCTGGCGGGGCCGCCGTCCTCCTCCTCCTCCTCCTCCTCGGCTGCAAAGGCTTCCGAAGGCTCGTCCGGGGGTGGGTCTGGGAGTCTCGGCTCGGGAGTCGTGGCTTCGCTGCCTTCGCGGCCCGTCTGGCCGGGTGGCCCTTCTGGTGAGCAAGCGACAGGGAAGGCGGGTTAGCTGCTCCCTCTTCCCTAAACCCTCCAGCCTCGGCGCGACGGGGAGCTCCTCCAGGGGAAAATCCCGTGCGCCCCCCCCCCCCCCAGCACACCGGCGGCAGCAGAGAGGAAAAGCTCCCGGTGTTACTGCAAAAAAGGAAGCAGCTGGCAAGGCAGGGAGGGGCCCACGGGCCGTGCTGGCTCTCCCCCAGGCGTCTCTAAGGGGCCCACCGTCCGCCACTGAGACTCTGCCGCCGTCCGTTGCAGCAGCAGCAGCAGCAGCGCCACAAAGCTAGTAATCCACGTGGACGGAGAAAGGGTGCGTTTGCCCAAAGCGAAGACTTCAGGGGGCCCTCCTCGCTTTGTCAACTTTACTGGCTTCAGGGGAAGGACCGAGCGGGCCCGATCTCAACCTCTACGTAAACACGGCCGCCTTCCAGGTGGAAAAGCAAGAGCCGCGTTGTGGTTCCATCGTTCTTTTCCAAGGGGAAGGGCGGCCCACAGAACACGTAAGCGGTAAACTTCAGGGGCAGCTCGAGGGCATCTGGCACCCCGGGCCATACCGACTGATGGCGCCACCTCCCGCCAATGGGAAGATTTGCATTTCTGAACGATTCAGGAGGGGGCACCGGTGCCCCTAAGCTTGGCGCTCCACGGCAGTGCCCGAAGCCAGCCCTGGAAAACTAGAACACTTGCACCATCGACAGATGGAGAAATCCCAGGGGCCCCTTAGCTATGCATTCCCACATCTGCCCAAAGGGTCACCACGCTGCGGTGCCCACAAGCACCCAAGATCACTATGCCGAAGTCAGCCGTCAGCCTCGCCCGGAGCGGCCTCCGGGTTTAGCGAGAGCCCTGGAAACCAGGCCCGGCTTCCCCATTCCCTTGAACGGCTCGTCTTAGGAGCACGAAGGACTTTCTCCCGGCAGGAGCTGCTCCCCCGTTCTGGGGGATTAAGGAACGGCCAAGTCGTGGGCACAGCGTAGTTCTCTCAGGGGCTTTATTATGAAAAACCGCCCTCCAGCTGACGCGCTGCCCTGGCCTCTCCCCCCTCCCCTGAATCAGCCACGGTGGTAAAACAGGAAGCATTTTCCAGACTGGGGCGCACCTGTCGTTTTGTTTCTATAAAGGAATTCAGGGACTCACACATGCACCTTGGCTGCCACTCGGGCAAATGTGACTTAAGTTTTGGTATTCAGAAAGCCTAATGAGGAGCTGCACGCGGAGGAGGAAAACCCAGCTCCGTGTGGAGGCCCACAGCATGGTGTGTGTGTGTGTGTGTGTGTGTGTGTGTGTGTGTTCAGGGGAGGGGAACGAGCCCCGGCACCCTCCTCCGGGCTGCCCCCTGGAGCTGGCCTTCCAAACTTTTATGAGCAAAGCAGGGGAGACACACTAGTCTGCGGCGATGGGCGCGTCCCTCTGGTCTTTCTGCTGAGGTGAAGGCGCTCCTTGAGAAAAAAGGGAGGGCGGCTGAGCCTGGGCTGAGGAGCAGAGCAGGGCAGGGCAAGGATGGGGTCCCCTCTGCCAGCCAGGCAGGCAGGCAGGCTGCACATTAACGGTTTGCTGGAGACCCGCGCACAAGGAGGAGCAGCGCTGCTCCATTTGGTCGACGCAACAGAAGAACCGCCAACACCCAGGTGGTGGCATTCCTCACTTCATAACACACAAACTAGTTCTCATGCTGGAAAAAAGGCGGTTGTTGTCCATCCTGTTAGTCCCAAGAGGGGACATTTTCAACAAAAAACTAGGTTTAATAAATTCTGGAAAGGTTTCACGTTACGCTCGTTTTATGTACATGGCAGACATTTAAAAGGTGAGTAAATCAGGAGATGAGAAAATATTCTTACAGAGATCTAGCTGAACCATTCTCCTTAAGTTTTCTAAGCAGAAGTGAGGTCTTAGAATCTGTTTTCATGGTCAAATTTAGGGACTTTAGTAGAGATTTACCATTCTGCAGGATGTAATATTGTGTTCCCTCCTTTATCTTTTATTTATTTGTATTTAAACAATTCTGTATATTGTGCGTTTTTATTTCAAATTTAGAATTCGTTAGCACAGTGGTGATGATGATAACTTCAAACTCAGCAAACCAAAAACTGTTAGAAGTTTTAAACCGGGTTAAGTAATTTAAAAGCAGAGCGAAAGGAGAAAGCCATTTGGCAGATTAAAAGCTCAATTAGCTTTGCTGAAAATACTTCACAAGTCCTCTTTAACGCCTTTTCTGCTTTCATTTTGTAACGCTCCAGTCATGGATGCAGAAAAACAGCAACATTTTTTTTCTAGAATATAAAATGCCTGTTGACAAGGCTATAGAGAACACCAAAAAGGTACTTTAAAAAACCATCATCTTGCTTATTAGATTATACCCAAAGGAAAATTAGCGACTAAAAAAGAAAAATTTGGAACCCAGTGAAGGCCTGTGAAGCAGTGCTGCTCATTCTTCATAACCCCCGTGAAATATGAAGCCCTTCCAGTGGATTTAAAAACAGAACAGGGATGGGATGCTTCCATCTTCCAAAAACTGGATGGAGTTCTCCCACCGTGCACAGAGGAGAAGAGCAGACCATCAGACCTGCCATCTATTCTGGTTCCTCATTCGTGGTGGACCTACTCAGCCAGATGCGCCTCCTCCTGGGGGGAGCATGTGCGCCACTTGGAAAAGGAGACGGGATGGGGATAATGCTAGCACAATGCACCTATTTAATACATTCTTATTTCTTATCTGCTTGACGTAAAAGTCGGTTGTCTGTCCTGGGTTACAGCTCCAAGACCCAGACATACCTACACATCTGATCTAGATTACAAACTAGATGCACCTCTGATCTGCTCAGGCTGGCAAAGCAACTGAAATAGTGAAGCAAACTCAAGGTATGCAAGTGCCTGACTAATCAAACCAACACAATGAGGGAGACATCAAAAGGAGGCAAAAAAAATGAAGCAAAGCAGAGGAACAACGCGGGGGGGGGGGGGGGAAACATCGTGATACTTACTATGGCAACAGGTACTCTTTAGCATATCCACCTCCTGTTTGTAACGCAGCCACAGGAAGAAAAAAGCACAAGTAGAGAATCGATGCATCCATCACAGCCAAGAATGGTCAACACCATTCTGAGAGGTTACAGAATGAATTGGTGGGAACAGATAATTTTGGCACAGACAGCTGGCAAATCCCGGGGTACAGAGAAAAGAAAGACTACGACTGCTTGTGTGTTCACCTGATGTTTACCAAGTCACAAAATATTGTTGAAAGCTCTCTCCGGCCTTACCAAGGCCTCCTTGAGCAGAGACCTGAGGGGAAAGACATCTTTCTGCCTAAGCTGGAACAGAAGCGCAGGGGCCAACTGCAAAAACGCCAGAGAAATGTGCGACCCACATCTCAGCCTGATCCACAGCCTCCCCCCCCCCAGGGAGAGGCAGCGCTATGCACCAGCCCGTCCCGCGGGGACTCCCGGTTCCCTGCTGGGACGGCTCCCAGGGGCCGGGCCAGGCCGGGCACGGTGGACAGAGGCATCCTTCGGCTGCCGGACAGGAACGCCTGTCCCTGAAGGCTGCCCCCACGCCTGACCGATGGCCCCAGCGGCGTTCCAGGGCTCCGGCCCAAACAGCCTTCGGACCTGGTCGCCGTTTCCTGGGGGCAGCACTGGGCTGACTGGACCCAGGCCGGAGGCCAGACGGGAAGCGGGAGCGGGAGGCACCGCTCAAAAGGAGGCAACAGGAAACCACGTCTATCCTGTGGCCAGGAAAACTGCACTCCACGTGCCCCGGAAGTCCCCAGGAGTTTGGAATCTCTTCCAATTTGGTGACTACCTTCCCAAAAAGTCAGGATTAAGAATATGCAAGGATGCACACTGTGACGAAGACAAGAAACAAAATTTCCCCAATATCGTTGGTGGCCTGCTTTTAGTCCCATCATTTCTTAGGGGCCAATTCTAATACAATATGTACTTTATATCTACCACCGAAAAACCTTATGCTAATGGAAAAATTGAGGAAAGGAAGATCAGATCAGATCAGATCAGATCATAAACTTACTGAATATTGGAACGATTCAATAGTGTCGAAAAAATGCTCCGTATATTTTCAGGGAAAAAATAGACGTATTGCCTTACCAGCTGTGTACAGACTTAATTATCCTGCAAAAACCACTGAAGGGCAGGAGACCTTCCTTCCCAGAGGGAAGACCGGAGGGCTGCCAAGTCTGTGCCCACCAAAGGCCAACCATTCCAACAAGCTGAACTGAATGTGTTCATCCACTGCGGCCACACCTACCCCCTACCCCCTCCCCCCCGTCTTTCGGACTCCTGGTTTACAGGCCGCGTCTTTTTAATTAATAAGGGAGGGAACGGGCTGGAGTACCCCGAAGAGCCGGGCACTCTAGACCTTGGCAGGCAAATCACACGGGGAGGATGGAGGTCCACAGATGGATGATGTCTCAACACAGGGCTTTGCAGAATGGAAAAGCACACACACAAACGAAGCTGGGGATTACCAAGAAGGGACTGAAGAACGCCTGGCTGCCACTGCGGCGGGGTTCTTTCCGAAACCTGCGAATGCTTCTGGAGGCTGGAGCTGGGGGGGACCCTAGAGGCCTATTTGGTGGGTGGCTCCGCCAAAACGAGGAGCAGGTCGAGCGCCTTTTCCACGGACAAAGGCCGGCACCCTTTCTAGGACCAAAACTAAAGGGGAAACGGGACAGTCGCCCACCAACTAGATCAGCACGGATCGAACAAGTTCTTCTCTCCCAGTTCAAGAATTGGGATTGTGCAGTGAAACTGATGGCCCAGGCAAAAAAAGAAGGGGTGCTTCCAGCCACTATGTCCACCACGTTAATTAAGATGACTTTTTCAAGAGACCCCGGAAAGCGACGGTGGCCCTTCCTGGTCCTCCCAGGGTGCCGACAAGAAGAGCCGACGTTCCCTGCCGTGTCCTGCTCATGCCTCCCGGGGGCCACTGGGGCCCCAGGGGCCAGGCTGTTCTGGGGGTCCCTGGGCACACTTCTCTACCACTGCAAACCCAGCAGCTGGCAGGTCCAGCTCCACCTTTCTATGGAGAAGGTCGAATCCTCGGTCTTTTCTCCAAGGCATCTATGAATGGAAGCGCAACTCTCAGACGCAGCCACACACATACCTTCCTCACGTTTTACCGGAGTGCTGGGTGGGGTGCAAGCAACGGTTTGGTCCGGAGAGCTCCTGTCTCCCTGCTGTCTGCCATCTTCAGAATCGTCTACAAAACACATCACAGTTGACATCTTAAAAAAAAATCAAACTCGCTGTGAAACAAAGGAAATCCAAGTTAGGACAGTCCTCCTTGGAGGCCGGCTCCTAGTGTGAATAAAAACCGCGGCACGAGGTGCCTTTTAGCAGCTCGGGCTGGTGAGCTCCCTACGCCTCCGGAGCCCGAGCCCTTCTCAACGGGGTCACTGCCACCGGCGGGGTGGAGGGCTGCGCAGGAGCCCAAAGGCTCTGCCACGAGGCACAGGCGTCCCGGCCCACCTCTGCCTGCCTGCAGGGGGAACAGACGCCGGGAAGGGGGCTTCTGCCTGCCCCTCCGGGCAGTTAAGCTAAGCCCACCTGCTAGAAGAGCTGCTGTCCGGTTCTGCAGCGACTTCTCTCCCTTGCAATTTTGCTGTAAACAGCTTCAGAAAACAAATACAACGAAGGATAAATGATGGCAGCACCATGGCTGGCGTTCTGGACTATAGATTGGGTAAAAGAGGTAACTTTTCTACCAAGGGCACAGTTGGACAAAACGCATGATAGTCACAGGTGCACCGAGCATCAGCCGGCCCCTGGGAAACCTGGAAAGCAGCCAAGCATCTTCAGCCACACAGTCCCGTGTCCAGATCCGACACGACCACGGGTGGCGCATAGCGGATGCAGTCCACGAACCTTCGGACTGCCTTTGCTTCCTCTCCACTTCTCTGCGATACTCGTCCAGTTCTCGGTCTGTGAGTTTGTGGAAAGGATTTGGCCCCGTCGTGCTAATGACGACTCGCGGCTGGTACTCCTTCTCAATGATGGCCTTCGATGCAGTCACCAACTCTCCCTAATCAGAAGAAGAGAAATTTCTTTCACCATTTGATACGCAGGACGCTGGATACGCTGCGGAAAATGGGAAGAGCTCAAATCTAACTAAGCCTAATCCGAGAAGAGTTTAGGGAGGAGAGATTGCCCTGCCGATCCTGCACCAGGAATCTAACATGGGCAACTTCTTAAAAAGCCCTAGTACGATTAAATTGTTACAAACTAGTAAACAGCTTTCTGATTAAACTGCACTATAAATATTGCAAATAAGCCACCAAATCGAGTGACCAGATAAATGTGCGAGTGCTTTTGCTGTCTGGAGACTGAAGTGGGACTGCAAGCGCTCCCTGGACAGCAGCGGAAAGAGAATCCTTCCAGTAGCCATCAAGATTGCCCAAACAGATTCAAAACTGGAGGTGGAAGGAGGGAACCGCAAGAAGTCTAAACTCTGTACCTGTGATGGTCTGGACATGATATTCTGTCCCACCCAACCTTTGCAGTTAAAAAGTCAAATTGAAAATTTAAATTTGTGCTCATTAACAATTCCCTTGAACACTTGCAGTTTGTATATAGTTCTAAATGTATGGAGTAACATTCCCCTCAGTGTGCTTTTTAGAATCACAACTCTCCTATTACGTATCTTAATAAGGAGCTCTCTCGTGATATTAAGGATCCTTGGATGAAGCGGATTGTCTGGATCCCCTTCAGTCTGGATTCACCCATCCCTCTTTCCATTCCGCAACTCCCTCAAGACCTGGCTGGGTGATCAGGCCGGGGGGTCCCAAGGGATATTTATAAAATATGAGATAAGCCAGGAGGGAGGGAGGGAGGGAGGGAGGGAGGGAGGGAGAAATAAATAAATAAATAAATAAATAAATACAGTATCCTCCCTTCCTCCCTCTTTCTTCTGGCTTATCTCCTGATACGATCACCTCGGCTCCCTGACACACACCTACAATTGCCAAGCACGTGCACAAGGCATTTTGGACACTGGCAAGAGTCTTGGAGGAATGAGCACATATAAAGGTTCATATCTAGGCATGACCATATAAGGGTATCCAAGGTTCAGGCTGCTCAGTTGGGGAACAATTAAGTCCTATAGGGAGTTAAATCGTTCATAAACACTCCAGCCCAGGTTAAATGGATAAAACGGAGGCCACTGTACACCCAAACCACACTGAGGAACGCGGGCTGGCTGGGGGGGCTGAGCATTCAGAGCACAAGCGCGCAGTCCTGGCCGAGTCTGCCCCCAAACCAAGCCAGCCTTTCCAGAGGCTTCTCTGAAGCAACCTGGAGGGTGAGGACGCGGGGAGTGAGGTGAGCGAAACAGACGCCAGTGTGAGTTGGAGGCGCAGGACCACGAATACCAAGGGCAGAAAGAGAAGGCCGCAGCAGCCTCACCACTGTCGAAAGCCTGATGAGCCAAGATTCGTGTGGGCTTTCTGCTAAGAACCCCCCCCCCCCGAGAGGCCTTCCTAAATCCGTCAGGGGCTCTACCACCGGATGATACAGTTCCGTGAAAAAGAATGTTGTTTGTTGTGAACCGCCCAGGGTCCCTCCTTGTGGGGGAGATGGGCGGGATATAAATGTAATAAATAAAATAAAATAAAATGTTGGTGTATCTTTGCCACTGAATACGATCAGAAATTCACGTGAGTCCTACTGACACACAATGGGAGTCTGAGGCAACAATACCCGAGTTTGGTGCCTGTTTCATTTCCTTCTTAAGCAAAGCCATCCGCAAAACGCAACGTGCCCATCTGAAAAAGTAACTGCCCCCTTGGGCTCAGTAGCCAGCTGCGCCACCTTGCACTGCAATAACTACAGCTAGGTATTGTGTGAGACTGGCAAGCAATCGTGCGCGCCTTCCCATTGTGCCGAAACGGAGCTCAGTAACATCTGAGCGGTTTCCAGCATGGACTGCCTGTTTCAGGTCCTGCCAGAATAGTCTTTGTGGTTCAGGACCGGATGACGTGACTATTCCAGAACACCGACCGTGTCTTCTTCGTCGCTCTTGTAGTCTTGCCTGCACGTTTGCGATCACTGTCTGGCTACAGGACCCATCTGCACCTCAGCTGATGGGCGGCCGGCCCAAAACCCTACTCTGGCCTTCTCGGATACAGAGCAGGGCTCATGCTTTCTTCAGCAATGTGGGAAGTCCTTCAGGTCCTGAGCCTCCCCCGTCTTCGTGCTTGGCCGCTGGTATGAAGCCCTTGTTATGGGACGCAGCGTTTGATTCCCACTAGGCTCAGCACAGCCCCCCAAGTTCCATTTTCATCTGCCCACAGGATGTCCCTCCAGGGACTTTTTGGTAAAAAATGTGAGCATCGCTCCATGTTCTTCTTAGTGAGCAGTGGCTTCTTCTGATGGTGGAGTTATAAACACCGACTTTAGCCCAGGCAAGGGAGCTCTGCAGATCCCTGACATTGTCCCAGAGATCTTGGTGACTTCCTGAATGATTTCATGTTGTTTGGCAAAGATTTGGAGGGGACAGACACTCTTGGGCAGATATACTATTCTCTTTGATTGGCTTTCATATCCTTTTCCAGAATGACAGACATCAATGACTTTTGTATGGTGGCCTTCAAAAATTTCTTCTGAGTTGGGGCACGATGCACCTCTAGAACCCGTAACGTGATGGGGGAGCCAAAGTTTGTGACATGTTTATAATAGGACACGGTTGGCTCAAATCAGACCTACTGTTTGATGAAGTACTTGCACAACTTACCCTAGTTACCCCTTTGAGTTGAATGTACTGGAGGGTAATTACTTCTTCACACTGGAACGCTGCAGGACCCATGGAAAAAATACGCAAAAACAGAGCAAATACTTTTCACGTACCTCCCTGCTCCCACCTTGAGCTGAAAAGTAAGCTGACTACTGTAACTGTCATGTTCTCACAGCATTTTAGAGGATTGCTGAAAGTAAGGTTTGGGGGAGATTCTGCAGATCAACACGCTGCCACCGTATCAGCCACGGATGGCTGTTCAGTGTCAGTTGAAACGCCTTCGGTAAAGAAGAGTCCACCACCTACCGAGACTGCGAGGAGGAAAATCTTTTTGTTTCCAGCTGCATTCTACTTCCTTGTAGTTTAAATCTGTTGTTTCTTCTCATTTTCTGGAAGAGCTCTGAACAATTCTGCCCCACCTTCTACAGGACAGCTCTTCGGATGCTTAGAGAGCGCTATCCCGTCTCCCCAGTCTTCCCTTCTGCGGATTAAACATAGCCAATGCTTGTCCAGGATTGTATCCACTTTTTGTTTTTTGTTTGCATCTGCACCACAGTGTTGGCTCAAGTTTGGCTCTTGATCCATCAAGACCACCAGACCCTTTTTTCTTGCCCAATATCCAGGGGTCCAGAACAGTGAGGCCCTAGAATCTATTCTGAAGCCCCAGAGAACACGGCCTGAACAGGCCTGGGCCTTTGGCTCCCACTTTTCCATCCCCTCCGCTTGGCTTCTCTCTCTCTTGGCACTTTTGCCCTTCCACAAGGGTTCCCTCTGTCCCCATAAATAGTTGTCCACCTTCCCTGATGGGTAAGGGTGGACAGATTTGCCCCGAGTCCCCTGTTCTAGGAGGACAGTCAGCTTGCAGGCGCAGTGGGCGTAGATCTTTGGGCTTCGGGGAGGGTAACAGGCTGGGCACATCCCCTGCTGCTAAGAAAAGTCTACCTGTTCCTCAAGTTAACAGCCAGCAAACCAAGGTGTCTCCCCTTGACCTCCCCTGCCACACTTCCGCTGGCTCTTCATGTTCATTGACCCAGTTAGTGCCCCCTTTGGCGAGCTGGCTTCCTTCTACGTCCCCCGAAGCTGCCTCAGCCAGGACAGCCACGCACCGGAAGCAGCCAGCAGCTGCAGTCCCTCCTCCTCTTCCTCTGCTCAGGGGAACCCTCCTGCCAAGAGCACCAATCTTAAAGTGAACACTTTAATATTTAATATCCAAGCTCCTTGGATAAGGAGCGAAATGTTTCCACTGAGAAAATAGAAATCCAGTTGACATGATTCAAGCTACAGACAATTCCACCTGGATGACTGAGAACCTTCATAGACTTAAAGTGAACACGTTTCTGTGTACTGAATTTGCCCTTTTATGCAAATATTAAAAAAACCACACCGATGCCTTAACAGCAGCTATCCATCAGAGGTTTTAACTTCAAGTGAATCAGAAACTTGAGGATCACAGGATGCAAGGATTGTAAGGACCTTGGAGATCACTTAATCCCCAGTGCAGGAATTCACTACTGCGGCACCAGCAACAGACAGCCACCCACTCTCTGTTTATGCACTTCCAGCAGCGGAATCTACCGCCTCCCGAGGAAATCTGTTCCACTGCTGAATGGCTCCCATGAGGTTTGAGAGCAGAGTAAACGGCAAAATGCGAGCCTGGACTTGGCTGCCCTGGAATAAGTACAGAGCAGGCTGGACAGCTGTACCCAGCAATATACATCAAGCTGGAGGGGATCGTGCGCTGCTCAGCAGACTTAGAAATGGGCTGGACACGGAGCAGGCTGCACAGAGACGGGGGGGGGGGGGGAGACAGCAAATACATTAGAGGATTGTGCCAGGAGTCCAGAGGATCCTGACAAGCTGGAAAAATGGGCAGAAGCCAACGAAGCAAACGACCCAGGCTCTCATCAACCCGCAGTCGGGCCAGCGTAACGCACTCCGTGTGGGACTGCCTCTGAAGACGACCCAGAGGCTGCCCGGTGGCTGGCAGGTAAGAGCTGCTGCCGCATCATCATGCCTGTCCTCTGCCATCTGTGCCCAGCAACTGCCAGGCTTCCGAGTCTGGGGTTCTGGTCTGCGCACAGGAAGCTCTTGCTCTGGTCCCCAGAATAGGTCAGGTGTCCGTCCAGGAGATGGAATCCTCCGCCACGGCCCCCAATTTGGGGAACACCTTCCTTCATTGGTTACTGGAGGGCTGCCAAGACAATTGTCTCAGTGGACTTTTGAGAAACCATCTGGATTAAGTGATTGGCGGGATCTTGCTTTTGTACTTTGGTTATCTTTGTTGTTTATACTGCCCCATTTTGCGGATATGGGTTGGTGGGTGATGGGGACAGCGCTGACTCTATTTCACGATTGCGGAGAAATGCCTGGGGTTTGGGGCCTGTAACTAAACGAACAGTTAAGGGGTGGGGGCTTAAGTGCTTTAAGCAGCTTCGGGCAGACTGTCTGAGGAATGGCCTCTCCCGTTCCGAACAGATCTAGGGAAGCAGAACAGCCCTTCTGAAGATGCCGTGGCTGTCTGAATTCTCCCTACAGAACTGTGTTCTGCCCCAACCGTCCAAGTATGTTGTTGTTGTTGTTGTTGTTCAGTCGTTTAGTCGTGTCCGACTCTTCGTGACCTCATGGACCATAGCACGCCAGGCCTTCCTGTCCTCCACTGTCTCCCGGAGTTTGCTCAAATTCATGTTCGTTGCATCGGTGATGCTATCTAACCATCCCATCCTCTGCCGTCCCCTTCTCCTTTTGCCTTCAGTCTTTCCCAGCATCGGGGTCTTTTCCAGGGAGTCCTCTCTTCGCATTAGGTGGCCAAAGTATTTGAGCTTCAGCTTCAGCATCTGTCCTTCCAATGAGCAGTCAGGGTTGGTTTCCCTTTCCCTCTCCCTCTCCCTCTCCCTCTCCCTCTCCCTCTCCCTCTCCCTCTCCCTCCCTCCCTCCTTCCTTCCTTCCTTCCTTCCTTCCTTGCTACATGGAACAGAACAGATTATTTGCAGGACTTTGTTGTTGTTGTTCAGTCGTTTAGTCGTGTCAGACTCTTCGTGACCCCATGGACCACAGCACGCCAGGCCTTCCTGTCCTCCACTGTCTCCCGGAGTTTACTCAGATTCATGTTCGTTACATCGGTGATGCTATCTAACCATCCCATCCTCTGCCGTCCCCTTCTCCTTTGGCCTTCAGTCTTTCCCAGCATCGGGGTCCAAGTATTTAGAAAAGAGCAAATATGGATCTTTTTCACTATGATTTTAACTATTGACTGATTTTGACAGCTAACCAAGCTTAATATGTCAGCTGCAGTGACTTTAACTGACCTGCTTAAGCAGGAATGCAGCCATTTTGTCCTAAGCATTTCCACAATTTACTTAGGAAGTTATTCAAAAAATGAGATGTGATTTGGTTATACTTGTTCTTGACAAATCCACAATGGCCTCTAGTAATCGTGGCTTTTTCATTGCTTTATTATCACTTTTGATATTTATTTACTTGACTTCTAGGGTTACATCTCACCTTAGTGACTTTGTTGGTAGAATCTTCCCTGCTGTGATTGCCAGACTGACTGATCTGTTTTTCTCTGAATCTCTCCCCTCATCTGAAGAGATGGGCACCGGACTTCCGGTGGGAATATGGTAGACTGACCAGCTGTGCCCGCATTCTCAGCAGGCGGAACTGGCATCGTGGTACTTTTTTGGGCTCAGGCTGGTTTCTCCTGAAGCCCAGAGCATTTTTCCGGATTAAGGAAAATGCTTGGAATCGACCCATTCGTTTTCCGGACAGCGAGTTGCAGCCAGGAGATCATGGACAGCGTGTGCGATCGACGGGTAAGACTTCGCTGGGAGGCTGGGAAGACATCATTTCCACGCCACACTGCAGCCCTTAAAGGGACATTAAGTCCAGCCATCCCATTTCTAAACCACCCAATTTTTTTTTTTATTACTTGTACCCTAAGAGAGGCTTTCTACACTAAGGAGAAACTATCTCTCTTGGTGCTTATCGTTATTTTTGTGATTAATTAAAAAAAATTTTTTTTAAAAAAAAAGCTTTGGATTTTGCTTTCCATCCAACACTATGGAGGGTTGAGAGTATGTTACGTATGTTATTATTTTTGCGCTAATTCTGAAGATTTTGGCATTTTTCCTACACGTTGAATCTGCCGTTCTGAACTTTCACTTCCCTGCCGCTGCTTTCTCTGGGAACTGTCTGTGATCTTATCTTAACTCAGTTCGGAATTTTTCCATTGACTTTCACTCTAGCCGGTTAAGTCTCTAGGGGCCGCCATAATTTACTGCTTCAGAAATGGAGGATCTTAGCCAGGCTTTCTCTGACTTTGGCCGAGACATCAAAGCAGGTATTAAGCAGATTCATTCTGATTCCTGCCAAATTATTCTGCAAGACATTCGGAGCATCGTGGAAAATATGTGGTCTGAAATGTGCCATCCGGTTGGGGATGATGTGGATGAACCTGAAGAATCTAACAGCGATGGAAATGTCATTCCCAAGAGTGCGATTTGGGCTTCTGTTGAAATCCTGGATGAAATTGGCAATTTATTTATTTATTTAATTTATTTATAATTCAATTTGTATTTACTGCTCCATCTCCCCACAGGGGGACTCTGGGCGGTTTACAAAAATCGGCAATTAAAATTCAACAATTAAAACAGCATATATTACCTATAATACAATAATAATTAAAATATGGATATTTATATATGGATATTTATATATATGGATAGAAATATATATCCATTCAATGCTGAATGGAAGAACTTAAATGGAGAAATTGAGCTGCAAGACATGAGTGAATTTGACTTTCTGATGGAATGTTATGGAAAAGAAGGGGTTATGATGCGTGGGAAGTTTTTTGAAGGGAAGTCTGTGTTTGTGAGGGGAGCAGTTGGGCTGCTTGATTTCTTTAAGAAAATAGCTCTGTGCCTGTTATGGGGATATGTAAATGTCTTGGTTTATTTTGAAGTGGGTTAAGGGACTAAAAATATTTATCTGGATGGTTTTTTGGCTTTGGATGATTTTACTTATTGTTAATGACTGGGATTATGATTATTAAGGTTTTTTCTTATTCATGTCTTTTGTATTCATGTTTTTTGTATTATTAACTATAATGGTAGACAATTTACATGCTTTTTTGACAGGAATGTATAGAATAGTAGTAGGAAGGGAACAATTAAGTAATTGTTAATTTAGGGGGGATGTTGATTAGGTGATTTATATATATATATATTTTCTTTTAATATAAAGGGAGGGAGCAATGGTATTTAGTGATTTTTATAATGTGCTAAGGGGTTGAATTGTAGAAATAATGTGATTTTGGTTTAATATAGAGTAAGGGATTGATTGTGGGAAATGGCTGTATATCCTTGATGTTTAAAGTCGGAAGTCACTTCTCTTTGTAATCTATCTAAAAAAAAATTCTTGTGTTTTCACACTTTTTAGTTCTTTTTTTGTAGTTTTTTTGTTTTCCTGTATCTTTTATCTTTTTCTGAAATTCAATAAAATTCTTGTTTAAAAAAAATGAAGAGATGGGCACCGTTTGCCCTCTTTCAGTTCTCTGATACTTCATCTCTTCTCCGAGGTAATACATTCAGGAAATTCTGCCAGAACCCCAAGATACAGTTCATCTCCGTCAACCCTCCCTCTTCAACTTGCTATTCACAGGTGGCTGGCAGAACACCAATCTCCTTCCTGGAAAAGGGTAAGCCGAAACAGTTCAACGGTTCTGCTTTCCTTTCTTGCTTCAGCCATCTCTCTTTTACTAATTGTAATTGCAATAGTAAAAACTAATGCAAACTAGAAAGAATAAAAAGAGTAAAAAGTGCAGAGAAAAAACATATAGAAAGGGAGAAAAGAAAACTAAGAATATAGTAAAGAAAGAGAAAAACTATATAAAGAAGTGACTCCCAACCGTCATCACAACAAGTATAAACAAGTTTAGTAACTTTTCACCTCCTCTTAATTTACAACCAATGATCTCTTCATCCCATATTCTGTCTCTTATCTATAAACAAATCCATAAAGCATCGTCATTTCAGTCCTGGTGTCAGCAAAGTCCATTAAGGGTTGCCAGAAATAATGTATCTATTTTAACCTTGATCAAATAAACCAACTTTATATTCCTTCCTTTTACTTGTAACAATCTTAATCTTTAGTCCATTCAAGTATTATTGTAGAACTTGATTTCATTTCTTTTTTGCCCCTTCTCACAAGATTCATCCAAGCTTTAACAAACCTCTTTTATAAATCCAGTATAAAAAGAATTATCCAGGTCACCCTCTTGGTTTGTTATTTGTAATTCCCTTTTTATTTTTAAAGCATCAACCAATTTCTTTTGTATGCCCAATGAGATATCTTTTCCCATGTCACTCTTGTAGCCTGTTATTTGTAGATCCACTTTCAGTGTCAACTTTGTCTCTGTCTTGTCAGATAAAACTTGCTCCTCTTCTGCCATTTCTTCCAGAACATCTTTTGGACACTGTTGATATTAACTTCTGATTCCATTTTTCGAAAGTGTCCTTCAGTATTTCCAATGTTATAATATTTTGCGTCATTCTGTAGCTGTTAATCAGGTTTATGTATTCTTCTCCTTTAATTAAAATCTTTAGTTCCCTTAATTAATTAACTAAAATTGCTTATCTCTATTATGTCTTAGAAATTCCAAAATCTTATTTCAAATTTATCTGGACCTTTAATCCATTTATAACTTCCTAAAATGAAAGTCTTAATTAGCTTTTTGCGGTTTATTTCAATTTTTTAAAGTTCTTAAGCTTGTAGTTAAAATTTTCTTTTGTTAAGGATTGGAGGCAGACTCTCCCGGTGTTTACAGACTTGTCGATCCAAAGGTCTCTAATAGCTGAAAACTAGTGGACAAGCCATTTCCGAATGTGATTAGAAAGGAAGTGTACAAACTTAGCGTCCTTTTAAAGGCACCAACCGCAGTTCGAGCAAGATGCCTGTTCCCTCGTCTCCCGGCGCTCAAAACCCGCCGGAGACGGACTTGCCGTCTCCTCGCGAGGAACAACCGTCTGGAGCACTTGCGGACTCCTGTCCTCTCTTTGTCTGGAGAGGTTCGAAGAGCCGCTCTCTTCTCCCGCTCTTTGTTCTTCGCCGTGGTTGTCGGCTCCGCTTTTTTGCAAAGCCGTCTTCGGCCCATCATCTCTTTCCCCGGAAGCCAGCAGCAGTGACCTTTGGATGGATCAGAACTTAGCAGTTCTCAGTCAAGGCATTATAGCTCTCTCCTGGGGAAAATGCTAGAATGTGTGACTGTTGCCATTTCATACGATATACAACCTGGTTGCCTGGGGAAAGATGGGCCACCTCGCTAATTCTAAATGATCTCTTCATAGCTTTTGATGTGGTTGACCAAGAAATTATGCCTCAGAACTTTTGCAAGTTACAGAGTTATACTGGAGAAGATTTTGGAGAGCAAAGATGCACAACCTGCAGCCCAGGGCCACATGAAACTATGGGGTCAGGCTCCCTGCCCCCTCCCCAGGTGCTATTACCAACCAGTAACAAAGCCCCAAGGTGCAGCCTTTGGTCATCTCCTGTGGCTTCGTCTGTAAACGAGACGTGTCTCTGTGTGTGTGTGTGTGCGTGTGCGCAAGTGTGCATGGGAAGATAGGTTGGTACGGCATGTGGTAACCACAAATGGACTACCGGGGGCCCATTAACACACAATTCTACTTCTAGGTATCATGCAGGACTATTCTTGGTTAAATCTGTGGCCATGTTTAAAATGACATTACTCAAAGAGTCTTCTAAGCCTTCACAGACCCTACTTAACATCGAAATCACACCCAACGTAGAGATCCCGTTGTACGAACAAAGAGCACAAATTATAAACCAGGGTGAAAAGGAGGTTACAAGCAAAGGAGCATTGAGAGCAGTAGGACGGTGCAGTAAGTACCTTTCTAACAGAGACAGATTTAGCTGGACTAAAGGTCTGCTCTGTGGGATCGAGCCCTTCAATTGTTTCCGTACAGTCTGAGAGGGGAGCATCCTGAAACAGGAAATTGAGTAGACAGAGCAAACCAAGCTCGGGCTTAGATCATCAATCGGCTAAAAGCATTATGACATGGGCTAACAGCATGCAGAAAACATTTAGAGAGTCGATACGCAAGCAGCAGCAAGAGAACAGCATGCAGAGGGACCCTGGACTCTGCCTCAGCGGCTCCTGGCCAGGTTGGCAACACGTAGTTAGACCCTAGACAGTACATTGGAAGTAACCTGGATCTCTTAGGGTTGATTTATCCAAGGTTACACGGTGGGTGTTTTTCTTTTGGAAGGCAATAGGCTTTTCCAGTATGACGAACACACCCATCTCAACGGAGGCGTCCCTGCCACTCCCTACCTGGTGCCCTGCGACCAGCACGCCCTCCCACTGCGTTGCTGGACCCTCTCTGAGGCTGCAAAGACAGCACAGGGTTTCCTCTTGCGGTTACCTGATAAAAGAGAGCGCCTCTCTCTCAATTAAAGAGTAGTTTCACAGGGGCACATTGGGAGACAGCAGAGAGGTACCAGGATTTCATGCAGAGTGTCCCTGGAAGCCGCCTGGCGTTCTCACCTGGACGAGGCTCCTGTCCATGACCACCCCGGAAAGGACTTGAGACTGCGGGCCAGCCGTTTTAATGTCCTGCAGGTTCTGCTCCCGGATCTGTCAGAGAAAAAGACGGACCGAGTGGGCCCCAGGCAGGCTAAGCAAAA
This sequence comes from Charina bottae, assembly GCA_023362775.1. Taxonomy (NCBI): domain Eukaryota; kingdom Metazoa; phylum Chordata; class Lepidosauria; order Squamata; family Charinaidae; genus Charina; species Charina bottae. Next base: position 300,929 of record JALMGJ010000019.1, on the reverse strand, counting down.
GGCTGGGCTGGGCTGGGCTCCACACGTAGTAGCTTCGTGTCGGGCCTGTTCAAGCAGGCCCGGCTAAAGATTCATTGCTTCTCCCCGATTAAACCTTTTCGGTCCTGCGCTAAGCCCTAATTTGTTTCATTCCAAATGTGCTTAGCCTGAACAGGCGTTTGTTCCACAGGGACCCGGGGGAGGGTCACCAAACAACGGGGCAGGGATAGGTTGATTGTTCAAACCAAAGCTTGGGATGCGTCCAACGTTCAAATCTGGGTGTCCCCCCCCCCCCGATACTGCCAAACACGGACTGGCCCCGAATCACAATCCCCGGCGCCTTTACCCTGGTTCTTGCCACGTTCAAGAAGAGGGCAGGGGCTTTCTCGAGCAAGCGTAGCCAGCTCCAGTCAGTCCCCCCGTCAGCAAGCCGACCATTTGGCTGGGCCTGAGCGGTCCCCCTTCTCCAGAGCTTCCCGCGATGGGCGCATCTCCCCCAACCGTTCAGACCAAGGATCAACCAGAGAAGACCCATCCCTTGGTACTACAAACCTTGTTCCGCATTTCTTGGACCTCCTTTGGGTTAGTGTTCAATGGAACAAACAGGTTTTGGGTGGCGGATGGGGCAGTCCTATGGCCCTCCTCTTTAGTCCACTGCAAACAACAGCATGAAACGACCATGTTAAAAAAGGGCTGAAGTACCCAGCACCTTCAAAACAGCAGGTTATTGAACAGGAGATCATGCAAGAGTCGACAATGGAGAACTGAAGCAATGATGATGTTTTCCTAGAAACAAAAGAACTGCCGCCCTTCCGTTTTGAAACAGCTGATGAGCTGCGTTGTGTGCGTTCCATATAAAAATGCCAAACACGGGAACGTGGCATCTAGAAACGGTATTAAGATGCCTCAAGAGGGCTTCTTCAGCAATGCAGACAACTAAAGCAGCACAAGACTGTAATCAGAACACCCTCCCAAAATAGGTTATTTTGCTGTGCGTATCAATTATCTAGGGCTACAACGTAAGGCTTTGTTCCTGGGAAGAAATCCCTCTCAACCCAGCAGGGCGCAGTGAGCCCGTTGAATGCCAGGCTGTTAATCAGATGGACTAGACGACTGAAATATAAAATCAGAAAAGGAACCTTTCCTCAAGCATCTTTAACCATCCACATCATTGATTCACTCCCCTGATATTTTAATACATCAAAGCGAACAGAAACCACAAGATGACAGAAATATGAAAAGCAGCATGATAATAACCAGGCTAGGTGGATAATTCTGTCCCATGAAGAAAGAGTGGGCATCACCAAAGGTTAAATTCAAAATAAAACTCAGAGTATAAATTTCAAAACCGTTTTTACACAGACAAATAGATGGAGCAGCCTAACAGAAGAGTTTGGTGATGTCGTATGTTTTATATAAAGCTTACGGCTTCATATATAAAAAAAATAACACATCTCTGAAGCTTAAAAGAAAAGCATTTACAAAGGTTTTTTTGCAGGAGGTTGCTTAATTTAGCCAGTAAATTTAGTAGGTTAGAAGTACGTTTGTGCTACCAATATGAATATGCGATTTCTTCTTTCAAAAGGGTATGCTTGGCCCCGTTAATAAACAACTGTTATTGCACAGATAGGCTCTGAACTCTGAATCAAATCTGTTTTACACTTTTACATAAATACTATTCCTCCCAAAAATAATTCTGAGACAAAAAGCCAGAAATAGAACTCCTTAAAAAGCAACATAATTTTAAAATGTTTTGCAAATATGAAGTAAAAAATGGAATGAACATGGAGCTATGGATACTCACTGGTTCTTATCTTTTCACATAAAAATAACTCCAGCTTTTTATTAAAGATATTTAACAACAACGTTAAGAACCTTAGCATACTGGATTAAAAAAACAATTTTTAAAAATCAAATACACACACCAGAGTTACTGGATAGGGATAACAAGTTGTTCTACTAAAATATCAAAATCAGATGGTATTCAAGTGATATTTTCAGTTCGCACTGATCTTAGGTCTTCACCTCTATTTGTGTGCTCAAGAAAATACAAAACACTTATACACATTTGATTTTGTTATTTCCAAAAGAAGTGATATTTCAAGTCTGACAGTACTAGCATTTAAAAAAGGGAAAAAAATCACCCCACAATCAAAGAATCTCTCCTGTGTTTTTTTCTGTGGATTTCTAGATGACATTATAGTGTGTAAGATAAACTACATTCCCCAACAATAATTCTGAAAGGAAAAAGACAGCAACCCAAGGTTAGGGAGCACTGGACTTTGCATCGAGAGAGAAAATATATGCAACGGAAAACAGGAACTAAATGTAACCATTTCTGAACAGTATTTATTTCTCATGCTGAATTCTAGCGGTGCTGCCCTTTGAACAGCCATGAAGGACTTGAGGAGGTTCTCCTGCTCAGCTCTAGATTAATCCAGCATCACCCACCAGCGACATGCACATCTGGATTTTATATCACTATCTCCGAGCAGTTGTTAACTATCCGCCTCGAGAGCACTGAAACCCTTCGCCAAGACTGAAGGGCCCTTTGCAGACAGCACCACCGACCCGGTTTCTGCCCACGCCTGAGCCGCACTTTAGTCATGCCACACCCGGCTGACCCTGCAGGAAAGACTCTTCAATTACGGCCACCTACTTACATGCAACATTTCATGCAGAAGGGTGTGAACCCTGGGAGGCTTCAGGATCAGTTTAGAAAGGTGGTGGACAGAGGAGCAGAGAGGACAGAGCACTTTGGAGGACATACAATTCATAGAGTTAAATTATCCAACTAAAACAGAGGTTGACAGATTCCAAAGCAAACCCATCAATTTTGTTTAATGCAGAAACTGCCCAAATGCGTCTAAAGGCATGTTATTCATTTAGTAGGCGGCCAAGATAGCCCCAATCATAAGACTTTCTGTTTAAAGTAAGTATTGAGTTTAACCAGATGTCGTAATACTTGTCTCCCTTACAGCAATTTAAGCAATGGGCACGTGTAAAACATAACCAAGGGGCCACCGAATTACTATTTGCTGGAGGGAGCCGTAGAAATGGTTCTTTCCCGCTCCCCCCAGATCAGGAGCGTTTGGTTTCTCGGGTGGAGCGGTGGGGAGGGACGTCCACCCGCCAGGCTGCTTCCCACCCAAAGCCTCCCAGCGCCTGCCACCCACAGTCGCTCTACATCATCTAACTATGAACAGTAAGGTAGGCACAGACCAAGCAGTTGGTAATACAGCTTGGCACGCAGACACCGGACGAGAGAGACTGCAGCAAGGGTTTCACGTGATCGTGTGTAATGTTCGTCCACACCTGAGTCTTCGACTTGGGGCTGCCGCCATCCTGCCCTTCTTCGGCTGTATCATCCCCTCGGCCATAATTCAGCCACCTTGCCTTCTCTCGCTGCTGTTTCTGAAAACTATGCCGCAGAGGAGAGCAAGTGCCCGAGTCCCCATCGCTGGCCAGAGAGTACCCCGTGACGGCAGCAGGAATCTCCGCCTCACCGTGTTTTTTAGTCTTCTCCCTCAGAGCAGGGCATCGATACGGGTAGCCAGTCCTGTAGCCCTGAAGGAACACCACAGCAAAGGACTCGGTCAAAGACGCCCGGCATTTCCTCTCTGCTTCCTTGTCCGTGTGCTTTTGTCCTTGAACAATTACACCCCTCCAACACCCGCACAGAATCAAAGTAGACACTTCGTCGTGAGTACATTTATAACCCTGATTTTCAGTCCAAAATGTTCTTCTATAAAACACCTACTAAGTGCAAGTTGCATTTACTAACTGCAAGTGCATCTCCTCTGGCTGGAGGAGATGGGCGGTAATACAAATTTAAATAATAATAATAATAATAGAGTAAAAATCGTAATTGGTGGTCAATCCTACACTGACATTCAAAACTGAAAGGACACCCGTGTGCTGTCAACGATCCCCCTGACAGGAAAGGCCAGGAGAAGCCGTCTCTGCCTTCCCTCCTTCTCCAGGGGGCTCCTAAGGAGAAGACCTTCACTCTTACTACCACTCCGCACGGTCAGGGTTCATCCCTCAAGGAGGCCTCTCCGCCGTTTGGGGGGGAGAAATGCTTTGATCTCCAAAACCCCGTTTAATCTTTTTTACCTTTGCCAAGAGTTTCCCAGCTAGATAGCAGGTATCCTAGCAATAGGAACGGAATTATGTAATCTCGTCAAAATGCAAACAGGGTACAATAATGCAGACTTGTATCTTATCATGCTGATTCTTCCTCTATTTTTATTTATTTTATTTATTTTATTTATTCTATTTTTATTTATTTTTCAATTTCTATTACCGCACCATCTCCCCCAAGGGGACTCTGTTCTCAACCGGCTGCCGCAGTTTGTGTTTGACTATTATCTATCCTAACCAGGCTGACTGAGGATGGCAGGACGCAGAACAAGACATCTGCAAGCCACCAAGTTGAGGGAGGCTGATTTTCAGACAAGAGAAACTGATCCTTTCCTGTAATTGAAAAGGCGAATGAAGCCCTGGTCACCAGGAAATAGGCCAAAAATTGGCCAAGACTAAACAGGATCAAGCAATGCAGTTGGCACATATTAAGCTGCAAAGCATGATGTATTTTGATTCTCTTTCAGAAGATAGATGTGGCAATCAGTGGCAAGTACCTGACCTGACCTCTGAACTGAACCCGCTTCTAGATCACATAACCAGATTCCTTCCAGGGTCTCAATTCTCAGGACAACATCCTTGCCCTCTAGCATATGTGGCAAGAGACCTCTCTGGTTTGAAGCATGGAAAGCTGTGGGACTATCCACACAGTTCTGCTGGACATCGGGGGGGGGGGGGGGCTCTACTCAATTGCATGGAGGCTCCGCACCTTCCTCTCCAACTAAATAACAAGGGAAAGTCTGGAACTGGTCATGTCAACAGAGGGCAGCCAAGGACATCACGAGTATCTATGTTGGCCTTTCCTTGTGGCTCCAGTTTCCTTAAGCTTCCTGGGAAGGAACCGAGTAACTCAGGAATGACGGATACAGTTCTGAATGTGGAAGTAGAGCCCGCTGATGTATTCCCAAGAAAATGAATTGTGGAGTTCTTGGTGCTCTCTGAGCCTGGTGGTTTGTTTGCAGACGTTTCATTACCCAACTAGTTGGGTAATGAAGCGTTCAACCCTGAGCTACAGATAGCTACAATAGCTACAGCTATTGGAAGAAAATGAATATTTACTTTTATTTTATTTATTTTCTATCCTGCCTTTATTATTTTTACAAATAACTCAAGGCAGGGAACATACTTAATACTCCTTCCTCCTCCTATTTTCCCCACAACAGCAGCCCTGTGAGGTGAGTTGGGCTGAGAGAGAGTGACTGGCCCAAGGTCACCCAGCCGGCTTTCATGCCTAAGGCGGGACTAGAACTCTCAGTCTCCTGGTTTCTAGCCCGTTGCCTTAACCACTAGACCAAACTGGCTCTATTAAATTTTGCTGAAGGATTCCTTTGCAGCTGTGATGATCAATCAAGCTTTGCACTCTCCTTAAGGAAGAACGAGACCCTGAGGGCGCTAGCCTCCGCAAGAGCTTTGTGATATTAAGAGACATTTCTTTTTCTTTCTTTCTTTCTTTCTTTCTTTCTTTCTTTCCTTCCTCCCTCCCTCCCTTCCTTCCTTCCTTCCTTCCTTCCTTCCTTCCTTCCTTCCTTCCTTTCTCTCTCTTTTTTCTTTTTCTTTTCCTTCCTTCCTTCCTCCCTCCCTCCCTCCCTCCCTTCCTTCCATCTTTCCTACCTACCTACCTACCTACATTTGTATAGGCGCCCATCTCATTTATAGTGACTCTATACTTAGCAGCGGAGTCTACATTACCAAATTATCGAGCATTCGCATAAGGGCTTCAAATTCCTGTTCTCCAGTTTGCCATTTGGGGCAAGATGCTGTCCCCTCCCCTGCGGCAGACTCGTGGCAGGGAGGCCTGGCTTTATATTTGCTAGGATCCAACAGCACTAAGTTGTCTGCCCCTCCTGCACTCGCCAGCGTTCGTACCTTAAAGGAAGCAGAACAGAAATAAGAATAAGAAATAAATCAAGCACAATATAATGTCTAATCTGCGTTACATGCCACATTACCACCTCTCTAGTCATATTTACTCTTTAATTAAACAATGCAGAAATTGCAACCTTTCAATATTAAACTAAAGCTCTGCTGTACCTTTCCAGCAGAAGTTCCCTTATTATACTGTCCTCAGCTACTTGTGTTACAAGTATTCTCAAACCAATATAAAATAGATAAATCAATAAATAATATTGCTTACTTGGATCTCACATGCCGCAACCAAGTTGTGAATATAATAGAAAGCCTCTTCCACACTTTCTCCAACTGATACCAAGCCATGATTTCGGAGTACGAGAACCTGGAGGAGGAGCACAGAAAGAAAGATGCTGCACGTCAGAGAAGTTCCACATTTTCCGCTAGTTCCTTGTAACTGGGGTTGTGTGGGTACTCACCTTGCTTTTGGGGCCCAGATTCTTCTGAATCAAGGCTTTCTCCTCCTCATTCACAAGAATCCCATGGTAATCGTGGTAAGCCACTTCTCCGAGAGACAGGGCCTCCGGTGAGATGGGCAAGAGACCACGTTTCATTGCGGATACCTGAGAACATAATGGATTTCGCTGACGTAAGTACCCAAATCAGTATCAGTATCCTCCTCCCTATAAACTTCTGTCCTCAAAGGAAAGACAACTGTTGTGTGGGGGGGGGAATTCTCTCATCTGGAAAAGCCATCTCTAAAACTCATTTTTGAGAAGGGACGGAGTTCTCAATAGTGACTACTTTTTAACCCAAGATAATAAGCCAAAGAATAACACTGAATAAAATTTAAACTGTGAAGGGAAAATTAGAAACTGAAAAAGCTTCCCACAGGATTAATGAGAAATTATGTTTGTAGTGAAAATGTGATTTTTTAAAAAACGCTTAATAAATTTTGGTTACACAAGAAACCCCAAAACGGTGTACCGTGTCATATCTTTATGGAATCCACAAAGCCAACATCCAATCTTTGTGGGAAAAACATGCAAAGCTTTAGATGGTGACACTTCTTTAGCAACAAGGAGTAACCCTAACAATGAGGTTACATTTTCTCCGTTTGAACACTACTTACATGTGTGGACTGATGGAAACCAAAGTTTTTGGCAATGGTTTTGTGAGCTGAGGTGTAATGGTAGCACAGTCCAGCCCACATTTTGCCAACTTCTCAACTAGAAATTCACTGGGGATTCTGTTGAATGCTTTTGTTTACTTTTCAGGTTATTCCATTAACTGGAATAAGTCTACTTTCTACAGGATGTAATTGTCTATGGTCTGTAAGAACTGAGATCTTACATTTGTTTGCACTCATTTAAATAGTTTGGAATAATTATTCCTAGAAAGATTTCTTTGCTGCTAGAGGTTAAATTTTGAACTTATCTATCCCAGGTTGATACGAATAGAAATAGTTTGGCTAAAAGTCCCCATGGGTCTATGGGGAAGAATAAATGATATTACTCCAAGACTGTTATCTATTCTTTGAAGAATCCTTGTTAATTCCTGTTAAATATTTAACTTAGATCAATAAAATACTGAAAAACGTTTTCATCAAATGGTCAGACCTGAAGGTTTTCTTTATCTAAATTATGGTTGTCACATTAACATGAGGGGTTTAATTTTCGTGATTTCCAGCTACTCCACTGGGCTTATATTTCAACCTCTACTACTTTGCAGAATTTAAGTAATCTATCTCAAAAACCATTATGGGCACAGCTAGAAAGTTATTATTCGCCGATTTAAGTAATCTATCTCAAAAACCATTATGGGCACAACTAGAAAGTTATTATTTGCCACCTTAATATTTTGGCAGGGACTTAATTCCTGTTTTGGTTTTCAGTTAGTTTTTTTCTTTGTGTGAAAAGCCACAAGACAAATATGGATGATGTTGGGAAGGAGACTCAACGTTTATCCAAACTCTTACAAAAACTGACATTATGGGACAATCCTAGCCTGAAAATTACCAGTAAATATTTCTGGAAACCATAGGCAAAAATTGGCATCAATGATATTTAGTCAGTTTGCTGTTAATCAGTCTTTTAAAACATGTTATGTTTTGAAAAAAAGAATTTGGAATTCCTAAAATTGCTGAATAGCAATCTATTCAACTAAATACCTTTTAATTTTACAGCTTTGGTCTGACACATTAGCGAAGTCTGAAATTCCTAGACCATTGGAACTATTAGGAAAAGTTTTAAGTCCTCAAATTTATAATTAATATTTATCTACCACTGAAAAACTGTAGTAAGACAGGTAAGGGATGCAAGCAACTGAGAACATTATGTTGGAAAATCCTGCTGATACAAACCAATAGGCTAGAATTTTAAAGAATGTTAAATTAGTTTTCTATAATCTCAAGATATGATTAATTCAGCAGCAGAATATTTTACTGGACACCGCAGAGGATGCGTAGCAAAAATCCAGTTTCAACCTCTGTATGTTGGAAGTGCAATATTTCAAAGGAACTGACCCATATGTTTTTGGCTTGCTCTATGTTGGCCCTGTTTTAATATTCATAAAGTTAAGAAGTTGTTGGAAAAAGAAATACAGGGTAAAGTTGTGAATGCGGTATTAAAATATATTCTGACAATTTCTAATCTACTGAAGTATGGAAAACTTGAGCTGTATTGCTTGTGGGCTCAGCCAAGAAGATTGTTTTACTCTGCTGGAAACACCCAGTCTAAAACCCTGGATGGAAGACATGTTTTCATTTTTGTGCATATGATCTGGCCTTTTGGCAATACGGCTAAAGTACAGCCTTGCTCCTTCGTTATTGTTACATGACTTTACATGAAACTATTTGCTACTTCAGGGCTAGAAGAGAGAGACGTTTCTTACCGCTGCTCCTGCTGGAGTGTGAATATGAACAATGCACTTTATGTCCGGTCGGGCAGCATAAATGGCCGAGTGCAACGTGAAACCAGCTGGATTAACTCCCAAATTAGTGCTTCCACGATCAACCACATCACCTTGAAAATTTACTTTAACCTGATAATGTAAAATGGTATTAAAGCTAGAAATTATTCTTATTCTCTTCCCGCTGGACAGAAAGAGATTCAAGTCATTTGAAAGGCACCTCAGTGGTCATAAATGTAGCATGCCTGGAAAAGACAAACATTTATAAAACAAGATCTCCTACGTTCCCTCCCCCGTCCCCCGCCCGCCTTGTGGGAAGCACCCTGTACTTGCAGCCAAGACTTTACTCATAGTCCTTCCCCTAGGAGGAAGGAGCAGCAGCTTTGCTCCCTGTCAAGCTACCACAGCCTTCCTCACAGGACAGACGCCTATCATCTTTTCCCTCTAAAGCTCTTCCTGGGAAAAATATATATCCCAATATACTGAGCCAGACAGCGAAAGCCCGCTCCATCTCTCAGACATCTCTCACAGCTTGCGGGTATCGTATGATGTTGATCGACAGAAAAGCTTATACGGTTAGGGATCTTTTTTAGATGGAACACCTATGGAGCGTCCATGGACATTTGGAGAATTCATTTTTCTCACATTCTTGGCACTAGGGCGAGGCATCTTGGAAACAGGAATTCAGTAATGACGTTATAATTCAAGCCGCTTTTACATTATTTGTGCCATTTAGCCTACAAGGATCTCTTAACTTTGAGCTATTCCACAACTGTTTGAAAGCTTACGTTAGAACCAATGTCAAGATTGCTTACCTTTAATTAGCAATGATCAAGTTAACTTTTATGCTCCACATTTGTTTGTTGATTTCTGTGTTCATAAACTGCTTCAATCAAGGCGTATACAAAAACAAGAGCCACAACCAAGGGAATAATAACAGTAACGTGTAACACCATCCAGTGATAGAAATAAAATAGAAAATTACAGTAAGAATGGTGACTGATGTCATTTGCCTGGCACTGGCAGCTCTACAGAGGCCTTTCGGAAGAGCCACGTTTTTCTCATCTTCCGGAAAACCAGGGGAGTACGGTGTAGCCTCCCCGGAAAATGCCCCATTTCGGCCCCCTCCCGTCACCCCTCTCGACAGGCGGGGACATCCGGCAAGCGCTCTCTGCTCCCTCGGATTCAGGTTCCGGCTTGCGGAGGACGACGTCTCGAAACCTTCCAGGCGCCGGCATTGGCATTGGCTTCAGGACCTGGCCGTGTGTGTTCAGGTTTTTTCCTGCCCTCAGACCCACCCAGGAGCTCGCAGGGGGGAAGCAGGGCCGACGGGGCAACTAGGCTAGGCTATGCGAAGAACGAGCCTTTTCCTGTCGGGCCCAGCCCAAGGACGACACAGAGCAATCCAGCCAAAGTCCAGTTCTTTATTTGCTTACACCGTATAGGCAGAATCTAGCCAGACTACAGGTAGTCCTCGCTTAATGACCACAACTGGGACTGGAATTTCGGTTGCTAAGCGAAGTGGTCATTAAGCAAACCTGACCCAATTTTACCAAGCTTTTTGCGGTGGTCGTTAAGCGAATCACCGTGGGTGTTAGGCAAACCACGTGGTCATTAAGCAAATCACGCGGTTCTCCATTGGTTTTGCTTGCCAGAAGCCAGCTGGGAAGGTCAAAAATGGTGATTTCTTTTTTCTTGTATTTCTCACTTTTTAAGCTTTTTTTGTAGTTTTTTGCTTTTTTGTAGTTTTTATCTTTGCTTTAAACTCAATAAAATTATTTTAAAAAAGAAAAGAAAATGGTGATCACGTGACCATGGGACACTGCGACGGTCATAAGTGTGAGGACCGGTCGCATGTTGGTTTTTCCAGCACCGTCGTAAGTCCAAGTCTTCACTAAATGAATGGTTGTTAAGCAAGGACTATCTGTAAACTTGTATTACTCTAACCTAGTGGATATACCCTGGGAGATTCTAGGGAGTGGCTATTCCAAATCTCTTCCTCTTCCCATGATCCAGTTCAGGACCATGTTGTCTCTTGTCTAATCCCCCGCCTTGGAAAGTGCTCCCTCCTTCCTAAGAACCTGCTGTGTTACAGTAGTCCATCACATCTTCTTTTTGGTTTCTGTGCAGCCACATTTATAGAAAATTACTGAGCTAACCTATCTGGAGCTTGGTGCAGGCATACGTTAAAACACGGCTGGAGACTGCCCTGATGAAAGAAAATGAAATCACATAGCTGTTCCAGAAAGATCTACCCAAGAGATTTTCCAGAATCAGAAACGATTTGTGTGGAACGACCAACTGCTTGTGGAATATAAAATGTTACTCAGGAAGAATGGAATTGTGCCGATACGTATTTATCCCGGCAAGAATCGGACTGGCATATGAATAAATGCAGCTCAAGGCCTCAGAAGCCCAGTTCCGGTGCTGAAGCCCTTCACGCATCTGAGATGTGCAAGCCATACAGGTCCTAACTCATTCTTGAGATTGGAACACAGGACGGGCAGTCTTATTTTCTGACTCACGTGGAAGTCTGACATAACTTTAGGAGAGCTCCAACTGTGTCCTCCTCAAGGCGCACGTGAGGTGAGCTCCTGGAAAGAGTCAAAGTTCACGGATCCATTTCCCTGAGGTAACAGCTATTGAAATGATGGTCCCAAATGCGGGAGGAAAACAGGTTCAAAACATTTCAAGTGCTCCTCAGCGAAAATATAAAATGCATAAAAATATCACCAAGAAGGAGAAGAACAAATAAAAGAACAGGATAGTGCTTCACGAATGAGTATGAAGGAAGTTTTTGGAATTAGCGGTTATGCAGAGCTCACAGGCAATAGGTGAGTCCCGGTGAGTCCAGCAGGGACGTCCATGGGGTGAGCAGGCCCGTGAGGGAGCTCTGCCCCAGGTGTCTGAGGGGCGCTGATGGACACAAGTTTCCCAGCTATCCAGCAGGCAGCTCTGTCGAGTGTCCCGTTCACTACTGGCCACAGGAAGCAAAAAAGGCCGATAGTTATCAGCGCATACATACGTTGCTCTGGATGCCTTGATATTTGGCAGATGAAGGCTTAGCTGAGAAGACCCCAATCCAAAATTTAAACGTGTTGTCTGACATTAGCTGTCACTAGCTTGTCCCAATTAGCAGTTAGTAACTATGGTTAAGACATTCAGGAATTTTGGTTTTTCAATTTTTTACTTACCAAACTGGATGCAGTAACCTCACTATAGAGAAGTCCAAAAGGCACAATCAGAAAATGTTCTTGCTCCATGTTTACTCTGACCTACAAATATGAAGGAGTAAAAAGTAAACACAAAGCTCTTTGATATCCACAACTTGAAATGCACAAAAGTCAGACATGCTGAAAAATCTATAGCTCTGAGAGAGAATTAAATGCTGAATTGCAAATGCAGTCCTGGAGTCCTCTGCAACTGCACTGAATTACCCCCCTGAGTTTTGTTTCCTCGGCAGAGCGATGACATTGGTCCACTCCGGATTCGCCAACAGGCTGCAGGTCTTAGCAAACAGGCCGCCACCGTGTTGGATCTCAGCACAAACAGCAAGCCTAATCCCCACCCGTAAGCATGAAAGCCAAAGGAATCCACAGGTCTGTTGTTCATGCAATCTGAACTTGAACCAAGGAATGAAGCTAGTTTATATGTCTTCTAAGCAAGCAAACATCAGCTATGTCAGAAGCACTCTTCAATAAGATCTCACCAATTTTACCAGCAAATTCAAAACAGAAGTACGAATTTATATACCGTACTTTCCAGAAGCAACCCCATAATTGGGCAAGTAGCAGCCACTGTCTAAATCAGGGCTTTCCAAAGTTTTTCCCGCGGCGACACACCAACTGGCGTTGGTGTGTCGCCACGGGAAAACCCGGAAGTGCCGTCCTTGCGGCAGCGCGCAAAAACCTGGAAGCGCTGCTGCCGCTTTCAGGTTTTGCGCGCTGCCGTTGGTGGGTCGCCGCAGGAAAACTCAGAAGCGCTGATGATGATCAGCGCTTCCGGGTTGTGTGGCGACACACCAGACTGTGTGTGGCGACACACTTTTGTGTCGCGACACACAGTTTGGAAAGCTCTGGTCTAAATGATCATCCTTCTGCTGGACAGCAAAGGACAGATTTCTGTCTCCATGCTAAGGTAGAAAAAACGGGCACCACAAGAAATAATACAACTCTACTGGTATAGGTTACAATAATGGAAACCATAGTGGAGGTGTAAAGCTGGGTACCACCAGCGTACTGGTGATATCTCATCCCATGACGTTGGATGATCTCACCCAGCAGCTTCATGCAGAGGTTAACCTGGAGCGGGGAGAGCCCTACGGAACCCCCCAGGACTTCACACTCCCTGTCAATACCAACTGGAATCTGCCTCAGAGGAAAGAGGAGAATGAGTACAATACAGTGCCCCCCCTCAGCTGATCCAGAAGGATACCATGGTCGATGGCATCAAAGATTGCTGAGGCTCAGGAAGAGCTAGGATGGGTATATCCTGCCCTCATGAGATGTCATTCAACAGTGTGACCGATGGGGTCTCTGTCCCACCACCAGTTCTGAAACTGGACTGAAAGGAGTCCAGATAATCCATTTCATCCAGGATCTTCTGAAGCTGTTGAGTGACCACCTTCTCAACCACCTTCCCTAAAAGGCGATGTCTCATCTAGTTCTAGGTCACTCCCATGGAGTGTTTCCCACAAACATCCGATAAAATGGAGAGTTGGGGCAGATTTGCTACAAAGCTTTCCTAGCCCCCCGACACTCCTGTGCCTGGGCCTCCCCTGCCCCCCAGGCTCCACCCTGTTCACCGAGGGGAGGAGGACCTTCGCCTGCTAGAGCGGACTCCTCGGTCCCTTCCCTGTGCAATGGCAAGGATCTGCCATTACCGTTTGGAACGGAGATTACCGTTTGGAACCATTCCTGAAGAACCATTCTACCCCTGCCCTCTTTGGGGAGGGCAGGGGTAGAGTAAAGGGCTTCCCCCCACTGATGTCCAGCCCTGCTCCTTGCTTAGCTGGAGTCAGGTTCTTCTGGGTCCCTGAGGAGCGCTGGCTGACGCACCCTACGTGCCCTGCCCTGTGCGGGGAGAAGGGGAGGCCTCAGCCAGAAGAACCAGTCCCGCTCACGTCCAGGGGCAGAGGCGGCCAAGGGGTGGGGTGGGGTGGGGTGGGCCGGACCAAGGAACCGACTCCGCGGGACCACCAGGACTCTACGCTCTTGAGACAGAGCCTGGCACGTCTCATTGTGCTTCTACGCCCCTTCCTTTCCTCCCCGAGCGGTCAGGGAGCAGTCAGCTGGAGCCTCTTCCTAATACGATCTCCCTCCCCGAGACTTAAGGAAGGCTTAAGCCTCCTCTCCATTTTATTGGATGTCATGGTAGCCGCTTAGGCTTATCATCTACAGAACAAGGTAGGCGGCCACACAGGTTTTCTAAACAAATAAATATAAAGCACTGCAAGTTGCATCCACTGGTGAAATATATATAAATATGATGAAGACATCTATGCGATTTATACACTCACGGTGATGTGATTGTAAATAAGCTGTGACCAGCCAAAGAGATCAGCAAGTCTGTAGAAAGCTGCCAACTTGCACCGCAGTAACTTCTCTCCTTTCTCGTAAGCAATGGAATCTGATCCCCGGAGATCGTTCACAGGGGTGACCATGCCAAGACCTGAAAGAAAGAAAGAAAAAGAGAGACACGTCCAGTAACGCAGCTCAATCTCAGCAACTCTCTAATTTAGTGAGTTACTAAAATTATTAAGCAAATTGCCAGTTACTAAAACACAAAAATAGTAAAATACTAAAAATTTAAGCTAGTTAAGTCATAGCTCTAGGAAGATAAGCGCAAGTAAATGAACCCAAATGTATCTGCTATTGCTACAACTTCACATTCTGAAACCATAACATGATGATGATGATTTACAAATGCTGGCCGGGGTCTGTAAGATTCCAAACAGGAGAGATTAGAGAATCTTTTAGCTACCCTCCTGGAGGTCTGCTGTAAGGGGAAGAATAGGATTGCCACCCGTTTGGCTGTGCCTGGCAGTTACGAGGGGTGTCCTTAATCATTGTGCCAATCTGAACGAACAGGGCCGCAACCGGTTCCACGTCTTCCAAAGAACATGGGCAGGACCAGGACCAGGACCACGCTGACACTCCAGGGACGGAGATTCAGGCTAGGGCCATTGCTAATGGTAACAAGGGCCGTGGCAAAGGAGAGGAGCAGGAGGGAACAGGAGCAATCCCGATGATAACAGCAAGGGTTAACCCCCCCCCCCCGGCTCCAGCTATTTTTCCACCCTGGTCTCACCTCTTTTTGGAACGTGGCCCTCAGCGTGAGGGCACTCAAGCTGGCCCCAAACCACCAATCCTAACAAGAAGTTATGCACCACGACATCCTAGCCAAGGCTTAATGAAAGCAAGTGTTGTTTCACAACTTAACAAATTGCATCCTCCGTAGCCTTCAGCCCCTTCCCCCGTCACACTCACTCATGTTTAAGGCAGTCATGCCTCCTTGCGGAGCTGCTGGGTAGACATTGGGAACGTTTGCTGTCATGAAGTCTGCAATCTGTTGTAAAGCCAGCAAGCCTGTTGGATTCTTTCCTTTCTTAAACTGTTCCTGGATCATCGATTCCAATTCTTCACAAAATGCCTAATAGCAGAGGAACATTGCACGTTAAAATGCTGCTGAATGCCACGTGCCTTTACCTGGTGTTCTTCTTCCAAGCCTCTTCCGAAGCATCTCGCTCTTGCTGCCACCTGAATGTGAGACCGGCTATCCCCACGGAAAGCCTCCAGTTCTTTTTCCCCGGTAAGCCTGGCCCTGGGTCCACTGGCAGCCCCAGGTAGCAGGGACTCTCCAAAGGGCTTCCCTGCTGTGTTGCTTCGTGAAGGAAACACCTCCTCTTTCACCCAGATCAGCTCATCTGCTGCCTGCTCTGTTACCTTCTAGACAACTGTTATCTGCATTTATTTTACTACCAAAAGTTCCTCTTCCTTTAGTTACATATATGTTACATATATGGCTTAGGGCCGAGTTACTTATGTTTCTACCCATCCTATCTGATCTGGCAGGAGGGGCATGCTCCGGGTACCGTCAGCCAGGGCGTCGGGAGAGCCTTTCTCCCTTTGGCACCCGCCCTTCGGAACATCACCCGCCTGAGATTAGATTGGCCCCGTCCCTGTTGGCCTTTTGTAAGGCCTTGAAAACCTGGCGTTGTGCTCGAGCCTGGGGCCCTGGGGGTGGGTTAGAGCCCATCTCCTGGTTGTATGGATCATAGATTAGATTGTGTCCGGCTACTATGTGTTTTTACTTTTGTTTTATACTATGCATTTTTGTTTTATTTATTTATTTATTTATTTATTTATTTATTTATTTATTTATTTATTTATTTTACCAATTTTGCCACCACCCATCTCCCCCAAAAAGAGGGACTCTGGGCGGTTTTAACGTAAGCTGCCTAGAGTCACATAAAAGTGAAATGGGCAGCTATATAAATCAAGTAAATAAATAAATATACCGTTATGTGCAAAACTTTAAGCACCACTGGTAAAATTGTATCTTTCAATGAATCTCTAAATCAGTAGTTCTCAAACATTTTGGTCTCAGAACCCCTCCACATTCTTAAAAATGATTGAGGACCTGAAAAAGCTTTGGTTTATGTGGGTTATATCTAACAATATTTCTTGTATTAGAAATTAAAACTGAGAAATTTTAAAATATTTAACTTCATGGACCCCCTTCGAGAACCGCTGCTCTAAGTGAACAGATACTGACATAATCTCTACATCATACAAAGCTCAACACTACATCTTTCTGCAAATCTGAATCCATATTTACTATTATTCAAAAGAGGAAAATAGTGAGTATGGCAGGTATGTTTGGACACCCTTTCAGTCAGGACTTTGCATCTTCTTCAGCACAAATAGTATCTACCAAATATTTCAGAGCTTCTTCCTATTCTTCCTTGAAGATGTCTCTTGACTCAGAAAAGTCCTCAGGCCTCCTGCAAGGCATGGTATGTCTGAGATCCCTACTCAGGTCTGAGGAATTTGAAGCCTTTTCCTTCCTTCCTGGCATGGCTTGGATCACTGTCTTGATGAAATGCCCAACCTTTTCTCGGCTGCCCACTTGAAAAGCTGACTGTAGGACATTTCAAGGGGGGAGGGCGTCACAGAATATTGTGTAGCCTGTGATTGTACTGAAGAAGACTATCTTACAGAGGAAATAATTTGGGCTGAAGCAGCCCTGAGTTGTCTGAAGTCCAATTCCAATGTAACATTCCAGTGTTTTATCTCCACTTTGGTTCAGTAAGAACAGAAAGAAAAAAATACATAATGCTTGCTGGATGGATTCAAGGGCTATTTAAGGCTTTTTCACCTACACAGAAACTTTTTCCCAAATGAGTCAAAATTTGCGTTAGAAATCTGAACTACAAAACAGAGAGAGACAACCAGTACTTTTCAAAGAAATACTTACACACATGCACACTTTAAAGGGCTTTCTGGATTAAGTCACACATTATAACTATCTTTTTGGAAATTTCTTTAAAACACAGAACGTTTAATTTAACTTAATTTAATTAATGAATTAGTGAAATAAATTTCCTCAATTTTTCCTTATAGCATGCTAAGTATTCTTATGATCTAACTTGTTATACATGCTTCTTTCTTTGGTCATGCATAGCGAAAAACGATTCTACATTCTTACTGGACTTTGAAGAATCATGGACACTCTCTTCTTCTGCTCCATCATATTGAAATCCTGGCGAAGGTCAGGGGCCATATTCCTCTCTCGCAAGTAGTCAGGGTTATTTTCATCAACTCTATCAAAATATCTCTCTTTATGAGGAGCTGTTGGGGGTGGTGAAGTTACCACCTCTGCTCTAGTTTCACCATTCATAGTACTATTTCAATAGTTCTGTGAAAGTGAGAAAAAATACTTTTTTTTAAAGCCATCAAGTGGCAAGTGTTAAAGCATGGTCTGGAAACAAATGTGATCATTAATTAGGAAGCAAAATCTCTATTTGTAGCACCTTTTAAGAGACACGGAACTAGTTAAGCCAGAAGGAACATCAGAAAATAAGAACCGCCTATTTACATCAGCCAGGATGACGGTCTTGTGAAGGTTCCAATCCAAATGGGAAACTCCCAAGATCCTTTAATTTTCCAGCCAAGAATATTTAGCCCTTCTTGTGCTTGGATCCATTTAAATGACCACTTTTCAAAAACCGCTTTCACGTATTCTCAGCTTCTCACCGCAAAACAGTTGTCTACCTGATCAACAAAATCCAGTGCCTAAACACCTTCCTTCAGTCACTATGTATCGCAGCTCTCGATCTCAGATTCTCTCCCACCCAGGTCAGCATTCCTTAACCAGTTTAACTTTTGTCTAAGGTTGTACAAACTATATCCCCCCAATCTGAGCTTCCATTTCTCTTATAAGCAGCTGTCCATCACTTTTACTTCCTGAAGACAAACAGTGATTGCAAGGAGTCCATTTATCTGACAAAGCCGGAGCCACGATGCCATCAGTAAGAGATGATTAGAGTTTGAAATCAAATACTAGCAGCAGTGAAACCCTGGCACAATTACAACGAGGGGAAAGAAATACTAAGACAAAGTGACACCAAAGAAGCTACGCCTTTTCTTGCCAAGGATCCCTCCAAAAGGCTTTTCAATTTTGAGACATGATTTGAAACGACCACATTCATCAACACTTTTATTCAGGGCAAAATACTAATTGCATTTTCAGCATCCTCAGTTTCTCCCTATCTTCTCATTTTCTGGACCACGGACTTACATGGGCAAGAGCATTCCCTTCTTTTGAACACCAGCGAATACTTCAGTAAGTCACTGCCTTTTTAAAACTGACATTAAAATTGGATTACAGCAAACCATACTTGAGGGAGGAGAGAGAACGGGGGCTTCAAGTGTCATGGTAGTAAATAAAGAGGAGGAACCCGCCCATCCCGTCAGATAAGCCACGCTGAACCGCATCCTCCATGCCGCCCTGTTACGCATCCCGCCTTCACACAAGAGGGTTCCTCAACTTGCCCGGAGACGCAGGTGGCAGAAAAGCTACCGCTCCTCATAGGAAGCAGAACGAAAGCCTGGGAAGGCAGGGTCTCCTCCATGGGGTAGGGAGACGACTTCAGCCTTTAACTTTTGACGTCAACCAGCTGCAAGCAGCAGATACTTCTCTGCCCTCACATTCAAAGTCCCTCTTTGCAATCAAATCCAAGGCAAGGCTCAGCCTCTCGCAACCCGATACTTAATAAAATATTATATTGGCAAACAGCAGCTTTGTCTCCATTTCTGCATTCAGGGTATCCCCCCTGTATGCAGACTCCAGGAGCCCCTCCCGCTCCAGCACGGTGCCACCTGTTCCAGAAGCCCCCCGTCTCCCCCTCACGTGCTCAGCCCGTGGGGCAGCGCCAGGCGTTGGCACGCACCGCCTGCTCTGGCCAGGGACCTCCACAGCTCAGGTCTTGTGAAACGGGGAGCCAGGAGCCCCGCTGGCAGAAGTGGCACGCTTTGTAAGCAAACCAACCAACATTAAACTTGCCTTTCGTATCTTAGCATACTATTCTGAGGCTGCCACACAGCTTTTGAAATCCTCAACTAGCATTATCTTCTTCTGAGAAAGAAATTATAGACAGGGAAAGAAAATTAGGAAAGGGGCCTCAAATTCTGCCCTAAAGCCCTACTTCTGAAAGTAGCCCAGAATCCCTCCACTTATTAGACTGTACATTTTAGGAAAAACTTTGCTGTTGAGGTGGGGGCTTCACCAACCTGGCTATAGTGGATCATTAGTGGGTTTGAGAAGCCCCCAGCTCAACAGCATCCTCTTCCCTGAAATACACAGTTTAATAATTGGAGGAATTACTAGTTTTAAAGTGAGGAGCTTGTGCCAGGGTTCCATGGGTGACAATCTCCCAGGCTGGTCTTGTGTGGGGAAAAGAAACATTTCTATAGTGTGTGGCTTGAATCATGTCAACTGGATTTCTATTTTCTTAGTGGAAACGTTTCACTCCTTATCCAAGGAGCTTCTTCAGTCTGAGTAAAGTTAGTAAGGGAATCCTTAAATATGTTTCTAGGCTGGCTGTGTGATCTTGCACCTGGGGCTAGGTCATGGTTATTTTTGAGATGTTTGTTTCTAAGTCCCTTTATCATCTAAAGGAGGATCGTTAAGATTACCCTGCTGCTGTTGAGCTTGTGAAATGGTCTTAATCTTCCTAGGCACAGAAGACAAAGCAGGAAGGAAGATAGGGGAAAGGTTATGCCTGAGGCCCCCACCTCTATTCAAGGAAGGATTTTCCAAGTTGGCATGAATGGATTCCTTGACCCCTCTCTCAAACCACCTATCTTCTCTGTCTAAAATGTGAACATTAATGTCCTCAAATGAGTGTCCTTTTTCCTTTAGATGAAGATAAACTGCTGACTCTGGTCCTGTGGTGTTACTTCTCCTGTGTTGGGCCATCCTCCTGTACAAAGGTTGTTTGGTTTCTCCAATGTAGAGTTCAGAGCACTCCTCACTGCACTGGATTGCATACACTACATTGCTTTCCTTGTGTTTTGGAGTTTGATCTTTGGGGTGTACAAGCCTCTGTCCATAGACATATTTCTATAGTGTGAATTTCTATTCTCCAAGTCACCGTGAGGGCATTTGAAACTTACAGGCTGGGTCTGATATTCTCTCTCGGAGGTCAATGCAAGAAATATACAAAAGTCAGATATGCTAATAAAAATCATCCTAGAAATATTATGGTCTGCCTTGTAAAATACACTATTTTATGGTTGCAATTGGCAGAGAATCTTTCTTCCAGGGGCAAGAATAATGACTTTTCCAAGATCTTTCAGCTGAGCGCCTTAGAAAAAGGAAGGCTTCGGGACACTTCTCAGTTGAGAGCAAGTGGGACGATATATTGATCCATGTCCTGTGAAAATATCTATGATTTGAGATGTGGATATTTTCCAGCCTTGACACCAAAGGAAGCAGCAACGTTTCTGCTACCAAGTACAGGTGGTCCTCGTTTAACAACCCAATTGGGACCAGCAACTCTGTCACTAAGTGACATTTTACTGCCAGCTTCTCCATTAACTCTTGCTTGTCTGAAGCTGGCTGTGAAGCACGTAAATGGGGATCACATGACCGTGGGATGCTGCAACAGTTATAAATGCCTGCTGGTTGCAAAGCACCTGAATCTTGATCATGTGACCATGGGGATGCTGCAATGGTCGTGTGAGGACCGGTAGCAAAGTTACTTTTTCAGTGCCGTCGTAACTTTGAACAGTCGCTAAACAGGGCAGTCGCTAAACAGGGCAGCCGTTAAGTGAGGACTACCTATATTAATAAGCCAGATGGATTTTCGAAGTGGAGCCTGAACATGGAATTTACAAAGGAAAAAGGTGAGTCACAGTCTGTTTTGAAAACAAAACAAATTCCACCTTCAGGCAACAGTATGGCTTTCCTTCCCCTGCTTCAAAGGCAAAATTTCAAAAAAGGAAATCTAACAAATGTATATTGCTAGCAAAGCATGCATTAAGGGAACATATGTAATGAAACAAAGCCATAAATTCAGATACGGATATTGGAAACAATCATTCAATCTTTATTGCAAGCATTCAGTTAAACTGGATAAAAAAGCATAAACTGTTGGCAAAAAGGATTTAGATTTATTGGAAATCAATAGGATTTCTAGAGTATCTGAAACAAAAATATATGATAAAATTATATGAGCATTAAAACAATAAAAAATTATATGAGCATTACAACATAACTAAAACTAAGAAGAAACAATATAAAAGAATCATTGGTTCAATAACAGATAATAACGGGATCTACCTAAAAGAGATCTGAGAAGAATTTACTCGTTTTTATATAAATCAGATAATTTGGATATATATTTATCTTGTTTTAAAATATTTGACTCATGAAGACAGAGCATCATTAATTGCTCCCATTTCAGAAGCTGTGCGAGTTAAAAGGCTCTCTTCTTTGAGCAATGACCAAACAGATTTATAATACAATTTTCAGGATTCTTTAATACTACTATTGCTTAAAGTATATGAAAATCTGATGAATACTAATACTTGGAAACAATAATTCCAAATCCTTTTAAACGTCTGCAGCAAAATAGGTTTCCTGACCTGGCCTACCTTGAAGGGCTTTCTGAATGCAAATTTCAATGTATTTACTAATCAAGTTTCAAACAATTAAAATTAGTAATTCGTAAATTTATTCATTTAGTTAAAGCTAATTTATTTCAAAATGGAAATATCAGGGCCTCAATTAAAAATTATTAAATCAATACCAATCCCCTTCACACATAAAAGTTTTGGTTATATACTGTAGGTATATGGATTATAAATAATATTAATAAGCTCTGCCAAACTAGTTAATGACTGGAAAAGAGCGACTCAGAATAATGGCTCAGATAATTTGATGATTAGATAAAGTTAATTTATACATCCTGGATCAACATTTTTCACCAAAGCTGCTATTTTATTTAAAAGCCTTCCCTTTTCCTGGACCCCGAGGAGCCTGCCCGCGGCCAGGGTTTCTCACTGGCCCTTCCCATATCCATGCATCCCCTCAAACCAAGCCTTTTGCACTCGCTTTGCTGAAAAGGGGCTGAGAATAGTTGTTAGTTCGGATTTTGGAGATGACATATTTCTCACTGGAGAAGGAGCGGGAGATGAAGGGGCAAAGGGACAGAGTTAAGAACATCTAAGGCAACTCTGGGAAGAAGCTTGAAAACGGGGCAGCTTGGGGTGGAGGCGGTGGTTGGCAGCTAAAATGGCCGCCGTGGGCTTAGATGCGCTGGTGCCCATGCAAGGTGAGCCGCCAGTTACCACCTAGAGCAGCAGGTTCTCCAACCTTTTGATCCCGGGACCCCTTTACGTTCTTAAAGATGACCGAGGACCCCAGAGGGCTATATCTATCAGTGTTTACTGTATTAGACATTAAAACTGAGACCCTTTAAAACACTTAACCTCATGGACCCCCTGGTGCACAAACGGGACCCCCGGAGCTCCCCAGACCACACTCCGAGAACTGCTGATCTGGAGGAAAGGTAGCAAGCGCCCCTGAAATGAATTAGACGGCGTCAAAGGCTGCTTAGTTCGTGAGCAGTCTGAAGTCCACGAAGCGCTCAAGGCCATGATCCACAGAGGATCTTGGGTAGGGTTGACAATGAATGATAGAACAGGCTGAAGTTTTTACTTGTCAAAAGCCGAATCAAGGCCAAATGCCAGTTTGTCTGCTGTGTCAAAAAAAAGAGGAAATCTTGCCATGGGTACCTGTATGCCCTTCCTTAACTCCAGAATAAGAAAGAGCAGATAAAAAGTAAAATTAAAATAGGCACGCATAGATTAAACATTGAGCATAATTTACACAATATAAGGGCTTAAAGTTTACTAAAGATGAACATTCAAAAACAACACTCTCGCTTGTATTTGGAAACAATGTCTTTTCAGGAGGCAAGGAGGTATGGTATGCAAAGCAATTAGAAACTATAAATCGTACTTGCAAAGCTGAGCTGGGAATGCTGCTTTTGCAATGTGCTTTATCAGTAGTTTGAATAAGAAGGGGGGGAGGGACTTGCAATGTTCTCTTTCAATCAAATCTTTCAAACCCTTAAATGCACTCCATGACATTTCTGTTTTGGTTCCAAATTGCCTCCAGTGAAAAAAGTGCTATGCTTACATCTTAATGAGGTAGCATGGGTGGTTCCAAATTTGAAATTATATCTTCAGGCATTTCATTTTAAACACATTATGCATTTAATAATAGAAGATCCAAATTGACAATGGGTAAAATAAGCCAACGTTAATGTTATAAGCTTTTAAGTAAAACAGTATTTTAAGAGGAGGATGGAGATAGCCTTGAAGAAAATATGTGATAACCGTTAGCAAAATATCAGCTTAGCCCGGGAAAACAGGAAAGCATGAGAAATAAGCTGAAGATTGCCCGGCCTTATTCTTTTTGGCATAAGAGGAAGGGGAAATATTATCAGGCTTTCAAGATTCTGTCATATCAATAGAGTTCTAGTATTTTTTGCGGTATCTTTTTCCTGACCTGGTCTATCTTGAAGGGCTGATATCTTTTTAGAAAGGATCTGCAGTCTGTTAGACAGGTAACTAATAGGCTTACTCAAGATATGTTTAAGACACAGAAGTCATAAAAATATCTTTTAATGCTGACTTTATCTCCTCTCACTCCTCTCACTCCTCGTAGATCCTCTATTTTTTAAAATGAGGACAGAATGGATAAAGGGTTACAACGTATAAAATAGTTTATTTATCTCACTATCTAAATTTGAGATTCAAGAGAAATTAAGAAGTGAATTAAGTTAGTTACAATAGATACTGATTAAGGCCTTTTGGAAAAATTGGGGGGCTTTTATTCAGGCAAGAGACATCTTACAGAATTTGAATATATACTTTATAAATATTATGATCATGCAAAAATATATTTTTTTAAAAGTTATAATAATACAATCAGGAATTGCTACTGGGCACAGAGGGGTCAAATTTGAAGGAGGGCCGTACAGAAAAGCCAGGAAAGATTTTGCAGCACATGGCCAACCCCTGTGTTTAGACAAGAGTTTTGCATCAAGGGGATTAGCATTTACTTTTCAGTAAGAAACTCTCTGAAACGCAACGCTCCACCCTGAACGAAGGCCAACAGAAGTAATAAATTTAAGGGCTTGACAAAGGAAATGAGAGTTCAACTGAACAAAAAACACAGATGCATTACACAGATTTATGCAAGACCTATCTCCGATACAACAATTTAAAAGTAGGAAAAAGGAAACCTTTTATAAAAACGACCATTACTGCTTTTACCCTTTTACGTCTGAAAGGGATGGTGCCCTTGTTGCCTTTGATGGGATTCTAAATGGGGAAAAAAATCAAAGAAGGCTATCGCAAACATCTTTATCCGTCAATGCTATTTGGAAAATCACCCTTGATAGATAGTCTTGATGGAAGAAAGAAAGAAAGAAAGAAAGAAAGAAAGAAAGAAAGAAAGAAAGAAAGAAAGAAAGAAAGAAAGAAAGAAAGAAAGGGTCACATAATTAATTAAGCTTCATCCGTGTTCACAGCCGCTCCCCATCGCTCGCATTACCGCCTGAGCTCCACCTCCTGTCAGATCAGCGGCGGCATTACTGTCCCCCCGCCCCAAGTCCGTGGAAAAATTGTCTTCCACGAAACCAGTCCCTGGTGTCAAAAAGGTTGGGGACCGCTGTAATATAGAATATTTGAAGCGGCATTAATTTTTTTAGATACAGAGAAAGCCTTTGACAATTTGAACTGATCCTTTCTGTTTAAAGTTCTAGAGAATATGGATTTTGGAGATAATTTTATAAAGGAAGTAAAATTGATTTACACACCTCAGAAGGCTCAGATTATTGTCAATGGAGAGTTAACAAAACCACGTGAGATAGAAAAGGGAACTAGCCAAGGATGTCCACTATCACCTTTGTTGTTGATTTTAGTTTTAAAGTGCTAAATAGAGTCATAAGGCAAGATGAGAAGATAATGGGACTAAAAACTAAAAAGGAGACATATAAATTAAGAGCCTTTGCAGATGATTTGGTGTTGATGGTGGAAGACCCCTTGAAGGGAATAGAATCATTAATGAGTAAATTAAAAGAATTATGTGCATTAGCTGGCTTTAAAGTTAACAAACAAAAGACAAAGATGTTAGCTAAAAATATGAAGATGCAAGATCAAGAAGAGTTGATGAACAAATCTGGTTGTAAAATAGAAAAAACATTAAATGTTTGGGAATTGTATGTTGTTTCAAAATAATTATGTCAAGGTATGAACTTAAAAAAGATGTTAAGATGAGAAAAATTGCAATTGTCATTGTTGGGAAGAATTTCTGTGATTAAGATGAATGTTTTACATAGAATGTTGTTTCTCTTTCAGACAATACCAGTCTTGACAACTGATGTACCATTTAACCAATGGCAGAAAGATATTTCAAAATTTGTGTGCCAAGGTAAAAAAAACAAGAATTAAGTATAAAGTGCTACAAGATGCTAAAGAAATAGGTGGTTTAAGTTTACCAGATTTGAAATTGTACTTTACAGCTTGTTTAGTATGGATGAAAGACTGGGTGACTTTGAAAAACAGAAGGTTGTTGGACTTAGAAGGCTATGATTTGAGATTTGGATGGCATGGTTATTTATGGTATGATAAAATGAAATTTATTTATCGCATTTCTTCACCGCCCATCTTGTACAAACGACTCTGGCCGGTTAATGTAGATTTTAAAAATCACTTTGTTAGACGTGCCATATTGAGGGTATAGAATAGATATAAAGCAAGTTCATCCCCGAAAATTCCTTTATAGTTGTCACAAGAAGCATTCTATAGAAAAGAAATGATAATCAAGCAGAAATGGTTGACTTATGGTGATGTACTGGATTTTTTTCTCCAGCAAAGGAGATCGTTACCTTGTTGTGGTGCTGGAGCTTGAGCACCTCAATGACACCATGAGCTAAACCGTGAAGGGACACCCAAGACGGGAAGGTCGTGGCAGAGAGGTCAGACTAAATACGATCCCTGGGGAAGGTAATGGCAACCCACCCCAGTATTCTTGCCATGAAAACTAAATGGATCAGTACAACCAAAGATATGTCGGTATACCATCGGAAGATGGGACTCCCAGGTCGGAAGATGGTCAAAATGCTACTGGGGAGGAACAGAGGATACGTTCAAATAGCCCCAGATGTGATGACGCAGCTAGCTCAAAGCCGAAAGGACGGCTAGCGGCCGACGGTGCTGGTGGTGAACGACGAATCCAATGTTCTAAAGATCAACACACCATAGGAACCTGGAATGTAAGATCTATGAGCCAGGGCAAATTGGATGTGGTTATTGGTGAGATGTCAAGATTAAATATAGACATTTTAGGTGTCAGTGAACTGAAATGGACTGGGATGGGCCACTTCACATCAGATGACCACCAGATCTACTACTGTGGACAAGAGGACCACAGAAGAAATGGAGTAGCCTTCATAATTAATAATAAAGTGGCTAAAGCAGTGCTTGGATACAATCCAAAAAACGATAGAATGATCTCAATTCGAATTCAGGGTAAGCCATTTAACATCACAGTGATCCAAATATACGCCCCAACCACAGATGCTGAAGAAGCAGAAGTAGATCAGTTCTATGAGGATCTGCAGCACCTACTAGATAATACACCAAAAAGAGATGTTATTTTCATTACAGGAGACTGGAATGCTAAGGTGGGTAGTCAGACGACACCTGGAATTACAGGCAAGCATGGTCTGGGAGAACAAAATGAAGCAGGACATAGGCTGATAGAATTTTGCCAAGACAACTCACTGTGCATAACAAACACTCTCTTCCAGCAACCTAAAAGACGACTTTATACATGGACTTCACCAGATGGTCGACACCGAAATCAGATTGACTACATCCTTTGCAGCCAAAGGTGGCGGACATCTATACAGTCGGTAAAAACAAGACCTGGAGCTGACTGTAGTTCAGATCACGAACTTCTTATTGCAAAATTTAGAATCAGACTAAAGAGAATAGGGAAGACCCACAGATCAGTTAGATATGAGCTCACTAATATTCCTAAGGAATATGCAGTGGAGGTGAAGAATAGATTTAAGGGACTAGATTTAGTAGATAGGGTCCCAGAAGAACTATGGACAGAAGTTCGCAACATTGTTCAGGAGGCGGCAACAAAAAATGTCCCAAAGAAAAAGAAAACCAAGAAGGCAAGATGGCTGTCTGCTGAAACACTGGAAGTAGCCCAAGAAAGAAGGAAAGCAAAAGGCAACAGTGATAGGGGGAGATATGCCCAATTAAATGCAAAATTCCAGAGGTTAGCCAGAAGAGATAAGGAATTATTTTTAAACAAGCAATGTGCGGAAGTGGAAGAAGACAATAGAATAGGAAGGACAAGAGACCTCTTCCAGAAAATTAGAAACATCGGAGGTAAATTCCAGGCAAAAATGGGTATGATCAAAAACAAAGATGGTAAGGACCTAACAGAAGCAGAAGAGATCAAGAAAAGGTGGCAAGAATATACGGAAGATCTGTATAGGAAGGATAATAATATTGGAGATAGCTTTGACGGTGTGGTCAGTGAGTTAGAGCCAGACATCCTGAAGAGTGAGGTTGAATGGGCCTTAAGAAGCATTGCTAATAACAAGGCAGCAGGAGACGACGGTATCCCAGCTGAACTGTTTAAAATCTTGCAAGATGATGCTGTCAAGGTGATGCATGCCATATGCCAGCAAATTTGGAAAACACAAGAATGGCCATCAGATTGGAAAAAATCAACTTATATCCCCATACCAAAAAAGGGAAGCACTAAAGAATGTTCAAACTATCGAACAGTGGCACTTATTTCACATGCCAGTAAGGTAATGCTCAAGATCTTGCAAGGTAGACTCCAGCAATTCATGGAGCGAGAATTGCCAGATGTACAAGCTGGGTTTAGAAAAGGCAGAGGAACTAGAGACCAAATTGCCAATATCCGCTGGATAATGGAGAAAGCCAGGGAATTTCAGAAAAACATCTATTTCTGTTTTATTGACTATTCTAAAGCCTTTGACTGTGTGGATCATAACAAATTGTGGCAAGTTCTTGGTGGTATGGGGATACCAAGTCATCTTGTCTGCCTCCTGAGGAATCTGTATAACGACCAAGTAGCAACGGTAAGAACAGAGCACGGAACAACGGACTGGTTTAAGATTGGGAAAGGAGTACGGCAGGGTTGTATACTCTCACCCTACCTATTCAACCTGTACGCAGAACACATCATGCGACATGCTGGGCTTGAGGAATCCAAGGCTGGAGTTAAAATCGCTGGAAGAAACATTAACCATCTCAGATATGCAGATGATACCACTTTGATGGCTGAAAGCGAGGAGGAGTTGAGGAGCCTTATGACGAAGGTGAAAGAAGTGCAAAAGCTGGGTTGCAGTTAAACCTCAAAAAAACCAAGATTATGGCAACCAGCTTGATTGATGACTGGCAAATAGAGGGAGAAAAAGTGGAGGCAGTGACAGACTTTGTATTTCTAGGCGCAAAGATTACTGCAGACGCTGACTGCAGCCAGGAAATCAGAAGACGTCTACTTCTTGGGAGGAGAGCAATGGCAAATCTTGATAAAATAGTTAAGAGCAGAGACATCACACTGACAACAAAGGTCCGCATAGTTAAAGCAATGGTATTCCCTGTAGTAACCTATGGCTGCGAGAGCTGGACCATAAGGAAGGCTGAGCGAAAGAAGATTGATGCTTTTGAACTGTGGTGTTGGAGGAAAATTCTGAGAGTGCCTTGGACTGCAAGAAGATCAAACCAGTCCATACTCCAGGAAATCAAGCCAGACTGCTCACTTGAGGGAATGATATTAAAAGCAAAACTGAAGTACTTTGGCCACATAATGAGAAGACAGGATACCCTGGAGAAGAAGCTGATGCTAGGGAAGGTGGAGGGCAAAAGGAAGAGGGGCCGACCAAGGGCAAGATGGATGGATGGTATTCTGGAGGTGACGGACTCAACCATTGGGGAGCTGGGGATGGTGACGGCCGACAGAAAGCTCTGGCGTGGACTGGTCCATGAAGTCACGAAGAGTCGGAAACGACTGAACGAATAAACAACAAACTGGATTTTTTACAGGGGGAATTAAAATTAAAATCAAGAGATTTGTTATCTGAAGGTTGTATTTGTCAATGGTTTTCATACACTCAGTTACTAGAAAGATTTAAACTAGATGTTTGATTTTGAATGTGGTAGGACTGAATTTGAATTTGAACTTTGTACAAATGATGAGCATATTATTGCTAAGATGTATAAACTTTTATTGAAGTTAGAAACAAATGAGCAAGTTAAAGACTGTATGATAAAATAGGCAAAAAATTCTGGGCATAATATATATATGGAACAGTGGGAGAACATGTGGATGAACGGATTGAAATTTACATTATGCTATAATCTTAAAGAAAATTTCTATAAAATGATGTATCGTTGGTATTTGTCACCAGACAAATCATCAAAAATGTATAAAGGAATCTCAAATGTATGTTGGAAATGTGCACAAGAGGGGACTTTTTATCATCTTTGGTGGACTTGTAAGAAAGTTAAACAATTTTGGGATCAAATATGCATTCTAATCCAGAAGATTCTAAAGACTAGTGTACAACTGAAAACAGAGACTTTTCTTTTGGGACTGATGGATAAGCAATTAGAAAGAGCTCATGGTACTTTATTTCTATATATGATAACTGCGGCAAGGCTTCTATATGCACAGAGGTGGAAAGAGGCGACATTGCCTACTATGGAAGAATGGATGGTGAAGTTGATGGAGTCAGCAGAGTTGGCAAAATTGACAGCCTTGATTAGGGAAAAGATATTGTCAAATTTCATTGCTACCTGGAAGCCTCTTCTGGACTTTTTCCGTGAAACTGAAAAAAATGAATTTGTGATACTTGGATTTGACGGTTAGATAAACAATGGCCTGTAGAAATAATGGGGAATATTTGGTAAATTTAAAGAACTTGATGTAAATGTATACCTTCTGTAAAAAAGAAGGGCAGAAGTCAATTCTTTTTCTTCTTTTTCTAGCTTTTCCAGCTTTTTTTTCTTTTTTGCATCTTTGCTTTCACTTTTTCTTTACTTTGTTCTATTCTATTACTTTAATCTTTGCTTGTTTTTGTATTTTAAATTTGTTTTAATAAAGTTTGTTTAAAAAAGCATACACATGCGGATTACGAATATACTGAATTACAACATGTATGATTCCATATACGAGAGCTTTCCAAACTTTTCATGTTGGTGACACACTTTTTAGACATGCATCATTTCGCGAAACATTCTTACAGCAGGGCACAAGGCAGGCACTAGGACCTGCGCGGAAACACAGCAGGTTTGAAGGCACAAGGCAGGCACTAGGACCTGCGTGGAATCCTGGCAGGGCTCGGAGGCAGCAGCAGCCGCGACACACCCAGGCACTGCAGCCGACACACAGTTTGGAAAGCTCTGCCATATACCTTTATGTCTACCAGGGAGTTTCCAGACATTTATTTTTAAATTTCCTTGCCTCATTCATAGTATTTAAATAGACTTCATAAGTATTCACACAACTTGTGAATCTAAGGAAGGAGTAAGAAGAAATGCCTTCCACTGGTGGTGATCATATAGGATTTGCAAAAAGAAAAGATGGACTGTCACCTGCCATTCTTGAGATGTTTGCACTCCTGTCTGAAAACATCACCCCTCTAGGCAGCACAGTGTTTAAAAAAGGGAGGGGCATTTGAACAGCAAAAGCCACATGCTGGCTGCAAAGAGGCGATGAAGCCTGCTTAGACAGGAGACACTGCAGCAGAAGCTAACCTCAGAAGTCACATACCATAAATAAAAGAACCCAACAGAGGAGCGAGAGCCAGTTTGGTGTATTTATTTATTAATTAAATTTCTCTACCGCCCATCTCGCGTACGACAACTCTGGGCGGCTTACAATAATAATATACCTGTAAATTGTTACATACGTAAATATTTTTTTTAAAAAAAGTTTCAAATATAAAAATTAAATAGGCAACTCGTATAAAAACAGTGGGTGCCTAACAGTCTTTTTTCTTTGTTATTTGTTCATAACATATAAAGTTTTCCTGCTTTTTCAGTCCCTAAATTATTTCTCAAATTAAAATGAATTACCTCAAGAAAGAAAAAGTTCTGTATACTTGTAGAAGATGCCACCTGTGTTGAAAACTGAGGTACCTCTTCAGGGATCTCTGGGTTCAAAGGAAAGTCTTGCATAAAATAGTTTTCCAGTTCTTCATTGATAGCTCTGGAAGAATCAGCACGTATCCATGTTTTTCTTTTGTCCCTGAGAACTCCAGCTATGATAATTCCATTTAGTTTTTTTCCACAAGCAACCTGATGATAGATAGGAGCTGGTTTGTTTTAAACGCTGTATTTTAAGAAAATGCTAAAGTCCAATTTTTCTGAGTTTCTTCTAAAAAAATATCTGCCCTGCCTCGGCCAATTTTTCTGTATGTTGGATGACAGGCAGAGTTCCACATGGAGCATCTCCACCCTGCGTAGGAGATAAATCAAGAAAGCCAGGGGCTTCTTCGCGTTCATCGTCCCTCTGGGGGACACTCATCTGGTTTCTGGACTTGCTCTATTGCAGTGTTTCTCAACCCTGACAAGTTTAAGATGTGTGGACCTCAACCCCCAGGATTCCCCAGCCACCTTAAACTTGGCGGGGTTGAGAAACACTGCTCTGTTGGAACAAAGGACACTCCAAACATTCAGGCAGAACGTTCGGAGTCTGACTTTTCTTCTTTCTGAGCTAGGAACAAGATGCTCCTTCTGCTTCGTTTCATATACAGTTCTGTTAATTTAAATAAAAAACAGATTAATACAGCTATGCTAGTTCCCAGGAACCATTTACTTCAAGAAGGCAGACAAGGCAACGCAACAGAGCACCACTTGTTACGCCCAGAGCCCAGCAGATCATCAAGGATCTACATTTCACAGCCCTCAAGTGATAAGTCACCACCAAGCAAAAGCCAACCACAACATACTGATACAGACACAGCATTCATCCCCTAAACGTTAGGGGTCAATGACAGCTCTGTTCCCACATCTATTCTATCAATATCAGGGAATATACAGAGCCACTCATTTTCCTATGGGGCAAACCCCGTCATCTGTCAGCACATCCCAGAACAGTTTGCACCGGACAAACAGGCCATTCTGTCCAGAAAACGATGAGCGCGAGTCACGCATCAGAAACGGCAATAGCTAAAAACCAAGGGAAACGTTTGGGCACCCAGGATGCTCCCGCTTTCAAGGTTCTCATGAGTCACGAGGACCGATTTTTGCCGTGAAACAACTCAGCTAAGGGTTATTGTATTAACGGACATTACCGGCACCGGCTGCGGATCTGCTCTCCGACCGCACCAGGCCTGTCCTAATCAGGGTTGCAGCTTTGCGATCCTCCGGGCCAGCGCTTCCCAACCGTAGCAGCCTTGAGAGACGCGGCCTTCAGCTCCCAGAATTCCCCAGCCAGCACGTCCGCTCTTCCCCGACCGACCGACCGCCGCCCCCGTAGGCGATCCCCCACACGCCCCCAGGCGCGCAGCGGCCTGGCCCCCCAAGATAAAACGGCCGGGGCCGCTACTGCTGCCTGCCGCTGCCGCAGATTACAGCGCCCACCCTCCGAGGGTCCGCCTGGGGCCGGGGGCGCCGCTCCTCCCGGGCCGGCAGGGACGCCGGGGAAGAGGGGGTCGCGGGAACCGGCAGCGGCGGCCCCGCCCGAGGAGCAAAGGGCGGCTGCGCCTGAGGGCCTCGAGGAGCCGCCCGCCGACAGGGCGCGGAGCTGCGGGTCCTTCCTCCGGGCAACGCCGGCCCCGCCGCGGAAGGGCCTCCCGAGGCTCTGCCAACCCTCCCCGGGCCCCCTTCGAGGCGGGCAGACCCGCTGGCGCCCCTTCCTCAGGAGAGGAGAGGCGAGCCAGGCGCGGGGACGCCCTCCCGCCCCAGCGCAGCGGCTCACCTGGCGCGGCGGGAGCGGCGAGGCGTCGGCGGCGGCGACGGCGGCCCAGACGAGGTCGGAGGCTCCGGCGGTCCCGCCCTCCCCCGCCTCCTCCACGGGCGTGGCTGGCAGGTCTGCAGGCCAAGGAGCGCGGCAGCCATTGGACGGTCCCGCTCGCCCGCCCGCCCGCCAGCAAGGAGGCCGCTGATAGGCCGCCCCGCCCCTGGCCCCGCCCCTTTCCCCGAGCTAGGCTGAGGCGCGGGCGCCCGACCCGGCCGAGCGAGGGCCCCTCTGGGCTCTGCAAGGTGACGCCGCCTCGGGCGGAGCCTCTCCGGCCGAGAGAGAGCGGGAGCCCTCCGTCGCGCGTCCCTTCGGGGCCTCCTCCAACCCGCCAGGCCTTCCCTCCAGGCGGTCCTGCCAGCTGGACGAGGGTCCCTCAGCCAGGTCGTCGGTGCGCGCGATGAAGGAGGCTGAACCCCCACCCGGCCCTGGGACGCCCGTAAAGCCCCCAAGAAGGAGTCCCCGAGGAGCAAGGAGTCCTTTCCAAGCCCGCTCTGGCCACCCCTCTGGGACTGCCCTCCCGCCCTCCTGGACCGGCCTGCTAGTTGGCCAAGAGAGCCAAGATATATTATGTCTAGGGCGTTCCCGCAGTCCATGAAGAAAGATTAGTTTGGCAAGGCCTGCTCTTGACGCGTCCATCTTGACCTCTGGTAATTGCTGCATTGTTCTTATGCCCTGATTGCTGCTGCGGCGGCTGCTTTCTTTTTTTGCCCATAGGCATCACACTGTCTATTTGTATTTTATTTTTTAAAAGGGTTTTTTTTAATACAAAAAAAGAGTACACAAAATTATAAAAGAAGAAAAACAGCTGCAAAAAAGAAACAAAAGGATACATACAAAACATTTGTTTACATTATGTCAATAAATTTATTCAGTCGTGCCACTGATTGCTTTGTGAACCGCTTTAGAAACTCATCAGATTGCAAGGCCGGTGACTGGTCTGTAGTTCCAAAACGCCACTTGACAATGGGGGACATCCCCTGTTTGAGTCATTGGTATTTCACCAATTCAGCTTCAAGCAAAGATAAAAATCAAGAACCATGGTCAGTGCAGTATAAATAACCATATAAAATTAAAGGTTGCAATAGATTGAGTCAAAACTGACAGTCTGTTTTGTTTTTAATATCCCATGAAATTGAAGTATGAACTCCATGCATTAAAAAGTTGGTTGGGCTACAAATCCATGCATTAAGTCAAAGTCCAGGAATGGATTTCATTTTGAATTAAATTCTATCTCAGATTTACTTTTAAGATAGGAAGTTATTTTGGGCATCAAAGAATAAGCACACAACCTGGTTAACTATTATTCCAGAGAGGAATCAGACAACCTTTTCAATGAGGAGCATATAATATCCTTGCAGCAATTAGCATGTACAAAGCTATAGTGGTGCTTAAAAGTTTGTGACCCCTTTTGAATTTTTAATATTTCTGCATAAACATGACCCAAAACGTGATCTGTTCTCCACACAAGTCCTAAAACTAGATAAAGAAAACTCAATTAAACAAATGACTCAAAAACATTAGTCATTTATTTATTGAGGAAAATGATCCAAAATTTTCTGCTGTGATATGTCGACTGTGTGTAAAGACAGTTGCTTTGCTTTTCTGCTCTGTTCTGCTCTGTTCCAAGGCAAATTCTCAGTGCAGGAAAAAGGAAATGGGAGAGGATAATGGAGGGCATGTGGAGCACAGTGAAAGAATATTCATTTCCTTTCCCCAGGACATGATAGACAGTCTTGCTTTTCCAGTCCTGCTTCTTACTGTCCAGAATCCAGAGTCATGAAAGCTGCTTCCTTTTCATGAAATTGGTTAGTTGGAAAAGGTGCTTCCAGACTCCTGACCTTTTGCCACCATAGACTAACGCGGGACTCCTCCTACAGTGTCTACAGGATTACTATTCTCCCTTAGACAAAATAGTGCTAAAATAACAGCATTATCCTTGTTGTCATTCCTTTTTCTTTCTATCTGAAGGTTCATGTAGGCCAGCCCGCTCTAGCCTGGTGGATAGTGCCCCTTTCAGGCTTCTTTGCTCCCAGTTGGACCCCTCCCACCTGCCTGTTTGTTCACACCCAGCCCACTGGCTTTCTGTCTGTCTTCTCTTGAGAGAGCCTTTCTGTCTTGTCTCTGTAGAGTTTAACAAAAAAAGTTCTTCCGTGTAAAAACTCCTTCCCCTCCAAAAAGGTAGAAAAATTCATCTCGGCCACTGGATGAAAAGAAAATACAGGGAAAAATCCACGTTCTTCCCAAAATGCACAGAAATAAAGAGTTTGGAGCACTCAGATCACGTTCCTGAAAAGAAAGAAAGAAAAAGAAACGAAACGTTTCCACTGAGAAAATAGAAATCCAGTTGACATGATTCAAGCTACAGACAATTCCACCTGGATGACTGAGAACCTTCATAGACTGGAATTGGGCTTATCGAGCAAAAAATAAGATAAAAGAAAAATAGGCAACATACAATGCAACCTCAGCCTCCATTCAGTGGACTTCAGGCGCAGTAGACAAAAGTTTGGTTCAGGCATTACCTGAAGAACATAAAGATTGACTATATAACGTTGCAAATAATGTCAACTGACGCAAATGTCCGGAGTTCCTCCTCCTCCTCCTCCTCCAGGTGAGGTTTTGTCCTTCGGCCAGCTGTGCTACTCGGCTCTCAGCAACACTGGGCCAGGAAGCTGGGTAGCTCTCTCAGGTGGAGCCTAGTCAGGCACAGTCCTCAAATGCCGGCTCGGCAGGGCTGCCTGAACGAGGCCCCAGGCAACGTGGAGAAAAGCGTCAAGCTGTGCAGCTCCCGTGGCCACTGCCTTGCTTCTGCCAGGCTTCCGATGTTGGAGGGTTTCATAAAAGGGGGGTGAGGGTTTCCCATGAGCCATTGTTTCACTCCCAAACCACCTTTTTCCGAGTTGTCCCTTTCAAAGGAGCTAGTGAAGAGCACAGAAGAGAAATGGTGTAGCATTAGTCAGATTGCTTGGAATTAGGACAATGTCAACCTATCCATGCCTGAATGGAAGTGAGCACTCTGAGTTAGGGTTCACAGAATCGCAGCCCAGTTGCCTCTAGAATACAGGCGTGTATACTTACACCATGGGCGTGCATAAAAGGAGAAAAAAGACCCATTGGAAAAATCTTCATCATGCAAACTACTCTAGACATTTGGAATATTTCAACTTACAATTTATCAAAGTATCCGCCAACCTGCATACAAACTTTCTTGAATACAGTGAAGAGCAGAAGACTGCTAGAATGATTTGCTTCTGAGTCTTCCCTCACGGGAGGGGACTTACACCATGCTCACGTTGGTGCCAGGGGGATTCTCTCTGGAGGGAAGACAGGGAAGCTCCGCGACTGGCTTGGAGGAATGCAGGGGGCCTGGCAGGTTTCTGGCTCCTCTTTATAAATCTGGAGCACCCGCTAAACTGCAGCAGAGGGGACGTGTGTCCTGCTGAATGGGTTCAGGGGGAAATGGCTGGCAGGAAAGGCAGAGAGAGGCTTGGAGACCGTTCCTTCCGAGAGGAGGGCCGGATGGCCGGGGCAGCGGCAGTCAGTCGGCTCCAGATCCCTCCAAATCTGAATATTTATGCTGCCCTTGGAACACACCTGGTTCTCCCTTGCACAGTAGGCTTGCGGCAGCCCAGGCCTGTCCCCAGGGGAGGACCCGGCAAAGGCCGCCCTGCTCGGGGGCATCCTCACGCAGCAGTGGGAGCAGAGGCGGCCAGTCTAGCTGCCCGGTGCCACCTGCTCTTGGAGCGAAGCCTCCGCCCCCACCGGTGCACCTGCCACCTTCTCCTTTCCAACCCAGCAAAACGTTGGAAAGAGAGGAGGACATCAAGGGGCTCGGGGCTCAGCAGGAGGGGTCTTCGCAGACAAACAGAGTGGGCCAAGCGGGGGGGGCACATAAGCTGCCCTCCAGTGATGGCGAGAGGCTGTACTTTTCCCCCCATCGCAGCACCAACCATGATTGTGGGTTAGTAGTCAATTGAACCAGGCAGTACCACGTATCCTTTCATTTCTGCCTTATAATCATTTAGAGCCCAGCCCAGGGAGCTATCAGGGCATGTTCCTCAGAAGATGCCCCCCCCCCCAGTTTAGGAAGGGTAGGCCACATTTCAGTGGTGGTGGGCTGTGTGTACCCTTTTTAGTGGCAGTTGTGCTGGCCCGTTCTGTTTTTACATTTTTTAACTTGAATTCTTTTCAGCGCCTATGCTGGAGTTCTTCCATATTTCTGGCCTCCAGGCCGTGCCAGGAGCCCCTGGTGGCGTGCCAGAGGGAGCCGGGTGTGCCTGGAAACTGAAGCCTATTTAGCAGTCTGTTAGAACTACTGAAATGGAGCAGAGCTGCTAAGCTCGTGTACAGAAAAAGAATATTGTTTAAAAACAGGCCATGAGCATATTAGAGAGATCCAGGTTAGTCTTACACCTTTAGCCCACCTTAGCATAAAGAAACACACACTTAGACATGGCAGTTATGAAAAGTAAGTACAAAAGAGTCCTTACATTTATTCATTGCAGGTACAGCATTTTTGGTAGATAAATGATGTTCCATTTCTTGCCCCTCATTGCTGGCAAGAGATGCGTGTAGAAAGGGGGGAAAATCTCCTAGGCCCATCCATGGCCTAAGATGGAGCAGTTTGCTCCCAGTCGAAGGAGGAGAGAGAGAGAGAGAGGAAGTGGGAGTGGCCACAAACAGCTTCCTCAAAAGCATGGAGAGTTTGCATCCTAGAGCAACCATCCATATGCTGATGAGGCATGCTGGATTTGCCAGGATCTCCAACAGAGGGAGCCAGGTGTGCCTGGAAACGTTGGCTGCCCACCTGGGCTATCAGCTCACCCACCGCCACACTGGGGGTGCGGGTGAGCTGCTGAGCCAACCCCCCCCCCCCCATGTTTCCAAGTGGCTTAATGGAGGGTGAGGCTTTCCTTCCCTCCTAGCGGGAGTCGGGGCTGAGAGCAGGAGGCCAGGGCCGGCCTTCCTCTTGGCGCTTCGCTCTGCTTAGGCCTGTGCCAAAGGGGAGATGCAAACCCAGTTAGCGAGAGCTTGGCCTGCCACGGACAGGCCTGCCTCTGCTCTTCCTTTGGGGAGTTGGAGCCCAGCTTCTCTGCTGAACTCAGGCAGGGGATAAACGTCGTGTCGGCGTGGTTGTGACCGAAGGACATCCGTTTGGCACAAAACTGACTCCTCGGCGCGATTTCTTTGCCCTGGACAGCCCTTTGGCTGCTTCAGTACTATTTCTAAGATAAGGAATCCTTTTAAAGGGCACGACGTGGCTGGCCAATGCCGCTTTGGTGAAACCGTGTCGCCGTCCTGATCTGCCTCTGTTCTCTCCTGTCCAGTTCCTGGCTTATCCCCCGAAGGACCAGTTCCTGCGTCCCCGTGTAATTCCCACGCAAATCGGGGCTGGTTGGCTGCGAGGTCCTGGCGGGGAGGGGCCTGCGGAGGAGGCAGCCGAGCCGTCGCTTTCCGCTGCTCCTGCGGTCTGCGGCTGCCCGGCGTTTCCTGCGCTTCCAGCAGGGTTTTTCGGCAGCGGCGCCCGCGCCGATCCTCGCCCTCCGCTCCGGAGCCGGCGGCGTTGCTAGGCGGCTGGGCTCCTCTGAGTCGGCACTTCCACGCGGGAGCCCCTTCTGCGGCAGCGGCTCCTCCCTGCTCGCTCTCGCCGCCCGGCCACGGAGCGGCTCCCGCGGCGCCCTGCGGAGGGCAGGGCGGCCCGCCGCGGCTGAGCGATGGCACGAGCGCGGGCGACGCTCTGCTTCCGACTCCGCTGGGGCCGCCCGTCCGCTGCCGGCGCCGAGTAATCCTGGGGTGGTAAATGGGCGAGGACACAGACACCCCGAAGATTAACCAGGGCTTTCTCCGGGACCACAATTATGTGACTGAAGGTAACGCGTCCTTATTCAAACGGTCATCTCCTGCTTGGGATGGGAGAGCGGGCAAAACGTAAAAACAGCCAAAAGCGGTTCGGATGACTTATTTATAGGGAAACTAATCTCTTCTGCAACAGACGCCCCCAATTTCTCCAGTGCCGCTAAATCCCAGGAATTTCCACGGGCTCCTAGAAAGCTTGGAGAAGAAATGGGGCGCGCGGACGTCCTAAGAGGGTGTAGAAAGCAGACCCTGCAGGACGGGGGCAACTTCAGGGAGGGGGCGCTTGAGAGCTGGCGCCCCTGGAGAGCGCGTTTGGAAATCCGCGTCCCCCCTCCCGCTCGGTGCTGGAGCGGAGGACGGCCCCCCGCATCCTTCTGCCTGGGGAGCTGCGGCCGTGCCCGGGGCGGGGCGGGGCGGGGCGGGGGGGGGGTGAACGTTGCACAGGTAGAGCCAGCCTGCCCATTGAAACCAAGCCAGGGGCATATTTTCAGCAGCGTTTAGCTTTACAGCATCTTCCTGAAGAGGTGGCTTAGATAAACGGGAGGCATGCCGGTGTTTGCGGGCCTGGCTGCGGGATCAGATTAATTTATAACCGTTATGCAGCATAATCCGTCATTTAGTATTCTGTCCGCTGCCCCCAGGAACTCCCTCCGTTGGCCCACACACCTGGATATCTGGGATGTGCTTTTTCTTGTAGAGTGAAGCGATTACAGAAGCAAGCTTGGGAGAAAATACTAGGGATTTGCCCAGCCTGAAGGAGAAATGCTGACCAAGTTCAGCCATTGTACAGTTTTGCCTTTGGGGGTTTATGCTTTTCTTCGTCGTCGTTTCAGTCCTTCTCTGAGTGCTTTTTATACTATCTCCCAGTCCGTTTTTGGTTTTATATCAAGCTGTGTGCATA
Source organism: Charina bottae (assembly GCA_023362775.1). NCBI lineage: Eukaryota > Metazoa > Chordata > Lepidosauria > Squamata > Charinaidae > Charina > Charina bottae. The sequence continues at coordinate 260,692 of JALMGJ010000019.1, read as the reverse complement.
GATACTTTAAAAGCAGGCAGTCAGGGCCATTTATTTGGGGGAAGAACCACGAAGGAACAGCTGCTGTGTGCCCTGTTTGATGTGCACTAACTGGGACCATCTGCAAGGATCCTGTTGGCAGGAATTAGGGAGAGAATAGTTTGACTGAATGGAAACTATTCCATTTTCCCCTCCAGAAAATTGATATTACCGATACTCCTCTTTGGTTTTACCGAGCATCCTGCCAATTCACGCTGTCATGATGACTCACATTTAAACAGCATCTCTAGAGCCAGCAATATAGCTTGTAAAACATGGACATGGGTTACTATTTTTCTCCTGACAAAAGAGGCGTGAAGCTCGGTTGCCGCATCCAGCCCACGGCCCCCCAAGTTCGGTGCCGCGCGGTGGCCGGTCAGAGTCTTCCTTGGAGGTAACGGAGGGGACACGGGCCAATCTCACCGCATTAAAAATGGGTCCAAGAGAACTCCTTTGCGCCTGCCTGCTTTTCATGTGACTTTGACTGATGAACTAATAAGCGTATAGAGTATCAGCAGGCGCATTTGCAAAGCTGCTTAAAGCCTACAAGCCCGGTAAGGCGTTTGGCTGCGATCCAGGTGGGGAAGAGAAAACCCTGCAGCTCCCCCCAGGGAGGGGGACGCTCAGCCCCTCCCCGGCTCTGCTCCCCAGGGCTGAGAGTCTTCTGGGCCTCTGGCTGGACACCTTCTAGCATCTTCCCGGAAGTCCACCCCGGTCCCCACACTGGCCTCTGATTCCCCGCTCGGCCGGGAGCCGGCTAGGCCTCGTCGGCTGAGGAGTCGAGTTTCAGGAAGCCAAGCCCGTGCCCAGGCCCCTGGGCTTTGCTGCAGTGGGCTCCGTGCGCGCCTGATTCTCGGTCCATTTCTCCTTTAGAGCAGCCTCCACGGTTTTCCTCCCTGCGAGACGTGTTCGGCATCTCTGTCCATAATATTGCTTCCTCTCTCTCTAGAACTGTTAAAACGCTTTGCCTGGTAACTCTAGATGAAATTGTAACGCTTCTTATGAATACTATTATGGGCGTTTATAAATGCATGACTAAATAAATAAATGGGTAACAGGATTAAAATCTGGCCTGTATTTCCATACTAGGAGTTATCTGTATGGGGTAACATTTTCTGACCCGGTTGTGCCAGTATAGTCAGCAGTTTCCCGTGTGTGGAGTGTAATGAACAACGGCCACACACAAGAAAGAAAAAAGGATGCGTTGAAAAGGCAGACTGCTGCTCCAGGAAAACGGCCACTGGACGCTTGGCTACGTTCAGCCCATCAGAAGCTCTCTCGGAAAACGCCCTGCTGGGTTTGCAGCTGGTCCTGCCTCTGCGACTGGGCGAAGGCGAGGTGCCCTGCGCGGTTGCATTTCGCAGTTGGAGCAGGACTCGGGATGGCTGCAGGTAGAACGGAGGGGCCTGGGATGTGCGCATTGGCTATCGTCCCCTTTGAGTTTGTGGAAGTGTGAAAAGACGTGCCACGTGTCTAATGCTTGAGGGTGTGCGCGAAACGAGCCGCCCATTTAGTTTGGAGTGCAGGACAAGCAGCTCCCTCGGAACGATCCTGCTGAATTGGCTGCGCCCCGGCAGGGCAAAGCGTGATGGTTCCAGGTGGACTGGAAGGCCCTCCCTTCACTCTCCTCACCTTTTAGAAAGGCAAAATCGGAGCAGCGGCTCTAAAGGAACAAGCGAGGAGAGCCAGGACGTCGGTTCCGGCCTGCTGCTGGGCTGGCAGGTGTTCGTGGGGATGCACTGGTCCTTAGCAAAAGTTTTGAAATGGAGCTTTTCTCCAGCATGCTGGGAGAAGGCCTCTTCACACGTGCCTCCTCAGGTTTTGCAGACCTGACTGGAAGGGCAGGAAGTTCAGGTCCCCACCAGGGACTGCTCGTAGTTTGCTTATGGCTTTTCATGGAACAGGAGACGGCCGATTAGGCCACCGAGCCCAGTCCTGTTCCAGGTAGACTTTTTCCAGTCCCTGCTTCGACTCGTCCATTAATTATTCCCTCGGTACTTAATTCCACTGCCAAACGTCTCTTACTGACATAAAAATGTTGCTAATTTTCACTCGGAATCTGCCATCCTGTGGTATAAATCCATGACTCTGTGTCCTGCGCTAGGCTGAGAGCGCGCACCTCCTTCATCCCTTCAGGCCCTGGCAGCGGCCTGTCCCACCCCACGAACAACTCCCTAAGTTTCTAGTCCCGTCACCCTCGTCCTTTTCTGAACCTGTCCCCGTTGGTCTGAATCCTTCTTAAACTGCAGTCCAGAACTGGAACAATATTCAAGTAGTGTCTGACCGATGCAGAGTAAAATGTAATTATTGCTTCTTCTTCGTTGAGAATTATACTTCCAATCGAAGAGAATATTTGTAGCTCAGGGTTGAACTGTGGAGTCCTTGTTGCTCTCTGAGCCTTGAAACGTCTGCAAGAAAACAACAAGGCTCAGAGAGCAACAAGGTCTCCACAATTATACTTCCATTAAAGCAATCACAAACTGCATTTTCGTTCCCACAGCTACATCGCACTGCTGATTCACGCTCAGTGCCTGAATACAATTCCAAGATCCTTTTCCTAGGAAACTTTTCCAAGCCAAATTATCCTCTAACTAATTAACTCACTAATTATGAAATTATGAAAAATGAAATAATTAGCAAAGAGATGGGGGGGGGGGGGAATAAGAGATACCCAGTGAAACCACTGTGGTTGCAGAAAGAGCTTTCCGATAAACTGAGGAACACAAAGGACAAGCCTTAAAAATGGAAAGGGTGCGTAAAGCAAAAGCAGAATATCAGGGAATAGCTTGAAGCGGTCAGGAGCCTATGACTCAATGAGCTGGGGCTTGCTGTGAAAGCCAAAAACGGCAACAAAGCATTCTTTTGGGTATATGTAAACCAAGAGGAAAGTAAGGTCGGTCTGCTGGGTGGAGAAGTTGCCAAGGTTATCACAGACCAAACGGAGAAGGCTGAACTGATTAATTCCCCTCCGAGCTGTTAGGAATCAAGCAATATACAACTTTAATAAATAAATAATTGCCATGATAATAATTTGCATTTGTCTTTTCACAAAAGGAAAAAGTGGTTCAATCTATCAGAAGCTACGCTATAGGGAGCAGAAGAGAAATGTAGGACAAAAGAGGCAAGGAAGTGCTGCGTTGAATGAACTGCCATTCCCAGGGATGATTGAATTCTATCCCAAGGAGTTAATGGAACTATCAGATATGATCTCAGTCATATTTGACTGCAATTTTTGAGAACTTCTGGGGTACCGGGGATGTGCAAGAAGAACTAGGGAACTGAAACGTTAATGGGTAAACTAAAAGAATTTGGTGCATTAGCAGGTTTCAAGATTAATATACAGAAGACAAAGATGTTAATTTATGGCTGACTGGAAACCCCTTATAGACTTTTTGCATGAAACAGAAAAAAATGAACTTATGCTTTATGGCTTTGTTGATTAGAAAAAATAGATAATAGAAAAAAGTGAGCTTTTCTTTTTGTAACCATAGAGTAAGAGGTAATTTTGTAATTTTACTTACATTTGCTGCGAAGAAAATTGGAAGCTACTTCTATTTCTTTCTTTTTGCACTTTTTGCATTATTTGTCTTTTTCTTTTGTCTTTTCCTTTATTTTCTTTCCTTTATATTAGTTCTTAGTTTTTATCTTCTTTTCAAAACTCTTAATAAAATTTATCTATCTATCTATCATCTATCTATCTACCTACCTACCTACCTACCTACTGTATGAACTAGTGTTGTTCCAATCTTTAGAAAAGCAGGAAAAATGGACCCGTAACTACAGACCAACCAGCTTGCTACCAAAATCCAGAAAAATCCTAGAAAAGATAATCAAACGGTCGGTTTGAAAGCACTTAGAAAGGAACACGGTGATTGCTAGAAGCTGATATGGGTGTGATGATTCTGATACTTTACTCGTTAAATTAGACACTCTTATTACAAGCCATTAACGGATATAAAAGAGTTCTTTATTAATGCAGGTTATCAAATTCAAGGCAAAGGTCAGACTGAAGAAATGCGTGCGCAAAAGCTAGACTAAACTCTCCCATACCGTACTCACACCTCCCAAAAGGCTGCAACCATTCCCATAACATCAAACGGCTAACCCCCCCCCCTTTCTTCCTTAACAAACGAACAGTAAAATTCCATTCCACCTTCAGGCAGCTCTCCCTCCTTAATACACATTCCAGAAAAACGAGCACTGATAACCCATACCGTTGACCTTGCAGATGCTCAGCTCATCTTCACCCTCCTTTCCTTCCCAGGTGCAATGGCTTACTACTACAAATACTATAAACCCTATTTCTAAACCTCTACTCTTATGCTGGCAGGATGTCACATTCTGACAATGGGTTTGTTAAAAATAGGTCTTGCCAGACAAATCTTGTGGCTTTCTTTGACGTTACTAGATTAGTAGACTAAGGGAACACTATAGATGCAATGTAGTTAGACTTCAGTAAAGCACTTGATAAAGTATAACATGGCTTCCTTCTTGATAAAATGAAATAAGGTGGGGGACTTCTGGGGAAGAATTAAGAGCCAGCAAGTAGACTGGCTCTTTGTAATTCCTCCCCGGACAAGGAGAAGACTTGAGATCGCCCACAAGTGCTCCAGACTGTTTCTCCTCACAATGAGACTGCAAGGTAGCGGTTTCCAGTGGGTTTAGAGCTCTGGGAGACGAGGGAATAACCATCTTGCTCAAACCATGGTCGGCGCCTTCAAAAGGACACTGGGTTTGCATACTTCTTTTTCTAATCACTTTTGGATATTGCTTGTTAACTGCTTTTTAGCTATTAGGAATATTTGGATCGACAGGTTTTATAGCACCAGGTGAGTTTCCTTCAATCCTTAGCAAAGAAGTTTTAATTACAAGTTTAAGGACTTAAAAAAAAACTTTTGGAATAAACAGCAAAAAGGTGATTATAATTTTGATTTTGAAAAGTTACAAATGGACTAAGGGTCCAGATGGATTTGAAATAAGATTTTGGAATTAATCATAAAAATCCTTCCTGTGGGAAAATGCTTTTGTTTTGAATTCTGTTTTAAAAAATGATAGGATGAGACTTTGAAGGTTGGACACTAGAGGGAACCAGAGGGAACTAAATATTACAATTAAAGGAGAAGGTGTCAAGGAGATAACTGGTGAAGGAGGGGGCTCCCTCCATGGGGATAAACGCATGCGCAGTACTGAATCACTTTGCTTTCCTCCCAAGAGGCTAAAGAAGGCCCCACCCTAGTTTCTTGGGCTTTTTCTCTGAGCATCACTAATTCATTTTAGTTTAGCTGGATTCTGTCTAGCAGAGTAGAACAATAAAACACTAGAGCCTTTACACCAAGTCTCAGCGTGTTCCTTCACTCAAAGTCAGGACAGAAGAATACTTAAATTTGACTTACTAATGCAGATAGAAGCAAAATATTTTAACACTGGACATATTGAAGGATATTTTTGAACAATGGACTCAGAAGTTAATTTTAATAGTGTCTGCCTCTATAGTTAGACCATGTTTAAAAGATGTTATGAAAGAAGAACATGTTATATCTGACAAGATTGAGACTGAAGTGAAAGTGGATTTTAAAATGACAGGCTACAAGAATGATATGGAAAAAGCTGCTACACTGGACATACAAGCTGGCTGATGTCTTAATAATTAAAAGAGACATACAAATAAAAAACCAAGAGAGTGACCTGGATAATTTTCCTGTATTGGATTTACAAAAGAGGCTTGTTAAAGCTTTGAAGAATTTTGTGACAAAGAAAAAATGAAAAGAAATCAAGTTCTAGGACATTATTTGGACTAAAGTTCAAAATTGCTAAAAGTAAAAGGAAGGAATATAAAGTTAGTTTGTTTGATCAAGGTTAAAATATATATGGTGTTATTTCTGGTAACCTTTAATGGACTTTTGTTGATCAGGACTGAAACAACGAGGCTTTAAGGATTTGTCTATAGATAGTTAGTTTTAACCAGTCGTGTCCGACTCGTGGCGATTTTATGGACGAGAGCTCTCCACGCTGCCCTATCAAGCACGGCTTCTTTCAATTGCTGGATGTTCATCTTGGTGTCTGTTTTGATGGTACCAAGCTGGTATTCTTGGCCTGCCCCTTCTTCTTGTTCCACTAACAATTCCTAGCATCATTGACTTCTCTAGTGAGTTTCCACGCATGACATGGCCAAAGTAGGTCAGCCGTAGTCTTACAATTTTGGCTTCTAGTGATGTATCTGGTTTATAGATAAGAGATGGGATAAGGGAAGAAAAGGTTATTTGTTTTATTTTAAGAGAAGGTGATACGTTCAGGGTGGTGGTTGTCACCTTTAAAGCCCTTCATGGCTTGGGACTGGGTTACCTGAGGGACCATCTTTTCCCAGTTGTTTCTACCCATCGAAGAGAATGTTTCTACCCATCCAATCCGGTCTGGCAGGATGGGCATGCTCCGGGTCCCGTCAGCCAAGGAATGTCGGCTGGCGGGGGCCAGGAGGTGTGCCTTTTCTGCTGTGGCACCTGCCCTCTGGAACATCCTCCCTCCTGAGATTAGGATGGCCCTGACCCTACTGGCTTTTCAGGAGGCCTTGAGGACCTGGCTAGTGCCCGGGCCTGGGGGTGTGAAGGGCCCCGTTTCCTGGTTGTGCTGACACCGACGGATTTTAATATCTCCTGGCTGCTATTTGTATTTAATCTGCATTTAATCTTTTTTTGAACTGTTTTAATTGTTTAACTGTTTTTATGATTGTTAGCCGCCCAGAGTCACTGGCTTGAGATGGGCAGCTATATAAATTGAATGAATGAATGAATAAATAAATAAAGTTACTAAAATTGTTTATACGTTGTGATGAAGGGGGAAGTTGTTTCTTGATAGATTTCTTCTCTTTTTCTTTACTATATTCCTATTTTTTTCTTTTTTCTTTTTCTTTTTTTTCTTTTCTGCACTTTCTATTTTTTCTTTTTATTCTTTTCTTCTTTATGTTGTATTAGTTTTTATCTTTTTAATTGTAATTTTTGATAAAACTACTATAAAAAACCAAAAAGGAATAATGCAGGATGGATGGTCCCACTACCAGATGGATTTGCAGTTTGTTGAATAACTGTATTCAACACGTGGTCCGTAACGGGTCTGTGTCCACATGGAGGGAGGTATGCAGTGGGGTACCTCAGGGTTCTGTCCTGGACCCAGTGCTCTTCATCATTTTTATAAATCACTTACATGAGGAATAGAAGGGATGCTTATAATAATCTCGCTGCAGTTATCATATATAAAAACAAAGTTCCATGACTTTTTTCTAGCTGTCTGTCTATTTGTCCCAAAAGAAAAGCCTCTGGTTTCAATTCTACTTTAGCCTTTAAAATCTTCTAAATCAGTGTATGTATTTGTGTCCAAAATTTTTTGGCTTTTTTACACACCCACCAAACATGATAAAATGTCCTTTCATGTTGTTCACATTTCCAGCATTTACATTTACTTATCATTTCTTGTCCATAAAATGCTTCTTGTGCTGAGAGCCACAAAGGTGTTTTTGGGCACTGCCTTGATTTGTATTTATTCTATTTTCTCAAAATGGCACATCTAACATAATGATTTTTAAAATCTACATTAACGTTAGCTTTACCGTACCGTACAGTAGATAGCCACCCACATCTCTGATCGTGTCCTTCTAGCTCCGGGAGCCTTCTATTTCTCAGCAACACCCACTCTTTCATCCAGACTCAACAGCAGGTGGCAAAGCATACTGTAGGTTCAAATCTCCTCTTTCCATTGCCTCTTGTAATACCTTTTATTTAACTCATGTTTTTCCCCTGCCATACAAATTTAGATGTATCCTTCTGCCACTGTTTAAATGGCACGTCAGTTGCCCAAACAAGTATTGTCTGAAACAAAAATAACATTCTAGGTAAAACATTCATCTTAAAAACAGAGATTATCCCCAAAGATCACAGTTGTACTTTGCCCATCTTTTTAACTTCATTCCATGTCTTAACATAGTTATTTTGAAATATCATACATGTCATATTTGTCAGTGATACCCAAATATTTTACCTTCTTCTCAATCTTAAAACCCGTTTTATTCATCAATTCTATTTGATCTTGTATTTCCATATTTTTGCTAACATCTTTGTCTTCTGTTTATTAATCCTAAAACCTGCCAATGCACCAAATTCTTTTAATTTAAAGGTAAAGGTAAAGGTTCCCCCCGCACAGTTGTGCAGTTGTGTCCGACTCTAGGGGCCGGTGCTCATCTCCGTTTGTTAGCCGAAGAGCCAGCGTTGTCCGAAGACGCTTCCACGGTCATGTGGCCGCATGACACGCGCGGAACGCTGTTACCTTCCCACCGAAGTGGTACCTATTAATCTACTTGCATTTGCATGCTTTCGAATTGCTAGGTTGGCAAGAGCTGGAGCTAGTGCAGGAGCTCACTCCGCACGCAGGGCTAGGGATTCGAACCTCCAAACTTGCGATCTTCCGATCGACAAGCCTGGCGTCTTACCCGCTGACCCACCACGCCCCGCTCTTTTAATTTACTCATTAATAATTCAATTCCCTTTAAAGGGTCTTCCAGAAGTAACACCAAATTATCTGCAAAAGCTCTTAACCTATATGTCTCTTTTTTAATCTTTACACCCACAATCATCTCGTCTTGTCTTACGTCTCTGTTCAATATTTCAAGAACTAAAATAAACAGAAGAGGGGACAGTAGGCAACCTTGTCTTGTTGCTTTTTGTATCTCACATGGTTTGGTTAGATCTCAATTAACAATTATTTGTGCTGTCTGTGTAGTATAAATCAATTTCACCCATTTTATAAAATTCTCTCCAAAATTCATATCTTCCAAACTTTAAACAGAAAAGTCCAGTTCAAATTGTCAAAAGCTTCTCTGCATCTAAAAAGATCAACGCGACTTGTTTTTCATTGTGTTGCTCTAATTATTCCACAGTGTCCAACACAGTTCTAACATTATCTTTCTTTTAAGTAAAAACTCACATTGATCCTCATGAATAAATTCTTGAATAAATTCTTGCAACATTATTTTCATTCTTTCAGCTAAATCGTTGTAAACAACTTATAGTCATTATTCAATAATGATATTTGTCTGTAGTTTCTTACTGAAGTCCAATCTTGTCCCTCTTTAGGTATTAATGTTATACTGGCCTCTTTCCAAGTCTCTGGCATCTTTCCTCCCTGTAAAATAGAATTCATCGTGTTTTGTAAAGGTTGTAAAAGTTCATCCTCAAAGCACTTATAATACAGACTCAATAGTCCATCTGGTCCAGGCACCTTTCCTGGTTTACTCTTTTTAATAGCTTCTGAAACTTCCCTTATTGTTATAGATTCATTCGTAATTTGTCTTTGTTCTTCTGTAATCCTCAGTAAATTTTGTTTCCTAAGATATTCATCTATTTTCTTCAATGGAATATCATGTCCTTTATACAAATTAGAATAATATTGATAAAATGTTTTTTGTATAGCCACATTGTCTATTAATATAGTATCTCCCGCTTATAATTTCAATATTATTTTCTTTTCTCTTTCTTTTTGCAATTTATATGCCAACCATTACCCTGGTTTGTTCGCAAATTCAAAATTTCTTTGTTTTGCATAATTCAATTTTATTTCCATTTCTCTTATTGTTAACATGGATAGCTGTTGCTGTAAAATCTTAATTTGTTGAGAGATACTTATACTCCTTGGGGAATAAAAGGATGTTATGTAGACCTCTGAAACAGGGAGGCTGGGTGGGGCTGGGCATGCCCAGTTTGTTAATATACTACCAAGCGGCACAACTGGGCATACGATTCCATTTATTATGGGAGACTCCTCTGAACAATGGATTCAGATTGAAATTATGTCAGAGCCAGATAAGTTTGTACTTATGGTTTTTTCACCCAAAATATTTTTCTAGAATAAAACAGATTGAAATGTTTTTACTAAAGCAATGCTTCAAATTTGGAAGAGTAAATGCACAGGATAGGTAAAGGTTTTCCCCTGCACAGTCGTGTCCGACTCTAGGGGCCGGTGCTCATCTCCGTTTGTTAGCCAAAGAGCCAGCGTTGTCCGAAGACGCTTCCGCGGTCATGTGGCCGGCATGACGCGCGCAGAACGCTGTTACCTACCAACCGAAGTGGTACCTATTAATCTGCTTGCATTTGCATGCGTTCGAATTGCTAGGCTGGCAAGAGCTGGGGCGAGTGCGGGAGCTCACTCCGTCACATGGTGCTCGGGTCTCGAACCGCAGAACTTGCAACCTTCCAATCGACAAGCCTGGCGTCTTAACCACTGAGCCATCACGCAGGATACTTCCCCTTTAACTCCTCTAATAACATATATTGATCAGGATAATTATTATGGTTTGGCTAAAATGAAATATTTGAGAGAATGTAATCTTTATAGACTAAAATATTTTTATAGTAATAGGGAACCTTTCAATAAAGATCAGATTGAGCAACGAATAGGTGATAAGCTACCCTGGCTCTTTTGGTATCAACCTAAATCTCTTTTGGGCAATAGAAATATTAGAGCTTCAGCAACATGGCCCTATACCAATTTCGAGAATTCAGTACTTCGTTATTTTGAACAACCAAAAGGAACAATTTCAAAAATTTATAGGTTATTACTGTAATCAGAAATAGGAGATCCAACTTAAAGACAGCTTGGGATACTGGTCTTGGTAATCCCATACAGGAGATAAATTGGCAGAAGTTATAGAAACTGGGTGGATTCACTTCAGCTTCAATGCAAGAACTGCAGTGGAAGATTATACATATTTGGCACTTAACTCCTGTTATATTGGCACCTATATATCAAAATTATTTTTCCAAATGTTGGAGAGGTTGTCAAAAAAAAGGGTCATTTTTTCATTTGTGGTGGTCATGCAATAAAGTTACACCCTTTTGGCGTAAAATCTTTGGGGAGAAGAATTGAATGCTCCCCAGATCTAGGCTTACTGCATTTATTTACAGGACCAAACTATAAGCTTCAAAATAAAGAGCTTATTATTTATTTAATCTTAGCAGCCAAAATAATAATTGTGCAACATTGGAAAACTCTAGATAACATAACAATTGGCCTCTTCCATTGCTATATTAGGAAAAAATCACAGACAGAGTTAATGAGACATCCGAGGTAGGAACCACAATTTTATCAAATTTGGATGGATTTTATGGTTTATCTCAACAGCAATAGACTATAATCTGGTATATTTTTTATATATGGCAAATTTTCATACAGTATGTACAGTAAAGGTAAAGGTTCCCCCTGCACATTTGGGCAGTCGTGTCCGACTCTGGGGGCCGGTGCTCATCTCCGTTTGTTAGCCGAAGAGCCAGCGTTGTCCGAAGACGCTTCCGCGGTCATGTGGCCGGCATGACATGCGCGGAACGCTGTTACCATCCCACCGAATATATATGTACATATGTACAATACCTGTCTCTTTATTCACATTGCAGTAGATCTCTTTTGTATTTTCTATTTTGTATTTTTCTTTTCTTTTTTTCTCTATATGTATTTTGGATTTATGTTAATATAGTTACCTGATATTGTTTGTTAAAAACTAAAACATTTTTTATGTCAATGAAGGTTCTCAGTCATCCAGGTGGAACAGTCTGTAGCTTGAATCATGTCAACTGGATTTCTATTTTCTCAGTGGAAACGTTTCGCTCCTTATCCAAGAAGCTTCTTCAGTCTGAGCAAAGTTAGTAAGGGAATCCTTAAATATGTTTCTAACATTTTTTTTAAATGTAATCAACTGTCTTTGCTCCCATGCCCCCCCAAGTAAGTTTACCTGCCAAATCATTATCAACCAAACTATTTAAAATGAATAGATCAAATTTAAACGTTAATTGGGCTAAACCGTGGCTGACATTATTAATACTTTGTCTTTTGAACCATGTTCTCTGACTTTACATGGTATGTTAAATCCAAAATCAGTCTCTGGTCTGGCAGGAAGGACATGGCCTGGGTCCCATCTATTAAAGAGTCTCATCGTGTAGGACCTGGGAAGCCTTCTTTTCTGTCTCTGCCCCTGCCTTCTGGAGCGCCATTTCCCGGGAGATTAGATTGTCCCTGGCCCTGCCGGCCTTTCAGAAGGACCTAAAAGCATGTCTGTTCCCACAGGTATAGGGTCTAGCTGGTTAGTGAGATACTGTGAGCCTGTGAGATACTCTTAATTATTGTTTATGGGCCACTTTTCTGTTTTATTCTGTTGTGTATGCTTATTTTTTATTTTCATTTTGTATTATCTTATTAATGTTTTTCTGTGTTCACCACCCAGAGTCGCTTGTGCGAGAAGGGCAGCCATATAAATTGAATTACATAAAGAAATAAATATATTCAGAAAGAGCTTCATTGTTAGGGCCTCTTCTTGTGTTAATGTCTCCTGCCAGAAGCAGTTCTGAATTAGGGAATCCCATTAGTAATGTATGGCTGTGAGAGCTGGACCATAAGGAAGGCTGAGCGCCGAAGAATTGATGCTTTCGAACTGTGGTGCTGGAGAAGACTCTTGAGAGTCCCTTGGACTGCAAGGAGGTCAAATCAGTCAATCCTAAAGGAAATCAACTCATTGGAAGGACAGATACTGAAGCTGAAGCTCAAATACTTTGGCCACCTCATGCGAAGAGAGGACTCACTGGAAAAGACCCTGATGCTGGGAAAGACTGAAGGCAAAAGGAGAAGGGGACGGCAGAGGATGAGATGGTTAGATAGCATCACCGATGTAACGGACATGAATTTGAGTAAACTCCGGGAGACAGTGGAGGACAGGAAGGCCTGGCGTGATATGGTCCATGAGGTCACGAAGAATCGGACACGACTAAATGACTGAACAACAACAACAACAAAGTGGTAGCTGTAGTAGATAATCCTTAAATAGGTCCCAATCGTTGTTGGTTCGGGATAACAATCTCTGGGGGGAGGTAAGCATTAATTAATAAAATACTCTTTTACAGCAGATTTATAGCAATAGCCAGCTGAACACACATTAGAGCGACAGAAGTGGTTGGGCATGATTTATAGAGATTAAAATACTAAATCTTCCATGAGCGTGATGTCCTGTTCACCTGGAGGTCACCTGCAATGAAGATGGTATATATCCCTCCAGCTCTCTTCTCTTACTTTCCCATGTTTCTTATAGGAAAATTTTATCATTTTTTAAAGAAAAGATTGAAACGAGGGGGTCATTTTCATTCAAGCACCATCCTGCTATGTTCCACAAAATCGAGACATCTCGTTGATTCTCAGAGAGGCGTTCTGGTATCTCCTCCAGATGGCTCCTAGGATTATAGGGCAAACAAGCTACAACACTTCATGTTACAAGTTCATTTTGAATCTTGACAGTCGAGTTATGATCAGTAGTCCGGGCTCCCTGTCTAATAAATGTACGCTTTTGTACTTGTGGATCACTAGAGTTCATTGTGCCCTTAGCTGTAATGGTTTCATCTTGACTTCTGTTGCTGTTTCTCAGCACGCAAAACTGCCGTCAGCCGAGAGCCAGATGAGAGGGCTCTTGGCAGAATAGGCTGTAAAGGAGATGCCATTTTCTCTGGCTGGGAGGAAACTTCAAGGTGAGTAGGGGTCTTCTGTGCATAAAATATTTGAGGATTGGCTGCTGTTGAAGACTTAAGTAAATCCACATTAACATGCCGTCCCAGTAGATTGTGTCTTGAATCTAATCTCGGAGAAGGTCTGCTTGCTCTGTCTTTGGGAGCGGACTGGATGCATGTTCAGTGGGGCTTCATCTGTCATTTCTGTTAGTTTAGGAGAATGTTTGAGTTCTTTCAACGGGAGGCCAGCACACCTTACCCGAAGCCTACGTTGGTTTGTGGATCAGCACTGAAGGCGAAGACAGGCCTGGGGGAAGGGTGTTTGCAGCCCCTCTTTACAGATTTACTGAAATTGCCGTATCGGCGCAATTAGGTACAGCAGAGCGGGCACCTTGTTTAGGTGTAATGCGTCATGGATCCAGTGGGGTCATGAGTCAATTAGGGCACGAGGTGATGGCTCCAATGACAATAGGGGGGTTGAGAGAACAAAAAGGCGGCATTTCGTGAACGTGGCATCTCTCTAGGGAGTTACTTCCTCTTACGTTTCCCAGACCTCGGTTGGCCTCCCAGTATCTTTCCCCAGAATGTCGGCATTCCTTGGCCTTCTAGAGGCTTCATGGCTGGGCTGACAGTTAATTTCTCTGGGGGTGGAGAGCGACAGAGAGGAAGAAGGAACGTGGCAGTGAACAAAACGTGAATTAAGCCTGGACTAGGAGGAAGACGTTAGACAGGAACTTGAAGTGGCTCCTCCTTGGCTCTTGTTGGTAGAAGAGGCGGGGAGGGAAGGGGAAACGCGATCGGGCCTCCGATGCTCCTTCACTGCGGCCCAGGCCAATAAAGCAGCGTCCCAGTATGTCTGGTGGGGTCTCAAAGGGCTGGCCTTGAGAACGTTTACTTGGGGAGAGGGGGAATTGCCCTTGCCCACTTTGTGGCCAGGCTTCCCCCTTTCACCAGATGTCCCTTGCTTCTGATGGATGGATGGCAGAGCCGGCACTTTGCTTTCTCTGGGGAGATGTGCTTGTGTCATAAAATCCACTTTAATGAGTACAACTTACTCCATGTAAAGTTCAATAATAGTTCTTTTATTCTTGTGTTATTCGGACAGAAAGCAAATCAAGTATTTACAATTAGGAAATAATAAATGGATAAAATTACAAGATCTTCTAAAGCTTATTACAATAATATATTAGGTTAGCCATCAACTTAATATCAATAGACAACTAGGTTAACTATGCCTCACTAGGCTACCCAAGTTGCTGTTCACATTCACCTTATCAGGCTTTCTTAACAGTATCTCATCGATGCTCACAACAGTTACAGAACCAGTATCTCATCGATACTTACATCCACTCCTAACAGTTGGCCAGACGTGTTAGAGTGGGCTGGGAGTCAGACATTCAGGGCGTCCCCTGCTCCCTGTGGAGAGTCTCGCACCTCAAGGGTCTCAATTGCAGGTCATCCTTCTTTTATACCTGACTGTGTTAAATCCAACACACCACAGTCAGTGTCAGAACTGTATGCATCACAGCCAGTTGGGCGTTTGTTCTGACCTGGTTCTGAACTTGTTATTTTGCAGAGACCTGACATTCCTTGTTCAGTATGTTCTCTTGTCTCGCACCTCCGTACACCCACTATCTGTTCCAACTGTTATCTGTTGTTGATAACACATACACACCTCATACATCCCTCATTCCGTACATACCAACAACGTGAACACCCTAGTGAGTTCATAAACAGGACAAGTATGGCTCACTACCTGGTTCTATCAAAACTATGATTTTATATATATTTATATTCATATAAACTTAATATATAATCAATATATAATTTCATTACATTTGGCTTTTCGTCCAGATCCCCCTCCACTAGAAACATCATCTGGCTTCTCCCATCCAAGGCATCTTACCATGGTCCTGCTCGGCCTCATAGTTAAATTCCTTAACCTCATGCCCAGCCTTTCTTTCAGACGGCACCAGTCTGATAATCAGTCTCTTGAGCGTGCGGCTTGGATAGCTTTTGGTAAAACTTGCGCTATCCTCTCATTTTATTTAGGGCGGATGGAATGGTGGGTCTCTTCAATTTAATTAATTGGCCATTAAAGTTCTTAGAAAGCCATCCAGTCTTTTCCATGTCAGTGTGTGACATATGGATAGTGAGAGGGACAGCTTCACACGAAAACCATTGGTGTTTGTTAACTTCATTATAGTATTTATAACTGAAAGCATTATTTGAGCTGTTTGGCGAAGTCAGCTGAAATAAGAGCTTTTTGGATTACCTTGAGAGAGGGAATTCTTAACATTTCTTATTAAGTTTCATTTCTGTAACAGATTGAGACCTGAATTTTCTCTCAACTAGTGTCTCAGACAACTCTCCATTTTTGGTAAGCACAAGTACAACTTAGCATTTGATGTAACTTATCTAAAGGTAAAGGTAAAGGCTCCCCCCGCACATTTGTGCAGTTGTGTCCGACTCTAGGGGCTGGTGCTCATCTCCGTTTGTTAGCCGAAGAGCCGGCGTTGTCTGAAGACGCTTCCACGGTCATGTGACCGGCATGACGTGCGCGGAACGCTGTTACCTTCCCACCGAAGTGGTACCTATTAATCTACTTGCATTTGCATGCTTTCGAATTGCTAGGTTGGCAAGAGCTGGGGCGAGTGCGGGATCGAACCTCCGAACTTGCGATCTTCTGATCGACAAGCCTGGTGTCTTTACCCACTGAGCCACCACGCCCCTTAACTTATCTAGTGTCTCATTAATGTCCTGCAAATTAAGCCATTATCTTGTCATAAGCTCTCTAGATATCTTAATAGTAATATTTATTTGTTTGTTTGTTTGTTTATTTATTTATTTATTTATATTTCCAACTTAGATCACCGCCCATCTCCCCCCATTCCGGAGGGGACTCTGGGCAGTTTACACCAAGCCAGTAATTAAAACATATAAAAATTTATAAAATAGAATACATAATTTAATTAAATATAGAAGACCCAAGAGGCTCTGATGTTAGGCTTTAAAGAACCCTATGGAGCAAGCCAACCCCAAGGGGAGCTATTGCTCCCCCCATCCCAATATGATCTTCACCTAAATTATTGCCTGATGCTTAGCTGAAGAGGAGCTCACGTTCGGGGCTGAGAGGAGCTTCTATCCCCCAGGATCTAACATCATTTATGGCTCAGACTGGTTATTTAATGAAAAAACGACTCATCTTCACTTACGGTAATGCATTTCTTGGGTAAGTTTAAGTCCTCAATTTTCTGTTGTTTTTTGGGGCACGTCGGACCAGAGTCTATTCCCCCCGTCCTTTTTTTTTCCTTTTTTCCTATTTGGGCTGGAAAGTCTAAAAGGCAGCCATAATGACAGGGCATTAGCCGTTCCGTTTTGCTATAATCAGGGATGTTTACCAAGTAAGTAAAGATACACAAATGCGTGAGCCAGCAAATCAAAGATCTGAGAAGATGAAGCATCAATGCCATGACAGGGAAAAAAGCAAAAAACAAGGTAAATTAGTTCCCCCTTAAATTTTGTCATTGGGTTAAAATATCATACTCCAACTTGTTAATTAGGGCTATTACAGATGGAATTCTCTCTTCACCTGTTAGAATGCTACATCAAACTCATCAATGATGTCCACTTTCTTTTTTCCTATTAAACAATGTTGGAACCATTGGCCAGGTTTATTAGTCAATTAAGGATATTTTGAATATCAGAGTGGCTGGAGGGGAACATAAATTACTGTTATATACCAACGGTATTTTGCACTTTTTTGTTTTATTATTTTTTTATTTTAAATTGAATATAACAGAAAAAAAAGAACAAAATACAAAGAAAATTATGATGCAAATACATACATTCTAAAGAAAAAAACAACGCCTAAAAAGTGTTTTAAAAAAGGTGAGGGGAAAAAAAAACAAAGTATAATATAAGATATATAATTATAACAGTTAACAGTTACAATTCTATATATTCCAATGCTTCAGTATAAGTCTTTTGGCCATAGGAATGGCACGGAGAATCCATGTATGTTGTCCAGTTGTCAAATTCCATGTAATAGTTATGTACTTCAAGAGAATATTATCCTCTGAAAATTTTAGCTTTTGTCGCACAATCATATTTATATAGTTCACTACTTCCTCCCAAAGTAAGTATAGGACATTGTAAAAAGATGTGTTTTAAAGAAACATCCTTATTACATCTCCAACAGAATGCTGTCTTAGTCCTTTTTTATACAAATGAAGTGGAGTCCAATAAATTCTAAATATTATTTTTTGTTGCATACGTTGTAATTTGAGGTCCATTGACCCTCTTGCTATAGAAATTAAGACCTTCTCCCATTGTCTAGGAAATACAGTATGGGAACCTCTAATTCTTTATTCCGCTCATTTCTTAGCATTGGCATATCAGATTGATTTATTGATAGCAAATATCTATAAAAACTAATCACAGGTTTTTTTAGTTTTAAAGGATTTAACAAGTTGTTCTAGTATCTCGGGTGTCTCAGAAGCTGAAAATGCTGCTGGTCCAAACAATGTTGTAGCTGTAAATATTGCCATTGGGTTACATCGGATAGATGATATTTATCTCTTAACACAGCATGTGTTAGAAATTCATCTTCATCATCTATCAGTTGGTCTAAAGTCAATATCCCTGCCTCCATCCAATTTTTCCATATCTGGTATTTTGTACTTTATTGATAATGACTATTCTGTACCAAAATTTATGGACATTGTTTAATACTTTGATAAATTTTCAGATTATTCCATTAATTGGAATGTCTAAAGTACTTCATACTCGTTTTAAGGTCTCAGTGGATATTCCTAAAAATGGGGTCACACATTTTGCATAGATTCATTTAATTATGATGACACTGTTGGTAGAGGTTAACATTTCTAATTGTCTAACTCAAGATTAATAGTGATATAAGTAGATGGTTTAAAATCCCCATGAGTTTATGGGGGAGAATAAATATCAGAATATATTTTACAACAAGGCTGATATATATTCCTAAAGGGATTCCTATCTTGATACCTATATACTATTTTAAACTGATTAAGTATTGAGAAAGTTTTTAATGGTATGGTCACATCTCCAGATTTTTAAAATCAAAATTACAACTTTCATATGAAGATGGGTGTTTTAATTTTCCCAATTTTCAATTATACCATTGGGCTTATATTTTTGGTGTATATTGCATTCTGGAATTCAAATTATTTATCTCAAAAACTATTATGGGCACAACTAGAAAAATATTATCTTGCTCCTTAAATATCTTGGCAGCGTCTTAGTTTGTGCATAAAAGTTGCAAGACATACACAGAATACAATTTTTGGGAAGGAGATTCAAGATGAAAGATTGACATTATGGGACCTTCCAATCCTGAAGGTTTCTCCTTTTTTTGGAACTCCCAAGATCTGCACATGTACAAGTGCATTTGAAGAGGACTCTCCAGAGGGGAAATAGGAACAAACATGGAGGACTCAGTTGGGCAAGATTTTACCAGAGGACATCTTAGCACTCTGGATTCATTGATCTAGTCAGAATGAAATGGTCTACGGGCAGGGAAGTATGGCATCCAAGCAACTCATATGGTAAAGGAGCGCGGTGGCTCAGCAGGTTAAACCGCTGAGCCGCTAGTCTGCCGACCACAAGGTTGGCAGTTCGAAACCGCGGGGCGGGGTGAGCTCCCGCCACTAGCTCCAGCTTCTGCCCACCCAGCAGATCGGAAGCATATGCGAGTAGATAAATGGGTACCACTTCGTGGGTCAATTTGCCGGCGTCCAGCGGAGGGTCGTCCTCGATCCAGAGAAGACCTGGAGAACCTGATGACGGCGGAGGACGACGGATCCGGAAAGAACAGCTTCCTGGACGTCAGCAGCCGGCGCGGAAGCGAGGCATGCTGGGGCATGTAGTCCGATGCCTGCAGCTGAAGAGCCGGTTCCCTGTCCTCCTCCCTATCGCGCGGTAAAATTTGTATGATATATGATGTATAATTGATATGTACTGATGTTGTAAGCCGCCTAGAGTCCTCCAGTAGGGAGGGGATAGGCGGGGTATAAATAAGATAAAATAAAATTTAAAAAAAATAATAAAAAGAGTAATAACACTAGAAGCTACTTCTCAGAAGAGAAGAGTAGCCAGCTTGCAATTCCTGATGGGGCCATTTCATCCTGCTTTTTAGCCCCCAAAGACCAGTGGTGAAACAGCCTCTGTTGACCAGCTCAAGACAAGCCAGAGCCACGATGCATAAATAAGAGAATTTGGGGTCAGGGTGGGTGGAGAGGAGAGGAAAGGAAAGGACACTCAGGCACCAGTTCTAAGCAATGAAAACCATCCAGAAACCACTCCACTGGTCAGGGAAGAGACTGGAAGACTCCAAAGGAAGTCGTCTGCCACTCAATAGGATAAATGGTTCCCTGTCTTCCTCTGCCTTTGCTGGTCTGCATGAGAATGGTTACTGCACCCCCAGTGTAATACATGAGGGCTGAATGACAGTAGATTGGGGTCTTGTCAGGCATTGCAAGGTTGGGTTAAACTCTGACTTTGCTTAAAATATTTCTAAAGTTGGTTGGTTAAATAGGATTCTAAATCAGACCATGTCTGTATGTGTGGGTAGATTGGGGGACTATACGCATTAACTAGGAATAAGGTAGTCTTGGAGCAGGACAGTCCGGGCATAACAACTTAAGGGATCTATCGGGGTGACTTTAGCCAGTGGTCTGTCGCAGCCAGTCTGTTGAACTGCAGGAAGGGACAAGGTATTGTAACCGTCTACAGGTCTCTTGAAACAAGAGGGTTTCAATTTCTATAATATGGTTTGTCACTCCAGGGAATAAAGCTATTAACCCAGCTGGGTTTGCTCCTACATAAGCTACTTACTACAGAACTACTGATTTAGAATTCACCAAATTCAATCTTTTTACTTCTGAATTATTAGTACCAATATCATAAGGTACCTACTCACTTTCTTATGGTAAGAAGCATGAAAACAGTTACAAAAACCTTCATAAACACATTTTCTCATATTTTTGAGGTATTTTTTGTCGAAGACCCTGTGGCCGTGGTAGAACCTGTCCTTCTATTCAGTCCGTATGTTGGTGGGAGCTGTAGTTTAGCCACATCACTGCTCCTCCCCAGATTTCCTGACGGGAAAAACAACAGCTTTAAGGTGAAGACATTGTCAGCTAAGCCCTGTAGCCGTTATTCCAGTGTAATAGTAGAACAGGACGGTGGGGAAACAGCACATATTTTGGAAGTATTTTAAATATACCTTGAATAATGTACTTTTCTTTAACAAGTTCTTGGTAGGGAAGCTATGCTGCAGATGTACAGACTGTTTCAGTTCAGGGATCCATGTCTATGTTGTATTCTATGTTGAATGGTCTCTAGGATGTGGTTTATGGTAGGAAACAGATAGCACAATGAAAGGTGCCACTTTCTTCAAAAGCGTGTATGTTTCTTGGGGGGCTGGATGACAACAGACGGAAACAGACAACTTTCCGGATACGGTGGTGCAGTAACTGTGGACCCACTCTTGAGCAGCTTGTGAGCATGTACAGCATGTGAGGCTACGTACTTGAGATATTGGAGGACCCAGAAGATGCAGAAAGGGGTGAGGAGGGTGAACACAGAGAACAAGAGGGCCATTTTTTCCTCCTAGATTATGTCTCTGGGAAGCAGGTAGCTCCGTTCCCAGGCTAGCCACGTGTTCTGGCATGATGAAGATGGAGGGAGACGTGCCGGACTCTGGCCTTTTCCAGAGCTCTGTGTGCGCCTGACTGTCAGGTCTGTTCTCTAGTTTGGCTACAGATGGGGCAATTCTGCAGAGGAGAGTCATTTATAAACTTGATCACTGGCTCACAAAAGGGTTATGAAACAGATAACAGGGAGAAAACGATCATTCCCTTGTTTCCCCTTTTTCTCCAACACTACGCGGTTGATACAGACATACTGTACAGTCATCGGAAACATGGAACAAGGGATGGAGAGCTGCTCTTCCTCGTCATCTCTCATCGAGGGGAGAGCAGAGTGTCCCAGGTTTGAGGGATGTTGCGCCATTTTCTGTGAAAGGTCCTGGTCTGGAGCCCTGGAAATTGAGCTCCTCTCTTTCTCCACAGGAGTGGCAGAGCATGGCCGGCGGCAGCCATGCAAGCTCCCTTCCACTGCCATGCCAATGCGCCTCCACCCTCTGCTGAAGAGAGCACTTCTGGAGGTGAGTGGGAAGGAGCGGCCCCGATGAGCCTGTTCCAGGAGCCCCCTCCTCCCGAGGAGGCGTGGTGTGGGCCTGCCAGGGGCCGCCCCGTGGGTTTGCTCGCTATTCTTTCAACAGTCTTCTTTTGCCCATTTGTCCTGTCTAAAGTGCCATCTGATAATACTTTGCAGGTAAAAAAAAAACCCTGATGAATTAACTTGGTGGTTTGGAATTTTAGCCAAGGGTGGGACTTTTTCCCAAGGGGGCGTAGTTATTCTTTGGCCAACATGCTTCCTAAGTGAGTAACTGTAGTGGCTCCTGGGAAGCGCTGGAGGTAGGGCAGGGTTTTGATTTGCAGATTTGCAAACTTTGTAAACGGTCTGTCTGTGACCAAGTAAAACATCACAGTTTCATCAATGTGTGTGGAAGCATATAGAAAGCACGATGCTATTTCTTTTCATCAGCTAATCATCCACCAAAAAGGATACAGGCTGCTATGGGCTGCAAATAATGGCCTTTCTTGAAATTGTTATCTTAACGTCTCTTGTCAGTGCTGATTCTTCTCCAAGCAGGTAGCTGTTGGAAGTTGAGACTGTTCAGATTCTATAGTCCATATGCATTTTAATATCCCTGTCTGTTTACTGACAACCATTAAAACCCTATGCCATTGAGGGTGGACGATTTAAAGACTTCACATTTCTTGAAATTTGTTTTGCAAAGGCATCCATAGCATAAGCAAGTGGGCATCACCAGGGGTGGGTGAACAAGATGAGCTAATAGGAGTTTCTAAGTATAGATCCCTAACTTTTTTTCTATAAATCAACAATGTTGATAAATCAACAATGTGAGCCTGATTAATTTGAGAGCCTGAGAAATGAATAAGAAAAGATAAAAGCCTGTAAAGTAGAGATGAACAGACTAGACTTTGCACTTGTTATCAGTAATGCAATAGCCATGTTTTTTGTATTGTCGAAGGCTTTCACGGCCGGAGTTCGATGGCTGTTGTGGGTCTTCCGGGCTGTGTGGCCGTGTTCTGGAAGTTGTGGTTCCTAACGTTCGCCAGCATCTGTGGCCAGCATCTTCAGAGGGCAGGAGCACAGATAGAAGCAAAATCTCTTCACAGAAAAATCACAGAGATTTTGCTTCTATCTGTGCTCCTGCCCTCTGAAGATGCTGGCCACAGATGCTGGCGAAACGTTAGGAACCACAACTTCCAGAACACGGCCACACAGCCCGGAAGACCCACAACAGCCAGCCATGTTTTTGTTTGTATTTATTTCTGTTCATTTCTGAAATGAAGAAACCAGAATGAAATATCTCTGGTATTTTCATTTCACAATCAAAATTGTTTTAAATTTTATTTCTGTCTTCTGGGATATTGGCTATACCACTCAATTCTATGTCATCTGCAAATGTGATAAACATCCCCTCCATCTTTTCATTCAAGTCATTAATTTTAAAATATTTAAAAGCATTGGGTGTGCGGGGTTAATTTGTAGCAGCATATTCAGTACCTCACTCCAGTTTGATGCACTGTTCATTATCACAATTTGAACATGATTTTTGATTTGTATCAAAGGTTTGTAAATGCTCATGCAATGCAATTCCCATGTACCTAACTCACTAATCAGAGGACATGTTGTCAAATTCTGTGCTGAAATCAAGATATATTACATCTGTAACTTTCCCATACAGGTAGTCCTCGCTTAACGACCACAATTGGGACCAGAATTTTGGTTGCTAAGCGAAGCTGTCATTAAGTGAATCCAATCCGATTTTATCACCTTTTTTGTGGCAGTCATTAAGCGAATCACCGCAGGGGTTAAGCGAACCACGTGGTCATTAAGCGAGTCACGTGGTTCCCCATTGATTCTGCTTGCCAGAAGCCAGCCGGGAAGGTCGAAAATGGCGATCACGGGATCACGGGATGCTGCGACGGTCATAAGTGCGAACTGGTTGCCAAGCGTCCAAATCGTGATCACGTGACTGTGGGGACGCTGCGACGGTCGTAAGTGTGAGTACCGATTGTAAGTCGGTTTTTTCAGCACCGTTGTAAGTCCGAACCATCACTAAACGAATGGTTGTTAAGTGAGGACTACCTGTAATCTACTGTACTTTCGTATCTCCAGTCCTTAGAGATTAACATACATATACACCAGTTATTCTGCTCCTTTATTTTGCTTTTCACAGTAGCTGGGTGGAACACATTTTGTTGTGGTAATGGCAGTTGTTTTGGGAGACAAAAATACGAGTTGCTAGCTCTGCCTTTTCTTCGTTAGCTGTTGACATATTATTTTGAACATATTTTAAAGAGCCCCCTTTGTTGACCTCGGTTCATTCTGAGGTTTAGCTTTGCCAACACCTTCCCTAGACGGGGGGCTGTGTGCATGTACTTCGTTCGGCAACGTTTCTTCCTTGACACCCTTGACGTCTGCTTTTTCCCCCTTTTCAGATAGCTTTTGATGTGCTCGCATTGGCTTCTTCAGCTCTCTTCCATTTTGCTTTTTTCACTCACTGGAGTTCTTTGCCATTTGCTTTTAGTCTTTTCTTGTTTAGGGATTCCCACCTTCTTTTCCCACTAACTTTTCATGCCATGGAATCCTATTTAGCATTGCACTGAGTTTATTAAAATGAACCTTTGATAAACTTATTCTATTAAGTACCCTTGTTCCTCCATTTATTTTACAGCATTGCTATTGTTTTTGTCAAGAAGATACTTGCAAAACTTTCAGGTTCTGTATTTCGTACCTGTATGAAGCAGGAGTGCTCCTCAGTTGGACTCCGTTTGCCATCCTACACTGCTTGATTAGGCCACGCCTTTTGGCAGGATTTGTCACCAGAGGGTCACCAGTGTCCGTAGGTAGCCTGGGACATTCGCACACAAATGCGTTGCCTCGTGCCGTGCATGTGCAGGATGGTATCAGTGGACACGTGTAAAAGATCAGGGCCATAAAGACCCCTCAGAGGAGGCCATACAGGCAGCAGGTTTGTCCAGGAAGAGCTTCGCTTATGCAGCATGTAGAAAAACACCAGAAGGAAGAATTCTGCCTAAAAGCATCTTTTAATTGTTAAAAACATCAATTAAGACTTCTAAATTGAATGTTGGGTTCTCCGTGTTATCTGAGCTTTGTGGTTTTCCGGCAGACATTCCACCACCAGCGCACTGATGATGCTGCCTAGCCCAGAAATGAAACCTGTAATGAAATTGAGGGTCTATACAGCTGGCTGGAAACTGTATTGAAAAAGTGCTCCTCAAGGATTTCTCATCCAGTAGGGGAGAGGTATCTAATGACACGCCCAAAGGATCAGTTCTGGGTCCTCTACTCTTCAATAGTTTCATTAATGAGTGGGACAAAGAGGTGGGGGAATGCTCTTCAAATGTGCAGATGATACAAAAAGTTCAGTAGATAAAAATAAAGCGATGATCTTAACAGGGTAGAGAAATAGCCTGAAGGTAACAGAATGAAATCTAACAGAGAGAAACAAACTTCTTTATGCAGGAAAAGAAATCAAAGGTACATGCTTATGATGGTAGTACTTGGTTTAATAAAGGGTACTTTTGAAAAAGATCTTGGAATACTAGTTGATTGTAATCTGAATATGAGTTAGCAGTGGGAAGCGGCTGCTAGAAAGACAAATGCAGTTTTAGGCATCATCGATAGAAATATAGCTTCCAAATTACAGGAAGTAATCATTCCACTTTATTCTGGTTTGCTGAGATCCCACCTGGAGGACCAGATCCCATCTGAAGTAGGATTCAGAGAAATCAGAGCAAGTTCAGAGAAGGGTAGTGAGAATGATCAGGATACGAGGAGAGATAGGAGGAGTGGAGTACCTCTAGCCTTGAGAAAAAAATACTGAACAGATGTCACACCAAAGGAGGTCAAGATCCGCTTTCTCCTGCTCCAAGGTGCAGCACACAGGATCATGGATTTAACTGGTAGGAAGGCAGATTCCAACTGAATGTTGGGGGGGAAATTCCAGCAGTCAGAGCAGTTGGGAACTGGTACCAAATCAGTGACCCAAATAAGTGATGGGCTCCCCTTCTCCGGATGTGTTTGGGCAAAGAGTAGACAGTCCTCTGTCTGGAATACTTTTACTTGGGCAAGAGGGAGGGGCTGAATGGTCACAAGGGCGCCCTCCAACTCTATGATTCTGAGATGGTTGCAAATGGACGTGACGGGCCCTCCTACTGAAGTCAAAAGGCAGCGGGGCAGGGCCAGCCATGGGAATAGATTGCAAGTTAACGCTGTTAACTTGGGAAGAGTCTGGACTACTGGCCAGAGGATGGTCAGCGAAACCCTGGTCCTTGTGAACCAAATTAATTCACACTGCAAGCTCACGAGGAGTGCTTCCTCGTACATTATGTTTGCAATGTAATTTGAATATCAAGGTTGAAACGGTAAAACAGAATGTGTCATCTCTCAAGTATGAATTAAATTAACTATTAGTAAAGATATTAAATGAAAAAAAGAATTTAAATATGTATTAGCTGTCATATGTTTTACAGACACCTGTAACCTCAGCAGACAGTGGTACAGTTTCATTTGTGGAGCATGGATCCTGTTTGGGAAAAAGTAATGGTTACTGGAATTGTAGTATTATTGTGATATGGCTTTGTGGGAACGCCTTTTTTTTAAAAAAAGAAACCAAAAAGGAAGAAGGCACAGGCATAAATTATGAGGGTATTCTCCTTTTGATACAGGTAGTCCTCGGTTAACGATGGCAATTGGGACTGGAATTGCCGTTCCTAAGCAACGCGGTCGTAAAGTGTGACATCACATGACCGCGCTGCTTAGTGACAGCAATTCATTACATCCGGTTGCTGTCATTAAGTGAATCCCATGCCGTTGTTAAGTAAGGATGTCCCATGGTCGCCATTTGCGACCTCCTGCTGGCTTCCCCATTGACTCTGCTTGTAGGAAGTTGGCAAAGAAGGTAGCAAACGGGGACTGCGGGGACACTGCAATGGCTGGAACTCTGAGGACCGACCATAAGTACCACTCGTTTAGCACCATCGCAAGTTCGAATGGTTGCTGAACGAGAGGTAGTTAACCGAGGACCTCCTGTCTTTATAACCATTGCCAGTGTCTGTCCCCACTCAAGCTCTCCTTGTGTTTGTGGTGGGAGGGATGAGTGAAAAGCACCAGGAGTGTATGGCAAGAATATAGAATCCCAGCAGGGTGACCCAAGGCACGAAGGTCACCCCAACTGCCCAGCAAAAGCAAGCAGGCACCTACATTGGGCAGCAGCAATGTGGGGGAGGCAAACAATCACCTCGGTGACAACAACAAAGACATCGTTTCGCACTGTGCAGGAGAAGGCAATGGTAAACTATTTCTGTATTTTACCAAGAGAACCACATGGATAGCAAGGTAAAGTATATCGTGCTGGATGATGGGTCCCTCAGGTTGGATGGCACTCAACATGTGCTGAGGAAGAGTTGAAGATCTGTTGGAGTATGAGGGTATTAATGATGCAGCTACTGTAGATCAAAACCTTCCAGAGGTCTAGTTGCTGATGTTACCATGAAGGAAAAGAAAATAAAAAACTGCAAAGACAGAATTACATTTGGAACTTGGAACATAAGGAACATGAACACGAGAAAGCATAGCACAGTGAAAGATGAAATGAATCAACTACACATTGACATCTCAGGCATCAGCAAATTGAAATTGATTGGAATTGGACACTTCCAGTCAGAATATCGTACTGTTTACTACTTAGGACATGACAAACAAAGGAATGGCATTGCTTTCATAGTCAGGAAAGACATAGCAAGGATAGTATTTGAGGACAATGCAGTCCATGAACAAATAATATCAATTAGACTAAAGGGACAACCCTTTTATATGATGATTATCCATCTGATTAACCACTGATACAGAAAAAGAGGTTCACAAGTTTTTTAGTCAAGTTCAATCTGAAATTGACCAAGTATGCAAGATGTGCTGTTTGTAGTTGGAGACTGGAATACCAAAGCTGGAAACTGTAAGGTGGAAAATGTAATGGGACTGTATAGCCTAGAAATCTGAAATTTATTTATTTATTTATTTATTTATTTATTTATTTAATTTATATAACCGCCCATCTCCCCCAACGGGGAAATGAAGCAGGAGAACGACTTATCAATTCCTGCCACTCCAATTATTTAATTGCCTACCCTGTCTTCAAACAATAAAAGCAATGCCTATATACATGGACATCACCAGATGGAATACACTGAAATCAAATTAACTCTATTATAAGTACAAAAACATGGAAAATAGTTGTTACAGCAAAGATGTGGCCAGGGACATACTGTGGAACAGTTCACAAGCTATCTATATCTGTTATCCCCCCCCCCAGTCATCTTTTTTCCCCTTTCCCTTTCTCCTTTTTCCCTTCTTTCAAAATATAAGACACTTTTTTAAAGTGTTGTCTTTCCAGGAGAGTCTAGATAAGGAAGTATACAAAGGAAGGAACTGTTTGGATCTGCACAATTTTCAAGAAACATGTAGACATGGACAAGGAGGCAAATTACCTGCAAGGTATGCAGCATGTTTGACATATGTTTGATGTATGAGCAATGTGGTGGCTCAGCGGGTAAGATGCCAGGCTTGTCGATCGGAAGATTGCAAGTTCGGAGGTTCGAATCCCTAGCCCCGTGTGACGGAGTGAGCTCCTGCACTAGCTCCAGCTCTTGCCAACCTAGCAATTTAAAAGCATGCAAATGCAAGTAGATGAATAGGTACCACTTTGGTGGGAAGGTAACAGCGTTCCGCGTGCATCATGCCGGCCACATGACCATGGAAGCGTCTTCAGACAACGCTGGCTCTTCGGCTAACAAACAGAGATGAGCACCGGCCCCTAGAGTCGGACACGACTGCACAAATGTGCGGGGGGAACCTTTACCTATGCAGCATGTTTGAGTTCCTGCCTGAAGAGGACTCCAACTAACTCATTGCATTGCTGGAGGAGAAAGTGGAGCATGTCTGGCCACACTGAGACTTGTAAGGGAAGATGAGGAGTTTCTGGACAAGGCAGAAGGATGTCTCAAAGAACAACACAGGAAGGTAGACTTTGCTACAAAGAAAATAGCATCCTCAGAGGAAGAAGGCTGACAGCATGTAACTTGGAGGACCAAAAGAATCAGGAGATGGTCCTTGTTAGTGGAGCTGCACAATCTGTTTCAAGCACTCCACCTGGAGGACGATTCACAGACTTCTAGAGCAGGGTTCTCAGGAACAGGAAGGAGATAAGATCAGAGTGACACAGACACAAGGAATCCAGTGACTTGCTGCTCAAGAGGAGAAAGTGTGTCGTGGTGATGGGTGACTTGCTACTCAGAGGAACTAAGTTGGCACTCTGCAGACCTTCCATGATATCAAGGCAAGTGTGTTGTCTCCAGGTGCAAAGATCCAAGATGTGACGGAGAGGTCAACCCAACCAATCAAACCTACTGACCATTATCCTTTTCTTCTGTTTCATGTTGGAACAAATGGCACTTCCAGGAAGAGCCTCATAGCCTCTCAACTACGAGGAATTCGGCAGCAAGGCAAAAGAGTTCCAAGCACAGCTGCTGTTTTTATCCATACTTCCAACTGATGATCATGGTCCTATGAAAGAATGGAAGATTCTGGAGGTGAACCCCTGGCTCAAGGGATGGTGTCATCAAGAAAACTTTGGATTCCTGGATCATGGTCTTCATTATCTACAGGAAGGGTTTTTGGCAATGGGCTGCACCTCACACAGACTGGGAAGAATATCTTTGGAAGACATCTTGCTAAGGTCATCTGGAGGGCTTTAAATTAAATCTGGAGGGGGAAGAAGACCATTACCTAGAACCACACCCAAACAGAAGACCAAAGGCTGCGTAAGTAAACCTTACGACTAGGGAGGAAGGGTAAGAAGGAAGCGGTACTCAAGAATAAACCAGGAGATGCAGCTGGCAAACTTAAGAAGGGCTATGCTAAAGGCTCATATGCCTGTACACTAATTACTTACCAAGGTTTCCCAACCAGGGTTGCGTGGAACCCTCGGGTTCCGCGAGAGGTCACTAGGGGTTCCCTGGGAGTACGATTTATTTAAAAAATTATTTCAAATTTGCACACGCCTATATACGTGATGAATGGCATGCAAGTGATGATTGAGGATGGCATGGAATGATGGTGAACAGAAAGTGTCTGCTGAATTCCCAGGTATGGCATGGCCACTGCTTAATGGAAGTGCTCAGGGACAAAGAGAGAGAGAGCAAGCGGAGGACTTGGAGAGGGCAACAAGAGCTCCACAACGCACTTCCTGAAGTAAAGCAGAGGCAGGCAAAGTGTGGTGCGGGTGACGTGCCGCTCCCAGTGAACGATCAGGCCACCCAGTCATGCTCATTCCATTTAGAGCCTGGGAGCTCCTTTGAATGGAAAGACGGCCAGAGACTGGATGTCCTAAGCAGCTGACACGCTGGATGGCCTAGCGTGGTGCACGCTGGCGAGATCCACTTGAGTCCTTGAAGCACTGGATCCAGTCGGAAAGAGCAGCAGCAGCAGCCACACCCTTACGTTCCCACTATCATTCTGGCAATCACATCACAGGGCTTGGCGGCTGCCCGGAAGCCTCCCTTGGGCTCACGGCCCAGGGAGCAACGTGTTCCCTTGCAAAGTGGGATCGGAAAGGCTGTTCCCTCCCCTTCATTGATTCTGGCACTGCGCTGCGCTGACATTATCATTGTCTAGCCACAAACACGCATGTGTGAATGCACAGAAGCCAGGGAGGGTGGGACGCAGTGGAATATGGAAGGGGGGAGGAGTAATACTATCAACTTCCATTGATTAGTACATTAAGTGTGGGAAAGGGTACCAGTACGGATGGGAACGGATAGATTGTCAATTCCAGTAATTCCTCATTTTTGCAGATAAAGTCAAGTAATGAAACACAGGTTACATTAATTAACAGTATGTGACTTGCCTCACGTTGTCATGGGATGACCATGTTAGGACAGTGATCAATGGGCCCAACCTAAGTGAGTAAGAAAGGGAAGAAGAATCTCAACAAATAGACAGTCGTAGAAAATCAAATATTTTCAAATTTAAAAATTGGAAAAAGCCAGACTTCACACATATAGTAAGAATTCCTTACTTAGCATCCTCTTTAGAGAAATCTGTAAGTTTCCTAAAATCTGATTTTCATTGTAATTGCTGAACTGTAATTGATGTTACAGCACTAACTGTGGGATTTAAATCTGCTGTTTTTGCTTGCTGTTTTTATTTGTTTTCCTGCTTTAACAATGACTGTGCTGCTTAAGTATCTCTCTTTTTATTTTTTATTATTGAATTCATTGTAGAATGTATTCTAGTCTAAGAGTCTGAAACTTCTGAAATTTCTATTGGAGAGAAGCATCAGAATTCTGTAACCAAACATTCTGGGAAAAGATGTGTCCATAAGGGGTGTGACCCCACCTCATTGTGTTGGGACAGGCTTCTTGCGGCCCAAGCTACTGTCAATTCCTCAACTGCTCCCAAGAAATAGATATTGACGTCACCCAGTTTCATACACCCGGGGGGCTCCAATATAACCAAAATAAGCTTCATCTGATCCTTCATGGATTCTCCTAGGTAGTACTATAGGGGTTCTGAAATGCTTGTAACAGAAAATCCCATGCAGCATTTTTATTTAGTTTATCAGAGTAGAAAGCGTCCAGCAATAAACTTTCACAGAAAGGCTTATTTTTATAGTTCAGAGAAATAAAGACTATTCACACATTTAGTCAGTGTAAAAAGGAAAATAAAGATTGCTTACATTTTTATTCGTAGATCTTGTTACAAGCAGTTTCATTGTTGAAACGGTCCCATGCGTGCAAGCGAGTTGTTCTGACCAAACCCGCTTTTGGTGGATTTGCTGGGTGCAAGTATGAGCCACGAGGAGAGAGAAGGTAAGGACCTTCCTCCCTTGTGGACATCCAAGGAGAGAAGAGGAAACAGGAAACCGGGATTCAAGCCCCTCCCACACAAAGCAGTAAAGCTAGGTTGCAGCAGAGCTGCCCCTCCCTTGTATTTGTGTGAGACAGGCTTGGTTGAAACCCCGTATTTCCAACAAGTACATGGGCTTCCCAGTGGCATGCCTCCCTCCCCAGCAGAGGTCAAACTCATCAAGGTGGTGGATGGAGTATCACGATGCAAGCGGCCCCCATTTTGAACATGCCCATCACGGCACTCTGTCTGCCATCTTGTTGAGTTGAGTCCCCCCACGGACACTGAAGGATCTCAGCTGGGTTTTGAATTGAACTGGCATGACACGACAGCGAGTCCAGGCTGAGAGCTCTGGAAAGGGCTTAGAGCACTCAAACGGCTGGTCTCCCTGCTCCAGCGGGTGGTGCGTCTCCTCCTCCTTGGAAAAGGTCCCATAGCTGTTCCTCCCTGAATTTACTCCAGAAAATAAGGGCAGAAGGAAAACCAGTTGCATAATTTTCTGTTTTGTGGAATGTTTGATCATTGTCTTTTTAAATGCACAGAATATTTCTTATGGACACCGGCTGCATCAATGTAATTTGCTTTTATTTTTTTCCGTAGCTGATATTATTTCAACTATTGAATTCAACCACACAGGGGAATTACTAGCAACAGGGGACAAAGGAGGTCGAGTTGTTATATTCCAGAGGGAGCCCGAGGTATGATTTTTCTTTAAAAATCTCCAGTTATTATCAGAGAAACTCTGTTACTGAACTATGAGTGGTTCTACACCCTGTTCCCAAATTCCTCCAGGGCCTGGGCCAGAAACCTCGCATGCTTTTGCTCTCCCAGAGAGCCAGGGTTTGATTTCTTGTTCTCAATGGGACTCTGGGTTGCACATTAGTTTATTTTGTCTGTATTTGTTGCCAATACATGAAAAAGTTCTCCCTTCCTGATCAATTCGAAAAGCGTTCAAAGAATTGTTTGGGGGTGCTGCATAATATGGCCTTTCTCATAAAGGAAAAGTTGGGATGGCGTAGGATCCTGCAGCGGGGCCTGAAAGGGACTGTACCATGTGAGCTATCCTGCCAGGCCTGCCAGGGCGGAGGAACGGCTTCCCTACGAAGGAGCTTTTGAAGGAGGAGGACGGCCTGCCGGGAGCAGATGAACAGCCTCGCGGGGAGGGGGGCAGCGGGTGTCTTGCCAGGGTTGCGTGAGGAAAGGCTGTCCAAAGAAACTGATTGGCAGTCGGCACAGAACGCATCGAGGGGGCATGGGGGGGGGGAGGTTTTGATCCACCGAGGCAGATCTGGAGCCCAGCTCTGCTCCGGAACAACACGCTGAGGCGGGCGGCTTTGAGGCCCTCTGGACGTCCAGCGGCCTTTTCCTGTTTGCGGATAACTATCCAGTTAATAATTATCCCTCCATCCGTGGAGGAGCTTGAGGGGAGACGCTGAGCAGGGCGATGGCCCAGCCATGGGGGACGCCTCCTTCGCCTCCCAGTCCGCCAGCCCCGGGGGGGGGGGCTTTGCCCGCTTCCTTGGTTCCCGGCTTCTGGGCTGTCCTGCCGTGGCCTGGCCGAGCTTCCCTGCACCCCTGGAGTGCGCCTGCCTGCCTGCCTGCCCCGCCACAGCCGGGGTTCGGCTCGGCTCCCGGCACTCGCGCACGGCCCAGGGCCGCCCGGGCCCCGGTGGCCCCCGGGGGACCTGGCGTTGGATTCCGCAGCGTTGGGGCAAGAGACGAACCGCTGCCCGGCTAATGCTACCAGGGCTGGCCTGGGCTCTTTTGGGACTAGGGGACGGGAGGCTACGGGGGCCTTGCTCTGATCTCTTCAGTGTATCAACCAGCGGGTGTTCCTGCACCGAACTGGTTCTCTTGGTTCTCTTGATTTAATAAAAATTAAATAAATATATATTTATGATATTGATTGATTTCCACTGTGCGTATGCTGCCAAAGTCACCACAGCTTTAGGTGATTTATATCACCGAGTCCTGCTTGAAGATGTTTTTAACCGCTGTTAGCTATGAAGAGAATTGGTCACAGAAATATGTTTGTTTGCTTATTCAATTTATATGGCTGCCCACTCGCAGGTAACATAAAAACAGAAAAAAAAAAAAAAAAAACCCAAAGCAAAAATTAAGAACGCATCACGCCTTCTTAATTTTAAGGCCAGGGGCATATCTACACAAATAAACCCCCGAAAATGGGCCCAGCGCCCGAGGGAAGGGCAGGTCTGCAGCACCCTGCAAAGGCTGACAGGAGCAGGGCCATCCGGATCCCGGGGGCGGGGCTATTCCCCAGGGCAGCGCCACAACAAGGGGGACACACCTCCTGAGTCCCGTAAGACAACAGTGTTTAGGAAATGGGATCCGGAGCGTGCCGGCCGTGCCAGGTCTAAGACGGGCAAAGTTGCCAGAGACAGGTCGTCCCACAAACGACTTGGCCCTGGGCCATGAATGCCACTAAAGGTGATAACTAGAGTTGCCCCTGAGTTGCCCCTGAAGCCCACCTTACCAGCGCTGCTTGCAAAGGAAAGGTGCGCCTATAACTATTCACACGGGTACATTCTGGGTCAGCTGCAGCATCCAGGTGGTCTTCAAGGGCAGCTGCGAAAAGTGCATTGCAGTATTCCAGATAAGAGGTGACCAAAGCATGGCTGACTGACCATAAGTAGGCCCTCCTAATCCCAGGCCACCACAAGTGTGTTCTTCCCCACCCAGGCCCCCGCAGCCTCCAGACACTGAGAAAGACCCTTGACAGCATCACTTGATAGGTCAGGGATAGAGATGTATAACTGGTGATACCTAATTCTGTGCTGACACCCAGCAGCTTCATATAGATCATAGCTTTCCAAACTGTGTGTCGCGACAGATTAGTGTGTCGCGACAAAACCCGGAAGTGCTGATGGAGAGTTGTCGCCGCACGCGCCAGCGCCGCCGTGCGTGCCCCCGTGCCACCGCCGTGCACGCTGCGCCCCCATGCCACCGCCGTGCACGCTGCCGCCGCCGTGCACACCCCGCGCCACTGCCGCCGCTGTAGGTGTGTCGCCAACGGCAGGAGTTTGGAAAGCACTGATATAGATGTTAAATTGGAGTGGGAAGAGAGTAAAAACCTGTTGAGTCCCAAAAAGCAGGCTTAAGTCAATACAGGTAGTCCTCATTTAGTGACCACAATTGGGACTGGCAACTCAGTTGTTGCTAAGTGAAACTGCGACTGTGCTTATGATCTTACTTCAGATTTCCTTTGCTTTACAGACCTGCAAAGGTGGTAAATGCAAGGATTGGTTGCAAAGTTACTTTTTCATCACCATTATAACTGCGAATGGTCGCTAAACGGGGCAGTCACTAAACGACGACTACCTGCTCTTCTCCCCCCACCAATGCGAAGTAGAACTGATCCCAGAGGAAGGGGGGAAACTCCCAACCCCATGAGCCAGACCAGAAGGACACCATCGTTAATAGTATCCAACAGCTGCAGAGAGGTCCACCACATCCTGATCTTGCCAGAGAGGGTGATCAGTGCTGTCTCAGTGCTATACCCAGTGTGAAACCTGACTGAAAGGAGTCCAGAATATCTGCTTCCTCCAGAGCCCTCTGAAGCTGTAGCCCAATCGCCTCAACAGGTTCCCCCCAAAAGAAGCTTGGAGACAGGATGAAATTTTATTATTTATTTATTTTCTATCCCGCCTTTATTATTTTTATAAGTAACTCAAGGCAGCTAACATACCTAATACTCCTTCCTCCTCCTATTTTCCCCACAACAACAACCCTGTGAAGTGAGTTGGGCTTAGAGAGAGTGACTGGCCCAAGGTCACCCAGCCGGCCTTCATGCCTAAGGCGGGACTAGAACTCACAGTCTCCTGGTTTGCTATTGGCTCCTTCCTAGGGCTGAGAGAGAGGGACTGGCCCAAGGTCACCCAGCCGGCTTTCGTGTCTAAGGCGGGACTAGAACTCTCAGTCTCCTGGTTTGCTATTGGCTCCTTCCTAGGGCTGAGAGAGAGGGACTGGCCCAAGGTCACCCAGCCAGCTTTCATGCCTCAGGCGGGACTAGAACTCTCAGTCTCCTGGTTTGCTATTGGCTCCTTCCTAGGGCTGAGAGAGAGGGACTGGCCCAAGGTCACCCAGCCGGCTTTCGTGTCTAAGGCAGGACTAGAACTCTCAGTCTCCTGGTTTCTAGCCCATTGCCTTAACCACTAGACCAAACTGTCTAATTTTGTCCAATATTTCACATGTGGGGTAGTTTTCATTGCACGTGCCCTGAGGGGAGGGTACAGGTAACAAAGGTTCCACATTTTTTGGTACAATTTCAGGTATTCTCATAGTTTGGGACATTCCTGAACTTCAAGTTCAATGAGACTACCTCAAAATCCTTCCCAGAGCATCAATTCATGAATATCAAATTGCATCATTAAAAAAAAGTCTCAGTCAGATTCCCTAACTTTTAGGTCCTGCACGTGTTCCAGGAAATCCTGGAAACTCCTGCGCTCCTAAGCATGCTGCTCTGCTGTTTCCTGGCTGTGATTCCCGGAATGCCAGGAAGTGCTCCTCGTCTCCCTTTCCGGCCTTGCCCTGGCACAGAGCCAGCAGCCCTCAAAGGCTGCCGGGGGCTGGTTGGAACAGCCTGTCGGGATTGCCTGGGTGCTCCCGGATTTAGCTTGGTTGAGCAATCTGTCGTATCAATTGATCGGCATCAGTGCGAGGTCTCAAACCCATTTTGGGTCCATTCATTTGTTCAACACGCTTTCTGTGGTTTCTATCTCACCTCTCATTTCAAAGAAACGCTGCAGCATTGCACCGTGACTTACCCAGCATATCTTTCAATATTTATTTATTATATGTCAAGGCTCCGATCCTTTACCCAATTAATCAGCACTTCTGACACGAACCAGTTTAGAACAGATAGAAGTCTTTATTGAGCAGTGATTCCAAAGCACGTTAAAGATTCGAGGAACTACCGTTTTACAAGCAACAGTATAAATACATGCATTCCCCCCCCTCAGCGAATTCCTCTGAGTCTGTGTCTCCTCTCGTCTCACGCCTCTTTGATCGGTGCGCCTAATTTATTTATTTGTTAAATTTCTATGACCGCCCATCTCCCCCTCAAGGAGGGACTCTGGGCGGTTCATGGTCCATGGTGCTGAATTAACATCGGCTTTCTACTTCCTGCACGTCTGCCATTGTTCTCTGGCTGGCGCCATGTCAGGATGGCACCAAGGCAGGGGCCATTCGTGACATTCTGCCCCCCCGAAGACCAACCCCCTGAAGACCATTCGTGGGCAGCTAGGACCACTGAATGGAGCAGAGCTTAATTGCAGCGAAACAATAAGCACACACAGAAAGGGGTTTTTATCTTAATAGCATTAATAAGCATGCTAGAGAAATATATGTTTTTGATCTTAAGCACATAGCCCACCCAAGCATAAAGAATTACACGCGTAGACAACGTAGGTTACAAAAAGAGTTCTTACTGTTTATTTGGTCCAGTTACATTTTCGTTCATGAAAGATGACTTCTTGTTCTTCTATGGTCCCTAAACTTAATTTACCCTCACCCCTCATTGCTGGTGAAGGCTGCGTGGAGAAAAGGGGGAAATTCTGGAGTTGAGGCCTAGCACATGGCCTCTCCATGGAAGGACCAGCAGCCGCATGGTCCTTCTTCTCCGGTGGAAGAAAGCAAGAAAGCAAGAGAGAGAGAAAGAGGAAGTGGGAGGGGCAATGAGCAGCTTCCTCTAGAAGCACAGACAAACCTAACCCTAACCCTAACCCTAACCTGCAGCCTTCGGTCTGGCCTGCTGGGTGATTTCTGCAGTACCCTGATCACCTGATGCTGTATAAAAGGGAAGCAGTGAAAACTTGCTTTGTAGAAGTAGAATGATGGTCCCACATGTATCCCCGTCATATTCCTCTGGTGGCTGCAAAGAGGTGTCCATGTGACTATTCCACAAATATAACCAAATGCCGGTTTAAGTTCTGCAAAAGAAACATTCATACATTCACATTCACCAAAGTAAAATATTGTCTACTAAATGTGCCATGTTCACATCTCCTTTTCCCACAGAAAACTAAATCAAAATAAGATAGTTTAGCTGTCTTCCCTGAGCACCAAGGATACCGACTCCTTTCCTTTTATTGGGGACGCATATATGAAGAAGCTCTTCGACTGTCTCAGTCTCCATCACTTTCTGAGCCGTAGCTTGATACCCTTCCTATGATTTTGATATTCCAGTCTTGAGATGGAGACGACCTCCCGTCCCTCTTTTTATCTCTGCTGTGTCGAAGCTAAAGTTGGAAGGGACCATTAAAGTTGTCAAGTCCAACCTGGTCAGCGGAGAGATCTAAACGAGAGCATCCCAGACAGGAGCTGCCTGTCAAAACCAATAAAGGGCAGCTTGTCACCTCTCCTGGGATCCACAGCTGAACTGCTCTTTTCCTGGTGGAAGGTCTTTCCAAGATCCACGTGGGATCTACCTTCCATCGTGCATCTTCAGTCCACCTCAGGAAGGGCTGGAGATGGGTGGGCGTCTGTGGGGAGTCCTGTAGGAGTGGATTCTGCCTGGACTAAAGAATCTCTGAATTCCCTTCCTACCCTTACGCTTTATCATTATGCTATTCTATCTTGAAGTTTATTTAATGCTTGGAATACAAGAGAGGGGAGACCATGTTAAAACCTAGTAAATTTAAGAATACCACCCCAGGTCTTTTCCTGAATGAGAAACAGGTTCTATTGTAGCAATCCAAAATCCTTATGGAAACTCAAGTTATACACTTATAGATAATCACCCCGCATATATAACCCAGTTGATGATATTCGTGTGAAAGTTAATTGTTAATCAGTCCAGCAGGATCTGAGGGACCGGAGGAGAGAGTTTCCGGTTTGACCTCATGGCTCTTTTGAACAGTTATCGACTTCTGCAGCTTTGCAAGGGGAAAGGAGAAGTGCAGAGCTGGGACCGGTCCAGGAGACACAGACTCAGAGCCCTGCCCGACCTGAAGGGCTGTGGGACGTCGGTTTCCGGGAGCGATACCACACTTTGGTATCACACACAGGTGTGAAGACATGAGCCAAGGATCTACGTCAGGTTCTACACACCTACAAATATCTCAGTGGATTTGGTTTGTGCAGTAGATACAAGAGGCCCAGAGGATTTTCTGCATTTATAGGATGACTTTGGGTGAATGAATCATTGTTTTAGATTACTATAATATACTGATTATTAAATAATAATTCCTATTAAATTATCTCCCCCTCAACTCCTACTATGATGCCTTATCGTGGCAGGGGTGGTGTTCCTGGGAGGGATGAGTGAAGAATGCCAGGAGTATAGAATTTCAGCAGGGTCATTCAAGCTGTGAAGGGCAGCACAGCTGCAACTATATTTTATTTGTATAGCTGAAGGCTTTCACGGCCGGAATCCGATGGTGGTTGTGGGTTTTCCGGGCTGTGTGGCCGTGTTCCGGCAGATTTGGTTCCTAATTCCACTTGGGCACAGAGAGAATCTTCTAGCTGTGCTCCTGTCCTCTGAAGATGCCAGCCACAGCGACTGGCGAAGCGTTAGGTGCCAGAACACGGCCACACAGCCCGGAAAACCCACAACCACCATTATATTTTATTTATTTATTTATCAAGTTTAGCCACCATATAGCAACTAGATCAGGCAGCAGCAATATGGGAAGATTGGAGGTGGATGATTCCTTTAGTGACAGTGGCAAAGGCATCAATTTATACTGCACAGGAGAACCACTCATGTCTTTTACCAATAAAATCACATGGAGAGATAATATAAAGGGATTGACCATAGAGTGCCCATGACAGGTCCCTCAAGTCGGACGGCACTCAACGTGCTGCTGAAGAAGAGCCGAATGTCTATTGGAGTTCTGGGGGTGTTAATGAGGCAGCTCAAACACCAGATGGAGTACACAGAAATCAGATTAACTATATTCTGGGTACAAAGAGGTGCAAGAGCACAGCGCCCCTGGGCTCCAGCCTCCCTCTGCTCCAGTGTGTGTGTCTGGTAGCTCCAGCTCTGCCAGGCTACCAGATCTCAGGGGGAGGGTGTTCCACAGAGCAGGGCTGCCACAGAGAAAGCGGGCTTCCAGGCCCCACTTGATGGCAGCCTTTAAAGGACGGGAGCTGGAGTGGGAGGAGAGGCAGCCCTGCAGGTTTCCTGGCTCCATTTAAAGTCAATAGAGAACCAGCATCTTGAGTTGCACCCAGAAAGAAACGGGGAGCCAGCGCAGCTCGCCCAGCGGTGGCGTAACACAGGCAACCCGGGGGCACCCAGCGCTCCCCCAGCAGTGGCGCTCTGGACCAGCTGTCACTTCCAGGCGGCTTCGAGGGCAGCCCCAGGAGGGAAAGCAGCTTTTATCTTTCTCCCCAACCTCCTTTTCTCCCCACATTTCTTTTCAAGAGAGTCTCCCACATTTTGGTGCTGATAGGGTAGAAGGAATTTCAGAGGAACTGGGAATTGGTAAAAAAATTATACCCCCCTTTTGGGAGGAGAAAATTTCTGAGTGGAATTCCATTTGCGAGTCAGTAGATTCAAGGTATACTGGTTTTTATTTCAACACGTACTTTGTCGTGTTCGACTCTGCACAAGCACAGGGAGAGTGATCCTTTCTTGAAAGCCTGAATTTGCAGTCTAATGTGAGAATACACCGGGAATTTCGTTCAAAACGAAAATGTCCAGGACCAGCTGCACTTGCGTGTGCTTGTCAGCAAGAAAATGCCACCGAAATGAGGGGAAGAAAGAGGCCCGGGGTCTAGCCCAGAGCTTTCCAAACTTTTCGTGTTGGTGACACACTTTTTAGACATGCGTCATTTCGCGACACAGTAATTCAGTTTTACTAGCAAACCGGAGGTTAAACTAACCCCTTATAAGAGATACGGACACATACATAAATTGTAATAGCGAAATGTGTGGGGACACAACATATCTCATGAAAACCTTTCATTTATATTTTTAAAAATATATGATTTGTAAGTTAATAACATACATTTCCAAGATTGTTGTCATTTATGAGTAGCAACATGTAAATATGTGCAAGAATTAAAAACATTTGAATAACACCAATAACTACTTACCATTTTAATGAGATGTATGAGGTTGATGGGATGAACACAGCTTTTGAATATTTGGTGGAATATTAGATAAAGGCACTTGCATTTCGTCATCAAGCATTTTTAAGCTTCCACGTTTCAGTGTCTTTAAGTTTGTCATTGTTGAAAAGGATACTTCACAACTGCAGAAGAATTTTTAACGTATTGTCGAAGACAACAGCCAATTTTTAACGTGTTTTTACCTATGTTTGGATGCATTTTTGAAACGCGAATCCAAAAGCTGTCTAAGTCACCCTCTTCATACATCATTAACAGACTTCAATCATTTTTTATTTTAGCTAATTCTTCTTCTTCAATAAATGAAAAGTTCCTCGTTGCAGTTGAAAGAAATGGATTTCTGATCCAATCATAGTCTTGGACTTCAACATTTGGGAAGTAACGATGAAGTTTCTCTC
Source organism: Charina bottae (assembly GCA_023362775.1). Lineage (NCBI taxonomy): Eukaryota > Metazoa > Chordata > Lepidosauria > Squamata > Charinaidae > Charina > Charina bottae. The sequence continues at coordinate 219,534 of JALMGJ010000019.1, read as the reverse complement.
CGAGCAATATTAAATGGTCAACAATTAGTGAGCTGATATCACATTTTAGCTCGCACTCAGCAGTTTTGGAAAACATTTCAAAATTTCCTTCTTTCACTTTCCATTTCCAAATGCTATTTTGTCTCTCATAGCACAAATTTTATCTACCGCTGTTAAGATATTTTCTCCTTTTCCTTGCATAGTGGTGTTTATTTTATTCAAATGTTCAAATATGTCAGCAAGATATGCCAATTTTGTGCACCAAAGTTTGTTTTGAATTAGATCGCAGAATTCATTTTGCTGATTTTCCTCAAAAAGTTTAAGGATCATTTCCCTCAATTCATATACACGACAAAGCACTCGACCTCTTGAGAGCCAACGAATCTCTGTTTATAGTAGAAGCTTTTTAAACCTTGCCCCCATTTCTTCACAAATATAAGCAAATAATCTTGACTTAAGAGGTCTACTTTTAATGTAATTGACCATTTGAACCACTTTGTCCATAACTTTTCTTAATTCATTTCCAATGGTTTGTGCGACTAGTGCTTCGCGATGTAAAAAGCAATGAGTAATTATAATATTTTCATTCTCTTTCTTTGCTAAAGCTATAAAACCTTTTGTTGAACCAACCATTGAGCGTGCGCCATCTGTGTATATTCCTACACAATTTAACCATTGCAAATTATTTTCCTTCATGAAACAATCTAAAGTTTTAAATATATCTTCACCTCTAGTTCTCATTGGAAGTTCTAGACAACACAAGAATTGCTCAATAATTCTGTCAGTATGAATGAAACGTATAAAAACCAATAATTGTGCTAACGCACTGACATCTCTTGATTCATCTAATTGCAATGTAAAGATCATATTATCGTCTTGAAAAATATCCTTCATTTGCAGCTTAATGTCATCAGACATGTCTTGAATACGTCTTCCAATCGTGTTATCTGCCAAAGGGATTTTATTAACTTCTATCTCAATTCGGGCCCAAACATTGATCGAACAATAGCACAGCAAGATTCCTTTATGGTGGTTTCGGCAATAGTGTGTGGGTCCTTGTTTCGGGCAATTATTTGAGCAACCAAGTAACTTGCCTTTTGAGCTTTCTCTGATGTCTTCATTCTCTTTGTGAATTACGCAGACTGCTTCTTTATAGATTTTGAAAGCTCAGTAAAGTATTGTACTGGTTTTCCTGACAAATGACTGTGTTTTGAGGTAAAATGGCGCTTTAATTTGTTTGGTACCATACTTTCATTTGTAAGTATATCCCCACAAACTAAACACTCGGGACAAGGATTGTTTTCATTACCAGAAAATGTGAACCCCAGTTTCATATAATCTTTACTGTATAAACGAGGCTTGGAAATTTTTCCTTTATACTTCTTACGTACTAATACAACAAAGTTCAACAGTTGATTCTTCCGTACTTTCCTCTATAGCCGCTACATTTTGTTCATCGCAAACGTCATCTTCACCAGCTTTTCTTTTCTTAATTAGAAACTTATCCATTTTAGAGGTTATTTGAACTGCAATTTAATGAATAAATCTGTGCGAATTTATTATAAAGTTTTAACAGTAACTAAACATGAAAATAACAGCACCAGCACTCCACTCCAGTGATGAAGTGAGAGAACAATCCCGTGTTGCACACACCTACAGATAGTGCAGACTAGGTGGCTTTTCGTTGAGCGGCTGCGCGTAACTTTCCACATTGAACGAATTTTGTCAAGCAGTGATCGAGCGGCAGTCGAGACGGTGTTCTATCAAAAAACTGGACCCATGGAATTTCTCGAACACGTCACTGTGTCCTGTTTGACGGACCGACACAAGATTGCCTACTAAGATCTTTATTTACAGTAGAAAGGCACACACAACTCAGCGAAGGCAACGAGAATCAAGCAAGCAAAATTACAATGTCTTTCTACATGGGATGAATTCAGGCACACGAGGTTTAGCTCCAAGACAGTAATGTGGCAACAGGAACGGGCACGGCAACGGAGTAACGGCGATGGCAGGAAGCGGCATGGTGAACCGGCAAGGCATCATCACAACACAGCAGCGCGGTGGTACAGCCAGAAACGGTTTCTAGGAGCGGCGCAGCAGCGAGGCAAGAGCAGGAAACATGAGGCGGGGCGGTGACAGGGCATGGAGCAGGGTCCTGAGACGGTGCAGTGACGGGGCAAGGACCGCGGTCTAAAGGCAGCAGCAAGACAAGATTCCTCGGAGGCAAGGCAGGATGTTGGATCCGGAAACGGTGCGACGGCAAGACGGGAGTTCTCGGACGCAGAAGTTGTGGCGACGGATCAAGGAGCGATGTTCAGGAGCGAAGCGGCGGGATAGCGGGAGTCCTTGGAGGATGTCGGCGGGGCAGCAAGGCGGGGATCTTTGAAGGATGGCGACGCAGCGGCAGGGTCGGGATCGGAGGGCGGTGGCGGCTCAGCGAAGGAGGTAGGAGGAAACTCGGCAGCAGGAGATGTCCTGGGGTTTGGTGGAGGCAGGAGCAGGGATTCTGGAGAGGTGTCCAAGCAAGGCTGAAGGGGGTCTTCAAACACGGCAGGGATATGGGTGTGGTTTGCGAAGCTGGAAGTCGGCGACTGAGAGCAGGAGCGGTTGTCTCCGGCAACTCGCTCTGTATTTCGGCGCCTTTTATCTCCTGCATTTTCGTGCCGTTGACGGTTAGAAGCCAACGGCGCAAAAATAAGCATGCGCTGTACCTCTATGATCCCTCGACTGCGTGACACACCTACACACTGCAGCCGACACACTAACGTGTCGCAACACACAGTTTGGAAAGCTCTGGTCTAGAGTCTTGCAGGTACGACGACCAGATTTATGCAAGAAAGTCTGTGAGCTCTGTCATGCCAACTGGAAGTTATGCGCTCGTCGGTGCAACAGGCCTCCAAGGGAAGGAAGAGCTGAGTAGCCCTGCTGCATTGCCGTGCCAGGCGTGAGATCTCTTGGGGAGCCTTCCCAACAACCAGGTATAAAATGGGGAGATCTCAGCCATGCGTGTCAGCTTGGGAGATGGCCTGCAGTCACAGTCGTGAGCAGAGACCCCCACCTGTCCCCCCCACCCCACCCCACCCCGTTACTTATTCTTGGCCTCAACAGGTGAGTGTTTCCCCTTAATATTCTTCCTTGACTGGCTAAATCTCACTCCCATGCAGTCCGTATCATGTCTTCTCCAGAGGATCAGGGTCTTAAAAAATTAAGTGGCACTTTTATTTTTAATATATTTCCTTTCGTACTAGAAATAAAAGCATGGTGTGCATTTGGAAGTATAAGTTTCCTATTTGTGTACATTCTAACTTCACTTTCACATGAACAGGTTTCGTTCCCAGTTGCAACTTGCTATTTTAGAAGCGATTCCTGAGCACGGTCATGTGTTTTTCAGGCGCCAGTAACCCCTTTCCGTCCCTCACTGAGCAGTTTGCTTTTGGATATGTGTATTCTAAACTCCAGAAGGTTTCCCTGCAGCAGCCGGCCGTGCTAGCCAGGAGCAGCCCTTTCAACCCTAGCAGGAAATGTCCCTCTGTGGTGACGTTTCTGCAGCTCGGCCAGTCAGAGTCTGCGCGGGGTGCCACCTCCCCTGAGCCGGCCCGGGGTTCCCAAAAGACGCATGGGGGTGGGGCAGCCCTGAAAGCTTCCCTGGGGGGCGCAGACCTGCCCCAAGCCAGCGGGGCCTCCGGTTGAGGCCTGGAGCCGTGTGTGTGTGTGTGTGGGGGGGCACCGAGGAGCCGCTCTCCTCCGCATGCCTGCCTGGGCACTCGGTCCACACGCTGGCTTTGCCCCAGCCCAGCTGGGAGGCAGAGATAAGCCCTGATGCCGTGTTTTGTTATTTACAGAGCAAAAACGCGCCTTACTGCCAAGGCGAGTACAATGTTTACAGCACCTTCCAGAGCCATGAACCCGAATTTGACTATTTGAAGAGTTTGGAAATAGAAGAAAAAATAAACAAGATAAAATGGTTGCCACAGCAGAATGCAGCCCACTCTCTCCTGTCAACAAATGGTAAAACTCTAGGATTAATACTGCTAATACTCTGGCAGGTAGATCTTCGCTGACATTATTGGATGCGCTACCTCCATTTTGAACGTATGCTTCTGTCTTTTCGAATGTACATGGATAGAGTGGATTAGACGGGTCATGATTATTTCTCTGTTGACATTTACGCTGGTCTGGTTCGGGGTAAGAGTTGGTCCCCAATTAGGATTTCAGGCTCGGGCGATCTCGAGTTCCCACCAGCTTTCCCAAGACGTCCGGCCTGCCCTGTGGCCAGGAAGCCCCCCCCCCCCGGTTAGCAGCAGTGATACAAGCGCCCCGGCAGGACAGGGCATTCTTCAGGATTCTCAGCTTGCAGCCCTTCGTTTTCCAAAGGTCCTTTGGATTCTTGGGGAAGAATCCTCTCCTCCCCGTTCCCATGAACTCCAGAGGCCATCTCCCCTGCCCAGCCCAGCACTTTAAACAAAAGGGAGGGAGGGAGGGGTTCTGGGGTTCCTAAGTGGAAAGGGGGTTGCCCTGCCTGCCCACCCAGCCCTCCTGAAATCAGGCAACACCCCCAAAGCCAGAAAACCCCATCCCTGCCAGCTCCCACGATGTGTTTGCTGCCTAAATTAGGCCAAAACGGGAAGTGTCCCCTCTGGCCCGAAAACGCTTCCCCGGGCCTCCTTCAGCACAGGCGAAAGCTTGTTCCAGAAAACACCCCCTCTGCTATCGCTGGCGTCTCGCCAGAGGCAGCCGATGATCTTCCCTCATTAACCTCCAGACAAGACTTCTGCTGGGCGGCAAAAGGCAGCGAAAGCTCCCCCTCTCTGACGTCGTCCCCCGTGCTAGAGAGTAGCGAAGAGCTACACGGCCAAGGCTAAGGCTTCACCGCCCATTTCTGGGACTCGGAGGAGGAGAGACCTTATCTTAGGAGGGAAGACACGTGCATTGCCAAAAGGTTCTCCGCAGAGACAAGAAGTTGGCAACGTGATTTCTGAACCCAGCAGAATGTTTCCCAACGCAACTCTTCTGCTGGAGGTCGGTCTCCACTGCCCCTCTTGGGAAGCCTGGAACCGTTCAAGTACCTCTTTCTCAAACTTACATCAGTGAGTGTTAGCTGGCCACCCATGATCAGAATTTCTATTGATTTATTTTTTACAAGGACTTTTGTGCCACTTCAGTAGGGTGAATCTAAGCAGATTACAAAATATTAAATAATATAAATGTCAATTAAACCATAATGAAACTTTCAACAAATTGTAAACTATGAACTACAATAAGCAGTGAAGTGCATTCCTAGGTTCCTCCTTACTTCATCCTGTCTCCAGATGCCCACTTAAACAGCAAGGTTTTCAACAACTTTCTGAATGTGAAAAATAAGAATTCTGTTCAGAATAACTGGTTCCACCAGAAGGATCTTCTAGCAGACAAAGCTTGCCCCCAAGTCCTCTCCTGAGTACAGACTCTTAGCAAGTACTCTCTACCAGCACACTCAGCGGAGGCAGATTCTACTAGGAGCAAAAGGCCTTATAGATACCCAGACCCCTTATACTTATTACCAGCACCTTGAATTGCACCCAGAAACAAACTGGCAGCCAATGCCATTCCTGTCATACAGATATTATGTGGGATATCAGACCACTCCCATAAGCCTATGGCCATGGATTCACAGACCATGCATCAGCTGTGGTCTCCACGTGTCTTCTGTTGGAAATTCAGCAAATCAACATGCCTCATTTGCATGTAGATGAGTTCATCCCAGGATGCAATTCTCTTGTGTCTTTGAGGAAGTTGTTTTGCTGCCACTCCCAATTCCTCCTCCTCCCTTCATAGTCATCTCTCTGATTTCTTCACCGGAGGAGTAGGATGCATGTGCCTGAGCTCCTTCGATCGAGAGGCCATGCCTAGGCCTCAAGCCCCTTTTCTCCACGCAGCCCTGGCAGCAACATGGGGCCAGGGGTCTAGGTAACTGGACCAATAAACGTAAGAACTCTTTTGTACTTACTTTTTGAACCTACTATGTCTAAGCGTGTGATTCTTTATGCTTGGGTGGGCTAAAAGTATAAGATTAAGGACCTGGATCTCTCTAACATGCTCACTGGCTCTGTTCTTAAATAATATTCTCTTTCTGTGCACGAGCTTATACTACGTTAAGCTCTGCTCCATCCCCTTGTTCTAACAGGCCACTGAATGATCTTCATCTTCAAGGGCAGTCCTATTTAGAGCAAGTTACAGTAATCTGGCTGTGAGGGGACAATGTCATGAGTGATTGTCACCAGTGCCTCCTGCCCCAGGAAGGACTGTAACTGGTCCACCCATGAAAACTGGGCAAAGGTCTTCCTAGCAACAGTTACCACTTGCTAATCTGGCAAGAGTCATGACTCCAGAAGGACCTCAGATTACAGATAAGCTCCTTCTTGGACAGCACAACTCCAACCAGAACTAAAGTTGAAACTGTCCTGAATTAGCTGGCTTCTGAATCATCAGTCATACCATCTTGTTTGGATTGAATCTCAACCTTTTCCTCCCATCCATATTTTTACATCTTCAGGCACCAGGACAAGACTTCCACCATATCTCTGTTAGTCTTAGGATAGATGGATATCAATCAAAGATAATATTTGTAGCTCAGGGTTGAACTGTGGAGTCCTTGGTGCTCTCTGAGCCTTGTTGTTTTCTTGCAGACGTTTCATTGCCAGGCTAGGCAACATCTTCAGTGCGAAAAGGGAGTGGGACTTGCTCTCTGTTTATATACCCTGGCTTGTCCTGCCTGTGTTGGTGGGGGTGTTGTACTCTCCTTGGTAGTACTTTGATTGGGTTGTTGTTTGATGCTTGGTTGATTGACTGAGTTAATAGTTCCTTGATTAGGGTCTATTGTGTTGTTTGATTGCTCCTCTGCTGCTAATCTTGCTGTTAATCTTTGCCTATCTTGAGTGCCTGACCACTCAACCCACCACAGCAAAACCAAAAGAAGCTATGAAAAGGATTACACTGCCATACATCAGAAACATCTCAGAAACTACTAATAGACTGTTATAACCACACGGCATCACCGTAGCACACAAACCAACCAAAACCCTTCAGAACATCGTAAGTACACCAAAAAGACCCAGTAGCCCAAGAAGAAAAAACAGGAGTTATCTACAACATACAGTGTAAGGACTGTAACAGCCACTATGTAGGACAGACTGGCAGAAGACTAGCAGAACGCATCCATGAACACCAACTAGCAGTCAGAAGACATGATGAAAACTCCTTAATCTCACAACACATGGACAGACTTAACCATACTTTCAACTGGGAAACTGTGAGCATCTTAAACCAAGCCAAATCCAAAAACGCTAGAGAATTCCTGGAAGCTTGGCACTCAGACAAAGCAGCCATCAATAGACACATACAGGTAAACAACATTTAGATACCATTCATAAGAGACAATAGAAAAGCCAGAAGACCAGAATACCTCTTTCCCAGCAATCAACAACAAGACAGGCAAAGATTAACAGCAAGATTAGCAGCAGAGGAGCAATCAAACAGCACAATAGACCCTAATCAAGGAACTATTAACTCAGTCAATCAACCAAGCATCAAACAACAACCCAATCAAAGTACTACCAAGGAGAGTACAACACCCCCACCAACACAGGCAGGACAAGCCAGGGTATATAAACAGAGAGCAAGTCCCACTCCCTTTTCGCACTGAAGATGTTGCCTAGCCTGGCAATGAAACGTCTGCAAGAAAAACAACAAGGCTCAGAGAGCACCAAGGACTCCATAGATGGATATGCTTATCATCAGCACATGAGGGTATATGGGGGTGCCATCCCCCATATTGAAGTGCCTGAGGGCTCAATTTCCCCTCCCCCATTCACTGAATGAAATTGCCCACTTAGGTTGGAGTAGAGCCAATATAAAGTCGTGCCTGCATCCCCAATCTTGCAGATGGTGCAGAAGGATACCCTGGACCATGGAAGAGAGGAATAACATTCCACATGATCTTGATAAGTTAGAGAAATGGGCCAAATCCAACCGTGACAAACGCAAAGTTATACATGTTGGAAACAGAAATCAAGTACATAAATAGAGAATGATGGATACCTGGCCTGGTAACAGCATGAGAAAAAGAATCTTAACTTAGTTATTAATGCAAACTGAATATGATCCAGAAGTGTGCGGTGGAATTTTAGAATTCTAGATCACAGAAGGATGGCTTCAAATTAGAGGAAGTAGAAGTTCCAGGGTGTATGTAATGGGAACAGTTCTTCGCTAAGCATTGTGAGCCCTCACTTATTGTGTCCAATTCTGGGCACCACATTTTAAAAAGGCTGGAGACAAATGACAGTGAGAATGGTGATGGACTAGACACCAAATCCTATGAAGAAAGACTGGAGAAATTGGGAAGCTTTAGCCTTGGGAAGAGCAGGCTAAAGTGTGGATGTGACAGACTTCATCAAGTACCTGAAAGACGTTGAGAAAAGAGCCGCTCCATGTCCTCCTGCCTGCAGAAGACTTGAGGACGTGTTCTAGTATCCGGAAGAGGGACTCTGGCTGAATGCCAGGCAGCAGCAGCAGCAGCAGTTTGGGGTCCAAATACACGACCTTGAGGGGGACTGAGCTCCCCTCCCCGGACGTGTTCCGAAAGAGGTTACACGGCCATCTGCCCTGGATTCCCGCACTGAGCAGGGGACGGAATTCAGTAGCCCAAATGGCCCTTTCTGTGCAATAACAGGGAGGAGAAATAAGAATTTCCCACTGTAAATGTGGGAATGTTAATGTGATTGGAAAGCTTTGTAGCATATTTTAACTCCATTCCAGGCTGTCATGTTAGCGTGGGATTTGCTGCATCTCCAAGGGCAAATTAATGACATTATATGTTTGAAGATACTTGCAATGCCTTCTCTTTATCCGTTTTCACCTTTAAAGAAACAGCAACAGGAAGATCTCGCCTGGGGACAGCCCTTCAAGGTAGGCCAGGCCAGGTCAGGAAACAGGCAGTGCATGGATTCCCTATTGTCGTTGGGTAGAATGACAGAATCTGGAAAGGCTGCCAGAGTTTCCCTCCGCCCCGTCTGTTACCAAACAGAATCAAGGCGGGAGAATTATTTGGAGTTACTTTCTCACACTTTCCCAGGACTGAGTTGCATTTCTCCTCCCTTAATGGTTCACCCTTTCTAAGGTCGTCTCTACATTCCTTTGAACCTTCATGTCCTCCGTGGATGTTAGGAGAAACGCTCTCTTACAATGCAGTACCATTTACGATCCATCATGGCGTGAGGTGGGATGGAGGAAGCCTCTGGCTGCTCCCTACCGCCCAGAGCAGAGCAGTCTTAGATTCCCTGGGGAAAACGGGGGGGGGGGGGGGCTGTTGTTGACACTTTCCCCCACTGATAGGGTTTCTTCATTTCTGTTTAAATGTCAACAAAGAAGATACAGAATATAATTCACAGACGCTTAAAACTGCAATGGACTCCCCTGAAATATTCTGAATGCCTTGAGAATCCCCCCCCCCATTTTTCAACCTCCCCATAGCCCCAGCCTAAAAATTTTATTTGGCAAAGATCCAGATCCTGTTTCAAAAAGCACAGTAGCTCTCTGGACCCTAAAATCAATCCCCTAATCCAGAGCTTTCCAAACTGTGTGTCGCAACACAAAAGTGTTTCGCCACACAACCCGGAAGCGCTGATCATCATCAGCGCTTCCGGGTTTTCCCGCGGCGACACACCAACGGTGGCGTGCAAAAACCGAAAGCGGCAGCAGCGCTTCCAGGTTTTTGCGCGCTGCTGCAACGGCGGCACTTCCGGGTTTTCCCGCGGCGACACACCAACGGCGGTTGGTGTGTCGTTGCGGGAAAACTTTGGAAAGCCCTGCCCTAATCCATAGTGCCCTTTATGGATTTGCAGATCCTCAAGCACCCACTTTGTTCTAGAGCCCATTTTGCCTGTAAAGTTTTTCCACCTGGCATTTTACTCTAAGAATTAAACGAAACCCCAGGAGACTTCACCAGATAATATTGGGTCAGGTGGGGATTGCATTACATTTTGTTTTAATGTACAAAATGGCTGAAGGACCTCTTCCGTTCACTCAAGACCCCCGCACTCCCAGACGGTGCCCTTCCCTCCCGCCTCCCTCCTTTTCTGATTCCTGGAATGACCACATGGATTCCGTGGTGGGAAGGATGCTCAGTGGAAGGTACCCTAACCCTTTTGCCTGAGGCTCATTCCGCACCAAGATCTCTGGAGTGAAATCCCCAGATCAGAGGAATTTCTAGGGGAATTCTTTTATACTAGCATTGCCCATTACTTCCAGATTTATTTTACATAGCAGAATATACATATTTGGGGGAGAAAAATGTAATGAGTGGTGTCTTTGAAAATGCAAAAAAAAAAAAAGCCCCCCGTTATTCCCATAGATTTAAGATTTCTATAGATTTATTTCTAGCCATGGCTAATGAAGGTTTATGCTAGAAAATGGTTTTAAAGTTTTAAAAAATCCCTTAAAAACAGGCAATAAATAAATCACACATTTGGCCCTTTTTGTAAGATCAAAACTAAGTTTTATAAGTACTGTATGTTAAAAACAAGTAATAAAATTAAAAGTTTAATGTACTCCTTTTAATAACTACGATGGCTTCTTTTTTTTTTTTAAAGATAAAACTATTAAATTGTGGAAGATTACTGAGCGAGATAAGAAACCCGAGGGATACAATTTAAAAGATGAGGAAGGAAAGCTCAAGGAATTTTCTACAGTGACCTCACTTCAGGTACGTGCTTGGAATGTTTTTTCCTGGTTTAGATTATAATTCATTCTATTATTTAAAATATCTCTTGTGTGGCTTCAATTCAGGGGAGCACTTTAGCTGAAGTACAACAGCATCTGAGCAAGACTTTGATATATTTATTTATTACATTCGGTCTACTTTGCATATTTATTGAACTTATTGCATATTATTTAATAAGAGATTTATTGAACTTATTGCAATAAATCCATCTTACTGGATTTAACTTTGTACTGGGACATGAGCTTTACTCCTGGGGCAGATCACAGTTGGCTGGCCTGATCCAAAGGAGGACTGGAGTGGAAGCAAAGCGAGAGTTTGGTGCAAATTCTATTCACCGAAAACCTTTGGTGCAATCTGTCCATCTTGGATTATCTACTGCTGGTACAGGATGGCACTCCCGCATCACAGCCTTGTCTACCACCCACAGAGCAATACAAACATAGATTTCATTATTATCTCCCTTTGGGTTCAATGCACACGTTGCACACCCAACCTGTGCCTCCGCTACCCCTTAGAATACCATTCTCCTTATTTTTGTCTAATTCAGCTTTCACAGCTTCTGTGATCACATGCGGTAAATACAGGTTCTGCGCAGAGGGCACAATGGCAACCTTGGGAGAATAGTAATTGGTCCGAGCCCTTTAAACAAGAAGTTCTACCGTTCTACCATTCAACAGAGCCAGCTGACTCTGAGAATGACTTTGAGTGGGACTTGTAATATGCTTTAATTTCTTGCTGGCAAACACTGCCTAGTAAATTTTGCTGCAAATAAAGTTTTGTGCACTGCCAGTAGCAACCACCATCTCTAGTTGCTTCCCATTAGCACTCACAATTATTCTCAGAATAAACAAACTCTTCCTCCTCCTCTTCACCTTCATCTTCCATTATCCTAACAGCCCTTGCAAAATTTCTCCTGCATTCGGTCTGCTTTACGTTCTGGTTATGAGATGCCTCCTGTCCGGGCCAGCTCCGACTCCGACTCCGAGGCTGCTTCAGGTGACCCTGTGGAACAGCAGCCTGCCTCAGGAAGCAGCGGGGAGGCACTGGGGCTGATTTGGTGGCAGAGCACTGGAACAGCTGGACGCAGCAGAGGACATGGGCGGGTCCTGATCCGGGGCCTCCTCCCCGCCCTACGGCAAGAAGGGCTGAGCGAAGGGGCTCCTCGCAAGGCCAGGCCACCGCTGGAGTGGTGCGGCAGTCCACAGAGATGGCCCGGAACGTCTGCCTCGACGGACGCGAACCCTGAGCAAGGCGTCCGGCTGGCCTTTTTGCCCCCTTTTGCTGAGGAACCCTTTGGTGGAAGGGCACTCGTTGCGGTCATGAGGCAGCTTTCTTTCTTTCTTTCTTTCTTTCTTTCTTTCTTTCTTTCTTTCTTTCTTTCTTTCTTTCTTTCTTTCTTTCTTCTTTCTTTCTTTCTTTCTTCTTTCTTTCTTTCTTTCTTTCTTTCTTTCTTTCTTTCTTTCTTTCTTTCTTTCTTTCTTCTTTCTTTCTTCTTCTTCTTTCTTTCTTTCTTTCTTTCTTTCTTTTTGAATAAAGTTTCATTAAGTTTTTCAACAAATACATAAAAACTACAAGAAATGAAATAAAGTATACGACAAGAGAAAAAAGGAACTAAAAAGTGTGAAAATACAAAAAAGACTACATACTACATAATACATACATACTAACTTCTGACTTTCTACAACAAAGATATAAATAAATCAATATCAATCTCTTACTCTAGTTCAAACCGGAGTGAGCATTATTTCTATAAAACATTTCCATTCTCAATATAACATTTCCTCTAAAACACTATTTTTCCCTTGAAATGGATATATATATATAAAAGCATTTATATAACATAAAAAAATGTCCCCCCTTAATAGACAGATAATCAAATATTATCCTTCCTCATTACAATTTATATAGTTAAACATATTATCCTTCTTCATTATAATTTTACTCCTAACCAAAGCATTTATATAGTTAAACATTATATCTCCACCATTACATATTTAAACAATAACCTTATTAATAACCGCCCAGAGTTCCCTGGTATGGAGGAGATGGGCGGTGATACAAATTTAAATAATAAATAAATATCCTTTTACCCAAGATAAATTAATTATCCCCAAAGCAAAAACATCTGCCTAAACCTTTAAAAGGCCATCCTAATAAGCACAATTAAACAGTCAACCCACTTCAAAGCAAACTAAGGCATTTACACATCTCACTGTTACACACAAGACTTTCTCCTTGCAATCCTCGACCTGCCTTGTAAAGTCCAACTCATCTTCAAGGACCTTCCGTCCCTTGAGGCTTAAATCTTGTCTTTGATCTCGATATTCCAAGAATGCAGCCATTTCCGTTCCTTTTACACCCAAAGCTTTTCCTTCTTCAAAATCAACATTCCAGAGGTGAATCTTCTTCCCTTCACTTTTTGGCTTTGGGTCTTTGACTCCTCATTTTTTTCTTTGAGACCGGGACCTTATTTTCCAAATAACTTTCTAAGAGATGGTCCAAAGCATAAGTAACCTTGAGGTACAGCTCCTTAAAAATATCTTTAAAATCTTCCATGTCCCTCCACGGAACGTTATGGCGCCCTCTAGTGCCTCAAGATATTAGACAAAAGGCTGTCTTTCAGAAAGAAAGTGTTAATCAGGGGGGGGGGGGGTTGGAAAAATAAAGGGAAACAAAGCCGTTTAAGCAGATAGACCAAAGCTCAGCTCTGCAAATTCAACGAAGTGGGTAATTCTTTTGTAATCCTTCAAACTTTGAAAAAAGTAACAGCAAACAGGCTAAATCCAACAATACAATTTAAAAAGAAAAAAGAGAAAAATTATATACAGTATTTAGAAAAAAAAGCCAAATTAACAAATTAATAACTTCCAAAAGTAATGAAAACCACCAAGAGATTCCGCATGTCTTTGTTGCAAAGAGCCCCTCCTTAATAATAATTTAAAAAGAAAAAAATTGGTGTTTTAGACATGGGGTGGGCAGCTTTTGAGTCTGTTTAAGGCTTCAACACGGCTCAGGAAATGATGGCCATCCCTGCGTCCCAGCGGCTGGCTTACCAGTCGATCGCGACAGGCTGTTCTGCGGTCTCCTGGCTGCCTCCAGCCGTCCGGAGGACAGATGCGGCGATTCCTGGGGTTCTGCTTAATCCGGAGAACATTTCTGGGCTCTAGGAAATCCTGCCCGAGCCCAAAAAAGTCTGTGTTGCCGGGTCAACCGCGGAGCTGGCGGACCCCCCACTGGAATTCAATGAGGCAACTTTCTCCTTGAACCCTTTCAAGGAACGTCACCATGGCAACTGCTTTATCCATTGTCAGATCTTCCTGCTGCAGATGTTTATCCCGAATGTTTGGTGAATGCATTTTTCCACTTGATCTCAGATCAAATCTGCTTCTACCTCTCCATAGCCACACGATTTAGCTAATTTCCTGAGTATTCCGTGTCCAAATTTAAACTATTTCATCAGACTTTTGCATGGAGGGAAATGTTTGTCCAAAGGAGCTTTAGCTTGTGAATAGGTACATTTTTCTCCTAGTAAGTTTACTGGAGGTGCCAAGCATGCAGCCCTTCAAGAAGCCCCTTCTTCCTTGTCCAGCGATTGGCAGCGATTCCATGGGGTGCAGATGTGTCTGTCCACAGCTCCTGCTCCAGACCCCGGTCAGCTGCATCCTCTTCAGAGGCTGGGGAGCAGTGGGGCTGGAGTGAGCCGCGTGTTGCGATGTGCCAGGATCCCTCCTTCTCCGCCAGTTGTTGCGTTCTTTCTTGGAAGGCTCTTGACACAGACTCCAGAGAGGTCAAAGCTCTTTATTATATACCAGTTTTAGCGACGGTGGTCTCACAGGGGCCCATTTTGTCTCTTTCTCCATTTTTCCTCTCAGTTTTTCCTCTTCCTGCTTGCTGCAATGTCTCCTGGGACTTGTAGTCCTCCACTACCAATATTATGAAGCAGGAGAAATTCACAATTTGTTGGCATCATGTCACAAGGCCAGGGGAAGAATTCAGCACGAGAGTGCCATTTTCAGTGGGAAAAAGTGTAAGAGAACATAATACTAGCATTGTAAAACAAGTATGATCTAACCTGGGGCTTACCTTTTAAAATGTCTAGCGCTGTGTATTGTAGGGCTAGGCTAAACGTTTGTTTCTCAGATACAGAGGTAGGTTATTGTAAAAAGGTTGAAAGGTGTGCTATTCAGAACCCCATCAAAGAAGAAACCTACGTATTTGAAATAACGCCCAGGTGTATTCATTTGTGCAGGTGCCTGTTCTGAAGCCCGCCGACTTGATGGTCGAAGTCAGCCCGAGAAGAATTTTTGCGAATGGCCACACCTATCATGTGAATTCTATTTCGGTGAACAGCGACTGTGAGACCTACATGTCTGCAGACGATCTCAGGATTAACCTTTGGCATTTGGCAATTACAGACCGGAGCTTCAGTATCCTTGGCTTTGCGTTAGCTGATTCTGTGTAAGGTTTGACTGGCAAAAGATTTTGGGCATCCGAGATGCAAACAAACACATGCGCTCCGTTCTCTCTCTCACGTGCAAACATCCTTTATTTCTCTGACACACACATAAAGTTTCCACCCCGCCCACTCCCCCCAAAACCCCACTGCCTCTTCTTTTCTCTCCCCCCGACGTTGCACACCCCGACCCTCACTTGCCCCTCCGTCCTGGCTGCCTCCCTGTCGCGGCCCTCCGCCTCCCTCGTGGAGGGAGGGTTTCTTTCTCCCCCCCAGGGACGATTCTCTCCATCCTGCCAGAGGCCTCTTGCACACCTCTTGCACACGCGCAAGCTACTCTTTTCTCTCCCAGACACACACACACACACAGAGAGAGGCACATGCCCATTACTCTCTCTCCGTGACCCACGCACTAGAACATTGCTCAAGAAGGAATGGCTGGAGAGGATGAAGGTCCGACGTTCCTTAACCAGCCTCCCACGCAGACATTGTGGACCTGAAGCCTGACAACATGGAGGACCTGACCGAAGTCATCACGGCCTCCGAGTTCCACCCCCACCACTGCAACCTCTTCGTCTACAGCAGCAGCAAGGGGTCCCTGCGGCTGTGCGACATGAGGGCCTCGGCGCTCTGTGACAGGCATTGCAAGCGTGCGTTCTGGAGCCACTTTCCCCTGAACCTGCAGGGGGGCAGCTGGGCGTGGCGAGGCGCGCTCCGTCCTGGGCACCCCCAGGGCTCCTGGGTCGCTTAACCTGTCCATCCCGTAACTTGAGAAGGACGGCGGTGGCAGGGATTCTGCACCCTCTGAGTCGCAAGACAGGGTGGGGGGGTGGGGGGGTTAATTATTACAAACACCGGAGGTGTTCCACCAGGTTTAGCTGGTTTAGCTTTGAAAGGAAAATGTTAGGGTAGCCAGAAAGAAAGCTGCGTGAGGTTTAAGTTGCAGCTTTTGCTTTCAAGTCTGGCAGGGATGAAAGTTGCTATTATCAAGAAACAAGTTTCACCCACCAAGTTTCAATAGTGCCAGCCACGTTGCTTGACTTCTTCCCTCTTCTCTTTAGGTGCTCGTTATTGGGTGCCTAAATCCTCCGCCCCCTCCCAATTCTGTTCCCAGGGTTTGGTGTTGGTAATTTGGTCGTTTCTGGGCTCGCTCTCTCTCTCGGTTCAGTTTAAAGTCCTCCAGATCCGGGTGTCCAGGCACCCTCCAACATCCTTCCCGGCTCTCTTGAGATGCACCCGTCTCTTGCCCAGAGTGCTTCACTGCGGAAACACGTCCCGGGATCAAGGACCTGTATCGTCTGCATGGCCAGCTGTCCGCTTCTGGCGTTTTGTTCCCTCTTTCTGGGCTGGTGCCCTTCAGCAGGAAGGGGTGAAGGGAACACGGCTGGTGCCCCGGCTCCTTCATCATCCCTTCGCCACAGACCTGGTGCTGCTGGTAACGGTCTTGGTCAGGACTGGTGCAAGGGCCGGTGTGTTTGCGCGTGTGCATACTGTACGTTAACCAGCAAGACCACGGATTCCTTGTAGCCAACAGTCTGACTTATGAATGCTCAGGCAAAACCCTTGATGGCCGCTCCCTGGGCTGTCGGTCCCAGCCCGGATCACTGGAATGAGGTTAAGCTCAAGGACCCCGATCTAGATCTGCCCCGATGCCCAGGAACAGATATGCACAGGGTGAGTGCTCGTGAAGGGCCCATCCATGAACATTTATGAGAAGGAGAGCCTGTGAGGAACGATGACGCCTGATAAACGATATATTTGCACAACTTAGGGATTTTGATAATGCCCCTGCATGTGAAGGGCAGAAGTACATGTGCGTACACAAAAAGTTTGTACTTCTGCATGTGTGTGGTGGAGGGTGGGCGCACGAAGGGTAGGCACACGTGGACACGGGAAGGGACATGCCTGCGATGAACAGCCACTCAGATCTACTAACAGAACGGGCCAGCTCCTATTCCGCCTCGGGGGATGGAGTAGGGACTGCCTGCCCGTTGTCTTGTGCCAAAGGGCTCCCCCGGGCTTCCTTACAAGTGACAGAAAGCGTTGGGGTGCAAGTCCGTTGTGCTGCACTCTGACCTAATGGAGATTTTTGGCAGCTGCCCCACCTCAGTCGTGACGATGACAGGCAAGAAGTTGGTGGTGGTGGAGCCAGTTTGGGGCTGTGGTTTGAGGCACTTTGGTTTGAGCCAGTTGGGTCTAGTGGTGAAGGCACCAGGCTAGAAACCGGGAGGCCGCGAGCTCGCTCTCGTCCCACCTGAGGCACAGAGCCAGCGGGGTGACCCTGGGCCAGTCATTCTCTCTCAGCCCTGGGAAGAAAGCAAGGGCAAACCACTTCTGAAAAGTCTTGCCAAGAAAACTGCAGGGACTAATCCAGGAGTCAACACTGACGTGAAGGCACCCCCCCCCCCAAAAAAAAAAGTTTTCATCCAGAAAAGGAATTTCATAGAAGCGTGGACTCATGCTGTTGGAAGGGACCTTGGAGGCCTTCTAGTCCAACCCTTTTAATAATTTAGTCATCCTTCATAAGATTTAGCCTCTCAGCTCCGCAACATCTTTATGGCTCTTCTCTGCACTCTTTCTAGTTCCTCAGAGTCCTTCTTGTATTGTGGCGACCAGAACCGGACACAATATTCAAGTAGCAGTCTGACCAGCACAGTGTGGAGTGGAACTACAACTTCTTGTGGTCTTGACATTAAACCTCTGTGGCTGCAGCCCAAATTTGAACTGGCCATTTTGACAGCTGCGGCACGCTGCCGGCTCCTGTTTCTGTCATGAGCTTGCTGTACTGGCGGTGTAATGCAGAATAGCATGCCTTCTGCATGCGCCCTGTGTGTTCCTTTCTACCCCACCTGAAACAGGTGGGATCTTATCCTTTGCAGCTGTGATGTGTTCTTTGGCAGGTGGGCATCACGGGTGGATTCCCACGAGGGCACGGTCACCACCCGTCCTTGCTTCTAACTCACAAATTCTGATTGTGTCGTATTTTAAGGATACAAGCGAAAGGATTGCCTTCCCCTGAAAGGCACAATAGGGATGGAATTGTCTGCCTGCGCTGCGCACGGACCTTTTTTACCGCTGCAAACAGCTGATGTCCCGCCCCTTCAGTAAAGCTTTTGCACCCTTCTGAGTCATGCATAGCTGATGCAGCGCACAAGAGCTGGCCAGCCTGTTCTAAGACATCGTACCAGTTGCATCTCCAGAGAGATGGCCTTCCGTCTTTCAAGATAGGTAACTGGTGCCTGCCATTGCACCTGCTCAGCAAATATCCCGTTTTACTTTTCGCAGTAGCTCCACTGTGTGGCCAAGGGACGTACTGCGCAGGATGATGGTGCGGATGGGACGGGTCTGCCCTGTTTGGCAACGGGACACGTTTGTGAGCTGAGGGACTCTTGGCAAGCGATGGGCTGGGAAGGGTGCATCCGGGAGAGGCTTTCTTTCATGTGCATTGCAAGTAAACGTATTTTACTCAAATAATTCATAAAATGAGAAACACTGAATGTTATACATAGAGCAGCTGTGTAGAAATGTGACATACTTTATCCTAAACTCTTTTCCTTCCTTCCTTCCTTCCTTCCTTCCTTCCTTCCTTCCTTCCTTCCTTCCTTCCTTCCTTCCTTCCTTCCTTCCTCTTTCCCTCACCAGTTTTTGAAGAACCAGAAGATCCTAGTAGCCGTTCCTTTTTCTCAGAAATTATTTCTTCTGTGTCGGATGTAAAATTCAGCCACAGTGGACGCTACCTGCTAGCGAGGGATTACCTCACTGTCAAAGTTTGGGATCTGAATATGGAAACAAAGCCTATAGAAATATATCAGGTATTTTTCCATGTCTTCTTACGTACCAAACCATTCCCTGAAAGTGATGTGACTGGTTATATGTTACTGCGTCATTGGGCCACAGAGGTCTGCCCACACACGCAATGTTCGGTCAGTCTATCACAGATGTGGGCCTTTTCCTTGTTGCGTTAGGATTTGGGCCACGCTTTTGCACAGAACACACTCACACCGGAGGCTTCGGGCCTTCTGCAGCCCTGCTGACAGTGAGCGTGGCCCAGCTGAAGCGTGGGAGGGAAGGTGGCCCCGCCTCTCTTTCGCTCTCTCTCCTGGGTTTTTCTTTAAGAATGCACTTCTCATGCTAGAAACAAAACTGACCAGTGACTTGGGTTTTTATTCCCCTTTATTCTTTTGGTAATATCAACTGCAGATTTGCAAACACACACACAGAGACATTTTTCTGGGCTCATGTTATATCTTACAACATTACTTGAATAATTCCTGAATTCCTGGCTGCAACCCAAATTTCCAAAGAACGCCAGTCAAAGATGCAATTCCTTTTCATTTGGTCTTTATACTGTATTATTCTTTGATGAATAAAAACAAATAATAATAGTCAAAAAGAAAAAAGATCTGGAAATGATGTTATAAACAGACTGCAAAATCTTTGATCATATTGTTGATCAATATGTAGAAGTCATGTCAGATTTGGGTTTCTCCCAGGTGCCCAGCAGGGCCATTTCTTCACCGAGGGAGCAAAGCACGTGGCCAGGTGAATCTACGTTCTCAAGAGGGTAACTTCTGGCAGCGGTTTCTTCTCTTAGCCATGTTTCAGTCATGCCTACAGGCAACCTGGAAGCGCAGAGGCAATCTGCCTGCCGCCAGGAGTGTTGGGGCCCACGGCCTGTAAGGGCTACTGCGAAATGGTCTGACCTTGATCAATAACGCCATTCTTTTCTGCACCAAACAGGTTCACGATTACCTTAGAAGCAAGTTGTGTTCACTCTATGAAAACGACTGCATCTTTGACAAGTTTGAATGTGTGTGGAATGGGACTGACAGGTAATAATGCCCGCAGTGCGGATGCCATGCTTCGTCCCAGGGAGGGACAACCAATACCTGTGCTTTAGCTCTCTTTAGCCAAGTGTCACATGCAGGAGAGGAATAAATACATGGTCCCTCTTTTATCAGCAAGCATTTTAAGGCAGACCCTCCTTGACGACTTTGATCTTCTTTCTCTCTTTTGCTTTAAGGGGGAGCTGGCTTTCCGTTTAGGAGATACGAATGGAATGTCCACTTGTTTGCCAGTGTCCGGTTGTCATTCCCAAGCTCAGAGGATTCTGTTTTTCCTCTCCCCCTCCTGGCCCCTGCCCTGCTCCTTCACAGAGCCCAAAGAAAGAGGAGACACTCTTCCCTCCCTATTTCAGAAGAGGGTGCCAGGCACTTCATCTGAAGATAGTCCTCATTCCTCAGAATCGGAACGGAGCCTCCCCCACTGCCCACATCTTGGAAAGGCAGTGAGATAGCATCTAGCTGAAGCAGACCCCCCTCCCCAACCCTGAGCAGCCTCTCGTTCTGATGATGATGGAGATGAGGGTGGAAGGATGGGGGACCACAGAGTGAGTTCCAAGCCATCGCCCTCCCCATCAGAGTCAGATGGGTCTGAAGACACCTTCGGCAGTTGGAGAGGGCTCCATGGATATCAGAGATGAAACTGATGGAGAAGCCAGTGTGCATGGACTTCAACAGGAGCTTCCCAAGATCTGTCAGTGTCAGGGTAGATCAAGTACTCCAGTCTGGCCCTTCTGCATCTAGAATCCAGAGTATGTTCCACTTTGAATTCTTCCTCCCACCTCCCCCCGCAAAAAAATGTGGCAGAGGAGGATCTGTGGAATGCAATGGGCACAGAGAGTGTTTGAGACAGAGCAAGGAAGAGTGAAATAATTCTGTCTGGATTGTCACTGCAGTGGGCAGTCGCAGATGGCAACCAGCAGGATGTCTGTAAGAAATCCTGGCAAGTCCAGTTATTCCTTGAGCATTCCCATTTGGTCTTCCTGCAGGAATTGAGATGCCTCAGGAACTTCGTTTCCTCTCCTGCCAAGCATCACCTTCTTACAGGAAAAATAAGCACCAGTCCTTCTTCCCTGTGAAGAGATGGGGTGGAGGCTGTGGATGGCTGGTTTAGGCGCCCCTGACTAGCCGGATGTGCTCGGGAAGACGGCCCACAGTGAAAGGAGAGGGCGCCGTCTGCCGAAGGACGTGCTCCATGTAATGCTGTCACTGATGACAGAGCCAGGAATCGCAGCCGGTAGAACTGGGGGCCCTTTAGCGGGACCCCCATGCAGCTCTCTCGAGAAAGTGCCGGGAACGCGGGTGCAGCAGCCTTTCAAAGGTGGCCAGCAGGAACCAGGCAGATCACAACCCCTTTGCCGAGGACACGCGCAGGGTTGCCTCCACAGCAAAAAGGGTCTGTGGGGGGGGGGGGGGGGAGAGAAGGAAAATGCTCCATTAAATCAGGAAAAGTTGGAGACGACTGCAAACTACCTCTCCTGGGGCTGACAATGAGATGAAGGCGACGTGGCAAGGACACGTATAAAAGACCACTCCCGTGGCTGCAGCTAGGAAGAGCCTGCCGTGTCCGGCCCCCAAGTGGGGGGCTCCTTGAGCGCCTGCCGCTTTCCCACCCTGCCAGGCGGGCACGGTGGGCAGCGAGGGCAGCTCCTTCGCTGCTCGGGGCGGGGTCCTGGGGGAGGGGGCACCGCAACCTGCCAGCCGGGCGCAGCTTCCATCCTCATTCTGGGGAGAGGCCCCCGTCGCCCCTTTCGGAATTGCCGCCCAGGAAGCCGGTGGAACGGAGGGCATCTTTATGGGGAGTCCCGCCTGTTCCTCATTATGTCCTTACAGCCGGAGTTTCCGCCTGCAGATATTGCCAATCTAATTGTTATGGAAAACACGATGTTGGCAGCCCTCCAGACAGTGCAGGGAACTCCCCCTCGGTCCTGGCAAGCTGATAACCCTGCTGCTCTCCTCCTCCTGCAGCGTCATCATGACCGGGGCCTACAACAACTTCTTTCGGATGTTTGACAGAAATACGAAGCGCGACGTCACTTTGGAGGCCTCGCGCGAGAACAGCAAGCCGCGAGCGATCCTGAAGCCTCGGCGCGTGTGTGTTGGGGGCAAGAGACGGAAAGACGATATCAGCGCTGACAGCCTGGACTTCACCAAAAAGATTTTGCACACGGCCTGGCACCCCGCCGAGAACATCATTGCTATCGCGGCCACAAACAACCTGTACATCTTTCAAGACAAAATGAACACGGAAATGCACTAGGCCCTCTGGAGAGACACGTCTTTGGACATGTAGCCGATAGAGCTGCTTCGTTTATGAGACAAAGGCCTTTATTCGGAAGTGAACACCCTGCAGATCCATGGAGTTTACTCCCCAATAAATGTCCGCAGCAATAAGGTGGGATGAGGTGGATTAATTATTCAGTGACCCACCACCCAGTCCTTTGGTGGCCGCTGTATGTTTTAATTCATTGCAACAGCCACACAATCATCTCAAAATAAATTCTCCTTATGACCAGGTGGCCTGTGTCGGTTTCATTAGTAAAGGTAAAGGTTCCCCCCGCACATGTGTGCAGTCGTGTCCGACTCTAGGGGCCGGTGCTCATCTCCGTTTGTTAGCCAAAGAGCCAGCGTTGTCCGAAAACGCTTCCGCGGTCATGTGGCCGCATGACGCGCGCAGAACGCTGTTACCTACCCACGGAAGTGGCACCTATTCATCTACTTGCATTTGCATGCTTTCGAATTGCTAGGTTGGCAAGAGCTGGAGCTAGTGCGGGAGCTCACTCCGTCACACGGCGCTCGGGTCTCGAACCTCCGAATTTGCAGTCTTCCGATCAACAAGCCTGGCGTCTTACCCGCTGAGCCACCACGCCCCTGTCTGTTTCATTACTCATCATTTTATCTTGGTTTCTGAAAGACTGTTTGTGCTCACAGTGAAGAACAGGAAGAGAAAGATGATGGCTGGAAAGCCACACCAAGCAACTCGGTCAGAATGAAGTTTCCTCAATATGGTCCTTGTGACCAGATGCAATAACCCTAACACGATGCCCGGGGTAAATCTCTGGCACCCAGCCTCGCCCGGCTGCCCCAGCTGGCCTGAAGGGAACTGGGCCCCACTGGGCTCCAGGGACTGGTTTCTGCGGCAGCAGGTGAGGTGGGCAAAGGGAAGACACCCCTGGGGGGTGGGACCGGTGAGTTGCTGGGGTGGATGGGTCATATTGTGAGCCCTTGCTGAGGGGAGGGACCCATAATGCCCACCTGGCCCCCATCATCCCTTCCCTTGTCGAAGGTGGCAAGGATCCTATCTGTCCAACTAGGCAATGCCAGCTACAGACTCTCCAGTAGCACCACTCAAAGAACATGCTCGCATGACCCACCTGGGACATACAGGACAGCATCCTGTGAGATCCTGTGAGATCCCTCTCCATCATGGAGAGGGATAGCAGCCAAGGACGTCTCTGGATGTGTTCACGAGGATCAGGGGTCCCCACAGCGCCCCAGGTCTCCTCCAGCCGTTGCCTGTGGGGGACCCCGCCATAGATCCTGCAGAGGTAGGAAGCTGACACCCCTCGAGATTCCCCTCGGACAGGCGAACGTGTGCAGCCTCTGCTTGGCCAGGCGTCCCCAGAACTAGCCGATGCTTAAAGCAGAGAAGACACCCAGGCACCCCTGGGGAGCATCGTGGCCGTCTCTGGAAGCATGGAGGCGATCACGGGGGTCTTGCGTGATCTCTATGGCCCTGGGGGTTACTCACGTGCACAAGGCCAGCAGTCTCTGAAAGAGGCATGGATGTCACGGATGTTGAGCAGGCAGAGTAACCCAGATGGTACCTGGGTACCCCCGCCAAGCACTAGGGGGCCACGAGCGGGAGCCAAGCCCCTGCAGAGCAGGAACACCCAGGCGCCCCCCCTAAAGCGGGGGGGGGGGTTTCACACCTCCAAAGGACCAACCCCAACCCCCAGGGCCCCAAGCAGGACCCCCGCCAAGCGGTTCCAGAGCCAGCGAGGGAGGCAAAACGTCCAGGCCGCCCACAGCCCCCCCCTTTAGACGTGGAGGCCCTAAAGCCAATGCAGCGCCCCAACCCGGCACTGCCCCCCCCCCCCCCCGCAGGCCAAAACATGTTGCTTTCAGCCCACTTTGCTACGCTGTCCTATCTTAAAGGATGTTAGATACCCCACCCAATCTTTGTCATCTGGAAACGTGTTCAGTATTCCCTCCATCTCTTCACCCGTCGTTAATAAAATTATTGGAGAAAAGAGGACGTGGGGGGGCTGCCCACTCAATCACTCTCTAGTTTGATGAGAAACCACTGATTACCAGGACGATTTTCAATTAATTAGTTTGCCAGTTAGCATGTCATGGGGCACGTGGCAAAATGTATCACCAAACTCAAGATATATACATAACATTCCTACAATCATTACCCAATCAAAAAATGATGAGGTGGTTAATCTGGAAAGATGTGTTGTTAAAAATCCATTGTCACATCTGGTAATTAACACATTGTTTTCAAGAAGCTTACTAATCCTGTATAACAGCTGAAAACCATTTTCTTGAGAAAAAATGTAGAGAAACTCTTAAAATATAATGGGCGACCTGGATTCAAAGAGCAACAGGCGGTTTGGATGTTCATCGGCATCTGCAGAGAATGCCTTAAGGCAGCTGCAATTTTCTTGGATTTGCACAGCTGCCCTCCCAATCTCAGAGAAGCCCTAATAATTAGGCATAATTATAAATAATTGGGCAAGGCTCTCTCTTTATTTAAATTAGACTTTGTAAAACCCTCCAGGAGGAGAAATGAGGAGGTTCCATTAGCCCAGGATGGGGGGGCAATTTACTTGACCCAAAAGCGAGGGGAGGCGTGCTACAAAATCTTCAGTGGACATTCCATACATTATGCAGAATCTGGTATAACGTGTTAATGCAGTGCGTGCATATAAGGAAAGTGGCTACAAATAAGACAGCAAAGTGTGCATTGTATTTTTAAATCTTTATTTTATGCTTGTAATAAGGACAGATTCATAACCAGATGCTCATTACCATTTCCAGAATGGATTTCCAAGTTAACCAATCGTGTTTATCACTTAAACGGTTTCCTTTCTTCCATCTTTCCTGAGAAAAAAAATTGGTGACTGAATGAAGGCCCCCTTCCTCAGAAAAGTCATCCGGCTGAGCCTCTGAATTAGCTCACTATGTCAATTCCATAATTTGGCAGATACTTTATTTCCTGTACAGTTCTCTACAGCCCACGGGGGGAGTAAAGAAAGCCCAGTAGGGACGCGTCCACACTCACGTGCTTGCGTGACGGATCCTGGCACAAGTAGTAAGTTGGAGCATTTGCGTTGTAACATTGTCACGTGCCATCAATTTGACATTGTGCATGTCGCAGCTGCACAACTGAGAGTTGTGTTGTCAGCTGTGAAATAAAGTTTACGTCAACTATCTAGAATAAATAAAGGCAGAAGGCAGAGTAAAGTGTTTTTAGCATCTCTGGTTTGGTAAGTCAGTTCTTTTAGAAAATCCTGTTTTTGCTTTTAATATGCAGTTAGGTGTTTTTCTAAATATAGAGATATCTGTGCAACGCAGAAATTATGAGGACCGCATTATGCACTGTGCTAAATTCCATTAATACTCACGTTAAACCAAATCAGGTTGTGAAAGCCAGAGGTGACTGTGTCAGAGCAGGTGTTATAACTGAAGCTTAATATGCCACTGACAAAAATGGGGAGAATAAAAAGTTAAAGGCAAATCTGAAAGCTTTCTGAACGGTGTCCCTCCAGTCATGCTCCGCTTTCACATGCCTCCCTGCAGGGGACAGCTTCGACGCGCAGTTCAGGCACGAGACGGCCTTCAGCTCGAAGACCGGCCACTTGCTGCCCAGGCGGCCCTCCAGAACCGTGCTGAACTCCACCACGCTGCCCTGCCGGAGATTCAGCAGCACCTGCCTGAACTCGCTGCTCGCCTTCAGCACGATGTCTTTGGTGACATCCTCCTCCTCCACGGCCCTGGGCCCGCTTCCGCCACTGAAAGGCATGCCCACCGTTATTTCAAACTTATACCGGTCAAACCTCTTTATGTGGCAGTCGTGCTTGGTCAAATACTTCAGGCGGCAGAGCTCCTCCTCCCCCGGGGTCATGTTTTGGGGGTCACACGCTGGATACGTTTCTCCGTACAAACATCTCAGCCAGTCCCCAAGAAAAAAGGGAAGCATGTTTATGGTTGATTCTGCACTGTTATCAATGCTGGTCACTCTAACGTACTTGAATCTCCCTGTCCACGTCACCCGATGGCCTTCCAGGTGACTGCACAAAATTTGAGTTCGTGCCATGTTGGTTTCCTTCCACGCCCGGGGCCCACAGAGGAACCCATACTGATTCCACGTCAGCGTCGAGTTGTACACTTTCATCCCCTCTGAGCGATACACGTAAAACCAGCAGAACAACACAATAGCAGAAAGCCACACCAGAATAAGCTTAACAATTGAACTCTTGGTGAGGGACTTCACCATTTCAACTGCAGAGACCCTGGCCCTTGTGCACAAGTGGAACAGCAGAGGAACAGCACACAGGAGGAGAGTCACCACAATCTTGGTCAGCTCCAGCGTTACGAACCATCTGAGGAAGTGGAAGAGGCACATCAGTGCAACGCCCAACAGTAAAACAGGAAGCGCGAACAGGAACAAGAAGTAGCCCACCGAAGCACGAAGGAGACCAAGGGCGGTCGATTCCTGTAAAATCACCACGGAGAGTTCGCACCACATGAAACAGACCAAGTAAGGAACCAGGTAGCAATAGAGGCCCTTGAAGCGCCGCAGCCGGGCCATGCGGTAGAAGAGGTAAAACAGGTAGAGGAAGAGCAGGCAGGGCAGGCTGACGTTCAGCACCACGAGGCTGCCGAGAGGAAGGCTGTGGAACGTCTTGCCCAGGACCTTCACGCAGCCCCAGTGGTCAGGGGCCCCCTGCAGCAGCGAGAGGGCCCCTGCAGCCACCTCGGTCAGCAGGGCCCTCCGCGTGTAGGGCTCTGCGCTGGTGCCCAGGCTCAGGTAGCTGGTCACTGTGAAGAAAACGGAAACCGTTGCCAGCTCCGAGCAGGGCATCCACTCCTTGCTCGCCACCGGGAAGGAGCAGAGGACAAAGAGCACCGAAAGCAGGAAGTGAACGTAGGGCTCCAGGTGGTTCCAGCCGAAGTTCCCCTCCGCCTCCTCGATGTCCAGGCCCGGCTCGAAGCGGAGGAGTAGGTCCGTGAGGGTGCGGAAGTTTTCCCAGGCTTTGCTATCTTGGAAGACTTTCAGGGTGCAAATCACCATGGAGATGAAGGAGAGGTAGAAAATCACTAGCGGGACGAAAAATGCGAAGAACTCGATGGTGAGGTTGCTGAGGATGAAGAAGAAGACGAGGGCGTTGATCTGGTGGGTCGGAACGATGGTGGACAGCCAGTGCATTCCCGCTTTCGAGGCCGCCTCGATCAGGTGCTCTTTGATTTCCATGATGGCGTGAAGGGGGTACTTGATGACCTGAAAGAGAGGCCGCGCGGGTCATCCCAGAGCCTTCGCCCAGCACCGCTGCCAAGCGGGCCAGCAACGCAAGCGCAACCCCAGGCTGCCGCGACAGGGCCCTTTGGGGAAAGGCTGGTGGGCTGACGAGGGCAGGAGACGACCCAAGCTCCTGATCGACACCCGTCAACACCCCCGTTTCGCCCCTCACATCCAGGTGGTGAATGAGCTGGAAGCGAAACGGGCAGGCTGCAAACCCACCCGCGCGGTGGAAAGAGAGGCCCGGCTGCAGCAGGAAGCTGCTCCGACGAGCTTTTCCCAGTCCGCTGCACAGCAAAGGTGGGGAAGTGGGTCCCAACTGCCACCAGATCTCTCATGGCTCCCCAGGACCTTAAGGCCACACTCACCCACAACTCAGAGGCCACTTGGCTGAATTTCAGCAGAGCGAGTTGTTCCCTTTTGTCCCCGTAAGTGGGGGTGGGGGTGGGGGTGGGAAGTCTGGAGAAGGCCAACCGCACGCGCTGGCACTTCCATCCTCAGGCTGGAGCCTGAGCGCCCGCGGCTGGGTGGCCCAAGCCCCTGCACGGCCCAGGACTCCAACGAAGGGGGCTCTCTCCCCCGCCCCCGCCCAGTCCTTGACTCCTCTCCCCAAACGCTCCCGCTGCTAGGAGAACTTCCCTCCTCCGAGGGCTGCCATCTGGGAACCGTTTCGGGTTCGGTGCGACATCCTCCGCCCTCCCCGAGCAAGCGGGGGGCACGTTCCGCCTCGAAGCCCTCGGGCGTTCACCTTTTGTCGGAGCGGAAGCTCCTCGGGACTCTTTCCCGTCAGCTCGTCGTCATCGTCCTGCACGACCAAGCTTGGTGGAATGATGCCCTTGGCGTACTTCTTGGTTATTTCAACAAAATCATCCAAGGCAATATAACTCTTAGCTGCAAGCACCAAACACAAGACATTTTAGCAAACGGATGAGCTGATCTTCATCTGCAGCAGAAAGTGACAACAATGGTTTATTGTGACTTCTCAAGGTCACAACCTGGTAAGACTCGGGTATTTCTGGCATGTCAGGCTTCTTAAAACTTTTTGTCATAAAAGGCAAGACACGTGAATGGATGTCACGGTCTTCCTTGGAAAAAGCTAGTCCACCTTTTTCAGAGAGGCTTCTGGGCTGGATTAAAGTGCTAACACTCGGAGGGGGGGGGACGTTTGTTTTATTTATTAAGCGTATTTGTGTGTGGTCACGGTCGAAAATGACTCCCAGCGGCTCACGTATCCGCTAAGGGTGAGGGTTTCCCACCCAGCGGGGCACGGAGTGGTGGCAGCTCCACGCATGGGGGCTCTCTGCTGCTCTCGCCCCAGCCAGGCCTCAGGCGTCACCCGGCGTCTCTCTTCTGAAGAGTCACCGGGACGCTGCTGGGCTCTGATTTCTACAGAAATAAAATCCACACAATTATCTCCCAAATGATCGAGGCAACGGGCACCTGAGGGGATCCCGTCTCTTAGCCTTTTTCTGCAAAGCAAAGAAACAGCCACGGGATTATTATTGTGTTAGCTTTCTTGGATCGCCCTCCATTTCGCTATTGCTGCAACGTTTATAGCACACAGACACAAACACACAGACACACACACGCCACCTGCTACCTCTCTAGGGGCAGCGCTTTCTCCATGGTTCCTTGTTCTCCCACCCCAATTCCAGAGCTACATCGTTTCCCTCGTTATCCCGCAAGTCTCCTTGGCCCCGTCCCCAAAGAGGCAGCGGCTACCACTAGAGGGGCCTCTCCTGGGCAAACCACGGGGAGCCGGGTCCCGAGAGGGGCCGGGCCCCGCGCAGGCAGCCCCCCTCACCTTCGCTGCTGACGAGCCTCTCCAGCATCCTCCGCTGCTTCTGGACGGTCTTTGGAAGCGGCCCGGGGCGCTGGTCCCCCTTGCCTGTTCTCGGAAATAGACGTTTGTACGAGAGTTTTAACGGGGAGCAGGGCACAAAGGGTTAAAACAAATAAATAGCGCCCCCAGGAAGCCACAAACATAGAAAGCCCCCAAACCGCAGGAGACTCTGCCCCCCTCCTTCCCCATGGTCAGGAACCCCACTAATTTGCAGGCTCTGCCGTTATCTAGGCCGGCGTTCCTCAAGAGGGTTTTCAAGAGGCTTTCCTTCGTCCTGTCAAGACTCATTATGAAGACTCGATTAGGCAACGTGATCTTTCCAGGCGGCTGTTCAAGTTCAAGCACATCTTAGCGTGCAATAGAAGAGACAAACCTTCGCTGTCCACTTCGCCAACATTTTCCAATAGTTCTGAAATGGCCAGTTCCTTTTTCTTCTTTGGATTTAATTTCCAGTAGATGACTAAAGCAGCTTTTCTCACGGTCCTTTCCAAATCGGTCTCGGACAATAATCTGTTCACCTCTTGCACATTTTCCGAAGTGATGCCTCAGGAAGAGAGGGGAGAAACCAAACATTAGATTTGACTCTCCCAATTTCAGTTCAGAGCAAGATGGCTGCTCTACATCAGTAATTCTTTCAAGAACTACAGAAGTCATCTCTTGCTATCGCTCAGGAGATTTCAACATTTCCTCCTGAATTAGACTTCCACCGTGGATCGTAACAAGATGGGGTTGAGACATTTTTGCCCATCGCTGACATCAAGGAGCATTTTGCTCCACCGATTTTACAGTGAAAACTTCACACGTATCTGCCAATTTCTCCCTAGACAAGATGGAAAGAAATGAACACAAGAGAAAGCAAAACTGACGCACCCATTACTACGGTCGGGGAACTGTCCTCCCCTCCGACAGGCTGCGCCAGCTGCATTTTTAAAACACGACTACGGTTTTTCTGGAGATGCTCAGCACCCTCTTCCATCGCTTCGCCTTTCATTCCCCGTTTCTCCAGCCGGTGCGCGAGCATCTGAGCTGGATGGTGCCCGAAGGGGGGGTGTGGATGCAGGAGTTCGCTGCGGGTGGGGCTGCTGCCCTGGCAGCTCTCAAAATCAAGGTCAGGAGGGCCCTGGCGGCCCCTTTTCCGACAAACCCGTTTTGTTAAGAGGCAGACGCTGCGGCTCCCTTCCTCAGACGCTCGGGGGGGGGGGGGCTAGACTGACGTGGGATTTAAAACGGGGTGAGTGGCGGGGAGGGAGGGGAAGGCGGGGGCTCAGGGCAGGACCAGACTCAAGCGTCCCAGGAGCAGGGCTCCCACCGGCTCCCACTGTTCCTGATGTCCACCTGGAGTCCACCTTCCTGTTCTTAGGCTCATTACTCCGTATCCCGCTTTAGATCCTGCTGGAGTATTAACAAAAGCATCACTTTACCTTTTCTTTCTGCCAAGCAGCCGCGCAGCATCTTGAGCGCGTCCCTTTGCCCCCGTTTGGCAGCCAGGATCAACCACTCAACTGCACGGCAGCTGTTCAGCTCTTCGTCGTGCTCCTCTGCCAGCTTCAAGTAGTGTTTCCCCACCTGCCGAAGACAGAAGAATAAGCATCTCCTTCGCGTGGCCAGCCGCCCCCTCCATTGAAGCAGGCGGACCGACCGGGAGCCGAGCCACTCTCGTATGGCAGTGCCAGCGTACTTCCAATGGAACCCATCACGGACTTGCACGCTCCAAAATGTGTTAGTTCCCCTTTCGTCTCAGCGAGATTTGGCTCACTTTTTAAAAAGCCAAGCAGGCTCACACCCCCACCCGTTTTAACAGCCGAAGCAGGAGAAGCAGGAGTGAGCCGACAGGCCCCCACCAGCAGGGGGGAGGAACGGCAGCGGGGGGGGGGGGGCGAGGGGGGGACAGAAGTTGCCCCTCCGGTTCTTGACCGCCCAGAGGGCAGCAAGAAGGGCTGGGGGGGGGCTTCACCGTTTCCGGCTTCCGAGGGTGGAAGCAGAGGCCGAAGGGCCGTCCTCAGCCCCGCCCCAGTGGGCTAACTACAGCCCTTTTTTTAAGAGGCATTTCCTCCGAAAGAAGCCGGTGGAGTAACTCTCTTGATTTTGTGAGATTATGAGCTCAATTCAAAGATGATGACCGTTAGCCCTTGCTACTCTTCTTAAACTTTGGATCTTGTCATTTGAATTTCATCTGTTTTTCTGCATTTCATTTTTATCTGCTTGTTGTTCTTAAACCAGACTATAAATGTCAGCTGCACGGAGGTTTATGGGAAGATGGCAAGGGAACGTGACTCTCACCTTGCAGGAGATGTCAATGGGCAGGGTAAGTTTTTTAAAAAAAACAGGTTCACGTGACACATCCTTCCAAGCCTCTTGTCCTCCAGAGAGCACAACTCCTCAGCAGGAAAGGACACGCGTCCTAGAGAGCGTCGGGCACAAGGGGAGCATCCCTCCAAACAGCAAGTGCTTGCCGTAAAAAGGGAAGCTCGAGGAACTTATTGGTTCAACTTACACCCCACCTTTTCCCCAGGAGCTCAGTGTGGCTATGTGGGGGGGGGGGGTGTCCTTCCTTTTACTGCCAGCAGCCACCCTGCGAGCCGAGTGGGCACGACTGACCCAAAGCCACCCACCCGAGGATGGGCTGGAGGTGGGGTTTGCCCAGCTCAACCCTCGCCCACCGGCTGGCACAGCAGAGCGTTGAGCAGAACGCCTTCATTTCCGTGGGGAATTTCCTGAGCCACCAGGTGCAGCACGCTCGGCTCACGTGGCCAAGGGAGGGAGGGAGGGAGGTCAGGAGGCAAGATCCAGCCGTGCCCGGGAAGCCGGTCTCTTTATAAAGGACTCCAGCGTGGTACGGCCCAGCACAACAGTCGGGAAGGATGACCCCTTTTATAGCTTCAGACGCAAGTAATGATACATCCGAAAGCTGTAATCTCCGTGAGATTTTAGACCCCTTATTTACTTAGTTGTATTTTACTATTTTTATTTTACTCTTGTTTTCCTTTTACACGTCTTCTACCTCTCCTTGTCTATATTCTTTCTTTAAAACTTTTAATTAAAAAAAGGGAAGGGTAGTAATGAAGCATGCAAAATAACCTCTGTCTGTGATTTGGGTTCTCCAGCTTTTGCTCTCGCCAACAGTTCTTCAAAAACTGTGTCTGGTTCATCCATCGTGATTTCTACAAAACACAGTCAAAGGAGGTTCAAGCTTTACTAACAGCCTGGAGATCAGCAACCGCAAGGACGGGAGATTTCCCCAATCCAGTGGATCCTAAGGAGCGGAGCACTGCTCAGCCGCGTTCCGGGCCAACTCCGCCAGCCCAGTTGTCGAGCTGCTCAGAGAAGCCACCCGGCGTGCCACATTCGGGCAGGGCTCAGGAGCGTGTGGAATTCTTGCCACGGACCTCCGTGCTGCCCTACACTCCTCGGAAAGGAGACTTGGGGAAACGTTTTCCTTGGACAGCAGTTGCCAGCAAGGCAGCTTTTACACACGTGGAACACTGGGCTTGATTTACGACCCTAAGATTTGCCCGACACGCTTTTTGTAACTGAAGCTAGAAAAGTGCAGCCATTTGTCAGGCCCCGAGAGGCTGCCGGTCTTGAAGGCTCAGCACGTTGCTTCCGGCAGCAGTTGCAGGGCGGGGGGGGGGGGGGGCAAGCGCCTCCTGCTGGGCAGCATCCCAAAGGCATCTTCATGAGAAACCAAATTATGGATGAAGGTGGGCCGGTCCATGACCTTCCGGGACGCCATGTTTCAGCATGGCTCTTCAGCCAACAGCAGAGCCATCAGGAAGCAGCGTCCTTTAGCCCAACCAGCAATCAACCAACCAATCAAGCAATGCTTTTAAGCTGCTTTGCTGAAACTAAGCTACGCTGTGCACACAGGACTCCTACGTTGTCTGTTAAGGAAGTTACTCAGGCAGGTTCGAGACAATCTTGAAGGTACAGCTTGAAGCTTTTCCAAATAAAAAGGGAAGGAGGAAACCGTTATAGCTCTTTCTA
Source organism: Charina bottae (assembly GCA_023362775.1). NCBI lineage: Eukaryota > Metazoa > Chordata > Lepidosauria > Squamata > Charinaidae > Charina > Charina bottae. The sequence goes on along the minus strand of JALMGJ010000019.1, from coordinate 186,147 downwards.
AGCAAAATAAAGATCACCAATTCTTCCAATTATAGACCTATTTCTTTGATCAACACGGATGCTAAGATTTTAACAGTAACTTTGGTTGAAAGTTACAGCTTGTTATTCCAACTATTGCAAACCCAGGACAGGCTCAATTTATATGCAGCCATCAACATTCTGGTATTATCAATTTTTTAATAAATGTTTTAGAACCTGAGAGAGTTTTGCATAGTTTCTAGGAAATGCCCGAAGCAGCTACTAATGCAGGGCTTTCCAAAGTTTTCCCGCGGCGACACACCAACTGCCGTTGGTGTGTCGCCGCGGGAAAACCCGGAAGTGCCGCCATTGCGGCAGCGCACAAAAACCCGGAAGCGCTGCTGCCGCTTTCGGGTTTTTGCGCGCCGCCGTTGGTGTGTCGCCGCAGGAAAACCCGGAAGCGCTGATGATGATCAGCGCTTCCGGGTTGTGTGGCGACACACCAGACTGTGTGTGGTGACACACTTTTGTGTCGCAACGCACAGTTTGGAAAGCTCTGTGCTAATGTGTTACGGGTTTCCTCCATGTTTACTGCCTAGATTGGCATATTTTATTTATCTCCCTAAATCACATATTATTCTGAATAGTTGAGCATTACATTGGTCAAAATGTCAATGAAGATTGACAGAAGGTTGTGGAGAAGGTGGTCGCACTGCAGCTTCAGCGGGCCCTGGAGGAAGCGGATTATCTGGACCCCTTCCAGTCGGGGCTCAGGCCTGGGTACGGGACGGAAACGGCGTTGGTCGCACTTCTGGGTGATCTCTGGCGGGAGCGGCGTGGGGGCAGTGCATCCATCCTGGCCCTACTTGACCTCTCGGTGGCCTTCAATACTATCAACCGTGGTATCCCTCTGGATCGGCTCCGTGGGCTGGGAGTGGGCGCACAGCACTGCACGGGTGGTTCACTTCCTTTCTGTGGGGCCGGTCCCAGTTGGTATTAATTGGGAGTGAGAGGTCCTGCCCTCAACCCTTGTTATGTGGGGTGCCGCAGGGTTCGGTGCAGTCCCCACTCCTATTTAACATCTACAGCAAGCCGCTGGGTGAGATCATCCGTCGCCATGGGGTGAGGCATCATCAAATGCTGATGATACTCAGTTATATATCTCCGCCCCGGCGATCTAAGCGATGCAGTTGACGTCTTGTCCCAGTGCCTGGACGCTGCAGGGGCCTGAGCGCCTCTGGTTTTAGGACTTTACCATATTTGGTCCTGGATGGGGTTGCACTGCCCCAGACAGACCGAGTGAGCCATCTGGGGGTCCTCCTGGACTCGCAACTCCTGCTCGAAGAGCAAGCGGCAGTCGTGGCTAGGAGGGCCTTTGCACAGCTTCGTGTTGTGCGTCAGTTGAGCCCATTCCTGAATCAGGAGGCTCGGCTCACGGTCACTCATGCCCTGGTCACCTCCCAGATGGACTACTGTAACGTGCTGTATTGGGGCTGCCCTTGAAGAGCATCCGGAAGCTTCAGCTGGTGAAGAATGCAGCTGCGCAGATGTGTGCCCCTAGGAGGGCACACGTTACACCTCTGTTCCACAAGCTGCATTGGTTGCCAGTCTGCTTCTGGGTGCAATTCAAGGTGCTGTTTTTGACCTTTAAAGCCCTCCATGGCATGGGACCGGGTTATTCGAGGGACCGCCTCCTCCCGATTACATCTACCATCTCACCAGGTCAGGCAGGAGGGATATGCTGCGGATCCCGTCTCCAAAGGAGCGCCTTCTGGCAGGATCCAGGCGGCGCGCCTTTTCTGCTGCTGCGGCCCCCGCCCTCTGGAACACCCTTCCCCCCGAGGTGAGGTTGGCCCCATCTCGGTTAGCCTTCCGGAAGGCCCTTAAAACATGTTTTTTTCACCAGCCTTGAGGATCTGGTGGGGAGCCTGCAAGGTGGCTGCATGAGGTCAAGGGACGGTCGTTCTCCCGCATGCTGGGGTTTTATATGTTCATTTTATTTATGTCTGTTTTTAGATTGCTATGTAGTTTTTAACAGTTGTTAGGTTTGCACGCCGCCCAGTGTCACATTTTTGTGAGATGGGCGGCTATATAAATAAGCCAAACAAATGAACAAACAAACAAACAAATAAAATTTCTATTAACCACCTTGTAGATTTTTCACAAAATATTTTAGTAACAGGACAACCCCAATCCATGTGAGCCAATATTCCAATTTCATAGTTGCATCTCCAGCAGCCTTTCTTATACAGAAGGGATTCATGGGACTGTCGGGGGAGGGACAAGGAGGAGGACTAACAGGGGCACCGCCTTGAACTCCTAGAGCAGAGCTTTCCAATCTGTGTGTCGGGACACGTTAGTGTGTCGGCTGCAGTGTCTGGGTGTGTCGCGGCTGCTGCTGCCTCCTGGCTTCCACACAGGTCCTAGTGCCTGCCTTGTGCTTTGCTGCCTCCAAACCAGCTGTGATTCCGCGCAGGTCCTAGTGCCTGCCTTGTGCCCTCCTGTAAGAGTGTGTTACGAAATGATGCCCTGCTATAAGAGTGTGTCGCGAAATGATGCATGTCTAAAAAGTGTGTCACCAACATGAAAAGTTTGGAAAGCTCTGTCCTAGAGTGTCACCTTCTTAGTTCTTGGAAGGACACCGCTAAGTCTTAACTATTCAAAGCCTTGCACATTGTGGTGAGGTTAGGAAGGCGTTAGTTAGGGACATGCGAGATGATGTTGTGTTCACTGTTGATTCAATGATTTGCAGTGAATGTTAAGACTGCGTGATGCACCAAGAACAATGAATAAGTTGTGGGGCGCAAAAAGCAATGTAGATAAGATAGATTTTTTTTCTCCCCCCCCCCCCTCTTTTTAATTTGTATTTTTAGTTTGCACTTTTTAATTTTTTTAAAAAAATATTCTTTAAGATTTAAAAACTGCATTGGTTGGATACATTTCGGAAGAATGACTTTGAGAGAGACCGGGAAATCTAGATATTTGGAATATGGAATGCGGTTTCTAAGAAAAGAGGAAAACAGTTATGAGACCCATAAAAAGTAACAGATGAAACGACTTAGACACCAGCAGTCATCCCCTTCAGCGTAAAGCACAAATATCTAGGTTAGTGGTCGGGGAAACGAGTGGAAGGGAAGGGGAGAACGCAACCCTAAGAGTCTTTATGTGGTTTTTTGCTCCTGCTTTACCAGGCGCAGGGGGTCTCGAGCCTTTGGCTTAGGGTTAGGGTTAGGGTTAGGGTTAGCCGCACTGTTTTCCTCCGTGGCCTCCCCAGCTGAGCACAGGGGGGGCCTGGAGGGGGGGCGTGCTCAAGGCAACCTCTGCCGCCGATCGGAAGGAAGAGAGCCCAGATAGTGAATCGGCCTAGCCAGAGAGGGCAATTCTGCCGCTTGCTCGGGGGAAGGGGCCCGGGGCCTCACACTCCCCTGACGGGTCACCCGTGCAAAGCCCCCCCCCCCGCAATTCCCTTCCCTGTCCAGGCCCAGAAGCGTTTCCTCCCAGCTCCTCCTTAAGTAACGATGAGGCAGATGACGCCAGGAAAACTCTTCCAGAACGTCCCCGCTGTAGGTTTACTTTGTGTGCGTAAAGCTTGACTGCCGGCCCTTTTAAGGCGTGCGCTCAGACATTTGCGAGAGGAGGAGGTTCGCCCCCTTCCCCCCTAAGCCCAGCTGCCTGCCACCCTCGGGCAGCTGACCAGCTGTTCTTCACGTCCATCAAAGTCACGAGGCCTGGAGAACCGGCCCAGCTGTCAGGCAGGCCTGCTGGGTCATCCTTTGCTCGGAACTCAGAACTGGATCCATCACTGAGGTGGATCGTCTGTACTTTGCAATCGGCTATTATCACTTTGATCATTTGTTTTCAAATTAATTTCACTGTCTCATTAGGGCCAATTAATTGCAATTAAGTATTAAAGATAGAGAGAGCCAGTTTGGTGGCTACGGCACCAGACTAGAAACCGGGAGACGGTGAGTTCCAGTCCCGCCCTGGGCGCGAAGCCAGCTGGGTGACCTTGGGCCAGTCGCTCTCTCTTGGCCCTAGGAAGGAGGCAATGGCAAGCCACTTCTGAAAAACCTGCCAAGGAAACTGCAGGGACCGGTCCAGGCAGTCTCCGAGAATCAGACACGATTGAACGGGAAAAAAGGTTCAAGATATTGGCCATTCAATTACCTCTGCAAATACCAGCCAAGCTATGAAATCACGGAGGGACGGAGAGGGCCTCGTCCGGGGGGAGCAGGACTGGGGCAGCCTTCCTGAAAGGGGGGGCTGTTTGCCTTTTCCAGGGTGGGGGGCAAGCTTAAAGCCCCTGCGGCTGCGGCCCCAAGCCCGGCCAAGCGCCAACCCCTCGGACCCCCTTCAGCCCACACAGGCATTTAACTTTCCGGAAGGGCGAAATTAGACCCGGAGATCTCTCTCTTTCTTTCTTTAATTCAATTTATATGACCGCCCATCTCCCCCAACGGGGAACTCTGGGCGGTTTACAATAAAATCGCATTTAAAACAAGATATAAAATATAAAATTTAAAATTACAGTTTGATTAATACAATTAAATAATTATAAAATCCAATTTGGCAAATTAACTTAACACAAAGGACGGACGTTATGAAATTAACCACCCCCATGAGGAACTATTACTTCCCCCTTCCCATGCTAGGCGGCAGAACCAGGTTTTCAGTTGTCTGTAGCTTGAATCATGTCAACTGGATTTCTATTTTCTCAGTGGAAACGTTTCGCTCCTTATCCAAGGAGCTTCTTCAGTCTGAGCAAAGTTGGTAATATTTAGGATTCCCTTACTAACTTTGCTCAGACTGAAGAAGCTCCTTGGATAAGGAGCGAAACGTTTCCACTGAGAAAATAGAAATCCAGTTGACATGATTCAAGCTACAGACAATTCCACCTGGATGACTGAGAACCTTCATAGACAGGTTTTCAGTTCTTTCCTAAAGGTCGGGAGGGAGATACAAGGAAACGCGTGTCCGAGAAGACCCTTCCCGACAGTCACGCGCACCCCCGCGCGCGCACGCGTACCCCGCGGACTCGCGCACACCGCCGGCGGAGGCGGCGGCCGGGAAGAGGAGCGCGAGCCGCGGCGCTCCGGCGGCCGAGAGGACGGGGAGGCGCGGCCTGCCCGGGGCGCCCCTTTCCTCCGGGCCCCCTCCCGGGCGCAGCCCCCCCGGCCCCCTCCCGCGCCGCCGCGCCTCTCCTCAGCGCCGGGACCCCGCCCGGCTCCCCGCCTCGCCCCCTGCCGAGACTCACCGCAGCGGCGCCCGCGGAGGCCCCACGCGCGCGGCCCTCGCCTTCTCCGGCTCCCTGCGCGGACGCGGGACGGCGAGCGGGGAGGCCCTCGGGGAGGAGCCGCCGGCCGGGCGTCCGTCCCCGGCCAGAGGCGGTGCGGGCGGAGAGCCGAGCCGGACGGGCGGGGCCGGCCTGGCAGGGCGGGGCTGCGGGCCTCGGTCCGTCCCCGGGAGGGCAGGGCGCCGCGGTGCGCGTCCATGTAGCGGAAGGCGGGGGGGGTGGGGTGGCGCGCCCGGTGCAACGCCTCTTGACCCTTGGCCTGGGGCGCCCCGGGAAACCCCGTCCCCCCAAAGGCCTCCCGCCCCCCGTGCAACTGCCGGGGGCTGCCGCCGAGGGCGCGCCCCCCGGCCGCCCCACCTCGGCGCGGCCAGCCAAAGGTCCCGAAGGCCGGGGCCTCTCCGGCTTGATCGGGCGGGGGCGGCTCGGGGAGGGGGACTGGAGCATGTTGAGCGGCGCGGCTGCGGAAGGCGGCGTTTTGGAGAGAAACCCCAGAATTTTGAGGGCTTGTTTGGGGAACGTGAGAAACGTGCATTCTTGGGGCTTTCTTGAGCGCCCCACCGATGGGCGCTGCTTTCTCTTGGAGCCTTAGGGCTGGGGGCGACCGGGGGGGCCGCCGCCTCCAGCCCTCGGCCTACTGCGGGCATCCTCCGGCCATCTCTTGTTTCTCCGCCGCCTCGCAATCCCTCACGTGGTGGAAGACCCCTGACTCTGCTGCTGCCGCCAAAAAGTTGTTCGGGACCAGGGGGGTAGTTGCCTGCAGCTGCCTCGAGCAGCCCGGCGAAGCAGGAGGGGTCCCCACCCCTAAAGAGTAAAGGTAAAGGTCCCCCCCGCACATTGGTGCAGTCCTGCCCGCCCCGGAAAGCGGGACCAGGAAAGGGAAGTGCCGGCGGCCAGCGGGTCCCGCTGCGTCCGGCGGGTTGAAGAGCCGCCGCGGAGGCAGCGCCCCACGTCCCCCGGCGTCGAGGGTTCTGAGCTTGGGGGGAGGAGGGGGGGGATTTCCACTTCCTCTCTGTGTTTTAATAAGCGGAGCTTCCTCCTAGTCCTCCGTCCATCTGTAGTGGCTGCCTGCCCCCGTCCCGTCCCTGAGGTTGGAAGACCCGGTTTTGCCAGGACAGTCTTTTTTTTTTCTAAAGCAACTTTATTATGCATTTTTTTAAAGGGGGGAGAGGAAAAAAGAAAAAAATTAAAATATGAAGGGAATAAATAGGGAATTAATAAGCAGCATAGAATTAGGTTAAAATTTCATTAATTGGTTTGAAGTAATAACATATCATTTTGGAAACTACAGGTTGTAAAACTCCAAGCAATACATAAATATCAACAGCATTAGTCAGCACAATATAAATCGTAAAATAAAATGAAAAGTTATAGTAAATTCTATGCAAGCTACTGCAAATCGATTTTGATTTAACAGATCCTTTAGAGCTAGATTATTAAGGTTCTATGTTAAGAGAAACTCACATTTTAGACATGGTATAAACCCATACATAGAATTATAGTCCAAAAATAGTTTCCAAGTTGAGCTAAATTTTGTATCAGATTTACTGCTGAGATACAGAGTTATTCTTGACACCGAGGTGCAGTCCCACAACTTAATCAGCTCTTCTTCTGTGGAGGGAATTGTGCAGACTTTCCAGTAGGAAGTGTAAAATATCCTTGATGCGGTTGGTATAAGTGGAATATAAGATTTAGTAATATTTAATTTAAAAAATTGCAGGTTGGAAAGGAAATTCATCTTTTAGAAATTGTTTAATTCTGGAATAAATTATTTATGTCTCCCATTTTTCCTTCTGGTAGGAATCTTTTGCAATTGTGCCTTCAGTAACTTGTTTCACAGGATTTTCCATCCTCCCCCAACACTCTTCTTCCTCAGGCCATGGATTTGAGCTACCTTGTCAGAATCTGCTCTTTTGGAATCTAGTCTGACTTTTCTCTGTTCCTCCCCGCTTTGATGGCAGTTGCCTTCGCTTTCTCAGCCATTCCTCCCCGTTGGAAGAGGTTCGGTCTAGGTGGCAGGCCCCCACCCCACTCTTCTACCCTCTGGCAAAGGAGGTTGGCAGCGGGAGAATTTGAGACTCCTCCGCCTTGGAGAGTCCAAGCAGAAGTGAAGACGATTGAAACCTCCCTTATCCTAACCCTAACCCTTATCCCCGGGACACGCCTCTTTGAAAGCTGGCCTCACCCGTATCTTCTGCCTTTCCGGGTGGACCACAGTAATGCAACGTTTATTTCTCACCCCTTTTATTCTTAGCCGCACACTCCCAATAGGATTTCCACACTCCAACGCATGAATTGCTGTGCATAAGTATGATCTCTTTTTGGGGTGTGGTGGACCTGCCCCCCCCCATGCTTTCTGTGAGTCTGTTCTTTCTGAATAAAGTGTAGCCTTCCAGGGTTATGTCCCATTCGTGTGTGTCATCGCACCACATTTCAGTGGTGACCCTGATGTCACATGTTGGGATTTCAAGTTCTCCCTGTTCGTTTCCCATCCTTCCTGCATTTGTGTAGCGATGCCTGAGGTTGCAAGTGGTGCTCCTAATGACTTTGGGAGTTTCCTGCCAATTCCGAAGCCCCTCTGCACTCATGCTTCTCCTTGGTCTCCTGTGTGTTTTCCCAACCCTTGTTAGGGGTATTCAGTTCTGGGCTTTGGTCACTCTGCCGTTTTTCTCCTGTTTATTCGCCTCCAGATGAGATTGATGAGGCACCTGCAGAACACACCCTTCCTACTCTTCCGGAGATACAGCCGATCTCTTGGACTCTTCCTGTGAGTGCCATGGCGAGCTGATGTCCCGCTCGCTAGCAGGACAGCGTTTGAGAGGGGGATTGTGGCTGGATGCTGGATCCGGACCAGCAACATTTCTCCAGAAGGAGGAGAAATGGTTGAGATTATCCACGTGACTCCAGACAGCCGCTACTCGTGAGTAGACCGCGGAAACTGCCATTTTGCAGTTGGTTTATGAGTGGAGTGGCTGGGAGTCGGGATTACATCAAGCTCACACTGGCAAAGCACTTTTATGGACACTTTGAGGCTTACTCAACCGAGCCTCATTTCTTAATCACCTTTTCATATTATTAATTTTTCCCCCTGTTTACTGGGGAGATTAAGACCCTTTGGACCGGCAAGGTTTTCCTATATTCATCGGGTGAGCTTCCTCCTCCTCAGAGGAGGATGGTGTAAATTTGATTTTAAAAGGTTTGAAAATCTATGATTTTTTGGACTATGCAGCAAAAGGGTGCTTAGAATATGGATTTTGGAAAGTTAACAACAGATTAAGGGACCAGGGGGATTTGGAATTAAAACTTTGAATTAATTAGAAGATATTTTCTCATGAGAAAATGGCGACTGTTTTGGCTTTTTTATAAGGAGACCTTGAAAGTTGGACACTAGAGGGAGCTGGAGGATAAAAAAAATTTTTAAATTTAATTTTATTCAATTTATATGACCGCCCATCTCCCCCAACGGGGAACTCTGTAAATAAATCTATATTGCAAACTTTTGAGAATCTCTCTATTAATAGAATGGATCAACTGCTTGACAAGATGGACAGTGCATGTTGTAATGAAGATACAGAACACGAACAAATTGCAATGGATGTCTGTGAAATTACTTGGAAAGGGGACTTAAATGTAACACAAATGGAGATGATGGATGTCTTATTCCCTAAAGGACACGTACAGATATCAAACCAGGAAACTGATCTGGATAATTTTTTCTTACTGGATATACAAAATAGCTCTGTTAAGGCTTTGAAGGACTTTATTACAAGCAAAAAGATAAACTTTACTTATTGGATATACAAAAGAAACCTGTTAAAGTTCTGAAAAGATTTTTGCCTTGAAACACAGATGACCAGCAAGGGGTTAAGGAATATTTTTAAAAACTCTGGGAAGGAATACAAGGTTGGTTGGTTTGATCAGGGCTAAAAGAGGAAAATAGTTATATCTGGTTGCCATTACTGGACTTTTGCTGACAAAGAACGACTGACGTGAAGTGTTTGGATTTTGTTTTTTTACTTAAGAGATGAGCTATGGGGAGAAGAGAGATTATGTTGTATTTGGAGGTGGTGATAGGTTATTAAAATTGTTTTTACTTGCTGGGATAAAGGGGGAAGTTGCTTTTTCTTTTTTCTCTCTTTTTTTCTTTTCCACACCCCTCCCTTTTTCTTTCTTTTGTATTTTTCTGTTTACATTTTTTTTTGTATTGGCTTTTAATTCTTATCATTTATAATTCTTAATACAATTATTGGGGGGGGGGGAAGGAGATATAGCCGATCTCTTGCCAGAAGTTCTTCATGGGGGCAGCCCAGTCCGCGGTCAAGGAACCCAAATCCTTCTCGGCAGCACCACCGTCTCCATAGCCAGTTGTTCCCTCCCAGGAGCCTGTTCTCTCTTCGGTTGACCGTCAGCCGGAAAGACTGGCGAAAAGACCACGCATGCTCCATGCTCCTCCTGCTTCCTGCCCAGACCCTCCTAGTCCCGGAGATTCATTCATTCCTTCATCTGGAAGTCCACACACCACCTCCACAGCATATCAGCAGTTCAGAGAATCCCTTCAGCTTCTGCAGTCTCCTTCACATTTTTCCCCCTTTTGGGCACGACTTCGAGACTCTGAGATTTACTGTTACCCTTTCTAGTGCTTTATGTGTGGCAGATTGTGGTTCACGCTTCACAAACCAAACCATGGATCTGTGTCAGAGGAGAAATTAGATGGAGCTAGGATTGTTTCCTCTGCAAAAGTACTAGGTAACTGTTGCTATGTTGTCTTTCATGAGGCAGTCCGTCAATTGCCAGGGGAGGCTTCAGGGTAACAAGCCCAGAAGCCGAGCCCTGTGGGCATGAAGGAGCTGCAGAGAAGCATCACGTTTTCCTGACGTGACATTGTAAGAATTACTTGACATGATTTTATGGACTTCAGTTGAAGAACAATACTCTGCCGAACTTTAAACATTATGAAGTTTGACTTAAATTGGCACACACCATTCGCAACAGGGGTAACTTTATAGTAAACTGATGGAATCACTTGTATCTGAAGACCTCATGGGGTTAGTTGTTTGGAAAAAATTGTAGTGATTATAAACAGGGTGTGATCTGCATCTGCTCCATTAATATGGAATTCTTTTTTCTTGCCTTGTATTTTTCTTTCTTCGTCTGCCTGTGTGCGCTGGTGTGCCTTTATTTTTCGGGCTGCCAAGAAATGACTTACAGACATGAAGGTAAGCGACTTCTACTGCTAGTTGAAGATTTTCCTTGGCTGTGCCTCTTTAGCTCGTTAAGGAGAAGCGGTGGCCTGTGGTTTTGGGCCCTTCAGGTCTTAGCGATTTAGCCACCCACGTATTAGATCAGCCAAAGGAAGGCTCCTGTGATAACCCTCTTTAGTCTTTCTCAGCAATGAAAAAGTCTGCTGCTCTTTTCCCAGGGAAAATATAGGCGGGGATATTGATTATCACCACTGATACCGATCCCCAGTTGTGAAATAGGAGAAAAACAATGATGGGGCGGAGAGAAGAGCTTGAAAAACTAAACAGGAAAGAGAAATGCCAGCCTCTGACTTAATAATCAGTGTAATGTCACCTTGAGATGCATCCTCAAATTGCAATGAATTGATATTTTTTTCCACCAATTATTTCATCTGGCAATTTTTAATGACAAGGTTTGGGGAAATAGCTATTTTGCCTCTTCAAGCAAAAGCACCAGAGGACTGTGCTGTAATAAACAGATTGATTTTTAAAGTGCCAGCAGACACTTTTATGTTAAAGAGAAACAGCGTCGTTTCAGCAACTGTTCTGATGCCGGATTGCATCCCCATGCCCACTTCACTGCGTGCTCACGTCAGATTCGCCCCTTGATGTGAGGGTGAACCATCTTAAAATGAAGTGAGTTTACAGTCCCCTCGTTCTTTCAACCGCTTTCTTCTTTCTGTCCTTGCGATTTGGGTGGCCGTCCACAACGGCCCCCACCCGTTCCTCCTCCTCCTCCTCGCGCTCTTAATGCCAGTGCCGGAGGTCCCTGTTCTTCCCGAGGGAGGACAGGGAGGACAGAGAGGCGGCAACAGAGGTGGGAAGCATTGTTGGTGCAACCGTGGTTAATCTCCAAGTGCTGCGCTTGCAGTTGAGGAGGGGAGGGGAGAAAGGCGCTGATGTTGTCCATGTGATTTCATGCATTCTTTGGGCTTTGCCCTGCGGTACTTGGAGGATTTTGAATTATATAGCATAAATTTATGGAGGACAGTAACCATTCTAACAATAGTCCATCAGCATTCATCATTATTTACTGGATATTAGTATTTATAAGGTAATAATAAAGCAGAGCCACTGAACTGCACAGCAGTGTGTCTCTCTGAAACCGAGGGACTACCATGTTCAATGAAGAAAGAAAGGATCTTTCTGTGGAAAGACTTTTGTATCCTTAGGTTTTCGTCCTCTCCTCCTCGTGCCGTTCGTCATTCCTTTGCACTACACCTGCTGCTTTTCATGTCATCAAGATATAGAAGGCATCAAGAGGCGCTTTTAGAAAGCTGAGAGGTGTGGCAACGTCTCGTCTTAGGAGCTGCTCTCCTAGACAGATTGGTGACGCCTGTAGTATATTTTGGGGAATAGTTCATACTCCAGATGATCCACTCTGATCCTTGTGACATAAGCCTATTGTTGACCCTTCTCGAGAGGGATAACGGGGGCCATTAAGGGTGTCCTAAAGCAGGCGGCGGTAACGGCTTCCAGCGGGAAGCCATGTACTGAGGCAACCTGCAGAATCCAGTCGGGCCGCTCCACAGGGCGCCCGGCCCGAATCAAAGCAACCGGTCCAAACCGTTTCCAGAGCACTGAACAGGAATCAGGCGGACCAACGTGGCTGTCTGCCTTGGGGTCTTACCAGGCTTTTAAGAAATGCTCAATGCAACATTCTGGGAGGTTACTCTGCACGTGGCCGGGCCCTGCTATGCACTCATTGCTGTTGCTTGGCTTACCTTATTTTATTGTGTTCCTTTCATTTTTCACTGAGTGTACCTTGTTAGTTATTAGCAGCCCTGGGGCACCTTTTCCTCCTCTAGCAATTCCATACACCACTTATCTACTTAGCCACCCAGATAATGGCCCACAGCCATTAAACTACACAAAAACAAAAAACAGTACAGGAATCATACATAAAAACGATATAAAACCCCATACAACAACACAGCCAATAGCCGAGGTATAACAAGAGCCACCAACAACCACCAGCACGACACCGTACAGGCTCCAACGCACCCCCGGATTCCCAAGCCTGATGTTTTCAGGGCATTATGAAGAGCCAGAATCTGATCTCCACGGAATGATGCTCTGAAGGGCGGGGGCCACGGCAGAAAAGGCCCTCTTCCTGGGCCCCACCAGATGGTCCTCCCTAACAGGCAGGGCCGGAGCAGGCCTCTCCCACCAGACCTGACGGGGCGGGCAGGCAGACCGAACCGCGGGGAATGGCGGTCGGTCCCTCAAATAGCCCAGCTCCGTGCCATGAAGGGCTCTGTCGGTTGAATTGAGCCTGGAAGCATGTTGGCAGCCCATGGAGCTCATGGAGCTGGCTCCAACATCCAAAATACTCCCTTTCCAAAGTTTTCCTCCCCTGCCATGAGATGGGAGAGTGGTGGGGCAGAGAAGCGTAAGAGGCAGATGGATGCATCTGGGAAGTTACGGGCAATGGTCCCATAAATCTGGCCGCCTGTTCCTCCTCCTCCTCCTCCTCCTCCTCCTCCTCCTCCTCCTCCTCCTCCTCCTCCGTGGGCCGGCTTCTCTCTCCATGCAGAACCCCCCCTGCTCTGTCGCCCTGGTTGATCCTTCCCATCTCCCCACCCTTCTTTTGTGCTGCCAGGAATTCCACAAGCGCTGCTCTCGGGACTTTTGAAGGGCTACTGAATGGCCTCACCATGTCAAGGAAGTAATCCCCGGAGGGAAAATTGGCATAGGATAATATTAGATAATTAGAATGGATACAGGTATAGTCTCCTACAGCAGCTGATATTGAGCCTGTGAAAGCCACCCAAATGCGTATGGGCTATCTTAGGAGTCCTGATTCCTAGGTAGAAATTTTGAACAAGTAATATATTTCGAAGCAAGGGCTGGACAGCTCCACCCCCAGTGATCACATCCGCACGGAGGGATGGCTTCGGTCCCTTTCTCTCTTCGGTGTTCTTTATTCTCTCAGCTGCTGGTAGCCCCACTAGATAGACCAGACCAAGAAATCAACACGAACTGGACTGAGATTGGCTATAATTACAGACACCCCCCACCCCGCCCACGCAAGTCCAGCTGTGCTGCCCCACTGTGGTGGTGGATGCTCCTGGGAGGATGAGCGAAGAGCCCTGGGAGTGCGTGCCAAGAGTAGGTATCCCCAGCAGGGTCCCCCAAGGCGGGAAGGCGGCCCAGCCAAAGCCAGCAGGCGGCACAGGAAGATGCTGGAGGCAGAGGGTCACTTGAGGGACAATGGCAAAGGATCGATTCATCCTGCACGGGAGGCGGCAATGGCACTGCCTGAATTTTTACCAAGAAAACCACATGGATGGGAAACATAAAATAATTGACGATATAGTGCCAGATGATGGGCCCCCTCGGGTTGGAGGGCACTCAGCATGCGACTGAGAAAGCGCTGAGGATCTTTCGGAGAACTGATGGTCTTTATGACCTGGCTACATTAAAGCCTTCGGGACATCTAGTTGCTAACGTTGCCATACAGGAAGAGAAAATCTGAAGCTACAGAGACAGAATTACAGTAGCAACGTGGAACCTACCAGCAGCAAGGTGGATGGACTCTGTTACTATGGCGATGGGAGCACAGTAGGAAGACGTGAAGGACCAGGTTAGGGACAGATTGTCATGGAGAAAATCTATGTAGTTGCTAGGAGTAGAAAACAACTTGATGGCATATCAGTCAATCAGTCACAACAGAATCTTGCAAGTTTGATTGTGCTGTACCCCCTCTTCTCTCTTAGGGAGGTATCTGGGTTGTACCAATTGAAGAGAATACTTGTAGCTCAGGGTTAACTGTGGAGTCCTTGGTGCTCTCTGAGCCTTGTTGTTTTCTTGCAGACGTTTCATTGCCAGGCTAGGCAACATCTTCAGTGCGAAAAGGGAGTGGGACTTGCTCTCTGTTACCCGGGCTTGTCCTGCCTGTGTTGGTGGGGGTGTTGTACTCTCCTTGGTAGTTCCTTGGTTGGGCTGTTGTGTGCTGCTTGGTTGATTGACTGAGTTAATAGTTCCTTGATTAGGGTCTATTGTGTGAGAAATCAAACAACACAATAGACCCTAATCAAGGAACTATTAACTCAGTCAATCAACCAAGCAGCAAACAACAGCCCTATCAAGGAACTACCAAGGAGAGTACAACACCCCCACCAACACAGGCAGGACAAGCCAGGGTATATAAACAGAGAGCAAGTTCCACTCCCTTTTCACACTGAAGATGTTGCCTAGCCTGGCAATGAAACGTCTGCAAGAAAACAACAAGGCTCAGAGAGCACCAAGGACTCCACAGTATCTGAGTTGCTTCCAAATAATATCTGTCTGTTGTGGACTTAAAATGTGCTTCACCCCATCATCACCCTGGCGATGGATCTTGCATACCTGCATCCAAGTCATCTTCCTTACTCTCTGCTTACGTAATGGAAGAGCTAACATGACTTTATAGCTGATCCCACTGGGTAGGAGACCTCTACCCGCATCTTGCCTTTAGTGGAAGTGGCTCGGGGGTGAGAGGAAGAGGTATCTTTTCAGATCTCTCTAACAAGTGAATTTGTCCTCCTTTCAGATGCATGTTGTGGGAACGTATTTTGGATTTGATTAAAACTTCCTCGATTCAGAAGCTTACTCAACCACAGATACAATGGACAAACTTCTAGCAACACCTGGAGAAATCTTGCACATGTAAGTGCTGGTGTATGTAATATTATATACAGTACAACGTTTCAGGGGCCTTTAATTTTTTCTTTTTATTTACTTCAAAGCGATGCTCATAAATCACTTAATTTATGGAACTCGGCATTCAATTTTCACAGAAGTCATTATTGGATATATATTTTTTTTCCGTTTCCTTAGGACAATTTGAGTCTCCCATATTGCTTAATTCACATTCAGCATTTCTTCCGTTTCAGGGTAAGGCTTGGAACGCTGCCTTGGAGTAATGGGTGTATCTGCCCTTCTCTGCTGAGTTTTCTTTATCTGAGTCCAGGTAGCCCAGGTGGCTGGCTGCAAGCGGGGATGCCCCCGTTAGAATCCCCCCTTGAGGGTCTGGGGAATCTGGCCAAGGGTTCCAGATTGCAGGGAATGAATTGCTGCAGCAAAGGGTCTCTCCCTTCTTGTATTCCCTCTTTGGCCTGTGGGCAGATACACTCCGCAAATGGCAGCCGTGAACAAACGCAGGGCAGCTGTGGGGCTTGCTCTCAGCTCAGCAATATCACGAACCTCCTTGGATTATGTTCTCTTCTGCGGCAGTGGGGCAGGGAGCCTAATTTGTCCTCCATTAAATACCTTTTGCTGACTGGAAACCCCTTACGGACCTTTTGCGGAAAACAGAAAAAAATGAACTTGTGATTTATGGTTTTGATGATTAGACAGGATGGATTATAGAAAGAAGAGAGGCATGCTGTAAGTTCAGAGAAAGAGGTAGATTTGTAATTTATAACTGCTGTAAAGAAGATCAGAAGCCACTTCTTTGTATCTTTTTTCTGTCCTCCATAAAATACATTTTTTGATAGGCCAACAGGAATCTTGGTGTTTTACTGTATGGATGGAAATGCTTGTGAAACTGGCTGAGGGGCAACACTTATTATTTTGTTAGCTTAAATTCATACAGAAATTCCCTTGGTAAAATTTAAGTACCTCTCTCCTTACGCTTTGAATTTTTCACTGGATTATATTTTTGCATGTTTCCTTTGTTTTGCTTATGACTCCTAACTCTGCCCAAGTCTGTGTGTGTGTGTGTGTGTGTGTGTGTGTGTGTGTGTGTGTGGAGTGCTTGGTGCTCTCTGAGCATGGCGGTTTGCTTGCAGACCTTTCATTACCCGACTATCATCAGTGTGACTGAGTGTGGGGTTTACTCCCTGTTTATATACAGTCGCTTGCTCTGCCAGTATTAGTGGTTTTCTCCTTGGTAGTTCCTTGATTAGAGTATTGTTTTCTGCTTGATTGCTTGTCTGGTGTTAATCCCTGTTTATCTGGGTGTGTCTTTTGATGGCTGATTTGTCTGAGTGCCAAGCTTCCAGGAATTCCCTAGCATTTTTGGATTTGGCTTGGTCTAGGATTCTCACAGTTTCCCAGCTGAAACTGTGGTTGAGTCTGTCCATGTGTTGTGAGATTGAGGAGTTTTCATCATGTCTCCTGACTGCTAGTGGGTGTTCATGGGTGACCAAACAACCAAGTTCAGAGAGCACCAAGGACTCCACAGTTCAACCCTGAGCTACATATATGTGGTTTGTGGCCACCATCTTTCCCCCTTTTCTGGCCAGTAAACACCTGCACATCTATCCTATTTTTTGTGTGTGTCAGAAGCACCAAGGCGCTTCTGTAGTGAAAGGATTTGCCGGTGACATCACTGTTGCCCGGGGGACGCCCGAGGAGGCTCCTTTCATGTCCCTGTGATTTTTCCCACCGAAGTGGTACCTATTTATCTACTTGCATTTGCATGCTTTTGAACTGCTGGGTTGGCAGGAGCTGGGACAAATTGCTGGGAGCTCACTCCGGCACAACTCTACTCTATCTGGGAAATGGTTACCGTTCTTATAGAGGAAGAAAGACCGGTTTAGCCAGTGCATGATTGCCAATATAGAGGGTGCTGGAGAGAATATGAAAAATGTTTCCATCAATCATACTTTAAAGTATGCTGTCCTTTTGCCTCACCATCATCGTTCCTCTTGCAATATATTTGTTCTGAGGACAGGCACTGGTTTTATTATTTATTTATTTATTTATTTTATTTATTCAATTTATCCCCGCCCATCTCCCCGAACAGGGGACTCTGGGCGGGTTACAACAGATAAATAATTTTAAAACAGATAGATAATTTTAAAGTGTTTTGTCCAAACTTCCTGCCTGATACGTTCCAGGTGTTCTGGACATCCAGCCAGATGCAGAGAGGCTCCTTCGCACATGACCCATCACCTGAATTATGAGCATCCTGGCAAGGATTCACGTATTGCTGCTCATGTGAGGATATTTCAGCTGTCGGTTGGTATTACTGTATCTGCTTTCTTCTGGCAGTATAGAAAGAGGGGGAGGAAGCCTCTTGGATTCTATATTACATTCCAGGCACATTTACAGTATGTAGAACATCTTTTTTGCTATCGCAACTTTGCAGCAACAGGGAAGAGTAACTTTGACCTGGGAGATCATAAGATCCAGCAAAAGGTGACAATTTCCATGCTTCCAAAATTTAGTTGTCTTACTCCAACAGCATAGGCACGATGGTGAAGAGTTAACATTAAATTTAACTTATGTCCTCTTAATTTCACCCTTATTCCATTGTATTAACTTAGTAAATCAATATTAAAAAAACAAGAATTAGTATATTGCAACAAAAATTGTAGCATCTTAATGATTGATAAATTATTATGATGCCCATTTTCATTGACTAGAGTCTACTCAGTATGAGGTACTAAAGTTCCTGTCTGCGTCCCCGTAAAGGAATGTGAAGACAGAGTGTGTTCTTAGATTGAGGAGGTGGCATGGATGCTAAGCAGTCCCAGCGTTAGCCCCTCTTGTAAGTGAAAATTAATACATTTGTCAAATCTAGTCTGAAGACAGACTATAAGGGCGGGAGAACTTAGCCGGCCTCATCTACTCTGGCTCAGTGCCGGAATCCGCTCTGCACCATCCCGGACAACCTTCCAGTGCAGGAAAGTCTGCCAACCGCCGAGTCTCCTCTGCTCCATTGTTGCATTGCATTAACTTTTAATGACTAGCTTGACCCTCATTTGCTGATGGAAAAAGTAATGCAAGTATCCGTAACAAAACTCTTGAAAAGTCAGACTATCTAATCAAGTAATATTTTCTGATTGGCAGCAGCTTTGCAGAGTCCTTTTGCATGCACACATACGTGCACACGTACGTGCTCATTATAGTATTCCCTTTGGGGGTGAGCCACACACAGAAAAACAGTAAGAAATAGCAAGGTAGACATGAAAGGCATGAGATACCGCATAGCTAAAATGAATTTGCAGCACCACTAATTATCTCAGTCTTTTGTTTATTTATTTATTTTCTATCCCGCCTTTATTATTTTTATAAATAACTCAAGGCGGCAAACCATAAACAATCGGATCCATCCCGCTTTTTTATTAATTCCTCTCCTATGTGTATAAAGTAATAGATTTATGATTAAACCATGTATCTGAAACACACAAACATTTTTCTAAGCAGATGCTCAGCGAACAGATGTGATTCTCTTTCATTCTTGAATCTCCAAACAGCCCCGTCTTGTTTTGTTTTCATTCATACATTCATATCATTTAGCAGAACATTTTCCCCTGCTTCCACCCAAAATATTACACAACTTTACAAAATATCCAAAATACAAACATTCAGTATTGGAGGAGATAAATACCACTTACTTAAGAAAGGAAATCCAGAGATAAACTGAATGCTCTGAGCATACCACAAGACGGTGCTGCCCTGGTACACATGGTTCGCCATCAGATTATTACCGATCTCCAGAATATGCTACAGAAAACTTCAATTCTAAAGATGTTAAAATAAAAATTATGAGCACAGTCTGAAGACTAAATTACAGACAATTCAACAACTCGTATGGGGAAATTTTAAAAACATTGACCTAACTTAACAAAATACAGGGGGGGGGGGGAAAGAATAAGCTTAATGTATATTCTGACTGGAATGTGCCCTTATTTCAACAGAACTAGCAATTTGCCTTGAAGCAAAGATCCCCTGCTTCTTTTTGTTAGGACTTCCCCTTTCCCTGGAAGTGTAGTCTGTGGCTGGTGGGGGGCGACAGACAGACAGACGTTGGGCCCTCCTCGGCTTTCCAGAACCTCAATCTGCAGCTTCCTGTGAACGTTGCCTCTCTCTTTAAAAGTGCCAACCTTTTTGCTCCTATTTCCAACAGAGGAAGAGCTGGGGCATCTCACTCTCTGTCTATAACAAAGGACATCTCTCTGTCTTCTGTCTGAGCCTGTCTGACACGGAACCTGCAGCCACAATAGTATCTTTTCCATAAAATATTCCTTCCAACGTTGTCTTGGAACGTTGGAAGGAATGTTTGGTATCAGTTTCATGCCAAATAATTTCATCACTTTTATCTAATTTCATTCACAATACTGGAGGTTCCTTGTTCAGCCCTCTTCCCCGGATTCCAGAACAATTGTTTATTTCCAGCAAAATCACTGTTTTCTTTTGTCTTCTTGGGGCTTTCATTTTGCTTGCATCTTTATGCATTGAATATGTTTCTTTTAACTTGGTTCACAACTGAGTGGTATTTTTGTCTAACTTAAAATTGCAGAACAGAAATAGAAGAAAACCTGCTGAAGAACAAAATGCATAAAAAATGAAATGATGTGCTGGAATTCCAAATCTTAGAACTGGATTTAAATGATTATCTGAGCAAATGGATCAGAAGTTGTCTTTAAACTCACGCTAACTTCCCGATCTTCACTCTCTTTGCTCGGTTCTGGCTTTACGATGGATTTGTCAGCAGGCAGTGGCAGCAACGCATCCCTTTGTGGCTGACGCCCATCCAGAACCACCAGAGTGAGGTCACAGCTGGTTGCAGGTTTAATCATTCAAATCTGACTGTTTGTGGGACGAATTAAGGTTACAGAAATGTATTTGTGTACATAGAACTGTATGTTCTATTAATTACAGTTTAGCTAGTGGTCAAACCATCATTTAAACCATCACTGCATATACAGAGCTCCTATGCATTTTTACTGGCATATTTGATTTTTGAAAAGTAAAATGTAATGGATCCATGTCAAAGTAGGGTTACGCAGCTGCAGGAATTCAGTCCTGTTAAAATGATGCCTGGAAAAGTCGAGGTGTCTCAAGATGGTGTTCTTCTGGGACGTAGAAGGCCCGGGGGTCCCACGTCTTTTCCGGAAGAGCAGTTTCGGTAGGTAGGGCTGGAAACGTCCGCTCACGGCAGCCAGCCCTGTAGGATGCTGCTCGGTTTCATTTTCCTTGGCAGCTGTCTGAAGATGTGAGCCAAGGCCCCAGAGAACTTCTTTTTTCTATACGCTTGTCCCAGGATGCTGGAACCGGCACCTGAAAGCCAGTCCATGGGAGATGAAGCATGGTGAACAAACTTACTGCAGACAAGATCTGCTTATTAATGGGAGGTAGGATGAGCTAACAAATAGTCTTAGAACAAATTGCACATCAGGGTCAGAGTTCGAGAATTTGACTAACTGGTAAATCCCAAGAAACTTCAGTCTTCAGGAGCCTCGACTGCAGATCTGCCTGCAGAGGATGGACCTTGTATCTGAAATAATGAAACCCCACTGAGAGTTAGTCCATTCGGTTGGCGCAGAAAGGCAGCCAGGCAGGCATTGCTGGGAGTAGACTTATGGACCGCATGACACCGGTACTGCGCAGGTTGCCAGTGCCTTTTTGAGCCCGGTTTGAAGTGCTGGTTTCAGCCACTGAAAGATTACCCCAGGGGTTGGCAACCTACACGTGACCCCCACTCCTCAGATATTCTTCAAGTTCCATAGCCCCTAGCAGGCAGAAGCAGTGGCGAGAGGGGTTGGAGTTGCCTCGGGGGGGGGGGGCAACACGTGGACCATCCCTACCTCAAACCCCTTGGGTCTAAGCAGCCTAGAGCCCCACGTTCACTTGTCTGCCCGTTTCTTCGTTTCCCCTCCTTTGAGGTTTACAGCCCGTTTAGCTCTATAGATTTTCCATGGACTTCCTGATCTACCATAATGGTGGCAGGAAGTTTTCACTGTGGAGTTGCAGTGTTGATTGCTTTATCATAGTGTGTTTTTATTGCCTGTAATTTTGTTGTTGTTGTAAACTGCTTAGGAGAGTTTCAGCCCTCAAAGGCAGCCTAGAAGCATTTAAAGCATACGTGTATACATGCATACAGTAGATATTGATCCTTCCACCACTTTGGCCAGTCAAATGCGTCTAGGTTACTTAGTCACCCCTGTGCCGTTGCAGCATTCTCTGCTAACAGTTTCCATCCATTGGGCCAGCCTGCTTGGGCCACATCGAGACTTCCTGCAAGCCATGCCACCCACCTGCCACCCAACAGGATGTATATGCAGTGTACTCTCAGGCGCCACATAATTTCAGTGGCTTGAGTGCAGAACATGCAACGTAGATTTGTCTCTTTCCCACCACCCCATGGGCATCACTAAGTAATGTTTAGTCTCCTTCAGCCCTTTGGGCAGGTTTACCTGCAAATGACATTTGCGGGGGAAATGGAACACAAATTCTCTTTGCTTGAATATTTTAATTCATGGACAAAAGACTTTTAAACAGGAAAGAATAGTCGTTTTAGGAAACAGTAACAGTGTGTGCAAAAAATTACCTTCTATCTCTTTGGGTTGCAGCCGATCCTTTTCTCTGTAAACATTGTTGCAAGTCCATGTTCCTGCTAGAAACAAAACAGTAACTTTTGTTAGTATTTCAAGCACCCAAGAACAGTATATTTCTTAACACTGATATGTTAAGGTTGAGGGAGGTTATTGAAAGTTATCTAGCCACCTTTAAATGCAATCCATTCTTTGTGTTTATAATATAATCTGAAATTATTTAGATGAATGGTATGTTTTCCCCCATGGTTAGAAAAGTTCTTTGCAAGGAGTGCTCCAAAGACAAAAATAGTCAAAATTTGTCTTCAATTGATTTTTTTTTCATGAATGAATTCACAGTGTATCACTGATAGAAGCATTTTATATGCCATAGGTCCACACCTATTAGTAGATTAGTAGGGTGTAAAATACAGATTAGGAGATTAGCAGTGTGTAAAATACATTCTTCAGTTTTGACGGCAGTGGAGGGAGGGGAGGAAATGGTTATTGTGAATTTAAAATGCTGTAAAATATGTAAATAAATCAGGTGGGTGTATTAGGGACAATGTAATTTTTTTTTTAAAAAAAAGGAGGGTGGGAGAGGCAGAGAAACTGGGAGATAACGCTCTAGAGCAGGCGTGTCCAACCCACGGCCCATGCAGCTAGTAATGCGGCAACTATTTTCAAGGATGAAGCACACAAGGAGTAAAATTAGAATTAAAATTTCTGACGAGCACCTTGAGAATTCACTGAGAATTGCAACCCCTTTCATCGAACCAGACATTGATGCATTAGTTTCACAAAAACAAGGTCAAATATCCCAGTAGTTTTACGTTGCCCTTTTAAAAATTTTATAATAAAAATATTTAAAAATTAATGAAGTTGTATTACATATATACATTAAGTATATTACATATTTATGTGTGGCCCAAGACAATTCCTCTTCCCTCAGTGTGGCCCAGGGAAGCCAAAAGGTTGGACACCCCTGCTCTAGAGGAAGCCCTTCACTAAATCAAGTGAACGTTATTTTTCCCATTTAAAATCAGCTTCCTACCCACAGCAGTTTTCAGGGCTGACTTCTTCTGATCCTCCTCCTTAGTGCCCACGTCTAATGGTCACTTGGAGTTTTGCAGCCCAGACACAGGAACTCAGGCAGAGGATGGGTAGCTGAAAGGTAAGCAGAAAGTGGCAAAGCAATGGAGGAACTCTCTGCGGCCCTCCAGTAGCCACCCAGAGAGCTGCAGCCCTGACCTGAGGGAGAAACATTATCTTTGTGTCAGGGATGTGGGTTTTTCCCCTCCAGACGTTCCAACTGGCCAAGCTCACATTGGAGCCACTGGGCACCAGGAGATGGCACCAGGGTGCTGGATGGAAGGCTCTCCAGAAGACACAAACAGAAGGGTGAAGGGCTTAAGACTCTTCCTTTTGACTTGCAAGAAGGCTTCTGCTCTTCTGGCAGGAACTGGCAATTGTAGAAATGCTTCCTTGTCAGAAATAGGCTTGGTAACATGGCATTACAATTGTTGGCAACCTTTGTAGAAAATAAAGGATCCTCCCTGCACATTTGTGCAGTCGTGTCCGACTCGAGGGGCCGGTGCTCATCTCCGTTTATTAGCCAAAGAGCCAGCGTTGTCCGAAGATGCTTCCACGGTCATGTGGCCGGCATGTATTGTGTTGTGAACTGCCCAGAGTCCCTCCTTGAGGGGGAGATGGGCGGTTATAGAAATTCAACAAATAAATAAATAAATGATGCATGCGGAACGCTGTTACCTACCCACCGAAGTGGTACCTATTCATCTACTTGCATTTGCATGCTTTCGAATTGCTAGGTTGGAAAGAGCTGGGGCGAGTGCAGGAGCTCACTCTGTCACACGGGGCTAGGGATTCAAACCTCCAAACTTGCGATCTTCCAATCGACAAGCCTGGAGTCTTACCCGCTGAGCCACCATGCCATATTGTAGAAAATACCCCTTCGTAAATATTCCTGTATGTGTATGAAGGTTCTCAGTCATCCAGGTGGAATTGTCTGTAGCTTGAATCATGTCAACTGGATTTCTATTTTCTCAGTGGAAATGTTTCGCTCCTTATCCAAGGAGCTTCTTCAGTCTGAGCAAAGTTAGTAAGGGAATCCTAAATATGTTTCTACCCCTTACTAACTTTGCTCAGACTGAAGAAGCTCCTTGGATAAGGAGCGAAACGTTTCCACTGAGAAAATAGAAATCCAGTTGACATGATTCAAGCTACAGACAATTCCTGTATGTGGTTTGTGATGGGTTCATTGGAAAGATCTGAAGGTCTTGCTGCATCCTGATGAAGTAAATATTTTGGTAACGGATGACTTCTAAGGGAAGTGCCTCCAGCCCAAGCATTCGCAGAAGCTGCTCTCCTCCTGAAGCCTTCCTGGCAATTATATAGACTCACTGTCAATTAAAAATAAATAAATAAATAAATAAAAGATTTGGACGGGGGTCTGCGATGTTGGAGCCCTCAGACAGGTAATTCACGCTAGCAACTCCTGCGGTGGCTTCAGGCCCTGCCCCGTGGGATATCAAAGGGTGGGGACCCAACGGCAACCCTTCTCGGGGGCATCCCCGAGACGCACCCGCCGCCGTCTTCGTTGGCTTCCCACGGAGGCGTCAAACCTGGCAACCTTGATGTCTTGTGCGGGCTCGGGGCGCAGTGGGGACTGCTTGCTCCCGAGATTCGAGTTCGCCCGCTGCTCAGCGCCAAAGGCAGGCCTGCGCGTGGGCAGATGCAGGAAGGGCGCGCTCGCCTTGAGCCGAGGCGAGCGTTACTCTCGCTTCCGCCCTTCGGGGGAGGCCTCGTGGTGCTGAAGGACAGCTCCCTTCGCCAGGAGCCGCGCGCAAACGAGGCGGCCCCCCTTCGGCCGGGCCGCTGCTGCCCTGCGCGCGGCCACCAAGTCCTCGCTCAGCCCCGCAAGGTGTTGACCCGGCTCAAAAGGGCGGGGGGGGGCTGGACTGAACAATAGAAGCAGCGCGTCCCTTCCCCCCCCCCCCCCCCCGCCTCCAGCAGAAGCTGGAAGAAAGCCGCCCGCGTGGCCGGGCAGCGGGTGTGCAGGCGACAGAGGCAGCCACTCCTTGCTCTCCCCCGGGCACCCCGGCGCGGATCGGGGCCACCAACAGCAGGCCAAGCACCCCGGCCGCTGCCCGCCACAGCCTCCGCCCCGCGAGCAGCCGGGCGCTGGGGCGTCCGGTGCCGGGGCCAACGCCTTCCCTCGGCCCGCGGGCAGCGCGAGAGGGCCGGGCCGGGCCAGGCAGGCTCGCGGCTCTTTCTTTCCGCCCCTAAGAAGCTTCAAGGCCTGAGCAAGGGCGGCTGCTCCTCCCGCTGCTGCTGCCTCGTGGGGTGACGGCGGGGGAGGGGCGCGGGGCAGGGCCACCCAGACGGAGCCGAGCGCCTCGGCCGCGGACGGGGCACCTTCCCGCAGCTCCCGCTATCTCCGCGCGAGGGTCGGGGCGGGCGGCTGTTCTCCCGAGGGCCGCCCTCTTGCGCTTGGCTGCCTCCCCCGCCCGCCTCCCCCTCAGCGGCTTTCGGGATCGAACCCTCGCGCGCCGCCGCCGCTGTCTCGCCGCCCCTCCGCCTCTCTGCTCCAAGAGCTAAAGTTCGGGGCGGGAGGGGCTGCGGCGGGGTGGGGGGTACCTCTGGCCCTGCTGTTTCCCGGCCGCCGCCGCGGCTCGGGGCGGAGAAGGCGGCGCCGGCTGGCGCTGGCGCTGGCGCTGGCTGCGCGCGGCCCCCTCGTCCGCCAGCCTCCGGTCGCGGCGCTTCCGAGGAGCGGGGCGGAGCCGGGCAGGGGCCGCAGCTGAGCCCGCGGGCGCTCTCTGGGCAGCTCAGGGCCCTTTCTCCGCACCCGAGGGAAGGCCGCCGGCTGCGCGCGGCTCGGATGGGCTGCCCAGCGCTCGCCTCAGCCGGAGAGGCCCCCAGGTCGCCCGCCCCCGGAGCTCCAGAGCCGGGACTTGCCTGCTCATCTTGGCCCGCCCGTGCGGAAGGGCCGGCCGCTGCTTTGCGGCCAAGGCTCCGGGCGGACGCAGGCCCAGCAGCCGCCGCTTCGTGAGCGGGAGGCCGGGCGCCCGCCGTCTCACCACAGCCAGGCCGGCTTCTGAGCGCACGACCGCCCGGAAAGGCCCCCTTTCTTTCGGCCTCGCTGGTTCGGCGCTGCCGCCCTCCCCGCTGGTTCCCGGCTCCCCCGGAGCGCGCGTCTTTCCGCCGAAGGGAGCGGCAGGAAAGGCCCCGCCAGCCAGCCAGCCAGCCAGCCCCGCCGCGGCTGCGCTCGCCAGCCTACCCCGCCCGCGGCGCATTTGCATGGTCCCCGTCCCCGGAGCGGCCGGCGGGCGGGCGAGCGAGGGAGGATGGCCGGGAGGCCTCGGCAGGGCGGCCGAAGCGCCGAGGACGACGAGCTGCCCGTGTACCTGGCTCGGCCCGGCACGGCGGCCCAGACCCCCCGGCAGAAGTACGGCGGGATGTTCGCCTCGGTGGAGGGCGCCTTCGAGAACAAGACCATCGACTTCGAGGCCTACAGCGTGGGCCAGAAGGGCGCCCGCACCCCGCGCAGCGGCAGCCGCCCCGAGCTGCTGGACCGCGCCGGCGAGATGGGCAGCGACAGCAGCGAGCTCTCCAGCCCCGCCGTCAGCTCGCCCAGCGGGGAGGCCGACGGGCAGCCTCTCCGCCTGGAGCTCGGGCGCCCGCTCGCCAAGGAGCCCTGGCGGAGCCCGCAGGACCGCAAGGTAAGGGCGGGCGGGCGGGCGGGCATCGCACGGGACCCAGGCCCGCCGCGGGGAGTGGGAGAGGCGGGCGGGCGGGCGGGCGGGCGCTCTTGGACTGCGGCCTCCGGTGTGGCGCCGGAGGGAGGGCCCTGGGCAGGCCGGGACGGCCAGCTCTCCCTCCGTAGCCCTGCGCCGCGGCTGAGGCGCTCTGGGCGACTGTCTCCATTGGCGCCGCCAGCTCCTGCCCGCTTTCCCTCCCCCCTTCCGCTCCGCCTGAGAAGCTTCCCCCCCCCCCCGCCCCGTGTCAGTCTCCGGCGCGCCCGGTGGAGTCCAGCGGGCTTCGGAGGTGGGCCGATGGCGATGCGAGGTGCAAATCCTCCCTGTCCTTTGCAGGGCGGTTGGTCAGAAGCGCTGTTTTCGGGCGCCTGTCGGCTCCGCTGCCCCCGGTTTCCGCCTCTCTGCTTGTCCACTAGGAAAAATGCGTGCTTGGCCGCGTTCCCTGGGTTTCTTCCCTTTGTGGCTCCTGCAGAGATTGAGTGGAAATGGCGAATCCGGAAGTTAAGCGTTCAGAAACCGCGTCTTCCCTAAGGTTGGGGGTGCTGCTGCAGATTTCAACGGATAAGCACTAGTTTTTGTCTTACTGAGCCTTTCCTTCAGGAAAATCTGAGCAGGCCGGAGTCGCCGGGGCAGCACAGCGACAGGGAAAATGCTAAACATTAGCAGCTAGGTTTGGCTTCCTGTGCTGTGTGAATCCAGCTGCTGTGGTAGTAGATTGCGGTTTAAGGCTCAGCCTGGAGTGGGAACCCCTTTAGCCAGAGGAGAGCATTTCCTCAGCTAAACAGAAAACTCAGCTGGACAACTTTTCGGCCTGTGTGTCTTCGAGTCAGCGTTGACTCCTGGCGACTGCCAGGACCAGTCCCTGCGGTTTTCTTGGCAAGGCGTTTCGGAAGGGGTTGGCCATTGGCTCCTTCCCAGGGCTGAGAGAGAGCGGCTGGCCCAGGGTCACCCAGCTGGGACCAGAACTCCCCGCCTCCCGGTTTCTAGCCTGGTTGCCTTAGCCAGGACGCCAGACTGGCCCTGGCGACGATCTGGCTTTCCCTGCAGCACACAGCTGAAGAGACCTGTTCAGGTACAGAGTTGTGTTACCCTCCCGCTGAAAGTACAAATGCTTTAGAACTGTTTAAAATCATGTCTAATATGCAGTCATAACTGAAAGTTTTCCATGCAAGTCACAAAAACAGATGGTGCAAGAAATCTTAGTAGTGTTTTGTGATTTGCTGACACCCCCGGTTTTTATAAAAATTATTGGAAAAGGGTATTCATGGTTGTGTGGTTCTGTGCAGTCTTGAGACAAGATTGTGTTATTATTGAGGCGAATGTGAGTTCTTTTGTGTTTTCCCATTTGGTTGTGAAAACTGTTTTAATTTAATTTAATTTAATTTAATTTAATTTAATTTAATTTAATTTAGAAATTAACTTTGATTTCCAAGTGCTTAGATTAGGATCGCTCTGTCTTGAAAGGCACCACATTCCCTGCTCTTAATTCCTTTGGCTCAGAGCTTCTCTCGCTTCCTCTGCTTGGCCTTCCTCTCCTTGCCCTGAAAGGGAACACTGTGATGGCTATGTGTATATACAGATTTCTAAAACAAACCAACAGTGATCCTTAGATACGAAACTTTAAACTTTAGGGGAAAAATTGGCTCAACTTCTTAAGCCGCTCCATCGAGTGCTACTAGCTAATCTCGCAACGGAGGGACAAGGAAACCCAGCGCGGCAGACCTCCTTCTCCCAAAACAGTGCATCTTCTTTCCAAAAAGACGACTTACTGGAGAACGAGAGTTCTCAGTGCAGGTGCGCCCACGAAATCAAGAGTGTCTGCAGAATTAGTGCTTTCCCCACACAAACGGCTTTCTTGTCCATTCCTTGCTGTTTCGTCTTCCTCCCCTCCTGGCCGTGCGCATCTGCCATGGACCTTTGCGGTGGGAGGGGCAGGAATCCAAATTAAAGCATCCCCAGCGGCTGACACCCCCCCCCCTTTGCGGAACTGGTTGTCCGTCAAACTGCTCCTGCCGTTGGCCGCCTCCTCCCCCAACTAGAATTCATCTTCCTGTGACCCAAATCCACGATCCCGCAGCCGGCGTTTTGGGGCACCGGAGACGCCTCGCCCTTCTGTGTGGCTTCCCTCCGCCTTTTTGAAGAGTCCTATCCGCGCCCCTCAGTCTTCTCACGGCCGGACCTTCATTCCGGGTTCCTTCAGGGCCCCTCGATGGGCCTTCGTTTCTAGACTGGTTCTCACAGTCCCCCTTTCCTTTGTGGTGCCCGGTGCTCAAGCTGCACCTCAAGCCACGGAACCCCACTGCACCGTTCGGAAGGCGTTGGCGCTGGGGAAAAGCAGGCCCAAATCCGTTGGCTCCGTGCTCCAGGAAGGGTGGCGGGAGGGCCGGCTTTTTAGGGCAGCGGGTAAAACCGCGCCCATGTTTGTAGGGAACCTAAGCCCATGCCTGCCGCCCTACGGCGCGGTGGCCTTGAATAGGATGGTTTGCCCCAGCAAAGGCAGCTCAGATCGGTCTGCGCGCAGTGCCGGCCGACCAGCAGCGCGGTGACCCCCAACAGGCAGGAACGGCTGAGGGCGGCCGCTCGGGCGGTCCGACGGGCCGTGGGCTGAGTCCAACTGGGCCGACGGCAAGATGGAGGCTCCCTCGGTTGGGGGGCTGGGAAAACGTCCCCGCCTTTGGTCGTTTCTGGGCAGAAGGAGCGGGCGGGGAGCGGGTCCGACGGAGCAGTCCTGGCTCGCGGGAAAGCCGGGGCGGCGTCAGGCACCCCGCTTGGTTCTGCTTCTGGAGCAGCCCAGATGCGCCCCGAGGCTCTCCGGCAAAACGCTCGTCTCCCGAAGAGGTGAAGGACATGGGTCCCCCAAGGGCTCATATTCTGCCCCCACAACCCACGCCACGCCTGCCGAACCCCTTTGCAGCCCAGGCGGGAAGCTAAGAACCCGGAGCGGGTCGCTGCATCTCGGGCTCCGGGCAACGAGGCGCCGCCCGTCGGGCGCCTCGCCAAGACCAGTTCGGTGCGGCGGTGGCGGCCCTCGCCCCAGCAGGAAAGTCCTTCCCCTTTGCAAGAAGCAGCGCCGCCGCCGCCGACCAGCCGCCGCCCCTGCGGCGTCGCAGGTGAAGGGCCGGCGGGGCGTCCGGGGCGGTGCGGGGCGGGGGCGAGACGAGCGGAGGCGCAGGACCCGGGTCGGCCAGGCCGGCGAAAGCGCCGACCGGGTGGGGGTGGGGGCGGAGGCGGAGGCGGGGCGCGGCCTTTTCCGCTTCCTGGGCTGCGCAGGGCGGGGGCCGGCGCCGCCCCTCGCCGAGTCCCGCCGCGCTCCCGCTCAGCCCCTCGCGCCGTCGTTAGGAGGGGCGCCGCGCCGCCGCCCGCTTCCAGACCCCGCCGGGCATGGCTCGCTCCCAGGACGCCGAGGGCCTCCTCCGGCAGGTGAGCGGCGATGGCGGCGGCGGCGGCTGACAGACGGGGAGGGGCGTTCTGTGGAGGAGGCCGGGCAGGTGCCGGGCTTTGTCTGCCTGCCCGCCCGCCCGCCTTCCTCGCGCCCGCGGAGGGAACGGGGCCGGGTGCGGCTTGGGCGGCGCGCGGGAAGGCGCCGGGGCCGGGGCCGGGGAGGACCGGAGGGAAGGGAAGGGAAGGTTAGGTTAGGGAGTCTTCGCCGGGGCGGGCGCGCGGCAAGGCAGGAGCTGGCCGTGGCTGGCGGCGGGAGGAGCGAGCGGCGCTCTTTGGCTCGAACGGGAGCCTCGGCTGCTCCGGGCCGGTTGGCGCTCGGGTCTTCCCCGGTCCGGTGAAAGCAGCGCGACCAAGAGCTCGGCGCCCTCTTTCCGATTCGGAAATTAAATAATGCGGGCAGGTAGCGAGGAGCACGTCAGAACCACCTTTTGAAGGAGGAATTGAGCGGGATTTATTTATTTTTATTTATTAAATTTATATAGCTGCCCATCTTACACTTACGATTCTGGGCGGCGCACACAACTAAACTAACAAAATGCTGCAAGCCGTTTTGCCTTTCAGTGTTTCTGCGTGGCGGGATTGAGGGGTTAGAAAACAGGATTTAACCGTGTAGCGGACCACCGGGCGGTCGACGAGCAAATGCCGGTTGAGGAGGATCTTGACCAGATGGAGCAATGGGCGAAAACCTGCCGGATGAATTTCAGCGGGGCAGATGCCAGGTTCTGCACAAGCAGGGGATGGCAGGACACCACCCTGGGTGGCAGGACATGCCAATCAACCACAAGATGCAGCTCTGAAAAATGGAGGGACGGTCCTACACTGCGCTGCATCAACAGGCCGGGACCAGAAGAAGTCATTGCTTCTTTTTGTTTTGCATTGGTCAGACCATACCAAAAATTACTGCCTCCAGGTCTGAGCATTTCAGGAAGGGCTTTTGGAAGCTGGAATTTGTCCCGAGGAGAGCAACCAAGAGAGCCAGGGACTTGGAAGGGGGAACCTATGAGGATCAGTAGGAGGTGCTGGGTACGTTTCACCTGGAGAGTTCGGGGGAGATGGGGTCATGCAGAGGATGGGGCATCTCATTCAGAGTTGTTCTGGAAGACAGGACAGGAAACAACGGATTTCAATTAGAAGGAAGTAGATTTTGTTCGGACAGCTGTTCAACGATGGAACAGAATTCCCAATGCCTCAGGACGTCGTGGCCTCTCCTGCACGGGACCTGCTGAAAGAGAAGCTGTCTGGCCACCTGCCAGGGATGCTCAGTACTGGATTCCGGAAGTGGACCAGGGGTCCAACTAGATTAACTTGATTATGATTCTATAATTCTGTGAGATGTTTGGAGAGAGCTCTGGTTTGATTTTTCCACCTTAGTGGTGGCGGCAAACATAAGTTTGAACTCATTAGTTACCACTAATAATACTGATTATTAAAAGTGTTCAGGTGGGCAATCAGAAATATGCAGTGGATTGTCTATCTTTTCCCTTCTAGACAAGGGGCTGACTTTTGGAAAGCCAGGGAGGAGAAGAATTCAAGGAGAGCTATCTGAGAAGACATTAGAACAGATAGGAAACACCATCCGAAGTTGTACATAAAAATAGCTTTGGAAGATTGATTATAGAGATCAGTGAATTATACCTATTTCATGTGAAAAGGAAATGAGGAAACAAACAAGCAATCAGGGGTCAGCAGAAGACAAGGTGGCCGGATGACACAAGCAGGAGCTTGCAGGATCTCAAAGCAGCAGTGACTAAGAGAACATCCTGGCAAAATGGTGTCCATCGAGTTGGAAGCATCTGAGTGACTGAACAAGAACTTTAAATTGGAGAGCTATTTTGGGGGGGGGGGAGCATGAGGATCAGTCTTGGTCCCCGATCCTTCTCTACTTCTTTTGATGAGTTTGGTGACAAAATTGAGGGAGAGCTTATCAGATCTGTGGCAATGGATGCACCATTAGAAGACCTGAAGACCCAGGTTAAGGACAGACCATCACGAGAAAACCTGTCTCAGCGGTCACTAAGAGTTGACACTGACTTGATGGCACACAATCAAATCACATTATTAGATCTATAGGTGACACGAGTAGCAGATACCTTAGAAGGTATAATGAATATCCCCGAAGGCAGAAATAATATATAAAACAATCTCGGTTAGGTAAAGAAAAGGGCTGAAATTAAGGAAATTTAATAAGACCCATGAAAAAGTCTTTGTTTAAGAATCTGAGAAACTCTGCACAGGAAAAGACTGGGCGATGGCAGGCTTGGTTAGAGGTCTGAAAGCAATTTGGAATCATTGACCACAAACTGAATACAAGTCACGTGGCTGCTAAACAGGCAACTGCAATTCTGGGGTCTCAGTGGAAGTAGAGTTCCAAATCCCAAGCAGCTTTACCTGCATTGGCCAGGCTCCAGCTCAGGAATTAGGGTCGCCTGCATGTTCATAAGGGGCCACCAAGGGCAAGACGGATGGAGGATATTCTGGAGGTGACGGACTCGACCGACCGTGGGGGAGCTGGGGGTGGCGACGGCCGACAGGAAGCTCTGGCGTGGGCTGGTCCGTGAAGTCACGAAGAGTCGGAAGCGACTGAACGGATAAACAACAACCATGTTCATAAGGATTCAGATAAATCGGAAGAGGTGACAAGAATGGCAACACAGATGATCGGGGTGGTGGTGGTGGAAACCTGGTCCTCTAAAGTGAGGTTGAAGGAGCTGCCGTGTCAGGAATGCCTCGGTCTGGATCCCTGCACCTCTACGATGCTGTGATTTTATAGTAGAACACCTCATAATAAAATGACTATATACTGCATATCTGATCAAAAATTAAAAAAAGACTTTATACCAGTACAAAATATTGAAAGAATTGGTCCTAAAAGTCTAGATAGGCAAGTTGATGTATAAGGTTCTGATCTACCTTGAGAAATCATCTAATGTAATTGATGGTTGCGAAATAGGAAAGGCCTCTTTGGATGAGCTTTAAGAAACAGATAGTAAACCAGGCTCTCCAGCAAAACTCCTGGTTGGGTGCTTCTGCCTGGCCCTTCCTCAAGAAGCCGCCCCTGGATCTGACGGTGTGGGACCATTTCCTGCCTGTCTCCAGCGCTCTGTCCGCCAGCAGAAGGCTCTGGGGGAAAGAGTTTTTGTGGGCTGTCTCAGGCAGGTTTCACTTTTGGGTGGGCACAGTCCTGAGATGGCACTGATCACACCTGGGAATAACGTTTCATGGGCAGGGTTGGTGCCTTCCTTGATCCCTTGGTGGCCTTTGGCGACATTGAACACGGTGTCTCTCAGCCCAGGAAGAAGCAGGCAAGGGCAAACCACTTCCGAAAACTTGCCAAGAAAACTGCAGGGACTAGTCCAGGCAGTCGCCAGGAGTCAGCATTGACTTGTAGGCAGCCCCCCAAAAAAGCATGGTTAATGGAAGGTCTAGTTTAGTAAGACCCTTAAAGTCGTCTTCGGGTCAGTCCAAGCTCCTGACTGACTGCATTTGAAAGCCCACATGGTTTTCCTGAGCCCAGTATGAAAGTGACTGTCTGCTCCTGAGCCCAGAGGTATTTAGTCAGAATCTGTTGCAGGACTGACGATAACGGAAAATAATGAGAACTGTCAGGAATTTCTTTTGCGCTAAGAACCAGGCAGAGCATGGGGGTGGGGATAAAAATGTTGTTATTGTTGTGGCTGTTTTGCCAGTGTTGAACTTTTATGCAAGCCTTCGCCCTTTTGAGTGATGAAGCCGCTACAGCAGGGCTTTCCAAAGTTTTTCCCACGGCGACACACCAACCAGCATTAGTGTGTCGCCGCGGGAAAACCCGGAAGCGCTGATGATGATCAGCACTTCCGGGTTCTGTGGCGACACACCAGACTGTGGCGACACACTTTTGTGTCGCGACACACAGTTTGGAAAGCTCTGCGCTACAGCATAGTCTCTGTGATTCCCAGCCTAGTTTTGGGTCTGCTCAGGGCCCAATTTAGGTCTATCTAGAATTTAGAGAATTGTTGGGGGAGAGAGCCCCACCTTCCAGGCACACCACCCTGTTAGGTTTTGTTTCTGCTGAGTCTGATTAGTTCTTTTTCAACCAACAAAGCACTAGGACGTTGATCCTTCATCTCCTGGGCATCCTTGAATAATTTTATGTTTGTATTTAGTGGGTTTATTTTAACTCCTTTTTCACTTCTTCTCACTGAGGAGGAAGCCTTGTTCTTCCTTTGCCAGTCACCTGGCCTGGGCCCGGCGCCCCATTTTGCAGTGCCAGCCTCAGTGGGCACGATCCGTTGGCGCAGCAGACTGTTCCAGGCAGGGCCAGCCATTTGCTGAACAGGTTTTGCCCACAGTGCTCACGGCTTGAGACGTGCCCTTTGGAAGCACCGGGCTCCGAAGTCGTTACAGCTCCTGCATCTTCCTCTAAGGCTTCTTGCCGTGTCCTGGAAATTATCTGGAGCCTTCTCACCATTTCTCAAGGGTGCTCCCATTTCCCACTTCCTACAAGCCCTCTCCAGCCTCCCACAGCGCCGTCACCGGCACTGGAAATCACCCGGTAAAAAGAAGGGCAAAGGCTCCCTCGCCTCTCCTCTTCAGCTGCCTGGAGCCCCTCTTCTCCAGCACCGCAGCAGTTCCGTCTTATCCCTGCTAGGGACAGAAAAGGATCCTGTCCAGGCACCACCAGGCCCTTCCCCGCCTCTCTGTCCAAACATACGTCTTTAGGCTGGTGGTTGATTACAGGCAATCAGCACCTCCATCCTAGCTACAGGCCCTCACTGCTGATGCATCTCTGTCCAGATGGAAACTCAGCTCCAGTTTACCTGCATGAAAAGCACTTAGGTTATAGTACCAGTGCCATCGAGGCGGCAGTGTGAACCTCTGGAGATCGTCTCCAAGGCACAATTGTCCGGATCGCAATAGACAATTCTACAGTTAATACATACACCAACAAAGAAATTAATACAAAGTCTGGCCCACTTGCACATCTTAAGTTACAGATATAGTACTGAGGCATTCATATTCCTCTTGATAATTCATCGGGCTGGAAGCAAGAGAGTCCTTGCTGACCAGATCAGCTACCAGCTCTATTCACCTGATACCATGGAATATGGTATTTTGGGCAGCTAGAATCTTGGCTTGCCAGGCAGGAAAACTGCATGACTTGTGCAGAGAACATCTTTTCCCTCTCTTCAGGAGGATAAAGTAGTCCTTCACCCAGATCTCTCTTTTTTTCTAAAGCCTGTCAGAATGTTGCATTACCTTTCCAGTCTTCCTGTCCTTTGGCACTGATGAAAGCATTGCTCCGTTCTCTCTCTGTCTGATGAGCACTGGCCTTCTGCTTGGACCAGGCATCCTTCCCAAGGGTTCGGCGCAGCTTCTTGGCTTTCTGAGGCCCATCTAAGTTGTACTATCCTCTTCCCTAGTGTTTCTCTGAAAGGATGGTAGCAGGCATTAAATCTGGTATGAGCTGGGTGAACATCAGTGCCCGCTTGGAAGCCACTCATTCTACAACAGCAGTGGCACATCTGTAGTTTCTTTCTGAGAAATGGCATGTCTGAAAGTATGACAACTACCTGGATGTGGATGCAGCCTTCCCCCTTCATCTAACACTTTAGACTGGGCCTCTGCTCTCAGAGAGATACAGCCTTGGAAGAACACTCCTTTCTTTGTCCCTTTATGATGGCCAGATCCTCCTCCAGGAAAGAAGCTAGCTACTCACCCGCATATTTGTGAATGACAGACCACAGTGAAGAAGAACTGAATGGTCATCTCTGAATTCACCCACTTGGTACCAAGGAACCTCACTGTTTCTTCTCAGATCCACTCTGTCAGTTCAGGAACCGAAGGGCTTCACCTCAGGAGCCGTGTCTAGGTATGTGGTGGGCCTGGAGGGCAGGCAGGGCTCCTACTC
Source organism: Charina bottae (assembly GCA_023362775.1). NCBI lineage: Eukaryota > Metazoa > Chordata > Lepidosauria > Squamata > Charinaidae > Charina > Charina bottae. The sequence goes on along the minus strand of JALMGJ010000019.1, from coordinate 150,307 downwards.
CACAATTCTGTAAACCCTGGGAGGTCCTGAATGCAGCTCTGCCCAGGGGGAGATCTCTCAAAAGACTCCAGGTAAGTAACCCGTCTTTCTAATCACTGAAGTTATGTTATAAGCTGTATGATTTAATTCTTTGAATTTTACCCTCACTATTTCTGTTTTTTGCCCACTTAGAGTGATTGCTTACTCATTAAAGACGGACGAATTATCAACGATGACCACTCCTTCTATGCAGATGTGTACCTAGAAGATGGACTTATAAAGTTAGTTTCGAAACACTGAAATTTATTTGTACGTTCAGTGGCATGAGATGCAGCCTGTTTTAGGATGTTCTGCCTTATTTGATTTAGTAAGCTTCAATACCTTGAATTTAATATTAATATATATATATATATATGTGTGTGTGTGTGTGTGTGTGTGTTTGTGTGTGTGTGTGTTTGTGTTTGTGTGTGTGTATAGAGGCAAAAAGCAGAAAGTGATGCGGTTAAGTTATAATCTGAATTGCAAGGATTAGAGCATGAACTCACACAGAGAATAATGTTCGTTGTGTTTTAAAATGCTGTTTGTTTGATGCATTATGTGTCACCTCTCCTGCAAAGGGAAATTGCACTGGGGATCTCATTGATAACATTGCAAGAGTTAGGCTGGTGGATCTTTACAGTACAATGTGGAATATTTTTGCTTGGCAGTTTTCCCTCAGCGACCGGGATTTGTGGAACAGCAAAACAGCTAAGCCATTTTGCATTCAGAAATACAAATCAGATAGTTTAGAAAGCAACTTCTGCTGACCTTAACTTGATTTAGAAAGCTTCTTGTTTTTATCATTTGCAATGCCAGATTCCTAATGATTTGACACAGCTAAATTTAATAAATGTTGCAGATTGTCTGCTGAATCTTTGGTGATATGAGACTTTTTTTTTTTTTATTTAGAAAATTTATATGGCCACCCACCTTAAATGAATATCTCTTGGTGGCTAGCAAGAATAAAGGTAAAGGTTCCCCCGCACCGTCGTGTCCAACTCTAGGGGCTGCTGCTCATCTCCGTTTGTTAGCCGAAGAGCCAGCGTTGTCCGAAGACGCTTCCACGGTCATGTGGCCGCATGACATGCGTGGAACGCTGTTACCTACCCACCAAAGTGGTACCTATTCATCTACTTGCATTTGCATGCTTTCGAATTGCTAGGTTGGCAAGAGCTGGAGCTAGTGCGGGAGCTCACTCCACACGCAGGGCTAGGGATTCGAACCTCCGAACTTGCAATCTTCCGATCGACAAGCCTGGTGTCTTACCCGCTGAGCCACCACGCCCCTTCTAGCAAGAATACAGTACGTGAAAGAAAACCATATTATTAAAAACACTATAAAGCAAGAAAAAAATGCAATTAAATTAACTGGGTAAGTGGACTGTTAGGAGACTATATGACCTGGGCCTAAAAGTTTTACTGTATTTACCCCAAAGGAAGGGGGCCTTGAATTCAAGACCATCCCCCAAGAGAAGGCAGAAAAGCTCATCTGCTTTTTGTGCTGCATTCTCAGGCAACTCTTCCATTTTCCCATTTCGGGGGGAAACTATAGCCTTCCTTTCAGCGAGCGAGGCAGCTTCGGCCTGTCGAAGGGCCTCACCTACGTAGAAGCCCCATTCAGGCATCGTTCTGCCCCAGGACCAAGGAGGCAGGGCATTGCAGGGGTGACCCTGGCCAGCGGGGTGCAACCAGGCACAACCAGGGCCGTTTCCGTTTCCGCTCTTTCCGTGCTTTTATGCCACCGGAATCATCACCTCTCTTTGGCAGTCACTCTGAAGAGGTTCACCCGGCTGGCCGCTTTCCGGCTTTTCTTTCTCTTTCGTTAGGCTTGGTTTAGGCTTGGAATTTTCTTTCTCTCTCTCTCTCTCTTTTGACTGTGGTGGAAATCCTTTTCTTGGGTTTCATACGATTTCATGTACCAGAGAGTCCCTTTAAAAGCATCCACGCTAAAAAGCTTCCTATCACTCGTCAAAAGTCCTGCGTGACCCACCGGAGCCTGCTCAGCCCCGCCAGTCCAGGCGGTTCCTGCCAGGGAGGGCTCCAGGCCTCCCCGCTGGCGGTCCGGTTCCTTCCTCTGCGGCCTGGATCCAAGGGGCAGGCAGATCTCTCAGAGCGGCTTCCAGGCAATTGCCGCCCCTGTTGTTTCATTTTGGACCCACAAGCACATCCCCAAATTTTCTGAAATCGATGTTTTCCATCTTACTCTTCAGTGACCTTAATTTGGCTACCCTGCATTTGGCATTCAGTAGCTAAGTTGATTTTAGAAGGAATTATGATATGATGACTACCCATAGTTATATTCTTCCTTTAACAGACTTGGAAGCATTGCTCCTTTCCTCAGCGCTATCTAAGAAAGGCTTCCACGTGAAGCTGCTGGTCAGGAAGTCATACACAGACTTGGCATGGAGAAGGGGCCTCTTTAAACACATGGCGGTTGGCAGCTGGGAGAAAACCCCATTTGGACTCTGAAACCCCATTTGGCCTTAACTGGTACCGGTGTTCCTTTCTAATCAGTTGGGAGTGCTGCTGCTGGCGTGGGCTCCCATGGCTCCTGCTGAGTAGGGTGGGAGGCAGCCAGGCTGACCTCTCTCTCGATGCTTCACCTCCCCAGCCGATGCGTCCGGCTGGCCTACTTTTATGGGGGCAGGAGTAGTGGCAGCAAGTGGTCGTGGGCCTATAACTAACCACAGTACGGACTGAATTAGAAACAGCATACTGTAATATGGCTCAAGGTGGTGTGGTGGCTCAGCGGGTACGACGCCAGGCTTGTTGATCGGAAGATTGCAAGTTCAGAGGTTCGAATCCCTAGCCCCGCGTGATGGAGTGAGCTCCCGCACTCGCCCCAGCTCTTGCCAACCTAGCAATTTGAAAGCATGCAAATGCAAGTAGATAAATAGGTACCACTTCCGTGGGAAGGTAACAGCGTTCCGCGCGCGTCATGCCAGCCACATGACCGTGGAAGCATCTTCGGACAGCGCTGGCTCTTCGGCTAACAAACGGAGATGAGCACCGGCCCCTAGAGTCGGACACGACTGCAGAAATGTGCGGGGGGAACCTTTACCTTTACCTTACTGTAATATACAACAAACAATGGTCAACTCAGAATAGGAAGTAAGAACTCTCCAGACCAAGGGTCCCATGACGTATTAAAAAACCCCAAGATCTATACAATCAAATGAGAAGGACTGGCTGATGCTTTGTTTTTGTTGGTTTGAATTTGTAGCCCTTCAGTTTCTGCCGAGTCTGGTGAGTCTCCTCTTGCCGCCCCCCTGCGCTTTAGGGATGCAGCCCCCCCTTGCCTGGCAGGTTCTTTTTCCCTCCTGGATGCTCAAGGTGGGCTTCGCCTGCAGGAGCCTCCAAACTGTTTTGCATTCCGCCAGTCCAGAAGACAAATTGGAGCTGGGTACAAAGTTGTGTCTTAGGAGGACCACCATTAAAGTGAAGGAACAGGATGCCTCTGTTCGTATGCTCCATCCCACCGTTTGGTCCCAGTAGTAAAGCTGAATTCATAGACTTTCCACATACAAATCTAATTTTCCCACAAACATTTTTTTGTTTTGTTTTGCAAGCCTAAATCAGTAGATGGGGATAAGAGACATGACTATTGTTAATTTTGAAGTTTTTTGTTTTTTGTTTTGTTTTGTTTAAGAAAAGCTTTCTATCAATAAAAGTTGATCACACCACTGAGAGTCATTTGTGACTGAAGTGACGTATAAGCCCAAGCAAGCAAGCAAGCAAGCGAATGAATGAATGAATGAATGAACGAACAAACTTACTGCCTGCCCCTAATTTAAGCAGCGTTCAGATGCGTTCTTGAGGCTGTGGGGCTTAATGCTTCATTTGCAGAATTTGCAGTCTAAAATACAGTGAGCTCTCTTGGGAATCGAGGTACTTGGTGATTTTTAGGGCAGGGCCCAGCATAGTGATGCTACAGGTGATTCTTTAAAGTAGAAATTTATATTTGAGATTTTTCAGGTTATAAGTATTCCTAGATAAATGAGTAAGCAGTCCTTCTTTCTTCTTGTAGACAAATTGGAGAGAATTTGATTGTTCCTGGAGGAGTGAAAACCATTGAGGCAAACGGCTTGATGATTATTCCAGGAGGTATCGATAGCAATACCTCTCTGCAGAAGTCCGTTCAAGGCTTAGCGGCAGTTGATGACTTCTATCAAGGGACGAGGGCTGCTCTGGCCGGAGGCACAACCACCGTCAGTAAGTATTGGAGCTCCATGCCTTTCTCCAGAAGCAGCAGCAGCAGCTGCAGCAGCCGCGGTTAAATCTCCCCACAGTAATGTTACAGACAATCTCACTCTTGTCAGACATTCTTTAGGGGGAAGAAAGAACATATTTTATTTCTGGTATATACCACCCATGGTAATTTAGATATTGTTAATATCTTTCCTATTTTTTGTGATTTCAGCAAACAGCTTCATAATTCATGTTATTTTATCAATATAGTAACGTTAAGGACAGATTAGTAACATCAACCGCTGTGTTTCAGTCTTGGAGAGTTCATTCAGAAATAGCAAATCCATCTGTCTCTGTTTGATATTCATCTATGTAATCACTTATTTGCCTCATTCATTCTCTACATTTTAGATGTACATGTATATCTAAAAACAGAGTATATTGAAACCTCCTCCCTACAGTGAACTGGTTCACATAACATGCTAAGACATAATGTGGTTTATGTGGCTTTGTGCCTTATTCAGTAAATCATGGTTATGTAAATCATGGCTTAAAGTGATGTGTAAATCCAGTCAGTCCATGAAGTGGTCCTAAGGAGGCATCTGAACATGAATCCTAGGCATAATTGTCTGCGCACAAGACATAAAGCATTTTTCTTAACTTTCATAAAATAGGATTATTTAAAAATAGTATATCTTCGATAAGGTTCCTTCAACTATTGCACATTATTTTTAATGTGATGAAAATAGGGAAATATGTAACTACATATGTAACTTTGGATCATTTTCCTCAATAAATAAATGAACCAGTACAATGTTTTAAACTCATTTGTTTAATTGGGTTCTCTTTATCTAATTTTAGGACTTGTATGGAGAACAGATCACATTTTATGTCATATTTATGCAGAAATATAGAACACTCAAAAGGGTTCACCAACTTTTAAGCACTACTGTAGGTATGATGATGCTGAACCAGGAGTGCCCTTGAAAGTAGCCTCCTATACGTATACAATTTTATTGAAATGTTTAAACAAGATGAAAACTAACACAAAGTAATACAAAGTAAGAAAAAGAAATCAAAGAAAAAGCAAAAAGTGCAAGAAAAGAAAAAAGTTGAAGAAAAGTAGAAAAGAAAGAAAAAAGATATAAAGAAGTAGCTTCTGATATTCTTCACAGCTGTTATAAGTACAAATTAACCTTTCTCTGTAAAGTTACATCATATTACTCTTCTTTCTATAATCTATCCTATCTAATAATCAAAAACATAAATCACAAGTTCGTTTTTTTTTCATTTTTACGCTAAGTCTGTAAGAGACTTGAATCTTTCCATCTCTGTGCATATACAGTAGACTCTCAGTTAACTGGCACCCATGGGGATTGGTAGATGCCGGATAAATGTAGTTTCTGGTTGCTTGAGAGTTACTATTAAACCCTAATACCCACTAGATCAGAGCTTTCCAAACTGTGTGTCGGGACACGTTGGTGTGTCGGCTGCAATGTCTGGGTGTGTCGCGGCTGCTGCTGCCTCCAAGCCCTGCCAGGATTCCACGCAGGTCCTAGTACCTGCCTTGTGCCTTGCTGCCTCCGAGCCAAGCCAGGATTCCGTGCAGGTCCTAGTGCCTGCCTTGTGCCTGGCTGCCTCCAAACCTGCTGTGATTCCACGCAGGTCCTAGTGCCTGCCTAGTGCCCTGCTGTAAGAGTGTGTCGCGAAATGATGCATATCTAAAAAGTGTGTCACCAACGTGAAAAGTTTGGAAAGCTCTGCACTAGATGGAAACAGAGAGATACAGATTTTTTTTCCCGGTTGCTTGAGAGTGCCGTTTTTTTCCTGGTTGCTTGAAGGTGCCGGTTGCTTGAGTTCTGGTTAACTGAGCGTCTACTGTAGTAATCTCGCCACACTAATCATATATTGAAATAATCTTCCACGTTTTTTTCTAACTGTTTATCCATTAGTCCTAAAAGGAAAAGTTCTGGCTTCAATTGAACACTGATCTTTAAAATCCTCTGTAACAAAGTATGTTTAAACAAAAGTAGCCCCTTAGCCCCGTGTGACGGAGTGAGTTCCCCCACTAGCCCCAGCTCTTGCCAACCTAGCAATTCGAAAGCATGCAAATGCAAGTAGATGAATAGGTACCACTTTGGTGGGTAGGTGACAGCGTTCCGCGTGCGTCATGCCGGCCACATGACTGTGGAAGCGTCTTCGGACAGCGCTGGCTCTTCGGCTAACAAACGGAGATGAGCACCGGCCCCTAGAGTCGGACACGACTGCAAAAATTTATTTACCTTTACCTTTAACAAAGTATGTATTTGAATCCAAAATGTTTTGGCTTATTTACGTGTCCACCAAGCATGATAAAATGTCCCTGCATTTTGTTCACATTTCCAACGTACATTTGAAATGCCTTAATACATTCTAGATAATTTCTCTGGCATCATGTACCAATGATACAGCATTTTATAAAAATTCTGTTTGAGATCATAATACAGTGTAAATTTCAACCCTTTTAACCACATATTTTCTTATTGATCCATCTGTATATTATAACCAAAATTCTTAGCCCACTTTATCATACACTCTTTAACCTGTTCTTCCTCTGTTTCAAATTTCAACAAAAGTATATACATTTTAGCAATTACATGTTTATCATCAGTACCCAATTGTACTTCGAACTCTGTCTTACTTTGCTCCATACCATAAGTCTTTTTGTCCATTTTGAATCTTTCTGGTAACTGTAAATGGGAAAACTATTAACAACTATATCCTTCTGCTACTAATTGCTCTCTCGATTTGATTTTAAGTTCCCCCTGATGCTTTTCCAATAAGTCCCGGAGAGTAACCTCCTCAGATAAAAATGGGAGGACTGCTGAGCCTCTGGAGGTAGAATGAATTGCCCTTCTTAGAGCCCTAACAAGTTGCAAGCAGGAGGATTTACTGAAGAGACTAAACAAGCTTAAACAAACTTGATCTTCAAGTGATACGATCACCAGGTGGATTACATCAGAGCCAGCTAGGTTATTCTACCAGCAAGAGTGGTGGGGCATCTAATGACACCATACAGGCTATTAAGATAATTTGATTAAGCTCTTTCTTAACTGCCCAACAACCCTCCATTGTTAGAAGACCTCCAAGTATGCATCATGCTTGATTTGACCATGAGTTCCAGGAGGTCTTGGAATCCATATTTTAAGCTATATAAGGAGAACTCCGTTTCTTGCTTAAGCTTTGAGCCACTGAACTGAAAGAACGATGCAAGCAGTTGATTCATACATATACACACCAAGAGGAAAGCTACCAGGATATCACGGCAAAGCGGGATAATGGCCCCCATGCAAAGAACTCAGCCGTTTTCTGGAGGTGGTGGTCTGTCTTTTTCAAATACTATTGTCCCTCTTCCCACAGACCTCAGGGAAGGTCATTTTCCCATTTCCTATGTGCAGACGGCCTGTGTGGATTTAGAGCTGGATATCGCCGTAAAGACATAGCTAAGGCAATCTAAACCAGGAAAAGACCTGGTTCACTTGCAAAGGGAAAGGCTGTAATTTGCACTGGCTTCTCTTTCTAGAGCAGCTGTGGCAGGAGGGCCTTTGCACAGGTTCATCTGGTGTACCAGGTGTGCTCTTTCCTAGAGCGGGAGGCCCTTCAGACAGCCACTCACTGTCTTTGACCCCTGTTGGTCTTAGGAGGGCATTGAGACCACTCCTTCCTTACTGCAGTGAGGAGAAATTAATAATAAGTTTTGCCAGGACCAAGGTCCTCTTGTCCTCTAAACTTCCAAAACAGTGAATCTGGTGGTTAGGTGGTCATACCACTGAGCAGATCAATGATCTTCAATTATTTAGGAATCATTTTTCAAGCCTCAAACCAAATTGCTCTCCTGGATTATGTATTTCAAAATGTGCAGGAATCAGTTTTAGCTGTTCAAGTGGGTGCTTTCTGTTGCAGTTGACCACGTCCTTCCAGAACCTGGCTCCAGTTTATTAGCTTCATTTGGAAAGTGGAAAGAGGCAGCGGAGAGCAAATCATGTTGCGATTACTCTCTCCATGTGGACATCACCGACTGGTATGAGGGAATCCAGGAAGACCTTGAGAGTCTGGTGCAAGACAAAGGTTTGCAATTAGAGTGTTGGGACAAAGCAAGGGGAGGAGGCGGTTGGGGAGTTTCCCTGAATCCCAAATAACCAGGAAAACCAACCACTGAAGAGTGCTTTGAAGTTGCTTTATTTCTGTGACCACAGGGGCTTTGTCTCAGAAGACAAACATGTGCGAGTAGGCCGGCAACACTTCTATCACGTTGGCTGCATTGTGTCCTCTGTATTCCTTCCCATATGGCTTATTTTGAACAAGCAACTATTGCCAATCAGTAACTGGATGATTAGCACACATACCCCCTCCCCAATAGCAGCTTCATCTTGCTCCTGGGAATCACACAACAACAAGCCTGTGCATATTATTGGTGATTCTCTTCTCTCTGGGTACATTGTTAAGCACCCTATGTATTGTCGCAGTGGCTTTTAGCGAAACCTCCGCTCTGGAGGTTCTACTTGACCTCTTGCTATGTACTTCTAATCATTTTGGGGTGCTGCAAGACTTCAAAAATCATAGATGTACATGGACCAAGCCTTCGGTTGTTTTGCCTGTTTCCAGTGGGATTCAGTGGAATTAGGTCTTCTAAGCACATAGGGAAGTTTCAGCTGCGGTTCTCCCCTCGGTTTCCAAATCCTGGGAAAGGACTGAGCTACATCTCTGGGAATTCAATTTCTGCTGGTCTCCAAGAACAGCTCCATGACTGTGGCGCTCTAGATGCGCTGCCTGGGCCAGGGGGGTGCAGTTGCTGCTGCCAGACCTTGGAGGCTGGGCGATGTTGCCCTTGCAGGGTCTCCAGGGACAGATGTTGGGAGGAGTTGAATAGTCTGAATATGGATGTAAAATACAACATGCTCGCCTATCCTTCAAAGAATTTATTTCAGTGTTTATGAGTAAACAAAACGATCCAAAGCCAGAGATACTTTTTATATAAATTATTGTCAGAATCAAATGATGCATCTTTAAATATTGCAAGTGTTGTTACATAGCACACAGATCTGCCAGAAGATTATTGCTCACATTGTTTGAAAATGTATAGAGACGTACAGTTGTTTTCATTGTGTTTTTTGTTTCATTGTGTTTCACTATGTTAACAGTACATGGTGTTAAAATGTGTGTTTTTTTCTTTTCTTTTTCTGGTTGATGGCTATAATAAAGATTTGGTTTTTTTAAATAAGAATTTTATTAAGTTTAAAGCAAAGATAAAAACTACAAAAAAGCAAAAAACTACAAAGAAAAAAAGTGAAAAAACAGAAAATGAAAAAAGATTTTTTAAGAGATTACATAACAAGGTGACTTCTGACTTTCAAAAAGAATATACAGCACTTTCCATAATTAATCCCTTACTCTATATCTAACCAAGATCACATTATTTCTATAAGTCATTCCATTAGCACATTATAAAAATCACTACAGACAATTGCTCCTTCCCCATATATATATCTTAAACAAACAAATAAACCTCCAAATCAACTTCCCCCACAAAAAACCCCATTCATCTAAATATTTCCTTCCTACCACTATTGTATGTTTCTGACCACTACAGTAAAAATCAAATTATAAAAACATTTAAATTGTCTACTTTTATATTTAGTAACCATATTAAACCTAAAACCAAACACTTATTATTATATTTTATCAATCTTAAAAGATCACACAAACTTTAAGAGCAATAGAATAAATCTTAATCCAAATCATTAAAGAAATATGGAATCATACAAACCTTAAAATCAATCCACATATTCCTAATTTCTTATCCCACCTCGAAACAAACCAAAACATTTACTTGTCTCCATATTACACATAAAGCATTTTTCATAAAGAAATCAAACAGCCCAACTGCCCCCCTTAAAAAGTCAGACTTCTCAGCAGAAAACCTCCCACAGAACAGAGCCATTTCGTTCCCAAAACAATCCCTCAGAAAAACAAGCCCGTAAGTATCTTGCAAGTCGAGCTGTCGTACCCCGTTCAACACCAAAGTATGTTTGTCGCCTGGCATTTCCTCGAAGACTCCAATCTCACTGTCAGTAAAAGCATCTTCATCTTGATTGAACTCCTCCTGTTCCTCCAAAGCATCTTCAACCAGCTGACACATTTTAAAACTGATGTTTTCTACAATATCCTGAATATCTTGCAGAATAGCTTGGCGGGTGTCATGGAAAATCTGTTTGTACTCACGACGTAGCTCAGAACGAAACTCTGAAAAAATCTCCTTAAGGTCATCCATGTTTCAGGCAGTAGATTATGGCGCCCCCTGGATATTTGGCTAGTGCAGATAGGAACCTCCGAAAGTTATTGAGTGATATTGAATGATATTGACAAAAGAGAAAGTATGCTAACCAGCAGCTGCGGTGCCCAAGGAAAGTGAACAGAAAACTGAAGACTCAAAACGGCAGATTCAATGTGTAGGAAAATGTTAAATCCTTCGAATTAAATACAAAAATAGTAGCAGGAAGATGATTGTTTATTCTCCGTCCTCCTTAAATTTAAATGGGAAATGAGCCAAAAATCAAAATAAGGTTTTAAGATTAATCCAGAAATAACGATAAGCACTAAGAGAATTGGCTTCTTCTTGCTGTAGAAAGCCTCTCAGGGTACAAAAACTTTAAGAAAATATAAATTGGGTGATTTAGAAATGGGAAAGGCTCGACCTAATGTCCCTTTAAGGGTACAGCACGGTGTGGAAATGATGGCGTCCCCGTCTCCCGTCGTCTCTTGCCGGAACGTCGCGAACGCTGTTTGCGATTCTCTGGCTACAGGACGGCATTTTAGAGTACAGATGGGATGATTCCAAGTGTTTTCTGACCATGAAAACGCTCTAGGGCTGCAGGAAAAGCCTGCCTGCGCCCCCCAAAAAAGCCACATTGTCAGATCTGTCCGCGGAGCTCGCGGACACAGCTGGTCAGTCAGCCATGTTCCCACCGGAAGCCATAATAAATATTTGTTCATTTACACATTCAGTCATTCATCCTGTGCCTTCCTATTTCGTGGGGTGATTGACAGTAATTAGCCCAGAGTCACCAGTGAGTTCCCATAGCTGAGGATAGGAGGAAAACAGGCCTAGCAGGATGGTGAAAGATTGGTTGCCTTTTAGTGAGTAAACGAAGTATTGGCTTTGTGATGGCACTAGGTAAGTCTCTCTAGATAGCCATTTTGTGAGTGTGCTCACTGCACGCTCCAGCATCTGGACATGTGCTGCCTAAAAAAATAACCTATCCCTGGTACATAGGAAGTGAATTGTTAGTTTATTAATCCTAAAATAAAACAATCTCTCCATGTATCATTGGTTGAAATCTGTGTTTATGATATCAGGTAGCTCTTAACCCCCTTACATTGTGTGAATTAATGCATTTTTGTGTAAATAGGTATTAATTCTTTCCAAGTCTACATGGTCTACAAAGATCTCTACCAAATGACTGATTGCCAGGTATGTATTTTTTTTCCTAATCTGATAATCTGCCTGTTTTTTAACTAGGATGGAGTGGGGGGGGGGAGACTTGCCAACCATGTTCTATTTTTTATTCAGCTGATGCAATTTGTCTCTTTTCTTTTAGTTAGTGGGTTTTGCTGGGCCCCCATTTTTTTCTGAATTACAATTCTGCTCTCTCTATGATCACGTTCGAGGATTAGGGCAATTTTTACTGAGAATACAGACTTTATCAAATGCTTGGACTGTCAGTTTTGGAATGATGTACTGTAGATAAATAGGTACCACTTTGGTGGGTAGTTAACAGCGTTCCGCGTACGTCATGCCGGCCACATGACTGTGGAAGCGTCTTCGGACAACGCTGGCTCTTCGGCTAACAAACGGAGATGAGCACCGCCCCCTAGAGTCGGACACGACTGTACAAATGTGCAGGGGGAACTTTTACCTTTTATCCTCCTGGCAGTTTCAGACAACCAAAACAATTACAACATCCGTGGTAATAACATAAAAAATAAAATGCCTGTGGTAGTATTTAAATAAAGTAATGTTCTACACATGATAATTAGTTTAGGAGTTGCTGCTTTCTGATTATTATTATTTTGTGCCTTCAAGTCAGTGTTGACTCCTGGTGATTGCCTGGACAAGTCCCTGCAGTTTTCTTGGCAAGGTGTTTCAGGAGTGGTTGGCAATGGCCTGCTTCCTAGGGCTGAGAGAGAGGGACTGGCCCAAGGTCTCCCTGCTGGCTTTGTGCCTCAGGCGGGACTAGAACTCACGGTCTCCCGGTTTCTAGCCTGGTGCCTTAACGGTTCCCCGAGGCCTGGAAAATATTTCAAGGGTTCCTCCAGGGCCAGAAGTTGAGAAAGGCTGCTCCAAAGGGTTTCTTAGTGTTGGTTAGTACCCACCCCTTTTTCACTTGAAGCTTCTGCTGACTTGAGTTGATAGCACCTCTGACCTAGAGGAGAGGCAGGAACGGAGGCCCAGAAGGGACTTGATCCTTTTTGCCAGTGAGGAGATAACGAAGAGAGACGTGATTCGCCTGTTATCTGGAATTGAGAGAATAGTAAGCATGTAAAATCATCAGCAGACCGCCATTCTTCTCACTCTTCTTCTCTCTGTGAACTGTACCTAGCTCTATGAAGCATTTACCTTTCTGAAAAGCCTTGGAGCTGTTATCATGGTGCACGCGGAAAATGGGGATTTGATAGCTCAGGTGAGAAAAACCCCTCTCCCGCTTGCTCTTCCTCTTCCTCTCTTAACTTGCTTGCTGTCTCGCTTGTTCTCTTTTTCTCTTCACATGATGTTGAAATAAGTATGGATCCATTCTGGTGAAAACAGCGGAAGGCTTATATTTGCTATGTTTCTTCTGATTGACTATGGAAAGAGGACAGAGCTGCATTTAGAGAGGTCAGAGTTTCTCCCCCAGATTAATGTCTTGCTCTTTATGAAAGCTCCTGGGGCTGCAGGGCCTGCCGTGGTGCACGAGAGCCACTGGCATAAAGCTGCACACGCAGAGGGGGTGGTGGGGTAGGGACAGTCCAGGGCATGACGAAGTGTCGGTTGGATTGAGAGCAGCGGGCCAAGAAAGCCAAGTCCTCACAGAGAAGGTACTTGAGTCCAGGGAACTCTGCCTTGACTTGTCCGGTAGGAGTTGGATTCCAGAGGATCTTTGGCGGCTTTCAAGACTGATGTCAGCCCTTCAAGGCAGGAAAATTTAGGAAACAGAAATCACTAGGAGTCTTGGAATGAACTTTAATGCAGCTAGGGAGTTGCCACAGAAACGTTACTAAATAATAGTAAAACCCAGCTGTACAACAAGCATCTCATGGATGGCTTCCCCCACCTAAGTTCCCAGAAAGGGTTGTTTTGATGGTCTCCCTAAATGCCAGGCGGGAGGAAGCCACCCTGACCTGACTGGGCAAGATGTTCAGACGGAGTGGGCTGTGCCCTTCAAGCCCACATTCTCCTCCACATCTTAGGGGGGGGGGAGTATCATGCCCTCTCAGCCAGTTTATCCTGGATGAGCAAACTCTACTCAGAATAAGCAGTCTCAAGTGCAGCCGGGACCCATAGAGGGCTTCACAAGTAAAACCCACCATCATGAATTGTGTCTAGAAGCAAATTGGCAACCAATACGTCTCACACAATAGAGGTGTTACTCTGCAATTATGGCGCTCACATGTCAGCGAGCAGATGGATGAATTTTGCACTAGCTGTAGCTTTTGAGTTTTCTTCAAGGGCAGCCCCATGTAGAGCTATTATAGTAGTTCAGGAAATTCCCTGTGATTCCCCACAATCAGAATCAGAAGATATGGTTGGCGCAGTCCAGCATATTTGCCTTAAAAAAGCAAAAACTTTTGTTCTCGCAGCCCCTCCCTGACATGAGAACTGGGGGGAGGGGGGCTCATAGCAGCAGATAATTGTAGCAGACGATTCCTCAGGTAATCAGTGTATAGCTCAAAATCTATGTTCCTTTCAGTTTTTCTTTCAACCCAGCTTCAGTTTTCAACTCAGGTTTCCTGGCCCAGTTCCATGCCTCTTCTCAGAAACCTGTCTTCTTAGGGATCTTATTTAACGTCACCTTAGCAAGGCTGAAGCCTTGGAGCAGGCCCTGTGGAGGTGTCCGGGGCTCAGTCATGCTCGGTTACCTGGAAGGAGTTTGATCCTGTTGGTCCTGATGAAGCGGACAAGGTTCTCATGACTGTAAGCTTGGCTACCTGTATATTAGATCCTGGTTGGCTAAGGCTGCCCAGGAGGTCACATAGTTGGGTTCTGGTGGTGGTGAATTCTTCCTTTAGAGAGGGGGCTAAAGGGGTGATGGTTTGCCTCCTCTAGAAACCATTGCTAGACCCATCTGTACTGGACAACTTTTGTCCAGTTTCCAACCTTTCCTTTTTAGGGATGGTTGCACAACAGCTCCAGAGCATCCTGGGGGAAGCAGGTTATCTGGACCCCTTTCAGTCAGGATTCAGATCTAGGTACAGGACCAAGGCAGCATGGATTGTGCTTGTGGGTGGCCTCTGGCAGGAGCAAGGCGGGGGCGGTGCACCCCTCCTTGCTCTTCTTGGCCCCTTGGCAGCTTTTGGTCATGCCATCTTACAGGATCAGCTCTGGGGGTTGGGAATGGGTGGCACTGTGTTGTGGCGTTCTCTTTCTTCCTCCAGGGCTGGTTCCAAATGACACTGCTCACTTTATGAAGGAGAGAGGTGTTTATTTGATTGCTTGCATTATTTGCACTTACATTTGTTACGTTGATTGTATTAATTATATTTAATTGAGGGGGAACCTCTGCAAAGCACTGGGCTTAGAATGCCCTTCTGGTCAAAGGGAAATTTGTCAGTAGCTACCTCCTCTCTCCTTTTTTCCTGTTTACAGTGGAGATTCTCCTCCTGTGCAAAAGCAGGACAGCACATTTTGAAGCCAGACTGTGTCCCTTTCTGCAGGCTCCAAAGCTTCAGGAAGATTCAGAACTAGTTTGGGTGACTTCAGAGGGAATCTCAGGTTTTCTTGCAAAACCTGGAATCTCTTGAAGTGGTTGATTTGATTCAGGACTAGGCCGTTGCTAGTCCAGTTCTTCATCTGCTGGCCGAGGAAGCAGAAAGTGGCAGAAAGTACTATCTGGGCTTCTTGGCATGGAGGACAGCATGTACATGTTTAAAATGAGTAATAAATAAATGAAAGCAACGTGTCCTAATTTTCCCAGGAAGCCACCACCTGGCGGCAGGTCTGCTTACTGCTAAGAGGAGCCCTTCTCTCCCAGGAATGACTGGGGCCTCTTCTGTTTCAGGAGCAAAAGCGGGTGCTGGCGATGGGAATAACAGGACCAGAGGGACACGCGCTGAGCCGACCCGAGGAGGTAAGGCTCCTGCATTTCGTTCCAAACGTTCAGCAGCTCTGGGTCCAAGTGGTTTCTTCCACAATAGCCTGAGACGTAAAATGAAATTTATATCTGGTGTTAAAAAGAGTAATTTTGTAACTAATCATTTGCAAGTCTTCCCATGAATTTCTGTGAAGAAAAGAAAGCTTTATAAATGTGTATTTCAATAACATGTCCTATACGGGTAGGTTGTGATTAGTGCGAGTTCGAATAATGCAATGTTCAATTTAGTGTGGATTGTAAACTGACACCAGGTCACATTTAATGAAACCCAACACTCATGCGCAATTGAGGCTAGCACACGTGCACTTGTGGTTTTAGACACTGCTCATCTTCATGGGTGGAAAATGGAGAAAACGAAGACTCCATCAGAGGAAAATAGTAATGTGCAAGTGAAGGAGTTCACTCTCAGGGAATCTGAAGATATCTTTTGAGCTATAGAAGTCGTGAAGCAAAAAATTATGGATGCTGACCCTAAAATTGATTGAAGAATGCAAATTCGCTGAGATGTGGATAAAGCACTCTGCGTCTACCAGCATATGTATGAAGATTTAAAGAAAGGGAAAACAATTCAGTCAACGCTGCTAAAATAATTTGAAAGACAATAAAGATGTTTTTGTCAGCGTAAGCTTACTTTTAGGAATTATATTTAGATATATATTTTTTTGCTTTCTATAACTACTCTGTGACTTCGTTACCCATAACTTTAAATTATAAGTGTATTCTCTTTGGTTGTTGTGGGTTTTCCGGGCTGTGTGGCCGTGTTCTGGCAGTTTTGGTTCCTAACGTTTCGCCAGTCGCTGTGGCTGGCATCTTCAGAGGACAGGAGCACAGCTAGAAGATTCTGTCTGTGCCCAAGTGGAGGGTGTGTGTTCCTGCTGGTGTTTATAGCTTCTGAGATATTCTTTTTATCCTTTACTGTAATATTTCATTAATATACATATAAAATTTATGTTTAAAAATTTTCATTGCCGATTTCCATCAAGCTGGAACCAGTTATCAGTTTCCATAGAAATATCACTTCAAATACTGCAAATTCGAATAATGCGACCATTTTGTGGGATTCATTAACTGCACTAATCGAGACCTACCTGTATTGTCTAAAATGCCAAGTTAATATGTTACATAGCTCAATTTTCTGTGAAAAGTATTTTCAACTCCCCAGACTTTCTCCAAGCTGAACTGTAGCACAAGAGGCAAGGTTCCTCAGATCCCATCTTGGGAGGGCAGTGTAAACGCAGCCTCCTTTCCTTGGGAGGAATTGTTTGTGCTGCCCTGTGATACGGTGGGAAACAGCCTGTCGTGCCCTGGGGTAGCGAGAGGAGCTTGGTATCTTTCTTGGGGGAAGGTAGGGGGTCCAATTCTCATCGGGTCCCCCTCCTTTTGCCCTGGTGAACTTGCTAGAGGAAAAAGAAGGAAAGAGCTTACTTGGAAGTCAAGGCCCAACCCCCATCTTGCTCTAGGGCAGGCCTGCACAACATATTTATTTATTTATTTATTATTTAAATTTATATGGCCGCCCGTCTCCCCCCAAACATATGGCCCACGGGCCGCACGCAGCCTGCCAAGCAGGCTTGTGTGGCCTGCTGTGGTTTTTTAAGAAGTAGCCAATCCGCTGCTCCAGAATGCATGCTGCCAAGCACCTCCAAGCCTCGCCGCCGCCAGTTCCAGCACTCCGGACACTGCTAGTTGTGGAACGGCCGCCTGGCACTCCAGGTATTTCTTTGCGGCTACTGCGGGTTCTTTTTTGGGAACCGCCAATAACCAGATAGACCCAGTCTCAATAGACACAAAGCACTGGAAATAAATCTGGACAGTTGGTTGGGCTTTTGGCTCTCCCCTCAGTGTCTGACTTCTATCTTTCTGGGTCTTCATCCCTGTATTTCTCTACGGTCGCTCTGTATAGAGCTAAACGCCTTTTCCTACAGCCTTTCCCTTTTCCCTTTATCTTTTTTAGTTTGTTTCTGCTTTCTATTTCTTTTCCGTCCATGTTTTGGCTTTTTCTTCGCCCTTCCTGCTGGTTTCTCCCTGGCTGGGCTCCCTGACTCTCCTCCTCTTCTTCCGCCTCTCCGCTCCGTCGGAGGGAAACGGCCAGAGGAAAGAAAAAAATGCCTCTCCCCCCTCCCCGTTTTCTCAGCGGCTGCCTCCTTTCCCGTTGCCTCTCCTCAGCAGGGCAGTCTATCTTTTAGTTTGCCTCTCTGTGCGACGCCCTGGCTTCGGCTCTGTTTGTTTAGCTCTCCCTCAGGAGGCCTGTGGAGGCAGAGCGCTCAGGCAGCCATCTTGCCTTGCCTTCCCCCCTCCTCGCCCGCTGCCCGGCGCAGCTCTGGGATTGGCCGCGGGGTCGTCCTGGCGACAGAGGCGGGCCGAGAAGGCGCGCAGGGGCTGACCCCCGCTCCTTCCACAGCAGAGCGGGGTGGCCTTCGCTCGGTCCGGGCGGCGCTTTCCCTCAAGGAGCCGCGCAGGCCTGCGCTAGAGAGGGAGCGGCCTTGACTTACCGACCCCGAGTGCGGCCACGGCGGCACGATGCCCTTGGAAATGGTCCGCTTGGGGGTGGGGTGGAAGCCCCCCCTGCCCAGTGCTCTTCGGGCACCGCCGTATCTTGCAGGAGGCTGCTGGGACTTGAGGGACTTGGCGGAAGGACGGCCTTGCAGAGGACCTTTCCTTTCGCGCAGTGCGAGACGGCGCTGGAGGGCCACTGACTGGTCCCTCAGGTCTCCGGAGCCCAGCTGCCCTCCGCGTCCTCATGGAGGGACCGGCTGGCTGGCTGCTCTCCTGCTGAAGGGAAGGGGCAGCTCTCTGGTAGCTTTCCTCTCTTCTGCCAACATGCCAGTCCCCTAAAGCTGATGCCGGCATGCAAAATCAGCTCCCTTGCTCTGGGCCAACGGGGGCACTCTTCCATACTGGCAGTGGAAAACCAGAGATCCATTTGCCAATGGCAGCTGATTGCACTGATTAACTGGCTGGCAGGGAAGCTTGGAAGCCTTTTGTGGCAAGGGCCAAAGGCTGCGCATCCATGCCTTCGTCTCTTCTGCCCCATCAGCAGACCCAGGATGTGAAGCCGGTGCCCAGCAGCCAGCCATTGGCCTGGGACTCTTTCCTCTAAGGATTTCAACTATTTTAAATATTTAACCTGTAACTTAAATATTTAAGCCTGTACACTGAAACTCTCACATTTTTATAAGAGCGGCACACAAAGAAATCAAATTAAATACAAAACAAAGCAATTGAGACACAGCAAAATGGCTGATGGTGATTATATTGATATTAATATCTAATATGAGCATCAGGCACATGTACTAACAGGATACAACGGAAAAATTAATTCAGTGTCGTGGACCAAAACAGGAGAGGGGAGAAGGAAAGTGTCACTGTTTATACAATTCATTTTTAACAGGACGCAAGATACACTTTAGAAACAGGTAGATTAATCTGAATGTAACTTCTTTAGGAATTATTAGGAATAAATGACATCACATGGGAAAAGGAAGGAAAGATAAAGACTGTAAAAAGCTTTAGGAAGGAAGGATTGGTTCCCAAAACTAGAAAGATAAAGGAAGCCAGAAGAATACTGAGAATTGAAATGTTTTATAGAAATAATGCTTATTATAGTTTAAATTGGAGTAAGAGATTGATACTGATTTATGTATATCTTTGTTGTAGAAAATCGGAAGTCACTGTGTAGTAGTTTGCTTTGTATTTTCACACCTTTTTAGTTCTCTTCTTTTTCTTTGTAGGTTCTTTCGTTTCATCCTTTTTAGTCTTTATGTATATGTTGAAAAATTTAATAAAGCTTTTATTTAAAAAAAGAAAGAAAGAAAGAGCAGGTGGTCGCCTCCAAGAGTCAACATCCTTCTCTCAAAGACCCGTGGCCAGAGAGCACTGCATGGCCTGTTCCTATAACCTTGAAGATAAAGGTGTGGGCAGTGGTGAAAAGGGCTGGTTAGTAGAGTTGGGGAGAAAGACTCTATATGTGAAAGTTCTTCACGGTAAGGATGCAGTGACTCCCTTGGTCTTTGTCTTTCAGCTGGAAGCAGAAGCTGTGTTCCGGGCTATCACTCTAGCTAGTCGGATCAACGGTCCCGTCTACATCACCAAGGTGATGAGTAAGAGTGCTGCTGATGTAATCTCACTGGCTAGAAAGAAAGGTACAGGACTGTCTTTTCTTGATGAATGTGTATATTTTTCTTTCACACACATGGTCTCAGATTAAAATGACATGGCAGGAATTAGAAAACTATATTGCCGATTTATTTTATTTTGCTACGTACGAAAACCAATGAGATTACAGACAGTGGTTTTGATGCCAGATTAGGACAAAATCATTGGTCAGATATGCAAAATACCATTGACATATGCCTGATGAGGAAGTTTATAATTCTTTAGTCCAGAAATCATATTCAAGAATAGATATGTACAGTACCAGATTTCCAACTCATCGTTAAGTAAGCTTTTTGATGCACTGTCAGCATACTCAGTTTATAGCCCAATATTTATAAGGTTCAGTAGAGAAATTCCTAGAGCAAACTGGTGGAGATGTAATGAACTGCTACTATTACAAGACAATATTAAACTGAAGTGTCGGCAGGAACTGAAGAGTCTCTTCCAGACCAAAACTTCTGAAACTTCCTTCCCTACAGGATGAGAGGCTGGTAAAGCATTAACGAGAGGGTTGTTTATCTCATTGGTATCAGATAGAAGGAAAACCGTGCAAAAGTAGAAAGGTATCTTACTGAATGATCTGGAACAATTAGAAACAAGTCATAAACTAAATTCAACCTCAGATTTAGAGCAAAAAATATAATCTATGCTCAGGTTCTGTCCTAGTATAAAACAGTATAAATATTACTTGAAAAGTAAAAAAAGGTAAAAAGTAAAAGGACTGCATCTATCTGTGTGGTTGCTAGGAGTCCGACTTGATGGCACTCCTTAATCTCACAACACATGGACAGACTTAACCATACTTTCAACTGGGAAACTGAGAGCATCTTAAACCAAGCCAAATCCAAAAACGCTAGAGAATTCCTGGAAGCTTGGCACTCAGACAAAGCAGCCATCAACAGACACATAGAGGTAAACAACATTTACATACCATTCATAAGAGACAATAGAAAAGCCAGAAGACCAGAACACCTCTTGGCCAGCAATCAACAACAAGATATGCAAAGATTAACAGCAAGATTAGCAGCAGAGGAGCAATCAAACAACACAATAGACCCTAATCAAGGAACTATTAACTCAGTCAATCAACCAAGCAGCACACAACAACCCAATCAAGGTACTACTAAGGAGAGTACAACACCCCCACCAACACAAGCAGGACAAGCCAGGGTATATAAACAGAGAGCAAGTTCCACTCCCTTTTCGCACTGAAGATGTTGCCTAGCCTGGCAATGAAACGTCTGCAAGAAAACAACAAGGCTCAGAGAGCACCAAGGACTCCACAGTTCAACCCTGAGCTACAAATATTCTCTTTGATTAATACTGCATTTGTTATCTAGCATATGTTCACATATAACAGAGCATTGTGCAAAGGAGGGCCTTTGCACAACTTCGTGTTGTGCGCCACTTGCAACCTTTCCTGGAGCGAGAGGCCCTTTGAACAGTCACTCATGCCCTGGTTATCTCACATATAGACTACTGTAATGCGCTCTACATGGGGATACCCTTGAAGAGTATCCGGAAGCTCCAACTGATCCAGAATGCGGCCGCACGAACCATCCTAGAAGTCCCATATCGGACCCATGTGACACCATTATTACGCGAGCTGCACTGGGTTCCAGTTTGCTTCCGGGTGCAATTCAAGGTGTTGGTTATGACCTTTAAAGCCCTTCATGGCATGGGACCAGGTTACCTAAGGGTCTTATCCCCATCACATCGGCCCGTCCCATCCGGTCATGCAGGGAGGGCATGCTACGGACCCCATCAGTTAAAGAATTCCATCTCACGGGGTCACGGAAGCGTGCCTTCTCTGCAGCAGCGCCTGCCCTGTGGAATATCCTTCCCCCAGAGTTAAGTCAGTCCCCCTCGCTCCTGGGCTTCAGGAAACAACTTAAAACTTGGCTCTGCCAACAGGCCTGGGGCGGAAAGAAGAGCAGAAACTCCTGGGGATGGCTAGTATAGTAAGATAGTCCTAGAATAGCTCTTCCAAGGTTGAAAGAACACATCACCTTTTTAATTTTTATATTTATGGTGTTTTAAATGGTTATTTTAATGTTTTAATCTTTAATATTCATAATTTTGATGATTTGTAAACTGCCCAGAGTCCCTTCTGGGAGTTGGGCGGTGAGAAATCGAATTAATAAATAAATAATAAATAAATTACCAGTCACATCTTAGCAGTCATGTCTTATCATACATCATCAATCATTTTCTCATGCTACATTAATTAAAAGTTCAACAGTATCAATCATTATATCATGCTGCATTAATTAGGAGTTCAACAAATCAATAGCACAAGGGAAAAAACTGTTTCTATGTCTAGATGTTTTGACATATGGTACTCTATAACACCGTCCTGATGGAAGAAGTTGAAACAGTTTATATCCAGGGCGAGAAGGGTCTGCAGATATCTTCTCCGCCCTACTTTTGACCCTTGCAACATACAGGTCTTCTATAGAGGGCAGGCGGATTACAATAATTCTTTCTGCAGACTTGACTATCCGTCGGAGTCTGTGTCTGTCCTGCCTGGTTGCAGAGCCAAACCAGACAGTTATAGAAGAACAGATAACAGACTCAATAGTTCCTCTGTAAAACTGTACCAGAAACTCCTGGGAAAGTTTAAACTTCCTAAGTTGACGCAGGAAGAACATCCTTTGTTGTGCCTTTTTGATAATAGTTCTGATGTTAAGCGTCCATTTCAGGTCTTGAGAAATTATGGAGCCCAGAAACTTAAAGGATAATAATAAATCTTGATATGTTAGTCATTTCTCTCTGCCTGCTGTTTCTCTTCTGTAAAATGCTTCCTGTGCTGAGACCAATAAAGGTATTTTTGGGCATAACCTAAGTTTGTGTTTGTTCCCTATTCTTAGTATGGCACTTCTCACATAATGATGTTTAAAATCCACATTAACTTTAACTTTATCATAACATAAAAATCCATGCCAACCAAACCTCAAATTATGTCCTTCCAATTCTACTATTCTATTTCTCAGCAACACCCACTCTTTCATCCAAAGTAAACAGCAGGCTGTGAAATACACTTTAAAGTCAGGTAAACCTAGTCCTCTTCTATCCTTTGCATCCTGCAGTATTTTATATTTAACCCTTGGCTTCTTACCTTGCCACACAAATCTAGATATATCTTTGCCATTGTTTAAATGGTGCATCATTTTTCAAAACTGGTATTGTTTGAAACAAAAACATTCTAGGCAGTACATTCATTTTTATCACAGATTCTGTCAAATAATGACAGGTGAGCCTTTCTAGTGTTTCTACTGTGAGTTATATTTTATATCACTCACTTGTTGTACATACCCTTTCTTAGGTTTGGGTCTGCTTTCTGTAAGGCTTTATAAACAACATGATTTTTAATAGAGCCTTACCTAAAGGGTTGTTGCTGCTGCTGCTGCTATTAGATTTTTATCCTGCCTTTTTTAAAACAATTGCTCAACTCAAGATGGAGAACATACCTTCTGAGTCCTATTTTCTCCACAACAACCCTGTGAGGTGGGTTGGGCTGAGAGAGAGAGACTGGCTGAAAGTCCCCCAGCCAGCTTTCATGCCTAAGGGAGGCCTAGGACTCACCATCTCCTGGTTTCCAGGCCAGCACCTTCACCACGACCCCAAAACAGGATTGAAATGTAAGAGGGAATGGCACATCAGTCAATCCTAGTGACCTTCCAGAAATCCCCCAAAACATGGTTTCTTCAGTAGGCCTGGGGATCCCCTAGTAACAGAGCCCACACATTGGTTGTATCATGCGTAAGTACATGGGTTACATTCTCTCTCATGATCTTGTTTCTATTTATGTTTAATGGTGTTTGAAGAATGTTTTAATTGTTGGTTTTATTGTACGCCTCCCAGAGTTGCATGAAATGAAATGAAATGAAATGAAATATGAAGGAACCATCAACATTCTCCTACATCTTACCTTTCTGGCATCGCTCCTTTTTCTTAAGCAAGCCAGCTTTCCCTGACAACCCCGAACACCCTTTTTTGTCCTTTGTGTGTGCGCATGTCTTTTAAATTATTTAAATTTTGTATTGATTGTAACTGTTGTTAGCCACCTTAAAAAATGGGTATCTACACTCTGTGTTTATACAGATTTCTCTCTGTACAAATAAATAAAAATAGCCAGCCTTGTTTAATATCTCATCGCCTTTAGATTCCTCAGATTGCTGCCAATCTTGTGACATCACTAAGAATCAGCCAGTTGAAAGCGTGAAAACCTAAACTGGGTTTGAAGTGTGGGCTGTCTTGCTGGAAAGTTGGGATTGCCATCACCTGATCTGAGAGCCCTGATGCTTCTACCGTAGAGAAATGGAGGGATTAAGGCTGAGCACGCCCTGATTCCTCTGACCATCCTATCCAGATTCTAAGATTCTCAGGAAGAGAACCCAAGGGGGGACTCTCTTGCTGGCCACTGCTAGGCAGCAAACTCCAGTTGAAGCCAGTTCACTGCCTTTGGCTTTTCAGCGACTGACAATTTTACTTTCATTCCGACAGGTCTCTGAAACATTTGTTGAGGAGTTTTGCTTTTTTCTTTCTTATTGGTGTGATACACAGTAATTCATTTTTAATTGTACCTCAACTGGAACCTCGGGGAAGTCAACTGTAGTCAGAAAAACAGGTTGTTTCATCTATAACAGGCAACATTACTACTTTTCTGAAAATAGGATCCGAAGAGCAGGGACGCAAGGCTCAAATCAAACCATTTTAATAGCCTCTCTTTTTTTTCCTACCCTGGGGTCCTGGCTGTGTGGTGTCTGGCTTGGGGAGGACAGAGACATGACCAGGTCCCTCTTTTCTCCTCCCAAGGTGCCCTGGTATTGGGGGAACCAATCACAGCCAGTCTGGGGACAGATGGGACTCACTACTGGAACAAGAACTGGGCTAAGGCTGCAGCGTTTGTGACCTCACCGCCTCTGAGTCTGGATCCCACAACACCCGATCACTTGACCTCGCTTTTAGCATGGTATGAAAATGGGTATCAAGCATCATGCTGGAGATAATATGGGTGGTCCTTGGGTTACAACAGCAATTGGGACCAGGATTGCCGTCGCTAGGTGATGTGGTCATAAAGTGCAACGTCACATGACCGCATCGCTTAGTGATGGCAATCCCAGCAGTCCTGGTTGCTGTTGCAACCCCAGGACCGCACGGGTAGTTAAGCGGGAAGAGGTGGAAGTCCCAGGCAAGCCATGGGGGGATGCTGCGGGGGTGGGGTGGGGGTGCCATGGGAGGCGCTACGGAGCACAGGCCTCGTTAGGGCTGGCGGAGGCTGAGCACGGGTCGTCAGAGCCCTTGGGAGGGCTGGCGGAGGCCGCGCGCAGTTCAGAAAAGGCCGCGGGTGGGTCGGGGGTGCGGCACATGCAGGCTACGGGGTGCAGGCAGACGAGGTGCTGCGAAGTATGAGATCCCTGGGATAGTAGCGGGCTCCTCGGGAGAAAAAGTGGCAGGAGTGACTTCCCAGAGTGACTGGCAACCTTCCCTGCCGACTTCCCCATTGACTTTACTTGTGGGAAGCTGGCAGGGAAGGTCGTAAATGTGAGGCTTGCTGCAACGTCGTAATTGTGAGCTGGGCACCCAAGCGCCCGGATCACGATCACGTGACCACGGGGGTGCTGTGACGGCCGGAACTATGAGGACTGGTCGTAAGTCCATTTTTTCAGTGCTGCCGTAACTTTGAATGGGTGCTGAACGAATGGATGTAAACCGAAGACTACCTGTATTACTTATTTTTTGTGTGAAAAACTGCTGGTAGCCTTGAGTGGAATTGGACATGGAAGGATCCCTTGTAACTTTTCTCTACTCCATGTGGAGAGGAAGAGACCTGGAGTTCTGTCAGTTTACCTTGTTGACGAGACAAGCAGCATAAATAGGAAATGGATGACATACGATGAGGCTAGCTAAGGAATCAATTTTAAACTTTAAAATCCAGTTTTTAAATGTAAGAATTGCATTTATTTTGGTTTAACACATTTATGGTTTTACATTGTCTTGATATGAAACCAGATGCATGAAGACTGTCAAAACCGGTTCTCTTCCCACTCTAAAGAACAGAGAATGATGGATTCAGCGTATGGAAAGGCAAATTCCAACTGAATGTCAGGGAGAAATTTTTTAAAGTAAAGTAGTCGGGCAGTGTAACCTTTCAACTAGCGAGGAGGTGGCTCCCATTCATTAAATGTATTCCAGCAATGGCTGCAGAGCTTTCTGTCTGAACTGATTTCCTTTGGATTCTTAACTGAGCAGAGGAGTGGGACTCAGTGGCTTAAACGGCCCTTCCAATTCTATAATTCTATGATTCTATAGCTTTCCTTAAAAAAAGATCTCTAAGAATATTCTGGGGAGTAAGCTGTCACTGAAGTGAAATATAGAAACAGTTAAAAATGCAGTAATCGTGGTAAAAGAGTATAGATTAGGATACACATGCCGCATTGGTTTTGAGAAATGAAAAGTGGAAGCAGCATCTCCTCCATAGATTCTAAATATTTATTCACCAATTGTACGTGTATATTCTTTCAGTGGTGACCTGCAGGTGACTGGAAGTGGCCACTGTACCTACAGCACGGCCCAGAAGGCTGTTGGGAAAGAAAACTTCACTCTTATTCCAGAAGGAGTTAATGGAATTGAAGAAAGAATGACAGTTGTCTGGAATAAATGTGTTGTAAGTGAAGGCAACCACTGTCTGATTTCTATTTCGGGACCTGTGAGTCTTTTGTACTGTCCAGATGCTCTAGCTGAATGATGAAAAGCAGAAGCGGCCGGGATAACGGGCCGGCACGCAGAGGCTTCTCTTCTGAGTTCCAGACGGACTCTTGTGCGATCTTAGGCCACGGACCTTACGCCTAGGAAAGATCCCACTGTGACCCATGGGGCTCCCTCTCTCCCAAGCATCTATGGAAATCACTCCCTGCTGATTGTACACATCTTGACTAGGCCAGGAGTTGTGCTGGATGCCTTTATCAGGCACCCTTCCCCAGATGGAGCTCCCACAGCCTGTGCCTCTAATTGACAAGGAAAAGGGGAAAAAATGGTAAAGAGTAAATGAATTCTATAGTGGCCCCTCTTGGCCCTGTAACGTTGGAGCATGAGGCTAGGGAAATCAGCTCCCCTTCCTCCTCTGTGGGCAGATCACCCAACCTCACGAGAGGTAAAGACAAGAGTCAAGCTTTACTTTAAAAAAATGAAAAAAGAGAAATGTAATGTTTCCATTTTAAGTTTAAGTAGGTACATGCAAAGCCATCACTGGGGGAGGAAATAAAAATGTTTCCAAATCACAAGCAGTATCTACTTAGAAGAACCTCCAGTAGAAAAATACACAGGAAAAGATAAAGCTCTGAGCAGATCCCAAGATGATACTGATCTGATCCTATCTGGAAACAGCTATCATGGTGTCCAGTTTGTATAAAACATGTGAGGGCTGAGCTTGTAAAGAGAGAATAATCCCCAGGGACCAAAGATTAGCCTTAACAAGCCCATACAGAAAAAATAAATAAATTTAGTAAAGTTCCTAGCTAATTTGTTTGCTGTTGTTCAGTAGAATAGATGATCCTTGGAAAGGATGTTCCCTGAGTGCCAATCTTTTACCTGGAAGATCCTTTTAGCTGCAGATCCCAACTTTAATCAGAGGTTGGAGGAGAATCCGCTCTCTCCCCACCGGCCTCCACCTCAGCCCACCACCTCTTGCTCCTCTCCCTCCTCCTCTCAAACTGCCACCCCCCTTTCCAAAAGAACAAAAGCTTTTCCACCTGGAGAGGGCGGCTGGTGGGCGATCTCCCCTTTGGCTGTATCCTGGAGCCACTCCAGGTTTATAAGGAACTAATTAGTTAAGATAATGAAATAATGTACTCACGATACCTTGTTATACATGGAGTTTCTCTTATGTAGTATGTTTATTTACTTACATACCACCTTTCAGAGCAAAGTTCTTCAACTCTTTGCATTTGAGGGAGTGCTCATTCTGTGCTTATATTTAAAAGCTGTTGTTGTTATGGTCCTTCGAGTTAAGATGAACTCGACTCCTGGTGACCACATCAACAGGTCTGGGCAGGATTTTTGGCAACGTTTCAGAAGAGGTTTGCCACTTCCTGCACCTCCTCCAAATGGCTGAAAGAGAGCAACTGACCCAGGGTCATCCAACTGGCTTTCAGGCTTCAGGGAGGACTACAACTCAAGCCGCCTCACTTTAACCGCTACACCAGCTGACTCTGAAAAGCTGTGAGTCTTTATAAATGTGAATCAATGAGAGGGTATTTCAGGGACCTTTGGTATAAAATCCAAGTGCCCCTTGTATTTTTGCTGATCCTTTTCTTCCTCTTGAGGCATGCGATTCCCATCACTCCCCACTTGCTTTGAACAGCTGCCTGCAAGGGCTGAGTTTGGGTGTCTGGAGATCAGGAGATGCACAGCTTGGCCAACGGAGGAATTTATTCAGGGAACCTCCCCCCCCCCTGGTGAGATGCCTGTCCTGACTTTCCCCTAGAATTCCAGTGAAGAGGTACAGTAGCTAGGATCTTGCAACGAGTAACAAGGGTTCCAAGTTCAGAGAACAATAAAGCACTAGTGGTTTAACAAGACAGGCACCCGTGCACGCACACGCACATGCACACGCACTCTTCATGACTGGTCAAGAGCTGGCCAAGCACCAGTCTGGGAGAAGGAAGCACTTGACCGGCACTTTTGCTCCTCAGAGCTTTTTTACTCTGCGCTGCTGGGCAAAATCTCCCTGTGCAGAGTGTTAATTAATGGCTACGTGTTTGTTCATTTCTTTGGCCGGTTTCCTCATTCATAACGTATCTGCTTTTTCTCTCCATTCCTCCTTGGAATGTGAATGTGATGCACTCACTTCCAATGATGATTATTGTCTTTGTATGATGCTGCTGGCTTTTTACTGCTCTTATTGCAAGGTGCTGGCTCTAGCCTTCTAGAGATGTTTATTTTCTTTATTACACCATCAGTTTTTTCAAGGGTCAAAGCAGGCGCTACAGCCTCAAAGGGAGAGAAATCTGGTGCCATAAATCTCTTCTTGCCCTACCTGGGAGCTTCTAAGAGAAGGTCCAGCCTCTGTGGGACCAAAAGAAGGATCCACTATGGACCAGCTCTTCTGTTTCCCAAACTTTTACAAGGTGAAGTTGAATGGCTTGGCTTTGTGTTTGGATATTGATACCCTTCTAATCTTCTAAGTGCATGGTCTCCTCCAGGACTTTTGGAGTGCCTGCTGAGTAGGCTTGCTAGCTGCTATTGGCACTTTCCCTCCCTCATCTATACCGACAAAAATGCATTCAAACACACGCACACACACACCCAGAAAGAGAAAATAATTGGTTGGCGGTTTCTCCTCCCCCTCCTCCTCCCCCTCCCCCTCCTCCTGTTGGTCTGCTGTGAAAACAGCACAACGCAAACCTCTGAAAGGTCCCAAAGGCTACCTGGGGAGGAGCCTGGTCTTTGCAAATGGCACAAGAGAGATACCACTCAAAAGACTGGTAGAAAAGGAGGAAAGGCTGCAGAAGAACCCTGTTGGATTCCCAGCACGTTTCCATCACAGCTTAACGTCAGTCTTCTGCTATTGGGCACCCACTGAAATTTGTCCAACTTATTTAATGCTATTTACAGTGCATTCATTTGTTCATCTCTTTTTTGTTAAACAAATTTTGGTTTTGTGTTTTACTTATGCAGATATATTGTTCTGTAGTCAGAGTAAGGATCAGTTGGTGTCCTAAGACTGTTATCTCACAGTTGAACCAGAAGTCAGGCTGCAACAGAAGATAAACTGCCTCAAAAGTAAATGGCATACCAAATCACAGATGTTTTGGGGATTTTT
Source organism: Charina bottae (assembly GCA_023362775.1). Lineage (NCBI taxonomy): Eukaryota > Metazoa > Chordata > Lepidosauria > Squamata > Charinaidae > Charina > Charina bottae. Next base: position 120,734 of record JALMGJ010000019.1, on the reverse strand, counting down.
TATATTATTATTTGTACAATTTATAGCCAGGATTCTCATTATTAAAAACAATCCCAAAGTGGAGTAAAATTCATTTAAAAAAACAACAAGAACAGAATCTAAGTTTAAAAACTCTTAAGTAGAAAGGATGATAGGGATGATAGGGATGATGATGATGATGATGATGATGATGATGCAGTACCTTTTTTGTGTGTGTGTCTTTGAGTCATTGTTGAGTCCTGGCTGGACAGGGTCCCCACAGTTTTCTTGGCAAGTTTTCAGAAGTGGTTTGCCCTGGCCTCCTCCTCCTCCTCCTCCTCCTCCTCCTCCTCCTCCTCCTCCTCCTCCTCAGGGCTGAGAGAGAGGGACTGGCCCAGGGTCACCAGATGGCCTTCTGCCTAAGGCGGGACTAGAACTCACGGTCTCCCAGTTTATAGCCTGGGGCCTTAACCACGACACCAAGCTGGCTGTCCACGCAGTACCAGACTAAGTGATGGGCAGATGGATATGGGAGAAGGTATTAGGTATCCAGAACTTAAACTCTGTATTCTAATAGCTTCGGGCAGGGTACCCTGAGTGTCCGGTAACTCTGATTATTACTTTGCTTGGAGGGAAACTGGCAGCCAACACAGGGTCTTCAGAAGGATAGTAAGTTTATGCTTGGCTGCCCCATCCAGCATCCAAATGCTATTTTTATCCTGTATTTGTATTATGCTTATTTACAGGGGTGTGGTAATTAAATCCACTACTACCACGTCACCGCATGTTGCAAAAGCGGTGGCTTCCAGGCCAGTAGCGCTTTGCTTCTAGTAGTAATGATGGTTAGAAGCACCGAGAAACTTGATTATAACCTCTCTTGGTTTCTGCATCCTTGCGAAGCTAGGATTACCAGCCCTGTGGGCTTGCTCAACACCGCTGGTAAGCAGCTGCAGCTCTGGGAACAATTTGTGGCCCCTTGCCCTAATATAAGGGCTCCTGTCAGCACTCCCTGCCTTTTCTTCAACTTGTCAAGGGGTAGGGCAAGATTAGGGTGAAGCACAGGTCTCTGGTGCTGGGAAGTTGTATCTTACGGAGAATAGGAGAATAGTATCTGCAGGGTTCCCCTCCCCCAAGCCCTGCGGGCTGCCTCAACATGGTGGGAGGGGGGGGTGTTTCCTGAGAGGGATGAGGAAAGAAGCCGGGGGCATAGGCCAAGAATATATATCCCCAGCAGGGTCACCCAAGGATATGAAGGTCACCACAGCTGCCCAGCAAAAGCCGGCAGGCGCCTACATTGGGCAGCAGCGATAGAGGAGGATGCTGGTGGAGGATGAGGATATTAGTGACAACCGCAAAGGCATCATTTCATACAGCACAGGAGAAGACAGTGGTAACCCACCCCTGCATTTCAGCAAGGAAACCAGATGGGTAGACAGGGTAAAGTTACTGAAGATATAGTACTGGAGAAAGGGCTCCTGAGCTTGGCTGGCACTCCGCATGCTACTGAGGAAGAGCTGAGGACTTTTCAGAATGCTAATGTTGTTTATGGTTCGATTAAAGCTTTTGGGACATCTAGTTGCTGAAGTTGCCACGCAGGAAAAGAAAATCCGAAGCTGCAAAGACAAATAACAGTAGGAACATTAAACACAAGAAGCATGAACATGGGAAAGCTCAACTCAGTGAAAGATGAAATAAGTCAACTACACATTGGCACCTTAAGCATCAACTAATTAAAATGGACTGGAATTGGACACTTTCATTCAGAAGGTCATGCTGTTTATTTACTCTAGGTACAGAAAATAAAGCATTGCTTTCATAGTCAAGAAGGATATAGCAAGAACCATAATGGGCATAATGCAGTTAATGACCAAATAATATCAATTATGTAGACAACTCTCTAATATGACAATTACCAAATTTACAGTATTTTCCAGCAATTGACACAGAAGAAGACAAGATTGATGAGTTTTGTGATCACGTTCAATTTGAAATTGACAGAACGTGCAAGCAAGATTGCTAGTTGAGGTTGGAGACTGGAATGCCAAATCTGGAAATACTAAGGAGGAAAACGTAGTTGGACTATATGGCCTAGGAAACTAAAATGAAGCAGGAGAACAACTTAGCAATTTTTCCCAATCCAATTATTTTTTTCACTGCTCACACACTATTCAGCCAGCCAAAACATGGACATCAGCAGATGGACTACCCAGAAATCAAATTGACTATATTATTGATACAAGGAGGTGGAATAGCTTGGTTATAATAGCAAAGAATGCTAGGGAAAGTGGAAGGCAAAAGGAAGAGGGGCCGACCAAGGGCAAGATGGATGGATGATATTCTGGAGGTGACGGACTCGAGCTTGGGGATGCTGGGGGTGGCGACGGCTGACAGGAAGCTCTGGCGCGGGCTGGTCCATGAAGTCACGAAGAGTCGGAAGCGACTGAACGAATAAACAAACAAACAAAAAAAATAGCAAAGAAGTGGCCAAGGGCTGATTATGGAAGAGGCCACAAACTGCTCATGTGCAAATTCCAAGTTAAGTTAAAGCCAAAGAAGAAAGCCAACCAGTTTCAACATTCTTGACATATACCCACCACTTTCAAGGAAAACATCAAGACTTGCTTTGAAGACTTGAACCTCAATAATAGGAACCAGAGGAAGTATGGAATGAAATCAAGCAAGTTGTTAAGGATGAATATGAAAAGAGATTGCCAAAGTCCAAGAAACAGAAGAAATCAATCTAGATGTCAGAACAAACAGTGGAAATTGCCAAAAAGAGAAGAGAAGACAAAGCCAAGAAAGACAAAGATCTCAAGAAGAAACTTAACAAAGAATTTCAGAGAGCTGTTACAAGAGACAAAAAGCAGTATTACAACAACATCTATAAAGGCATTAAAGATGGAAACAGACATGGAAAAACAAGGAAAGTCAAAGAGATCTCTGAACTGAGGAAGAGATTCCAACCTTGATTTGGTATACTAAAGGATGCCAGTGGACAGATAGTAACTGATTCCAAGAAGATCAAACAAAGATGAGTATACTGGAATTATGTATAGTAGAGAGATCAACATCCAAGATACCTTAGAAGATGTTCCATACTTATAAGAACCTATAGTACTAGAAGATGAAGTTAGATCAGTACTCCAGTCCTTACCAAGTTGGAAGGCTACAGGAATTGATGCAATATCTACAGAAATATGGCAAGCAACAGAAAAACAATCTAAAGGTTCTAACCAAACTATACAGCAAATCTGGAAAATGACACAGTGGCTAACTGATTGGAAGAGGTCAGTCCACATCCCATTAGCAAAGAAAGGAGATTTAACAGAATGAGCATACTATCATAAAGTATCCTTAATTTCCCACACTAGCAAAATAATGTTTAGGATCATCCAACACAGATTAGAGCTGTGTATGGAAAAGGAGATGCCAGATGTTCAAGCTGGTTTTAGAAAAGGCCAAGGAACAAGATATATTGCTGATGCATGTTGTATAATCGAGGAAGCCAACAAATACCAAAAACAAATCAGTATGTGCTTTATTGATTATAGAAAGGCATTTGTGTTGATGTTAAGCTATGGGATGTGCTTAGAAAAATGAGAATCCCAGAATAATCATTGTCCTCATGCAAAACTTGTATACAGATTAGGAAGCCACAGTACGGACAGAACATGATGAAACAGACTGGCTCCAGGAGTTTTGCCAAAGGAGTGAGACAAGGCTGTACTGTATAAGGATTGAAAGAGTACTGATGCATTTGAATTTTCGTGTTGTAGAAGACTCCTGAGAACACCGTGGACAGCCATGAAAAGAAACAAATATATAACTGAACAAATAACCCAGAGTTGTCACTCGAGGCAAATAACCAGGCTCAAATTACCAGATTTTGTACACTTTATGCAAATACCTAGCTCCCTTGAGAAGTCCATAATGCCGAGAAAGTAGAAAGAATTGGAAGAAGAGGAGAACCAGCAGCAAGGTGGATGGATTCAGTTGCAGCAGCAATTAGTGCACCATTGGAAGACCTGAAGGACCAGGTTGGGGACAGATCACCATGGAGAAAATATATGTGGTCACTGAAGAAAGTAAAGAGGATGACTTTGACGGACAGAGGAGAGATCTGTTAGCAAAGCAACAGGAAGGGTAACATTGCTTAAGTCCAAACAATGGGAGAGAATTACAAAAACGTCTCAGACAGACATGAATATAAAAGGAGGAGGAGGAGGAGGAGGAGGAGGGGAAGAATTTGCAAGATTATGTTACTATAACCTATCTAAATAAAGGCAGTTTTTAGTCTTCCATGGAGTCTATTTCTTGGTCTGGTCTGCCTTGTAGACTAGTTGACACTGGCACATAGTCAGTCAGTCAGTCAATCAATCAATCAATCAATCTGTTGGAAATAATCCTGATGATTGATTGCCACCAAGGTGTTCCCCTGAAGGTCAAGGGATTAGGGGAGAGAGTTAAGAGATGCAGAATGTTATAAGATGGTTTGCTGCAGGACAGACAGAAGATGTAAGTGTTAATATGATAAAGAAACAATGCTTTGTAACAGGAACAAATAAGACAAGAGCTAGGGTTCCGATTTTATTTTAAAGCTAATGAAGGGTGAAAAATACTGAAGGATAGGCAGAGAAGATTTATTTTGTGAAAGTGAAATTGCCCAATATGCTGTTTACACTTGGTTCAATATAGACTCCAAATCAGGCTCAAACACAATTTCCGCAATAAGTAATGAAACAGTTGCTTAAATTTAGTATGGAAAATCTCATATTTGGAGGGAATCTTAAATATTAATGCAGGAACTATGCAAGGAAAAGCAGTTATTTTAAAGTGAAGGGAAAGTATTTACTGTATAAACTCCTGCAAGAAATTAGGCAAGTTGAGGGTTTAATTGAGACATGGGAGAGAATGAATCCCCACTCAAATGGCTTTACACGTTGTTCCAATAAGACTATATGTGGCTATTTAAATCTTTACTAACTCAAATTAAGCCGTCAATAATCACCCTTTTATGTATCACAGACCACACACACACGTATTAGAGCTAAAGCTACGTCTCCCCTTCCTACTTACATGATCCGTGTAACAGTTCAAAAGAATGTGGCATTCAGAAATATTAAGCTTTGCCTCAGAGTCAAATTAATATATCTAATTATTTTTTTCCAAAGCGTAATAACTTTAGAACGTTGCAAAAACAAATGTTTTAATGAAGTGTTACTCTAATTGCATCTCCAACAATATCATTCCTTTTCTGTACAAATGCAGTGAGGTCCATTAAGTCCAAAATATTAGGTTTTGTTGAATAAGATGTAATCTAAGATCTACTGAGGAATCATAAAAGTTTTCAAATGGATGGGCAAGTATTTTCACCTTACTAGTTACAAAGTCTAATTATAGAAAAATACATCAATTTATTATTTAAATTTATATCACCGCCCATCTCCCCCAACAGGGAACTCTGGGTGGTTATGCATCTCAATGCATGTTACTATAGCTCTCTCTTTAATTTCTGATTTTAGTCTACAGGTAAAATGGATGAAAATCAATTTGTTGCCATTACTAGCACTAATGCTGCCAAAATCTTCAGTCTGTATCCACGAAAGGGCAGGATTGAGGTTGGCTCTGATGCGGATCTTGTGATTTGGGATCCCGAGAAGGAGAAGACAATCACAGCAAAAAGTCATACATCGGTAAGGGGAGAACATGTCAGTTAGTTAATGATAATATAAAATCTGGTACTTTCAAAAGCCTTGACTTTTAAAATTTTGATTCATAACATATTATTGATGAAATCTTATTTTTTCCTCAGTAAAATTTTCAATTATTGTGTGGTAATGGAATATCAAGAAAGGTTTATTTAATTAACCGGAAACAGAAACTGAACGGAAGGCCTGTTTCCAATGCTGTCGGTGGGGCTGGAAGGACAGAGAGGGAAGACGCAGAGCCAGTGACATCTGCATGGTCCCCAGAATTCAGGGACTTCTGAACTTGAATCAAAACATTTGGTGCTTTGACCCAGTGATTATTAAAACTGAACACAGGCATAATTTCTGAAATTGAATTAATGTAGTACAAAGCATGCCTATACATTAATAAGAATATATTATTTTTGTTGTTTAGGCTGTTGAATATAATATTTTTGAAGGCATGGAATGCCGTGGGGCTCCCCACATAGTTATTAGCCAAGGGAAGATTGTGTTCAAGGATGGAAATCTTTCTGTGAGAAAAGGAACGGGCCGTTTCATCCCTCGAAACCCTTTCCCTGAATATCTTTATCAACGGATCAAAACTAGGAATAAGGTAAATTTATTTACTTTGTTGTAGTCAATTTTTTAATATTACACTTTAGTACAGAGCTTGCTTTTATTAATAACTGTGAAGTTTCTTATAATCTGAACAAATGTAAGACAATTCATATGAGTTAACTATTGCCAAGGCGGAGGAATAAAAATATCACAAAATGTGAATGTTGGTCCTGGGTTCTTAGGGCTACACAGATGGGGTTCCCTTAAATTCCCGATGAATATAGTAGCTGTTCAGGGTGTTTCTCACTACCATGGCTGATACTGTGATTTTCTAAAAAGTGCTCTCCTAACCAAAATATATATATATATATTGATTTGGCTTAACAGGGTACAGGTAGTCCTCATTTAGCAACCACAATTGGGACCGGCAACTTGGTCGTTAAGCGAAGTGGTTGCCAAGTGAAACCGTGACTGTGCTTACGATCTTACTTTGGCTTTCCTTTGCTTTACAGACCTGCAAAGGTCATAAATGCTTCAAGGGCTGTTTGCAGAGTTACTTTTTCATCACCATCGTGTGAACGGTTGCTAAATGAGTCAGTCGCTTGTTTATGAGGCTACCTGTAGTTGGGGCAATAAAACTGCAGTGGGAGAACTGGGAGAGGAAGTTCCTCAGTGCCACCCCTATGTTTAAATCACCTCTCCCTAAAAATTAAGGAAAAAGGGCCCCACCAATTCCAGTGTTCTCACCATGAAGCTTCCTCAGCCTGATACAGTCTCACCCAATATCTCCTCCACCTTGAAGTGGCTTTAGGAGGACAACGTTGGACCTATCAGGAGTGCAGGACTGGAGAAAGGAGCTTTGCAGCTATCCAGGCATAGTTCTCTATTACGCTTGCCCAGATTTGTATTGTTTACAACTGCCTTCAAGAGCTTTTGCCCACCTTCTGCTGGTGAGAACTGCTGTCTGGACTATCTGCCATATTGTTCGAGTCTTGGAGTCCACCCCGGTCCTGGTGCTGGTGTTGGTGAACTAGGAACGGTTTCTTTCACCAGCATCAGGCTCCGGTGATCTGGGGTTACCGGGGGAATGGAGTGGAGGGTGAGGAGGAGGAGGATAGAATGTGGGGCTTTCCCCTCACTGGAGCCACGTAAACTCAATTACTGTATTGCTGAGTGCTTGACAGCAGGAGCAGTTCGGGGGCTGTGAGCATATGTCCGATGGGGCCTATAACCCGGGAAGGGCGAGGGTGGGGTTGAGGGAGCTGCGTTAGGCTGGGGGAGTCAGGGCAGGCAATCGCGTCAGGGTTAGGGTGGGAATCTGGGTATGGGCTACTCCTGGGGCAGGCAGAGTCAGGGTTTGAGACTGGTTTTATCTGCTAGCCCCTGGTACTTGGTCATAGGGTTCTCAGTGGTCCTGAGCTCCAGCTTTTGCTCACCCATGATTTGACGGGGGACGAGGCAGGTGTAGAAGGCAGAGGCAATGGCCTGGAGGGAGAGGAGGAAGAGCCGCTGCCAAGGCAACGGCCAGATGACGTAAGGTGTGCGAGCATCTCAAACAGGCCCCTCCCTAGTTCACACAAAGGTAAGGGAGGGAGGGGGGAGCTGCATGCAGACTTGCAAGATTCTGTTAATATAACTTTACAATGGCAGTAGTATTGGTCTCCATGGCGTTGGCTTCTGGTCTGTTCGACCTTGAAGGGCTGACAGTAGCTCACCTGGCATGCGTAGACGAGACTTGGGAGGGTCCAGTGGGGGGAGTTCCCTCTCGGAGGTATGTCCCCCTGGGTTTCAAGGGTGGCACCAGCTGCCACCCCCATTGCCCCCCAGGAAGCCCTAATGGCTTTCAGAGGAACTGCCCTGCAGACAGCCAGATGCAGTGCCCTGTGGTTGTGATGTTGCGCTCTTGGGAGCAGATGGGCTCCTTGCCGTTATATTGAACTCCCTGCTGGGCAACAGTGTCCTTCCTCAGCTGCTGGACTCTGTTGCAGGGCTGGCAGCAGAGCCTTTGAAACTGTTTTGGGGGGTCCCAGCTTGTCCTGTTGTGGTATTGAGTCTGATGTCCTTCGGGAGTTCAAGGCCACCGCGGCATCTATGGACCTGCCCCGATCATCAAGGACCTCAGACACCCCCCGACACCTGTGTCGTGATCAAATCACTCTCAGTTCGACTGAGGCCCTAGTTTCCAGGTAGACTGAACACGTCTTAGATCCAGTTGCTTCTCCAAAATGACAGCACAGGGGCTCTTAGGACTGTGCATGACTATAGAACTCTTAACCAGGTATTAGGGACCACTACCAATTGCCCCTTGTTTCAGATCTCCTGGCCTCTAAAAGGCACACAATTTTACAAAGTCATACTTAAGAAGCACTAACAATTTGATCAGAATGAAAGAGGGACATGAATACTTGACTGCATTCAATACCAGGTATGGCAAATTTGAGTAAACAGCGATGCCTTTTGGCATAGGTAATTGTGGGGCGGTCTTCTCCAGATTCATGAATAAAATATTTTCAGACATTTTTGACAAACATGTAATGGTGTATTTGGATGACACACTTTTTTCATGTAAAAAAAATACATGTCAGGGACAACTTAAAGAGACGACATGCAAATAACCTTTTTGCTAAGTTGGAGAAATGCGCACTTGACATACCTAACTTACGCTATTTGGGGTATAGGATCTCTAATGAAGGTACACAGACGGATCCTGCACAGGTACAGTCCATAGTATCATAGCAAACCACTCACACCCACACCCACACTGTGAAGAATGTACAGCATCATCTGGGCTTTGCTAGCTTCTATTAGAAGTTCATCCCTAATTTTGCAGATTGCATGAGGCCATTGCTTCAGCTATTTAAAAAGGGCCACAAATTCATATGGTCTACTCCAGAGCAGGCAGCATTTCAAGAATTGAAGGAAGGAGCTCTTTGCTACTCAGCTGCTGCTCAGGCACCCACTACTTCATAGTGCAAGCAGTGCTTCAGATGTGGCAGTGGAAGCAGTTCTCCAGGCAGAGGAGCAGTTGGGGACAGACCTTGTTTTACTCCAGGTTGCTTTACCAGCAGAATGGAACTGGGACATCTTCAGTAAAGAGCGGCTTGCAGTAAAAACAGCATTCTGACAATGGAGGGACTTCTTGGAAGGGGCTGCCCACCCAACACAGGTAGCACAGACCACAAGAGTCTAGAGGTTCTGCCGAGGGCCTGAGCAAACCCTCAATCCTTGACAAATCAGATGGGCACAGTTCTACCCCAGTTTGATGTCTATATATACAGGCAGTCCTCATTTAACAACGGTAATTGGGCCCGGAATTTCCATCACTAAGTAATGCGGTTGTAAAGCGAGATGGCTTCGCTTAGCGATGGCAATCCTGGCAATTCCCCTTGCCATCGTTAAGTGAATTTTGCCAGTTGTTAGCCCGAGCACCCACCCCAGTCCAAGCCATTCCGGGCTTGGTCCCTCCCAGCCCCGAACACTCCCCCCCACCCACCTATCCCCCCCATCTCTTCCCGTTTGGAAGCCCTGCACCCTGCCTGGCGGGGCGGCAAGCAGACCCAGAACCACATGGCTCTGGGGCTGCAAGAAGCCCGAGCCACAGCACAGGACGAAACTGCAACCGCCCCAGCCCACCGCACAAAGCCCGCCCCAGCCGCCCCGGCCCACACTCGTTCACCCAGCTGCCTCCTCTCCCAGTTCCCTGCACCGACCTTTCACCTTTTCCACCCAGCCACTGCGGGCAAAGCAGAAGCGCCTGGCTGCCTTTGCTGACTCCTTTTCGGACCCAGTTTCTCCGGTGAGCATTTTCTCCATGTGGCTCCCTTTGGAACGCTGTCTTCAGAAGCTTACACTGTCTTCTCAGAGCCTTTGGAAAGAGAGCGCAGCTGCATTTTGAACCAGCTCTAGCATCCAGATACTCTTCACGGGTAGTCCCATGTAGAGTGCATTGCAATAGTTATACGGGAGATGACTAGGGCATGAGTGACTGACCGGAGGGCCTCCCGATCCAGGAAGGGGCGTAACTGGCGCACAACACAAAGTTAAGTAGAGGCCCTCCTGGCCACGGCTGCCACTTGCTCAAGCAGGAGTCCTGAGTCCAGGAGGACCCCCAGATTCCACATGGGGTCTGTCTGTTGGGCAGTGCAACCCCATCCAGAACCAAAGATGGTAAACTCCTGGATACCCAGGAGCCCCAAACCCACAGCCACTCCATCTTACCAGGGTTCAGCTGAAGCCTGTTGTTCCCCATCCAGACCCCTACAGCCTCCAGGCATCGAGAAAGGGTGGTCACAGCATCACTTACTTCACCCAGGATGGAGATGTATAATTGGGTATCATTTGCATATTGATGATACCTCATCCCATGGTGGCGGATGATCTCACCCAGCGGTTTCATGTGATATTAAAAAGGAGCAGGGAGAGTACCGAACCCTGAGGAACCCCAGAAAGGAGGGGCCGCGGGCCGGATCTCTCGTTCCCTATCAACACCGATTGGGACTGGCCCTGGAGGAAGGAGGCGAACCAGCACAGAACCACGCCACCCACCCCCAACTCCCCAAGCCAACCCAAAAGTCGATGGTATTGAAAGCTTCTGGGAGGTCAAGAAGAACAAGGATGGATGCACTGCCCCCATCCCGCTCCTGCCAGAGATCTTCCAAAAGTGCTGTTTCCATCCCACATCTGGGCCTGAAACCCAACTGAAAAGGGTCCAGATAATCCGTTTCATCCAGGATCCTCTGGAGCTGCAACGCCACCACTTTCTCAACCACCTTCCTTAAAAAGGGGAGGTGGGAGAGTGTACGAAAGTTGTCCAGTACAGTGGGATCCAGCGACGGTCCATGTTTTTTAGTCCATGTTTTTAGATACTAGTCTAATCAATCATGTAATCTTGGATTACAGGTGACAATTTACCTCCAGGTTTTGGAAGGCTCTCAATTATTAAACATTAAAATTCATTTGTCATCCTCACATCATCTGGTATCAAATAGAAAGGCGAACCAATTATTACAACAATATTTAGGGCACTATATCTCATATCACAAGATAGCTGGACTTGAGATATTGCTACTTGCAGAATTCACCTATAATTCAGTACATTTGTCCATCAGCATGTCTCCATTTCAGGCAACTTGCAGCTACCACCCCCGTGTGCTGCCCTCCCCAATTCACGATCCTACAGTTCCATGCAGCTCAGATTTTCTGCAGGAGAGGCAAGCAGCCCCGTGCCTTTTAAGAGAACAGCTGTATCTGGCAAAGGCAGCGTTCAGGCAGGCTGCAGACACACTCGGACAAAAGGGGGCAAATATTGGTGAAGAGGGCTTGGCGTGGCTTTCTACAGAATTATTCTTTTCGGCCTGAGCCTTCAAGAAGCTGGACTCAAAGTTTATTGGGCCCTTCTTGGCTGTTCAGAAAATAAACCCAGTGTTCTTTCAGTTGCAATTGCCAACATCTATGAAGATTCATCCTGTTTTCTGCTGGACTTCGCTTCCGCAGGAGGTACCCCCCTGCACCCTATGTACTGGAACAGCTCCCCCCCCCATCACATCAGTGGATGGGGAGGAAGAGTATGAAGTGAAGTCTATCCTGGACTCTATACGTAAGGGGAAACATTTGCAATATCTGATTCAGTGGAAAGGCTACCAGAGTCAGACAGATCTTGGGAGAATGCAACAGACATGCACACCCTGCAACTTGTTTTATCTGCAACGCCCAGGGAAACCCTGTCCATAGGAATTGCCACCTTTACAAGAGGCTTGTATATCCCACGATATACAAAAAATGAAGCTTACTGAGCACAGAGAGGAGCCTTTATTAGGACTTACCTTGGGGCAATAAGGGTGGCAAAATGCGCTTGCTTCTTTGTTCTTATTGCATCCGCAGATAGCCAGGGTGGCCAGGCCCCTTCTGGGCAAGTGGGGACGGGGGGGGGGGAGAACCTTGGTGGGCCGCTGTGAGGAATTTTCTCAGCATCTGTGGGATAAAGTTGCTCCACTTCACTTAGAGCTGGACGCTGGCTGGGCAGGTCTATGGAAATAGCTGAGGCACATCTTGGCTCTGTTATCTGGGAAGAGTTTCAGCAGACGACTCCTGAGGGAGTGAACAGTCTGTGAGTTCTGCTCCCTGGCCAAGTCTTCCCTGGAAGGGGCGGGCAGTTGAGTCCAAGCGGTGATTGACGCCTCACTGCAGGAGGGGGCGGTGCTGTCAGCTGTCAGCCTTGAGAGGGAGCGAAGAGGCCTAACCCAACCGTGATAGCACCAAGACAGGCGGGCCATGCTTGTGGACTAGCATTGCGTCCAGAATAGTGCTTCTCACTTACTTACGATCAAGCCAGAATAGTTTGTGTTGTTGGAGAGATGCAAGTAAAATGCCTGTGGACCCAGAATGAGGAAACGTTTCCTTTTGTGCTCTCTAGGTAACAGAATTACAGGGCGTTTCCCGAGGAATGTATGATGGGCCAGTCTATGAAGTTTCAGCAACTCCTGCAAAATACACAACACCTGCCCCATCAACTAGAACGTCGCCTGCCAAAAATCAGCCTCCACCAATCAGAAACCTCCATCAGTCTAATTTCAGTTTATCAGGTGATTCTGAAATCTTTCGGAAACAGATTTGCCCCTGCCCCGGCCATTTGGGATGGGATTGCTGCCCCATTTGGGGCATGAGGCATTTTTCAGAATGAGGGGAGGCGTTTTTTTGGCCTTGCCACATACGCTCCAGGACTGAGGACGCCGGGCTGGACCCCCCTGAGGGTGGCTTCCCCTCACAGATGCCAAGGAACTGATCCCAGCAGACAAGGCTGCTTCCCTAGGAACAACCCACTATGATCAAAACACTCATCTTGGGAGAAGCAGCAAGGATTTGAAGTCTCCTATTAAAGCATATCTAAGCCAGCGATTCTCAAACTTTTCATCAGTCCTCTAAAATGATAAATGAATGTGCGTGTCTCCCTGTAGTGGGGAGCGGCCGGCCCACCACCCCCACGCCCGCCCTGTGCCTGGGGGTGGGGGAATGTCACATGACCCCTGAGGGCCAACGGGCGGGGGGGAGAAGGGGGCCTGCCAGGCTGGGTGGGAGGAGGGGGTTCCCTCAGGCGCGGCTCAAGCCATTTAGCCAGCTATTTATTCTCTTATTCTCTCCTTTATTCTCAGCTGTTTAGCTAGCTGTGTGTTCCCTTCCATTGGGGCTCTTTCGCCAGCCAGAGCGGCCTCGGGGCCTTCTGTGCGCGGAAAGGGCCCTTCTCCGGGCACCTTCCCGCGGGTTTATCCGGGGCTCCCCCCCCCCACCGGCTTCTTCCCTTGGCTGAGCTACGGGCTCCAGGGGCTTCGCTCGGCTCCCCTTCCGGCCTGAGCCAGACCCAGGAGGGGCAAGGGGGTCCCTTCCCTTCCCCAGAGGGGAGGTGGAAACTGGTTCCCAGCCGGGTTCCCAGCGGGGGGGGGGGGGCAGCGGCAGAGGCCAACTCTGTACCCCCAGGGCAGGGAGCCCAGAACCGAAGGGCCTCAGAGGGCTGGTTCCACCCCGAGGGAGCCTTTTCCCTCCTTACACTCCCTCATGAATAAAATCAATGATTGAGTTGGTGTTAGGACTAGGCAAGAAATATATACAATTTTTAAGAATTAATTTTTAATCTATACATCAAGAGTGGTTCTCCACCATTGCAGTATAGCAACTGCCCGCTGCAGGAAAAATGAGGAGCAAACCTCACAGTGTTTTGACAGCGCTCCCTGTCCACCTGCACAAGCCTGATCAGGCCAAAAAAAAATGGGAGACACCCCCCCCCCCATTTGAGAAGCCCCGTTCTAAGTCGTGTAGAAGCCCCTGCTGCAACTGGAGCCTTGCTAGAGAAGGGTTAAGTTCAGGGGTGCTTTTTACTTAGGAAGAAAGGATCCTTAATGTCCTGGAATGCATCGCTGAGGCCATTAAGCATAATGCTTCTTAAATGCTCTCCTGCAGGTGCTCAGGTAGATGACAACCACCCACGCCGCACCGGACACCGCATCGTGGCACCGCCTGGGGGCCGCTCCAACATCACGAGTCTCGGATGAGCATAGATGGAGGATGAATCGAAGGATCTTAGTTCTCCTCTGCGCCTGTGTTCCTTAGCCCATCCATTGCTATGCGAGAAAAATTATTTGTCCCCCGAGATAGTGTCATAGTGTGATGTGTTTGCTTGGAATGAATCCCCTTGGCTGTGTTGGCCATCTTAAAGGCATGATCCTCCAGCGCCCCGTGAGCAGCCAGCGGTGCTGCTTGTAGCTCTGCTTGCAGCAGAGGCGCTCCTGGGCGCCTTCCAGCCCCTCTTCCCCCTTAGCTTCCCCGTAGACTAGGCGATGCATGTTACTGAAGCAAGTTGCAGTGGAGCCTCCCTTAGAGCAAGGCCGCCTGCCACGTTTGGCGAGACGCGGGCCAAGGCGTCCGGTCCCATTAAAGGAAGGCGACTGGATGTCTTGCCTGCCGATATGCAGTACGGTAGAATTTTTGTCGGTGTACTTTTTTATTCATTGCAGACCCAACGAAGAACGTGTGTGTGTGTGTGTGTGTGTGTGTGTGTGTGTGTGACAGGCTCTGAGCTTCTCAGTCAGTTCAAACTCATGTCCGACTTTAGGAAAAGCCATTATTTAATCCATGTGGTGAGTGTGGAGGATTTCCATAACAATTTTGGTACTTGTAAACACTTCCAAGGTTTGTTGGGTTTTTAACATTTTTGTATGGAGGGTTTTTTTTCTCCTTTCTAGGTCATGTTCATTTATGATGATGTGTCAGATTTAGTAGTTGTGGCTCATTTTTTAAAGACTTGTGAAATAAAGGAACACGAAGTGCTTTGCCTGCTTTTTCTTCTAGTTCATAATCAAAAGTGTTACCATTCAGTATCTCGCGCATCACTGAGAAAACCCAGGCCGGGCAGGAATCAAACAGCTAGCTTGCGGGCGACTGCGGGCCAGAACCTATTTCACGAGGAGTCCTCCAGAGGTTCGCGGTTAGGGCGGGGATGAAAAAGTAACTTTGCCGCCGATGCCCGCACTTACGACCTTCCTCCGCAGCGCCCCCCGTCGCAGGTCCGCTTAGTGCGCGCTGTCCGCTGCTCTTCCCGTCCCCCCGTCCCCCCCCCGCAGGCCGGCGAGCAAGTGGGGAGTCTACCGGGCCGGGGCGGCCGGCGCCTTCCTCCCCGCGGGGTGCCTGCTTACTCTCCCGCAGTCCCTTCCTCGCCAAGGGGCGTAAAGACAAACATCCCGGGCCGGAAGGCTGGCCCTTTCACCCGCTTCCTCGCCGCAAGTCTCGCCCGGCCGGGGGCGCTCGCCGCCTCCAGAGCTCCGGGCCCTCGACACAACCCCCGAGCGCGCCTCTTCCCGGCCAGAAGCGAGCCCCGGGGCGACCCCGCCTGAGTCGCCGCCCGGCTTGCGGGAGCCCCGCGACCGACCGACCGACCGACCGACCGCGGGCGGCGGCAGGGGCGGAGGGAGCGCGCGCCCGCCGCCGCGCGGCGCTCCGCCTTCCAGAAGCTTCCGGGGCGGGCTGGCTCGCTCGCCCGTCCGCCCGCCCGCCCGTCCGCCGGGGGGCGCCGGGGAGCCGCCTGGCGCCACGCCCTCCCTCCCTCCCTCCGGCGCGCGCCTCTCCGCTCTCCTCCCCCTCCTGCCCCGGTCCTGCCCGTGCGAGCGGCGGCGCCATGACGGCAGAGGAGCGCCGGGCCGAGGAGATGAGCGCGGCGGAGGCGGCGGAGGCGGCGGCCGCGGAGGGCCTCGACATCACCGCCAAGCGCGACGGCGGCGTCCTCAAGGTGGGTAGGCGCGCCCCGCGTGTGGCCTGGCCCAGGCCGCGGCCTGCGGGCCCGCCGGCGGAGAGGCCGCGCGCCGGCCCCCCTCGACGGAGCCCCCAGGCCGCGCGCCTCCTCCCGGGCCCCTCGCGCAGCGCCGCCGAGCGGGGAGTCCGCGCCCCCCGCGCCTGCCCCGGGCGGGAAGCGCCGCTTCGAGGAGAGGGCCCCCTTTTCCTCCGCCGCGGGGCGCCTCTCCCCACGAGGCGGCGCGTGTTCGCGGCCCGGCGGCGGCGGCGGCCTTGGTTCCCACGTGCCAAGGGGGAGCCTGCTCGGGGGTCCTGGGGATGTTCGCAGGCGGGGCTTTGCGACCTCCACGGAGGTTTGGAGGGTCGTGAGCCGCCCGGGGCGGCTGCCTAGGTGGGAGCGATCAGCCCCTCAGAACGCCCCGGTGCTGCCAGGTGCCCTTCAGGCCGCCCAACGCCACCCGGGACGCTTGGGCGGAGCTGGAGACGGCCTGCTGGGGGAGGATGGCTGGCTGGCTGGCCGGCTGGCGGGGTTAGGCCTTCTCCGCGTGGCCGAAGCAGAAGGGCTCTGCGACCTTCCACTTCTTGGCAAGTAGGAAAAGTAGCGCTCTGTGGTCATCCTGTTCAGGAGCGGCCAGGTGTAACTTTGTGATGATAGCTGAGTGAATCAGAGGTTATTAGGTAGGAAGGCCAGAATCTCTTGTGGCCTAATAAGGAAAACTCCTCTCTGACTTGGCCTTTGTTTTGCCTGAAGCTAGAGCGTGGCTTTTAGTCGGATCTTGTTTGTTCTCTTCCTGACAGGTGGTCAAGAAAGAAGGGACGGGGACAGAATGTCCCATGATAGGGGATAAAGTGACTGTTCACTACACTGGATGGCTTCTGGACGGCACCAAGTTTGATTCCAGCCGGGACAGAAAGGACAGATTCTCCTTTGATTTTGGAAAAGGTGGTGTCTCCTATGCCTGGGAGAGGACAACATGACTGGACCAAATTGTGTCCTCTGAAGTGAATAATGGCTCTGTCCTCAATTTGCACTCCTGGTGCTTCCTGTCCAAACTTCTACAGGGAATTCTCTACTCATGATGGAAACAGAATTCAGTGGCTATCATCTGTTCCACAGTACAGTGGACTGAGTCACATACAATGTTATATGATTGATACTCATTCTTTGGACTGAATTCGGGGTATTATTTGATTGGGCCAATTGAATATAATAAAAAAGAATAAGCATAAACAAATATAAAACATAACTAAAAATTAAAAACCAGTGAAACGTTAATTCTCAAAATGTTGTGGAAGAATATGGTGGTCTTCGGTTTCTTAAAAGCTTGGAGCAAAGAGCTATCTGGATCTTGGGTGGTGAGCTATTCCCTACGATTGGAAAGCCTCAGAAATTAAGTTATCCAGACACTCTTTTCCATAATACCCCGTTTCTCTTGACACTAATTTATTCTGCAAAGAAAAAGCTCCCTCTGAGGAATGAAGGGGGACATTTAGGAACGGTGAAATGTAGACTTCATGCTCTCCTCACATGCTCTGATGGAGATGCAAATCAGGGAATCTAGATTACCTTTGGCTGAAACTGCTCTGTACAGAAGGTACTGTTTCCAAAGACAGGAAACGTCAGCGCACCAGCAAGACTCAGCCTGTAATTTCCTTCTGTTGAGTCTCTCTTATGAATTGCTCTCTTGAAATGTTCTGCTGCTTCAGGTGATAAAATCAATATTGTTTTCCTCTGTGAAGAGGAAGGAAGATAGCTAAGAGTAGTTGGTTGTATAACGAGACAGGATGCAAATCAAACCAGTGATAATACCCTAATTATTGTGGCATAAGGATAGTAATGCCAAGAGCAAGTTTGTCTCGGCCCTTAGTTGAATGGGAGCTGGTGTTTTGGGCTCATTCCCACAGCAGTTTTGCCTTTTTGCAGATAGAATGCAAGTGACTACTGATGACAGTAGCTTCTTACTAGAGCTGGCAGAAGTGGCGTTTCATAGTTCTCAACCAAATTGGCAAGAAGGGAAATTGGATGGAGAAGTCTCTAGGGAAAGGTTATGTTCTCCCAACAATTCCTGAAGGGTGGGACTCCGTCTTGGTGGTAACAGTTGCACTGCTTCTGAAGAAGCCCTGTGGGAGATGTGTCTCTCAGTGTCTTACCTTAGGAATTAAGCAGAACATAAGTTACATTTTAATAACGTTTTGTTTTGTTTTGTGTTTTGTTTTGTGTTTTGTTTTGTTTTGTTAGGTGAGGTTATCAAAGCTTGGGACATCGCTGTGGGAACTATGAAGATTGGAGAACTTTGTCAGATTGTCTGCAAACCAGAATATGCCTATGGCTCTGCTGGCAGCCCCCCTAAGATACCTCCTAATGCCACGTTATTTTTTGAGGTAAGCTTGAGGCCATCTTTGACCCATAGCAGATTGGCACATTGTACTGATGGAAGCTGGGCCAGATTTAAGGAGCAAGGGGTCCTTCTCTTGCCCTGGCTGCTATCTTGCTATCTCCCTCCCTCCCCCCAAGCCCCCCCCCCCGCCCGTCTGTTCCCTGTTCCACAGCCACTCCGTGTGTATTTTCTCCCCCCCCCCCCAGCCGCCTCCTGGGGCCAGTGCAGTCTGGCTCAGCGTCCCTTTTCCTCAGCCTTGCCCTCTCCTGGCAGGGACCCCACCTAATGTTACATTTCCTGAACACAAAGGTGGGGCATAAACTGAAGGAGGGACAATTTCATGATACTACTTGAATGGAAACATTTTAAATTAACTACATTTTTCCTTTTGTCATTTTGTGTCTGATAGCTCTTCAGTAGGGAAATAAAAAATAAAAATATAAATAAAATAAAATAAAAATAAATAAATATAAAATATAAAAGTAGGGAAAAACTTTTCTTTGTGGTACATCAACCTCTGAATTCTTCCTCTAGATAGAACTGTTTGAGTTCAAAGGAAAAGACCTAACCGATGATGAAGATGGTGGAATAATTCGAAGGATCCGAAAGAAAGGGGAAGGCTATTCCAAACCCAATGAGGGAGCCTTGGTAGAGAGTAAGTATCTGAAGAGCTGTGATTACTTAAGAGCAAGCTGGATTGGCATTTTTATTGATCTTGATTTCAGGGCAGATGTGAAAGGGTTCCAGATCATCTATAGCCCCATCTCTGTGGCAAATTCTACCCAATGTTGTAACTTTTCTTCCTCACTTTGGTATTTATTATTCTGCTTGACCTTGCTGCACTTTTTCCTGTATTACGGTATCATTTTCAGACAGCTGTTGCACATTGGGCCTACCTTTTTGTCAAAATATATCCTCCACAATTCTAAGATTTATTTCCTAGCCACTCAATATTAGCTCAAAACAAATCAGTATATATGTGAAAATGAAATCATGGGTAGCACAGTGTACCACTTTACATGTTCCTCTGGAATCTTATTTGTCATTTTAATCTGAAGATTAGAGATTTTTTTCCAGAGATCTTCACAATTCTCCTTGTCACTTGTGGGCATCATTTATCGTTGAAGAGATTTGGAAAATTCTGTAGTCGAATTCTGCCAGCTGCTGCCTCTGCTTCATATCTCCAAGGTTCCTCTTTACCACTTGGTCCCTGTAATTAGAAAGTTCTCTCCTTATTGAGTTGTCTTTTATGTTTTGTTCTTTAAGAAATGAATTCTTGTTCGTTTTTCCTGCCCTTCTGCATGCTCATGGAGCACTTCTGTGGCAGAGGTCCCTAGTCTTTGGGGGCAAAAAAGGGCACACGAGGGGACCGTCAGAAAAGGGCTGCCAGAGTAGACATGGCCACTCCCAAGACAAGACAAGACCCCATTTACCAGAAGGCAAACGGCGGGGTTCACTTCAAGCCTCCTGGAAGGTCCTCTGCACCCCCTCTGCTTGCTTCCGCCCTTGCGTGGGGCAGGTGGGCCCACTTCTAGGCAAAATGTTGGGCTGCTGCCACATTTTCATGTTCTAAGGGGGGGAGGTTTTTTTGCTGTTTGTGAGGGGGGACAGTTATAGAGTTGTGCCCTCATTACCAAAGTTTCATTTAATCCCGTGTGGTGGATTTGACCTGCTTTGCTACAGATTGCCCCTTCTGACTTCTAAATCAAATTTGGACTGGTTCTCTCTATGGCTTAATAAATTACCCAGCGGTGGCACCTTCATGTTGCTTCAGACCGGGTCCTGCCTATTACGGTAACTTCAGGCTGAAGTCCTTGCTCATTACGTTGGAAGCAACAGAGAAGGCCAGGCCTGCTTGGACTTTCTGGCAGGTCCAGAGATTTCCATGGTGGATGCTCCTGTCGGACTGTGAACACAGACCTCTTGAACTTTAGCTGGCCAAATCCTTGAAGTTTAGGCTGCCTTCCTCTTTAATGACAGGAAAAGCTAAGAAGGAAAGAAGGGACATGAAGCCAAAAGAGCCGTTCCCACGCGGAATGGAGTTGTGACCTCACTGTTGGTTCTAGCAGGGAGGGCGATGCGTGGATCCTCAGAGAAGCTGGCCTCAGGCTTACCTCAACTAGCGTCAGTCCTGCTTGTGTGCACGCCGCCTCCTGTCCTCGTTGCTGGCGCTGATCGCCGACTAGCTCCTGTGGGGAGCTTAGCCCTTCTGCGGGCTGAGAATCGCACTCGGTGTCGGAATGCCATGCCAGGAGCTGCACTCCCCAAAGTAGGCAGGGCTGGGACAGAGAGTAGCTCTAACAGATGTTAACTAGGTCTTTGCATTTAGGGTTAGAATTTCACCAGCAACGTTTGACAGGACTCTGGCTGCATCTAATCTCTGTTTTTTAGGTCGGACACCCTTTGTCTAGATTAGGTGAAGGCACTTATCTTGGGGCTGCACTTTTAAAATGATTGCATTCAGAGGGTGTGACGTGATGCTGAGGGAGCATGGGAAATGGGCACGGCCCAAAGTTTCATCCTGACTTCGGTGATGGTTTTAAGGGCAAAATGAGTGTATTGTCTTAATTCTACAAGCCTTAAGGAATCCAGTTCTTCCTCTTAAGACTTTTACTGCTCTCAAAATCCAAAAACGGATCAGCATTTTTAGCTGCAATCGCTCTGAGGTGCCAAGAGGGCTGCACATTGGCCATCAGCTGCTCATCCCTGGTGTAGGCCACTGCCCTCAGAGAGCTCCATCATCTTGGGGTGCTTCCCTGAAGCTGAGTTTCTAGAAGAAAATTATTCAGTCTACAGTTTTACTGAAAATTAATTTGGAGAGTCCTCTCAGCAGCAGTACGGTTTGCTTTGCTCTTGGGACAATCGTCTTGCATTTCCAAGGTATTATGGTTCGCCTAAGCATTGAGACTGTGACTCAAGACCGTCTATTACAGATAGTCATGTCCCTACAGTGGAACTTTCCGATATCAGTGGAGGATTTCAGCCACTGGGAGACCTAGTGTGCTGAAGTGAATTTTCCCTCCTTCCATCTGCAGGAGCTTTCTCCTCCAGCCACTGCAGTTGAGGTGCAAACCACAAAGCACATGCCGTTTGGAGCTGAGAACGGGCGTACCTCTGTCTGTCTGAGGAGTGGAAGGGCCTGAGCAATGAACAGGCAGCTGATCTGTCCAACCTCCATCACAGGGACTTTTCTCTACGTCCTGCATTTGTTCTGGATGCATCTTTTCCCACTGCCAGCAACTTTCTCAATATCTCTGATAGGGGCCACAGAACCAGTCAGCTTCAAGCACCTGCCCTGTTTGAGTATCAGAACCTGGCATCGAGATTCCTCTCTCCCTCTGCCAATGCTCTTCTTGGCGTCCTTGCTTCACACCCAGTCCAAGAACATTCAGTTTGGCTCTTATTTTTGGCCTTGAAGTTGCCCTATGAGAATTTTCATTTACCCAAGATTACAGTTTCACTGGGTTTTTTATTTATTTTATTTATTTAATTTTTATCCCGCCTTTATTATTTTTTATAAATAAGTCAAGGCGGGGAACATACCTAATACTCCTTCCTCCTCCTCTTTTCCCAACAACAACCACCCTGTGGGGTGGGGTGGGCTGAGAGAGAGTGACTGGCCTAAGGTCACCCAGCCGGCCTTCATGCCTGAGGCGGGACTAGAACTCTCAGTCTCCTGGATTGCCATTGGCTCCTTCCTAGGGCTGAGAGACAGGGACTGGCCCAAGGTCCCCCAGCCGGCTTTCATGCCTAAGGCGGGACTAGAACTCTGAGTCTCCTGGTTTGCCATTGGCTCCTTCCTAGGGCTGAGAGACAGGGACTGGCCCAAGGTCCCCCAGCCGGCTTTCATGCCTGAGGCGGGACTAGAACTCTCAGTCTCTTGGTTTGCCATTGGCTCCTTCCTAGGGCTGAGAGACAGGGACTGGCCCAAGGTCCCCCAGCCGGCTTTCATGCCTAAGGCGGGACTAGAACTCTGAGTCTCCTGGTTTGCCATTGGCTCCTTCCTAGGGCTGAGAGACAGGGACTGGCCCAAGGTCCCCCAGCCGGCTTTCATGCCTGAGGCGGGACTAGAACTCTCAGTCTCTTGGTTTGCCATTGGCTCCTTCCTAGGGCTGAGAGACAGGGACTGGCCCAAGGTCACCCAGCCGGCTTTCATGCCTAAGGCGGGACTAGAACTCTCAGTCTCCTGGTTTGCCATTGGCTCCTTCCTAGGGCTGAGAGACAGGGACTGGCCCAAGGTCACCCAGCCGGCTTTCATGCCTAAGGCGGGACTAGAACTCTCAGTCTCCTGGTTTGCCATTGGCTCCTTCCTAGGGCTGAGAGACAGGGACTGGCCCAAGGTCACCCAGCCGGCCTTCATGCCTGAGGCGGGACTAGAACTCTCAGTCTCCTGGATTGCCATTGGCTCCTTCCTAGGGCTGAGAGACAGGGACTGGCCCAAGGTCCCCCAGCCGGCTTTCATGCCTAAGGCGGGACTGGAACTCTCAGTCTCCTGGTTTGCCATTGGCTCCTTCCTAGGGCTGAGAGACAGGGACTGGCCCAAGGTCCCCCAGCCGGCTTTCATGCCTGAGGCGGGACTAGAACTCTCAGTCTCCCGGTTTCCCATTGGCTCCTTCCTAGGGCTGAGAGACAGGGACTGGCCCAAGGTCCCCCAGCCGGCTTTCATGCCTAAGGCGGGACTAGAACTCACAGACTCCTGGTTTGTAGCCCAGCAC
Organism: Charina bottae; assembly: GCA_023362775.1. NCBI lineage: Eukaryota > Metazoa > Chordata > Lepidosauria > Squamata > Charinaidae > Charina > Charina bottae. Next base: position 97,661 of record JALMGJ010000019.1, on the reverse strand, counting down.
CTTAACCACTAGACCAAACTGGCTAGTAGCCGGTATCAATCAAAGACTGCTAGACTCTATTGATCTCGCTGTGAAGATGCTAATTGAACCTGTATCCCAGCATCGGTGCTGAACAGCCATGCTTTGGACCTTCCTCTGGGGGTTCAGTTTATCAGAATATGATTGGACGGGAATAGTTTTCTTATTAGTGGACTGTGCTCAGTGTGTTTGATCTTATCACCACAACTACTGAGGTTGTACTGCTAGCACATTTTATGTATCATCTTCAGTTTTGATCCTCTGCATTTTATTCTTTGGAATACCCGTTGAACTGCTTTTATTGTTAGAAAGTTTTTCCTAACATTCCGTTGAAATCTACTTTCTGAATAACACATTTCAGTTGTTTTGTACCTGAGAATTTGCACTTCTCTCTGTCAAATGTCATGCTGTTCCTTGCGACCCTTTTCTCCAGCTTCTCCAGATGGTTTCAGTTTTTATTCCTGGCTTCTAGGAGAGTAACTGTCCCACCAATTTTGCATCATCTGCTAACGTGATAAGCACCCCCCTCCACCTCTTACCCAAATAATTAAGGGAGTAGAGGACCCGGGACTGAACTTTGTGGCACTCCACTCAATACTTTTCTCGAATATGATGAGGACCCATCGATGGGCACTCCCCAGATAGCTCTCAGGCCAGCTGCATATTGTCATGCCATCTGACTCACGCTTTTGAGGAAACATATTGCTGTTAAGAAGCCCTCCATTAATTTTTCCCAGAAGGCAGATGTGACAGCAGTTAGAGGAATCCAGAAGTGGACAGCTAAATGAATAAGAAACAGTGGATTTATTCTCAGTTGCCCATTTTGTTCCAAGGAAACAGGTTGGCTTCACAATACTGACTTGTTTGGACTTCGGGACTCAAGCTGTTAGAAATATTTGCTTGACCTGCTTGGGTTTATTGGGCTCATTAGACATACCTGAATTGTGTCAGAAACTTTCAAAGGTATCCTTCCTCCCGCCAGACTGTGTTCCTTTTCTGCACCCAGAGGCAACTTCCATGCTGTTTGTGTGTGCGTTTCTCCTCCTCCTCATGGATGTGTGCTGTCCATGTGAATGCTGGCTCCCCTTAATTATGCAAAGACTTTCCAAATGTCCTCTCCTCCCTTATACACACTACACACACAGCTCGTGCATTCACTTAGACCAGAGCTTTCCAAACTTTTCATGTTGGTGACACACTTTTTAGACATGCATCATTTCGCGACACACTCTTACAGCAGGACATCATTTCGCGACACACTCTTACAGCAGGGCATCATTTCGCGACACACTCTTACAGCAGGGCACAAGGCAGGCACTAGGACCTGCGCGGAATCCTGGCAGGGCAGGTTTGGAGGCAGGAAGGCACAAGGCAGGCACTAGGACCTGCGCGCAATCCTGGCAGGGCAGGTTTGGAGGCAGCAAGGCACAAGGCAGGCACTAGGACCTGCGCGGAATCCTGGCAGGGCAGGTTTGGAGGCAGCAAGGCACAAGGCAGGCACTAGGACCTGCGCGGAATCCTGGCAGGGCAGGTTTGGAGGCAGCAAGGCACAAGGCAGGCACTAGGACCTGCGCGGAATCCTGGCAGGGCAGGTTTGGAGGCAGCAAGGCACAAGGCAGGCACTAGGACCTGCGCGCAATCCTGGCAGGGCAGGTTTGGAGGCAGCAAGGCACAAGGCAGGCACTAGGACCTGCGCGGAATCCTGGCAGGGCAGGTTTGGAGGCAGCAAGGCACAAGGCAGGCACTAGGACCTGCGCGGAATCCTGGCAGGGCAGGTTTGGAGGCAGCAAGGCACAAGGCAGGCACTAGGACCTGCGCGGAATCCTGGCAGGGCAGGTTTGGAGGCAGCAAGGCACAAGGCAGGCACTAGGACCTGCGCGGAATCCTGGCAGGGCAGGTTTGGAGGCAGCAAGGCACAAGGCAGGCACTAGGACCTGTACGGAATCCTGGCAGGGTTTGGAGGCAGCAGCAGCTGCGCACACTAACGTGTCCCAACACACAGTTTGGAAAGCTCTGACTTAGACATTCGCTCGCATCTCTCACACACATGCATATACAATCACAATCATACTTATGGTCCTCTTTCTGAAATAGGTACACGCTGCTGTTTTCTGCACATAGTCACATAAACTGCTATTTTTCACGCTTCAATTCTGACATGCTGCCCTCTCTCAAATACATACATAGACTCACCAGCACATTCTGTTCCCTCCCAGCAACCTCTCCCTCAACCCCGAGAAATATCTTCTCTGTTTCGCCCACTGACACATACAGACGTGTTTTGTGCTTTCAGCCAGATTGACCAAAAGAACCCTCTGTTGTGCAGATGTGTTCTCTCTGTCGCATGCACACATATAGCATTGTCATCTTCTGAGGTTCTTGCCTCACGCACATAACCCTCCCTGTTTTTTTACCCTGCGCATACCATTCTTTCGCTCTCCTGTGCACATATATTTTGGGGTGTTCCAGTAGAAGGTGTACATATCTCTTTCCTGCACTCACAGTATGCTGGGAAATATTGATACAACTCCTTGCAGCTTTGAGTGGGGCTCTTTACAGAGAGAACTTCAATAATCTGATCTAAATATATGCTACTTTTTATGCCAGTTGAGATTGAAGGTCGGCACGGAGATAGAATATTTGACAAACGAGAGCTGCGGCTTGAAGTAGGAGAGGGAGAAAACTATGACCTTCCTCCTGGCTTGGACAAAGCACTACAGAAAATGGAGAAGTTGGAAGAGTCCGTGGTGTATCTCAAGCCCAGGTAGGCCTTTTGCCCTGAAATGGTCCTGCCAAATCTCTTTGCTGAATGAATGATTCGTGGCCAAGTGGTGCTGGTAGAGCAAGTCTAACTTTGGGGATGAAATGCATTGAGAGAGAGATGGTGGGATGCTTCTGTATGTCTGAGATTCTTTTAAGGGAGAAATATTTTGCTCCTTAACAGCTATCATTTCTCTCATAGCTATGGCTTTGGAAGTGCTGGGAAACCGAAGTTTCAGATCCCTCCAGATGCAGAATTGCAATATGAAATCAAACTCAAAAGCTTTGAAAAGGTACATAAGGAAGCATGCCTACCAATGCAAAGGGAGTGGGAGAGAATTTTATCTTAACTAGTAAAGGTTAAAAAAGGTAAAGGTTTCCCCGCACCGTCGTGTCCAACTCTAGGGGCTGCTGCTCATCTCCATTTGTTAGCCGAAGAGCCAGCGTTGTCCGAAGACGCTTCCGTGGTCATGTGGCCGGCATGATGCACGCGGAACGCTGTTACCATCCCACCGAAGTGGTACCTATTTATCTACTTGCATTTGCATGCTTTCAAATTGCTAGGTTGGCAAGAGCTGGGGTGAGTGCGGGAGCTCGCTCCCTCACTTGGAGAAGTTCGACAAGCCTGGCGTCTTACCCGCTGAGCCATCGCGCCCCCTAGCGGGCATGTGAAAAAGGTGGTCCATTTTTTTTTAGAAAAAAGTAATTTCAGCAAACTAATTTTAATTGAACATTATTTATTTTATTGAAATGCAGAGTGTACAATTACAAATCGTTTTCTAATACATGAATACAGTTCTTAATGCAATAAGTTAAATTTAGTCTTTGAGCATGTTTATCTTACATCAAGTTTAACTTTGGGACAAATCAAACATTCACACAATAGGACTTTCCCCTCCATTTCTCTCACTTCTACTTCCCTATCCGCTGGTACTATCATGCTTTCCTATTTATTTAATTTAATTTGTATGACTGCCCATCTCACCTAAGTGGCTTCGGATGGTGAATGCAGTTAAAACAATATAATACAAAGTGAAAATGAGAAATCACACACCGGAATAAAATGAAAAAGTGGCAGCCGAGGATTTTGTTGTTTATTCATTCAGTCGTCTCCGACTCCTCGTGACCTCATGGACCAGCCCACGCCAGAGCTTCCTGTCGGCCGTCACCATCCCCAGCTCCCCCATGGTTGAGTCTGTCACCTCCAGAATAACATCCATCCATCTTGCCCTTGGTCGGCCCCTCTTCCTTTTGCCTTCCACTTTCCCTAGCATCAGCTGCTTCTCCAGGGTATCCTGTCTTCTCATTATGTGGCCAAAGTACTTCAGTTTTGCCTTTAATATCATTCCCTCAAGTGAGCAGTCTGGCTTTATTTCCTGGAGTATGGACTGGTTTGATCTTCTTGCAGTCCAAGGCACTCTCAGAATTTTCCTCCAACACCACAGTTCAAAAGCATCTATCTTCCTTCGCTCAGCCTTCCTTATGGTCCAGCTCTCACAGCCATAGGTTACTACAGGGAATACCATTGCTTTAACTATGCGGACCTTTGTTGTCAGTGTGATGTCTCTGCTCTTAATTATTTTATCAAGATTTGCCATTGCTCTCCTCCCAAGAAGTAGACGTCTTCTGATTTCCTGGCTGCAGTCAGCGTCTGCAGTAATCTTTGCGCCTAGAAATACAAAGTCTGTCACTGCCTCCACTTTTTCTCCCTCTATTTGCCAGTCATCAATCAAGCTCGTTGCCATAATCTTGGTTTTTTTGAGGTTTAACTGCAACCCAGCTTTTGCACTTTCTTCTTTCACCTTCGTCATAAGGCTCCTCAACTCCTCCTCGCTTTCAGCCATCAAAGTGGTATCATCTGCATATCTGAGATTGTTAATGTTTCTTCCAGCGATTTTAACTCCAGCCTTGGATTCCTCAAGCCCAGCACGTCGCATGATGTGTTCTGCGTACAGGTTGAATAGGTAGGGTGAGAGTATACAACCCTGCCGTACTCCTTTCCCAATCTTAAACCAGTCCGTTGTTCCGTGCTCTGTTCTTACCGTTGCTACTTGGTCGTTATACAGATTCCTCAGGAGGCAGACAAGATGACTTGGTATCCCCATGCCACCAAGAACTTGCCACAATTTGTTATGATCCACACAGTCAAAGGCTTTAAAATAGTCAATGAAACAGAAATAGATGTTTTTTCTGAATTTCCCTGGCTTTCTCCATTATCCAGCGGATATTGGCAATTTGGTCTCTAGTTCCTCTGCCTTTTCTAAACCCAGCTTGTACATCTGGCAATTCTCACTCCATGAATTGCTGGAGTCTACCTTGCAAGATCTTGAGCATTACCTTACTGGCATGTGAAATAAGTGCCACTGTTCGATAGTTTGAACATTCTTTAGTGCTTCCCTTTTTTGGTATGGGGATATAAGTTGATTTTTTCCAATCTGATGGCCATTCTTGTGTTTTCCAAATTTGCTGGCATATGGCATGCATCACCTTGACAGTATCATCTTGCAAGATTTTAAACAGTTCAGCTGGGATACCATCGTCTCCTGCTGCCTTGTTATTAGCAATGCTTCTTAAGGCCCATTCAACCTCACTTTTCAGGATGTCTGGCTCTAACTCACTGACCACACCGTCAAAGCTATCTCCAATATTATTATCCTTCCTATACAGATCTTCCGTATATTCTTGCCACCTTTTCTTGATCTCTTCTGCTTCTGTTAGGTCCTTACCATCTTTGTTTTTGATCATACCGATTTTTGCCTGGAATTTACCTCCGATGTTTCTAATTTTCTGGAAGAGGTCTCTTGTCCTTCCTATTCTATTGTCTATTGTCTATTCTTCCACTTCCACACATTGCTTGTTTAAAAATAATTCCTTATCTCTTCTGGCTAACCTCTGGAATTTTGCATTGAATTGGGCATATCTCCCCCTGTCACTGTTGCCTTTTGCTTTCCTTCTTTCTTGGGCTACTTCCAGTGTCTCAGCAGACAGCCATCTTGCCTTCTTGGTTTTCTTTTTCTTTGGGACGTTTTTTGTTGCCGCCTCCTGAACAATGTTGCGAACTTCTGTCCATAGTTCTTCCGGGACCCTATCTACTAAATCTAGTCCCTTAAATCTATTCTTCACCTCCACTGCAAATTCCTTAGGAATATTAGTGAGCTCATATCTAACTGATCTGTGGGTCTTCCCTATTCTCTTTAGTCTGATTCTAAATTTTGCAGTAAGAAGTTCATGATCTGAACTACAGCCAGATCCAGGTCCAGGCCGAGGATAACCATCAGCAATATTTCCCAGGCTCACCCAACTTCCCGACCCCACGCCTGGGAGAACAGCCGGGGTGAACGGCCTTCCGAAAGGCCGGCAGGGCCGGGCCCATCTAGCTGTGGCGAAGTGGTGCTCCGGCAGGCAGGCGCAGGCAGAAAAGGCACGCTTCCCGGGTCGCCCCGGGTGATCCTGCTCCGGTGGAGCACGCCCGTCCTGCCAGACCTGATCGGGAGGTGGAGACTGTCGGGGGCCATCCGTGCCGCCTCCTGGCAGAGGGCCCACCTCTTCCCTTCCTGCTGAGGCAGCCAGACGAGCCCCTTTCCCTGCTCTTTGCTCTTTGGCCTTTCTAGTTTTCTTTCTGCAGGTATAGGCTCCTTGCTGGCATGCTTCCTTGGGGAACTTGTATTTCCTTCATTGCCATTCTAACACTCGGCTCAGTCAGACGCTCCCTGCCCATCCACAGTGGTTTCCTAAGCCGCCTCTCTGTTTTTTCTGATGGGAATGGCATGTGATGGCACTTCCAGTATCTTATTTTTGAGAGGTTTCCAACTCATCTGTGCTCTCTTTGACATGAGGATTTCCGTCCATGGGATACTGTCTAGTACAGAGCTTTCCAAACTGTGTGTCGGGACAGGTTAGTGTGTCGGCTGCAGTGTCTGGGTGTGTCGTGGCTGCTGCTGCCTCCGAGCCCTGCCAGGATTCCGCGCAGGTCCTAGTGCCTGCCTTGTGCCCTGCTGTAAGAGTGTGTCGCAAAATGATGCATGTCTAAAAAGTGTGTCACCAACATGAAAAGTTTGGAAAGCTCTGGCCTAGTACTTCTCCAGACTTCTTACTGGCTCTCCTGAAATCTCAGTGCTCCAGTTTTGCATTGCGTAGTATCTTGAAACCTAAGGTGACGCGGTTGCTTCCTCCCAAAGTTCCCGCTGCTTTTAACTCTTCGATCAGCTCTTCTCTGTTGCTAGGACCAGATCTAGGAGCGCCACTCCCTCGTCACCCTTCGAGAAGGCAAAATAGTCAGTGGAGAATTTGGGGGACTCTGCCGTCTTGGTCGAGTGGATTTTCCAACAGATGTCTGGGGGTTGAAGCCTGCCCTGGTGACGAGATCCCATCTCCTGGCCTAGCCAAAAGCAGAACAAGGAAACGGGAATGAACTTCTCACCCTACGTTGTTAAGTGCCAGTGCGCACTTTTCTGTGCTGAGCGCTTGCCGATGTCACCACCTGCTCAGATCAGATACTAACTTATTCTGCGCCCTTCTTCTTCCATGGGCTTTCTTTAAAAAAAGGAATATTGCTGATGGTTGTATTTTTTTCCCCGTAGGCAAAGGAGCCCTGGGAGATGAACACCCAAGAGAAGCTGGAACAAGGTTCCATTGCAAAGGAAAAAGGCACTCAGTATTTCAAAGTAGGTGTGGCTCAAGGGCTGTTCCTCCATTGCAGGGCTTGTAGGGAAAGGAGTACTGGAGGGTGCCATCCAGCCAGCTGCTGTTGGGGTTTCCTTCAGCACTGGATAAGGCTAGAAAGTTCAGACAACCGCGGAACAAATGGAATATTGTTTTGAACCGCCCAGAGTCCCTCCGGTGGAGGGAGATGGGCGGTGATTAAGTTTGTTTGTTTGTTTGTTTGAGATATATATATATATATATATATAGAGAGAGAGAGAGAGAGTGTGTGTGTGTGTGTGAGAGAGAGAGAGAGAGAGAGAGAGAGAGTTGGCTTGAAAATCATGCTCTCTGGTACCTCATCAGCTTGGAGAGAAGTGTTGAGTGGAGTGTCACGAGGATGAGTTTCAGGTCCTCTGCTATTCAGCACGTTTATTCATGACTTGAAATATGAGCCGGAGGAAGTGCAGATCAGATTTGCATCTGGCAGAATTGGAGGAACAGGTAACATCCTAGAAGAAAGAAAGAAAAAATCCACACCTATCTTGATTGATTCGAGGAATTGGCTGAAATAACAAAATTTAACAAAGACAAATGCAAAGTTACTTACCTAAAAGAGAGAAATCAAATGCGCAGCTACAGGATGAGGGACTCCTGGCTTGACCTGCAGAAAGGGCCCTGGAGGATGTGGCTCAGGAAAGCCAGGTGCAACTTTAGGCACAAAAGAGAAATACTTTCCGAATCGCAGGAAGTAACCCTTCCTCTTTATTCTGCTTTAGTCTGATTCCCATCTTGACCACCACGTCTAGTCCGGAGCACCCCATTTAGGGAGGATTTAGAGAAATGGGAGCAGGTCCAGAGATGGGCAAGAGGAGATGAGGAGACGTAGTTTCGAGTCCTGTGAAGGGAGGTTGAAGGAGCTGGGGATGTTCAGCCGTGAGGAAAGGTGACGGGCGGGGGGGGGGGATAGGTAGACTTGGGGGTTGTTGCAAAGGCCAGTTCCTGTTCTCTCTGGTTCCAGAGTGTAGAACCTGGAATAGGGGATTTAAATTAAAAGAAGGCAGTTTCCGTGGACAGTTAGAAAAAAACATTCTGATTGACGGTGGAGTGAATGAATTGCCCAGAGAGGTGATGAGCTCACGAGGTGTTTTCCCACTGACAGCCAGCAGTCAGAAATGCTTTAATTTGGATTCCTGGGGGGGAGGGGAGAAGGGGGGGCTGGACTTAATGACCTCAGTGGTCCTTGCCTACTTTTAATTATATTGTTAGGAAAGCAGGGAATTGGGCCTGGACAATCATTGCCAGTATAATGCTCTTTTTTGTAGTTCCTTGGTTTCTGTTACCAGGGGGTTTCTTTGAATGAGGTTGTCTCCTGTTTCCTCTCCAAGATAGTCTCCACTAGCTCTGTCAGCTATAGAGCAGGGCCTCCCCTGGGGATTCTTAGATGTTTGGCTGCAGTTTGGCAGGGTAAAGGAAAATAGGTGTGTTAAACCAAGGGTCGGAAATGGCGGCTCGCGAGCCAAATGCGGCTCTTTGGCCCCTTGAGTGTGGCTCTTCCGCAGGCAGGCGTGGCGGGCGTGGCGGGGGCAGGCGCGGCAGCGAGTGTGGCGGGGCAGGTGCGGCAGCGGGCATGGTGTGCGTTGCTGTGGGCATACCCCTGGCAACCTAGGCCCAGCCTCTCTTTTTCCTCCGGGGACGGGCTTCACACAGTCTCGCGAGAGTTTGGAAGCCTCCGTCTCCGGCAGCCATCTTGACGACGGGCACTTGCTCATCGCCTTAACCCAGGGCTTTCCAAACTGTGTGTCGCAACACAATACTGTGTACCGGGGGGGCCCAAGTGTGTCGCGTGACAAGCCAGAAGCGCTGATGAAAATGCCCTTGGTTCTGGCAGGGAGGTGAAAATTGCGTGCGCGCGCGCTGCCAGGCCACCCGGAGTGGAAATTCTCCACGCCAATCAGCTGTGTGTCGGGAAGCCCGGCAGCCTGCACGCGCGATTTTTGCCTCCCTGCCGGAACCGAGGGCATTTTCGGGGTCCCCGGAGCCTGCCCTTTCGAAGGGGCAGCGGCAGCAGCAGCAGCAGTGCTGCCCCTTCGAAAGGGCAGGCTCCGGGGACCCCGAAAATGCCCTCGGTTCTGGCAGGGAGGCAAAAGCCTCCTCCCCGCACGCACACGCTGCCCTGGGGTGGAAATTCTCCCCGCAGAACAGCTGAGCGCCGCTTGCGCGCAGCCTCCCTGCCTAAACTGAGGGCATTTTCGGGGTCCCCGGAGCCTGCCCTTTCGAAGGGGCAGCACTGCTGCTGCTTCTGCCGCTGCCCCTTCGAAAGGGCAGGCTCCGGGGACCCCGAAAATGCCCTCGGTTCTGGCAGGGAGGCAAAAACCTCCCCTCCCCACATGCACACGCTGCCCTGGGGTGGAAATTCTCCCCGCAGCGACAACCTGGAAGCACCGCCACCGGTGCTTCCAGGTTTTTGTGGGCTGGCCGTTGGTGTGTCGCCAACGGCAAAAGTTTGGAAAGCCCTGCCTTAACCTCTTCGTTGCTGCTCTGCTTACTCTTTTTCTCCGTGCAAAAGCAGCACATTTCCACCCCACAGCCCTAAGTGTGCGCAATTGGCTCCCGCCCGCAAACCCCGCTCCCGCGCTGGATTCCCCACCAGCTTTACTTTGCCTGGACTGGGGGCGTGAGCGGCTCTGGAAGAGAAGCGACTGGAGTAGTCGAGCCTCTCTTTCCCTTCTTCTTCCAAACCTCCCCCGCCCCCTTCCACGCGATTGGCTCCCGCCCGCAAACCCCGCCCCCTTCCACGCGATTGGCTCCCGCCCGCAAACCACGCCCCCTTCCACGCGATTGGCCCCCGCCCACAAACCCCGCCCCCTGGCTCTCGATCACTTCAAAATGTGCACGAGCATGTCAAAATGGCTCCCGGCAAAAAAAGTTTGCCGACCCCTGTGTTAAACCTTCGGGTATGATGTGTTTGAAAGTATTTGTTGGGTATTAAAACTAAATGTTTAAAAAAAGAAATGTTTCGGGAACGGTTCTAGAGTCTGTTTGCAATGGTTGAATACAGGTAGTCCTCGTTTGACAACCACTCGTTTAGCGACTGAATTTGCAAGGGCACTGAACGAGTGGTACTTACGACCGGGCCTCCGAGTTCCGGCCGTCCCAGCACCCCCGCAGTCACATGATCGCAATCCAGGCACTTGGCAACCAGCTCCCACTTAAACGGTCGCAGCGCCCTGTGGTCACGCGATCGCCGTTTGCCACCTTCCCTGCCGGCTTCCCACGAGCAAAGTCAGTGGGGAAGCCAAGCCGGCAGGGAAGGCCGCCAGTGGCTCTGGCAAGCTGTTTGCGCGCTCTTCTGCCTGGCAGCAGCCGCGCACCCTCCCCCGCCTGTGCACCTTCCGGGGGTGTTTCTGGCTCCTTTGAACCCGGCACATGCCGTCACCTTGCTGTTTTCCAGGAAGGGAAATACAAACGAGCAACGTTACAGTATAAGAAGACCGTATCCTGGCTGGAGCATGAAACAGGCCTGTCCGATATGGAGAAAACAAAGTCAAGGAACTTGAGGCTTGCTGCCCATCTCAACTTGGCTATGTGCCATTTGAAACTGAAAGAATACTCCCAGGTCTTGGAAAATTGCAATAAGGTAACTGATACTTCTTTGTAAGAAATTCTTTGCAACGTCCAAATGAAATTTATTTCCTTGTAGGTGTCTTCTGGAGCAACTCTGAGCAGTTCTGCCCCATCTGCTGTAGTTCAGCCCTTCAAGTATCTGGACATAGCTACCACGTCTCCCTGGTATCTTCTCCAGGCTAAATATACCAAGTAACTCCAAAAGTTGTGTATACATTTTTCCTTCCAGGGCTGTATCATGGTTGCCGTCCTTTGTGCTCTAGTTCGTCTGTGTCATTTCTAAAACGTGGTGCCTGCTATTAGTTAGCCTTCAGTAGCATAAAGTTCTTCCGCAAGAATGTTGTGAGATCTTCATGTTCTCACGTTCGCAGTTTTCAAACTGTGGCGTTCGGTGGATTGACCTCTGTGCAGAGCACTAAGTTTGGATGAGTAAGACGTTTTGCATAGTACTCTAGCAAATGCCACCATCCAATTTTTCAGATAATTACTCAGGTATTTGTAATATGCCTGTTACCTTTAAAGACAGCTAGTATGAAGCACATGGAAAGCATGGACATAATGGAGCCAGTTTGGTCTAGTGGTTAAGGTGCTGGGCTAGAAACCAGGAGTCTGTGAGTTCTAGTCCCGCCTTAGGCACGAAAGCCGGCTGGGTGACCTTGGGCCAGTCCCCCTCTCTCAGCCCTAGGAAGGAGCCAATGGCAAACCAGGAAGCTGAGAGTTCTAGTCCTGCCTTAGGCATGAAATCCGGCTGGGTGACCTTGGGCCAGTCACTACCCCTCAGCCCAACTCACCTCACAGGGTTGTTGTGGGAAAATAGGAGGAGGGAGGAGTATTAGGGATGTTCGCCACCTTGAGTTATTTATAAAAATATTAATAAAGGCGGGATAGAAAATAAATAAATAATACAGAAACAGTGTCGTCAGGGTTTTTTAAAGCACCTTCCACTGAATTCGTTTGTGGTAGAGACAAAGAATGAATATTGAAATTAACTTCATACAGCAGATAAAAAAGGCTAAAAGCTAAAGATGACTGGGTCACCAGTTGTACTGAACAGCCATTCTATTTAAAACCTGGATCTACTATCACTTTCTCTGGGAGAAGGTCTTGTCTTCTCTCCTCAGCGAAGCTCCTGCCTCACTGTAGTTCCAGTGCCTTGATGTCTGTAGCTTGAATCAGGTCAACTGGATTTCTATTTTCTCAGTGGAAACGTTTCGCTCCTTATCCAAGGAGCTTCTTTAGTCTGAGCAAAGTTAGTAAGGGAATCCTTAAATATGTTTCTAGGGTGGCTGTGTGACCTTGCACCTAGGGCTAGGTCCTGGTTATTTTGAGATGTTATTTTGAGATCCTCCTTTGGATGATAAAGGGACTTTGAAATAAGCATCTCAAATAACCATGACCTAGCCCCAGGTGCAAGGTCACACAGCCACCTTAGAAACATATTTAAGGATTCCCTTACTAACTTTGCTCAGACTGAAGAAGCTCCTTGGATAAGGAGCGAAATGTTTCCACTGAGAAAATAGAAATCCAGTTGACATGATTCAAGCTACAGACTGTTCCACCTGGATGACTGAGAACCTTCATCGACAGTGCCTTGATGCTTCCGTCTGTTTTTGAAGCTGTGCTCGGCTTCCAACGGCTGGATTTTTTTCAAGGCACTTGTAATCTCATTGAAGTTAGGCAGTCGTTTTAATACAAATGGTGGTGATAACATGGATAGGATTAACTTTATAATAAGACTGGTATGACAAGCTCCAGTAAGCATATTCTCAGTATTAATCATGTCCCATAACTCTTAACCTGCTTATCTTTTCTATCCTTTCCAAATTAATTTTAGGAAGCAACTTTATAGTTAGACACCACAACTCTTTTTTTCACTCTATCACAATTCTGGCTGCTGCACAGAAGGGTGTTTGGAGAACATTTTAGGTGGTGCCTTTGATGCTGCCGTTCCAAAAGTCCCTCCTCCCCTTGAAGCTCCTCTGGGGAAACCTCTAGAGGCGCTTTCACAGCCAGCAGGCCGGTCCTTGCTACAGCTAGTCCTGAGACATAACCAGGTCTCTGGCACAGCCACGGGTGGGGACTTGATCGCGTGTCCTGTGCATCTTAGCCGCTGCTGTTTGAAGTACGGACCTGATTGTAGATCTGTGCAAGGGAACGGTTTGCTTGTGGTCCAGGCAGGACCAGGCTCTAACTCAGCGCCTCGCCCTTTCAGGCCCTTGAATTGGACAGCAGCAACGAGAAGGGCCTCTTCCGGCGAGGGGAGGCTCGGCTGGCTGTCAACGACTTTGAGCTAGCCAGAGCAGACTTCCAGAAGGTGCTGCAGCTCTACCCAAGTAACAAGGCAGCCAAAGCGCAGCTGGTGATCTGTCAGCAAAAGATCCGCGAGCAGCACGAGAGAGAGAAGAAAATGTACGCCAACATGTTTCAGAGACTTGCGGACAAAGAAGCCAAGGTAAGCATAAGTATTATTTAGGGTTGCCTTCCTGTTTGTGGCAGCAGGCAACGCCCCTTCATTCCACCTGCATGGAGTGATAAGGCATAAGCAGGCATCCTGTCCGTCCCCCCCCCCCACCTGATTCTTGTATTCCCCAGAGCAGTCTCTGACCCTGCTGCCAAATTTCAAGAGCATTCTGGTTGAAAATGGATGTTTCCCAATGTTTTTGGGTGACAAGCTTACAAAACTGTTAGAAAAAATTGTTAAATGCTGCTACTGAACACCCAAGTCTTTCCTGCTTCTACATAAGCAGGAAAAGTTAAGTGTTCTGTAATGAAGTTTGCTTGTGCTTCTGAAAATGTGTTTTCTGTCAGTTGATCATACAAGTGGTCCTCATTTAACAACCACTTGTTCAGGGACCATTCGAACGACAGTGCTGAACAAGTGGTAGTTGCGACCAGACCTTGTACTTACAGCCGTCGCAGCATCCCATGGTCACGCAATCACAATTTGCAACCTTCCCTGCCCTGCCAGCTTCCCACAAGCAAAGTCAATGGGGAAGCCGGCAGGAAGTCAGAAGTCACGGTCATCTGATCAACGGCAACTGGGACAGCCGGAACTGCTGTCGCTAAGCGGCACGGTCACATGGTTTTTCGACTTACGACCGCGTTGCTTAACGACGGAGTTTCCGATCCCAATTACCGTCGTTAAATGACTACCTGTACGTGCAAGGGTTGCTCCAAAAATCCCCTTCCCTCCATGTTCCAGGCCATCGGTTAGAATGGAGGGGGGCCTTGGTGTGGGTTGGCTGTGCAGTGGGTGACCTGGGCGATGGTCTTGTGAAATGACCAGCTGAAGACCGATCTGTTTGCCCAGGCCCTTAGCTACTTTTGTGCTGCTTTCTGTTCTTCATCTTACAGTATAGTGTTCTAGACTGATTCATGGTTTTCAATTATATTAAAGGGATTTTACTGGTTCTTCCTAGCCCCCTTGAGTTACCGGTATGGGTTCTGTGGCTGCCCAAAGCCTTTGTCACGGCAAACCTTGGAAGATCGGTGGCTGAAAGCTCATGTTTGCCGCAGTTCCTGCTCTTTTTGCACTTACTGCACTCTATATTGCAACAGCGAGGAAAACCTCAATCCCTTACAGTAGTTTTCTTCCTTTTTTATTTTAGTTTTTAATGTTGCTTTATTACTAAAGATGAATGAGAAAATTTAGCAGGCCGTTGGCTTTCATTTTCTCCCTGGGCGGAAGAGCTTCTGGTCGGTTGACTGCTGTGGCAGAGCATCCCAGCTGTGGAGCAAGTTGTCTCCCGTGGACAATGTCCTCTCCGGCTAGTGGGCCTCAAAGAGGAAACCTTGCCCTGGGAAGAAGCATAACTTGCAACAGCACCGACAAATATACCTCCAGGCACCCTTTTCTCAGAGTCAGTGCCACCATAATGGCACAAAATCCAGATTTTTCAGTCCCTTTAGACCTGGCTCAAAGCACATCCTGGCCTCGGGACCTCCAGTCCCTGGTTAGTCTCTGGCCCTTCTTTCAAAACTCAGTTGTAAGAATCGGAAACCCTTGACAAAACGCTCCTCCCATTACATGCACTGTTAGAGATGAGGAGGCTGAGAAAGTAACGGAGGAACGCTGAACAATCCATAGGTGAGAGAGAAGCTCATTGGTAGTTTAGCTCATTAATGACTTGCCAAAAGCCCAGGAACAAGAGAGTCAAAAAGTTCAGAGAGGCCGGGCCTTAAGGAACCCCTGAACACATGACAGCCTTCAGAAGCTCCTGTCAGTTCTCAAGCTTCTGTACTTTATCCCTGATCCTTGCATTAAAGCACCTTCTGCGTGATTCTTGCTTCGTGGTCATCCTGGGCCGTCGGGCTTGACACAAACACGTACGTGTGAAGAAGAGGATGAAAAGGCCGTAGAGCCCCTTCTGCGCCAGCTGCGCCAGTTGTAAAAGGTCCGGGCCCTTCGGCTGCTGTCCGGCATGGAACTCCAGCCCCCATGCGTCCCAAGTGCGGATCCTGTGCTCTGCCCTCGCTCTGCAGAGACATCGGTTCCAAGGGCTTCCAATTGTCCCAAATGGTTATGAGTGGAAGCAGTACGCAGGGTCAGGTGTACTTCTCCCCCCCCCCCTCATTTTGAACATAATGAGCCCCTTTTTATTGGTCTTTGCTTTGTTTACCAATCTCCGTTCATGCCGTGCTTTGGCCTTTCTGATACCACCTTCCCAATTTTGGGTCACCTGTGTGTAATCTTCCCGTCTCTCTCCATCTCCTGCCTGTGTTTCTGTTTTGCTTTGAGATTGCCACTAAGTTTTTGTGGCCGCATTGGCTGCTTCTGCTGCCCTCCATTTTTTTCCTTCCCAGTGGGATTGTTTACCGTTGTGCTTTTAGAATGTCGGCTCTGATTTTCCTTTTCCTAGAGAACTCCAGCATTACATGGTAATTTGGATTCAGTGCTCTGCTGCTTCTGCTCTATCAAGTCTGTAATCGATAGAGAATTTGGTGTAGTGGTTAAAGGCACAAGGCCAGAAACCCAGAGATTGTGCGCCGCAGTCAGTCCTGCCTTTGTCACAACGCCCACTGGGTGGCTTTGGGCCACACTCTCAGCCCTAGGAAGGAGGCGCCAGCAAGCCACTGCAGAAAGCGCTGCTAAGGGGACTTCAAGGACTTGTCCAGGCAGGGGCCAGGAGTCCCAACTGAGTCAAAGGCACACACGCCCGCACAAAGTGGTCACTACCAGGGTAGAGCTAGCTGGTCCTCTTGTGCCTTCCACCATGTCCATGGTTGGTCAGAACTTGTCTCAGTAGACGTTGGCATCATTAAAGTCCCATGACTATATTAACATGTTAAGGCCTGATACTATCCTTGTACTAATGGCACCACCTTAGTTTTCCTTCTTTTTCACCCTCAACTTTGACTTCTCTGCCTTCCCTTTTGTTCTGTGAAAGTTGTGTAGTGCTCATTGTTTAGATAGGCAACGGCTTCTCAGCAATTCCTTTATTGCAGCAAGGACCAGCCTGTCATCTTGAAAAGGTTCAATAAGTTGATTGCAGAGGTGATGATCTGCTACCAGCTGGTTACTCCATAAGCTTCCTCATCACCCATACCTGTGATGCACAGAAGGGACAAAGAAGTAGCAATGGTTGCCTGACTGTCACTGCAGTGCATCCACAACACTAGCCAGGGCTGTCCTTTGCTGAGGATCCAAAGCCAAAACGGTGCCGTGGAGTGTGTGTGTGTGTGTGTACTTGCCGCACCTGTTGGGGCCGCCTTCGTGAAGTTGCATGTTTTCCTGGGCTGGCACTGTTGCTGTGCAGTCCCAGGAAATAAGCCTCTGGGCTAATGTGGAGGCCTTGACAGGAGTGACCAGGGGCCCCTGCTCGCTCCGAAGGACGGTCGTGCAACCCTGCAGGCAGCGTTTCTTCCCTTCATCGTGCCTTGATTTTCCAGGGCTGGTACATGTTATGGGCGCTCCGCTTGGGAGCGTGCACGCAAGGGGCAAGCTCCTGTCCCCAGTTCTTCCTCTGCTCTTGAAGATTCTGATGAAGGCCCCTCTCTGGCTCGGAATCCGTACGAATGCCACTTGGTAATTAACGGTTCCACTTTAACAATACTCTTTTGCCTCAACGCCCCCCCCCCCCCAAACAGATAAAAAAAACCCTTGCTCCAACTTGAAAAAGGCCAGAGGTCTCATTTTATTTTTCTCCAAATGCCTTTTCCGTAGCTGGAAGCTGATACAGGATGCAAAGAAGAGGCAGAAATGAAAGACGGCAAACAAAATGGAGTTGAGGAGAAAACAGAAGTTGACGTAGAAGTTTGAGACTGAAAGCTGACCCGTTAATTTTCTAAAACTGAAGAATTTCCGGTGAACTAGACCTTTATTTTTCTATCTGATTCAGTAAGGGGCAACGGCTGGGGCTACAATGCTGTTTAGTGTCTGTATAGGAAATGGTGGCAGAACAGAACCAAGTAATGTTTGGTGTATTATTTATTCAATCATGCATCCTTGCTCTGTTGTTGTTGATCTTGAAGGTTCTGTTAGAATCCCCTCTTTCAGTTTTCTCATCTCCCTGGCACCTTTCTCAGGCTCCAGCTTGGTCTAACCCCAAATCCCACATTTTACTCCCCTCCTTTCCTCCTCCTCCTCTTTGAAGGAGGTTCTGTCTGCACATGCACACAGCTATTGCCCGAGAGGCCCGGAAACAAAGAGCTCCCCTCTGCTGCAGCCTCGCCTTCTCTCGCTTCCCCTGTCGGCACGGACGCGCTTCTGTCCTGGGCAGGTGTGGCCACCTTTCTTGCAACGTCTCCTCTTCTGCACACTGCGGGAGACGAAGACGCAGAAATCCAAAGCTTGAGCAATAAACCGCAAAAACAGTCTTTAAAGAGTGGAGTTGGTAGGAACCTCGGGATGGTAAATACAGATACGTCATCCCCGCCACTAGCATCCAACCAGCAGGAACTTTGGAATAAAGATGAAATTAAAGTGCAGGTAAAGCGGCAATACGCTAGGCCTCCCCACCTGCCCAACGTCGCTGCTGCAGTGATACTAACCGTTGATGGAAGGAGGTAACCCACACGCCATAAGCCCACGAACCTCTGGCAGTCACAGGAAATCCCATTTCGTTCTCCCCGGTCTGAGCATTTCTGGCCTACCTGCAGCAAGTCAGAAATTCATGTCTTTCAGGGACTTCCATACTCATCCTCCATTTAGCACAGAAACACGTACAAAGGTAGAACGGGCGTTCCCATTAGAACCTGCCCAGTCCCACAACTCCCTTGGAAGCATGCGCAGAGCTCGCAAGAACAGTTCACGCTCCTGTTGAAAAGCCGGTGGTTCAGCCAGATGGGAGAAAGGGAGATCGGAAGTCAGGCAGCTCTGGAAGTCACAAGTGTGTCCGTATAGCAAAAAAAGTGTGTGATCTTTCCAGTCCCTCTTTGGAATAGAACCCTAATCCAGAGATCAAGGAATTAAGCGCAGAAGTATCTTTTGGATCTCTGATAAGAGCAGATGGGTGGGAAAGCAGGACAAGAATTTATACTTCTTGCTCAGTTGATCTTGTTGGAAAATAGGATAAATCCTGAATGTGGAGCAATTCTGACCTCACCAAAGCTTAGGGATATGCATGGCTCAGGACCTCGTGAGCATGGCCCTTTGCCCACGACCAAAGCACGAAGGCCCTTTTTCAGGTTTGTCTGCAGGCCTAAGAAAAGGGTCTGCTTTAACGAAGTCTGTGCTTGCATGAGGTTTGAAAGACTTCTTCCAAATCATTGCTGCCCTGTCCTGCTACTTACCAAGGCCGAAGGGTGATACATTGATCATATAAACTCAACGGGCTTGAGCTCCGGCCGTGATCTCAGAATATATTACAACAAATCCATGTATTTAGAAATGCATGAGGTGAAATAGAGTGACAGATTCTGCTGATGGAAATCATGCAAGGCACCATATCACCTTTTGATTAAGCCCTCTGTCTGCTCAATCATCTAATCGGGCCCTGCCTGCTTTCCTGCCCTGGCAGACACTCGTATTGCCCGTTCATTCAGAGCAGCAAAGTGGTTGGTGGCAATGAGTTGTTAGGCGGGAGATGTAATATGCTGAGGGCTGTGTGCATCAGTGGTGATGACTTCTGAAAGAAAACCAACACAAATCGAGTCATATTTGATCATTGGCTTTTTAAAATTATTAATGCAACACTGCCCTGTTTTGCCCATTATACAGATTAAAACTGTATAATCTCTGCTTTGTGTATGTGATTACTGGGATGAGAAGGTTGCTTTTGAATCTGTTTTCTGTAAATTCAGCCGCAAAGGAAAATGAAGCTCTATATCTGGATTCAGTCTGGAAGAATTCCCTTCTCCTTGTAAGATGCACCACACAGTTGCAGCATTCCCGTGGATTCACGGGGACCCATGCTAAATGGTGGAGGGGGGTTACTGTGATTCTACTCGATTATAGCAGTGGTACTAGAAGAAAGAGGGAATAAACTTGATGGTGAAGATTCCCCCATAGCTGCTCCTGCAGCACTCCGGTTGAATCACGCCAAGGGCACATAGTCCAGTTCTGCTTCCAAACTTGGGTCTGTGAACTTACTGGATTTGAATGTGAAGGAAAATACAGAAGGTTTGCTTAATAGCCAGAGAGAAAAGGAACAATTCCAGCAGCGCAACCGTGCCCTGGTACTGATCCCAGGGCAACACAGGACTAGGACCGTTGTCCAGCCTGCCGTCTGCCACCAGTTTGTGCTTGAAGAACAGCCAGGCTTGTGGGGTCTAATTTGCAAGCAAGCATAGTTTAGAATGCACTTAGTAACATTGGCATTATGTCACCAATAAATACTAAGATTTCAGCCTTAGTTTCCCATTTTATTTCTTTGTGAAGCTTGGGGTTCTTGATAATTTAATAGCAACTTCATTCCCGGTGTTTCAAGTAAAAGCTCTTCCTGAAGGAACAAACTCCGAACTTAAACCCGCCACACGATCCATCTGAGAATCCCTAACCCTGAGGATTCCACATGAGGTGGGCTGCCCAAGTTTGCCACGGCCCACCCGCTTCCCTGTTGGGCAGCAGCGAGGGCGGCTTTGCGAGGGAGGCCGGACACGTCTGCAGCAGCCGCCCTCGGGAGCAGGGCGGGTGGGTGCTCTGGGCTGCTGACGGCCCGGCCCGGCCCAACAGAGCGGCTCCAGGAACGAGCACGTTACGCGCCTCGGTCAGCCGTGGCCGCCAGGTGGCCCATGACTCCGACAGGAGCCTCTTTGCAGGGTGACGCCAAGAAGGGTGCGAAGGATCTACCCTAAAGCTGTTTCTGTGATTTCCTCTCCTTTGTTTACATTGTCTGTTTTTTTTACAGCTTACCAATGGAATGAATGAATGAATGAAAATATAAACCTGTACGAAAATAGTATAAAGGGCGTGAGGGTATAGCAAGGTGAGAGAGGCGCCTGTGGTGCCCTTCTCCCAATTCTGGAATTTAAATCAAGTGTGTTGCCTTGCAGTCTGCAAGGCAAGGGAAAGGAAAGGGTTGCTCATTTGTGGCCGCCTACTTAAAGGAGCAGGAGACTTTTGTTCTCCCAGTTGATAGGAGCTGCCCTTCAGGAGGACTCTTGGGCACCTTTTCCCCAGTAAGTGTGCAGTGCCAATCTCTCCTGCAATATGGGGTGAAATGTTTAAGCAAGCTTGGTAACGGGAACCAGTGTGCTAAGGTTTCAGGTTTAAAGGGCCTGGGCTTGTGGGAAACCAGGGATTACTAGCAGTCTTGGTCAGGCAAGGACACAAACCAGGAAAGTTCCAGAAGTTTGGGTTTAGAACTCAGGGTAATCCTGGTAGTTGAATTTAACTCGGGAAAAAAGGTAAGACATAACAAAGAGAATCTGGGAAGGTGTGTGTGTGTGTGTGTGTGTGTGTGTGTGTGTGTGTGTGTGTGTATATGTATGTATGTGTATTTGTGGTGGTGCAGCTGTGCCTACATGCCCAGAAATTCTTTTTGAGGTCACTTAGAATGGAGTGGCACCTCCTGTGTCTCCAACTTTGTGTGTGCATGTGCTGGGATTTTAGAGCGGGAAACAAAAGGGGCACCCTCCCCAAAAGAGATTAGTCTGCCACAATTTGTTTATGCCAAACCCTGGATGAGGGAGGAGAAGCTGAAAGAAAATCCCGGCAAAACTTGTCTTTTGGTACATCAGCTTCAGGACTGAGCTTCAGCCTGTTTGGGATGGGATTTGCAACCGGTGGGCGCTTCTTGACTTCCAGACATCCCTAGACTCACAATTGGCAAAACGTGGCTAGGTGCACCATCACACACATCTAGTGCGTCGGCTGCACCCTTTTCAGAACAAGCTTGTGGTGATTATCTGCCTCAGTAGTGCAGTATTTCCTACTCGAGCGCAAAGCACGAGGCTCCGATTATGCCTCTTGCTGAAAGCTCTGCACTGGTTGCTGTGAAGGGCAGGGCTTTCAGGGTGAAAGGGGAGGCGCCTCCACACCCCCTCCCCAGAATTCCTCAGGTTTTACACACCTGGACCTGCCTCCTCGCACGCCACAGGGGTCTTGAAACACTTTCACTGCCCCCACCTGTTCTCCCTCATTCCAACGTGTGGATAAAATAGTAGTGTGTAGTACGGTAGTTATCAGTGACTACAGTGAGGTAGGCCTTTTCCCCTTTCTTTCTTGCTTGTTCCCCCTCCTTTTGGTTCTACTAATTTTTTTTATTTCGGTTTAGTGAGGCAAAGCTTTCTCTTCCACTCTTAACAGTCCCTTCTGATATCGGTTACTGTTGGAGAAAGTCCTCCTGTAGCAAGACTGCCAAAATCAGAAGCAGCATATAAAAAATGGTCCCCTTGCTCCTATTGGGAGCCCTCCAGGCATTTGGCTTGGGAGTCAGAGGAGGGCACCTCACAGGGGAGGCATCCAGAGGCGGGTTGTAAAATGTTCTGAAAGTAGGGGTGAAAAAAACGTAGCTGGGGAAATTTCAACATCTCAAAAAATATTTTTGATACTATTTTCAAAACTGCTGCAAAACATGCTTTAAAAAATAAAATAGCAAGTTGCTTATTAAATGTAAAATCCTGTCAAAAATATAACAATTCACTTTACTTTCAAAACCTCAAAGAACGTTTCTGCCTAAAAAATATTTTAAAAACAGCAAAGTATTTAAAAAATTGTATTCAAAGCTATTGCAGAACAGTTTTTGAGACTATACAAAATGTTCCAAAACATTAATGAAAAAATGTTCTTTATTCTGAAATTGTGAAAAATAAAAAAATCCCAAGAGTTAAAAATAGTGTGGATTTTAACTTACAAAAAAACTCAGAAGTTTGAAAGAATGATACTGAAATAAAGAGAACCAGTCTGGTGTCGTGGCTAAGGCACCAGACTAGAAAACAGGAGACCGGGAGTTCCAGTCCCGCCTTGGGCACGAAAGCCGGCTGGGTGACCTTGAGCCAGTCACACTCTCAGCCCAACTCACCTCACAGGGTGGTGGTTGTGAGGAAAATAGGAGGAAGGAGCATTAGGTATGTTCGCCGCCTTGAGTTATTTATAAAAATAATAAAAAGGCGGTACAAAAAAATCTAAACAACCAAACTTTCTGAAAATTGTGGAAATGAAATAAACCTTCCCAAATCGGAGATTTTGTTAAGTATCTCGAACTATATTTGCAAGATTTGTTCAAAAAGCACTAAAAACCATGACTAGAAAAAGAAACAAAACTTTAGAATCACTTTTGGAAAGAACGGGTCAATACTAAATGCAATTTAAAGATCCTGAGTTTTTAAATCCTCTCACAACTTGAGCTCTGTTCTTCCCCAAATAGTGGGAAAAGGCGTCTCCCTTTGCCAGGAGTGAGCTGCTTTCCCTCGGGGTGCGGCCTTGGGGGAGAAGCGCCGCCGCCGCCTCAGGACTGGGGAGCAGCACAGGCGGCGACACGCACGCTTCAGCGGCAGTCTGAACCCCACCTGCCATTACGGCTTTGGCTGGGACTGCTGTGCTCCTCCTCGGCTTCTGCTTCCTCCGCCTGCCGCCTCCACGCATGCTGCGGAAGAGGGCTCTTTCTTCAGCAAGCCCCGGCCCCTGGTGAGGAGTAGAACCAGCGCCTGCTGGGTCAACTGACTACCACTTGGCATTTTTTAAAGGAAAAAACCAACTGTGATTTAGGGAAAAATAAGAACCCTCAGGTAAATTGGCGCAAAACGGCCTCAGTCTGTCCAGGGTGTTTTTCCCCCTAAGTTCAGGACGTTTGAAAAGGCCCGGTTGGTCAGAGGCGCCTCGCCTCCCAGCCTCTGCTCCCAGAGCCATGCTTGCTCATCAGCCCCGATCAGGAGCCCCGGGAGCTCCCGAGGCAGGTCAGTGGCGCCAGAGCCCCCGTCCAGCTGCTGGAGCGCCTCCCGCTTCGTTCTTCCACGCACGTGTGCAGGGCCTGCCTGGGCGCCAAGCGGCTCTGGCTCTCCTGGTGCAGGAGGCAGTATCTCGATGCCACGTCGGAGTGATGGGAGCATTACAAATTGAACGAGGTCTCTCTTCCTTGACCTTAAAAAAAGGTTACCTTTATTGAAGTTTTCTGTGAAAGCCAATAGCTAACATCAATGGAATGAACATAAAAGAGAAATATAAGGTTAATCCAAACAATATATTTACATGTTCAACCTTGCACTCTCCAACTTTTGAGAAAAGAGGGAGCGATGGGCAATTAAACGTCACCGTCCCTTTAGAGTCATTGACACTGCTTGCAGTAAACTTTATCACAAGCACTGGCAGAACAGGAACAGTCGGCGTTGGATGTATCAAGGACAGTCAATCCTAACAAGCATTGCGAAGGCATTCCAAGAGTGCAGATGGAGTTTCTTGGGTTGTGGGAAGACATTCGGACTGGAAGCTGCGCTGAGTTTATTTAGCTGCTTTCCTTGGAAAGTATAAGGTCTTGTGAATCAGATCTTTGACAGCAGAAACATCGTCTTTAGCTATGAAAAAGAGGAAGATACAGTGTTACTTAAAAGATGCACGGTACTCTTATCACAATACCTAAAGAACAGTAGTAGTGTTACCCCCTATATTCTACAAGCCAAACAGGAGGAGGTGGAATGTTAGGTGGATTCACAGCTTGCAGGCTCCTAATGGAATCATGCAAACAGATTCCCCCCGATTTCTCCTGGATATGGAAATGCATGCACAGATCAGTTCAGAAATCTAGTAGTTAACTGTAACACGATGCTCAGTGTCTTGTTTCTGTTAAAAAATACAGAAATCTTCATAGTGCATTAGTCTATCACAAGTGAATGATGGCTAAATAGTATCTTGATGAATAGGAGTAATAACTTCTATTGGAGTAGTAACTTCTAATATTTCTCCGCTCTTATTGCCTCCGCAGAATGCCAACTGACGACCCTGTTTAAGATTACGAGATCTCTGTTAGGTCAATCAAAACCAGTGACCTATTTACAGGGTCGATCGGAGGAGTTTTCCGAGTATCTGCAGGAGAAAATCGCTCAGATCCAGTCTAAGTTGGACTCTACGCGTGATACACGGTCTGGGGAGATGACGGAGGCACGTACTTACTCTTATCTGGGAACAGTTCGATCCTGTTGGACCTGAGGAAGTGGACAGAGTCCTCCGGATTGTGAAGGCCACCACTTGTTATCTAGATCCATGTCCCTCCTGGCTAGTAAAATCGGCTCGGGAGGTGACTTATGGTTGGGTCCCGGCGATGATTAATGCATCTCTGGGGGAGGGAGTGTTTCCAGCGGCCTTTAAGGAGGCCCTGGTGCACCCCCTCCTCAAGAAGCCATCCCTGGACCCTACTGTTCTGGACAACTTTCGTCCAGTCTCCCACCTCCCCTTTTTAGGGAAGGTGGTGGAGAAAGTGGTGGCGTCACAACTCCAGAGGATTCTGGAGGAAACGGATTATCTAGACCCCTTTCAGTCAGGTTTCAGGCCGGGATATGGGATGGAGACTGCATTGGTCGCGCTTATGGATGATCTCTGGCAAGGACGGGATGGAGGTAGTGCATCCATCCTTATCCTTTTAGATCTCTCAGCGGCTTTTGATACCATCGACCATGGTATCCTTTTGGGGAGGCTCAGGGAGTTGGGGGTGGGCGGTGTGGTTCTGCAGTGGTTCGCCTCCTTCCTCCAGGGCCGTTCCCAATCAGTGATGATAGGGGAGGAGAGATCTGACCCACGGCCCCTCCTGTGTGGGGTGCCACAGGGTTCGGTGCTCTCCCCTCTCCTGTTTAACATCTATATGAAGCCGCTGGGTGAGATCATCCGTCACCACGGGATGAAATACCATCTATATGCTGATGATACACAGCTGTATATTTCCATCCCGGGTGAAGTAAGTGATGCAGTTGCCACCCTATCTCAGTGCCTGGAGGCTGTGGGGGCCTGGATGGGGAACAACAGGCTTCGACTGAACCCTAGTAAGACGGAGTGGCTGTGGATTGATGGCCTGTCGGGTTCTAGGAAGTTGTCATCTTTGGCTCTAGAGGGGGTTGCACTACCCCATTCGGAGCTGATGCGGAATCGGGGGGTTCTCCTGGACTCACGATTCCTGCTGGAAGAGCAGGTGGCAGTCGTGGCCAAGAGGGCCTTTGCACAAATTTGGATTGTGCACCAGTTACGCCCTTTCCTGGACCGAGATGACCTCCAAACAGTCACTCATGCCCTTGTCATCTCCCACATAGACTATTGTAATGCGCTCTACATGGGGCTACCCTTGAGGAGTATCCGGAAGCTTCAACTCGTCCAGAATGCGGCTGCGCGGACAATTACTGGGGCCAGAAGATCGGCCCATGTGACACCGTTGTTACGCAAGCTGCATTGGGTACCGGTTTGCTTCCGGGTACAATTCAAGGTGTTGGTTATCACCTTTAAAGCCCTACATGGCATAGGACCAGGTTACCTGACAAACCGTCTCATCCCCAGAACATCGACCCGTCCCACCCGTTCAGCCAGAGAGGGCTTGCTGCAGACCCCATCGATTAAAGAGTTCCACCTAGCGGGGTCCAGGAAGCGGGCCTTCTCTGCAGTTGCGCCCGCCCTTTGGAATATCTTACCCCCGGAGCCGAGGCTGATTTCCTTGCTCCCAGCCTTCCGGAAAGGCTTAAAGACCTGGTTCTGCCATCTTGCCTGGGAGGGAAACGTCAACAGTTCCTTTTGGGGATGGCTGGCCCCTTGAAGCCTCCCAGTGTCTTATTTTAACATTTTACCCTTGGAACTCATATTATGTACTGTTGTAATTT
The DNA here is from genome assembly GCA_023362775.1 of Charina bottae. NCBI lineage: Eukaryota > Metazoa > Chordata > Lepidosauria > Squamata > Charinaidae > Charina > Charina bottae. The sequence continues at coordinate 71,444 of JALMGJ010000019.1, read as the reverse complement.
TATATTTCTTTTAATTCTATTTTATTGTGCACCGCCCAGGGTCCCCACTGGGGGAGATGGGCGGTAATATAAATTTAATAAAATAAATAAATAAATAAACTTCTAAATAATCCCATGCTGAGAACAGGCAGCAGGAAAAGTATTCTGTTTGGCTGGCTGGTGTTTCAAAAAAAAAAAAGAATCCTCCCTAAATTACTAGCAAAGAACTGGCATCATTTGTGAACAGAACAGAAAATGGGTGTGGGGGGCTGGGGGCGGGGCATCAGTTTCGTGCAAAATGTGCAGCCATTCTCTCATCTGCAAAGGAGGGGCGTCTCCTCTCCTCCCCCTCCCCCTTCAGCGTTTATGGCCAATGAGACAAGAGGCTGCTGTCCAGAGAAAGAGGATTCTGGCTTGTCTTTCACAGCAAGATCTTTGCTTTTATGAAGATGATCTCTACATTCAGAAAGGGGGAAGTAGCTGAGCGGTAGGCCTACCCTGCAAGGGACCAGCCCAGTGCTTTCAAGGCCACTGTGGTCCCAGGGGAGATATACGGCAATCCTGCAGTGAAATCCAGAATCCACCCCAATTAGTTACATGTTCCTACTGTGTTACCGGACGTGGGTGGTAGTGGTTTCAACTGGGAGTTGACTATGAATGGTCTGTGTTGTGTACAGTATTACATGTAACCTTAAGTTTTCTTTCTTCCTCTCTCTGCAGAGGTGCTGGAGCTGAGCCAGTATGCCATAGTTCCAACTCAGAAATTAGTATTTCTCATGACACCGTACAGTAAATGCTGCAGGTGTCTGGTGAGGACTACAAGCTGAACTCTAGAGTTACTGCACCTTTTCCTCTAAAATGACATAGGTCAAGCAATGAAAGATTAATGCACAATTATAATAAAGCACCCGATCGGCTTTGCCTCAGATTAAATCCAATTATATGCCTCAGTCAGCATCTCTGTTTGAGTGCCAAACCCCGGGAGCGGCTCTGCGCCTGGTCCTGCTGCAGAGGTGGGCGGGTCCTCACAGAAGGGGACCTCCCCCAAATCCACAGGTCTGGCAGAGAACCTGGACAGTGGCTGCTCCACACGACGCCTGTGCGAACCGGATCACACGGCTCCAAGACACTTTGCAGGCGCCCTCCTCCAAAGTCTTAAGCATCCTCTCCCTTGCACCGAAAGAGCCAAGAAAACAGGGTTCTGGTTGCTTCCTCATTTGAAAATAAAAGTGCTTGCTTGAACTCTAATAAATCTTACTAAATAAATAAATATTTACTTATTCCTAATAAATCCCACTGAACTTGTTACAAGACCTGACTGCTGTTAGAAAGGTTTGACGCCACCATGGAAGTTTTGGGCAGATGCCCAGGGGGAAGCAGAGCAGTGTGCCAGTGGAGGCAGCCAGCGGCATTGCCAGAGCTCGGTCCTTCCCTCTCCGCATCGCTGAAGGTTCCTTCCCGCCCTGGAATTTGGCAAACGGGTCCAAAATGAACCGTCAACCAGCCTGTCCCTGCAACTGATTCAGGAGTGATAATTCCATCCCTTGCAGAAAAAGGCAGCTCGGGGCCTTCTCCTCTCACACCTCGCAACCAGACTGCCGGCGTCTGCTGCCCTGAGCACTGTGTGATACCACCTCCCATCTTAGATATTATAGCACGAAAAACCTCTCCCCATCCTCACAAACCATAAAACCCAGGAAAATTAAGGAGTGCCACCTGCCCGGACCCAGGAAAAGAGCCTTTTCTGTTGCGGTGCCCACTCTTTGGGGCATCATCCCCCTGGAGATTAGATGAACTCAGCCCTGCTGGCCTTTCGCAAGGCCTTGAAGCTGTGGCTTGGCCTCCAGTCACGCATGAGCTGGCTATGTTGACGGCTGGTGGTGATTTATCTCAGCTGCCAATTATGTATTTATTGTTATGTTACTGTTACGTTGTTAACTAACATAACTAACTGTTGTTAACTGTCCAGAGTCACGACAATGAGATGGGTGCCCATATGTATTGAACTAAATGAAAAAGCACTAAAAGAAAACGTTCCTTTCTCCACCATGAACAAGCCTGCCCCACAGGGCGCACAGGCTGAAAGCTCAACTGCTCTGAGGGGAGCAAATTAAGAACTGACACCACAGACACCTGAATGGTCCAAGGAAGCAGCGGCCAGGAACAGTGCCGGCACGTACACCGTCCAGGCAGAGCTGCAATGGCTGACGTTACAATCCTCGGGCAGCTCTGATTACACAAGTGGAGTAATTCTAAATCTCAGCCTAAGTTGCACTCGTCCCTTGCCCTCCTGAAGGTGGCCATTTGATGGCCGCTCAGTGAAATCCTGGTAGGAACACAGAGAAGGAACATACCCACATCCAGCTGAAGCAGGAGATCTTTGCAGTCTGAATTACTTTCTAGCATCTTCAGCAAATTGGTGGACTCCATTCTCTCTAACTGAATGTCCCAATAGATGTAGACCTTTTGGTTGAAACTGACATAGACCAGACAAGGACTGTTATGGTCTCCTTTGCAAGAATAGAAGCCTAGAGAAATGAAGCCGTTGTTATTAAGAATGAAACCACGTAGACACTGACTACCACCAAAATTAGAGGCAAACAGTCAAACAATGAGGCATGCTGAAATCCCAACAGTCCTGACAGATGAAATTTCAAATCCTCAGATGCAAGCAGAAAATGTGTAGTTTCACCTAGAAATACAAGTACTTCAGAGGAGCCCTCAAAAAAACAAGGCATAGCATCTATATTCTTCTGCAGAAGCAGTAAATTAGGGAAGAATCTGAGTGGAAAATGAGCTCCCATAATTCAACTGCACATAATGGCTGGCAGCTGTGAGGATGACATAAAATTTGGGGGAGTGGCCCATTCTTCTAATCAAGGATGAATCTGCCTAAGAATTAGAGCTACACAAATCCTCGGAAAGAGGTGCCTTGCAATGCACATAACGATATACAAGGCACCTCTCTCTGAATCTTAAAGCACCCTTGCTTTTTTCAGGCTCACATGTCAGTAAAACTACAACTGCTAGCTCCTCTGGACAGCAGAAAATGCATCCAGCCTGCACCTGTATGGCAGGACAGCAGGAAACATGCAGAGAGGATCCGCAGAAATGCTAGAAAGACTGAACAGAAGATGGAGGGAATCACCAAGGAGACCTGTGACCAATGATGGGGAGAGGAGAGAGTTCCTCAACTCCAACTCTTGCTTCTCCCCAAAGGGACAAATGGATTTGAGGAGAACAACTAACTCACGGAGGGAGTGGCTACCCAGGTAACTAAAGGGAGACTGGACAAGTACATCACAGAGTCTTGAAGGAGCTTGCAGCTGTCAACTCAAACAACCCAGGACAGACAGAAGGCCAAACGTGCGGAGAAGAGCATGTGTTGTTCCTGTCATCAAAAAGGGGAAAAATAACACCCATGTAGCTCGACACAACTTAGGGCAAAATTCTGAAACAGGTAATATGGCAATCAGTTTGTGAGCATTGAAAAACAATGCCTTTCTTGAGGGGAGCAAATGTGGGTTTATCAATAATAATGCATGCCAAACCAACCTGATCTTTTTTTATATATATAGAGTGATCACTTTAGTTAACCATGAGAATATGGTGGACATAGTTTACTTTGACTTCAGCAAAACATCAGCAAGATCTCTCATGATCTATGCTACCGTTAAGTGGACTGCAGGCCAGTTGAACACTCATATTCAACACATGGACACCAGTGGCTCTGTGTCAGGCTGCTGAGTGATATCGCAGGGCCCTGTTCCAGGCCCTGGGTGGTTCAACATTATAAATGAATTGGATGCGCGGTTGGAAAATACGAGTATCAAATTTGTAGATTTGTGCAATTTCTCAGCTGCCTCAGTCCTAGAGGACTCTGGGTGGTTTACAGATATTAATGATACATAAAATAACGGTAATAAATACTGCCAATCACATTAAATCATTAGAAGCAATTCAACAAATACAGGCTTCCCCAGAGCCAGATTTTCACTAGCCTCCGGAAGGCCTTGGGGCAGGGGGAGGCACCCTTGCTTGCAGGCAAAGCTGTCCCACAGGGGAGGAGCTGCCACTGCTGGCCCCTCCCAGCACCTCCCCTGGCAGGCGGGGCCCTTGGCAGGCATGTCCTGGCTATCCAGGTCAGGTGCGGAGAACGTACCTGGGAAAGGCAGGCTCTTGGGTATCCAGGCTCCGGGACATCTAGGGATCTGAAGGTAGCCACCTACACCACACCTTGAAATGCACTTGCGGCCAATACGGGTGCCCCACTGGTGGTGTGAGCTGGCAGCCCCGTAACTGGCCAGTGCACATGTGGGCCACGACACACACGTCTGGGGAGACTGCAAGGCTCCCTCCTTGCCATGTGTAGACTTGTGCTTTTACCAGGAATTTGAAACAAACCTAACTTTTTCTAAGTAGACAGTCATCAAATAATTAACATCCTCATTCGTTTTTGGCTCTGAATAGCCCGACTTCTTTGTTCTCTATTGTCCAGTGTTTCTCAACTTTGGGAACTTTAAGATGTGTGGATTTCAACTCCCAGAAATCTCCAGCCAGCAAGGCTGAGAAACACTGCTCTTGACTCATCTCCATTCAGGTCATCTAACAGAGCAACATTTTCTCCAGGATCAGATTACTGCAGATTTTTTTTTACAAAACCTTTGTCACCACCATTCTCTGGAGCGTAACATGAAACTATTACCCATGAATTTTATACACACCCACAACAATCCAGATGGCATCAATTCATAGTATTTAACATACATGGTAGCTCTTTCATTCATAATTGAGGGGGAGATGGGCGGTCATAGTAAGTAAGTAAGTAAATAACTCTTTACATCCACATCCTTGCATGTATTCATCAATTCCACTTAGTATACTTGCTTTCAGATCTGTAACGCCTTTCCCCTTTCTCTTAGCTTCACAAACTAGCAACAAACACACAAATGTACTTTGGTCATTTATTAATTCATGCGCAGCTTTTTATCATTTACTCCACTCACATTCCAAGTGCAATCCTCCACTGTCATCACCTTGCCCATTCATCTCCACACTCACCACGGCTTTAGTTGATCAAGGCTTTAACGTAGCAATTTTTAATAAGACATACATTAGAAGGTATAAACTAGGTTACCACTTTAGTGGCACCTGTGCCACAGGTAAAGACACCGCTGGTTTGGTTACGTTTTAGCCCATCCGGCGCCACCACAGCTCAACCCCCGTTTCTCTTCCAGCATGCTAGGATCCCGAATCTGGAGACTACCTTACGAACCAACATACTGTTGTCCACCTCTCCACAATTAGGAGGTGGCAGCAATATCCTGATAGGCTCTTACATGTTCTTATATGATTATTAGTTTGTCCAATATTAGCGTCACCTACTCTGGACATGGTTTACTATCGAAAGTTGCCATTCAAATACACTCAGCACTCAGTAAATGAAAGGCAACCTATAGTAACTGAAGATTACCCTTCCGTTCTGTTCTAATCTAGTTGTTGAATAGAGCGCTGGGGAGTATACTCCAAAAACAGGCAGAGACTGTACAAAGAAATGGTTGAAGGAATGTCATGGATGAGAAGCTGTGGGCATCTGACTGCAAGTAGTAGGACCAAGCTGTATTTAATTACAGCAGAATCGCCAGTAAACGGCTCACCTGCACAGAAGGCACTCACATTTTCATCTACTTGGAACCTGGCTACTGTCCGGTTGTGATCTATGATGTACGTCTGTCCATCCCAAGCACAAGCAATCACCTCCTCGTAACCATTTCCCTAAAAGTGTAGAAAAGCTTCTTAAAAAGGAGCCTCATGCAAGAACAACAGCCATGCTCCCTCCTCCTGCCCACAGCACCAGCGTCAGAGAGCGAGACAAAAACAACAACACAAGAACGTCAGATGCTACAGCAACTGCAAAGCATACTGTTCCAGCTGTTAAAGATTACAGGAGTAGTCAGGGAGCAGTCCAGAAGTGTACTCTCACTACCCGTTTTCAAAACAAGGTGCCAGTGCCAGGTGCAGGTGGGAAATGAATGCAAAGTTTTAGTTTAGAGAGTAATCTTGAGCATCGACAGGAAACACAGGCTATGAAGTTTAGGGTTAGGCCCACTTTTCTAGAAGAGTGTGATTGTCCCTACTGTTAATTTAGCTCATCTCTGTAGAAGCAGTGGTGAGGACAATCCTTTCTTCAGGGAACATACAGAGGTATATCTCAGGAAAACTATCTCTAGTACTTTATAAAGACTTCTGATTTCTCACTAAGGTATGACTATCCGATACTCCTCTTGCTTCTGGATACACCTGTCTGCCCCAGGTGCAGTCAGCTAGGCAAGAACTTACAGTAACATCCAGTTTTTCAAGAGCAAAAAGTTGGTGGTCAACTTGTACAGACCACAGCAGCTTGTCTGCCCCCTCCATGAGCTTCAGGGTCCCTTTAAGGGGGAAAGAAAGGGTTAATCAGCAACTCAGCTGTAATCTGAGGGTTCTTCTCAAGGAGGTCCAAGCAAGAATAGATCCACACCCCGACATCTTGAATTTGTAAACGCTTTGTAGGCTGCTATGGGAGTGCCAACTGACATTTTGAGGGGAGGGCATATTATAAATAAATACTAATTCAATCTCATGTTTCATTGCATTTTATATCAAGGAGGGTATTCAGGAGTCTCAAAACCTACTTCTAAGGTTGGGGCTCGGCCTTAGAACATGGGAGGGAAGAATGGAAAGTATGTCTAAATGCCTTCCCTCCTGACTAGCAGCAAAAGAAAACAGAAGAAATCATGTCCATGTTAAAGCTTAAGCAAGCACAAGTGGAAAAATTGGCCCTTATCTACTACATTCATGCACCCACATAATTAAACCACCGTGGACTGAGAACTTTTACTTTTTCAGGAATATCACATTTTCACTTTCAGTTCTGGAAAAGTAAATTTCATGCCCCAAGCATGGGACAGTTTTGATTTCAGAAACAACTTGTGATTGTACCAACAGTCTAAAGAGCCTTTTTTTAAAATAAGTTTTATTAAGATTTTAAATATACAGAGTTAAAAGTTGAAAATGAAACAGAGATAGAAATACAAATTAAAGAAATAAGAAAAGAAAAGTGTAGTAAAGTAAAAGAAAGAAAAGAAAGACAAACATAGAAATTGGATAACTTCCGATCTATCTATGGTCATAGGAATAAAGAAAAATAGTTTGTTCTTACATGCTGGCTATTCATATAACATTCATATACATTTCTTGTCTAATATATTCTATTTATATATAATCTAATCATCAAAACCCCATGCAAGCTTTGCTCCTCCTGCTTTTTGCAAATAGTCCATCAAAGGCTTCCACTCTTTAAGAAAATAACGATTTGAATTTTCTTTTAATAAGCATGTCAATTTGTCATTTTCTGCCATATCCAATAATTTCAACATCCATTCCTGTATCGTTGGTACAATTAGGTTTTTCCAGTTTTGTGCATATAAAAGTCTTGCTGCTGTAATCATATATTGTATTATTCTAAAAAAAATGTTTTTCTATTTGTACATCCCAAATTCCAAGTAAAAAGAATTCTGGTTTAAATGGTATTCGTATTTGTAGTATACTTTGCATCAGTGAGTGTATCTCAATCCAAAATTTCTTTGCCATTTTACATGTCCACCACATATGGTAAAAAGACCCCTCTTGTTTTTTACATTTCCAACATAAGTTGGAAATATTCCCATACATTTTTGAAAGTTTTTGTGGGGTCATATACCATTGGTACATCATCTTGTAAAAATTTTCTTTTAGATTATAACACAAAGTAAATTTTAATCCTTTAGTCCACATATCTTCCCATTGTTGGAGTTGTATATTGTGGCCAATATTTTTTGCCCATTGAATCATACAGTCTTTAACTTGTTCCTCCACCATTTCTCCTTTTAACAATAATTTATACATTTTAGCAATTAAGTGTTCATCAGTTTCACATAATTGTATCTCAAATTCTGATTATTATTATTATTATGCTTATTAAAAGAAAATTCAAATCGTTATTTTCTTAAAGAGTGGAAGCCTTTGATGGACTATTTGCAAAAAGCAGGAGGAGTAAAGCTTGCATGGGGTTTTGATGATTAGAATATATATAAATAGTATATATTAGATATATTTCTTTCTTTCTTCTTTCTTCTTTCTTCTTTCTTCTTCTTTCTTTCTTTCTTTCTTTCTTTCTTTCTTTCTTCTTTCTTCTTTCTTTCACTTTACTACACTTTTCTTTTCTTTTTAATTTGTATTTCTATTTCTGTTTCATTTTCAACTTTTAACTTTGTATATTTAAAACTTTAATAAAACTTTAATAATAATAAAAAAAAGAGTTATTCTCAGACCAGAAAATTCAAAGGTTAGAGATAAAGAGAGAAACAACATGGAGGCCAGATTACAAATAGCAGAAACAGATTTGCATGAAAATAACCTAAAGTTTAGAGGAATTCCTGAAGATTTTGGAAAAGAAGTCTTAGAAGGAGAAATGGAAAATATACTCAATATCTTGACCTCCATGTGGATAAATCATTAGAAATTCAAGAAATTTGCTTCTGGGGAAGAATGGTGAACTGAAGACGGCTCCACTAAAAGCAGAGCCAACGACCGCGGTGGAATGAAGAGCTGGCAAGTAGTCCGGCTCTTTGTAATTCCTCTGCGGATAAGGAGAGGACTTGAGATCGCCCACAAGTGCAGCGGTCTCTGGCAGGTTTAGAGTTCTGGGAGACGAGGGAATAACCATCTTGCTCAAACCATGTTCAGCATCTTCAAAAGGACACTGGGTTCACATACTTCCTTTTCTAATCACTTTCGGAAATTGCTCGCTAACTGCTTTTCAGCTATTAGGAACCTTTGGATTGACAAGTTTTACAGCACTGGGTGAGTTTCCTTCAATGCTTAGTGAAAGAAGTTTTAAATACAAGGTTTTTTTTATTGTGTCTGATTCTCAGAGACTGCCTGGACAGTCCCTGCAGTTTTTTTGGCAAGTTTTTTCAGAAGTGGTTTGTCATTGCCTCCTTCCTAGGGCTGAGAGAAAGTGACTGGCCCAAAGTCACCCAGCTGACTTTGTGCCTAAGGCAGGACTAGAACTCACAATCTCCTGGTTTGGAGCCTGATGCCTTAACCCAGAGCTTTCCAAACTTTTCATGTTGGTGACACACTTTTTAGAAATGCATCATTTCATGACTAAACTGGCTACTATCATGTCCCAGGAATCATTTAGAGAGCTCAAAATAATGTAGACTTTGTTTGCCTCATCAAAGTCCACCCCTCTCTCTTGCAGTTCCGCAAACAAAAGTCTCATGTACTGCAAATGTTCTGATACACTCCCTCCTGCCAGCAAATGTGCTCAGTAAAGTTTACGTGTTAGAGCTATCTTGCTGCTCTGGGTATCACGCACATATATTTGCCTTAGCACATTCCAGCATTCATTAGCGGTTGCCAGTCCATGTACATGTACTAACTGGCTGTCCTCAAGTCCCAAAATAATACTTTTCCTGGCCTTTTCCTCTGTTCTAAGCTGCCTGTTGTCAGGCTGTGCAGGGGGATTACTCACAGCGTCCCAGAGCCCATCTCTCCAGAGGAACATCTCCATCTTCATGCTCCATGGCAGGTAGTTGTGTTCATCAAGTCAATTCAAAGGCAAGGCACCACTCACAGCAAACGCTGCCTCGGTCTCCATGGCTTCTGACGACAGCACCTGCGTATGCCTTCACATGCACCAGCGGTTCTTCCAATACGAAGTCAGGGTTCAGCACCAACGCCCTGGGCCCATAACCTGTCAGAGTGCGTTTCAGCAGATTGGCACCGTCCACTGCTGCTGTGGAAGAAAAACTGCTTCTATGCTGCTGTAATAAATTACAGAGTCTGTTGCTTTGAGTATATACAGACTTTACTATGCACAGCACAGAAATAAGCTGCTCAAAAAAATAAAAGGAACACTGAAATAAGACATCCTAGATCTGAATGAATGAAATATTCGTATTAATTACTTTGTTCATTACATAGTTGAATGTGCTGACAACAAAATCACACAAAAAGCAATGGAAATCAAATGTAAGCAACCCCTGGAGGTTTGGATGTGGAGTTACACTCAAAAATTAAAGTGGAAAAGAACACTACAGGCTGATCCAACGTTGATGTAATGTCCTTAAAACAAGTGAAAATGAGGCTCAGTAGTGTGTATGGCCTCCACGTGCCTGTATGACCTCCCTACAATGCCTGGGCATGCTCCTGATGAGGTGGCGGATGGTCTCCTGAGGGATCTCCTCCCAGACCTGGACTAAAGCATCCCCCAACTCCTGGACAGTCTGTGGTGCAAAGTGGCGTTGGTGGATGGAGTGAGACATGATGTCCCAGATGTGCTCAAGTGGATTCAGGTCTGGGGAACGGGCGGGCCAGTCCATAGCATCAATGCCTTCGTCTTGCAGGAACTGCTGGCACACTCCAGCCACATGAGGTCTAGCATTGTCTTGCATTAGGAGGAACCCAGGGCCAACCGCACCAGCATATGGTCTCACAAGGGGTCTGAGGATCTCATCTCGGTACCTAATGGCAGTCAGGCTACCTCTGGCGAGCACATGGAGGGCTGTGCGGCCCCCTAAAGAAATGCCACCCCACACCATTACTGACCCACTGCCAAACCGGTCATGCTGGAGGATGTTGCAGGCAGCAGAATGTTCTCCACGGCGTCTCCAGACCCTGTCACGTCTGTCACATGTGCTCAGTGTGAACCTGCTTTCATCTGTGAAGAGCACAGGGCGCCAGTGGCGAAGTTGCCAATCTTGGTGTTCTCTGGCAAATGCCAAACGTCCTGCACGGTGTTGGGCTGTAAGCACAACCCCCACCTGTGGACGTCGGGCCCTCATACCACCCTCATGGAGTCTGTTTCTGACCGTTTGAGCAGCCACACGCACATTTGTGGCCCACTGGAGGTCATTTTGCAGGGCTCTGGCAGTGCTCCTCCTGTCCCTCCTTGCACAAAGGCGGAGGTAGCGGTCCTGCTGCTGGTTGTTGCCCTCCTACGGCCTCCTCCACGTCTCCTGATGTACTGACCTGTCTCCTGGTAGCGCCTCCATGCTCTGGACACTACGCTGACAGACACAGCAAACCTTCTTGCCACAGCTCGCATTGATGTGCCATCCTGGATGAGCTGCACTACCTGAGCCACTTGTGTGGGTTGTAGACTCCGTCTCATGCTACCACTAGAGTGGAAGCACCGCCAGCATTCAAAAGTGACCAAACCATCAGCCAGAAAGCATAGGAACTGAGAAGTGGTCTGTGGTCACCACCTGCAGATCCACTCCTTTATTGGGGATGTCTTGCTAACTGCCTATGCTTTCCGCCTGTTGTCTATTCCATGTGCACAACAGCATGTGAAATTGATTGTCAATCGGTGTTGCTACCTAAGTGGACAGTTTGATTTCACAGAAGTGTAATGGACTTGGACTTACATTGTGTTGTTTCAGTGTTCCCTTTATTTTTTTGAGCAGTGTAGATACAGACACGATCCTTAACCAACTCCATACAAACTACCCCACACTTAATATCTCTCAGACACGATATATATATACACTTAATATTGCAGAGTCATTCCTATACACAGGTGTAGCTCGTTAGCATTGCATCATCCTGTCCTCAAGGACGATGATCTCACCCAGCGCTCGCTGCTGTCTACTTTGCACATTCCAGACCAGTAAAATCTAAAGAATAAAATATATTTCTTTTTACATACTCTGACGTAAAAGACATCCAGAGATTTCTTATTGTTAAGAGAAATGCTAACTCTTATTCTGAGAAAGTATTTTATTATTATATTGCACAATAAATATACCACTTATCACGGTAAAGATGTTGAGCAAAATATTAACTGCAGATTATTATTGAAATGTCTATAATAGCATAAAAGCAGGTACTACCTTAGCTCTTCACTATTTTCACTCATTTTTGTAAAACCTGCAAAAAATAACAATTATTTTATTGGTACATAATAAATCAAGTTCATAAATTTTCTGACAAACCATATCAATTAAAGGACATTACAATAGTTGTGGTTTATATTTCATGATAGAATCCATAGTTATTAATAAATAGCTAACATTTAACAACATCTGTATGGCTGCACAACTCAAAGAAAGTGACTTTGGGCAGCGTACAAGAAAAAACATCCACAACAAATACAACGTAAGGAAAACAATACAACCTATTAAAACCAACTAAAATGGTAAACTGGCAACCAGGCTAAAATTTATTTATTTATTTATTATTTTTATTATTTATTATTTCAATTTATTCCCCGCCCATCTCCCTTGCAAGGGACTCTGGGCGGGTTACAACAATTGAAAGTTTAAAAACTATAAAAATATCCTCTAAAAATACAATAATAAATAATACTATACAGTAATAAATTATCTAAATCCAAGATGGATTGGAGACCGTGGTGTAGATTGTATTCCTACGGGGCCAGCCAACCCCAGGAGGCACTGCCACCTCTGTCATCCCAGGCTCGATGGCAGAGCCAGGTCTTGAGGGCCTTCCGGAAGGTAGTATATATGCAGTATAAAATATACTGCAGCTAATCCAATTGGGACTCCGCTCATCCTAACCCAAAGGCCTGGGGAAACCACATTTCTTAACTACATTCCTAAAGGCCTACAGGGTGGGGCCAACTGTATATTGTGGGGAAATTGTTCCAAAAAAACAGGAACCGCCACCAAGAAAGCATGCCTCCAAGGTCCCATAAGGTGACAGTGAGGGGACCTGGCGTGTGCCCTCCCTGTTAGACATGTGGCAGTCCTGCAAATCGCCCACCCCTATGCCACGTTGGGCCTCATAGGTGATAACCGCCCAGAGTCCCCTTGTGGGGGGAGATGGGCGGTGATATAAGTTAGAAATAATAAATAAATAATAAATAATTAGCCTTGAATTGCTGCCAGAAGCTAATGGGAGCCAGTGCAGCTTGCGGAGTGGAGGTGTCACATGGAGTAATGAGGAAGGCCCATAACTGCCTCCCCTGCTCCATTCTGGAGCAGCCGAAGCTTCTGGATGGGGTTCTGAAACAGACCAGGGTGGAGCTGGATCTTCCGTTGTGGAGTTGATCTCGTTGACCTTTGGAACTATTGGCAGCTGAGGAGAACGGCTGTCACTGGCCATCCTCTCTGGTCTCTGCTGCCTTTTTATCCTCTCGAATTCCCGCCTATTTTGCACGGGAGCCAGTCGTTTCTCCCCCCGTCCGGCTCTTTTTGCCGCTATCCTGGCTCGTGGGTTGCTAGGCGGCAACAAGTCTTCTTCCGGATTTCCTCCAATCAGAGGTTCTGAAGTTGGCTCTGGCTCCTGATTGATTTTCCCGCCTTTTCCCTCACTTGTTGTTTCTTCAACTGTCAGCGAGGCAAGGCTCTGAGGCAAGAGTTGGTGTGGCAGCGAGGCAAGGCTCCACAGTTCAACCCTGAGCTACAAATATTCTCTTCGATTGATATATGAATATTCTTGTCTCACGTAAGACATTTCCCCAGCAGCCAGCAATGGAAACTAAATGGAGAACAAATGAGTCTCACATCTTAATAATGATGATGATGATGATGGTACAATAATTCTTTATCACCCACTCAAGCTTTTGGCTGTCCACTAGAGCAGTGTTTCTCAACCTCAGCAAGTTTAAGTTGTGTGGACTTCAACTCCCAGAATTCTGGGAGTTGATGTCCACAAATCTTAAAGTTGCTGAGGTTGAGAAACACTGGTCTATCCATTTGAAGGCAATTTCTAATTTCAGAAAGTCAATTATCAAGTCATCACCTACTAACAATGAATTGAACCCATTCTCAGGCACCATCGCCTTTGCGTTGGGTCCTGGAGGACGGCCTGAGCTTGGCAGTGACTCCAGTCTCCCCTCTGTATCTCTCAGTTTTAATCTCATGGTGCACCTATGGGGTCTTCCCTGGAGAGCACCAGTCCATGCAATCTACTGAGGAGGCAGTATTTCCTATACCACAGACAGATACTGACCAACGCCTTGTGGATATTAAACCTTCGCCACATGATGGCTTGTCCCTACACTCCGTGGATTCCTCTAACCACATTCCTCAAAAATTTGACCTGATCACATCTGGCTCCCCTGATCTTTCATCTGCTGATGAATGACTGAACATGACGCACCATAACCCTCCCCCACCCAGTTTTTCCATCCCACCCCTTACAGGTGCTGTTATGGATCCAGCCATTCGCATACTATCCTGGAATCTTGCTGGATGGAAAAACAAACTACAAGATTGTTCTGAATTTCTGTCCAACTATGATTTGATTGCAGTTCAAGAGACCTAGCTAACTGCTGGTGATGAGCAGATTTCGATTCCTGGCTTCAAATCCTGGTCCACCCTGGCACGGAAATTAAAAGAGAAAGGCCGGGCGATAGGGGGATTGGCCATTTTGATTAAGGAAGACCTGGGTTGGAAGGGCACAGAAACTCTCTTGGATGCCTCTTCTCCTTATTGCCTAGCCGTTAAATTTCAATACGATGCCCTTGTGATCATGATGTTAAATATTTATGTACCCCCACAATCATCTATATATCACCCCTCAGATATATGGGTGAACCTTGAGCAATCCCTGACAGAGTTAACCTCAAAATCTCCCAAACCAGTTATAATTGTCTTGGGTGATTTTAATGCAAGGCTTGGGCCCAACATACAAGAGCATATTAGCAATATGAATATTCCCAAAGAATTACTCCCGTTATTTCCTTCATGGTCCTTTAGGGACCAGAAAAGCAATGCTGCGGGCATACAGTTGTTAAACCTGCTGTTTAAAGGCAACTTGCAAGTTTTAGGGGGTAAGGAGCAAAGCTTTGTTTACCCCTATACTTACCATCGAGTGAAATCAAGCAGCACATTAGACTATATATGTGTCTCAAATAGTAAAGTGCCCCTTTTCTCAGAAATCCAGGTATATGAAAGAGAGGATAGTGATCACCAACCGGTTGCTGTAAAATTCTATGGGCATTCAGACCTTAGACCCCACACTGCAAAAGACAGTTGGGTTTTACACCATCTAGAGGTCCATCAGGGCAGAAGAATAAAATGGGCCCGAGTGGACGCAAAGGCCCTGACTGACTATATGAATGCTACCCAAGCTCAGTCTTTAGTAGACAGTTGTTGCATCTGATTCTGAGGCAGTCTCCATTTTTACAGCCTACCAAAATCTAAGTGAAGGTCTAAGAACATTCTTGACTGATAAGGCCCACCCCGAAAGGCCCCCAAGAAAAGGCCCTCGTTGGTTTGACTCTGAGTGTTACGTACAGAGAAAAAGATTAAGGCTAGCTATGCGGGTAGCACGGACTCAGCCTTCAAATAATAATCATACTGCCATGCTAGCACTCAGACAAAAGTACAAGAAACCCATTAAGAGCAAGAAATCTCTTTATTTATCCTCACTCTGGCTAAACCTAGAGTTAGCTGCCAAAAATACAAATCCAGTCTTTTTCTGGCATTCGGTCGCAGGAATACTGAAGGAACGTAGGTATTCCTTGGATATTCCAATACCCGCCTCCACCTGGGAGGATTATTATAGCCAACTTTTCACAGCCCCAAGTGGTAACGGAATGGCGGATCTACAAAATGTGTCAGAGAAGGCTTGCAGCCCTTTTCCATACTGGCCCCCAGTGACCGAACGGGAGATTAGAGGTCTCATACAGACTCTGAAGCCTAACAAGGCTCCTGGCGAAGATCTTCTTCCCCCTGAATTATTTAAAGGACACATTAACTGGTGGGCTCCCCTACTTGCAGGCTTATTTACCCACATAAATAACTCGTGCCAAATTCCAGCTGGTTGGGAGCTCTCGATTGTGATTCCCATTTATAAAAAGGGGGATAAGGGCGACCCCTCTAATTATCGACCAATCAGTCTAATTGATATTGTAGCTAAACTGTATGCTAAATATCTTTTATATAAGATTGAGGATTGGGTGTACGAAAAGGACCTGCTACCTGAAGAGCAATCTGGTTTCAGACCTGGACGCTCTACCATTGATAATTGTTTTTAATTTTAGGCATGTGTGTGTCAACTGAATATAAAAACTTTGGGATGTCTCTTATATATAAATTAAACAAAATAGGGGCCAGTATGCATCCTTGTCTGACCCCTTTGTGGGTATTAATAGTCCCTGTTAAGGAACTATTTGCTCCAGTACGTACCCTTAAGCAGGAATTTGAATACAATGCCTTAATTAAAGAGAGGAGTCTGGGTTCCATATTCATATCTGTTAGTTTCTTCCAAAGGAGTTCCCTATTTATTGAGTCAAATGCTGCACTAAGGTCAATGAAAGTTGTATACAGTTGGTTCCCATTGGCTGTGTATTTGTCTATTAAGTGGCATAAGATAAAACAAACACGTAAACATACTGCTTTACGCTGATGACATGGTATTGATGTCACATACCCAAGTAGGAATGAGAAGACTGCTACGCAGGATTAGTATGTATTGTACATGTAACTACCTGTCCATCAACAAATCCAAGACTAAGGTAGTTGTTTTTGGGAAGAGAAGGATCAGGTATAACTGGACCCTGGACAGGGAACGTATAGACCAGGTTAAGTCCTTTTTATATCTAGGGATTGTTTTTACCGAAACAGGATCATGGCTCCCTCATTTCAAGAGGAGTTCCCTAAAGGCTACAGCCTGTGCCAATGCCATAAAGCAGCTTATCAACCATAGCTACCCAGGATCGTTAACCCCAATAATAAAGGTATATAACTGTAAAATAGTCCCAATGATCACATATGGTGCAGAATTGTGGGGTCACCTAAATGTCCCTTTGTTTGAACAGATACAGTCCTCTTTTTTGAAATGCATCTTGGGGGTGGACAAGTCAACTCCAACTCGAGCAGTAAGAGCAGAGTTAGGTATACCCCCCATACAAAGCCACTCGGTAACTAAAGTATTTAATTACTGGCTGAAGATCCTATCCATGGACTCAGACAGATTACCCAAGCTTTGTCTTGAAGAGCAGATGCAGAATATGCCTCCTCGTGCTTGGGCGGCCCGACTTACCAATACCATCTCACAATATGGATTTTCAGCTCATTTTCCAGCCCAATTAGATTTGAAGGCTAAGAAAAATTTCAAACAAAGGGTTTTGGATGTGGCTGCACAAGAGGATATAGCATCCCCTAAATAGGTCAACCCCTTGAAGTGGCTGGCCCAACACAAATCAGTCTTTCAACTAGAAAAGTATTTAATAACTTTCTTGCCCCAACATCTCAGAAGAGCTTTTACTAGAGCTCGTTTCGACCAATTAGACTCCATGGTAAGATATGGGAGGTTCCAAGGAATTCCTTATGAAGACAGATTATGTATTTGTGGTGCCCCAGCTGTTGAAGATATTGCACATATCTTATTTGATTGCAAATTATATTCTGTAGAAAGGACTGTCCACTTAGATTTATATTTAAAAAACAAAAAATACTGGAGCAGCCAGCAGAAACTTTCTTATTTTTTACAGGGTAAGAACCAGCTCTTTACTAGCAAGACTGCACTCTTCATATCAAAGGCAATCTTAAAGAGGACAGATTACATAGACCAGATTGGAGTTGACTGTAGGGGTGATGGTTTGATATGAATTTGTATTATAGTTTTATTTGTATTTACTCATATTTACTTGTATGTTTATAATGGCTTTTTACTTTAACTTCTTTTTTTTTACTTGATATGGTCAAAAGACTAAATCAATAAAGTATCTATCTATCTGCCTGAAAGGGAAGGGAAGGGAAGGAGGGGGAGGGGGAGGGAGGGAGGGAGGGGGAGGGAAGAAGGTGCTGGAATATGGGGTTTCAACCAAGCTTGTCTCCTTATACGGCCCGCGGGCCTGACGTTGCCCACCCCTGGTTTAGGTAAAGAAATATCTCTGAAACGATGACCCAACGGGTCACGGGATGTCTAGAATACTACTAAAAATCGCCTGTTTCTCTGTCTTGACTGTGTTAATCTTTAACTGGGTGAAATGGTGCATCATGGGGCAAGAATTTTTGAGCCAAGGTACCTCAAATGGGCTAACCTACAGAATGTGTCCAAAATTCGGGGCCCACGACTCCTGTGGGATTGAAATTTGGCAAATTTTATAAAATGTTTTGTGACATGAAATCATCATAAAACAGTTTATGACAAAATACAAAATGTCATAAAACATTTCCTGTGGTCAACTCCTGATCTTTGACTGCACTATGCAGTTTGACACTGGCTGCTTTGAGGCAGATATATCTGTGAGTATCTCCCTGAATTTTTCAGAAGTTGTCCAGGCACTGAGGAATCTGGTAAGGAAAGAAGGAAAGGAAAGGAAAGGAAAGGAAAGGAAAGGAAAGGAAAGGAAAGGAAAGGAAAGGAAAGGAAAGGAAAGGAAAGGAAAGGAAAGAGGGGGGAGGGGGAGGGGAGGGGAGGGGAGGGGAGGGGGGGAAGGAAGAGAGGAAGAAAGGAAGGAAGAGGGAGGGAGGGAGGGAGGGAAGAAGGTGTTGGAATATGGGGTTTCAACCAAGCTTGTCTCACACGAACATAGGGTATGGGCAGCTCTGCTGAAAACCTATCTCTGGTGGAAAGTCCACTGGTGGATTTTCGATCAGCAATGTCTTCTGCCCAGTCTGCATCTGTGAATCCCACTAGTCTAGGATTCTCGGTGGCTGGCAGTTTTAGCTTTAGGTCAGGGGTGGGGAACCTTTTTTCTGCCAAGGGCCATTTGGATATTTATAACCGGGGACCGGGGTGGGTGGGGGTGGGGGGCGGGGTTTCTGGGATTTCCGTGGACCAGGGGTCGGAGTTTGCGGGCGGGAGCCAATCACAAGCACTGGGGGGCAGGGTTTGTTGGCAGGAGCCAATTGTGTGGAAGGGGCGTGGTTTGCGGGCAGGAACCCCGCGGGCCTTAGGCAGGAGCCCCGCAGGCCTAATACGGCCCGCGAGCCTCACGTTGCCCACCCCTGCTTTAGGTGCATGGTCCCCTTCAGGTACCTTCCCACCCGCTTGACACCAGTCCAGTCTCTCTGTGTGGGTGCGCTGCTTTTTCTACATAGAATGCCTACTGCAGCAGCTATGTCCGGCCTAGTGGTGGTGGCTAGATACAGCAGCTTGCCTATGGCACTTCTATAGTCATTGTTCTCTGGTAGGAGATGGCTGGGTTCTTGTTGTTTGTGGAAACCTGTTTCCATTGGTGTAGGCATAGGATTCGCATTGTGCACTCCTAGGCTCTCCAACAGTTCTAATATCTTTTGTTTCTGGCTTAGAAGGAAGCTCCCATCTTCTTCTCTCTCAATCTGCATTCCTAAGTAGTAGCTGGCATTGCCCAGATGCTTGACTTCTAAATCTCTATTTAGTTGGGAAACAATTTCATCAAAGTCCCTTTTGTTATTGTGGCACATCATTAAATCATTCACATAACAAAGAATGTACACATCTCTGCCATTTCTGTGTCTTGTGTATAGACAGGGGTCAGCCTTTCCTTGAACAAAACCCTGGTTTTGTCCCATATTCAAGGAAGGAAGGAAGGAAGGAAGGAAGGAAGGAAGATTTCTGACTCTCCCTGCCAGCTTCCCACAAGGAAAGTCAAGGGGGAGGCTGGCAGGAAATCACAACTCGACTGCCCTTGGTCATTCTGTTTCTCTATTTAGGTAAAGAAATATCTCTGAAACGATGACCCAACGGGTCACGGGTTGTCTAGAATACTACTAAAAATCGCCTGTTTCTCTGTCTTGACTGTGTTAATCTTTAACTGGGTGAAATGGTGCATCATGGGGCAAGAATTTTTGAGCCAAGGTACCTCAAATGGGCTAACCTACAGAATGTGTCCAAAATCCGGGGCCCACGACTCCTGTGGGATTGAAATTTGGCAAATTTTATAAAATGTTTTGTGACATGAAATCATCATAAAACAGTTTATGACAAAATACAAAATGTCATAAAACATTTCCTGTGGTCAACTCCTGATCTTTGACTGCACTATGCAGTTTGACACTGGCTGCTTTGAGGCAGATATATCTGTGAGTATCTCCCTGAATTTTTCAGAAGTTGTCCAGTGAAGGCAGTAGATTAGAAGCTCTGCTATTGTTGAAGGCATTCAGGAATCTGGTAAAGAAGGGAAAGGAAGGGAAGGGAAGGGGAGGGGAGGGGAGGGGAGGGGAGGGGAGGGGAGGGAAGGGAAGGGAAGGGAAGGGAAGGGAAGGGAAGGGAAGGGAAGGGAAGGGAAGGGAAGGGAAGGGAAGGGAAGGGGAGAGACAGGGAGGGAAAAAGAAGAAGGAAGGAAGGAAGGAAGGAAGGAAGGAAGGAAGGAAGGAAGGAAGGAAGGAAGGAAGATTTCTGACTCTCCCTGCCAGCTTCCCACAAGGAAAGTCAAGGGGGAGGCTGGCAGGAAGTTGTAACTCGACTGCCCTTGGTCATTCTGTTTCTCTGTTTAGGTAAAGAAATATCTCTGAAACGATGACCCAACGGGTCACGGGTTGTCTAGTATATGATGTCATAAACTTCTTAATGAGTACAACTTACTCCATGTAAAGTCCAATAATAGTTCTTTTATTCTTGTGTTATTCGGACAGAAAGCAAAGCAAGTATTTAATTACAATTAGTTAATAACGAATGGATAAAATTACAAGATCTTCTAAAGCTTATTACAATAATATATTAGGTTAACCATCAACTTTTCCTGTCCACAATTGCCCACAATTGATCTCAATTGCCCACAACTGCCAGACAAGGCATCAACTTAATATCAGTAGACAACCAGGTTCACTGTGCCCAACTAGGCTACCCACGTTGCTCTCAAGATTCGCCTCACCAGGCTTCCTTAATAGTATCTCATCGATTCTTACATCCACTCCTAACAGTTGGTCAGATGTGTTAGAGTGGACTGGGAGTCAGACATTCGGGGCGTCCCCCGCTCCTTGTGGAGAGTCTCGCACCTCAAGGGTCTCATTGGCAGGTCATCCTTCTTTTATAGCTGAATATGTTAACTCCAAATTCACGTCACAGTCAGTGTCAGAACTGTATACGTCACAGCCAGTTGAGCATTTGTTCTGACCTTGCATCCCTTGTTCAGTACGTTCTCCCTTGTTCCGTACCCTCCTTGCACCCACTATCTCTTCCAACTGTTATCTGTTGTTGATAACACACACTCCCATACATTCCTCATTCCGTGCATACCAGCAACGTGAACCCCCCAGGGGGTTCATGAACAGGACAAGCATGGCTCACTACCTGGTTCTATCAAAACTATGATTTTACTGTATATATATATTATATGAACTTATTACTATAATCAATATATAATTTCATTACAACTACTAAAACTCGCCTGTTTCTCTGTCTTAACTGTCTTAATATTTAACTGGGTGAAATGGTGTATCATGGGGCAAGAATTTTTGAGCCAAGGTACCTCAAATGGGCTAACTTACAGAATGTGTCCAAAATCCGGGGCCCACGACTCCTGTGGGATTGAAATTTGGCAAATTTTATAAAATGTTTTGTGACATGAAATCATCATAAAACAGTTTATGACAAAATACAAAATGTCATAAAACATTTCCTGTGGTCAACTCCTGATCTTTGACTGCACTATGCAGTTCAACATTGGCTACTTTTGAGGCAGATATATCTGTGAATATCGCCCTGAATTTTTCAGAAGTTGTCCAGTGAAGGCAGTAGATTAGAAGCTCTGCTATTGTTGAAGGCATTCAGGAATCTGGTAAAGAAGGGAAGGGAAGGGAAGGGAAGGGAAGGGAAGGGAAGGGAAGGGAAGGGAAGGGAAGGGAAGGGGAGAGACAGGGAGGGTAGAAGGAAGGGAGAGGGAGGGAGGGAGGGAGGGAGGGAGTGAAGTTTGGCATTTGGGAATGAAGTGAGAGCTCTTCCCATACACTGCATCCAAAACTTTACTTTGCTTCTGGAAATTGTATTGAATTGGTTGTGCCTGTTGTGGTATGTCAGAGAAAAGAAGTGTTTAGATCTAAATATTCCTTGGTAGCATTAATATATTATGCAATGCTAAATACTGAAGTAAAAGTCATTAACTTGTACTTACATAATCAAACTCTTATCAATAGAATGATGCTAACCTTAGTACTGAAGTAGCTAATCAAATCCCTGAAGAGTATACTGGAGCCACAGCTCAAGTCCGGGAAGATTGACTGATTCATAAGTTTTACTGAGCATTTCTAAAGTACCCAATGAAATCATTAACGTATGGGTTCCTGTAATAGGAGATTCTAGCTGTTGCAATAGAAATAGCAAAACTGAATTAATTAAAATGTACAGATATAGTCTCCGTACATTTTAATTAATTCAGTTTTGCTATTTCTATTGCAACAGCTAGAACCTCCTATTACAGGAACCCATACGTAAGGTCCATGAGGTCACGAAGAGTCGGACATGACTAAACGACTGAACAACAACAAAAAACGGATATAGTCTAAGAGACATTATAGAGTTTAATTTGTTGTTTATTTGTTCAGTTGCTTCCAACTCTTCGTGACTTCATGGACCAGCCCACGCCAGAGCTTCCTGTCGGCCGTCGTCACCCACAGCTCCCCCACGGTCGAGTCCGTCACCTCCAGAATATCATCCCTCCATCTTGCCCTTGGTCTTGCCCTTGCCCTCTTCCTTTTCCCTTCCGCTTTCCCCAGCATCAGCATCTTCTCCAGGGTATCTTGTCTTCTCATTATGTGGCCAAAGTACTTCAGTTTTGCCTTTAATATCATTCCCTCAAGTGAGCAGTCTGGCTTTATTTCCTGGAGTATGGACTGGTTTGATCTTCTTGCAGTCCAAGGCACTCTCAGAATTTTCCTCCAACACCACAGTTCAAAAGCATCTATCTTCCTTCGCTCAGCCTTCCTTATGGTTCAGCTCTTGCAGCCATAGCTTACTATGGGGAGTTTAATTATAGAGTTTAATACATTTTGTATTTTGATTGCCTTGCATAACAATCAAAATGCAAAATATTTTTAATTTTTTTTAATTTAAAAAAAGTTTTGATGATTCAAGTAAAAAAATTAAGGGGCCTAATTTCACTCTGCTCTTGATATTTTACAGAAAGGTGATACCCTTTTTAGAATCGTATCAGTTAAGTCGGAGATTCCACATGGAAAATCAAATTTGGAAAGAGAGCCTGAGGAGGTGAGAATTTTTTTAATTACATCGCCTAGAAAAAAGTTGGGGGAAATTACATTTTTTTAATGTAATTAACATTTTATTTTTTAATGTTCCTTATTCTGGCTATTCCGCTAGTTTGAACAATCCTTTAGGGCAGGAACACTCACATTGCCCTGGCTGTTCAACAGAAAAGCAGCCTATCCATCAAATAAGTGAGTAAGTCATACAGTTGTCCTAAAGGATCGTTTGGGCTAGAGGAATGGGCAGAAGAATGGAAAGCGCAGTTCAGGCAAGCAGGCAGGTAGTCCTCGACTTACAAAGGCAACTGGGACTGGAATGTCCGCTGCTCAGCAGGGCGGCCATAAAGCAGGCGAAGGGGCTGCTGCCAGGCTGCCAGGCAGGGGAAGGAGCGAAGGGGTGTGTGTGGGCTGTAGGAATTCTGGGATGGTAGTGCTCCACGCAGCTTCTTATTAGTATGTAGCAGAGTAGAAGCATTCCCGTAAACTTGCACAAGGCATAATCAGTTCAAAACACAAAATAAACACACTTCACACGTTAAGGTAAAGTTACATAAAAAAAGAGAGTCTACAATTTTATTGTAACTCACAGTTCCTTAGTAGAAACGGTCCATGTGTGCGAGCAATTGGTTCTGACCAAACCCACAGTCTTCCTTAATGTGGCCTTGCTGCATGGAAGTATGAGAAACGTGGGAGCCATAGCTGGCCCATGCTCCTTGGTAGGAGATCCGAGCAGAAAGAGGAAGAGAAGGGAACAGGAAACCGGGATTCAGCCCCTCCCACACAAAGCAAGTAAGATCAGGTTACAGCAGAGGCTGCCTCCTCCTTCAAGCCTGTGTGTGAGACGTGCTTGGTTGAAACCCGATATCTCTAACATCCCTTCTTTTCAACCTATGCATGTCTCAATGTCCCACAAGATTTAATTTCCCTCTCAGTTCTTGGTAACTGATTCTAGATAACGGCTTCGTGAAGATGTCCGCTGTCATGTTCCCTGTGGGACAGTAGTCTAGTTTGACTAACCCTTGGTGTTGCAGCTCCCTCACCACATGATGCTTTACATCAATGTGCTTGGTCCTCCCAGCAATCTTCTCTGACTGAGTCTATGCAACTCTGATTATCCTCAAGAATTTGGACAGGGACTGGTTCCTCTATCCCCATGTCTGCAAGCAGTAGCTTGAGCCATTTTACCTTGTTGCATGTTTCAGTGGCTGCAACGTATTCTGCCTCAGTGGATGACTGAGCAATTGTGCCTTGCTTGTGGCTACCCCAGCTTACTGCACCACCCTCATAGAAAAACACATATCCACTGGCGGACTTGCCATCAACAATGTCTTCTGCCCAGTCCGCATCTGTGAATCCCACTAGTCTAGGATTCTCAGTGGCTGGCAGTTTTAGTTTTAGGTGCATGGTCCCTTTCAGGAACCTTCCCACCTGTGTGACACCAGTCCAGTCTCTTTGTGTGGGTGTGCTGGTTTTCCTACACAGAATGCCCACTGCAGCAGCTATGTCCGGCCTAGGGTTGGTGGCTAGATACAACAGCTTGTCTATGGCACTTGTGTGAGATGTGCTTGGTTGAAACCCGATATCTCTAACACTCTCCCTCCGCCAAAGAAACAAACGTTTATATGCTTTTAGGGTGAGAGTTTCCTGACATCAAAGCAGTCCTCATTATAATTAATGAAGAATATTTTGTTATTGTCCGTGAATCATATTTAACCTTCTGATTTTTATAGGCAGAGAGAGGAGTGGAGGAAGGACAGTTATACGGATGTACCCATCAATCACCTCCAGAAGGAAGGGCTTGGATCATCCCATCCCATTGTGGTTGCGGCGGAGCAGCTGGGAGCATCCATTAGAGGCATCTGGGATTTCAAAGAACAACCTTCTAAGGCATCAGCAGCCAGCATGGGGAGGAGCAGGGAGGGACAACGTGCTCCCTCTGAAAGCTGCTTGGGGAACGGATGGCTTTGCACATCTGTAGCAGGCCTCAAAAGGAGTGGTTCTAAAGCATCCATCACGAATGTGCAAGAGTGGCTACTAGGATCTCTGGACAGACTCTGCGAAGAATCCCCCAAAGAACCCAGAAGAAACCTGGAGGAGTGGCTGAAAGGATCCATGAAGATCCTTCAGAAGGACCAACCTGGGCCATCCAGGCAAGAGGTGTATGAGTGGCTGCAGATATCCATCAATCACCTCCAAGAGGAAGGGCCAGGAACATGCCGCCTAGGTGTGCTGGAATGGCTGGGAGCATCCCTTAGAGCCATCCGGGTTTTCAAAAACCAACCTGCTAAGGCATCAGCAGCAAGCATGGGGAGGAGCACGGAGGGAGAACCTGCTCCCTCTGAAAGC
Organism: Charina bottae; assembly: GCA_023362775.1. Classification (NCBI taxonomy): domain Eukaryota; kingdom Metazoa; phylum Chordata; class Lepidosauria; order Squamata; family Charinaidae; genus Charina; species Charina bottae. The sequence continues at coordinate 45,990 of JALMGJ010000019.1, read as the reverse complement.
TGCTTAGGGAACGGATGGGTTCGCACATCTCTGGGAGGCCTCAAAAGGAGTGGTTATAAAGTGACCACAATGAATGTGCATGCGTGGGTACAAGGATCTCTGAAAAGGTTCCGGGAAGGATCCCCCGAAGAACCCAGAAGGAACCTGGAGGAATGGCTGAAAGGATCCATGAAAATCCTTCAGAAGGACCAACCTGGGCCATCCAGGCAAGAGGTGTATGAGTGGCTGCAGATATCCATCAATCACCTCCAAGAAGAAGGGCCAGGAACATGCCGCCTAGGTGTGCTGGAATGGCTGGGAGCATCCCTTAGAGCCATCCGGTACTTCAAAGACCAACCTGATAAGGCATCAGCAGCAAGCATGGGGAGGAGCACGGAGGGAGAACCTGATCCCTCTGAAAGCTGCTTAGGGAACGGATGGCTTCGTGCATCTCTGGCAGGCCTCAAAAGGAGTGGTTCTAAAGCGTCCACAATGAATTTGCAAGCGTGGCTACAGGGATCTCTGAAAAGACTCCAGGAAGGATCCCCCAAAGAACCCAGAAGGAACCTGGAGGAGTGGCTGAACCATCCCGATGTGGTTGTGGGGGAGCAGCTGGGAGCATCCATTACAAGCATCTGGGATTTCAGAGACCAACCTGCTAAGGCATCAGCAGCAAGCATGGGAAGCAGCACGGAGGGAGACCCTGCTCCCTCTGAAAGCTGCTTAGGGAATGGATGGCTTCGTGCATCTCTGGAAGGCCTCAAAAAGAGCGGTTCTGACGTGTCCGCAATAAATGTACAAGCGTGGGTACAAGGATCTATGAAAAGACTCCGGGAAGGATCCCCCGAAGAACCCAGAAGGAACCTGGAGGAGTGGCTGAAAGAATCCAAAAAGATTCTTCAGAAGGAGCATCCTGGAGCATCCAGGCAGGATGTGAACGAGTGGCTGGACGTACCCATCAATCACCTCCAGAAGGAAGGGCCTGGAACATCCCATCCCGATGTGGTTGTGGGGGAGCAGCTGGGAGCATCCATTAGAGGCATCTGGGATTTCAGAGACCAACCTGCTAAGGCATCAGCAGCAAGCATGGGAAGCAGCACGGAGGGAGACCCTGCTCCCTCTGAAAGCTGCTTAGGGAATGGATGGCTTCGTGCATCTCTGGAAGGCCTCAAAAAGAGCGGTTCTGAAGTGTCCGCAATAAATGTACAAGCGTGGGTACAAGGATCTATGAAAAGACTCCGGGAAGGATCCCCCGAAGAACCCAGAAGGAACCTGGAGGAGTGGCTGAAAGAATCCAAAAAGATTCTTCAGAAGGAGCATCCTGGAGCATCCAGGCAGGATGTGAACGAGTGGCTGGACGTACCCAGCAATCACCTCCAAGAGGAAGGGCCCAGGACCGCCCACCTCAATGTGGAGGTGCGGCTGGAAGCATCCTCGGGAGCTCTGCAGGAGGAAACCCTGAAAGAGGCGGCCAAAGAATTGCCTGGAGCCTCTGTGGAAGACCTCCCAACGGAAGATCATGGAAGATCTCGGAGAGTCGGACAAAGAAGCACGCCTCGTGTTCCCACAGGAATGCTTCGTCGAGGAATGCAGGTAGATGAAGCGGCAGCAGCAGCATGAATAAAGGGAGTGGGCATATGAAGGGTGGGCTACTTATTCGTGCTTATTCTCCCTCTTTCCTTACACACTGAGCCTAAAGGGAAACAGGATTATTTCTAGTTCTGTGTAGCAAGCGGTCCTCAGGGGAGAACTTGGAAAGGAGGATGAATAGCAAACGTGTGCATGAGGAGAGCTTCAGAAAAACAATTTCTTTAATCCAGAACCAGAATTTAATTAGGTTAAGCTAAAACAATGAAAAACATAGGCCAAAACAAGAAATTACAAATGAAGGAAGGAGAGTTTGAAGGAGAAAAGACGGTGATTATGAGGAGGACAAAAGGCACCTGCTGAAGTGATCTGCAGCTCATGAAGGCCCCTGAAGGCCCTCTAACAGCACACGTCAGTCACAAAAGGGGCTCCCAGACGCCTCTTGATTTTTTACCCACAGCTCAGCAGCAACTCTGAGTGCAAGTGGTTCAAGCCCTCACATCGCTTGGGAAACATTCCTCTGTGAAACCTTGCAAAACCATTCCCAAGGCTGGCCTAGGCTAGGAACAGGTGGCCCCTCAGTGGTTCTTGAAGGGCAGTCCTCGCATCCTTCACCTTGGGTTAGGGTTAGGGTTAGGGTTACCATGGCTTGTCCTGCTTGTGTTGGTGGAGGTGTTGTTCTCTCCTTAGGAGTTCCTAAGACCAGAACACCTCCTCGCCAGCAATCAACACCCAGATAGGCGAAGATTAACACCAGGATTAGCACCAGAGGAACAATCAAACAGCACAACAGACCCTAATCAAGGAACTATTAACTCAGTCAATCAACCAAGCAGCAAACAACAGCCCAATCAAGGAACTCCCAAGGAGAGAACAACACCTCCACCAACACAGGCAGGACAAGCCATGGTATGTAAACAGAGAGCAAGTCCCACTCCCTTTTTGCACTGAAGATGTTGCCTAGCCTGGCAATGAAACGTCTGCAAGTAAACAACAAGGCTCAGAGAGCACCAAGGACTCCACAGAGAATACTCAAAATGATGACCAAGAGGCTCCCTTCTGTTTTCCTCACCAGAGGTCTCATGGATAAATGTGGCATCTGTCTCTTCTGAACTCTAAACTCAAGAGCCCAATCAGGACTGGAGCCCCTGCACCTAAGGAGAGTGGTTACTCTTTTTTCTGTGCTGGAGGATGGATGGAAATACCACCTTCAGATGTCCTTTGGCTATGAAAGGAAGCTCTTTCCTGCAGTAAATACACCCTGTGGAGGACACTGTTAATCCCCTCTCTGTGTGCAGGGGATTCACCGATGTAGCCCCGTAGCAGATAATTTAAGGCAGCCTTTCTCAAACAGGGTTCTACAAGACGTCGCTAGGGGTTTCATGAGAGATCATAAAGATATATATAATTTTTTAACTTTGCGCTCCTTGCAATGCTAGCTGTAGATATAATAATTTTTATGCAGGGCTCCCCTGAGATTTGAAAATTATTTCAAGGGTTCTTCCAGGTAAAAAGGTTGAGAAAGGCTGATTTAGAGAGAAAAAGGGGAGAGAAAAAGCTGAGAAGGAAACAAAAAGACCAGTAAAAAATGATCCTAAGATTGTCACAGGGCTATTGCAAGTATGTGAAATCTAGGATTTCTTTTTTTAAGTCTTGCATTTCAGAGAATAGTGCTACGTGTTAATAATCTGCATATGACTTTTACTTGGGAAGATTCAGAAGAGTTGCAAAAAGGTATCTGACATTATAGAGGGAGAGCTGAGTGTTAGTCAGGAGGAGTCTGGAAGCCCCTTTTCTGAGTAACAAATTGAATAAATTTGCCTTTTAATAAAATTTGCTAGTCGGAAAAAGGGCAACCAGATTCCTTCTAAAAGAAGTATATGACTTAGGGGCTGTTTGGTAATCAAAACCTGAATAATCGAATTAAGTCGTTTGCTATTATTAACATGTAATTTATGCGTGACTCTGCAATCACTATAGTGATTAATGTAATATGTGTGCCCAAAAATCTATATTCACTTGTTGTTTTCTCTGTTATTTGCCCCTCATCGCTTTCAGATGTTCAGGAATAATCTACGCAACTGCATCTCATGCTACAGGTAGGCCTTATTCTAATAAATATAGGCTGTATGTGCAGATATATTTGTTTTGCCTGACTTGAGCATACTCAGGCTTGACTTAAAGTCATCTGAGAAAAAGTTTCCTCATGTTTCCTCACAAAGTTTATAACGTTAAAATGAGACAAGTGTCCTTGAAAATGAAACTAGATCAAAGCACGGGCCTAAGTCCAATCTATACTGTGATTGGTTGCACCAAACATCACTGAAGTAGGCAGGGCTGAAATTTCAGAGATATGCGTGGTTGTTTTCTGAGTGTGAGTGGATATTTCTGTATTTGTATTTCAGGAAGCAATAAGCCTTTGTGAATCTCTGTATGGGTTTCCAAGTTATTTTCGGCTAAATAATGACCAGAATTTGTGCCTCCAATTCTCGGTTAATTGCTGTGGTGAATTTCTGGGTGGGGCTACAAAAAAGACTTTAGGAGCTATACACTGCCCACTTCTGCCTTAAACCCCAGTTTTTTAACACTGTAGGCCAGAGCTTTCCAAACTGTGTGTCGCGACACAAAAGTGTGTCATCACACACAGCGTGGTGTGTCACCACACCACCCGGAAGCAGCGGTGCGTGCGTGCATGGCAGCAGCGGCGGCTGCCGCCGCCGCCACCATGCACGCATGCACCGCCGCATGCCCCCCCCGCGCCGCCGCTGTGCACGTGCGCCCCCCATGCCGCCGCCGTGCGCGTGCGCACCGCCGCCGTGCTGCCACCGCCGCAAACTGGTGTGTCGCCAGCGGTGGCACTTTAGAAAGCCCTGCTGTAGGCCATTGTTCATTCTTCCTATTTTCCTTCCCTGATGTAATTGGTGTCCAAAACAACCTGTCTGAACTTTTGTTCTTTCTGTATTAGCTGATTCCCAGGATGCTAGTCCCCTTTTCCAGTGAGATTAATTTTAATTTGCCACATGCAGTCAAGACTGGCAAGGGATTTCTGCACACTGCAGAGTCCTAACAGACTTGCCAATTTAAATCACAGCTAAGCAATGTTTTCCCCAAGACTCTTCTGTAATCTTTGAATGATTTTTGGGAGAGGGGAACACGTGTGGTCCAAAGGGGGAAAATCAAGAATGATAAAAGGAGGAAGAGTACCAAAATAATGAATTGTTTTTGACTAGTCCCCTTTTCTCTTACATTTCTCTTCCCTGAGACTTTTGGAGGACTTTAGCATAGAGATGTTGGGCCTGCGTGAATAATTTATCCTACAGAAGGGCTGTCCTGCCCCCATAATCAGACTGGCAGAATTCATTGCCCCTTAACCCTACTTAAAACCAAATAATAACTTATACCAGCTGGATATTTAAAAAATGAACACAGAACAACTATGTCCCCACTTGCAGTAGCAATGACTCTGCCCAACCAGATTCATAGCAGTAGTTTTGAAGGGTGGAAAGGAAACCCTCCAAGAATACACATTTATGGTGTAGATATCACGCACAAACACAGACACAGACACACGCACAAGACATTCATCATCTTAACAACTTCCCAAAACAACCAGAACACAAACAGGCCAACTTTAAAAACCTGTAAAATGCAAAACAGCATTAAGTTCCTCCTCCCTATTCCTGAACTATTTGTGAGGGATCTCACAAGATCTTATAAAAACAAGAAAATTAGGAGAAAAGGAACACTTCAGATGGTGATGAAGAGCCCGCACACTCAAACCCCAACAAAAGGAAACTTGCTGCAATTCACCATTTGAAAAGAGACAAAGCCTTTAATTGGAGTGATAGGTAAAGCAGTTCTGAAACAAAGCCGTGAATGCGAATCCCCCGATGAAAACTCTGCAGTCCGTTCAGCACCTCCCCCTCCCAGGCAGGCTATGCTTATCTCCCGCCTTCCTCTCCCCACGATCTCCAGGTGGCTCCAACCTTGACTCCTCTGCCAGGCATAGCAACCCTCTGTGGAATGCCTCCCCCTCTCTTTTCCCAGGCACACTCTAACACGCTTCTCAGGCAGCCCGTGACACGCATCTTCCTCTTATTATGGCGGGTTCACACGATGTAATGCTCTGTGTGCGTTTAAGCACGGGAAGCTAACAAGATCTCTATAACCCCCCTTCTCTTTAGACCTAAATCTACCTCCCCTCCCCTCCCCTTCTGTTCTTCTTTTTTGTAAGAGGAGAGCAAAATAGAGGACCCATTGCAGCCTTGGACAGTCTGGCAGAATGACCAAACTAGCTAGAAGTTCTAGAAGCTTCAGTCCCCAAACAACGGGAGAGCATCAAACACATTCATTCCTTCATTCGCTCAATTTATACAGCCACCCATCTCACATACAGGACTCTGGGCAGCTCACGCAGTTAACGTAACAACAACAACAAAAGACACCCCCCCCACACACACACACACACAAACAAGCAAAGCAAATACAACTAAAGCAATTGAAACCTCCTGCAGGAGCACGCCATCCATGGCTCAGCAAGAGGGCAGCCGCTTCGCAGGCCCCACGCCTCCCCCGGATCCCCAGGCACGGTGGTAAAGCCGTGTCTCGGGGCCTTCCGAAAGGCCAGGAGGGCCGTGGCCAAGCTGAGGACAGCCGCCCAACTGCCTCGGCAGGGACACGACCCGGAGTTCCCACTCCAAAGGTCTGGGAATGGCCCTGCCCCTCGAACGGTCTGGATTGGAAACGAAAGAGTTCCCCCGCAACGCGTTCCTGGGAGCGGTGCTGCCCCACGCTTGGTGCTCAGTTGGTGCTGACTGCCCTTCCGCCAGGTGGTCCGGTAATTGCTCTGGAGACCACTGTAGTCCTCGTGGCAGCCTGGTGCTTCACCTCCCACCAGTGGGTCTAGAACGGTACCGGGAACGAGCCCTTCCCCTCTGGCGCCCTGTGTGATGGGGGGATTTGGGGGGCCCTCGGCCAGGCTGTGTCTGAGGCCCTCCAGACAGGCTGGGCTGCGGCCCCGAGGATTCCTCACCAACATGGCTTTGTGGGGTACGGATGAGGTCGCCCAGACAGCCTCCGGCTGAGGAGGCGGGCCTGATGGAAGGTGGGCTGGTGGCATCGTGAATGGGCAACGCCTTTCCTAATGAGCTGCTCTCTCTTCTCCCTCCTTTTCAGAGGACACCCACGGCAGTTCCTGTGCTCCTGGCCATTCTCCTTGCGGCACTGGTGTTGTGGATCTGCGCAGGACACTGCAGACAGCGCTGCATAGTCAGGAGGCGCCTCAGAGTTTTCTAACTCTGCGGGGCCAGAGACAAAAGCTCCGGTTGGCATTCTCAGTGATCTCGTCCGATGGAGTCCTTGCTGCTCTCTCAGCTCAGTGGTTTGCCTGAAGACATTTCGTTACCTGACGAGGAAACACCATCAGTGCCAGGGAGTGTGGGGTTTGCTCCCTGTTTATATACAGTAGCTTGCCCTGCCAGAGGGGGGTGGGGGGTTTTCTCCTGGGTAGTTCCTTGATGAGGGCATTGTGTTCTGCTTCGCTGTTTGCCTGGTGTTAGTCCCTACCGATCTGGGTGTTGGCTGCTGGGGAGGAAGTGTTCCGGTCTCTTTGTTTCCTTCTTAGCTCCTTGGAATGGTGTGTAAATGGGGTTTGTCTCCATGTGTCTGTTGGTGGCTGGTTTGTCTGAATGCCAATCTTCCGGGAATTCCATTCTTGGTGTTTCTGGATCTCGCTTGGTCTGGGATGCTCACAGCTTCCCGGTTGAAACTGGGTTGAGTCTGTCCATGTGTTGTGAGATTCAGGAGTTTTCATTGTGTCTTCTGACTGCTCGTTGGTGTTCGTGGATGCGCTCTGCTAGTCTTCTGCCCGTCTGTCCTACATGGTGGCTGTGACAGTCCTTACACTGTATGTTGCAGATGGCTCCTGTTTTTTCTTCTTGGGCTCCTGGGTCTTTTGGTTTACGTAAAATGTCTTGGAGGGCTTGAGTTGGTCTGTGTGCTACGGTGATGCCTTGAGGTTGTAGTAGTCTGTTGGTTGTTTCTGAGATGTTTCTGATCTATGGCAGTGTTATCCTTTTCAAAGCTTGCCTTGGTTGTGCTGCAGTGGATTGAGTGCTCAGGCACTTTTTGATAAAATTGCGTGAGTATCTATTTTGTTGGAGGATGTTGTGTGGGCGGTCTGTTTCCTTTTTCTGGTGTTCCGGGTTGCTGCAGTGCGTTTGTGCTCATCTGAATAATGTTCTTACACAGCTCCTCTTGTGGGAGGTTGGGTTGTTGCTTTGGTAATGGAGCACTTGGTTAGTTTTTTCATAGACTTGTGTTTTAATTTGCTGTGAGGATATCCAGAAAGGGTAGCGTGTTGTTTTCTTCTTCCCTTGTGAATTTTATTCCTTTGAAGATGTTGTTTCATGTGCCTTCTCTAGTTCCTCCTTTTTTAGTATGACGAAGGTGTCGTCCACACACCAGATCCATACTTTTGGTTGTATGCGTGGAAGTGCTAGTTTCTAGATGCTGCATTATGGTCTCTGCTATGAGTCCTGAGAGTGGTGATCCCGTGGGTCTTCCTCTGATTTGTTGGTACATTTCTCCATCAAACTGAAAATAGGTAGTGAGGCAGAGGTGGATGAGGTCCATGATTCTGGGTATTCCGATCTTGGTGTATTTGACTAGGTCGGGTGTGTGGCGTAGTACTGGTGCCATGGATCCTTTCGCCAGTTCCGGATCTATGGACGTAAAGCGTGCTGTGACATCGAATGACACCATAATCTCATCTTCTTCTACGTTTAGGTCTTTGATTTTCTGGAGGCACTGTAGTGGGGAGTTGATGGAATTGGGTTTCTTTGTCCTCCAGTAATTCTTTGGCTTTCTGTATGTATTGTATTCTCTCCATGATAACCATGGTTTGGCCTTTGTCTGCTGGGAGGATGATGATGGTTTGGTCCTTCTTTGGGTTTTTGAGGGCTGCTCTGTCCTCTGCTTTGAGTGGGTCCTGATCTGCATTCTTCTGGCCTGTGGTATGATTGTCTGCCTTAAGTTTTCTTGGGTCTCTGTGGCAAGCCCTGTGGTTTCAAATGCTGCTGCTAAGGCTGCAAAGAATTCTAACTGATTAGCGTCACCTATGTTACAGTTGAGGCATTTCTGGAGGATATTGTGGTCTGCAGTGGATAGTGGAAGGCTGGACATGTTGACTACCCATTCGGGTTCAGGTACCTCTTTGCTTCTGGGGTTTAGTGTGAGCAGTTTGGCTTGGAGTTTTGTTTTCCTTTTTTCAGCTTGTCTTAGAGATGTAGTCTTGATGGTGCTTGTCGGCATTTTTGTGTGTTCTGGGTTCCAGTTGCTCCTTGAGGTTGTCTATGGTGTACCACGCGACATCACCATAGCACACAAACCAACAACAGCCTTCCAAGACATCTTAGTACACCAAAAGACCCAGTAGCCCAAGAAGGAAAAACAGGAGTCATCTACAACATACAGTGTAAGGACTGTAGCAGCCACAATGAAGGACAGACAGGCAGAAGACTAGTAGAGCGCATCCACGAACACCCACTAGCAGTCGGGAGACATGATGAAAACTCCTCAATCTCACAACACATGGACAGACTCAACCACACTTTCAACTGGGAAACTGTGAGCATCCTAAAAAGGTAAAGGTTCCCCCCGCACATTTGTGCAGTCATGTCTGACTCTAGGGGCCGGTGCTCATCTCCCTTTGTTAGCCGAAGAGCCAGCCTTGTCCGAAGACGCTTCCACGGTCATGTGGCCGGCATGACGCACACGGAACGCTGTTACCTACCCACCAAAGTGGTACCTATTCATTTACTTGCATTTGCATGCTTTGGAATTGCTAGGTTGGCAAGAGCTGGGGCAAGTACGGGAGCTCACTCCGTCATGCAGGGCTAGGGATTCGAACCTCCGAACTTGCGATCTTCCAATCGACAAGCCTGGTGTCTTACCCGCTGAGCCACCACGCCCCTTGTGAGCATCCTAAACCAAGCCAAATCCAGAAACGCCAAGAATGGAATTCCCAGAATACCCTCATCAAGGAACTAGATGCCCAGAGTACCCTGGTTGGGGAGGATGGGTGGTAATACAAATTTAAATAATAAATAAATAAATAAATAAATAAATAAATAAATAAATAAGCTTCCAAGAAGGAAACCACACTCCCACCCATCAGGTGTGGCAGAGAAGCCATGCTGCGGGTCCCGTCTGCCAGGGAGTAACATTTGGCAGGTCCCAGGAGACAAGTTCCTCAAGATGTGGCTCTGTGATCAGGCCTGGGGGTTCCAGGGGCCCGGGGAGATCTTGCAATGGCCCCCTGACTGTGGTTAATACTCTCCCCTTTTGTTTTGTGGGCCTTTGGGTAGCTATTTTTAATTGTGACTGTTTTTATCTATTTATTCTTTTTTAATTAAGTGTTGTACGCCTCCCAGAGTCACTTTTATGTGAGATGGGCAGCTATATAAATATGACCAATCAATAAATAGTAAAAATAAAATATAAACAGGGCACAACCCCCCCCCCACACACACACACACACTAGCACTAATGATGTTACCTAGTCGGGTAGTGAAAAGTCTGCAAGCAAACCTTCAAGCCAAGGACTCCAGAGTTCAACCCGGAGCTACACAGATTCTCTTCTATTGGATCTCGTTCTGGAAATCAAGAAATCAAGAACCTTTTCCTTGCCATCTTTTTGGAACACATTATTTACTAAGAAGACTGTTTTTACTGTACCGTTTTACTGTTTTACTGTTATATTGTATTTAATTAATGTTTTATTCCTGTTTTATGTAACCCGCCCAGAGTCACTCTCTGAGTGAGACAGGCAGGGAATAAATTTGATAAATTGATAAATAAATAAATATATAAATAAATAAATAATCTTCCACAGTGTTTCCTATGTGGCAAGTTGGTGGTGTCCTTTCATTTATTTCAACAACTGTAATAGTTACATGTTTTAATTTGAATTCTTGGTCTAAAGCCAGCGGTGGATAAAATTTTCCCAGCACTGCCTTGGTGCAGAGGCTTCTCTCGTTTCTGATGCTTCTAGTGTTACTACCATCAAGCTCAGCATTTAAATAATCTGGACACATATCAGCAAATATTTTCTGTTGTGGTTTTCCAGAATTTCTTGCATCACTTTGGAATGAGCGATATACTGCTTTCCTAATGGAAGAGGCTGCTGGAACATGTGCTTTATAACCAATGAACACTTGGCATCAACAATGGTGATTATCTGGAAGCAGCCTTAGGTTTGTAGAGGGAGGGAGGAAGGGAGGGAGGGAAGAAGGAAGGAAGGAAGGATACACTGATGTAAGATGAAATGAGAAAAAAGGGAGATGGAAGGAGCAGATGGAATGAATTCTCTGCTTCGTGGCATCTTAGAATCTTAAAACGGTCCTGGAGTTAGCCTCTGGCTTTCCTAGTCCTCTAGATTTTGATACATACTCTAATTCAAAATCCATGTAAAGTGAATACTTTGGAGTAGAAGAATGAATAGAAGAATACAAAAGTATGCATTTTAAGATTAATTTAATTTAATCTTAAATTTAAATCTTAATTTAAGATTAAGATACTGCAAGCATTTTAAACCATCATAGGCAGACAGAATACAGATATGAAATAAACCCACCCTTGCTGTTACATCCATTACCACTTTCAAGAAACTTTGATTTGCTGTTAGTTATACAACAGTATTTTTTTAAAAAAATCAATGGCATCAATTGTTACTCTTCCTCTTGGACCAGCCAGCAGAAGCAGGAATGAGGCATAAAAGACTACATTAACCAGGGCTTTCCAAAGTGCCACTGCTGGCGATACACCAATGGCGGCGGCGTGTGTCCCAAGGTTTAAATCCTGAGTGTAAATCTTTCACTGTAACAGCTTTCTTTAGGCAGTTAATGCGACCTGCACCTTCTTCATATTACTGTCTGGGTTTTTTAAATAGCTTTTATTAGTCCATTTTCAAACAAACAAACATAACATAATGTAAAATAAAATAATCAACAATTTACCATACACAAATACTCAAGGAAATAAAAGCACACATGTGTCAGTGTGTGTGTATATATATATCTAATTTGTATATAATTTTATAATTTTATTAATATTGTACATAATTTTGTAAACCGCTCAGAGTCATCATGTATGAGTTGGGTGACCATATAAATGTGTTTAATAAATAATATCTCTATCTCTAACTCTATCTCTATAATTTTACAGTCTTGCTGGCCCCAGGCTCCTAGTTTCCCACTTTGCAAGCTCCTGCCCTCAGAAAAATAATAGCTGAATAGATTTAAAAGAAGTATCGGGGCATCCTCCAAAAGATTACATTAATAGGGTCTAAGCAGGCTGCAACTAGGGTCTGTGTCACCCGGGGCAAACATGGATTCCGCCCCCCCCCCCATGGGTTGGTCAGGGAGGTGTTAGCAAGTTTTATTATTCTATTATACGTTAAATTAATAAAACTGATTTTAATGCTGAGAAGGTTATCTTGCACAAGAAAATAGCCAGAAAGCATAAAGGAAGGGAAGAATTTTTTGTGTGAAAGTGATTTAAAAGTGTACACCCGCCTCACAATCTGGTAAAGCAACCCCGTAATGGGATTCTGGGGCCAAAAGCGGGGAGGGCGGGGAGAGACACTTGCGAAGAGAGGACTCACTGGAAAAGACCCTGATGCTGGGAAAGACTGAAGGCAAAAGGAGAAGGGGACGGCAGAGGATGAGATGGTTAGATAGCATCATCGATGTAATGAACATGAATTTGAGTAAACTCCAGGAGACGGTGGAGGACAGGAAGGCCTGGCGTGCTATGGTCCATGAGGTCACGAAGAGTCGGACACGACTAAACGACTGAACAACAACAACAAAATGCAGTATTACAGGATACTTCCAGTGACCTCCAAACAGGGGCATCCTCAGAGGATGGGGGACTCGAAGACAAGGCACCCTGCTTTATTTGAGATCTCTTGTTTCGAATTGGGAGGGACAGATTAAGTCCAACAATCGTGGGGACCAAAGCTGCAGGTCTTACGCGTGGAACCGGCGGGAGCACGGTCAGGCTTCTGTCGCTGACCATGGTGCTGAAAAACGCTGGGACGAGGCCGCAGCGCGCAGTCTTTAGCAGAAAAAAAAGGGAGGGCGAGGATGTTTTGAGACTCACCCATCCGCCGCTCTCGGTGCCTCTCCGGTCGGCTGAACTCCTTGCGTAGAAACAAGAGCCGTGGAAAAATCCTTCCTACTTCACTGCTCCTGACTTCTGCGCATGATGATGGGGCTTGAAATCGAATGGCTCCCCGCCTATGAATGGAACAACCTAAGTAAGGCTAGAGGTGAGTTTTGCTTTGGGATTTCAACGAGCACATAAATGTGAAGAAACAAAATGTCATTTGCAAAATCGATGATTCCGCCTACAGATTTAAATCTCCGTGTGCAGACTCCTTGTCTGTCTACTCTGGTGCAGAGAGTGTGTGTGCTAGTCTGTGTGTAGGGTGTACCGGAAGTCCATAACAAGGCAAGTCTACTCCTGTTAATTCAAAAGGAAGCTCCACAGCAGCGTTTCTCAACCTTGGCCACTTGAAGATGTGTGGACTTCAACTCCCAGAATTCCCCAGCCAGCAAGGGAATGGGGAATTCTGGGAGTTGAAGTCCACACATCTTCAAGTGGCCAAGGTTGAGAAACACTGCTCCACAGAATTCAGTAGGATTTACTCCCAGGTTCTTGGCTAAAGTCATCTTGGTTGAGGAACATTTCACTCCGAAGTAACTCTATCAAGTTCAGTGGGGCTTTATAGCCAGGCATCATAAGAGAATCCTGAGCAGATGTATCCAGTATTGTACAGATAAGCTGTGAAGGTTGAAATCCCACTTCCCTGAGAATATGTGCCAATGAACCAGATAGAATTTAAGTGAACACGTTATTTTATTCATCTGATAATACCCTGCAAATTAATTTGGGATCTGGTAGGAAAACCCCAGGATATGCATGCAGGGAGAATGCTTTGAGGTAAAATAAGTAAGCTGCTCAAAAAAATAAAGGGAACACTGAAATAAGACATCCTAGATCTGAATGAATGAAATATTCGTATTAATTACTTTGTTCATTACATAGTTGAATGTGCTGACAACAAAATCACACAAAAAGCAATGGAAATCAAATGTAAGCAACCCCTGGAGGTCTGGATGTAGAGTTACACTCAAAAATTAAAGTGGAAAAGAACACTACAGGCTGATCCAACGTTGATGTAATGTCCTTAAAACAAGTCAAAATGAGGCTCAGTAGTGTGTGTGGCCTCCACGTGCCTGTATGACCTCCCTACAATGCCTGGGCATGCTCCTGATGAGGTGGCGGATGGTCTCCTGAGGGATCTCCTCCCACACCTGGACTAAAGCATCCCCCAACTCCTGGACAGTCTGTGGTGCAACGTGGCGTTGGTGGATGGAGCGAGACATGATGTCCCAGATGTGCTCAAGTGGATTCAGGTCTGGGGAACGGGCGGGCCAGTCCATAGCATCAATGCCTTCGTCTTGCAGGAACTGCTGGCACACTCCAGCCACATGAGGTCTAGCATTGTCTTGCATTAGGAGGAACCCAGGGCCAACCGCACCAGCATATGGTCTCACAAGGGGTCTGAGGATCTCATCTCGGTACCTAATGGCAGTCAGGCTACCTCTGGCGAGCACATGGAGGGCTGTGCGGCCCCCTAAAGAAATGCCACCCCACACCATTACTGACCCACTGCCAAACCGGTCATGCTGGAGGATGTTGCAGGCAGCAGAACGTTCTCCATGGCGTCTCCAGACCCTGTCACGTCTGTCACATGTGCTCAGTGTGAACCTGCTTTCATCTGTGAAGAGCACAGGGTGCCAGTGGCGAAGTTGCCAATCTTGGTGTTCTCTGGCAAATGCCAAACGTCCTGCACGGTGTTGGGCTGTAAGCACAACCACAACCTGTGGACGTCGGGCTCTCATACCACCCTCATGAAGTCTGTTTCTGACCGTTTGAGCAGCCACACACACATTTGTGGCCCACTGGAGGTCATTTTGCAAGGCTCTGGCAGTGCTCCTCCTGTCCCTCCTTGCACAAAGGCGGAGGTAGCGGTCCTGCTGCTGGGTTGTTGCCTTCCTACGGCCTCCTCCATGTCTCCTGATGTACTGACCTGTCTCCTGGTAGCGCCTCCATGCTCTGGACACTACGCTGACAGACACAGCAAACCTTCTTGCCACAGCTCGCATTGATGTGCCATCCTGGATGAGCTGCACTACCTGAGCCACTTGTGTGGGTTGTAGACTCCGTCTCATGCTACCACTAGAGTGGAAGCACCGCCAGCATTCAAAAGTGACCAAACCATCAGCCAGAAAGCATAGGAACTGAGAAGTGGTCTGTGGTCACCACCTGCAGATCCACTCCTTTATTGGGGATGTCTTGCTAACTGCCTATGCTTTCCGCCTGTTGTCTATTCCATGTGCACAACAGCATGTGAAATTGATTGTCAATCAGTGTTGCTACCTAAGTGGACAGTTTGATTTCACAGAAGTGTGATTGACTTGGACTTACATTGTGTTGTTTCAGTGTTCCCTTTATTTTTTTGAGCAGTGTATATTTCTTCAGGCTTAACAGTTCCTTATCTTCTTTTTTAGGGCTACCAGATCTGGGTTGCAAGAATCCAGATGACCACTAGATGGCAGAGAAGTTAGAGTTTTTTTGTATTTGTTTGTTGCTATTTAATGGTTGTCTGGATTTTTGCAGTCTGGCTTTGCACATTAATTTCCACTTTTTGGAAAGATTTGCTGTCAGCATTTCTGTTTATACAGTCATATATAATTACCAGTTGGGTAATTCAGATTCATAATCCCCCTAGCCTAAGAAATTAAATTACTCTAGAATAATTGACTCTTTAACTTGGGTGACTTTCAGTGAGAGAAGTTATTCCCTGCAATGGCATCCCACAGCAAGCTAAAACAATGCCACATGTGGTGCCACATGTGGAATGACATCAAATGTTTGTCCGTGAACTTTGCCCTTGCATCAGACATTGGTTGCTTCCACCCCTCCTCTCCCAGGTGTGCTTCACTTTCTGGATGTGACTGCTTTCTCCCTTGTTTTAAAATCCTAGTATGTTGCCTTTTTTTTTTTTAAAAAAAAAGATTCCTTTTATAGGATTTTGGAGGGGATAGAGATGTTATTATCTTTTACTGATATATTTATGCCCCTTGTTGCTGAAGGAGAAAATAAAGCTTCAAGTTAGTTGTAAATCACCCCCTCCCCAAATATACTTTCCCAGGAAAATAAACCTGTCATCTCAGCCATACAACATTTAGAAGGCCAAGGAATGTTGATTGGTTGGGCATGGATGCTAAGAGGTAAACAAGAAACAAGACAGTATAAACTAAAGCAGCCTTTCTTAACCTTTTGACTCTGGAGGAACCCTTGAAATGTTTTTCAGGCCTCGGGGAACCCCTGCACTTTCAGGCTCAAATATAGGCCAGAAGTTACAAAATTATATTTGTTTCACGTGTAGGCCTGTATATATGCATTTTTTAAAAAATGCACAGTAGTAAGGATGCTGAAATGTAGAATTTCCCCCTCTAATGTAATTGCATCTCAAAAGCTGATCAACTCGCAACTTCCTGCCCAGACCCGGGGGAGCGGAGCCTCCCCCCCCCCCCCCCCATATTAGGGATTTCTACAGGAGGATCTGGCAGGATAATTTTCAGAGAGACCACTGGTAATATGTAGGTTAAATGACCATGATTGGGAGATGGGAAGAGAAAGAGGAAAAAGAAATGTTTTGCTGTAATTAGTTTCCCCAACTGAATTCCAGAAAAGAAGAAAGAAAAAGATACTGATCTGCACACTTAAAATATACAGTAGGGAAAATAAATTGATTTACTGTAAAAAAAACAAGAAAATGGGAGGGGAACGTGCTGACAATGACCACTCCCCGCCCCCAGGATTGTGGCGACTGAGTCGCCCAAGCGAACCCCCGAAGTACGCGGTAGCAGCAAAACCATTGCCGCTCTATGCTCCTCCCTTAACGGGGCCAGCTGCTTCCGTTAGCCTTCTCTGGCCCTCTCTACCATGGGCACCTGCTGCTTCCTGCCCACTCCCCTCCGAAGGACCCTCCCAGCATGGCCGCCTTCCCGTCCTCGCTCGGTAGCCGTCCTCCGCTTCCTCTCCGAAGGCCCTCCCAGCATGGCCGCCTTCCTGTCCTCGCTCGATAGCCGTCCTCCGCTTCCTCTCCGAAGGACCCTCCCAGCATGGCCGCCTTCCTGTCCTCGCTCGGTAGCCGTCCTCCGCTTCCTCTCCGAAGGACCCTCCCAGCATGGCCGCCTTCCTGTCCTCGCTCGGTAGCCGTCCTCCGCTTCCTCTCCGAAGGACCCTCCCAGCATGGCCGCCTTCCTGTCCTCGCTCGGTAGCCGTCCTCCGCTTCCTCTCCGAAGGACCCTCCCAGCATGGCCGCCTTCCTGTCCTCGCTCGATAGCCGTCCTCCGCTTCCTCTCCGAAAGACCCTCCCAGCATGGCCGCCTTCCTGTCCTCGCTCGATAGCCGTCCTCCGCTTCCTCTCCGAAGGACCCTCCCAGCATGGCCGCCTTCCTGTCCTCGCTCGATAGCCGTCCTCCGCTTCCTCTCCGAACGACCCTCCCAGCATGGCCGCCTTCCTGTCCTCGCTCGATAGCCGTCCTCCGCTTCCTCTCCGAAGGACCCTCCCAGCATGGCCGCCTTCCTGTCCTCGCTCGATAGCCGTCCTCCGCTTCCTCTCCGAAGGACCCTCCCAGCATGGCCGCCTTCCTGTCCTCGCTCGATAGCCGTCCTCCGCTTCCTCTCCGAAAGACCCTCCCAGCATGGCCGCCTTCCTGTCCTCGCTCGATAGCCGTCCTCCGCTTCCTCTCCGAAGGACCCTCCCAGCATGGCCGCCTTCCTGTCCTCGCTCGGTAGCCGTCCTCCGCTTCCTCTCCGAAGGACCCTCCCAGCATGGCCGCCTTCCTGTCCTCGCTCGATAGCCGTCCTCCGCTTCTTCTCCGAAGGACCCTCCCAGCATGGCCGCCTTCCTGTCCTCGCTCGATAGCCGTCCTCCGCTTCCTCTCCGAAGGACCCTCCCAGCATGGCCGCCTTCCTGTCCTCGCTCGGTAGCCGTCCTCCGCTTCCTCTCCGAAGGACCCTCCCAGCATGGCCGCCATCCTGTCCTCGCTCTATAGCCGTCCTCCGCTTCCTCTCCGAAGGACCCTCCCAGCATGGCCACCCTCCTGTCCTCGCTCGGTACCCGTGCCAACACCGCATTCCCTGAATCCCACATACGACTGAGGAGCAGCCTTGGTGGAAATAGCCCCCTTTGTACAGACAAAGATACGGTTGGTTTTCATTACCTAGTTAGCAGGGGATCATCACCTCTCCCGCCCCCTTGTCTACCCCGTCCACTCATTTGTTAATCAACCAAGAGATGGCTGCCCGCTTGTTTCTGGCCTTTCCCTGTGTTTTTAAGGAAGCGGCTGAGAACCGATGGTGGTGGCGCCACAACAGGTTCGGAGGCTGGGTCACTTTGGGCTCTTTCCATTACAGCAGGGGTGTCCAACCTGCGCATGCGGCCCTGAACAGCTAGCAATGCGGCCTGCCAATTGGAGGCAGCCCGGAAGAAGCCCCTCCACCAATTAGCGCGCGGCAAAGGAGGGCGGAGAGGCGCGAAATTCAAACATATAAAGGGCCAGCGCAGCGGGTCATTACCCGCTTCCTGCACGAGCTGAAGAGAGCTACCCCCGCACCACGTGTAGCCCTGGACCTGAGCCAAGGGATGCCGCCGCCGCCTCCTCTTGCCTTGCAGCCGGTTCCTGCCCAGAGCCCTGCCACCACCTTCCCGGTCCTTGGAAGCGCCACGTGGGTAAGCTCCGCCGCCGCGATAGTCAGTGCCCGCATTGATTTTCTTTTTTTAAATATTTTAAGAGGGATATTATATATTTAATGTTATATTATTTTATAATATTAAATATATAGAATATATATATATATATATATATATATATATTGTATATATGTATTTATATATTATAATATCTAATAAATATATACTTATATTTATATATTTTAATATATCATATATAATATAATATATATATAATTAATTAATATATTTAAATAATATATATATAATTAATTAAATATATATACAAATTAATATAATATAATATAATATAATTATATATAATTAATTAATTATATTATATATAACATAATAAATATATAAACATTATATATATATATATATATATATATATATATATATATAAATATATTATATTTATTATATTTATATTATATATTAAAATATATATTGTATATTTTATGTGCAGCCCAAGACAATTCCTCTTCACTCAATGTGGCCTAGGGAAGCCAAAAGGTTGGACACCCCACCCCTGCAATACAGCTATAAAAAGATGATGGGCCAAATCAGGAACATAGAGGTAGAGTTCATTTGCTTGCACCACACATTTCAGGGTTATTTCTGCAGGCCAAATCAGGATCATAGAGGAGGAGCTCATTTGCCTGCGCCACAGACTTCAGGGTTATTTGTGGAGGCCCAATTAGGGACATAGAGATAGGGCTTTTTTGTTTGCAGCAAAGACCTGAGGGTTATTTGTGGAGGCCCAATTAGCGACATAGAGAGAGGGCACTTTTGGCTGCAGCACAGACTTGAGGGTTATTTGTGGAGGCCCAATTAGGGACATAGAGAGAGGGCACTTTTGGCTGCAGCACAGACTTGAGTGTTGTTTGTGGAGGCCCAAATAGGGACATAGAGAGAGGGCTCTTTTGCCTGCGGCACAGACTTGAGGGTTATTTGTGGAGGCCCAATTAGGGACATAGAGAGAGGGCTCTTTTGCGTGCGGCACAGACTTGAGGGTTATTTGTGGAGGCCCAAGTAGGGGCATAGAGAGAGGGCACTGTTGTCTGCGGCACAGACTTGAGGGTTATTTGTGGAGGCCCAAGTAGGGGCATAGAGAGAGGGCACTTTTGGCTGCAGCACAGACTTGAGGGTTATTTGTGGAGGCCCAATTAGGGATATAGAGAGAGGGCACTTTTGCCTGCTGCACAGAGTTGAGGGTTATTTGTGGAGGCCCAATCAGGGACATAGAGAGAGGGCTCCTTTTCCTGTGCCACAGACTGGAGTGTTATTATTGGAGGCCCAAATAGGGACATAAAGGGCTCTTTTTCCTGTGCCACAGACTTGAGGGTTATTAGTGGAGGCCCAATTAGGGACATAGAGAGAGGGCTCTTTTGCGTGCGCCACAGACTTGAGTAGGGGCATAGAGAGGGGGCACTGCTGTCTGCGGCACATACTTGAGGCTTATTTGTGGAGGCCCAATTAGGGACATAGAGAGAGGGCTCTTTTGCGTGCGCCACAGACTTGAGGGTTATTTTTGGAGGCCCAATTAGGGACATAGGGAGAGGGCTCAATGCGTGCGGCAGAGACTTGAGGGTTATTTGTGGAGGCCCAATTAGGGACATAGAGAGAGGGCTGTTTTGCCTGCGCCACAGACTTGAGGGTTATTTGTGGAGGCCCATTTAGGGACATAGAGAGAGGGCTCTTTTGCGTGCGCCACAGACTTGAGGGATATTTGTGGAGGCCCAATTAGGGACATAGAGATAGGGCTTTTTTGTTTGCAGCAAAGACTTGAGTGTTATTTGTGGAGGCCCAATTAGGGACATAGAGAGAGGGCACTTTTGGCTGCAGCACAGACTTGAGTGTTATTTTTGGAGGCCCAATTAGGGACATAGAGAGAGGGCACTTTTGCCTGCTGCACAGACTTGAGGGTTATTTGTGGATGCCCAATTAGGGATATAGAGAAAGGGCTCTTTTGTCTGCTGCACAGAGTTGAGGGTTATTTGTGGAGGCCCAATCAGGGACATAGAGAGAGGGCTCCTTTTCCTGTGCCACAGAGTTGAGGGTTATTTGTGGAGGCCCAATCAGGGACATAGAGAGAGGGCTCCTTTTCCTGTGCCACAGACTTGAGTGTTATTAGTGGAGGCCCAAATAGGGACATAGAGGGCTCTTTTTCCTGTGCCACAGACTTGAGGGTTATTTGTGGAGGCCCAATCAGGGACATAGAGAGAGGGCTCTTTTTCCTGTGCCACAGACTTGAGGGTTATTTGTGGAGGCCCAATTAGGGAGATAGAGAGAGGGCTCTTTTGCCTGCGCCACAGACTTGAGGGTTATTTGTGGAGGCCCAATTAGGGACATAGAGAGAGGGCTCTTTTGCGTGCGCCACAGACTTGAGGGTTATTTTTGGAGGCCCAAGTAGGGGCATAGAGAGAGGGCACTGTTGTCTGCGGCACAGACTTGAGGCTTATTTGTGGAGGCCCAATTAGGGACATAGAGAGAGGGCTCTTTTGAGTGCGCCACAGACTTGAGGGTTATTTGTGGAGGTCCAATTAGGGACATAGAGAGAGGGCACTGTTGTCTGCGGCACAGACTTGAGGCTTATTTGTGGAGGCCCAATTAGGGACATAGAGAGAGGGCTCTTTTGCGTGCGCCACAGACTTGATGGTTATTTGTGGAGGCCCAATTAGGGACATAGAGAGAGGGCTCAATGCGTGCAGCACAGACTTGAGGGTTATTTGTGGAGGCCCAAGTAGGGGCATAGAGAGAGGGCTCTTTTGCGTGCGCCACAGACTTGAGGCTTATTTGTGGTGGCCCAATTAGGGACATAGAGAGAGGGCTCTTTTGCGTGCGCCACAGACTTGAGTAGGGGCATAGAGAGGGGGCACTGCTGTCTGCGGCACAGACTTGAGGGTTATTTGTGGAGGCCCAATTAGGGACATAGAGAGAGGGCTCAATGCGTGCGGCACAGACTTGAGGGTTATTTGTGGAGGCCCAAGTAGGGGCATAGAGAGAGGGCTCTTTTGCGTGCGCCACAGACTTGAGGCTTATTTGTGGAGGCCCAATTAGGGACATAGAGAGAGGGCTCTTTTGCGTGCGCCACAGACTTGAGGGTTATTTGTGGAGGCCCAATTAGGGACATAGAGAGAGGGCTCTTTTGCGTGCGCCACAGACTTGAGTGTTATTTGTGGAGGCCCAATTAGGGACACAGAGAGAGGGCACTTTTGGCTGCAGCACAGACTTGAGTGTTATTTCTGGAGGCCCAATTAGGGACATAGAGAGAGGGCACTTTTGGCTACAGCACAGACTTGAGTGTTATTTGTGGAGGCCCAATTAGGGACATAGAGATAGGGCTTTTTTGTTTGCAGCAAAGACTTGAGGGTTATTTTTGGAGGCCCAATTAGGGACATAGAGAGAGGGCACTTTTGCCTGCTGCACAGACTTGAGGGTTATTTGTGGATGCCCAATTAGGGATATAGAGAAAGGACTCTTTTGTCTGCTGCACAGAGTTGAGGGTTATTTGTGGAGGCCCAATCAGGGACATAGAGAGAGGGCTCCTTTTCCTGTGCCACAGAGTTGAGGGTTATTTGTGGAGGCCCAATCAGGGA
The DNA here is from genome assembly GCA_023362775.1 of Charina bottae. NCBI lineage: Eukaryota > Metazoa > Chordata > Lepidosauria > Squamata > Charinaidae > Charina > Charina bottae. The sequence continues at coordinate 23,946 of JALMGJ010000019.1, read as the reverse complement.
CATAGAGAGAGGGCTCCTTTTCCTATGCCACAGAGTTGAGGGTTATTTGTGGAGGCCCAATCAGGGACATAGAGAGAGGGCTCCTTTTCCTGTGCCACAGACCTGACTGTTATTAGTGGAGGCCCAAATAGGGACATAGAGGGCTCTTTTTCCTGTGCCACAGACTTGAGGGTTATTTGTGGAGGCCCAATCAGGGACATAGAGAGAGGGCTCTTTTTCCTGTGCCACAGACTTGAGGGTTATTTGTGGAGGCCCAATTAGGGAGATAGAGAGAGGGCTCTTTTGCCTGCGCCACAGACTTGAGGGTTATTTGTGGAGGCCCAATTAGGGACATAGAGAGAGGGCTCTTTTGCGTGCGCCACAGACTTGAGGGTTATTTTTGGAGGCCCAAGTAGGGGCATAGAGAGAGGGCACTGTTGTCTGCGGCACAGACTTGAGGCTTATTTGTGGAGGCCCAATTAGGGACATAGAGAGAGGGCTCTTTTGCGTGCGCCACAGACTTGAGGCTTATTTGTGGAGGCCCAATTAGGGACATAGGGAGAGGGCTCAATGCGTGCGGCAGAGACTTGAGGGTTATTTGTGGAGGCCCAATCAGGGAGATAGAGAGAGGGCTCTTTTGCCTGTGCCACAGACTTGAGGGTTATTTGTGGAGGCCCAATTAGGGACATAGAGAGAGGGCTCTTTTGCGTGCGCCACAGACTTGAGGGTTATTTTTGGAGGCCCAAGTAGGGGCATAGAGAGAGGGCACTGTTGTCTGCGGCACAGACTTGAGGCTTATTTGTGGAGGCCCAATTAGGGACATAGAGAGAGGGCTCTTTTGAGTGCGCCACAGACTTGAGGGTTATTTGTGGAGGTCCAATTAGGGACATAGAGAGAGGGCACTGTTGTCTGCGGCACAGACTTGAGGCTTATTTGTGGAGGCCCAATTAGGGACATAGAGAGAGGGCTCTTTTGCGTGCGCCACAGACTTGAGGCTTATTTGTGGAGGCCCAATTAGGGACATAGGGAGAGGGCTCAATGCGTGCGGCAGAGACTTGAGGGTTATTTGTGGAGGCCCAATTAGGGACATAGAGAGAGGGCTGTTTTGCCTGCGCCACAGACTTGAGGGTTATTTGTGGAGGCCCAATTAGGGACATAGAGAGAGGGCACTTTTGCCTGCTGCACAGACTTGAGGGTTATTTGTGGATGCCCAATTAGGGATATAGAGAAAGGGCACTTTTGCCTGCTGCACAGACTTGAGGGTTATTTGTGGATGCCCAATTAGGGATATAGAGAAAGGGCTCTTTTGTCTGCTGCACAGAGTTGAGGGTTATTTGTGGAGGCCCAATCAGGGACATAGAGAGAGGGCTCCTTTTCCTGTGCCACAGAGTTGAGGGTTATTTGTGGAGGCCCAATCAGGGACATAGAGAGAGGGCTCCTTTTCCTGTGCCACAGACTTGAGTGTTA